>JAYRCH010000317.1:0-1426824 GCA_037179445.1 Phengaris alcon alcon | reverse complement strand
GTTAGCTCTCTTTATTTCCTGATCCAACAAAGTCACCTTAGGCTGGTTTCACAGCTGTTCGGGAGACCTAGCCTTAGCCATTATAGTTTTCCTTCAAAGTTTATCCGGTGGACTACCATGATTTTTATCTGATTTTTCGAGCCAACCGTTTAGCTTTTAGAGCCTAAAAGCCTAAAAGCTCTATTGTAACAAAAAAAGCGCTTTTAAGTTGAATATCTCGTAAACGGATACCTTAAATATATAAAAATCGTCTTATCTATACCTCTCAATTTAAAGGATCTAACCTTAATGATACCCCATATATGGAGTAGACGCGAGAAAAAAATCATCCCCACTAGGTAGGTGTACCTACCTCAAACACTTTTTTTTTAATTTTATCACTTTGTAGCACTAACCGTTTGGAAAGTCAGCCGAGGACGGACGGACATGACAAAACTATTTAAGAGACGTGAACTGCAGAACTCTATAAATGTATGGTATTGACTTATCACGCGATATTTCTCTTAGTGAATGTTATGTCAATCCCATATATTTTCAATTTCGAAGATTGTCATTGTAATTAACGATGGCAGCTTGGCTAAGCCCTCACTAAACGAGTAGACATTGCCTAATAGCAAGCTCACCGTCAATGGAAATCCGCAGCTCCTCAATTAAACCCCATTGAATCAGTACACGAGTGTGTGTACTTTCAAGAAATGACACATTAAATCCTAATTGTGTAAATTAAAAATGTATAAACCTTTCAGGGAGGGGGGGGGGGGGGCGGTTGGGCGACCGCCCGGAGCGCCGGTTAAAAAGGGGCATCCCTCGCTCGACTTTCGTCATTTATCGCCCAGGGCGCTGGTAATGCTAAAACCGGCACTGCCTAGTCCCTTACAAGCCGTATTCGGCCCGCTATTGATTGAATAATCATAAAACTTACCGCTGGTGTCGAGCTTGTACTTGTCCTCGGTGATGACGTTGGTGTTGTAGAAGTTGTCGAGGATGGTGTTGAGGCAGCGGCGGTCCCAGTCGTCGGTGACGCGGCCGCCGTAGTTGCACTCGCCCGTCAGGTAGCGCAGTGCCACGAATTGCACGTCCTGTATTACATACAGACGTGAATTCAACATTAAAACAATACTAGCTTTTTCCCGAGGCTGCACTCGCATAAATAACGTATTCCACGGGAAAACTGTACTTTTTGGAGATAGAAAGTAGCCTATGTTTTAATCCAAAGCATAGACTACTACTATACCAAATTTCATCCAAATTTGTTCAGTAGTTTTTGCGTGAAAGACTAACAAACATCCATTCATTCATCCATCCATTCATCTATCCATACATCCATCCTCACAAACTTTCACATTTATATTAGTAGTAGGATTATGTTCTACACATAACCAAACATCAAGCCAAATTACCTACTCATGAATATCCACAACACAAAAAGAGTTGTAAGTGTTTGGCCATCTTTCGGTTTTCTCAAGCCAGGAGTATTGGGCCTCCTTGGCTTCTATGAAACCGTGACATTATTCCATTGAAATCCTCCATTAATTAATGGTAAAAACTGACCTCATACTCATTCAGGAACATGAAAAGCTGCGTGACACTAATACGTAGATCGGTCTCGTTAAACTCGTATCGGATGTTCCAACCCAGCGGGCCGAACTGGCGGCGCTCCTGTACCACGGCGTGGAAGAAGCACAGCGCGAACAGCAGCTTCTTGAAGATCACCGACTGCTTGTTCGCCTCGAACCACTCGGGGTCGTTGATGGGGTCGCTGTTGTACGAGCGCGCGATGTTCGCTCGCAGTCCTATACGTAAAAACATCAGCTATGTTATACATATTAAATGTACATACCTGTCCAAAATGTGAGAAGGCATCGTAAACTCGCTAATGGTACATTAGGTTTTTCTACTTAGTGATTAGTGCATTTCGTTATTATTTTATTCTACACAATATATTGTCTGCGCTACTTATAGTCAAACAATAAACATTAAAAAATTAGTTATTAAGATATAGTTTCGCAACTTTCATTACAACCTTGTGGCGGCTCGTTGGTCATTTTGATCCCATTCTGCAGCACGTAGACGGGGAAATGATCGGCCGGGTACGATGTAAGCCATAATCGAAAATCTGGGTGCGTCGTGTCCGGCGACAGTCCTTCACATATCTACACAAAACATAATTGATATTCGCTGATGGAGCTTTTCACCAGTCTATCTTTATTATTTTATTAATTCACAAAATTAAGTTGTTGTACTGTGTTAATAAGTAGGTATGGTTATAAATAAACACTTACCCCGTTACTAATAAAAATATTTACACAACGGATTAGCTATTTAATGTTGCTGTATTCGTCTGTCAAGTGACCCCTTTCCAACGTATCAAACAAAGACAGCAATTTTGAATAGATAATCAGTTGTGTAATTATTTTTATTACTATAGTAAAAGTATAAAATAGGTGTAAATATATTAATATAATACATTTTTTTAATATATCACCTTCTCTAACATGGGCATCCAACTCTTGGCCAGGTGACAGTTCTGCAGCACCACCCAAGTTCCGCTGCGCACTCCCTCGTCGATCAGCTTCACCGCGATAGGCCCTTGCCCTTGTCCCAGAGATAACGAGTATAGGCGCGAAGAACCAAAGCCCTACGAAATCATAGTGTAACCAACATTATGTTTTTTATTTATTAAATAATAAATATAAACCTCAAGCAAAGAACGGTAATGATAGTGGAGGACGTTAAGTTAAACGCGATTATACAGTTACAACTGAAGTTTGAGTAATTAAAAATGTATATTACCTGGTCGTCAGCAAACTTTAATAAAGTGCCCATAGGATCTGACCCAGGGGTGAGTACGAAAAGCAGGGGAATGCAGCAATGCGAGTCTGAATACGAAGACTCCAGGTCAAACAGAGGTGGCTCCACAAACTCGCGACCCAGGCGACCTATAGATGATAAGTTTACTAGAGCTTAGAACTTACAAGAAGAGAGTTATCTGCAACATAAAGTAAGCGAAGAAAGATGATGAAAAAATAAAAGAGATACGAATACCTTGTGTTACATAATTTTTCTAACCTGCTAAAATACTATCTTACTTTCAACATATTTCAGCACAGCAGGCACCATCATATCCAAACGCATACATCGAAGCACCATCAATTTCTATAAAGAGGTAAGTATGAGAAATGATAATTATTTATTTGAAGATTAAGTTTTAATATTATACTTTAAACAAGACAATCTTGTATATAAGAATCGGGCAGACAAATATTTTTGTGATTCTTTTTTTATTTATTTATCAGAACTCCAAGCAAAGCTCGGTTAACCAGGTACTATGTATAAAACAAGACATAAATAGTATTTGCAAAACTTCATGCAAAAACGGTAGGTATATGTCTAAACTTTATTTATTCAGGTAAACGATACGAATTTGAATCCCTATTCCCATAAAAAGTTTCTGCATATGTTTTAATTATACCATAGTAGTAAATGACTTACCTCAAACGAGTCCAGATGACTATCCCAGGGCGCTGGTAGTGGCTGGTTGTGAGGGTCGACAGTGTTACAGAACGCCTCCCAAACTTTCAAGTTAGTCATGAGGTGGTCATACATGCCGTGAAATTTTTCCATTTCGTGGAGCCTATTTAAAAAATTACAAATATTTAAAAAATCTTAAAGCAATCCTACCATGATAGAATATTTTTATTGATACATTTTACTACTAATGTTATTCCTGTTCTCGCTTCAGGCAACCTTACTAAAATCAGAGCTGCCTGAGCTCGCCACTATTTTTAACCGACGAAAAAACCGGAGAGAAGGTTCTCAAGTCAACGCGTATATATTTTTTTGTATGACCACACATAACTTTTTACAGAGTAGTCCGATTTCGATAATTATTTTTTTGTCGTAATAGGTTTACTTCTAAGTTGATCCCACTGTCGCCATATGGTAGACCTGGTGATAGATTCCATGACAAATCAAGGGAACTCGTCGATATTTATATGGACACCTATAGTGATTTCGGTTTTTTAAGTAACCCCGCCATATGCTACCAAAAATTAAGATATTGTGCCAAGGGACATCCAAAACCACTGAGCAGCACTCCTGAGTCAGCATTGTTTAAGTAACAGCAAACATATTACTATGCCAATTACAGTAATTAACATCATCTGATGATGATGATAATTACTGTGTGATAATTACTGTGTGATCCACCATCATCACACTATACATCTTCATGACGTGATGATATAGGTACTTCTCATAGTTTTTTTACACGTATATCGATATGTTTGAACATTAGCTATTTCCAAATTTATATTCATCATCATCTTCATTCGTTCACAGATTTAATTGCTGAGTTGTTTATTACAACAACATAAAATTATTACAAAATAACCTTTCGATTAATGAACGTAAGCATGTAGTTAATAATGATTAGTAAATTTTAGCCACAAAAAATTATAAAATATTAAGTTTTTAACAAAAATTAAACCGCCGAAAAAACTGAAAAGAAAAAAATAACAAAAGCTTTTTTATTTAACCATAGTAACTATGTTCTTAAACTAATGTATACTTATGTAAATTGAGTCGGTGCCAAACAAGGAAATTAAATAATAAAGTAACATAAGTAAAGTACGTTTGGTGCCGACTCAAAATTACTTGAGTGTACTTACATTAGTTAAGAACTTAGTTACTATGGTTAAATAAAAAAAATATCTCTAGTTCACACAACCGTGTGATAATAATTATTAAAAAGATAATTTACTACACTACATTACGTCTTAGTATAAAAGACGATGAAATCATATACCTAAATTGCCACCAGCTCCCTAGCTACTGGTTATTTTGATTAAGATACGAGTATATTAAAGCAACGCATCGCGACGTTTTGAATTTAATTACAACCCTAACCGAATTATGGTGTTGTGCATCTCTAATAGCACATGTAGCAGTCAGCCCTGTGAAAATTACCAGTCAATTAAACGTAAATTAAGTTGGAGCACTCGATGAAGCGGGAACAGAATTCACGGACAAGCCTCCATTTCA
Source organism: Phengaris alcon alcon (assembly GCA_037179445.1). Classification (NCBI taxonomy): domain Eukaryota; kingdom Metazoa; phylum Arthropoda; class Insecta; order Lepidoptera; family Lycaenidae; genus Phengaris; species Phengaris alcon. The sequence goes on along the minus strand of JAYRCH010000317.1, from coordinate 1,421,781 downwards.
TCGTCATGGTTACGGGTTAGTCCAATACCAATAGAAATAAATTATCAGCACTTCACCTACGAGTACGGAAATATTCGCTTTCTTTTAGATAAATATATTATATGCTTATAATATATTTATGAAGTTGAGGTAAGTAACGTAACTACTATATTATAAGCTCGCGCTGAAAATTGCATACACATTTTGAACCTCTTAAGGCGTTTTTTGTTAAATTCTTTATAAGCAAGTGTATTTTAAATAGTTAATAGAATCAGGCGTTACTTTGCGGAAATCCATAGCATACAATTTAATTAATAGTATATCTAGCAATATCCCGCGACAAAATACCCACAACCTGCAAGCAGATATGTAAGTGCACGCATAAGCATGAGTAAAGCACCTCCCTCCTCCCACACTGCTTATCCGTACACGCAGAAACAAAATCGTGCAAACACCACCACCACACAAGCAACAATGTCAGCAAGATCGTGCAAGGCCCCACACCACCATGCAGGTTGCAAAACTCGACGCGCGTTTCGCCCCGAACCCGGAGCATCCTCAGGAAGTGGACCTGCGAACAAAGTTCGTTAGTGACTCGTTAGTTCGTTAGTCCTGCATGCTGATGTGGGGCCTTGCACGACCTTGCTTGTGTGGTGGTGGTGTTTGCACGATCTTGTTTCTGAGTGTACGCATAAGCAGTGTGGGAGGAGGAAGGTGCTTTACGCATACTTATGCGTGCACTCACACATCTGTTTGCTGGTTGTGGGTATTTTTCGCGGTGTATTGCTAGATATAATATTAATTAAATTGTATGATGTGTTTCTTAGGTGCCGCGATTAACGCCACTTCCTTATAAGCCAACTGAAACTATTATTCTATGATTATTTTCTATAATGGTACCCAATAAAGTCCTTCCAAGCCTGCGGTCCGAGGAAGGAAGTAGGGTTGTCAGGCAAGTGTCGGGCCTGCGCGCCCCCCAACAGGAACAGCACGTGCGCCGGTGACAGCCGCCCCTCCGCGCTCTCAATCGTGATCGTCAGCAACAGGGAGAACACCAGCTTGTCCTGGTATTTGTAAATATTAGACAAGAGAAAATGAAATGTAGAATAGCGTGGTAAATTGGAATTAGAAAATTAGTTATGTATGTAGTGTATTAGATCAAAAATAAAGAGTATTTTACAGTACAAGCAGTTAAGATATAACAAGATCCTTTCATGATAGTTTTTTAAATGACCATAATGTTATTTATTTTCAATAACCATAATAGTTGCTGACCTTTTCAAAAGACTTCTGCAGATGTTGTTGTAGAGAGAGTAGGTGAAGTGTGCGCGGAGTATGTTGAGGCGTTGTGGGATGTCGTCCACTCTGTCGGTGTTGTCGATGGTCGACGTGAATAGCCCTCGAACCAGCCCAGGGAGTACTGGTACATGGGATCGATACTTGCTAACGAAGCTATAGCAAACAATAATTTCTCCGTTATTCTCCTTTTAAAATCCTTTATTTATAATCGAAATATTGTTCGATTATAAATAAAGGAATGTTACCTACGTTAAGTTATTACTGTCGAGTGGCTTACCAATCAGGAAGAACAAGTTAGTACAGTGAACAGAAATAGGCACGTAATTATTTCGAGCCTCATCAATTGCCCTTTCAGTGACTGCAGCCACTTCCTGTTTTTCTTTAATTTCATTCGAAGTATCTTTCGCTGAATTCAAAATCTAGAACATTGACATTCTTAGAAACATCGAAAATTAATGTTTCTTTATTTCAAATTTGTATCACATTTTAAGGTAAAATTAAAGTGTTGTGATTATTACCTGAACAGCCTCTTCGTCTTCAAGCAAATGCTCCGAAGTGGAAAGAACGTTAAGAATTTTCTTTTCGATCTCTTGCAGTTGGCGCCGATGTTCAGCGCCCTGGGTCGTCAAGTCTGATTTCGCTTGCTGTAAGTCAGGTCTTTCTCTTGCTACGGTACGTGCTAGCAGTTGAGCTTGAAGACCGTCCACGGCGAGCATGAAATTCACCAAAGTGACTCGCACACTTACCTCAGGTAAGTAGTGAGGATTCGCTAGTTTTGTACTTATGTATAATCTGTAAATAATTGGAAATTTTAACTAGTAAGACTGTAACTGTAATAAAATGAACTATCAATATTATTTTCAGTGGGTCTACCTGAAACTTTTATTGTATTCTACGATTGTATCCCCAATTTTTATACACAATGCTCCTCCTTGTCGAAATGTCTGTTGCTGTAGCAATGGTTCAAGCATCGGATCAAGATCTTCCAACACATTTTCTAAAAGTACCTGAACAGAACAAAATCCTCAGGATGCTTAACAAATTCAAGTAAAAATGTTAACTCTGCATAGATCAACATCATTAGAATTATTTTTATAAATTTTGGGATTAAAAATAATTATACATAATATAACCCTAAAATTTTACCCTATTCACACTAACCCCCATGGTTCCATAGTGATACAGGATAATCTTCAACCCTCAGTGGTCGATGTAAGTCTGCCGGGTCAGCTAGTATTTTAATACAAATTACCGGTTGACCGAACTGCACCGCATTTTCCATAACTCGACTCAAATCGGCCTGAGTCATCCGAACCACGCTGATATTATTTGGCTTTTCCATATTTTTGATCCACCGATTAGCTTGACCCTGGGGATCTATCATTAATGGCCACCGACGAGCACTCCTGCATTACAACATTTAATTTTAAGATACTCTTAACTCAAAGTTCAAAAGAAAACAGCCAAAATAATATTTAAAGAAACATTACTTTATAATAATAGCGCTCTCGACACTAAAATCGTCTGCAGGCAGCCCGTCGATGTTCCACTGTTGTATCGTGACCGGCTCGCCTAACGACTTGATTAGGCTGAAGTTGAGCGTGCAAACGATGCCGCACTCATGACATGCTTGAGACCATTTCTTTATCTGGTAAAGCAAAAAGATATTTCGCGTGGAACCAATAGGGAACATGTATGCATTGTTATAGTTTTTTAAACGTTTCTACTGATTATAATATTACGAAATATATATACAACACATCCAATATATTATCCATTATGCTGGAAAAAATGTTTTAAAATCACAATAATTTTGGGCGATTTAAACACGCCATTTTCGCGCGCTTGTGTTGTGACGTCATCGTTCATTTAAAAGACAGTTGACAGTTAAAATCATTGTTTGACTTTGACATACAGTCATATAGTCATAGTTCGATGTAAACAAACAACGAAAGATCACAAAGGTATAAAAATAAGTGATAAAATCAACATATTACTATGGAAAAGAACAGCACCCCATGTTATTAAATATTGTGTCGTCCCTATGTGCGAAAATAATACGCAAACTGGACCTGACAAAGTTTATTTTCATATGCCGAAAGGTGCAAGTATTATTATAGAAAAGTATAGAAAAAGATGCAACAACTTCACAGCAGTAGGTATAAAGAGCACTTTATTCCTTCTGTTGTGAAGATCAGTCAGTACATTGAAATAGATGTTCTACGCAGTATGTTTTATTTGCAAACCTCGACGAAAACAACCTACTTAACGAAAAGTTCGTAAACATATTATTTAATTCATTCATTTATATGTAATATTCTAGTGATAAGTATTAAATAAATCTATTAACTAATAGATAAATGTTCGTATTTTGAAAACATGAATTAACTTGTTCTTTTATTTATGGCAATCGCGGTTGCAAAGGGTTTGCACCATTCTGCCAGTGTCAATAATTTATAGTTTTTTTTCGATTTTATTTAATTAAATTATCATTATACAAATTGTAAAAAAAACATAAATTTCAGGGTCGAGATTACTCTACTCTTAGATTTATTACGCTGGAACTATTTCACCCAGAATCTGCCTGGCCCTGGAAAATTCAGTACACTGAAAATAGACCTGTGCGCTAATATAATAGAGTTGAAAATGGATGTTACGAGTATCGAGCTGTCATATATGATATTGACATTTGTCTCGACACTCATGTGTTCGATTTTCAACTCTATTGTATTAGCGCAGAGTTCTATTTTCAATGATCAGAATTTTCTTCGGCCTTCCGAATTCCGGATCATAAATCATAATATAGTCCCAGCCGCATACGAAAATTCTGTTTCAATTGACACAATGAAAATTGATACTGGCAATTGTTTAATACCTTCCGCCATAAATATATTTAAAAAAATGAGTTTTGAAACTTGATACACGTTCGTGTACGATGATGTCACATTTTGTTCCGCCAGGACATATGCGTGTGAAATTTGCGCGGGATTTTCAAAAAAGCTACTTTTTGATGATTTAATTTCACTATTCATTCACGATAAATTTTAAAAATATTTGTACAGGTATGTTTTTTTAGCGTTATATATTACAAATAAAAATATTTTATCCCTTTTTGGTGTCACATGCATATTCCCTATTGCGTACAATGATTAAATAAAATAATACTTAATTGTTTAATACCTGATCATTCCTAAATGTGGCGGTGAATGGTCCCAAATATGCAATAATACCAGATGCAATAAGAATGTCGCCTGAAATCAAAATACTTTACAATATTATTATAATATTGTACATTAGTACTACTAGCTGACCCGTGCCCACCCCGTGCGCACGCCCCGGGCGTCAAATATTTTTTAATGATGATGATGAGGATAAAAAGTATCCTTAAATACTCCTTATTACATCGGCTATCTGCCAGTGAAAGTCCCGTGAAAATCGGTCCAGCCGTTTCAGAGATTAGCCGGAATAAACATACAGACACAGATAGACGGGTAGACAAAAATTAAAAAAAGCGGTTAGTACCGTATATACTTTCATATGCACTATGTGAAAAGTTGTTTATTTAAAATTACAAACAGACACTTCAATTTTATTTATTTGTATGTATAGATCAAGGAATCTAATTCATAAGAAGATTGGCCGTTGTTGAATGATTTGTTCGTATTTCGAGTCTCAATTATGATATCAAAATATTGACAATTTGTATTAAAATAAACTTGTTGTACTACCAATGTTTTGTAGAAGTCTATCGCGTACGTAAATACATACCTATTACACATTACGTACCTACGAGAGAGTACTTACCTGTTAAAGAGTTGTACGTATCTCGCATTGTCTTTGCAATTTCTGTCCACCTAAGTCTCTCCCCACCTAGACCCGATATTAGCATTTCAGCTCTTTTCAGCTTGTTGCTGCAGTCCAACACTTCTTCGTCCAACATTTTCTGCTGCTTACTTTGCTGGGTTAGCACCTGTTCTAAGTTAGCTAGCTTCTCCTGAACGTCTTTGAGCTGCTGTTGTTTGACAGCTAGGGCGGCCATGGCTTTGTCATACACAGCTTGAGCTTCGGCCAGTCGCTGTTTCTTTGGCGCCACTATTTTCGCTACCTTGTCATATTTAGTCATTGCGATCACCCATTTGCACATACCTGTTAATTTTATGTTTTTTTAAACCTTAGTCAAAATCTAAAGATTTATACGCAATTGGCGAAAAAAATAACTGAGACTCATGTTAGACACATTTTAAAATTAATATGGAAGTACCTAGCTAGATGTTGTCCGTAACTTCGTACGCGCAAAAAGAAATCTCGCGGGAAGCGTGCATTTTGCTGCTATAAAAATTAGCCTATGTGTAATGTGACTCCACTGATTCACGTATAATGAAAGAGTATATTAATAAGGGTCAGGGCTTTCCACATACCCTCGGCCGCGACAGACACGGTTTTAATTTTTTCTGGCACGAAGCCATCGTCCTGCATCACTGTTGCCATGAGTTTCTTCATTACGGCCGGCGGAATGTTGTCCTTATCGTAGTTCTGGAGTGTTTCCAAGAATTTGATGTCGTTGAGCAGCTTCTTGGATGGACCCCAATAGTCTTCTATTGTACCAACACCAGACGTGTTCGGTATTTTGTCTGGCTTTACCTCCTGGAAAAATAAAAATAAAAATTTGCGTATGAGTACAATGTACATACAATATACATACTGGTGGTACCTTCAGCACAAAAATACAGAAAGCAAAAAACGGATGAACAGATAAATTTTAAAGACCTTTTCAAAAGCTATAGAACTTTTACACTTACCGGGTCATCCCACTGTGTATGCATAAAAAATATATATCTTATAATAATTATATAACAAAAATATTAACTGAAGATTTATTTTATTTTATTAACAGAAGATGCTACGACCAGCGACCACCAAGTAACATTTAAAACCTTTCTATTTGAGCGTGAAAAATTGACTGGGCGATATCACTGTAATATTACAAATCAAGTCGCACGAATAAACTTAAAATTATAATATTATTGTTTACTAATATCGCTATTGAAATACACAATTTACTTTAGATGAAACATTTGTAAATTAATTGGAGCTACGTTTTAATATCGTACGCGATAAAATCAGTTTTATCAAAATATATTTTGCATTTTGCAGCCTCGCTCCAGTCTTAGCTAATACTCGAACGACCTCAAAATATCTGGGTTATATAAACAATGTATTTAGGTCGTCTACGTCCTAAAGCTATCACCCAGCATCGTCTCTCTACCGAGTTCTTGTTTTTCTACGTTAATTTTAGGGAAATCTTGTTTCCCGCAAGCATTATTGTATACAAAGTAGAATCAAATTCTCATATTTTAAGCAAATAAATTCAAGTCGAGGCGAATATTCATTAAGTTTTTTTATTACAAATAATATTTACCTTCAATATGCATATGGCCTCCATGACCAGGCGGATACCTTTCGGCGGACTCTTCATGGTCTTGATAAAGGTGATATCTTGGGGAGTGAGGGTGTCCAGGGCCGCCAGAGCCGCGTTCAGAATCGGCATCGCCTCCGCTAAGTCGGCGTCACATTCATCTTTTATTTCTTGCGCTTCTTTCGCCTGTTACAAAAATTATTGTAATAATTTGTGGGATCCATATCACTTACTGCTAAATATTTCATAAAATTTGTTAATTGGTTAACTAATATTATTATAATTAACTAAACATAATGGTCTCACTTGCCTGTTTCTCGGCTGCAGCTTGGTCGACAAGCACTTCGGCTTCCACCAAAGCAACCCCTTCTTTTTCCTTCTCTACTATGGAAGTAGTTTCAGACACGGCAGCCGCCGCTGCAGCTAGCTTCGGTTGTAACACTGCCAAATCATTTTGCAAAGCCGCGACTGATTTTGCGGCAACGGCAAGCTGATCCAAGCCAGTTAAGTACCGTTTTTCTCCAGAGATAAGTTCCCTAAAAGTATGTGTATAAGACTTGCGTACCATTATAAAACTTTAGAAAAAAAATATATATATATATATATATATATATATATATATATATATATATATATATATATATATATATATATATATATATATATATATATTACTAGATATTACCCGCGACTTCGTGCGCGCAAAAGTCAATCTTGCGGATACCGCACATTTTTCGCGATAAAAAGTAGCCTATGTCCTTCCCCGTAGTCTAAAATAGGTCCAGCAGTTTCGGAGCCTATTCATTGCAAACAAACAAACATGCAAACAAACTAAATTTTCCTCTCTATAATATTCGTATAGATATCTTACTACATGAAAACAATCACAAGAATATATTATACTTATAAATATAGCGTGTACCCTTTGATTTCGTAAAATAACATAATACAACTTACGTATACGAGCATAATATTTTTACTTACGTTCTTTTTGCAGCCAACAATGTTTTGAAAGTATTAATAAGCTCGAGGTAGGCGGTGGGCGTGACATAGTTGTATCTTTTGAGGCGCAGCAGGAACTGGTCGGTGAGGTCCCGCGTGTCGGTGTGGAACATCTGACACAGTTTGATGGAAGTTTCCCGCTCCAGCTCCGTTAGCTGCACGTCCTTCAGGAACCGCGTGGCAACGGCGAGAAGCGCGTCAGCTGGCCATTCCTTTTGGAATACAATTTCATTTCATCTTTGTTGTTAAATAGGTGTAACTTTTAATTCATTATTATTATTATTTTCGTGTAGTCTGTAGTACCTATGCAGCAACTTCGCTTGGATTTTAGAAATAAAGATCAAACGGAAACAAATATTGTGTAAAGCAGAAAGTCGTCGTTGTAGCAGGTTACGAAAAAGGAAATCGTATAAAAGTACACAAGCAGGCAACTCCGGGGTGTAATTAAACAGTACATATTACTGACAGTATAGTGAAGACGCTCGTCGTATGTATTATTATCAGGTTGTGGTACCTGGAACCAGTCAATAGTGCAACAGTTGACGAGCGAGGGGAAGCGTCGGATGCGCGTGCGCAGCGACGTGCCGGCCGGTGACATGGCCAGGACGATGTGCAGCTGGTCGCGCACCACCGACACGAAGTACGCGTACAGCGCCGGCGCGCTGCCGTCCGTCTGCAGCGACTTGTCGCGCTGACGATCTATCTGTATCAAACGAACATTTAAAATTCAAATGTTATTAAAAATTCAATACATATTTAATATTATAATGGCTCCAGAACAATCTTAAGCTTGTACAAATCTATGTACAAATCTTGTGAAAGTGCAGTGGAGCGTTTGTTATGGAATCAAAGTGGTGCAGCCGCCTTTACATTAGGTCGCAAGCAACCATGCACGCTTATTCAAATGTTGTGATGAAAATTATATTATTAATCAATAACTTAACAAGTATTTCATAAATCTGAAACAGTACTTACTACACGCATCTTCTCGCACAGCTCGGCTTTTTCATCGGCGTTGAATATATTGGGCACCTCTCCCGAGTTGAGCATGTTGTTCACGTCTTCCAAGAAGCCGTCTTCTTTGATCTTTACGTATTATGTACAAACATTAACAATTAAAAACATTTTAGATATATTATAAATCAAGGCCACCTAAAGTATATTTATTGTAAATATTTTGTATGTAAATCAGCATGTTTAAATCGCAGACTGTTCTCCTTATGAAATTTAATATGCCCAAATATTTTATACACACACTTCAGTATAACAGTACAACATGCATATTGCATAGACTACAATAAATTGGATTGGCATATAATGTAACGTCGGAAACAGCTTCTGGCCGGAGTAGAGCTTCCCACTATTCATAGCAAAATCAATTCCGTCGACGTGTCTGCGGTGAAAGCCTTACCTGCGACTCTATGAACAGGAAAACCATGTGTAGATCCGGCGTACTCGACTTCTTTAATAGAGTTTTCAAATCTTCTCTCCATTCTGTTTTCCCGTAAGTTCTACTCATTTCGACCTTGAAATATTTTTTTTACAAAATACAATAAAAAAATTAACAATAATATGTATGGAAATAAAAACTTGTTCCATTTTAAATAACAATCATAATAACTGTAGCAAAAACTAGCGTTGACACAGCGAGTATTTGCTTATGCAATTTTAAAATTCATGCATCCAGTTGCGGGCTTAATCTAAATGCGAACATTTGCTAACTCCGGCCTTCGTAGGCCACAATAGAGAAAATCCTATACCCCGTGAACGCTACGCCCGTAGCAGTCGCAATAATATGTTACGAAGTGTCGCTTACGACTGTTAGACAATAGACGTTAGCGACTTTAATACCGCAATATTCAGCGCTGTTGTTCCACTTACTTCTATCAGTGTAAATGTAAAATTCATTTTCTATAGAGTGGCAATATTATTCGTAGCTTACAATTAGCATTCACCAAGATTTTAGTATTCTGCAGTTACTTCTTAATGTGGTTAATATATCAGAGAGCATTGCTTTGCACATTTCATCATCATCACCTGGAAGAGGTCGTACTCGTTTATGTGCGCAGCGAGGCGGGTGAGCGACTGCCGGCCTGAGCCGCCCAGCCCCACGAGCAGCGCGTGCGAGCGCGGCTGCGCCAGCACGCGGCAGATGCGCGACACGTGCTCCACCGCGAACCTAACAACGTTATTTATTTATTCAGATATATAAACTACTGTTTCTTATTTATCGTTAATTTTCATTAATATCGAGCAAAAATCGGCAAAAATCACGTTTCTGGTATGAGAGTCTCCATATATATTGTATTCTGTTTATAGTTATAGCGGGAACAAAAATACGTCATTTGTAAAAACCTCAACTAACTAGATGGCACGGTTTACGAGATACAGCCTGGTGACAGATAGACGGATAGACGGATGGATAGTGAGTGAGTCTCAGTAATAGGGCGCTGTTTTTTACCCTTTGGAGCCCTAAAAAGACTTATATTTAACAGAAAATAATATAATCTCACACACACACGACACACGTCTCAGGAAAAATACAATCATACGAGTACAAATTGTATTCTTTGATACATCAATATTTCATATTCAATATGACAGTTTATCTTTTGCCTATACAAAATTTTAAAATGCATGTCTTGAACTAAATGTATTTTATTTGGATGAATAGAGCCTGAAGAGCATGGCAAGGGAATGTAGAGCCAGTGGATTTATTTTCATGAGAAAGTATGCGGTGACTCTACTTTATTGCTCCCGTATTTTTATTAAGTTTCCGCAAAATCCGGACAATGAATCTTAAAACTACACGGAAGAAAGTCGGAACAAGGAAACGACGCAAAATTTTCTTACGTAAAAGGAAGAGGCGACAGTATATTAATGTCTTAGATTTTTGTAAGTTAAGGAATTGATAATGTTATTATGGATATACTACAAAGGTTTATGTAAGCGTTTGAAGTGTCTACGCGTTGGTAATAAATAGGTTTTAAATCAAATTCGCTAGATACCAAAACAGGCAAAGACTTATATCGTTAATACAATAAAAAACACGACACAAAATATAGAAACTTGTAACTTAAAAGTGTAAAGCACTTACCTACTGTTAACGTTATAATAAAAAACAAATAACACGTCAGCGCCCATTAAGCGTCAAACACGTGTGTTGTGAAGATGAGCTATGTGATACACAAGATCTGATAATTGATGTGAAACGTACTTAGTCACTATATCTCAAGAATAGTTGCTAAATTAATGTTTAAAGCATAAATATTTGCAGTTTATTGTTAGAATTTTCAATCCGTTAATGATATTTTAGCTCTCTACGACAAAACGATCACAAAATAAGTTCAACTCGTAATCATTACACGAGCTTAGTCACTTTGGATGGAATCTTTAGTTCTTCAAAATCCAAAAGTAATCAAAACACACAAAAAGATTCCAAGCATTAAATGATAATTAAAACACGTAAATAATATCATAGAAATGTTCAATGGACATCTCTCACAAGTAAACAATTTTACTGAATACTACACCGTACCTAAAGAGCACGAGGTTCATGGGCTTCTTGGACATATTGTTGTACTCGACGAGGAAGGCCTCGACGGTGGAGTTGAGATGCTCCATGTTCACCGTCTCCATGTAGAATCGCGTATCCACTTTGGGGTTCGCGAAGTCGCAGTAAATCAACTTGCGGAGATGGAGGTCCGTTATCTGGAATATAAGCGCTGTCATCATTTTCATACAATTCTCTTTCGATAACGTTACGAATACGTACTTGATCCCTTTACAACACACTAACTACGGTAAAAAATGTGTTCTAACTAAAATTTTCCATACTTTTAACAATAAATATCCTCACGTAGATCTTTTCATAACATCAAAAAAGGCATTCAAGTCAAAAGTCAAAACAACAATGCTTGCTACTAGCACACGAGTCTGTCTTTATAGGTATTTTTATTTATTTTTGGTTTGTCGTTGCCTCTAAGTGTACCCTACCCTACTACCATATTTTTATTATTATTTTATTATTTACAATTATTTTTATTTTATCTATGATATATATATTATATATATATATATATTATTACAGACACATACACACACACAACATAGAGTACACGCTTATGCATTAGTGTATAAGTACTAAACGTATTTACCTAATTGTTATTTATTAAAATTACTTATTTGTGCTTTATATAACGCAATTATAGGTTGTATAATAAATTTATTCATGAATTTATAAAAACTCCAATGTTTGTAATATGTAAATAACTGTTATTGGCCTTATTTACAATAATTGTAATACGTACTTTTAAATAAATTAAGAATGATGGCTGTTGTTATTCCAAATAAAATAAATTGTCAAATATTCGTGAATAAATAAAAGTAAATAAAAGCCCTACAGATCCGTTATCTAGAAAGCATTATATTATTCACAAGTCACCACTATGTTGCAGTCCTTTTCTCATATTACATGTGCTTCAAATTAAAACGATAAAAATAAAGTAACTGGGTAACCGAGCCTTGCTCGGAGCTCTGATGAATGAATTTAAAAATATCACAAAAAATATCTATAATATAAAATAAACACAAATAAAAATATAACGGAGATTCAAACCCAGCACATTCCCAATTTTCAAACAAAGCAAAAATCACGCATACCAAACTGCCCGTCAGAGACTGATAATAGAGTCGAAATTTTTGATATATTGTTGCATGAGTTTTCCCAGGGATAAGACCTAGCTAGATCGATTTTTCTCCCCCGAAACTCCCCGCGTAAATTTCATGGTAATACTTGGAGCCGTTTTCGAAATACCGATTATATATATACAAGATTGTCTCGTTTAAACTATAAGATAAGCTACCTCGGATGCCTGGCAGATTAAGGCAACGAATTAATTTTATTACAATTATATCTTTTGTACGTTGCCAACGACCGCAACTATGAGCGCGCGTTACTTGGCCGCATCATTTGCCAATAGACGTAACTGCAGATTGTACTAATATCTTACGAATACACATTTGTGCATTACCGCTTCACCCTCGTCATCAGCGAGCCGCGCAAGCATGGTATCGAAGTCGTCATTCAGGTACTGCGTGGTGGCGTTCCGTAGGCAAGAGACCAGCCACTGTCGGTCTGCGTCTTCCACCAGTCGGTCAGAGAATACTCGAAGGCACTCGTGCACCCAGAGCCGCTTCATCGACTGCAGGTCCGGGGTCACTTCGGGCACGGAGAGTAGTACGCCCTGATGAAGGTCGTTTATGTCGTTTATTATTCATGTAACTAAAAAGTACGACCACGATCATAATGAGTTTCGGCAATCGTCGCTTTTCATACATCTTCCGTCATTTCAATAGGAAAACGATAATTGCCGAGAACCATTATATAATATATGTCTATGGACGCTTCACACCACATCAATATATTCCCGTGGTAAGATCTCGAAGAACTTATGTTGCGGGCACCAGACAACGGAAATATATTTAATATTTTTATATTATACACATATTTTAGATATTTATTATATTATAAACATATTTAATAGACATCCATGACCCAGGAACACGGAAAAACTTTTAGTTTCTTCGGCAGAATTGGAACCCGCGACCCCCGGCTTGAGAACCAACACGCTCAGAGGTCGTCTTAGAGGTCGTCTACAGAGGTAACATTAGCGACATGGTTTTACTGTACCTAGTCTAATCTCTATAGGTACTTTCATAAAACGCGAAGCTGCTATTGATTAAACTAAAAGATATCAAGCGAGCATTAAAATATACTTATACTTCATAATGCTCGCACAAATATTAAAAAATACACGTTTAAAATGCGGTCGTACAAACCCAGTTGTCCAATTTTCGCACATAACGTAATATAAGACTATAAGTATATAATTTTTATAGGTATTACACATATTATTTTACCTTCATAAAATATATTTTATTTTATAAATATTATAATATTACTAGTCCTTAAAATCTACAAAAAAAATTAGCTCTCTTCGCACTCGTGAAGATGATTTTATTTTTAAATTCAAATGTTTTAATTAGGTACTTATTAAAATTATTCCAAAAAAGTACCAAAACGAAGTACACTTTGAGATACATTGGAAGGTTTTAAAAGACAAAGAGAGGAAGGTAGAATACACGTCGGTCGGATAAAGAGTGGTATGTGGAAATAATTAGGAAGGTGAATGTATTAATTTGAATTGTAAGCAGATTATGTGTGTTTTTTAAATTATACTTTATTGGTCACTCAATATGATGCTAAGAATTGCTGATAAAATAACGATATACAATAGAGACGTTACAACATAAACATAGGTCATTCATGGTTAATAATTCAAATATGACTGGATGCAAGTAGAATATATACATACAAAAAATAAATTTAAACAAGGAAGGGATGTAGTGACTGTGTATGTAAGCATAGATATTATATTATCTCGAGTGCTCTAGCCACAGATGACAGTTGACGTTTCGCGATGACAGTTTAGATGTCAGTCATGTAGCTGCCAAGCGAGCGGGACATGTGTGTTAGGGCATTAGCGAGCCAGTATTAAAGTGTGTTAACGTGCAATATCGGAATACTACAGTAATGTCCCATATTTGTTCTTTCTTAATTATTTATATATTTTTATTTAGGGCAAGTTAGCCATATATAAATGCAATTTGTCCATTAGATTCTACATACTACACAGGTCTAACTAAGCGTAATGAAACATATTTATATGTTTGACTTACATTATAATATTTAGAAACACGTTTTATTTTGTTTATTATCGTTTTATTAATGTAAACAAACAAGCGGTGCGACCACGGCTCTACCTTGACCATTTTTGTATTATATAATCTTATATTACGAAATTAGAAAAAATTCAAAAATTGGACAACTGGGTTTCTACGACCGCATTTCAAACGTGTATTTTGACATATTTGTGCAAGCACGCGACAAATATATGTGTATATACGAGTATATTTGTGACCTTTCTTTTGATACCAAACACGTGATGATTATCTTGGTTTAATTTTTTCAGATGTTAGAATTTGAGGTTCAATTTCCAAAATAGAAAACAAAAATAAAGCCTATGTTACCCGAGGCATCATTACGAATCTATTGACACCTCATTTATGTAAAATCGGACCAGTAGTTTAGACGCTACGAGGGAACAAACATATTTAAATACATACATACATAGACTGACAAAATCCTTACTCTTCCTTTTGGCTTCGCCGTAGTCGGGTAAAATCTATACAAAAAAACTCCGAGTCGACACCAATACGTTGCTGTCCCTGTACCCATTAGTAAACATTACAATGTATATGTATGGGATCACTTTAAATCATATTTGATGTTACCAATGGGCCAATCACGCCGGGTATAGATGTTATAAACAAGAATAAAATTCATAACCATGGTAGGTGAAGATGTAGATGTTTGATTTATTGGTGTAGGAACTGTTACTTATGTCTAGGTGGTAGGTAGGTGTAGGTGTAGATCGACACCAGTATACTGTATAAGTAAGTATAATACTACGTTAACTCACATTTTTGGTAAATCCGGTTTTTTGCCAAGTTGTTTAAAATATGGTATTTAATATATAGTAAAAAAATAACGAAGTGACAAATTTTATACAACGCTACGTAAAAGTACTTTTTGAAATCACTCGCTTTATATTACGCTAACTATTATTAGCGGGGAGGGGACGCACCTCTTGTTTCTTTTCATTAATCTAACGACACTAAGTATGTATATATTAAGATAATATTAGGCTTAGTACTGTCGAGAGAGGTAAGTTTACGTGTTTCTAAATATTATAATGTAAGTCAAACAGATAAATATTTTTCATTACGCTATGTTAAAAAAAACAGCCCCTGAGTTGAAAGTCCGTGTAACACTACGCTAACACTTAGTAAGACCTGTGTAGTATGTAGAATCTAATTGACAAATTACGTATATATACGGCTTACTGGCCCTAAATAAAAATATATAAATAATTAAGGAATAACAAATATGGGACATTACTGTAGTATTCCGATATCGCGCTAGATACTTTCGATATCTGTTACTAGAGCACTCGAGATAGTATGATATCTATGCTTACATACACAGTCATACACTACAATTACGATGAATAAATTAACCATTATGGGTACTAAATTTCAAATAAGTACCTTAATTAATATAAAAGTTATCACGTTTTTCCTTTTACAAGACTATGCTGTAAAGTTCACTTTCGTGAGTCAGCTTAGTATAAATCGCTGGTGTCGAGATGAGAGTTGTAACGGAGCTTCTTTTTCACAATCTACAAGAAATCGTTCCTCCTAAACAGTCCATAGTCCATACATACTCGTATTAGTATAGCTGTAGGCTATGCTAACAGGAGTACATTAAGACACCAATAACTACACCTACCAACATATTATATTAATACATTACAACCACGTTATTAATAAATCTCGGAAATCGTCGCTTTTCATATACGTTTTTATCGTCGCTTATCACGTCTGCTATTTTTATAGAAAAACGGATTAATTTTGCATTTCATGCTTGCACAAAACATCTATACCCGGCGTATTTCGGGACTGCCCTTTTGTTGACATCAAATATGATTTAAAGTAAACACATTGGCAAGCATTTCATTGGTGTCGACTCTGCGTAAATTTTCACCATCACCTTTATAAAATTTAGGTCTTACGATTACAATTAGATTCATATAATATACTAATGAATTTACCAAAATAACTCTTGAGAAGTCTCTCAAGTTGAAGGTATAGTGAGATTTTGATGGCGTAGGCAGCAAATTGAGACGACACTGTTTGTACACTTCTAGAGTGGCGTCTACGATTTCTTCAATGCACGGATCGAAGTCCTTTGAGAACCCTCTAAAAGCAGAATGAAAAAAAATAAAAATTATTTTACTTTAAACGACTGAAAATATTTTTTATAGTGATACTCGTAAAAAAATCAAAATTTAAAATACCTTGTATCCAAATGCCACAACATAATCTTGCCAAAAATGACTCGCAACGTTTCATCGTCGAACTCGTCGATACAGAAGAACGAGAAGTGTCTAGAGAATCGCGGTGTTACCAGTTTCGCACCGGGCGTAGGTTTAGCCATCGCACACATGAACTGTACAAACAATATAATAAAATTAAAAACCAAAGAGCTGATGCCTAGCAAATCCAGTCTGTTGTGAATTGACGTAGTGGTGTGCTATGCCACGGGAGCTATGCAGTACATGTCAATGCCTGCATGTCAAACGAAAAATGATTAATAGTATAATAGTTCTAAAAAAAAAACTCAGAAACATCTTTTCAACGCCATTACAAGCCGTTCAAACCCATGAAAACTAGCATTTATATTGCACAATAACATTCGAATGATAAGCTCATATTTAAGTCGATAAAAAAGCGTCCACGGCAAGTATGAACATTTATTTTGTAAAGTTTAATATCGTAACATAAATCCCGTGTGATATTTTATCAGGATTACGGGTGGAGAGGTTGGCGCGCGGCCAGCGCCGGGCGCCGGCAAACAGGTGGAAACACAGATCAATTATAAAGGTGCTACGTGACGCTACAAACGAGTGCCGGTGAAATATGTTCCGACTTTATACTCAACTTTGTATTACAGCTCACGGTGACGCAGTTGCAAATGATAACGGGTGATTTATGAAGCTCTAGGAATAATGGAGAAATTATGTACGTACTGTAGAATTCAGCCTACATCCGACATTGAAGATCTTTTTACTGCGATCTTTTTTACACACAATTACTGCGGCATGCTCACGTCGTCCACTCACCTGTACGTCCAGCAGGTGTAGCGCGGCGTTGGTCTTCCTGTCGTACCAGAGCTTGACGTCGATGGCCTGGCGCAGCACCTCGACGGGCGGCTGCGCGCCGTACGTCTCCGGCTGTGGCATGCTCACGTCGTCCACAAACACCACGCAGCGACAGCCGATAGGTGGACCGTACACACCTGGTAGCAGGTAGAGGGTGAATGGAGACAGTGGTAAAATCCCAGACCTCAAAATATGACTTATGGATGGGAACGATCTCACTAAAGGATGGAAATTATTTAGCATTACATTGTTTAGTAAAATATATAATATTTTGATAATAATATAAACATAATTTACCTTTTCTCCTTTTATCTAATTTTCCCATAATTATATCTTGTGCCTGATTGCAATTTGTTTGTGCGGAGAAAGCCATCAACAACGCTTTATATACCTTTGTGTCCACTCTTCGGACTAAATAATCCTTATAAAAAAATAAGAAAAATGTAGATTCAGTAGTTCAGTACTATGTAATAAAGGATAAAATGTGCTGAGTGTAACCTCTTTGGGGGTTTTTGCTAAAACTTTGGAACGGGTAATTTAATAATGCCGTACGATCACATACAATAATATAGGACGACTTCCCGGTGCCGGTGGGTCCGACCATCATGACGGGCTTCTGGTGCGTGACCAGTAGCCGGAACAGCGCGAGGTAGCGCACCACGTCCAGGGTCGTCACTAGGATCTGGTTGGGCGGCGTGTCACGGCTGATGGGCGCAGCTGATACTACGTCGTCCTGCCACGGTTTCCACTTGCCTTTGCCCTACGAACCGTGTTTCAGCTAGAGTTATACCACAGACAAATACATAAAATGTAGCATTCATTATATTGTATGTTAATGCCTCCTAGTAAATGCTTTAGTAACTTAATAACAAATATGTTATATTAAGTAGTAAATTGAAATAAAAGCAACATTTACCCTTTACAAAAAAAGTCACACTTTGCCAGAAACCTATTTCTGAGCGTTCTGCAAATTTAATATAAAATTGGCTTTAGGTAAACAAAGCAATGTTAATTAATTCAACATTTTGGTTTCCTATGAATGTATTATTTACTTTATGAGCTCAAACATTTCATCACTTTCAATAAGATCCCTCAGTCTCGGTAAGCATTTCGAGCGCTCTCAAATGCAATTATTACCTCTTTGATAAAACGATAGTCGTAAACAAGACCGTCCTTTGGTAGCATGAATATGTATTGCTTCTCCGGTTTCGGAATTTCCTTGGCGTAGCCCAACTCCTCTTTTATCTATGAACATACCATCTTATAGAATACAAAAAACTTTGAATGGTATACATATCAAGTTATTGTTTACGAGATTAAAAGACATATCTTCTATTAGTGCCTTGTTATATAGAATAACTTATGACAGTAATGAAGTGTTTATTTGATGGTTTCTACCTTGATTTCATATCAGCAAGTTAAGATAAGAAAAACGTTTATTTTCATCACCACGTAACACATATAAGTACAGAAGAAAGACAAAAAGAAAAAAATGAAGTAATCTAAATATAACCTAACCAAGACCGTGCTAGGACACGGTTCATAGAATGGTTCTTCGTTCTGTACATATCAACGTGCATATCAATAGGGTTTGTTCAAATTGCTTTAAGAGTATTTGTTCAATTTCGCCGAAAATTATTTTCCTCGAGAGTACTTGACATAAGCCATTACCATGGAAAGTAACAAGATTCTACCTCTTATAGTATGGAAATGCTAGGGAGGGATGGCAACTTGTACACCACTTTTATTTGAGGCCTATTACTCGAAAATGGTTTATTTTAAAAAAAGTCGTGTATCAAAGCTTGTATACGAAAACGAAGATACGAGAAGACCTATTCAACGATACACGTTAGGTAGAATGAAAAAAAAAACATGCTTTACATGTACGTTAAACCACCCCTAAAATATAACATTTATTAAAAAAGAAATATATTTGACGCGTCAAAAAGAGGTCGTAAACGTGGCTTGTTACGTGACAAACAATACAATATCACTATCACTACATAGAGTAAAACAAAGTTGCTTTTTCTGTCTGTCCCTATGTATGCTTAGATCCTTAAAACGGATTTTGATGCGGGTTTTTTAAAATATAGAGTGATTCAAGAGGAAGGTTTATATGTATATAACATGCATAATATAGTAAAGAAACACTGATAATTTTATAGGTTTCTAATGTCGTAAATAAACACATTTTTTTGCGCTTAAATTGCAACCGCTGGCTGAATCCTACGAGGCAGATCAAAATAATGTACTACAGTATTGTACACCTTAAAAAGTTCTACAAAAAAGTCCGCGATGATATATGTGTATCTCTTAGGGATATGTCTCAATATTCATTTTTTATCCTTTACTTTTTACGAGAAATAATGGCTTATTTAGGAAGCGATTTTAAGCAATACAGCATTAATCCTTATTCAATTAAGTACCTTAAATACATTGTGCATTTAACAAAGATCAACATATACCTTTACAGCATGTAATTTAAATGAATATTTTCGAATATATTACAGATTTAAATTGCAGGGACATAGCGGTTTACTTAATAAAACAAGCTGCCCATGCCCAGTTCATACTTATTATCATGTATGGTATTTTCAGAAGCTATTTAGACGGATACAGTATGATCCTTATCAAATTAAAAAGGTTACTTTAAGCATTTTATACATATATCAGTAGCCCTTTAAACCATATAGTTTAAATTAATATCTTATATTTCAAAGATATCGTAAGTTTTTATATTCAAACGAGAAAAATATTATATCAAGCGGTCTCGTACGTCGCGTCGAGATGATAGGGTCCCGTTTTTAGGGTCCCGTAAATATCCATTGGATACGAAACCCTAATAACATTTTCAATATTGTATACAGAAGTATATTGCAGAGAGTAGAGTTATTCGCTGAAGAAGTTTTTTCTCCAAGAACACTATTCCACGCAGGCGAAGCAGCGGACAAAAGCTAGTTTATTATAAATACCTTTTGTGGAAACTCTTTTTCTAGAAGACCGCGGAACAGCAAGTCGAATTTGGGCCGACTCGGGCCGTCCAGCGTGGCGCCGATAGACCAGATGCACGAGAAGAAAAACACACCCTAATTTTGAATAAAAAAATTTATTACACTTACTTCTAGCTCTTTTTTTACGTACATACGTATAATTCATTTTTTTAATATTTATTTTCATTTTCTTATAATACTTAGAACGACAATATAATGACGAAGTCATTCCAAAGATAAAGCACACGTGAAAATGTTGATTATGGTGTAGCACTAAACTAATATGTGGGTAATATGAAATGAAAGCACATAACATTCCGGCTTTACGGTAAGCACTAAAAACCATTTATACGTAGGAGAGCCATACTTCGGCACGAATGTGCTGCGTTGCGCTTTTCCGAGGGAGGTTAACGGAGGCCATGGGGTTGGGGGTCTTAAGGATCGGTAACTAACTTGTAACTTTTATGATGTTGCGGATGTCCATTAGCATCAAGCGATCCGTCTGCTCGTTTGTGGTCCACTTCACAAAGAAGGCGGTAAAAGTTAGTCACCTCGAGCTGAGCTCTGATGTCGAGGTCCGAGAGCTGCTCGACGATCTTCTCGTCGCAGAAGTCGTCCATGAAGGTGTCGAACAGAGTCATGCACGCCACCACCAGGTTACTCCGGGACGTTATGTACATTTGCTGAACAAATTATACATAATATAATACTTACTGTGTATAATTATGTAACCAAACGCAAATTTTGAAAATGAAAAGTATGCATGTATTATGTTTTCATTTAATCTACACTGTGTTTGTTAAAAAATTTTTAGACTGCCTAAGTATTAAGTACTATATATACTGTATTTAAAATTTGACGATAGTTTGGACACACAAACAAACTTCAAATGCGATGTGTCCAAGCTATAGTCGACTATTAAATCTTATATATAAAAATGGATTGCAATTCCAATGTCTCGCTAAAACTTGAGAACAGGCATGGTGCCTAAAAAAAATTTTTTTTAGTCTATTCGATGTTAGACAACATGTTAATAAACAACCTAGAACCCATTTTCGTATACCTTAAAAATAATGAAGATACAATCAATTTAAATTTACAATAAGAAAGAGAGCGATATATCGGCCTTTGACGTCATAAGTCGCACCCGTCATTATAAAATGTATGGCGGGTGCAACTTGTGACGTAACAAATCGTTTTGCGAGAAAGAGCTGGGCAATATTTTTTATTTGCTTATAATTTTTAATCGCGTCAATCCAAATACCTATTCCTTTTAGATTTATGTATCTTTAATTAACAAAATAAAATTTAATTTATAAAAATGTGATATTCCACACTAGGCAACATCCCTACTGCTGGATCGATTTGGCTTATTTTGGTCTTAAAATAATCGTATCAGTTCAGAGAAGGTCTAACGGTGAGAAATTTTAGATAAATTGCGGGGAAAATATTAACACTATATTTATATGTGCGACAGAACAACGTGTGTCGGGACAGCTAGTATAGCATAAATATCAAATATAGTATAAATATCAGATTAACAGGACAAATGCTTGGTCTTACTTTCACAAGTCCAGAATATTCAATAAGCCACAGTAGCGGCGACAAGAACCGGTGGAATAGCGAGCGGATGATGCTCTTGTTGAAGCCGTGCAGCTTGGGCGGCAGCGTGTTGAGCCACGACTCGAGCACCACCTTCCAGCCCAGGCCCTTCGGCTCCATGTATATCATGCCACAGCGAGACACCTGAATAATATTAAAAATCTGCTTATAAATACTGGAACTATTCCAGTATTTTTAAGTTCAGATGGAGATAATGGAATACTTACCTATGTAAGTATTCCATACCACCATTACGATCGGATTAATGTTTTATGAAACACTACGGATAATATATTAATATTCGTTTTTCCCTTTCTGCGCTGTTGTAGGAATTTTAAAGACGAATAGGGAAGATACATAGTATTTTTATTAGCTTATGTAATGACATATCTACGATCAACCATTTACGAAATACGATCATCACAAAAGTGAGATCATTAGAGAACATTAGAAACGCTCTATGATTGAATGTATGAAGATAAATACAAAATTGATTTTATTAACTTAAATACTGCATTTATGTATATTATTGTTATTAGAAAAAATTACACAAATAACATAAGGATTTAAACAGTAATTATTAATTATAAAAAAAAATCGATCGGACTATAAAATAGTCCGTTTTCGACCTATAATTTTTTATTTAGCAACTGATTACTGTACTTTTTGCATTCTTCGGTCCATATATTTTATGTTGCCTTTCGGATAATATAAGAATTTTGCTGATTTAAATCAACTGCATGTTCCCTATTCCCAGACTGACCGTGGCAGGCGAGGCGGCCTCGAGGTCCATGGGCTCGAATATGAGGTTGGTGGTGGGCGCCAGCTGGATGATCTCGCCGCTCATGAGGCACAGCTTCTTGTTGTCGTCTAACACCGTGTTTAGATTCTCGATCCACACTGCGTCCACCGGCCCGTCGAATACCAGCCATTTTCTATAGTCGAGTAAAATACAAAATGTATAGTTCATTCGCCTTCAACGCGCTGTAAGTTGGTTGGGAGCGTTTCCATTAGAAATATAACATGGATTTGCAGTGGCCAGGGGCCTTGGACAAAGTGAAACATAAAAACGATAGCGAAGTACATAAAGAATGAAATATACCGCGTGATTTACCGACCAAATATGTCAATCCCATACATTTTTGATTTTGGAACTTCGTTGTGTAATTTAAGAAGGCATGTTGACTAAATCACCATAAGCTATTAAGTATAGGGTATGGTGATTTAGTCAACATGTTGTGTTTTTTTATAACAACAATTATAATATTTTTACTGTTTTAATGACTTTTTGTCATTTTTTTGCGTTAAAGATGTGTTTTGTTATGTCACTTGACCTCAAAGATCAAACAGGTCACCTGTTGTCATTGGTAGACACAGCGAAGTGTCTGTAGGAGACGGCGAGGATGCCGTCGGACCACTCGTGCGACACGGCGTCGAACTGCCCGTACAGCTGCCCCATCGTGATCGACTTCGGGTTGATCACGATCCACTCCACCGCATTCTCGTCCATTAGTTTCTAGAATGTTACTGAACCTAGTCCTTACCTGTGTCTTAATATTATGTTAAGGGATCATTATATTGTTGTAAAATAAATATGTGATCCTTATATCGTACCAACTCAAAAAAAAAAAAATATTTATTATTTTTATTAAATAGCTATCTTAAAAATGTAGTTCGTTCGTTTCAGTGTGAATTGACCCTCAGTGTAGCCATGCATCACACTGCCTAGCATCCAATTGGCATGACGTTACCGATTAGATCAGTTAGAACAGGGATGTTGCCTAGTGTGGTATATCACATTTTTTCAATTTAATTTTAAAATTGTTGAATAGAGATACATAAATCTAAAAGAAATAGTTATTTAGGTTGACGTGATTAAAAATCATAAGCAAATAAAAAATATTGGCCATCTCTTTCTCTCAAAACGATTTGTTACGTCACAAGCTGCTACCGCCATACATTTTTTAATGACAAATGTATGGCGGGAGTAACTCGTGACGTCACAGGCCGATATATCGCTCTATCTTATTGTAAATTTAAATT
Source organism: Phengaris alcon alcon (assembly GCA_037179445.1). NCBI lineage: Eukaryota > Metazoa > Arthropoda > Insecta > Lepidoptera > Lycaenidae > Phengaris > Phengaris alcon. The sequence continues at coordinate 1,397,605 of JAYRCH010000317.1, read as the reverse complement.
GTTTGTATCTTCGTTATTTTTTAAGATATACGAAAATAGGTTCTAGATTGTTCAATAACAATATTGTCTAAAATCGAATTGACGAAAAACAAATTTTTAGGCAACAAGCCTATTGACCGTGTATGGGCGTGGATTGGCATGACAGTTTATACTGTTTAAGTCAAGTTCTAACTGATCCAATCGGTAGCATCCTGTCGATTGGACAATAGGCAGTATGGTGTGCCTATGGCTACTGTTAGGTATCCCTACTATAGCGAATACATACTCCGAATGCAATAAAACTAACCTTTTCAGATACCAGTCCTAGCGCATGACCGAGCGCGTGATAGCATTTAGTTTTGCCGGAAAACGGTAGCCCCACTATCATTAGTCCGTGACGTACGAGGATCATCTCGTACAACTGCAAAACCTATTTCAATTTAAAAATATACACAAAAATGCATTAGGATATAAAGCAAATAAAACAATCATGATATTCTGATCATAGTACTTACCTTCTCAATAAAGAAGTCGTTAGCCTGCAAGTTCAACGTGATGCAGCATTCTTTCAGGCAAGCCACCAGATGAGGCAGACCAGCTTCGGGCAACGGGAGACCGGGGAACAAATCACCGATGATACCCTGAATTTAAATTGTTAAACATTTCTGGGAATTAATTCATAAAATAGGTATAAGGAGTTTGATGAAATTTGCTTTGATAGTAGTCAATGCTCTAGAAAAAGTATAGTGTTCCCGTGGGATACTGTATTTTTATTCGCTACTACAAAAAGAAAAAGATAATATTTTAACCAAGAAATGTGAATAATGACAGCAATAAAACAGATACAATTATTTTTAGTGAACACAGAATCTAGCAGCGATTTATTGTACAAATGAGGCCATATAATACATAAGGGTCACCATAAATAAGGGAACGTCGTGTTCCAGAAACTTGGGGAGGTTGACGTCTTTGATGGATCGCAGCAGGATGATGTCCTCGTCCTCGCCCGGGTAGCGCAGCTTGAGGGCGGCGGCCGCGCGCAGCACTGACTTCACAGCACGCATGCCTGATCATTGCAATAATAATTTTAATGTAGAACAAGCTTTAGGCCGCGCTTCACCCGCGTAAATACAGTATCCCACGGGAACACAGTACATTTTCAGGATAAAAAGTAGCCTATGTGTTAATCCAGAGCTTAAACTACCATACCAAATTTCATCAAAATCCGTTCAGTAGTTATTGCGTTAAAGAGTAACAAACATCCATCCATCCTCACAAAATTTCACATTTATAGTAGTAGATGGTAGTAGTAAGTACTTGAAAGTAATTTGAAAAACTGTTAAGCATATTTCCTACTACTATTGCAAACGTGAAAGTTTGTGAGGATGGATGGATGGATGTATAGATGATGGATAGGTCGATGTTCGTTATTTTTTCACGCAAATACTGCTGGACGGAGTTTGTTGAAATTGAATATGGTAGTAGTCCAAACAAAGTACTGTGTTCCTGTGGGATACTGTATTTACGCGGGAGGATCCGCGGGCAAAAGCTACTTTTTCATAAATTGTGCTTTAACTAAAATATTATACATCGTACATCATATTCCGCGATTTTACTAGCTTTCATAAAAGATGTGCTTAATCTTAACACCACTATTATTGCCTTACTGTATAATGTTTCGTCTTACATAAAAAAAATATAACGTTTTAAAGAAGAGATGTCATTTTTACCATAGTCATAATGACTCTGCGAGGACAGCTGCTCGGAACACAGCCGGTACGTGGCCACGATCTTGACGGCGAGCGGCTTGGCGTTGAGGTAGCCGGCCGCGTACAGCTCGATCTCCGATATCAGCACGTAGTCCGGCACCATCATCGCCACGGAGCGGAACAGCGCCTACACAATTTTTTAAAATTAAACTTATTTACTTATGAATTGTACCGCCGCCTAAAACATTTTTCTCCGCTTTTATTCTCGCGCATGCACAACGCACAATGCCCACGCCAATCTCAAAAGTACAGACCAGACCATATTCTACTTATTATAGTCCGCCTAACCTTACGTGATGGGTGGCGATTTTTAGGCTTGTTTCACAATCTACTGATAAGTGTCAGATAGCTTATTTGCATGTTTTGTCTCTGCCGCTCGATATAAAGTAAGCAGCGACAAAGCTTCCGAACAAGCTACTCGACACTTATTTGAAGATTGTGAAACGAGCCCTGAATGTGCTAATGCAGACATATCTTACTATTCGTTGTAAAAAATTATGCTCAGATATTTGTTATCCATTCCTACCTTCAAATTATCGGGCAGCTCGGATCTGCCCGCGTACCCGGGGTTCATGGTGATGAACACTGCGCAGGTCTTGTCCAGGTGCACGAGCGTGCCCTCGAACAGCAGCTCGGTGGCGCCCGAGTTAATGCCGCGCTGGATGGACAGGATCTGCTGCGCCACGACCGACAGCACCTCTAGGTCGATGCGGTTGAACTCGTCGAAGCAGGACCATGCGCCGCACGACGCGAGTCCCTTGTGTTACATTCCATTTGTTCGTGAGTAGGCAATTCATTTCTTCTGACATTATTATATTAATACGTGAGGCAAAAACTCTCAGTACAGTTTTACGAGCATTGTGCAACCGGAGGACTATAAAATTTGGTTGGTAAATTAAAGTTTATGTGGAGGAAGGTGCGCAGAAAGCTAATTTTTTTTTTAGTAATAATTAGAAATACATTAAATTAATAAAAATAACAATACACTCATTCAAATTATTAACACACACACAACCATGCGTTTGATAGATAGAATTCTGTTACACGTTGACGGGAATCTGTCACAACTATCGAGGAGACAAAGGAACTTAAAAAATATATGAATTAAAATTGCCTGCGGCAAATTTCGACCACGGGCGACCTAGAAGCATTGATAAATATTTAAGTAGATATGTATATTTATGAAATATCTGTAATTGTCAAAACTAACTTTACTAAAAGTGACTACTAAACTAAACAATGAATTACTTTAAAGAATTTCCCCAGTGCGATGTAGTCCAGGCCGTCGGAGCAGTTGAACACGACGCACTGCTTGGCCACGGCTTTGGCAAGATCTTTCGTGGTCTCGGTTTTACCCGTCCCCGCCGGGCCCTCGGGAGCGCCGCCTGTGTCAAATGTGCTACTGTGCCCGGCCATAAAAATTGCATATCGACCAAAAGAGACTTTCGGTAGAGAACTTTCTACAAATGTCACATTTGACTGTACAAAATAAAAATCTCTTATCAATGGCCGATGTGTAATCCTTGTAGCCGGGCTCTGTATTTTGCTTGTATGTAAGCATCCAAAAAGTAAAATTAATAAAATATACATAATGTTTGGTAAAAGCAAATACGGATATTTTGGGTATATGATCTACTGCTGTTGATATAAAGACGTTTAGGCAATAAAATATTGTCATACTCAAAGTAAAAAAATCATCTCATGTATGGGCGACTCTCCGCTCAACATAAATTCGCCCATATAAAGGAAGGTTTTTTTTTCGAGTATAACAATCATTTTTCTACCTAAACGTCTCTTAATAAGCAGAAGATCATATGCCCAAAATATCCGTAATTGATTTTACTGGACCTTATAAAGGGTGTTTTTTCAGTCAGTGTCCAAACATCCAGGAGCGAATACTCTTGAATATAAGCAACTTTAACTATGAGATCAACTTTTCTACTTGAAAATAAAAATCAGCTGTTTCCTACTAAATCCTATCTATGCCGTAGCCCTTTTGTATGAAACAGCTGATTTTTTTTTCAAGTAGGAAAGTTGATCCCATTGTAAAAGTTGCTTATATTCAAGAGTATATTCATTCCTGAAAGTTTAGATACTGACTGGAAAAACACCCGGTATATATAATTATATATACGCGTTGACTTGAGAACCTGCTCCGTTTTTTTCGTCGGTTAAAAATTAAATAAAATATGGGTAACAGTACTCTCATACTCTGTCCAACCTTAATTATAAATTTCGTTGATTGGTTCAAAGATATATTGTGTTGCTACAATAGTATAAAATATTAGCCATCAGTTATATTGACATAATCCTTTTTTCCAAATTCGTTACGCAGCACGATGCAACCTGACATTTGAACTCTTACAATGCAACGCCTTGTGTAATGAATAAAGTTAAGTTTTGAATAGCTATCTTAAAAATGCAGCCCCATGTCGCATATCGTTTCGTTTCGGTGTAAATTGATCCTTACCCAGATTCAGATGTAGAGCGCCAAACAGTGTCCTGAAGCACCTATCGGTGAGTGGCGTGACGACGAGTCGGCCGGTGTTGCCGAGGTACTCGTAGCCGTACAGCAGCTGCGAGTTGATCATGCGGGTCACGATCTTGTGCGTCTTCTCCTCCTCTTGCTCCTGAATTTTTTCAACAAAAGCTTGGCTTTACGTAACGTAAGTCACGGGCTACAGCTAGTTTTAAAATAAATACTGATTAAAAACTAGTGAGCTGAATACATGTAATTGAATAAGAACGGACCTCCCAGTAATATCTGATCTGCGAGAGCCAGTTGAAGTCGTTGTCCACCTGTATCTCGAGGTTGATAAGCTCCATCAGCACGTCCCTGGCGTGCACGTCCAGCACCACCAGCGCACCTTAAAGCACGAATATAATATTGTGTGGTGTGGTGAAATTAGTAACAGTTTTAATGTCAATATAAAAATATATTCCTTATTAATGTATACCCACCTTGTCTACACTAAATTTAATCGAGGATAATATTATAATTAATTAATAATTATCATCAGTGAGTCTTATTTTTAACCCTCGACGCAAAAAGACCGTTATAAGTTTGAAGTGTCTGTCTGGGTGTCTGTTTGTGGCATCATGGCTTCAAAACGGATACAACGATTTTGTTATAGTTTTTTTTTTTATAGCTACCATGATCGAGATTGTTATAGCTATAGTTCATCATAATCAGCTCGCTCACTGCTTGACAATTTGGGAGTTTACTAAAAAAAGTTTTCTTTATCATATTATACGTTTAAATTAGTACCAATTTTACTTTCAATTATTAATACCTAGTGTGGACAGCACTTGCAATATTAAATACAATTTCTTAGCAAGCAGAAATATAAAGCTAGAAAAGCTGCTCAAATAAACCAAGCGAGTACAATTTATTTACCGAGTGTAATACGGTTCTGCAGACTCAGCTCGCCGCGGACGAGGTCGACTATTTTCGAGATCTGGTGATTGCATTTCTCCCAGTACGCCTCCATGGCCTTAATGCCCGCGTGGATCGACTCCGTCACTTCCGAGGTCCAATATGTCATAGCTATACATTGTACCTGCAATGTCAAGAGGTAGTGTTATGAAATAAGGAAACAGACAGCGGTCATTGCAGTTTAAATTGTAAATATTCTAGAAAACTACAGACTTTTGTTACAGGCTTATTTTACTACAAGCCGCAACACAGATTTTATTTTCTAAAGTAGATTTTGTTTTTTACCCGACTAAGCTAAAAGGAATTCCGTTGTAGCGCCTAAACTACTTGCCCAATTTTGATGAATGAGGTGTCCATAGATTAATAATAATGCCCCCGGTAACATCCTACTACTATTATATATGTGAAATTTTGTGAGGATGGATGGATTTGTGGATGGATGGATGGATGGATGTTTGTTACTCTTTCACGCAACACCTACAGAACGGATTTCGATGAACTTTGGCGTGGAAGTAGTTTGAGCTCTGGAATAACACATATGGTACTTTTCCTCCCGAAAAAGTGCAGTGTTCCCGTGGGATATTCTATTTATGCGGATGGAGCCGCGGGAAAAAGCTAGTAGGCTATAAAACTTGCATAGTCAGTTTATACTTAGTTTTTAACTTTTGATTAATTACTAGTATAAACTATACCTGGGTAACCGAGCTTCGCCCGGAGCTCTAGTAGATTTAAAAAAGTAAAAAGAATCTCAAAAACAAAATTATTATCGGACAGGGATTCGAACCCAACCCACTCCGAATTTTAGAACAGGTACCTATACCAAACAGCCAATCGAACTGACCTAATAGAGTCGAAATTATTGATATATTGTTGTACGACGAAGGAAAAAACATATATTATAGCTTAGAAATGCGCAGTTTTTCGGGGAGAAAACCAAGCTAGATCGTTTTTTTCCCCCAAAACTCCTTGCATACTAAATTTTATTGACTTGTAGCCCTTTTCGAAAAACAGATTATATATAAATATACAAGATTGTCTAGTTTAAATTATAAGATTACCGTCTGTCCAGGCCAAACGAGCACCCAGTCTTCTCTGGCAGTCCTCACGTAGTCGTCGTGGGCGAGCGCTACGACGTTGTGCACCGAAGCTTTCATGGCCGTCTCCAGCTCTAGCAGCCATTTTTCTACCTATTTGAAATATTTACAAACATTTGTACTTAAAATATAAAATAAATAGTAGTTAAGTAAAAAATAAATACCGCATCTATTGAGAGAAATTGACATATTTTATCGTAAGCTTATTCAATAATTTCCGCATCACTTGAGTGAACTTGACGTATTTCATAGATTTATCCAATGAAACATAACACATTACACAATAACTAAATACGCCGGTTTGGCGATTAGGTTACATTAGGTCATTTAATATTATAAAGAGTAAAGATTGTTATGTGTAAAGAAAGTTTTGTTGTGTGTAAAGATGTTTATTTGTTTGTTTGCATTGAATAGGCTCCAAAACTACTGGACCGATTTTGATAAAATTGGGTACATATATAGATTAGACCACGGGGAAGGACATAGGTTACTTTTTATATCGGAAGAATGTATAGATCTTGCGCGATTTTTTCTTGCGCGCACTTAAGCAATATCTAGTCTTAAATTAAAGACCATGGCATCACTTCCCAAACCCACCTGACCCCGAGCGGCGACAGTGTTGATGACCATGATGAGCTTGACGATCTCGCCCTCGGAGGACTTCATGTGCGTGATGGCCATGTCCTCCGTGAACGTCAGCCGCGCGATGCCCTCGAAACACTTCTTCAGGTGAGGCTGTACACTAAATCAGGAAAATTTTGTGTATATTCGAAACGTAGATTAGACTGTTGTATGTAAGAGATTTGTAGTAAAAGTAACCTACAGTAAGTATTTTTTTAAATACATATTATTAAGAAAGATTAACGTTAATGTAAAATGTTATAATCTTACCGTGTAGGATCTTTGGTCTCGGACAGGATCTCCAGCAGTTCGTCGTTGGACAGGAAGAAGAATCGCGGGAAGAACAGTCGCTTCTTCTCCAAGTACGCGTTGAGCCCGCGCTGCACCATCTCCAGCAGGTTGTTGGACTTCTTGAGGCGGTCCAACATCTTTTCTATTGTGATAACATCCAACACACGCGGCTCAGCGTACGCTGCCTTCATTACTTCTCGCCACATCTAGTACGATAACTATACATCATCATCGTCGATCAAATATGTTGTGAGCTGCAGCGACTCGCAAGCCTACTGCGGTTAAGCATAAAATGCAATCGCTGAATCTACGAGACAAATATTATACAGGTATATAATGTAACGTGACCATTTGTTTTTGTTGGCAGAGCGGGACGCCTGCGAAATGTAGTATAACGAAACTTATTTTACTGAGTATTTATTAAAAAACCGGATCATGAGAAAAATAAATTAAAGAAAATTTATCAACATTTAATTGCGGTGTAGGCTCTGCGGACTCCTTTGTTTTGTATTAATTATGGGCGGAGCTAGAAAAGTTTCAAAATGTCGGGTCTAGATTTCAAGTAGGTAGGCTGCCCGCGCGTTTCAATGCAATAAATATTAGAAGGTAGAGAGTACTTGTGACAAATTATCATATTTTTACTGTCTGTAAGGACCATATACTTGTCATGCAATGTCTTCGATTATTTTTTTTCGTTGCTATTCGTTTACCTTCGGTTCGGCCTGAACGGATGCAAAATTATATCGTCTGTGTTCAATTTCGAGATCGCATCAGTCGGCCGGATGGACTGAAGTGATTCGTTCCAGCGTTGCCAACTCTGTTTTTGCGAAACTACTAAACTTGCGTCGATTTCTACTAAAAAAATATTGAAAACTATCAAAAAAGCTACTAAACTTAGGTACCACTAAGGCCCCCAAAAAATCATGTTTTTGGGGGCATTTTAGGTTTTGTTATATTGCAATTTAATTATTTATTGAATTTTATTATAAATTTTACCGCAAAATTAAAATATACTTGGAAATATTACGTATAAAGTTATAAGGTAGTTTTAAGCTAATTACGGACGAATGCTACGATGTATTGTGATATATTGGTTATAATATATATGATAAGGTATCCTTTTTTTTGTGCCTAACCTAGGCCATTTTGCATATGATTACTGTCTGGCTATTTCCTACTAGAACACTACTAAAAACTAAATTCCTACCAAGGAGGGAATTACATACTTAATTTAGTAGTAAAACTTTGTAAAATAACTAAGTTGGTAACTTTAATTCTGGACTGAACGGACCATGTGTGACAAATCGCTTCAGTTCTTGTCAGAGCCGCGGCCGTGGGGGCGTCATCGGAAAAATCTCATCAGAAGGAACTGATGAGATTTTTCCGTGCATGTGCTCGAATCCGTTCAGGCCGAAATGACGTCAGTTGGGTCGGATGCGATTTTTTTCCGTGTATGTGCTCGTATCCGTTCAGGCCGAACTGACGTCAGTTCTAACTGAAACGATCGGCATCTCGTCTGTGGGGAACCTTAAGAGCGGGTCATTATTGCTCAGGCTGGGGACAAATCCCTCCACCAACCCATGCCCCTATCAACCGTCTTGGTTATACGGGCCGAAACATGGGAATGCGCACCCTACTGTCCTGGGTCCTTCCCTTCAGGTGCGCAATTCTTGATTCCCTACAAGTTCTTTAATCTCTTTCTATTTGTCCCTAAGTCCTTCTCCCCTTTCTGGGGCGGACAAAACAGATACGACTTCGGTGTCTTCCGATAGCGCGTACTGGTTCTACCATCTAGGTTTTCGTCCTTATTCGCCTCCAATATAGAGGGCAATAATGCCCTCTCTTGGCGTTCAAGTCCACTTCTTATCCTGTGCCATAGTCGCGCGTATTCCCGTAGCCGTCCGAAGTTCGCCGCCGTGGAAACGAGGTCGCAGTAATAGGCCGGACCCTCTCCAAAGACTTTGATCCCATCCAAAAGCTCCCTACGCGCCTCCCCGTACAGAGGGCACTCCCAGATAGCGTGGTGTACGTCTTCCTCTGCGGCTTCGCCACAGTAGCATGATCCCACGTCGGAAAGATTACCGTGACCGGTAAGCAGCTGCGATGTTTCATAGTCAGGCTCTATCCAAGTTGCCTTGGAACGAGCCTTCACGTCCGGAAAGAACCGATGTAGTTCCCTTCCCTTTGCCGATGTGTCCCAACGCTCCTGCCATAGGGCATAAGCGGACTCAGATTCCCTGAGTTTCGCACTCCGAAGCTCTTCCTTGGTAACCGCGGTCTCGCGCATCACACCTAGTCTGCCAGCACGTATCACCTCGAGGTCGGCCGGTAGCACCCCTGCCAAAACTGCCAGGGCGTCAGTGCTCGTCGTGCGATACGCCTTGGTCAGAAGGATCAAGGCGGGTCTCTGGGTGCGCAAAAGCGCACTCCGCACAACGTGAAGGGTCGCCCGCTCGTACCAACATGCTGCCGCGTAAGTAACAGTAGCCACAAAGGTCCCCTGGTACAGCACCCGAAGAACCCTATACCTAACCCCCCATGAGCTAGCCGAGACTCGCGATATCTTGCCGAAGCAATTTGCCGCTCTTTCCCCTATAGATACTGCATGTCGCGCGAAGGATAGACTAGAGTCGACTACCACTCCCAACACCGTGGTCGACGCGACGCTCCCAATGGAGTTTGTCCCAAATTTGATGACTGGGGGTCGCTGGAACTTCCCCTTTATCGTCATGGTAGACGATTTCGTCGGGGAAAATTCCAGCCTATTACGGACACCCCATTCACCAACGAGCCGCAATGCAGTTGAGACTTTCGCCTCAAGAGCCGCACGTGAGTCGCCCTCGATCAGGATTGTCACATCGTCGGCATAGGCCACGAATGTCACTCCCCCGGAAGGGGCAGTCGAAGCAAGTCGTCCATCAGGATGTTCCACAACGAGGGACCCAGCACCGGTCCCTGCGGACAGCCCATCGTGGCCGCCTTCCACACTACCCTGCGACCGACGAACATGCCTACCCTGCGTCCGGTGAAGTAGCTCGCCAACATCCTGTAAATGTTTGGCGGACAACCCCCCCTTTTCGCTTTCAGCATGATCATAGGCCACCAGGCATTATCGAAGGCCCCAGAGATATCTAAGAAAATCGCCTGAACATATTTCGACGAACTCTCACGACCCGCTCCAGGAATCTTTCCCAGAGCGGATACCGTCGACCGCCCTCGAGTGAACCCATGCTGGCAGTCCGATAGACCGCTCGTCATTTGCGTGGCGCATTTTAACATGACGCGTTCTAAAATCTTACCAAAGATTGGCAGCAGAGTGACAGGCCGGTAGGCTTTAGGATCGGAAAGAGGCTTGCCATTGCCTTTGGGCAAGACAATCAACCTTCCGTCCTTCCATACTCGCGGAAAAACGCCCTCTTCGACACATCGCCTAAACACATTAGAAAATTCTCGCGGCGCGGCTGCCCAAACGTGTTTAATTATGCGAGCGGTTATCCCATCGATTCCCGGTGCTGTGTTAGGAAGATCCTTAACTATAGTCGCGACTACTTCTTCCGTCGGAGGAGGAGTATCTTCTCCTGCGGGAATCGCGGCTGCCATATACCGCACTTGCCGGTGGTACTCCGTGTCCCTGGACACATCGTCGTCCGGACACAGAGCATACATAAGGCTGTGCATGGCCTCCTCGACTCCCCCAGCATAACCTTCGGCATGTTTCGTGCCATTTATTATATTGCTAGGAGGCCTAAGCCTCCCGCACGCGACACGGTACGCCTGGCCCCAAGGGTCCTGGTTTCCCATTTCTGCAACGGACCTGAAAAACTTAAGTTGCTCCTCCTTCATGGCAACCCTATATCTACGCCTAGTCACATGAAAGCGCCGCTTGGTAGCCTCCTCATCCGGGCAGTTGCCCTTTCGACTCGCCTGCCAAGCCCTGCGCGAGCTGTAGGTCTCGCGGCGAAGCCGGTCCAGGACCGGCGTCCACCACTCATACCCACGCTCCGTTTCCCCTCCCTTAGTAAGTCCCAGGATGCTTGTAGCTGTGCTCGTCACCATTCTGGTAAATTTTGCACAGACTACCTCGGCTGGATAGTTCCACCTGATGTTGCCTGACCTTTTTTGGATCTCGTCTTCGAAGATTCCCCATTCCACACCACGCTCTCGAAACCGCATTGGCTCTTCGATTGGCTCAGCGCTAGAAGTAGAGTTATTGGCCACCATATATGTTATCAGCCTATGGTCACTGTCTATTGCGTCTTCTCTAACTCTCCACCCCGTTACCAGGGTGCCTTTGGCTAATGTTAGGTCGATGTTAGACGTCCCGTTCGTCGTGGCGAACGTGGCAGGCTGGTCTTGTGCGTTGGCCAAGCGGAGTCCATGTGCCAGGATAAATGCCTCCATCGACTCGCGACGGTGCGTGACGTCTGGTCCGCGTCCTGTGTACTGTCTCTCTTCGCAGTACCACATCGGAGAGTGCGCGTTTGAGTCCACCCCTATGATTATTCTCTTGCCTCTCAAGGAGGCAAGGACAGTGCCCAGATGTTCAAGGTGGATATCTATGTCGTCGCTGTACTGAAAGTACGCAGAGACAAGGTATAGGCCGTCTTTGTCATTAAGAACATGACACACGCAGTGTGTGTTTGACAGGTGTTGTAAGACAGCGCACGCCAAGTCCCCTCGGCGAACATAGATCCCCGCCCTGGCACTTTCGCCGCTCTGCAGGATAGTGTTTGCCGCGGCATTAGGGGTGGGTCCAGGGTAATGTTCCTGGACCAGAACGACGTCTAGTCCCAGCTCCTCTGCAACTAGGGGCAGCTCTATGGTGGCCGCCTGTGCCCCCGCTAGATTTATCTGTCCGACGGTGAGATGTGTAGTGCCCGCCATTAATAATTCGTTGACTCGACCATCCTTCTTTCCGCATATCTTCGGGCTGGGCACTCCGCACTAACTGTTTTATGTTCCAGTGCGGACTTTGTATGGTCGAACTTGTGGCATGTAGCGCACCGGCGGATAGTCTCTTTACATCCGTCCGCCGAGTGACCGTTGTTTCCGCACAGGCCACAAGTTGCCTGTTCTGCTTTACAGCCTCTCTCACTGTGACCGTATGTTTGGCACCGTCGGCAACATATCTCAGTCGTGAAGTCCTCGACTTCTACAACTTCCCATCCTATATACAGCTTTCCTTTTTCTAAGAGGCTCTTACGCAGCTCCGGAGCGCATCTTAGGACGTACGTTACCCTGGTCCCTCCAGAACGGCTCTTCCTGAAGGCCAACTGGCAGCTCTTGACAATTCGCTCAAGTGGCCAATCAACGTCTTCCCTGTAGTTTTGGTCCTTGACCGCTTTCAAAATCTCCTCTAAGTTTTGATTGCCACCATCAATATTGCGAAGGGCAACGAGCGGTAGGCGACCCCTAAGTGGCTCTGTTTTCAGGTTCGCAGGCATGGCTGCCTTTAACTTCTCCAGGTCCCTTGCCGTTCTGGTTTGTACCAGCACTGCCGCTCCGGAGATCTTTTTGAGCCTGTCCACTTTTATGTCCAGTGTTGCGGGGGCTATGGAGGTCTTTAATATCCTTTTTGTTTCTTCCGAGGTCTTTGTTTCACTGGTGGTCGGTACCACCTTTACGACTGGTCCGCCCATACTCCCTCGTACCTTGTCGGCGAACGATGGTGGCGGGGCTAATGGCCTTAGCTGGGCCGCGGCATTGGCTCTACGCCGCTCCTCTTCCACGAGCTCCTTCTCATACCGGAGGGCGTCCATTAGGCTGCTAACCTTAGCGTTTCCTACTTCTGCCACTTTTGATTTGTCCCCTACCATCACTGCCAAGTGGGCGACAATCTCTGTCAGCTTGGCTAGCTCCTCCGAAACTCTAGCGCTATCTGCCTTGTTTAATTTGGACACTGGCGACCTCACGATTGTGTTTATTTGGGCCGCGGCCTTGTTTGCCACAGTAATCAGTCCTCTTGTGCCTAGCTTGTTGAGCTCTGGGGACAGTGAGACAGAAGCCTAATAGCGGGACTTTTCCGCTGAAATCGGGACATATCGTTACGTTAAGTAAAAAAAAACCGTCCAGAGAGCGGCCTTATCGCTGCGACCCTATATCGCACGAGAAATCTATATGGCTCTACTGGGAATACACAGAACTGGTTTACAAGGAAATCAAATATTATTGAAAAACAAATTTATCGGTAAGTATCTTTAACGTATTAGGTAGTACGTTAAAAAAGTGACTGAGCTTACCTACTAAGAAAATACTCTAATAATCTCTAGATTGGCATAATATTACATTTTTTAAGTAAAGCAAATTTTAGGTAGTATGTATAATGTAAAGTAATAAAAATATAATGTAAAGTAATAGCCACCATGCTCCAGAGGCTTAGAGCTTGGCTCTCGACTCGAAGGTCGTGGGTTCGATTCCCGCATTGGAACAACAAAAAAATGTTGATTCCAAGTTTGGTTAGGACAATGTGGGCTGATCACCTAATTGTCTGACAATGAAGATGATCCATGCGTCGGATGGGCATGTAAAAAGTCGGACCTGCGCCTGATCTCTCGCCAGTCGTGTCGGTCTGTCCGTCCCACTAGGTTTCGAGAGTAAAGTAAGAGAGAGTGCTCTTGTGTACTGCGTACAGACTTGGGCACTATAAAATAACTCCTGCGCCTGGTTTCAATGAAACCGGCCACTGTCACCGAAATGGGTGTGGGGATGTATTACTATGTAAAGTCTTACTATTATTATGTAAAGTCTAAACCTACCAATCTATCCCCAGAAAATAAATTTTAAGAACAGACCTTATCGACAGCACTGAACCGGCGGCCCTCCTCCGGAATCTGCTGCTGTATATCTGGGGAGGAGAAGATGGGCTCGAGGTACATCCACGTCGCCTGCACCTTCAGCCACTCGTCCAGGATTTCCTGCAGCAGCACCAGCTTCCCTTCCCACTCGCTGCCGAAAGCAAATCAATATTAATAAAAAAAGAAAATCTCACGAAAAATACATCTTAAGATACTAATCCACAATTTTTTTTTCAAAAAAACTATTTTTGAGATTGAGATTTTTCCCATAATTTAAATTATTATATTATTTTTTTATATTATATATTTTTTTAAATTATTTTAAAAAAATATTCTCCACAATTTTTTTTTTCTTACTTTGAAACTAGAGTATATTTTAATAATTTCGTAATTTCTATGTAGCTACGTAAATAAAAATAGGTATTAAAGAAATGCAAATGTAACTTACATAATAGTTTCCTGGAATGGTTTGATGTAGGGTGAATTCTTCATAGTCTGTGTCTTGACGATGTGGTCATCTAGCAGGAGCTGTATATCATCGATGCTCGACAGAATATACGTCCCCGTATCTCTATAAAATAATAAAGTACAGAGTAAATAGGAAAAAGAAAAATGGTCGGCACTTTAAAGGAGATACAGATACAAACGGGGAAAAGGGAAAGGGAAAACAGATTGAATAAAAGGGAAAAAGGATTTGATCAAAGATCTTGGATATCAAATTTATTGTCTCTTTCTCTTTCGTTTCTATCTTTATCTCCTTTCCCTGTTTAATTCACAAATATATTTAGATTCAGTCATTCAATTTCTTAGATCAAATGCATATTGGACAAAGATCTATGAGAGATGTAAACCCTTAAAAATTAAGTACCTGGGTAACCGAGCTTTGCTCGGAGTTTTAAAAATTTTAAAAACAAAATAATCACAAAAATAATACCTGATAGGGGTTCGAAACCACCACATTCCGAATTTTTGAACAAAGCAAAAATTATACACAGTACGTATATCAAACTGCCAATCGGACTGACATAATAGAGTTGAAATTATTGATGTATTGTGGCACGACGAAAGAAATAAACATCTATAGCTTAAAAATGCGCAGTTTCCATAAAATATTCCATAAAGGATAAAACATAGCTATACCTATTTTTCTCCCAACAAAACTATTAAATTTAAAAATTCAAAATTTCATAGTAATACTTGCAGCCACTGTCGAGGTACCGATTATATATATACAAGATCGTCTCGTTTAAAGTATGAGATAAAATAACCAATACCTTTCCACTAGAATAGAGTAGGAAACGCTCACTTGTATGGCAAAATCTCGAACACTAAATCGGCCCATTCCTTCATCATCCTATCGAGCGCTTTCTCGAGGTTGTTTTCTTTGGTGGCAGCCTCGGAAATCCCATCAAACTTCTCAATGTAATCGACCAGATTGAAGTCGATAACTTTCTCCAGCGAAAGTTCATCGTCCACGACGATCGGGAACCCGACGATCTCCGATACTTTTTCCCAGTGCCGCGGCTTCATGCCCGGATTGCCCAGTGTCTGAATGATTGGCATATGTGTCTTGAATTCGTCCATCTTCTCCCTAAAAGTATATAACATAATCTTTAATCTCGTAAGGATCAAGTACCATGATATGAAATTTTAGTTTTTTTACCGTTAAATCACAAATCATTTATTTCGTGTTTTGAACAGATAGAAAGACAAACAAACGTACAGAGCTAAGCTATAAGGGTGTCCCTTGTAGTAGAACTACGGGATCTTAGTATGGTATATTACCTTACTGAGCTAGCCAGCGTGTGAGTATTGGGAACCTCTTGAAACGTCTTTTCTAATTTGTATACAATTTTATAGTAGTAAGTGACGTCTCCCTCGATGTCTTCCGGATCAAAACTGCCCACCTATTAAGTAAACACAACATAAAACAAGAACTTTGTTTAAATACCTGCAGTAGAAAAGCTACATTCTTGATAACTTTCGGGAAAAATCCATACATCATAATATAATGCGACACTACCATCGAAATAATACCATGTGATGATTGCCAAAGGGACATTAAGAAAGTAGTTGTACTGTACAAAGTATGATATACAAGTAGTTCTAAAAAGATGTCGTATTGCTATAGTAACCAACTAGCTTTTGTCCGCGACTTCGTCCGCGTAGAATTTAAATAAATAGCACAGGAGTATTGATATCAACTTCAAAGCAAATAACCCCCAAAATATATTTTCACCCCGTTAGGATCAATTTCAATAAAACACAAAACAAATATTCCATCAATTCTATTAAAGAATGTTTGTGCAAATTTGAAGTAGATTGGACAAAGAAATCAAGTTGTCCCAAACAAATTTTGGCCTCCTTTTTTACCCCCTTAAGGATATAATATCTGAATATTTTTTTTTTCGGATGCCTACATCATAAAAAGAACACACCATTTAAGTTTTAGGTCTCTACGATCAGCTGTTTAGTCTGTGAGTGAGTGTGTCCGTCACTATCATTCAGTCATTCAGGTCAAAGCGTTTTATCCGTATATACCTTAGACTTCATCCAATTGTTGTATTTCTCGAGGAAATCGTAGCCGGCGTCATACAACTTCTTATATGGCGCGAGTCTGTCATATATCGCTTTGCGTTTGGGATACTGAGACAGTTCCCAGCCAAAGGACGTCTCTTCTTCATTAAACTGATCGATCTTTTGAAGAGCATTCGACAACCTAAAATTATTTTCTTTTTAATAAAATAAATTAAATGGCATGCAATAATAAATATATTGCAGATAGAATATATTGAGTGGTTTTGTGGTTTTACTCCATTGAATCGAAGTAATTAATCATTAATTAATGTGGGAAGTGGAAACATAATATAATTATTTATTTCCTTTTTTAATTACAGAATGCTTGTTTCTTATTCTACACACAAAATATTAAATATGCTTACACATTAACACTCTATGGTCTGAGTCTGATAATATTTAATCTAGATTCTAGTCCAGCTAACTGATACACTTGTACTAACTTCTCATCCAGTCTCCTGGCCCTGACGACGTATTTGGGTAGCTCGTCGATGTCGCCCCAGTACTGCAGCTCGTTGCACTGCGTCTCGTACGTGGTCAGGTCTTCTATGAACTTCGCGATACGGACCTGAATATTTTTATAGCTATAGAATATCACAGTGTTCGTAAAGTAGCGAAGTAACGCATCGCCAGACCAGTATACAAAACATTACGATAATTCGCAACGATTTGCCATACTTACGATCGATAAAACTGCACAGTTCGGCTTACATCGTTAAATCGTTACGATGAAACGATAGGTGTGTAGCGGGCTAAGGCAATTCCTTGAGCAAAAAATGTATGATGATAACCTCCCGTTTATTCTAGATTAAATCGGCAGGTAATTTAGTTACTAGATGGTTCTAAAAGACCGTCGGCCGTCTATAAATGTGAATACCCTATCTTCTCGTTAATGTTCAACTAACTAGACAATGTTCAATGAATAAAATAAAGGAGGACCTTAAGCAGTTCCTGGTATTCAATTTTCTTCTGATCGCAAATGACCTTACATTCCTCAATGACACCGGGAAGACGCGCGTACCTGAAATAACAAATGCACGACTCTTTTGTAAGTCGGAAAAGCTTCCAAATTATTATAAGTATCAGTAACTCAGGGTTACGATAAGAATTTATAATTAATTCACTGGGAAAATATGTTTAGCATTTTGTAATTAAATAAAAATCGGAAAAATCGGCCTATAAAACCATACCCTGAAAGTACTAGGGTAAGCGATCGGGTCGAATCGTAAAGTTTCTGAAAAAATTTGGACTTTATTGTTTCGAAATAAATTATTCTCAACCTGCAACCGCTGTCTATGTATTATAGAAGAAAATGAGACAACCATTATTATTAAATACATTTGTATAAAATAAACTATAACCCGACTACGTAAATTATACATCCTATGTTACCCGGGCTATTATTACGAATATATTAACACCCCATTCATTAAAATAGGACCAGTAGTTTAGGCGCTACGATGGAACATAGATACATAGACTGCCAGAATCATTACCCTTTCTTTTGGCTTTGCCGTAGTCGGGTAAAAACCACGTACCAATGGAACGTCTGATTATTGGCCTTCATCTCCAGCGGCGTGAAGATGGTGTGGTCGGCTAGGAACACGATGTAGCGCATGACCTCCCGCAGCCGGTCCTCCATCGCCTGTACCAGGTTCTCTTCCACTGTGTCGCAGTACGCCGCCAGCGCCATCAGCGCGGCAGTGTCCGGCGGCGGCGTGAGGAGGGTGTCCGCAATTGCCGAGTACTCGTCGAATATTCTAGAACGTTCGATAATTATATGTAACAATTCGGCGAGTGTAATGGAAACATTATTAGACTTTCATTAAAAATTAAAATGAGGACATGTTTTCTTTTTGTATTACTATGGAAATTAAAAGTTACTCGTGAAATAATTATTCCGATACGTCTATTAGTTTCCAAGATATTTAACTTTAAACTTGCGACTAAACAGTGCGTAGAACGGCGCGAACTCCGGGCTGTATGGCCGAGTTGTAGCGTGACGTCACGCTACTGGCAAACGATTTTGAAAATTTTCAAAACTTTGAACACATGTAAAATCATAACTATTTAATATTTTTGGATAAACCAAAAACTAGTGTATCCATTTATATAATAGATTTGCTATAGCAAAGTTTCAAGTGATTTACATACCTAGTATAATTCTCCATTATAAAATCGTTCCTAGTCATTTAACAAAATTTTAAATCTTCGTATTGAAATTAATGATTTGGACTTTAATTTTACATAAGTCAGAGTCAATATTAAAAGCACTCACGCCTTAATCGTATGCTGATAATCCTCTGTCATCCTTCGCAGCAGCGCGTTCGCTAGCCGCGAGGCGGCGCCGCGAAGGGAATTGATAAGATCGGCTCTTTGCATTCGGAACATGCCTATAACGATCGTGCTCTCCAATTTCGATGGAATTTCTTTTGCCATATTTACATACTTTATGGCCTCCTCGCAGTATTCCTCAAATGATTTCACAGGATCGGAATTAATGAAATTTTCGACGTTTCCGAGTGACTGAAAACGTTAATACTTGTTACAATGAATGAAAAATTACTAATGAAGTTGTACGACTACTAGGCGATAACTAGTTCATTTTAAAAATGTAAAAGCACTAGGCAGTTTATACTATGAATGTCATGAAACACTTGTGGCGTAGCACCGTAGCGCAGTCGTAGCGGGACAACGTAGGTCATCGTAGACAAGTTAATATAGATATTATTATTATTACGTGTAATATAATAATTATAATATACTTATTATTAGGTATATCACGTCAGTTTGTGACCTCAAATCTCTGTCACTTTCCTAACGCGGTAAGCATAAACGAACGAACTGAAGCAAATTACAAATTGCAATCGTCGAAGTAAAATAATTATTTATTAAAGTGATGCTGTAATAAATTATTATTACACTTTATATTAAAGTTTTCATACGATTTTCGTATCATAAATAATAAAATTTTACCTCGCCGTTAAGCAAACACACGTAATCATCAAAATCCTGAACTCGAAACTCGGGGCCGATCCTTTGTTCTTTTATTAAATTAGTCACAGTCGTCTTGTAGCGTTCGACCAACTCGCTGTCGATTATTGGCTAAAATGTATTAATAAAATAATAGTATTATTTTATAATCCACTTAAATCAATTAAAATTTATAATCATCTAGATCAATACTAAGTTCGCAGTTCGCTTAGGAGATTTAAAAATAATTAATTAGTTTACCATAATTATATAATTATTATGTAAATTATTATATTCTAATTACACCGTACACAGTATTTCATTTTTAATTTTGTTATTAAAATTGATCACAAATATTTCTTTAAACCTTATACCTTATATTACTTATTCGCAAAAGACGAGGATTACACGCGCCAACCTTTAAAGTGCCCTTGTTGTCGCAATAGTCCTGGTACAAAGTGGTCTCCAGTCGCGGCGTCTGGCGACACGCGTCCGCGATGTGGTCGTACAGCAGCCCGAGCTGCTCGGCGAACTGCTTGAACGACGGCTCGAACTCTACGCACTCGTTTTGGAATGCCAGGTTTATTATAAAACCCTGGTTCATGCCCTGTGGATAACCATCTTTATATTCTCTACAATTTATCTTTACCGTTTGAACTCTATGTTTTCTTAAGTTTGTTTTAGAATGCAAACAATTTACATCATATTATACACCTTAGGGTCAATTCACACCGAAGCGAAACGATACGCGACATGGCGCTGCATTTTTAAGATAGATATTCAAAATTGCACTCTATTTATTACACAAGAAGATACACATTTCATTGTCAAAGGTCGAATGTCGAGCTGCATCACGCTGCATAGCGCATGTGCAGTGTATGACTGATGTCATACGAAACGTGTATATTTTTGTGTAGTGAATAAAGATCAAATTTTAATAACTATCTTAAAATTGCATCGCCGCGTAGAGTCGCGCATAGTCGCGGTGTGAACTGACCCTAAGGATAGACATTAGGCATGTAGAACTTACCCCGACATCCAGAATATATTCCGTAAAATCATTCATGGACTTCAGACACAAAGTCTGCAAGTTGTAGGTCATGATACAGGCGACGCAGTTGTAGAACTTCTTCATTTTCAGCGCCTGTTTTGGTTCTGGTATTTGCTTTTTCTTGCTGCCCTAAAGTGTTTGAAACAATAATTTGATGTGAAGAAAGTGTGCTTCAAATTTTTCGAGCGAAATTACGAAAGAGTCTCTTCTATAGCTAGTTAATAATTATATTTTCTATTGTAAAGTAATTTTGTAATTTGTTTGTTGTTAATATTATTAATGTTATTTTAATTTTTATTGTTAATTTTGTTTATGAACTTAGTTATTAGTTAATTAATGTAATTGGGGTCACCCGTTTTAATTAACTTTAAATAAATAAATAATTAAGAAGCTACTTTTAGTTAAACTTTTTTGGGTAGAGCTAAAAAAACTAGGTACAGACCCGGTGTACCAACTCTTCGATCATAAAACTACGGCAATAAGGTCCAGAAGTGGAACATTGGATCTGTCAGCGATTGTACCTATACGTCTGTTGCCTTAGCTAAGCGTAGGCGAGCATATTGTACTAAGGTATTCGATTAACCCTCGAGTGGGCGTGCTACGAGCATTTTCCCACCGTTGCCACAAAAACCTTGATAAATCGTTATATAATAATAACATGTTCAGTTCGGGCTTTTTAGTAGCTGGCCCTACATTCATTCGCTACCCGTGCCGAAAAATAATGCCGAGAGTGCCAAGGGGACCGCTGGAGGAGGAGGTTCTACCATCAGGTATCGATGGGCGGCATGTTGCGCGCCTACTCGCGTAGGTGAAAGTTATTTCTAATATTTTACGTAAAACTGGGTATTTTCTCTTTATTTTAGTTGCTTTTATTATTAAATTAGTATACAAACGTTTCTTAATATAGATTTTAAGGGTTTCAAGTGATAAATAACAATATAAATAATAAAGAATTTTATAATTTTGTAGTTAGAAGAGATTACATTTTTTCTAATCTGGCTTATATGACAACAAGGTGTAACGAGATATATCCTTATAGATACTGAGTAGCACACTTAAAAAATGAGCGTTATATCCATAGAAGGTGGCAAAATTCAGATTAATATAATGTCCAACAGAAAAGTAGAAAACAATTGTTCATTGTAGGTACACTTTTCTCGTAGATACACTTTTGAAAAAAGTTCGCCCTGATTCCTTAAAGTTCCATTTTTTAAAAACCAATGTAGCGTTTCCTAATAGATATACTTTTGGGTACAGTTGTGTAAACAAAAGTGTAATTAACGAATTCACTGCCGGTCGTGCCGGCATGCAACGCACATAATTATGCGTTGAAATAAGAAATGCGTAAAAACAATTTAGAAATAAGATATTTACTTTAATCATTTAAGGAGATAAGTGCATTTTTATTTTCTTTTTTTTTTAAACAAACAAACATTTTTTTTTGTCTTGTCTGAATCCAATTTGTTTTAATGTTATATTATTTAAAAAACAATTGATATTTTATTTTCTTTTAAATTCGAGTGACAAAAGTTAACTTATCATTCCTATCGCTTTTCTGCTTTGCTGTACAATATGAAAGTGGATGTATAAGGAACTTTTCTCAAAAGTGTATCTACGAGGAGAGTGTACCTGAGTACGAGGAGAGTGTACCTGAGTACGAGGAGAGTGTACCTGAGTACGAGGAGAGTGTACCTGAGTACGAGGAGAGTGTACCTGAGTACGAGGAGAGTGTACCTGAGTACGAGGAGAGTGTACCTGAGTACGAGGAGAGTGTACCTGAGTACGAGGAGAGTGTACCTGAGTACGAGGAATAATTCATAGACAAATAGATACTCGAAAAAATGGTGATGCAGATGATCAAAGTCACTGTCCAATAAATGCCTTTGTGAACATTTTTAGCTAAAATACATAATATATATGAATAGAAAATTAAATTTTGTTCATTTATGTCACTCTCAGATAAGAAAAATCTTCAGACTAAGTATAATAAATATGTTTCAGAATTACAATTTAACGATGTTTTACCTGGGTTCTAACAAAAATAAATAGTTATATTGCTGTATTCATACTAATTGAAAAGGTCAATGAAAATGGGCGGCAAAATGCTCTACACCCATTGGCGTTCGGAAAAAGGACGCGCCTTCCGAGGGTTAAAGATGGTCAACGGAATCGGGGACTCATTTGCATTTGCACGTACCTGCAGGAAGACCCCCTGTATGGTGGGTAGCCACTGCAGCGTGAGCACGTTGCTGGCGGCCTCCACGTGGCGCTTGCATATGAAGCAGAAGTCCTGCAGCTCGTACGCCTCGTTCGACATCATAATGTCCTTCATGCTGATCAAGCGGAGCTCACTTGGAAAATTCGAATCGACTAGTTTAGATTTGATTTGTTTAGGAGCAGTTTTTTTTTAAGATTCTGTCTTTTCTGCCACAAATTTTTGAAAGTACATTAAAATTTTCAACCAAAGACGAATAAGACACGCACCTGTAAACATACTATAGGTATAAAATTATCAAATTATTAATCATTTTCAATATCTTACTTGAATTGTTTGCCCCAAATCTGCAATATTTGAGCAACACAGGGATTTACGCAGTGTAAATTCTTCGTGGCGTAGTTCTTAGCGACGACATAACGGTTTCGCCAGGCATCGTCTTTCTTAGCTAACTCCTGCTTAAGCTCTGTATCTTCTTCTTGTAGTGATTCCTCCTACAATTGAATAAAGCTATTCTTGGTATCATAATAATTAATCAACATTATGCTGGCGCGGACGCTCCTTAGTTTAATATTTAATGACTTATTTAGAAAACAGAGTAGCTAATACTACTAAAAACATTTTGCGATTATTATCAAAAAAATTAAACTTATTAAACTTATTTACCGTATTCGGGTCTTTTAAAACGAAATCTACAATCGCCTTCTTCATGCTCATCATAAAGTCTTCTCGCATTTCGTCCGTACATGTTAGCAAAGTTTTCTTCCATTTCTTTAACTTTATTGGTATGAGCTTGTGTACTCTATGATAAAGAACATCTATTGAGGTGAGATGTACACATAGGTCTCGTCTCATAATAATTAAGCTACGCAGAAATATCACTTAGCAATAAGTTTACGATGTAAGTTATTTATGATCCCGGTGAGCCACTGCATCTAGTCCAGCTGCTTTTAAATACCAAATAGTTAATACTTGACTACTTAATTACAAAATAAACCATAATTCAATTTTTGAATTAGTCAATGTTAACACCTAATTCCTAGTCCTACACCTAATTCCTATTCCTAAAGCTACATAAGTAACATAGTAGTCTCCCGAGTTACGCAGTGTAGACTAGATGTAGCGTAGACTAGATGCAGCGTAGACTAGATGGAGCGTAGACTAGATGCAGCGTAGACTAGATGGAGCGTAGTCTAGATGTAGCGTAGACTAGATGCCACGTAGACTAACGCGCTCACCTCAAAATGATCTTATTATCAAGAGGAGCTACATGAATGGTGTCAATGCCGTATTTGATGTAATAATAGTAGCGCAGTAAGTTTTTCTCCTCTCCTGTGGGTATACAGTCCCCGTCCTCGCCGGGCTCCGACTGACATATCAGATTCATCAATTTGGCTCTGAAATCTTCTCTCGCTTTTCTCATAGCAGTAAAACTTTGCATCACTATAAAAAAAAACAATGCGTAGTTATTCAACGAAAACTCTTACGGATTTAATGACGGTAAACTTTCATTTAATTTATAATTGTTATAAACATAAGCTGTGCCTACTATGCGCGATATTTTAAGGTAATCGGTAGGTTTTTCCCGGTTTTTTCTTGTTTCACCCCACCTTAATTTCTTACATAGGTATTGTACTATCTACTGTACTGTACTTACCAAGAGATATTCTACACAAGATGGAAAGGATTTGGAGATTGGAGAAGGAATTAAAAGGATAATAAATGTTTTTAGTAACAGACAATATTGTTCAGTCTGAACAACTAACTTTTATGGAGGGTCATGAAATTAATAGTTAAAAAAGTAGGTATCTAAATAATCAATAATAAATATTATTAATAATAATTATGTTCCTAAGACCGATCACTACGTCAAGTATACATTCCAATACATTTAAGACCTGCCTGCTAAATAAGACTGATTTTTTTAATGCACAAATGAATACTACCTACTCTTAAATTTGAGTAACTTCTCAGAAGAAACAGTATACTAATTACTTTTAAACAAAAAATTAAAACTGATTAGAAAATAAGTTTTATTTCATACTTTTTTGTGCATAACTTTGGAAGTCGGTTTTTAATTTTTTGTTTAAAAATAATATTTCTTCCCTTTTTAGTTAAATTTATTATCTTTATTATTATGAACACATTTTATGAAAGTTATAACCTAACTCTCGCGGCAAAACAAACTCAAGCATTATTTCATGCCATATTTCTGAGAGGCCGTGGTAATTCCCCAAATAAGCATTACCGATCTGCGGACTTACTAAACAATCACAAGTGATGATATATAATGATTATATACTATATTATTAAATAATAATAAAATAAAAAATAGTAGGTAGTATTCATTTGTGCATTAAAAAAATCTGTCTTATTTAGCAGGCAGGTCTTAAACGTATAACCCTCTCCTTTTTTTGGACTGTGATGTTACTGATGAACTACACATAAAATATTATATTTTTTACGTTTATCTAGTAGTTAATACCTTAATGTTGCTGAGTAAGTATATCAATTAAACGAAATGTTTTACATATAGGTAGTCGTGTCCCCAATTATTAATTCGTAATAATAGTTAATTTCTTTTTTTACCACTTGATCTTTTTCTGGGGCCCATGCCACCTTGTAAACCATGTCTTCTCGATTTTGATTTCGGCACTGGTAATTTTAATATTTCTTCAGGTAGAGAAAATAATGGCTGCGTTCTTATTTTGAAATCATCAGGCATTTTAATTCTTGGTAGTTTAGGCAGTTTAACATCAGAAGAAGATGGACCGGCTTGCCCTTTCTTGAGATTATTTCGTTGCATTTTTTACATAGGCTAAAAATTTAAATGTTTTACGGGTAATCGATTTTATTCCGGGGGATGAATTTTAGAGGAACATCGAGTTATATTTAAGTATGTACCTATTTATGCCTAACGCTTAGTAATTTCAATTTTAACATTTTTGGGCGAGACATCTGTTATGTATGCCCGATTTCAAAGTTTATTTCTCGGTAGTTTATCTATTCAATAGCGCTTTTGATTAGATTCGAAACGGTAGATTTTGAAAAAAATAAATCCTGTATTTATTGCACGTTAATAAATGCACGTAAATACGTTTTACGCGTTTGTTAGAAATCGAGGTTAAAAATAAGGGATGAAAGTTTGTATGAAAAAAATTTAAAAACCTGTCCCGATTTCCATGAAATTTAATATCCGAGGAAGTCAATAGAAATTATTGTATTAGTACGTATTTTATAGTTTTTTGAAATTCATCTCCTAAAGGGTTGAAATGGGGGTCCAAAGTTTGTAGGTATAGTAAAATATCAACAGCTGGTCTGGATTACGTTGAATTTTGTCACCAAAGTCACGAGGTTATGACGCAAAAATCCGTTAAAAATGGTTTTTTGAAAAACATACTTTACGGGGTGCAATGGGATTCCACGCGGACGAATCGCGCGTAAAAGCTAGTTTTATTTAATCAGTAGGGCCTTTTATGTAGGATCTTTAAAAAATGAGGCAGAATTATTGTATACACTACACACCCGTCGATTCGAGAGATGTGTTTTGTGTTCTGTACAAAATTTCCTAGAAAACACAATAAAGCCTCTTCCAGGCGCTCCAGCTATGACTATAATTGAGTATTTCTTAAATTAAATGTAAGTACGTAATGAAAAGGTAGGTATTATATAATTGTTACGAAGTACTCCTCTGATGTAACTAAATATACACTTTTTTTAATGAGTACAAATATAGGTATTTAATCATAGACGTATATATTATAGACAAGGGATGTCGAGGCAAATGTCTACACGTAATTTGCCTTATAGTATTAACGTCAGAATTTAGTCTGGAGCAAAACACGAATTTGGATACTCACTTACGAGTTTCTTTTTAAAATTTGGGAAAAAATCCTCGAGGGAGAGGATATTTTAGGGTTATTTTTAGAGGTTTGTGTTTTCTTGTTTCTAATTAAATTAATCTATTGAACTGTTATAAATGTTGTCAACAAGCGATTTGAAAAGTCATCCTTAAATTATAAAAAATTACTCAAGTAATATTCATCCTACAAAATTGTGTTTGTTTTTTGTATGATTGCTTAAAAACATGTGACTTTTAAACTATATCGGGCCCCACTTTAGATGTGAATTTATTTTGAGAAATACTAAATTAGACTTTTTGCTAAAGGATAATAAGAAAAATCTAAAGACAAAAAATTTAAGCAATAAATAGGGCCATATTGTCTTAGCCTACTCAAAGGGAAAAAATTAAAAAGTTAAATGTCTATTGTCTACTGGCAACTGTCAAGTATCAAGTTTATGTCAAATATCAATGCCGAATTTTCCATTCAAGTTGAGGTTAGAATTTATAAAAAATTTAATACCTACTGATTTTAAATTAAGTTGAAATTCTCAACTAACAAAAGAGTAGAAAAAGTAAGGGGGAAAGATTATATTTTTAAACCTGTGTTAAAACTTACCTAAATCAGTCAAAAGATGTAATGAGCGTTTCATTTGCTTCGGTCTATATTCTATATTTTCGTTATTTTATTATAAATGTATATCCATAGTTATATTATATAAATCATAACATTTAGTTGCGCTCAAGAAATTATACTTTGATCTGATAAATAATCCATGTATAATGAATAAACAATTTGTTTCCATGACAGCCGCATAACTTTTTTAAGTCTTATTTTTATGTTTTGAGCTCATGATGAAATATTATGGAGTACGGTCCATGCTATTTCATGTAATAAAATTAATATATCGAATTGTGTATAGGGTAAAATTAAATACCTACCATGAAGCAAAAAGTAAAGTATTGTAAGGTAAAACACAGTCATCATTGTTGATGCTTGCTTTGTATTAGTTTCTCTTGTCATATTGTGGGCATGGCCTTGATTGGTTTCAATGACAACATAATGACATCATAAAATGCTTGTTCAAAAGAACTTTAATAAACAGTGGGAATAACTTCTAATATCATACTAGATATGCTATGATAAAACATGTTTTTTAGTAATTACTAGGTAGATTATAACATTTTCTATTTATTACCATAGGTATAATTATTAAATTGTGAAGGTTATAACTTTTTTCAGATGATATTTCAACTTGTAAGAAAATTGCACACAAACCCCATCTGTAGAGCAGCCGAATCTTCTTTACTAGCTAAACTTCGTAAGAAGACAGGATATACTATTGCAAATTGCAAGAAAGCCCTAGAGATGCATAATAATGACTCTGAAAAGGTGAGCTTGTGTTTTTTACTGATTATCTTTCTATAATATAATAATTATAGACAGTAATAATAATTATTCTTTGTTCCCAGGAGCTGAAGCCCTAGTCTTTTCTCAATATAAACACACTTCAGTGCTAGTCCACCCTCTCAATTCTAACATACTGCTACTTAATCATTAAGCCCCCAAAAACATACTAGATATTTGTAATATTTAAAATTAATTTATATAATGGCTTCTTTTCAGGCTGAAGCTTGGCTGAATGAACAAGCACAAGCTATGGGCTGGGCAAAAGCTACAAAGTTAGCTGGTAGGAAAGCTTTGCAAGGTCTGATTGCAGTAAAATTTGATAAAGGCCATGGAACCTTAGTGGAATTAAATTGTGAAACAGACTTTGTTGCAAAAAATGAAAAGTTTGCTAAAATGCTAGAAGATGCATCACTTGCATGCTATAAACTAGCACACAAGAATTTAAATGCACCTGGACCTGTAACAAAGGTAATTTTCTACACATTGACTTTTCAACAAATTGCTTGTTTATAAAGCAATAGCTTAATTTACTTAAAATAAGAAAATAAAAACTTCTTAAAATAACCCTTAAACATCCTCTTCCTAGTGGCATGATTGATGATATTGTAGAAAAAAAGTCCCCTAATTTTAGGAGAAGTTGGCTTCCAAATACGAGGTCTGTTCTGGACCAAATCCATACATGTGTTAGCACTATACTTAATAGTCCCTAATAATCTGGCATGTTACTTTTTGTGACTGTGTTAGTAGACTTTTCAATACATATTAGACTTAGGTTTTGTTCTTTTCAAAATGCTATTTTTTTTGTTCTGAATAAAATGTAAGACAGAATGGAATTTATCTGGCACCTCTTGATTATTATGTGTATAATTGTGATATGTATAACTAACTTTGACTTTCAGATGGAATTGGATAGTGAACAACTGGGAAACCTTACTGTGGAGAATGGTAAGAAGTTATCTGAAATTTTGGCTCTCTTTATTGGTTCTGTTGGAGAGAATGCTGTCCTTCGAAGAGCAGAATGTTGGAAGGCTAACAGTAAAGATGTTAAAATCGCTGCATACACGCACCCAGCAGCAGCAGCGGTGTCTGATTATTCTAGTGGAAAATATGGAGCCATTCTAGCATACAAACAGTCAAATGAAGTTGAAGACATTGGAAAACAAATCTGCCAACATATAGTTGGTTGTGCACCATTGAAGCTTGGTGATAAGGATAAAGATAAGCCAGCTTCCAATACAGATGATGAGACGTGTCTCATTTTCCAAGAATATTTGCTAGATCCATCTTATACTGTTGGTGAAGTACTGGAGCAAAATAAAGTAGAGGTTATCGATTTTATTAGATTTTCATGTGGTGAGGTTGTTGAAGCAAATATGCCCGGTGTTGAAAAGCAGCCATTAGATACAGTTCAAACACTGCAGTAGGTTTTATTTTCGAAGCACTCATAGAGTATTTATTATATCTGTTAATAGTTGTTAAGTCTGCATTTACCAATAAAGCTATTAAAGAGTAAAAGACTTTTTTAATAATATAAAAATTTAATAAGGCAAGTTTACTAAAACATGATTATAATTTAAACTCACGATGATTAAAATTATGTTAGATTACGATTTGTTTTTCCAAAGAAATTTTCTGCAGTCTTTTTTCCATAGTGATGCTATTTGATTTGGTTTGAACTTACATCCATGGTAGTATAGAATCTCCGAAGAGAATACATAAAGAGCCAAAGTATCCTTTTCCCTTGTTCTAAATGAGGATGGTATAGCCGGGCGCAAGTAACATCCACAAGGGCAAGTCGTTAGTGTAGGAGATTTATTTTGATTACTATCTATGTGGATATCTAATTTTAATTCGTGAAGTTTGTCAGAGAGTGATTGCGTCGGCCGTAGCGCCATTACTCGGGCACTGTGCATTTCAGAAGAGGAACGAAATCCAATACTGGATAATGATTTTTTAAAAGTTTTTACATTTTTGTCTAAACACACATCATATTCACTTCCTTTATCCGAATCATCAGTGTTGTACATCCTTAACTTGCAAAATTTCAGAAATTATGAATTGTGAAAATAAAATTATGTCAAGCTTTATTTTTGGAATTTGTCATAGTAGTTTGAACTTTGAAGTAGGTAAATACTTCATAATTCATTTATTATCAATGAAACCATAGATGTATTATATTAAAAAGAGAAAGGAAACGAAAATAATTTAAAAGCATTTAATAGCGTTTTCACATTACGCGATACGATAGCCGATATCGGACCGGAAGAAACTCTTATCTTATATGGTCGGCATGAGGGTGGGACTATAATATGATCCGGAGTCCGTCGGACCCCTAAACATTCAGAGCACTGAAAATAAATCTGCGCTAAAACAATAGAGTTGAAAATCGAAATGTCGAGTGTCGGGCTCTCAAATATGACATTTACATTTGCCTCGATACTTGAGTGTTCGATTTTCAGCTCTAAAAGTAACAACGCAGAGTTGTATTTTCAATGCTCTGAATTTTCTCCGGCCTACCGGATTCCGAACAATATAGTCCTAGCCAATCCGCTAACGGATATCGCGCGCGCCGTGACAAAGACAGGTACAGTGTACCTTACAGGGAAGAAGGATATACTAATAATTTGTGGGAAGAACTTAATAGTCGGGTTCGGGAGTCAATATCTTCCACTTTATTATATTTTTCAGCCGCGGATGTTTTTTTTTATGCCCCAGGCCTGTGCTGCTCATAAACTGAACGATGTGGTTGGGGTTGGTGCTACGAATTTCCTCTTTGGTGGAGTATTCGTACTGTCCAAGGTACCTGTTTCTGTTCTGTTGAAGTGTTGTATAGTCTAGGAGAAGGTGAAGGGGTGTCTCGTCCTTCTCCCCGCAGAATCTGCAAGTCGTTGTGTCACCAACTCCTATTTTGTTGAGGTGTTTGTGGAGCTTGCAGTGCCCAGTTAGGGTTCTGGAAAGGACTTTTAGTTGATTCCTCCGCGCCAATTACGCACGCCTTTTGTTAAAGGTCGGGATTAACGCTTTGGAATGCACAAGGCCCGGGATTGCAGCCCATTGCTTCATGCTTAGGCTGCGGACCCGTTCCTTGAGTGCTCTCAGTGCTGGGAGATATTCCGCAGACCGGTTCTGGTCCGTACTCATTTACGGATTTTCTGAATGTTCTGAACTGAATGATAAAAGGTTCTACGCTCAAGGATACGCTGACGACTTAGCGATACTAGTGGTGGGCAAATGGTCGTCGTCAACATCAAAATCAGTGGTCGCTGGGCTAATGAAATCAGCACTGAGAGTCGTCGAAAATTGGTGCATGAGTGTCAAGCTAACAGTCAACGCTGATAAGACAGTCTGGATACCCTTCACCAAAAAGAGTAAGTTGGAGGGACTAAAACCCCCAACACTTCGGGAAAGCCGATGAAAGCTCATCCGTGATTATCAGACAGGCCAGCCTCTGTGCACTATTTAATGTTGTAATGCAGTTCACTTGTAGAGCCGTTTTGTGCCACACTACGCAGCCATATGTGGCCATCGGCCTCACTACTGCTGTGTATAGCCATAGCATTGCCTTCGGCCAAAGGCCCCATTTAGAGCTGACAAGTCTCGCAACAGGATCCCGGAGCACATCTAGCCTTTTTCGTAATGTGCTCGATGTGCTTATTCCAAGTGAGTCACTTATCTAGGATAACTCCTAGGAATTTGATCTCGCTTGCAAACGTGATAGTTTTCCCGAAGTGTTGGGGGTTTTAGTCCCTCAAACTTACTCTTTTTGATGAAGGGTATCCAGACTGTTTTATCAGCGTTGACTGTTAGCTTGACCCTCATGCACCAATTTTCGACTCTCAGTGCTGATTTCATTAGCCCAGCGACCACTGATTTTGATGTTGACGACGACCATTTGCCCACCACTAGAATCGCTAAGTCGTCAGCGTATCCTTGAGCGTAGAACCTTTTATCATTCAGTTCTTCTAGGAACTCATCCACTACCAGGAAGCACTCCAGCGGCGACAGTACCCCTCCCTGGGGACATCCCTGGGCCAGCCTGCTCCATGATAGATAGATGACGCTACTCTGTTGTTAAGCGGCTTTGATCGGTTCTATAGTAGTTGGGTCTATATTCCTTGAAACCAGGCTATCCGTAATAGAGCAGGTTGAGGTGTTGTCGGACGCGTCTTCAATATCTAGGAAGGCTCATAGTGCAAACTCCTTATCCTCAATGGCTCTACAGTCGTCGCAGTAGATTTGCCTTTTTGGTAGGCATGTTGTCTTTCATGCAGAGGCCTTTCGATGAGGGAGGTAGGTAGGTATTTCCATCGTTTTAAGCATGAAAGTGTTGTGATCTACGACGTCTTGGTTCTTACGTCGACGTCGTCCTTCTTACGCTTGATTGGTGATAATAAAAATACAACAACAATTGTTATATTCTCCTTTATTGGCACATGTGAGAGAGATGCTTAACACAGATACGTCTTCATTATACATGGTGTTTTTTCAGCCAGTGACCAAACTTTTAGGGATGAATAGGAATTTTTTCAAGTAGGAAAGTTGATCACATAGTAATAGTTGCTTATATTCAAGAGTATATTCACTCCTGAAAGTTTGGACACTGACTGAAAAAACACCATGTATATAGCCTTTTAGCTAACTGAAATAAACTAACTAAATAGGCTGTGCTTGTGACATCTGTCAATATGACATTGATGGTTCTACTTCTTAATAATGTTATATTATGCAACACCTCCCTTTTCGAAAAAACGCAAACTAATATTATAAGTACATAACTAAGAAAAATATACTAATTATCTAATCAAAATTCTCATGTATATACAATTTAGGACGTCTTACACTTCTACCAGACCTGGTTACTTAACCGGTATTTTCTAGACTCTCCATAGGAACACAGTTATCATCGTTAATACAATTTTGAACATGACCGTTTCGGAGTTGTGTCGAACTCATGGGGTTATAATGTCTTGCATGGGAACCACACTGTCAGTGTTGCCACTACTATGGCCATTACCATAAAAAGAAGGTAGAGGATTTGGATTTGTTTTTTTAATTCCTTTTTCTAGGTCTTATGTGTATTCCTCCTATACACAATACCATTTGGACCCACAATATAATAGGATCTACCACATTTTAATTTCTCTTTAATTATTCCCGGAGTCCAAAAAGATTTGGGATTTTTTCTGAAGTAAATGTCATCTCCAGGCTGAAAATCATAAGACGTATGCTTCACATTCCTGTCAAAGTAAAAATGAATTTTGTCTGCTTAGTCCATGACGTTTTTCAAATGTCGAAAATTTTACTATTTTAGGTTTAAGTTTTTTGTTTAAAATGGGCAAATTTACTCGCAAAGTTCTAGACATTAATAATGTTGCCGGACTGGGAAAATCTCCCTTGGCAGTGTTACGATAATGTAACAGCCTGGCCATTAGACCTGACTTCATCTATGTTTTTAATAGGATAATGACAACTCAATCAATTTTTATTTAAATTTTAAACTCAATCCTCCATTCTTTTTCATGGTAATAACTAAACTACTCACTCAAAGAGTAGGTTTGTTCACCTTCCGTATGACTCCCATGTTTTCCATGAGTTGAAGCTCTTTCTTTAACGGTTCAACCAGAGCTAATGGTACCTTTCTAGGGCGATCAATGCACGGAACAGCATCCTTCTTTAGCACGATGCTGTGTTCATATGGGAGACAGCCCAGACCCTGAAATACATCATCATACCTGGTCACAATTTTGGCACAAGTTTTTTGATACCGAGGGCGGCACTGAAAATTTCGGGAATCAAGGAAGTGACACAACATTACTATTTAAAAATGTATTTATTGCTTTTCGAAGTATTCTCCGCGAAATTAGACACATTTTTCCATACGATGGAACCAATCATTGAAGCAACTATTCCATTCGGAAGTTGGGGTTTCCAAAATGGCCGTTTTGTAGGCGTCCACAGCTTCTTCAGGTGATGAAAATCTCTGACCACGCAATTTATTCTTTATTTTAGGGAAAGTATAGAAATCATTAGGGCTTAGGTCGGGGCTGTACGGCGGATGGTCTAATAATTCTATGATTTCTTGCTTTAAAAACTCTTTTGTTCTGTGCGCGGTGTGAGAACTCGCATTGTCGTGATGGAGGATGATGCGGCGGTTGCAGTTCTCTTTACGGAGTTCAGAAACGACCTGTGGCAAACAAATGTTAGCATACCATTCTGCATTAACCGTTCTTTGTCCCTCAAGAGGAATAGTCGCAACATGGCCGGTTTTGAAGACAAACGTGGCCACCATTTTTTTTGCAACACTCCGTGAACGAACAATTTTTGTTGGCTTTAACTCATTTTCGAACACCCAAACTCGTGACTGGTTTTTTGTTTCGGGTTCGTACACGTATATCCAGGATTCGTCACCTGATACGATGTTGTATACAGCATTTGAGGATCCTGCGTGGGATCTTTCGAGAATTCTGACGCACCAAGTAACGCGAGCCGCTTTTTGCTCTTCACAGAGCAAATGCGGTATCCATCGGGAAAACAACTTTTTTACACCTAATTTTTCATGCAAGATTATTTGTATTTGACTCATGCCAATGTCTAAAGTTGCCTGAATTTCGCGGTATGTCACATGTCGATCTTCCTCAATCAGCTTACGCACAGCATCAACGTTTTCTTGGGTGACTGCAGTTTTTGGACGACCTTGACGGGGATCATCACTGAGCTTGACACGTCCACGTTGAAATTCAGCAAACCAGCGATAAATTGTGGTTTTGGATGGGGCTTCATCACCAAATGCAGAAATCATCCGGTCAACACACTGTTTTTGTGTTAAACCACTTCGTAAGTCATAATAAATCATCGCTCTAGAATTTTCTCGAGTCAATTTCATTTTCTCAACGACTAAACAAGTTTGACAAGACCTTGTGACAAGACCGAGAATCTTTTTTTAAATAAATAAACGGTATTCGATTTTTAAAACCTTTAAGTTTTAAATTAAAAAGATTTTAATATGACAGGAACAGTGGAAATATTCCATTCCCGATACTTTTAGTGCAGCCCTCGTACATTTTATATACATTTTGCTCAACATTTTTGACATTTTTATTTATTTTAGAATTTTTTTTTGTTATTAGATTTAGCTTTACACAAGTGGGTAAACCAATCACAGTTGGATATTTTAATTTTGTAACAACAAAAGTAATGTTTCCCCGTTTTGATTTGTTTTCAAAAAATCACCATATGTTTGACACTGCCATTATGGGGATTTTATATGCATTTTATATGCAATGATATAAGAAAGGTAGAGGATATGCACTAAATTGCATATTATTTAGGTAGTAGTTTGGATTAGTTTGGTATTTATTTATGCATGTAAATATGAGCGATGATGATTTGTCGGATGATAGTGCTGACTTTCTCTCATTGACTTCCTCGTCACATTTCTCGGGTGATAGCTTTCACAGTCTTTCACTTCCTCTTGATGTTTCTGTGGAGACAGCTTTCACATCGTTTCCTCGTAACTTCAATGCTGTACACATCAATGCCCAAAGCATCCCAGCACACTATTCTGACCTCCTAGCCAGTTTTACAAACAACCGGAATGTCCATGCCATTCTCATTTCTGAATCCTTCCTAAAACCCTGTCTCCCATCAACTTCTTACTCCTTACCCGGCTTTGTCCTCATCCGAAATGACAGAACTGGAAAGGGTGGTGGTGGTGTGGCAATTTACCTTAGAAATCACCTTCCTTACACCATACTCGACAAATCTCCCTCTGATTACTCTGAATCCTCAGAACACCTACTGGTTGAAGTGTTATTTGGAAATTTAAAGTTGCTACTTGGTGTGTTCTACTGTCCTTCACTAAACATTGACTACTTCCATAACTTTGAAGTATTATTAGAAAAATATGTCACCACCGT
Source organism: Phengaris alcon alcon (assembly GCA_037179445.1). Lineage (NCBI taxonomy): Eukaryota > Metazoa > Arthropoda > Insecta > Lepidoptera > Lycaenidae > Phengaris > Phengaris alcon. The sequence continues at coordinate 1,361,637 of JAYRCH010000317.1, read as the reverse complement.
AGACCATACAATCATTATGGGCGATTTTAATACCTGCTTAGTAAACAATGACAAACTACACTCAATACGTGCCTCCAAACTGCGCTCCGTAATAAACTCCGTCAATCTCAATATCCTTCCCCTTAATCCAACCCATTTCTTTCCCAATTGCGCACCCTCTTTACTAGATCTTATAATTGTTTCCTCATCTGATCATGTAAGTGCACACGGGCAATGTCATGCCGAAGCCTTTTCCTATCATGATCTAGTCTTCCTCTCCTACAAAATTCGTTGCCCCAAACCGAAACCCCGTATTGTAATGCAGCGCAATTTTAACTCAATAGATACATCTAAGTTTATGGACGATCTCTGTGCTATTGATTGGGATGCAGTCTATCATGCTTCCACTGTAGACGAGAAGATGGACGTTTTTAATACACTCTTAATGCAAGTATTTGACCTTCACGCTCCTCTTCGACCTATAAGATTAAAACACCTGCCTGCCCCGTGGCTCACGGATGATATTAAGCATATTATGGCCAAAAGAAATGCAGCGAAGGTTAAGTATAAAAAAAATCCTAATGATCATAACCACGATAAGTATAAAGAGCTCCGAAACAGATGCAGCAGATTGTGCAGAGATGCGCAGCGTCGCCACATTCACTCATCTGTTAGCTATGGTGATCCGGCTAAGGTGTGGTCGTTTCTTAGCAGCTTAGGTATTGGCAAATCTAAGTCCTCTCTTTCTTCTAATTTTGACCTTGACGCCCTCAACCTACACCTCACTACAACCTGTCCCATCCCTGCCTCCATTAAAAAACAGACCATAAAGGACCTTGTACCTCCTGCTACATCTGATTCCTCGTTTTCTCCTTTCGTTTTCAAAACAATTTCTGTGCAAGAAGTTGAGAAAACTATTACGGCTATCAAATCCAACGCCGAGGGTGTTGATGGCATTAGTCGTAGAATGATTACTTTTAGCATACCTGCGGTTCTCCCTATCATCTGCCATATTTTAAATTTTTCGCTTATCTCTAGTACCTTCCCTAGCTGTTGGTGTAAAGCTGCAGTTATCCCTATACCTATTAGTGAAATATCCTACATTACCCTCTCACTTCCGACCTATTTCCGTTCTCCCATTCCTATCAAAAGTCCTTGAGCGCCTTGTTTATCACCAAGTTAGTACGTTCATTAATTACAATAGTTTGCTTAGTCCTCTTCAATCCGGTTTTCGCCCTAGACATAGTACCGTTACTGCGCTAACTAAGGTCTGTGACGATGTGCGCCTAGCCATGTCTTATCAACAACTTACTGTCTTAGCCCTACTTGATTTTAGTAATGCGTTCAACACCGTAGACTACGACATCCTTATTGCAATGTTAGGCGCGCTTCACTTTTCACATCCAGTGCTGGAGTGGTTTCGGGATTATCTTTTTGGAAGACAGCAATGCATACGGGCTAATGATCGCGTATCTGGCTTCTGTGATATATCTGCTGGCGTACCACAAGGTAGTATTTTGCCCCCTATCCTTTTTTCCATTTTCATAAATTTCCTTACCCCACACCTCTCCTGTTTCTTTCACCTCTATGCGGACGATCTCCAAATTTATACCCACGCTTCTGCTGATGACCTTAATTCCGCTATTTTGGCAATCAATAAAGACCTTGCGACAATCCTCCATTGGAGTCAATGTCATGGCTTAATGGTCAATCCCAACAAGTCGCAAATTATAGTCATCGGTGGATCAAAACAGATCAATCGACCTAACTTTGATGCTATCACTAGCATTACATTTGACAATGTTACATTACCTTGTAGCGATGTAGTCAAAAACCTGGGTGTGTATTTTGATTCGACCCTTAAATGGTCTCACCACATCTCTGAAGTCAGTCGTAGGTTCTTTGCTGCGGTGGGGGCGCTTGGGCGTTGGAAGAACCTTCTACCCATAAAGACTAAAGTCGAGCTTGCGCAGTCTTTACTTCTACCAATACTGGACTATGCGGATGTTTGTATGATCGACCTTAATGAGGAATATCTTAATAAATTAGAAAGGTTACAAAACGTTTGCATTAGGTTTGTGTATGGACTGCGCAAGTTCGACCATGTCTCTGAGTTTCGACAGCGACTTGGTTGGCTGCCCATCAGGCTCCGTCGGGATGAGCATGTTCTTATATTTATGTTTAATGTCCTATTTGACCCTCGCTCACCCCCCTATCTGAAGGAGAGTTTTCACTATCGGAGCACTGACCAAATCCGTGCACTACGCTCTGGATATAGTAGGAAACTTCATGTGCCATTTACAAAGTCTGGTTACTTTAGTGGTTCTTTCATTGTGAAGGCTGCGCTCATGTGGAATGACCTACCACGTGACATTCGAGAGTCAAAGTCACTTGCTATCTTCAAATCGAAACTGCATAACTATCTTCTGAAAAAAGTCGCTCGCTGATCTAACTATAAGTACCTATTTATTATTTGAACAATTGTATATTATTTTGAAAGTTATTCTTGGCTTTTCGTATTACCTTGCTTATTTAATTATTTTACCTCTCCTGTGCTGCCGGGTTGCCTGGAAGAGATCGCTTATAGCGATAAGGCCGGCCTTGCCCACATTTAGATTATAAGTTTAGTTTTAGTCTACTGATTGTATTCTTTGATGTGAGCAATAAAGAGTTTATCTATCTATCTATCTATCTAATTTGCATATATATTTTTTCGTTATATTAGGTCCTTACATATGAAATTGGCGTTTTGTCGTACTGGCCACTTTGATCTTAAATATATCCTTCTTTGAGTAGGAATTCCAATTTCAAATTTATACCGCTATTTACATTTTTACATTATTTGCATTTGTATTTCGAAAACCGTAGTTTCTTAAATCTGGCCAGACGATTACGGCAGATGCCTATTGCCAGCAACTGCAAATCATGATGGAAAAGCTAGCTGCTAAACAACCGACGTTGGTCATTCGCACTAGGCCACTGCTGCTTCAGGACAACGATAGACCACAACAGACGGCTACTAAATATTTCTATTTTTTATTATAATTGGATAACTTCTTGCAAGGGAAAAAAATCAACACCGATGGGGCAGTCCAAAGCGCCTTCAAAGATTTTATTGATTCCTTTCCGAATGGTTTTTTTAGTAAAGGAATCAATGAACTACCTATGAGATGGCAAACTGCATTACTGCAAACTGTTTAAAAAAATCTACTTTGTGTTCCTCCTTTACAAAACGCCAATTTCATAATGACCTAATATACTATCAGAGGAACAAAAAGGGTGTCGCAAAAAAAGTAGGGATGTAAGGAACAATTAACTATCGACGCCGTAGCCACCAACCAAGCATTAAAACAAAACGCATTATCTAAATTTATTATAGTGATGATGATGATGATGATCACGAATATAATTTAAGCGATATCAAAATTTCAAAGACATTGATAACGGTGCACAAAACTGATGAGTAGTGAGTACATATGTCATCATAATAATATGTTGGTGTTTCTTGTGAAGATGGTGGTGATTATGATGACTACTGTAAGTGGTATGATGACATATGCTTTCAGTTCTTTAAACAACGCCGAAATCCCCAAACATGTACCTATAAGGAGTCAGGAGTTTTGTTTAGTACTTTTCGATCTAGGGTATACTTTGGTGCAAAATCTTACTTTTTGGTAGCATATGCTTAGACAACTTCAGAAAAAGTCGAAATCACCATATGTGTCTATATAAATTTCGAGGAGTTCCCTCGATTCCTCATGGATCCGATCATCAGGTCACTACTTTGGTGAAAACAGGACCAACTTGGAATTATTCCCTTTACATCAAAAAAAGAACCACAGAAAGGTCCACAGACGGCGGAATTATCGTTGAACATACAAAAAATGTATATACAGCCAAATGCATAACCGCCTCCTTTTTTGGAAGTCGGTTAAAAATTTAATTTCATTCATGTTTTTCACGATGAAGCCGAAAGTCTCAACTCTTAGGGATTGACTATAATGAATCGACCATAAATCGATATTAAGTTTTGATAGTGCAAATAATAGTTTGTGTTTGACGGCGATTCCAAAATCGATTTGGTTTCAACTAATAACTTTCTCAATGGGACAACAAGATCGATGAAACTTCATAAGGGTACAACGCTACAAATTTCAAACACATGTCCCCTGGTTTCTGAAAGGTCAATCAACGCCAAAATTAACTAATCAGCGGTCAAATCTCTTGTCAGGTGTAAATTGAGTTGCAAAAAGCTTGATCAGTCCATTGATTTAATCAACGTATTAGTTAACAAACTAATGTCAAACCCATGGTCAAATCACATGTCAACGCTGTTTTGGGTTTCTGGAAAGCTATTTAGGGCGTAAATGTGTCATGTCAAGAAGATCAATAATTTGTAAATTTTTCACTAATTAGCGTTTCAGAGACGTAAATTGATTTAACCTGCCTGCTAACTCAACAATTCATCAACTATTTGACTAGCCTTTCAGAAACCGGGTGTATATCTCCAAACTGTCTTTAGCTTATACATACACTATGTGTGTATGTGTGAACCAAATCCATGAACCAATCCATCCATAATTTCATGTATTTGTAAGCATTATTTTAAGAAAATTAAGTTTTTCGCACGCCTTCCTCAGCATAAACTTTAATTGTGCCAAACACTCTTGTCCGTGCGCACAATTCTCCTTAAACTACTTGAAATTTTCGCTTCACATATTAACAAATACTTAGATAATTTGTTAAGGAGATAATTTATAACACAACAATATAATATGGTGGGCTTGTTTCTCTTCTAAAGATCTACAAAAAAGTTCGCGACGGCATATAATGTCTATCTTTTAAGGATAAGTTACTATACTCTTCCTAAGTTTAAAAAAATCACAGTGGTATTTTTAGAAGTTATTTAGACGGATACAATATTAATCCTTATCTAGGAGATAACATCTAGGGAATATATATTTTACTCTGTGCTATTACTATATTGCAGGTATATTTGCTATAGAAGTTTTTTGCCACGAACACTCCCACGCGAGCGAAACTGCGAGCAAAAGCTAGTTTCATAAATAAATATGGAAGGGTCGTTTCGTGTAAATTAATATTTTTCTATTTTTTATGATACTTATATTTAAAAAAGTGGCGTTTTGAGTCAAGTTTTCGCTTGGGCCAGGCTTTGGCTGGTTCGCCAGGGTTCAGCTATTGCGATGAGCGTTTCCGATTATCGTACAGGATCCACTTTTAAATTAAATCGAATCGCAGGTAATGATTCGATTTAAAATCCCTTCATTATTGTGCCGGTTGAGTAATGTAACGCAGCAGTCGACGCGCGTTTGTCGGCTTGCTGCACTCATTTCATGAGATACCCACCTTTAAAGCTTTGTCACCTTCCCAATTTGCTTCAAGTGGATTAAAACAGTTTTATCACTAACACCGCAGCCTGCAGCTTACTCGGACGTGGTTTGCGATGGATCCGCTTCCACAATAGCCTTCAATTCTTCATTATCAACTTTGGTCTCCGGCCGTCCACGGGGCTTGTTCTGCAGGTCGAAATTTCCAGATCGAAAACGTTGGAACCAAAAACGCAGTGTGGTTTTTTTTGCGACACCGCCGCAATACACATCATTAATCCTTCGAGCCGTTTCTGCAGCACTGGTGCCACGGTGGGACTCGTACTCGAAAATAATATGATATTTCATTTTGTAAACAGAGTGACGCAAAGAAAAAACTAAAAGAGGAAAAAACAAATGAATTACTGTTTCCGAAACACAAATGCATGAGCAAATAGCGCTATAAATTTGAAATTGGAATTGCTAACCAAAGAAGATATATTTGAGATCAAAGTGGCCAGTCCGACCAAACAACAATTTCATATCTGAGGATCTAATATTAAAATTACGGGTAAATACGACCTTAACTCGAAGCTGTGTTTTCTCCCAGATAGTTACTGCATATTATGCAATCGCTTAAACATGAGCAGGAGTCACGCCTTAAAGGCGTTTATAAATCTTTTGTGTAGAAAAGATCACGAGTTCCGATAAGGAAGACGTACTCGCAGTTTAAGCGATTGCATAATATAACTAACTATCTGGGAAATTAGTTTTCATTTTTTGGTTGAAAATAATATTTTTTCTCTGTTTAGTTATGTTTATTAAGTATATTAACTACTATTATGAACACATTTTAAGAAAGTTATAAATACAAAAGCTTCCACTATTCTCACTCTCTCGGCAAAACAAACTCAAGCATTATTTTATGCCAGTTTTCTGAGAGGCCGTGATATTTCCCCAAATAAGCATTACCGATCTGTGGACCTAATAAACAATCACCAGTGATGATAATTATAAGATACTATATTATCAAATAATCATTATTATGTATTGTGGAAGTCGGCGGAAAAAATTTAGCAGTAAGCATTAAATATATTATAGTGATGATGATGATCACGAATATAATTTTGGCAATAGACGAATATATTTGAGATCAAAGTGGCCAGTACGACAAAAAGTCAATTTCATATCTATGGACCTAATATTAAAATTACGGGTAAATATGGCCTTAACGCGAAATCTTTGTTTTCTCCCAGATAGTTACTGCATATTATGCAATAGCTTAAACATGAGCAGGAGCTTTTGTGTAGATATAAGGTCACGAGTTCCGATAAGGAAGACGTACTCGCAGTTTAAGCGATCGCATAATATAACTATCTGGGAGATTAGTTTTCAGTTTTTGGTTAAAAATTATTAGAAGTCGGCGGAAAAAATGTAGCAGTAAGCATTAAACATATTATAGTGATGATGATGATCACGAATATAATTTTGGTAATAGCAAAATTTCAAAGACATTGTTTTCGGTGCACAAAACTCTGTTAAGTAGTGAGTAGGTAGTTACCTATATCATCATAATAATATTATGTTGGTGTTTCGTGTGAAGATGGTGGTGATGATGACTCATCAATTATTAACATGTAAAAGGTAATTATATGACTAACAACATGTAGGTCTTAGAAGTTCGCTTAATTTAGTATGTAGGTAAAAACAATGATACTAAACAACAATTACACAATGAACAAAATAGTAATTTTAGTGTGTGATGTATGTGTGTTTGTGTTTGTGTATGCTGTGTGGTTATCTGTAAAACTTGGATCGGTAAGTATGTACAACTTGGGTGTTTAACAAAAAGCAGGTAAGAACAATTTTTCTATTTCATCATAAGTATTATCTTTAAGTCATTTAATTATTACTTTTTTAAGGTGTACTTTGTATAATGTTTATTTATTACTTTTAATTTTAGCACTTTATTATATATAGATGGTGCCAAGACATTATATTGTTGACGCGCGAATGTCGTCCGTGCAAAAGGAACCGGACACCGATCAAGTCTCTTTGAGGAAGGAGGTAGGTATGGTACACTTTTTTATGGTATCTCCTAAGAATTTCCAGAACGAATATTTTTCTCACCGACAGGACATCCGCTTTGGCTTATACGTCAGTCGTTGAATGTTTGAAGGGCAATTGAAGAAGGACCTTTAAGATTGCTCGCTGGGCTCTTTCAACTTTTATTAGAAGGGTTTTGCATACCCATTCACATATGCAACATCTAATCAGACACTCGCATAATGCTTGATAAGTTTGTAATAGAAGCTTTTCATTTGCTAAATTCTTAAATATGTATACCATTTTTCTAATTCTAACGACCATAGCATGAGTATGAGTACGCCAATCTAGTCGCTCGTCTACCTGGTTCTTATTATAACACAAGTTCTTATTTAAAACTTTTAAGATAGGTAGGTACTGTATTGTTTATGTTGTGTTACGTGTACTAAGAATAATTAATATTTTTGTAGGAAATAGCATTGTTGTAGTAATGTAAAGTCTCAAGTTCGTACAAGATGAAAAACTCGGCAAGTCATGTAGTCATGTATGTTATTGTGCGTGGACAAGTTTGTGCAAGATAATGAGAATCGAGCGTACGTCTTTCAGGCGCGTTTTGACTTGCTCTCTATTTGACGCTTACGCAATTTAACACGAACGATCAACAAGTCCAAACGTGTTCCTGATATTTTACTATTTAATGAGCTTGCACTTAGGTTGAAAGTTCATTTGCGTTTTGAAATTCGTTGGAGCTTGAACGATAATAACTCATATAAGTACTCATTTATTTCAAGAGATTACAAAGTTATTACATAGCTAAATTAAGTGAAGTAAAGTGACTGAAAAAGAATTTACAAAATGCTGAGCTCCCTACGCGAGTTAATAGCGTAACCATACAATATCTGCAGTCTATGAAAAATTTACAGTGTAAGTACCAAACATTGCCCCACTGTGTGATAGTGATCAGTTGAGCTATCTGTAGATTGTTTGCAACAGTTTGCAGTTGCCTCAGTTGTTTCAATTGTAAAAATTTACTAGTTTAATTTGTTTTAGTATTTGATTGTAATTTTTTTTTGCCCTATGGTAAAAACAACATATTTTAAATAGGTAGGTATTTGTAAAAATTATAATAAAAGTATTTGTAAAAATTATTTACACTTAAGTTGTTAAGTAGGTAGGTACCTAAACTTTGAAGTGTTCAGTTTGCTTTGGTTTTCGTTCTTATGCTGATAGGTACCTACTTACCTAATACAAATTTTCTATACCTAATTACCTACTATAATTACTTACCTAATATAGGTATCCAAGTTTATCAATGAGTAAGTCAGTAATACTTAACAAACATCCGTTACCTGGGTGTGATAAAAATAAGATAGTGTGGAAATTTTATAGTTTATTATTGTTTTTTATTTAGGTAGTTTCTTATTTTTTTTATTTGCAGGATTACTGAGAGTTCTATGATAGTGGACACGAAAAATAAATGCAGACAATACAGTTTGGACTACTTGAAGTTTGGATTTATTGCATCTCCATCAAATCAACACTTGCCGGATGTGTCTCATGTGAAAAAGTATTCAGTAATGATGCCATGAAGCCTTCAAAAATGGATGACCACTTATCAAGAGTACATGCTGGCAAAAAAAGTAAGCCCTTATCATTTTTTCAAATACTTAAAGAAAAACTAGACAAAAGGCCATCCATAAGATCGATGTTTGCGTCATCATCTATTATAGACGATGATGGTTTACGAGCGTCCTATAATATTATATCTTTACTAATAGCGAAGTCGGGGAAACCACACACAATTGGAGAGCAGCTTATCTTACCAGCCATTGCGGAGGTCCTTAACAATGTGTAGCACAAGCCCGCACATGATATTTTAAAGAGAATACCTTTGAGCAATAACACCGTTAAGAGACGCATAGACGAGATGGGACGCGATGTGGAAAACATTTTATGCAAGTTCTTACAGACCAAAAGATTCTCTCTCCAGTTGGACGAGTCTACATTACCCGGCAATGAAGCTTTGTTGTTAGGATATGTTCGATATATCAAAGATGAAAATATGTACCAAGAACTGTTTTTTGCTACATACACACACCGGCATATTTAGCGGAACATAAAATAAAGGTTTGATATCAGTATCATATAAGGTTGCTGGCTGGTTTATACGTCATTTAATTTAAAAAGAAATATTTTCAAATTAAGATAACAACTGAACATCACATTTTATGCAATTTTTTTAATTTTATTCAAATACACCTTATCTAGAGCGAACTTCGAGTATTTCTTCCTTCTGAGTTTGATTTAAAATTTCATTGAAATACTGTTTTTCGTTCGTTTTTTTTTTAATCGCGTATCTTTTTGGAGTTCAGGACTGAATTATGCCTGACTTAGCCCCAACGGAGATTGCCAGGGCACTCGAAATGCGAAGAAATGGTCAAACCTACAGAGTGATATCCAGAGATCTTCGTCGACCAGTTTCAACGATCCATCGCAGTATCCAACGGTTCAGGGAGACCGGTACTTATGTGAGAAGAGCAGGACAAGGCAGAAAAAGACGCACTTCGAGTAGGGATGATCGTTTCATTCGGCTTCGTGTACGTAGGAACCCCCGTTTGACGGCCGTCCAAGCCCGACATGAGTTAGAAGCAGTGCGGGGTGTAACCGTAAGTGAGCGTACGGTACGAAGAAGGTTCGAAGAAGCTGGTTTGGGTTCATTTGTGCCCGCCCAGGCTCCAAGGCTCGAGGTAAATCATCGTAGAGAGAGGTTAACTTTTGCTCAGGAACATCGACTTTGGAACGCGGACCAATGGAGTAAGGTATTGTTTAGTGATGAGTGCAGAATTCTCTTAAATCAAATTGACGGCAGGCAAAGAATATACAGACGCAAAGGAGAACGATACATGTGGTGGATCAATAATGGTTTGGGCGGGCATTTGTTTGGGAGCTCGCACAGACTTGGTAGTGATTGACAGAGGGAGTCTGACTGCAGACCGCTATATCAGAGAAGTTTTAGAAGAAAATGTCGTACCGTTTGCCCCATATATCGGTGACGATTTTGTTTTTATGCAGGATAATGCTCGGCCGAATACCGCTCGGGTAACTCGAGCTTAATGATATGAATATCACTGTTATGGAGTGGCCGGCGAGATCGCCGGATATGAACCCAATAGAGCACGTTTGGGACTTGCTGAAAAGAAAAGTTATGTCCAGAATTACAGCTCCTGCTAACGTGGATGAACTGCGAATCGCCGTAGTTGAGGAATGGCGGAGACTATCCCAGGAGACCATCGATAACATCATTTCTCAGTATGCCTAGACGGGTAGAAACTTTAATAATAGCACGTGGAGGAAATACGCGATATTAATCACTATTTTTCTAATTTAATTGTTATTTTAATATTAATTTTCACTTTTCCCGGGTACATGATAAGTTCAAAAATGTACCATTTTTCACAAAAAGCCTTTACTCGCAAAATCTGTTCTTAATGTGATCTCATTTTAAGTAAAACAAATGAAACTTTAAATAACAAAAGAAGTGTAGTAAGTAGATTTTAAAATAAAACCATATTTTTTTAATTATGGACCTTTTTTTGTGTTCCGCTAAATACGCCGGTGTGTTTATTTAGAGACTAATACCAGAGGAGAATCGATTTTTCAGGCCGTGGAACATTTTTTTACTGACAAAGCTATTCCATGGAAGAACATTGTTTCTGTTGCGACTGATGGTGCACCGTCTATGGTTGGTCGTCATCGTAGTTTTATAGCTCAATTAAAGCGACAACTGCCTGATATACTGGTCATTCACTGCGTGATTCACAGTCAGCATTTAGTAGCAAAAAATCTGAGTCCTAGATTGCACAAGTCTTTACAATATGTAATAAATGCTATCAACAAGATTCGAAGCAATTCTTTGAACTCTCGGTTATTTGCTCAGCTATGTGAGGAAAACGACGAAGTCTTTACTCGGTTACTTCTGCACACTGAAGTTCGCTGGTTATCAAGAGGCTCTTGCTTAGAAAGATTTTCAGCCATTTTTGAATCTGTGTTGGATTTTTTACAAGAAAAAGATCCGAATTTGAAAGAAAATCTGAACAATTGTAAAACAAATATTTATTACTTGACTGATATCTTTGGAATGTTCAACAAAGTTAATTTGCAGCTGCAGAGTGATGATCTTAACTTGATTAAAACAAAATCAATAATATCGGCCTTCGTGGGTAAACTAATCCTTTATAAACAAAATTTAGGCAGAAAAGAATATTCGCAGTTTCCGCATTTGTCAAAATTACCAGAAATGCTTCAAGTTGATGACATTTTATTATTATATAATACTAATATACATTTTATATAATAATATTATGTTGTGAAGATGCCACCATCTTCACACGAAACACCAACATAATATTATTATGATGATATAGGTACTCACTACTCATTAGTTTTGTGCACCGATATCAATGTCTTTGAAGTTTTGCTATTGCCAAAATTATATTCGTGATCATCATCATCACTATTATAGTGATGATGATGATGATCACGAATATATTTAAATATTTAATGCTTACTGCTACATTCTTTCCGCCGACTACTACAATACATAATAATGATTATTTAATAATATCGTATCTAATCTTTATCATCACTGGTGATTGTTTATTAGATCTGAATAATAAACTAAAATGCACTAAATTGCGCAGTTTCTTAGGGACAAGCCTAGCTAGATCGATTTTTCTCCCCCAAAACTCCCTGCATACTAAATTTCACGATAATACTTGTAGCCGTTTTCGAGATACCGATTATAATATATGTACAAGATCGTCTCGTTTAAAGTATAAGATTATTACCTAAGCGCTAGGGTACGGTTACTATGGAGGTATTAAGATTACTACAATCTTGTTAACCGTAAATGTTAACCTACTGTAATTATGATCAATGAAGGGAATAAAGTAAACCGTATAAACATTTTGCAAACTTTTGTTTCAATACACCGGCGCCACCAGCTAAGATAATTAAGACAGAAAGTTCTAACCGTTAGTAATTAAATATAAATCGTTTGCATGTCTAAAGTAGGTAGAACGTATAATTCGCTTATGAAATGAATTGTTCACACACATTTCAACATTCGGCTATTGTAGTGCGTGTCTAATAAAAGTGAACGCGGATAGAAGTGGACACAAAGAGTGCACCCGACCGTATATCCTCGCACGTCGCACCACCCACACAGAGCTCGTCCTGCTGGTCGCCGCAGTTGGCGCTCCGAACCCAGTGACAATCTTAACGTGCATGCCGCAAGCCATAAAAAGTGATTATTCGTGGAAAGAGTATGGATGGATGTATTATATCAGGTTCATCTCGCATGTTTTATATTTTATCAGTTTGCCGTGTCTGTTAACTTTTACTTCGTAGCATATCATTACAATTTCCCTGGCCTTTACGCATGTCTCATTCCCAATCTCGTTGAGCAAATATATTTTAATTAGGTTTTATGAACGAAATTAATTAAAAGAACATAACACTGCACATAAATAATTGTAAAGATATAAGAGCACTAATTTGCACTTAAAAGAATAACTATATAACGTTAACCTACCTTAATTTTCGTCTCATTCGCAAGAATACCAATCAATATTCGGTAGGTACCTACAATAAGTTCCATGGCGACAACCAATAACAAGTAGAAGAATTTTTCGTTGTTTTTTAAGCATAGAAATTAGAATAGAATAAGGCAGGTAGGTAATAAATTGGTAGGTATGTTTAGAGAATTATGTAATTAATCGCAAATGAGTCGGTATACCTACTCATTTGCGATCAACGTGGAAAAAGTTTGCTCCACATTATCGCCGACGACGTATCCCTGTTTGGTTAAATTAAGTCGTTATATTGTGAACTGAAGTAAGATGAAAATGCGATAGTGAAACAGCAGCGGCTATCAATCAGGCGACCGCCTCACGCCACAGACTTTCCAAAGATTTAATTAGCTCTTGCATTTGATAAATATGTATGTGCAGTCAGCGTGAAATAATTTTCTTTTCTCGATGGCGACCGCTCTGCGGTAATCGCGGAGAGTGAGGTGTCTGACTCAGCCGCTGAGGAGTGAGGAGTCGCCAGTTCGATGGCCAGCGGTCTGCAGTGCTCGCGGCGTGCGGGTGGGAGCAACGCGTAATGAAATCGCCAGTCCACACATAGCTCCGGCTACGAAAATGCATTTGAAGTTAGGCGCCGAACAAGTAAACAAATTTGTGTATATATGTGCATGAAACTGAGTGTTCTGAAAATATTCCAGTTATTTTGGAGAATTTGCTGTGATTGCTTGTTTTTAAAATGTGCAAGGAGGTAAAAAAAAAATAAAATTGTCGAGTAAATTTAATCGTATGATTTGTAATTTTGTTTTGTAGGTAGGTTGTAGTAGCCTGCACTAAGTAGGTAAATTTAACATGGACTACATACACCAAAACATTTTAAGGATAAACAAATAGATTATAAAAATTAACTTCTTACGAAGAATCTTTAGCCCGGACTGCCCGGAGTAAAAAGCCCGGGGGAAGTTGTATGGAGCCCGTCCCTACTACTGTAGCACACATATCAAATGAAAAGGCTTGAAAAGTGTGTCATTTTATTGTACGACAAAAAAATCTCTAAACCATGGGAGAAAAAAGTTAATGATAGTCAAAAAAAAAAAGGTTTTAAAAAAAAGTAAAAAAAAATACTGTATTATTGCACCATTTCATAGTGTTGCTGGTAAGGAACAATATCTGGGAAGTAATGGTATATGGAAAACTTCAGGAAAATGTTGTATTTCCATAAAATGTCTCATATTTTAGATGAAATCTATGGGAAAATAATAAAATGCTAATAATAAGCTCACATTTACTTCCCAGAAATTGTTTCTCACTAGCGATACTATCGAATGGTTCAATAATACAGAATGTATTTTTTTCACAATCTATGGGTTCGAATCCTGACTAGGAAAGTTGAGTTATCAAAAATCTAATGATGCAGTTTAAGTTTTCATCAAGTCGGACTCGACATTCCGTTGGGCTAAATTGCTATTCCTATTTTGTTTTAGACTTCTCTTACAACGCTACAGAAGAATAATTCACCATGTACTATACTTACTTTTTTTCTATACATAATTGTTATAAAATTTAATTTTGCTATTTTATTCTATGTATTTTAATGTAATTTTTTATCTACATCATTAGATTTTACATAAACCAAATTTCCACGCCAGGAATCGAACCCGCAGATTAGGAAAAAATATTTTTCCTAATCTGCGGGTCGGTGTGAATCCTGGCATTCTCTATTATGGCACCATTCAATAGCGTCACTAGTAAGAAACAATTTCCAGAAAGTAATTATGTGCGAAAAATTTGAGGAAAGACCTTATTTTTAGCATTTTATTATTCTTTTATACATTTCTTCAAACTATGAGGCAGTTTATCAAAATATAACACTTTTCTGAAGTTTGTAGTATACCATTACTTCCCAAAAATTATTCCTAATTAGCAACACTATGTAATAGCGCAATATTACAGGTGATTTTTAAACTTTTACTCTCATTAACTTATTTCTCCCATGGTTTAGAAATTATTCATCATACAATAAAGTGACACACTTTTTAAACCCTTTTATTATATATGTCTTGTAGTGCTACAAGGGTGGATGTTTTGCCCCTTCTTCTTTCAACTAGGAATTTTCCAAAAAACCAAACACTAATTTTATTTTTAACCGACTTCCAAAAAAAGGAGGCGGAAATATATATATATATATATATATATATATATATATATATATATATATATATATATATATATATATATATATATATATATATATATATATATTTATTTTTATTTTTTTTCAGTTAAGTAATTGTAGATAACATACGTGATTTTTGCAAGCGGGACTTGAATTTTTTCAAAAATTATATGTACATCCTCTCATACGCACTATTCTGAATCGAATTACAACTCGAACATATTTTTCGAAGGGGAAGAAAAAAGTTTGATCCTGAAAGGCACCTGTGACTTGTGAACTAGACTCTATATAGACATGAAAAGTTTTATTGATTAAACTTTACCTTTTTAATACTCAAATGTTACTTCAAAACTAAATTGGGTAGGTACATTTATTTCATTCCATTGGAGCGACAGAAATCAGGCCTAATCCTCATCGACGATATTGAAGTGCCGAGCCCATGTCTTTTCTATTTTTGCCTTGCTTTATAATAGCTAGGCAGTCACTCCCTAGACACACCTTAGATCGTTTGCCATTGTTAGGTATCTAACCACTCGCCTGGAAAAC
Source organism: Phengaris alcon alcon (assembly GCA_037179445.1). NCBI lineage: Eukaryota > Metazoa > Arthropoda > Insecta > Lepidoptera > Lycaenidae > Phengaris > Phengaris alcon. The sequence continues at coordinate 1,345,978 of JAYRCH010000317.1, read as the reverse complement.
ATTCCTTAAACATAATAATATACGGAATACAACTGAACCTCGCAGTTTGGAAATAAAGTTCATAAATACATTATACAGCATACCCTAAGCAGCGATATGAAACGTTTATACCGACGCTTAGGTAATAAAGATTTGGTGATTTCTCATGGAAACTACCTAGTCCGATAAGAACTTGAAACCTATGTTACCTACTTTAGTCAAACTTTGTACATACATAATATATAGGTAAGAGTTTCTTCAGACTGCTACGTATATTTATTATGCTACTTAACTAATCCAAACTCCCATCTACGTATATGAATCTGTACTTAGTCACAATATCTGAGACATATTTGATTCGAATATAGATAGAGGTAATATAATAATCCATCATTATTTTACTAAACAACATTTTGTTATGTACAACTTATTGAATAGGTAGGTATGTTTTAATATGAGGGTATGTTGACAAAATATTTAAGGCTTCGATAAAAAGTCCATACTGAATACTGATGTTAGGTTCTTGTTCAAACTTTTTGTGAACACGTCTTATTAAAGTCTGTTCAGAATTCAGATCCAATTTAATCTAAATGTAAACTAAGAAAGAATAGCGCCATATACCTTTTTTTTGATGTCGCAGAGGAAATGCTTTATGGTCTGGTGACCCGGGGTATGTGGGACTCCCGGCGATATTTTAATCTGTCGCCGGTACTTTACCCACTAAAACCTCCCTCGTCTCCCTCTTAAAGGGACCGGACTTCCACCAAAATAACGGTCTACTCCGGCAAACTGAGGCGCCAGGACTAGCTAAGCAGGGGAGGATCCCATCCTCTCCCGGAGCCCCTTTAGACAGGTCGGAGGTTCGCAAAGCGACGCCTCCGCAGTCCTGTCCTACGCCGGCGGAGCGGAACAGAGAATGGATCTATCTCTCTGTCCCGCTCCGCGGCCTGTCTGTGAACCTGTGTGCCTGTCTGTCGGCGAAATAACGGATTCGCAGAAAGAGACCGCCGCCTGAGCGCCATATTATACCTAATGCTACCAATTTTAATGTAATTTATTTACAGCTCAAGAAATAAATATAATGGCACATTAATTTTGTCGAATTTATTATTTTCGTTTACGTTTAGATTAAATTGGATTTGAACAGAGTGTATTTGGGTATACTCTTGTGTTTTATATTCGGTGGGTATACTTATTGAACAGGTAATAAGGAACTAATATATAGTGACTTTAATACAGGAGGACGATGGCTTCCAGCGGTCAGTGCCGGCGGACTCCGTGTTCCGCACCGTCCCACGAGACCACACCACGTTCCTGATATGGAGAATCGGGGTATGTACAAAAAAATCTATCAATCGTTTTTAACTTTAACCTATTTTTTTACTTAAACACAATATTATTAGGTACATTACAAATTTTACAATTTAATTGTACGGTGGAACCTATAAATTCGGAGGCACGATTTCTTGTTGAAGTTCCGCAATAGCGCGTTGATGCTCTAATCTATTATTTACAATCTACACTTACACTTACGCACCTATAACAGCAACCTGGAGTAGATTGCTGTTATAGTCTTACCATACTCCTCGAGTTCCTACACCAACAAATACATATACGCCTACGTCTCCGCGTACTAAGTTAGATATTGGATTTTTATCTTCGTCGCTATGATAGGTATTTAATAATATTGTATTCAACAGGATAGGTTGATAGGTTACGAGGATTAGGATGAGTTGTTACTCATACCTTACGTAGTATCGGCTATAGCCCAAAAGCTCATGGATTTCACTGACTTGCCTCTATCGTATATATATTTTTGCACTACCAGTTAGGCACCTTTTCATTACACCGCGCTTTGTAGTCAGTATTCGCAATGAATTAACAAGCATAAAGCAATGCCAAAACAATAGGTATTGTTCAAACTTACAAAGTACCAATTTAAACAGTTAACAGCAAGGCAGGTCAAATGTAGCTAATATTACAGCAAACAATATGAAGTAACTGATAGATAACCGTAGTCCCCATAGGTGTTAGCCCAACAAACAAAACGTCATATAAGTCGAGGCTTGTACGACTTCCAGTTCTATTGCAGTTTTATAATACTAATGAGGTGATTAATAGGTCCTTTACGGCCCGTTTAAATTACCTATCTACCAATAACTATTTGTTAGAAATGTCAAATTTGTATCGCCAAAAACCGGCAAAGGATTGAATGACGACGTTTTTAACAAATAGTTATTGGTAGATAGGTTATTCAAACCGGCCATTAGACGTATTTAATTTAACCTTTAAGTCGTGCGACCAATATGTCATAATAAACATGTCATAGCAACGTCGGCAAGATTAAACTACACGAAGTTATATTAGAGTTTATAACCTACATCCAAAAAGGAGGCGGTTATACGTTCGGCTGTTTAAATTTTTTTTTTTCTACGTTCAACGATTATTCCACCGTCTGTTGACCGATTTTCAAAATTCTTTTTTTAATGTAAAGGTATAATCCGAAGTTGGTTCCGTTTTCTCAAAAGTGGTGACCTAATGGTGGGATCCATGAGGAATCGAGGGAACTACTCGAAATTTATATGGACACATATAGTGATTTTGACTTTCTCTGAAGTAACCCAAGCATATGCTACGAAAAAGTAAGACTCTGCACCAAGGTATACCCTGAATCCAATAGCACTGAAGAGGACTCCTTAGTCTTTAAAGATACGCGTTTAGAAATTTCGACATTGTCTAAAGAACTACAAGCATATGCCATTATGTAACTGACAGTAATCATCATCATCATCTTATATACAATACCTAATGGAATGTTGGCGCGTATTCAATTATAATGTATAACGTTGGCGCGTATTTAATTATACATTCGATCGTTTATTTTAAAATGTGTTAATAATAATTTAAGAAATATTGCTAAAAAGGGAAAAAACTAAACCGATTTCCAAAGTAAAAATGCACAAAAAAGTATGAAATAAAACTTATTTTCTAAATAATTCCCCTTTTCAATTTGGCTAAAATTTTAACTTTTTCTCTACTCAATCTTCATAATTTTGAAGTCGGTACCATCCGGAACAACATCCTGATAAAATAATATTTAAAATAGAACTCACGTGTAAGTTAAGTTGGCTTGTTGTCGCATTTGAGTCAAATTTTTACTTTTAAATGCCATATTAATGGAAAGTTTGATATAATTTCATTCTAAAAGTTATATATACTTACTTAAATATTATAAAGTTACGTAACCTGCACTGCGCTTTTACTTCGATCAGCTATTGCCTGAAATAAATTTAAAGATAATTGATATTGTGTGAACATGACTCAAATAAACCAATTTTCATGTCATTCAAATCACCTGTACGACCACAATATGACAAAACGAGTCGCTGTAAAGTTATGACTAAACTACAGTGCGATGAAAGTGCTAATTTCTTAACGTTCACACGACTTTGAATGACTTCAACGAAGACACATGTTACTTTTGTATGACGATTATACAACTACGTTGGTCTTATAAATGAGGCCCTTTTCGCGATTAGTAAACGTGATTAAAACGTTAGTGTAACTAAGCTGTGGTAATATAATAATGTTTACTAAACTATTGTACAACAATAAATTGTTACATGGGAGGAGCAGGAGTAAAATGGGCAAAATAATTCAAATGTAGTTAAACGTAGGTGTCCTACTAGCTTGGATAGCTTTCTTTTCAAATATAGTCTTAGAATTATCATCGCACACTGTAGGTAGTGTACTATACCTATCTATTGCCATTAGGTACCTAATAACCTATACTTGTAAATAAATGCTCAAAAATTACAACTTCTAAGTTTTCTACGAAAGTTTTAAAATTATATAAAAATTAGTTAAAAAATAAGTTTTAAAAATAATTTGTGTCTGTGTGTGACACAAAATAACTTAACTAAAACTAAATTCTGCCAGCAAGAAGCTCACGGTGATTCGATCCCACCCACAGAAATTTCATCTTCCTTTTAGAGATGAATATTTTCAAACTTTCGAAGTACTTAAGCTAGTCCTTTAGCATTTTAGCGTACATAAAGTGCCTAATGGTTTTCAGAAGAACGAAAACCGAATTATGTAAATCTATGTATCTAATGCGAACGGTCTGAGTGTGGGAATATCTAACAATCGTGAAAGGTTGACACAAATAACGCTGTGCTGAGTGCACATACAACACAATGATACTATATTGCAAACTTTTATGACTACGGAACAACAAGAAATACCATTTATATTATGGAATCTCATAGGAAGGGCGGGGGGAGTACTGGGCCCTCGTCCGGGATGAATTCTTGCTACCTACCTACCAAGATAAAAGTAAGGAGTTCTTAATATCTCATATTTTGCACTTTATCGAAATATTTTTTGTAACTGTATTATTTAACAGCTAGGTAGTTTTTTCAGAATCCTGATGACTATTCCGCGGAACCCACTTTGGGAATCCCTGCTAAGTATATTGCATTACGATTACGAACTCTGTAGTTAGTATAGGATCGTGGTCAAAACATTATGCCGTAGCCCGTAACGACATCGTTTTCACTTCTCCCTAACCATTTTAGATACGATTTTAGCATAATACATAACCGCCTCATTTTTTGGAAGTCGGTTACAAATACAATACTGCACCTGCTAGCCTAAAGCTTAACTTGACTAGCATTCGTCACAATAAGTAAAGGCACATTAAAAATGTTGACGATAATTAACTAAAAAGTTACAAAGATATTGTGCTAATTTTGTTCAATAACCACATGATCGGGTGTGCCGTGTGGAGTGTGGCCTGCGGGGCAGAAAGTAGGAAGAGATAGGAAACAGCAGGTTGGCGTTGTCATTGCGGCCGTATAGTGTCTACTACTATGCCTACTACATGGCTACTGGCTAGGAATGCCTGGTCACTAGTGTCTTGTACGCGCACACCCTCATCTCAAAATCTTATACATTTAAACGAGACAATCTTGTATATATACATATAATCGTAATCTCGAAAACGGCTGCATGTATTACCATGAAATTTAGTATGCAGGGAGTTTTGGCGGACAAAAATTGATGTAGGTCTTAGCCCTGGGTTAAACTACGCATTTTTAAGCTACATATTATATTTTTGCTTTCGTCGGGCAACAATGTACTTATCAATAATGTTTGACTCTATTATGTCAGTCCGATTGGCAGATTGGTGTGCATATGTATAATTTTTGCCTATGTTCGGAAATTCGGAAGTGGTAGGTTCGGACCCCGGTAAAATATTTTTGTGATTATTTTTATTTATTTTTTAATCTACTAGAGCTCCTAGCAAAGCTCGGTTACCCAGGTACTTAAAACTTAAAAGCAGATTTAGCTAACTTAGGAACGTTAAGATTTTGATTTAAGAGAAGTAGCTACACGAAAAAACGACGCTAGTTAAAACTAGTTGAATATAAAATAAAACATAATTAGATTGTGTAGCCTATGTTACCCAGACCATTCTTGCGAATTTATTGACACCTCATTCATCAAAATCGGATCAGTAGTTTAGGCGCTACGACGGAGCAAATCTATGTCGATACGAGTCTATGTATGTATGTTTATACATACATAGACTATGAAAATCATTACCCTTCCTTTTGACTTCGGCGTAGTCAGACAGAATATAGGTAGGTAGGAACCTATCTCTAGGATTGGTCTCGCTCGCTTGACAAGATGACGCACTCCATAATAAAAACAGCTTCATAAATGCGGCAATTCATTATTGATTTACAAGTGACAAATTCTAGTGTGCGTGAAAAATTTGGCCGATTTAATGGGAAAAATATCTTATGTCTATTAGTTAAGTTATTGGTTATAAATGAAGTAGATAAGAAAATATACTTATTTTAAAAAACGTTGTGTATGCTTACCGACCGATCAAAAGAATAAATTTACGTAATCCTAATAATGTTATAAATATGAATGTTTGTGTTACTCTTTCACACAAAAACTACTGAACGGATTTTGATTAAATTTGGTATGGTAGTAGTTTAGGCTCTGGATTAAAACATAGGTTATTTTTATCCCGGAAAAGTACAATATTCCCGCGGGATACCCGATAGTATATTTACGCGGGAGCCGCGGGAAACAGCTAGTATATATACGTACGAGTACGAGTTCCACCGTGGCACCAGTGCTGCAGAAACGGCTCGAAGGATTAATGATGTGTATGGCGGCGGTGTCGCAAAAGAAAACACAGTGCGTTTTTGGTTCCAACGTTTTCGTTCTGGAAATTTCGACCTGCAGAACAAGCCTCGTGGACAGCCGGAGACCAAAGTTGATAATGAAGAATTGAAGATTATTGTGGAAGCGGATCCATCGCAAACTACGTCCGAGTTAGCTGCAGGCTGCGGTGTTAGTGATAAAACTGTTATAATCCACTTGAAGCAAATTGGGGAGGTGAAAAAGCTTGAAAGGTGGGTATCTCATGAAATGAGTGCAGCAAGCCGACAAACGCGCGTCGACTGCTGCGTTACATTACTCAACCGGCACAATAATGAAGGGATTTTAAATCGAATCATTACCTGTGATGAAAAGTGGATCCCGTACGATAATCGGAAATGCTCATCGCATAGCTGAACCCAGGCGATCCAGCCAAAGCCTGCCCCAAGCGAAAATTTACTCAAAAAAAGTTACTTGTGACCGTTTGGTGGACTAGTGCCGGTGTCGTTCACTACAGCTCTCTTATATCTGGCCAGACGATTACGGTAGATGTATATTTTCAGCAACTAGCAACTGGAAACCATGATGGAAAAGCTAGCTGTTAAACAACCGAGATTGGTCATTTGCTCTAGGCCACTGCTGCTTCAGGACGACGCTAGACCATACACTGCACAACAGACGGCTACCAAATTAGAGGAGCTTCGATTGGAATATCTAAGACATCCACCGTACTCCCCGGATCTTGCTCCAACAGATTACCATTTTTTCGAAATTTGGATAACTTCTTGCATAGGAAAAAATTCAACTCTGATGGGGCAGTCCAAATCGCCTTCAAAGATTATATTGATTCCTGTCCGAATGGTTTTTTTAGTGATATATATATATAGATATATATATATATATATATATATATCTCACTCGGGTACACTCGGCGCGCGGTCCCGAGTTCACCCGATCGAGCCTTTCACCTCCAGAGCGTGAGTCGTGACGGATCAGTCTCACAGCCTACGAAAATGTGTGTGCGGTGCGCAAATAGCATTTGCCCGCGGCTCCGCCAGCGTAAATCCAATATCCCACAGGAACACTGTACTTTTAACTGTCAGATTTATAATTATAGTAGTAGGATAGTAGGATTAAAAATTAATTAAAAGCAAATGTACTTATCAATATTATATTATTCTTATGCCCTTCTTCTTCAGAAAGATTAGGTATGTATATGAATGAATAGGCCTCATTTTTATTTATTTATTAGTCAAGACAGAATAACGTGTGTCGAGGCAGCTAGTACGATAATAATATTACACATAATATTCAAATATATTTAACTGTAACGTTTTCATAATATGTTTTTTTCATATTTTTCGACCTATGCTCCTTGCGAATAGTTATTTAGTTCCATGAGTAGAATCATAATAACTAGGTTAGTTAAATGAAACAGGATATAATTTACTGTCATTGTATTTTATTGCATTAAAATTAAATACAATGACAGTAAATTCACATCATAAAAATGTTGGAACTTGATTCTTGGATACGCGGCAACACTGAATGGCGTTTTGAGTTCATGTAATTTTATGTTGAAATTTCGAAATTATACGATACTTACTGGATGATATGTAATTCCAGTGTCCTTCTTATTTCTGGTTTAATTATTTTTACATACTTTTACTACGCAACTTGGCATTTTTTTCCCGATTTTAACTAAAATTGAATAAAATATTCGGGATATACACCTGTCATAAAGCTTTCAAAATGACTGGCTCAGGTAAGCCGACCTCAGCTGAGCATTTATTGCAGTATTTGACATGCACGTTGCTCGGTCTGGTAGAACGCCCAGCGAGACCAATGATTAGTCTATGGTACCTATTAAGTCTTTATGGATAACTATTTCACCCGCACCAATGTGATGTGGAACCACGGAATATAAAACACAAGAGGAAAGGGCATGTGGGCGTGGCCCGCTTGTCATAGTTAAGTACAGCTAGACTTAACTGGACTCACTTGCTTTGTGGTTGCTTAAGTATTGTGACATGTGCTGCCGGTGATTTTCATACGCGTGTTTTATAAAAAAACTCCTTATAATGACTCGATGTTCCATCCTCGAGTGCAAAAACAATAGTGGTACGAAGAACTTACTACGATCAGGTGTTTCTTATCATCGGTAAGTCATTATTTAATTTATAATTAATAAATAATCTTTCAGAAAATCCTCTATCCATTTAAAATATTAGTGAAAATTAAGAATGACACGTATTGCTATTGAAATAAAGTCTAAAATTATATGAGCCTTAATACGCCACCTGGTGTCGAGTAGTAAGCACAATCTGAAATTATGCACAGACGCAGGTGGAACGAACATTAGTGTTGTGACTTACCATATCATCGATTTATCGATTTATTAATTTTAGATATAGGTAATTGTTATTTTAACTAAAATCAAAATAGCTATCTAAAGTATTGATTATTTCCGTTTTAGTTTTCCTAAAGATCCTCATACAAAAGAGAAGTGGATTACTGCGACTGATAGGGTCAACTGGATGCCTACGAAATCGAGTTGCATTTGTTCAGAACATTTTGCAGAAAATACAATCCTTATAACAAAAAAAGGATACAGATATTTAGATCACCGTGTAGTTCCCACGAAAAAAATTATGTGTTATCAAGTACATAAGTATTCATACATTTTTCTTAAACCACAAATACAGTTTTAGGGCTAGCGCATACATCAACAAAACAGTCAAAAGAAACTCAACAAAACATTTGTTCAACTTTTAGTTGAACAACTGTTTTGTTGAGTTTCTTAAGATTATATCAATATAGAACGTGCGCATACTATCAACTCGATAGTTGATCGATAAAAATCAAAAAGCTGTATCGATCTGCTTTTGACTAAAAAGTTGGACAACTATCGATTACGCGCTTATTTTGCATTGCAATGTATTGAAGTGCGCATACCATCGACTAAACATCATGGAGAGAGCCCGGAAAAACCATTCGTCTGTTGTTATTATTTGACATCTACATTTTAATTATAATAATATAATAATAATATATATTTGTTGTTACAGAACGTAACAATGACTTCAAACTCTCCTGAAAAAAAGTATTCTAGATGAACCAGGGCCCAGTTCAGAGCCAGCAGCAAAAAAACCCTGCATTGAAATTATATACAGCCGAACGTATAACCGCCTCCTTTTTCTCATTATCTTTTCCGTACTCAATTCGTACGAAATATCATACAAATATGTCCAAGGAATAAAAGTTTAATATACAATTATTATATTAAGTATTAGCTGACTAGCTGATGCCCGCAAATTCGTTTGCATAGAACTAAAGGAAACGGAACCTTATTTTTTAAACCTAAAGTAGCCTATGCTAGACCTTATAATATCAGCTATATATGCCAGTGAAAGTCCCGTGAAAATCGGTCTAACCGTTTCTGAGATTAGCCGGAACAAACACACAGACTGACAGACGGACAGAAAAATGTTAACAATAATTTATATTTTATTGTAAGTAACGATCATACTTTTAAATGCATTAAGTGAAAATAAAAGCTGTTAATTTGAAATTACAAACAGACACTTCAATTTTGTTTATCTATATAGATATAATATATTATATTAATTATCTGCCAAATTATGCTCATTTGCAGTCGCAAACTATTTTTGTTCGCACGATCAATAATTATAACCCTTTTTACATATAACTATATTATTTATATTGATTGATTTCAGAATCTATCGATTTTATCGGGATCATAAACATTCATATGATTACATCCCTATTTGAGTAGCAGAACATTCTAGAAAGAAACAATCACACGAATTTGAATTAAAACTGATAAAACCTTGCATCTATGACTGTAAAGTGCAAATTTGCGTACATAAAATACAAATTTCAAGAGCGTCAAATAGTTGAACTAAGTAGTCAAAGATGGCCGAAAGCATGTTGAAGGAATGCCGATAACAGTTACAATGTGTAATTGCTAAATTCTACATTATTGTCAAGGAGATAAGGTCGTTTTTGTATCATTCTTAATAGTCGTTATTACATTGTGATTTCGAGAAATTGTTACAGTTATAATTGGTTCATTTTCAGTGTGCGTAAAATGTTTTTGTGTGAGTTTGGCGACAGCGGTTTTCAATAATAATCATTCTACCTATGCCCCTTCCTCCTGTGTTTTACATTCCGTGTGTGGAACTGTTGTATGATATTTCGCAATACAAAAGATAATTTATTCATTTAAGTGTTTATGGATCATAAATAGATATTTGCATAAAACGAGGAGAAAGTTATGACACCGGCCGGCGGCACCGGCGATAAGTTATTATAGGCGCATGGCCACTGCTTGTCATACCGGCGCGACGCGGCATGGCCAGACTTCATCCAATATGAAGGTTAGGTTTATATGGTATAGGTTTGGTAAAATCAATTACGGATATTTTGGGCATATGGTCTTATGTAAAGTAAATATAGGCAGAAAATAATTAAAAAATTTCGAATAAAATATATACTACTATATAAAATTCATTCCGCTCTCTAAGGCGCTGAGGTCATTAACCTCAGAAACAGCTGATTTTAAACCGAAAGCAAAGGCCTTTGCCTAACTAATAAAAATTTAGTCAGCTGTGTGAGGTCAAATGCATCCGTAGCGCCGCAACAAACGTAACATAACTTTAATTTGTATTTTCTTTTTCGAATTTTTTAATTTTTTTAATAAAATTCCAAAGTAAAAATGCACAAAAAAGTATGTAATTAAACTTATTTTCTAAATAATTCCCTTTTAAAATTCGTCTAAATTATTACTCTATTCAATCTTCATAATTTTGATGTCGGTACCAGCCCGAACAACATCCTAAACAATATTTTATAAGACTACAATTTCGTGCAGTAAGTGACAGTAACCATTGTGTACAGCCATTGTGTGAGTGTACAGTAACCATTAAATATTTTATAGTGATAATGATGATCACGAATATAATTTTGGCAATAACAGAATTTCAAAGACATTGATATAGGTGCATAAAACTCTGATGAGTAGTGTCATCATAATAATATGTTGTTTCGTGTGATGATGATGATGATTATTACTGTAAGTGGTATGATAGCATATGCTTGCACTTCTGAAACATCGAAGTAATTCCCAAACATGTGTCTATAAGGACTCAGGAGTTCTGTTTAATACTTTTGGATCCAGGGTATACCTTGGTACAACAGCTTACTTTTGGTAGCATATGCTTGGACTACTTCAGAAAAAGTCGAAATCACCATAATATGTGTCCTGGATAAATTTCGAGGAGTTCCCTCGATTCCTTATGGATCCCATCATTAGGTTTTTTTTTTGATGATTTGATGTCAAAAGGACCAATTTTGGATTATACCCTTTACATCAAAAAAAAAAAATTCTGAAAATCGGTCCACAGACGGCGGAGTAATCGTTGAACATACAAAAAAATATATACAGCCGAACGTATCGACCTATGCATAGAACAAAGTCACATCTGCAAAATCCTTACTTTACAGAAGAGCGAAAAGAAGGTTGACTTGGTAAATTCTTGATCTAACTTTTTTCCTGATTCGGATTCGGCCAAGCCGGATAAATATTTAAATAATCTTGTAAATAGGTTTAAAGTTATGTTTAGTTACTAATAAAATATATTTTAGATTAATATACATTGTTATTTAGGTGTGTATAGGTTGTATGTAACCATATACAGCGGTAAACCATACGTCATATGTCTAGATGTAACTTTACTCTTGGGAAAAGTTTCAGTCCTATATATAAATATAACGTTGTTTTACTTACTTAATTTATCAGTTTCTTGATTTATATTTTATTTAAAAGATATAATATTTGTTTCTAGCCTGTACTTTCATGTTACTTATATTTTAAACTAATATTTTAATTAAAATTTGTCCAACATCTATCGTAATAAGAATATTCGCGCCCGTGAGTCCTTCCAGAGAACATAAACACGAGTGAATAACGCGCGAAGAACGCGCGCGCCGATTCCGATGCACATATTAACTTTTTTTGTTCTTTTTGTTCAACCTTTGTTCAATTTCTATTTTTAAAATACGTACAATTAATTGAAACGGATTTTACTAGTATATTAAATGAGTTAATTTTGTACTAAATATACAATCAATTTGGCTCAATTGTCACATGTAACTTTGTTCTATGCATAGATAGGTCGGTATAACCGCCTCCTTTTTTGGAAGTCGTTTAAAAATTGTTAATATTTCATAGATAGATAACATGCCCCAAATGAGGTTTAAATTCGTGACATCTGACAGCTTTTTGACACGACAAGGACCGTCGGGCTACCAAGCGCCGCCTGGTGACTGAAAAAGAATCGAAAATTCTTATTGACCGTTTTTGATACCACTTACGCCACCAGATGACGCTTTGTGAGAGTTGAGTCTCCCCCAGAAAAAATATCAAATACCCTCATTGCTACGTAATTTTTTGGATTAGTAATTTTGATATGAGAAATCTTATGGATGATAGTTATCTATGTAGTTAGATCGATGAGGTATCGGTAACGGCAGATGACTCGTCTGCTCTATACGGGGTACCGCTAACCGCAGCCGCCAGCCAACCGAGACCATTTAACTAACTTATTGTCTACAATAATTAAAAATATAGGTCACAAGATTCATTTGTTACGCTCAAAAGGAAAAAGAAACTAATTCCGGCTTGTAAGGAATTAATAAATTCTAATTACTAAATTAATAAATTCTAATTACTAAATAAGTTGTGCCAAGTGTTACAGCTGATCAGAATTAAAACCCCACCTCGTAGGTGATCATTAAAAATTAAACCGTCTTCCAAAGTAAAAATGCAGAAAAAAGTGTGAAATAAAACATATTTAAAAAAAAGGACCACCAAGATACAGGCTTCTGCCTAGTTTGGGGTCCAGCGCAATATTAAATGGCTAACTATCACTTAAGAGCCTATTACAAATCTGCACTCTGCGAGATTAGGTATTTTAAGCGTTCCCGACATTTCGCATTTTGTAGTAATTTTGCAGTTGTATTTAGCGTTGTTATTGAAATAGGTTAATAAATTCACGCTTTAAAATTATAAAATCTTTATTCCTCATGAAGTAACTATTGTTCTGGTATAAATTTTGATTAGGTAATAATTAATGCTTTAAGCTATTTTCGAAGTTTTTTTTTGCTTTGAATAAGATATTTTTCTATATTAAATAAAAGATATTTCAAAAGTCTACGGCCGCTACGAACTATACGACTATATATGAGATAACATTCTCATTTTATTATTTCACTTGCTTAGAACAGTAGTTCAATCCAGGAGCTCAAAAAAGTGCCTTTGCACATTTTATGAAAATCTTTCTCTGCAATTTTGGGTTTTATATAAAAAGATAAGCAAAATTTACAAAAAGCGCTACGAAGTAGGCCAATAGCTATTCTGCACTATTCAATATGTCAAAATTGTTAATGTATCTTTGTTTCTGAGATCAAGAACGCCATAATTGGCCATTTTACGCAAAATCACAGTCGAGATGTAAATATGCCTCATAACCTAAAACAAAATTGTACCAATTGTAAATGTCTGTATTCTGTAATGGATATATTGTGTTATGTTATGGTTCAGAAATAAAATTATTATTATTATGCCCCTTTTAAATTCGGCTAAAATTTTAACTATTTCTCAAGGTACTCAACTCAATCTTTATAATTTTGATGTCGGTACCAGCAAACTAGAACTCGAGTTCTATAAAATATTGCTTTTATCAGGATATTGTTTGGGCTGGTACCGACCTCAAAATTATAAAGATTGAGTAGAGAAATAGTTAAAATTTTAGCCGAATTTAAAAGGGGAATGATTTAGAAAATAAGTTTTATTTCACACTTTTTTTTGTGCATTTTTACTTTGGAGATCGGTTTAATTTTTTGTTTAAAAATAATATTTTTTCCCTTTTTAGTTATATTTATTACTAGCTTTTGCCCGCAGCTTCGCCCGAGTGGGAGTGTTCGTGGCAAAAAACTTCTTAAGCAAATATACCTGCAATATAGTAATAGCACAGAGTAAAAATATATAGGTATTTATAATAAATTTTCACACTTTTTAATTTTAATATATCTCCTAGATAAGGATTAGGTAATATTGTATCCGTCTAAATAGCTTCTGAAAATACCACATAATTTGTGAATATTTTTTTAAAACTTAGAATGCGTATAGTAAACATATTTTACACAGATTTTTTGTAGACGCACCATGGTACGGACTTCTCTTTTTAGTTATATTTATTATTATCAACACATTTTAAGAAATTTATTAATACAAAAAAGCCTCCTAAAGGTATTCTTACTCTCTCGGCAAAACAAACTCAAGCGTTTTTATACCGGTTATCTGAGTGGCCGTGGTATTTCCCCAAATAAGCATTACCGATCTGTGGACCAAATAAACAATCACCAGTGATGATAATGATTAGACACTATATTGTTAAACAATAATTATCTATTGTAGTAGTCGGCGAAAAAAATGTAGCAGTCAACATTAAATATACGGTCTAATATTATGTGATATATGATGATCATCTGATCATGAATATGATTTTGGCAATAGCAATATTTCAATACCACCACCATCATATTTATATGACATATGTGTTCATATAAATTTCGAGGAGTTCCCTCGATTCCTCATGGATCCCATCATCGGGTCACCACTTTGGTGAAAACGGGACTAACTTGGGATTATACCCTTTACACCAAAAAATAATTTTCAAAATCGGTCCACAGACGGCGTAATTATGGAAGTCGGTTAAAAATATTATATATAGCCGAACGCATATCCACCTCCTTTTTTTGGAAGTCGGTTAAAAATTGATTAATTAAAAACAGTAAGTACAAAAACAGTAAAATTAAAAAGGTATTCAAGACTTTCCAACATAATATTTTTAGACATTTCACAATTTCTAAGTGAAAATTATTATACTTACTTATTACTCAGCGCCTGTTTTCCAATCTTCTGATAAGTGTTAGATAGCTTATTTGTATGTTTTGTCATTGTCGCTCGATATAAAGTAAGCAGCGACAAAACTTTCGAATAAGCTATCCGACATTTGTTATTAAAGTTCCGTCGTACTTAAGGAACTTTAGCATCCAACTCAGTGAAAACTATCAAGACGGATAAAAAACATACCAATGTGAAATTTAATTTGCGCGAAGAAAACGGAAACTTGTTATCGGGATATGTCAGGCATTTACAAGCAATGGGTAATGGGTATATAATTATTGAATCTAATGATAATATGATAATCTAGATCTGCCGAGACAAATTGTTCTCAGATGAAAGCATTTTGAACAAAAAAACACGCGTGATTATATGCGGACCGAGTTGTAGCTCAATTCAGTGAATTCGTACGTAAGTGGCTTACTGACGCATCTTAACTCACTAGTCAGCCTCGACCAAGCTAGGCATATATGCAGGCACGGGCGTTAACACAGATATAGGTACAACACACTTTCTACGAAATGTAAGCTCAGTGATCCGACTTGCGGCTCGGTGTTCCTGAAAATAAACTGTTTAGCAGAAATAGTTTTAATTGTAGGTCTTAAACCCTTGAATACTTATACAGAAAATTGTATTGGACAATAAAGTATTCATAAAGCTTTTTTTTCTACAATATGTAGGCGAGGTTGAGATTGAAGGCAGGAAAAAATTGCTGGAATTTGAAAACTTGGAGAAAGCGAAGCAGCAAATATTATTATATACTGTCGTTACTTTCCAAGTACCTGCCTATCGTAGACATTAATTACATCTATTACATTTATATTAAGAAGCGAGATTCTGTATCAAAATACCGTTTCCATTCACAAGCAAAGCGTGACTGATCAGAAAAAATATGACAGCGGATACTGTGCCAAGAATGAGAACTGGCTTCAGAAAATATAATCAAGTTTATTTATTTCATAACGGACTCTCGTAGTGCGTGCTGGAAATTGCTGACACTATTGAGATTGCTGTTGCAAACATTTTTACGCTAATTGAATAAAACTATTTCAAAGGCAATTCCAACGTCACTTTATATATATAGTACCTACCTGGGTAACCGAGCTTTGCTCAGAGCTCTGATAAATAAAATTTAAAAAAAGAATCACAAAAACATTTTACCGTGGTTCGAACCCACTACATTCCAAATTTCCAAACAACTCAAAAACTCTCGGACTGTCATAATATTATGAGAGTAGAAATTATTGATATATTGTTGCACGACGAAAGAAAAAATAAAAGCAGGTATCCCTGATAAGACCTAGCTAGATCGATTTTTCTCCCCTAAGACTACTTGTATACTAAATTTCATGGAAATACTTGCAGTCGTTTCCGAGATTACGATTATATATATATATATACAATATTAGCTCATTTAAAGCATAATAAGTACATAATATTATGATTTCGTACCGATTTGATTTCTCATACAGTTTAATTCCCGTACTTTCGTCAGTGTACCTACACTAAAATACAAATAACTGATCTCTTATCTTCGTTCGATCTTTTAATCGGGGGGTAAACAAGGCAGGGTAAAAGCAAGCGCTCACTGAGACGCGACAGACTATTCCATTACAAAATATATGAAGATGCGCACACTTGAAACAAAACGTCTCATAGATTAAACTGTCTCATAGCGACAATTCTATAAACTGTTTTAAAATGGTTGATTTTTGTCTTAAGCAGACTTGTCTATTATATGTAAGACGAGTCTGTCTGAAGCTGTTTTCAGACTACGCTATAATATAATAGCATATAGTATATAGCTCATAGCACAACAATATCGCACACCATACATTGTTAGGGACACGTTCACACTGTACTGTATTATATATTATTGGCTTACTATACGCTATAAAATTGTGCGATACGCTGAGTTGATGCTGTGCTTTATCGCGCGCCGCCCTCTTCCTCCTCCCTCACCCCCGGCCGTCCAGCAAGCGAAACGAGCGACAAAAGCATACTGAGCTTGCTATATACCTACTATAAATGCTTGCGATAATATCGCGTAATATTAACGCCATGCTATATAGTATAGCATTAGGTCCTTCTTTGCTATACTATATAACAAAATAGTATAGCGTAGTCTGAAATGAGCCTTAAGTGTGTCGTGGCTCGTGTCTCGCTCGCCGTAAATCATTAATTGCTGATTATCTAAGTACAACATTTTCTGCTTCAGGAATCAAGCGCTGAACTGCTTCCGAGATCACACTATGGGACATTCTACGACGCAGAGGCTTACCTCATCTATTCCTGCTCCCTACCCGGACAACTCGCCGGCCCTGATGTTATTGTAAGTTTACGTACTTATCACCTTCATTGTGTCAGCCTATTTCGTTAACGTTCAGTTGGAACTGTATCAGGCATCCTAGACCTGTTTGTAAACTAGTCCATGCAGCGTCATAGGGTCGAATTTATCTGTTCGACATGCATAATTTATATGCAATTTACTGGCTGGAGGTAAACATTACAGTTTATTTTAATTTTTAATGTAAGTACTGCCATATTTTCAATGAACTTGTCAACATTCCTCTTGGGCCGTTTGCAAATCGGATAGTTGGAAACAATATGTAAAAATAATAATAAAAATAACAGATATTTTTGAAATTATGTCCGCACGCGCACAGAACGGATGAATTATCGATCACGATAAAATAATATATTGTTTATTCAAACTTAACTGATTGTATACTATTTATATAAAAATAATTATTTAAAAATAACACTTATTTCACTTTTCAATTACTTCATCCCCAGTAGACATGAAAAGCTCCTAGACCGCTTCATGCTGGCGAAAATAATATGACAAACCAAAATGAATAAAATAGAATGTATTATAATTGCATTACGAGCATATTATAATATTATAATCTTGACAATTTAAATAATATTGTTAAAATCGCATTGGTAGTTGTAACCAGTGCCGGATTAAGCCAGCGCGGGGCCCGTAGCAAATTCTGCCGCGGGGCCCCCGAGCGAAAAGCGAGCGAGCTTAATATGATCTTATATGAAATGCGAGCGAGCGAGCGTAGCAAGCGAGCAATTTTATTTTCCATTTTACACCCCGAAAGACTGTGTACTTTTGAAAATACAATTAAATCAAAAGCCTAAAACCGACCGTCGGTACTAAATAGTATAATTTGTTCTTTATGTTAAACGCGAGCGAGCAAAAAATTTTTTCCTACTTTCCAGATTAAAATCTGTTCAACTTTAAATACTGAAAGACTGTAAACTTCGGAAAAATACAATAAAATCAACGGATTGTAACGGAATATCGGACTAAATAATTTATTATGTTGTTTATGTTAAAAGTAAGCGAGCGGAAAAACTTTTTCTTCTTCATCAATTTA
The DNA here is from genome assembly GCA_037179445.1 of Phengaris alcon alcon. Lineage (NCBI taxonomy): Eukaryota > Metazoa > Arthropoda > Insecta > Lepidoptera > Lycaenidae > Phengaris > Phengaris alcon. The sequence goes on along the minus strand of JAYRCH010000317.1, from coordinate 1,327,441 downwards.
ACTTTACTTGATCTATTTAAATTTTAAACCCTGAAATACTGCACTTAGGAAAACACAATCAAATCAATAGCCTAAAACAAGAATATCAGTTTAAAATAATAGGTCTTTACCTATGAAATTGCCGTTCTGCAGAACTGGCCATTTCAAATCAAAATAATTTTTGTTTCGCTAAGAAATCTAATTTCAAATTAATTTTATTTTAAAAACATGGAATTCTTTTTCCAAAAGTAGTCATTTGTTTAACAATTAGTGTTACATTTTCATCGCATTTCAATCTTTTTCGTCATCATGGATACGTTAAAAATTCGAGTAATTATGGAATATGAGTACCGTCGTGGCAGCAACGCAGCACAAGCGACACTCAACATCAACGACGTTTACGGAGCTAACACTACAAACCAACGCACCACCTGTTATTAGTTTGCTCGCTTCCGTTCTGGAAATTTCGACCTGAAAAATGAACCTCGCGGTCGTCCGAAGACTTTGGTCGACAATGACGAATTAAAGGCGATTGTGGAAGCTGATGAGATACACAATCTACGGCTGAATTAGCAGCAGCTTCCGACGTTAGCGTCAAAACAATATTGGTCCATTTGCGTCAAATTGGCAAGGTAAAAAAGCTTGACAAATGGGTGCCCCTTGAACTCAGAGTTCAATGGATGTAGTGGAATTTGTAAAACTTCATAAATAAGTGTTATTTCGGTTCTTAATGTGTAATATTGGTAGAATATTAACCATTAAATATTCGTTATCGTGCACAAGTGTGGGCACTTGCCCAACAACTTCTAAAAACGTGCTATTTTGCGGTTTCCCGCCAAAACTCCCTAGGAACTTTCAGTAAAGCTTCTACCACTTTACTGAAACGACTGACATGACTCATAGAATGTAGGTACTGACTATATACACACACACCGGCATATTTAGCGGAACATAAAATAAAGGTTTGATATCAGTATCATATAAGGTTGCTGGCTGGATTATACGTCATTTAATTTAAAAAGAAATATTTTCAAATTAAGAAAACAACTGAACATCACATATCATGCAATTGTTTTAATTTTATTCAAATACACCTTATCTGGAGCTAACTTCGAGTATTTCTTCCTTCTGAGTTTGATTTAAAATTTCATTGAAATACTGTTTTTGTATCGCGTATCTTTTTGGAGTTGAGACCTGAATTATGTCTGACTTAGCCCCAACGGAGATTGCCAGGGCACTCGAAATGCGAAGAAATAGTGAAACCTACAGAGTGATATCCAGAGATCTTCGTCGACCAGTTTCAACGATCCATCGCAGTATCCAACGGTTCAGGGAGACCGGTAGATATGTGAGAAGAGCAGGACAAGGCAGAAAAAGACGCACTTCGAGTAGGGATGATCGTTTCATTCGGCTTCGTGTACATAGGAACCCCCGTTTGACGGCCGTCCAAGCCCGACATGAGATAGAAGCAGTGCGGGGTGTAACCGTAAGTGAGCGTACGGTACGAAGAAGGTTCGAAGAAGCTGGTTTGGATTCATTTGTGCCCGCCAAGGCTCCAAGCCTCGAGGTAAATCATCGTAGAAACAGGTCAACTTTTGCTCAAGAACATCGACTTTGGAACGCGGACCAATGGAGTAAGGTATTGTTTAGTGATGAGTGCAGAATTCTCTTAAATCAAATTGACGGCAGGCAAAGAATATACAGACGCAAAGGAGAACGATACATTCAGACAAATTTTGAAACTACAGTTGCATACGGTGGTGGATCAATAATAGTTTGAGCGGGCATTTGTTTGGGAGCTCGCACAGACTTGGTAGTGATTGACAGAGGGAGTCTGACTGCAGACCGCTATATCAAAGAAGTTTTAGAAGAAAATGTCGTACCGTTTGCCCCATATATCGGTGACGATTTTGTTTTTATGCAGGATAATGCTCGGCCGCATACCGCTCGGGTAACTCAGTGATATGAATTTATTACAATTAATGTTATGGAGTGGCCGGCGAGATCACCGGATATGAACCCAATAGAGCATGTTTGGGACTTGCTGAAAAGAAAAGTTAAGTCCAGAATTCCAGCTCCTGCCAACGTGGGTGAACTGCGAATCGCCGTAGTTGAGGAATGGCGGAGACTATCCCAGGAGACCATCGATAACATCATTCTCAGTATGCCTAGACAGGTAGAAACTTTAATAAAAGAACACGTGGAGGAAATACGCGATATTAATCACCAATTTTCTAATTTAATTAATTGTTATTTTAATATTAATTTTCACTTTTCCCGGTTACATGAAAAGTTCAAAAATGTACAATTTTTCACAAATAGCCTTTACTCGTAAAATCTGTTCTTAATGTGATCTCATTTTACGTAAAACAAATGAAACTTTAAATAACAAAAGAAGTGTAGTAAGTAGATTTTAAAATAAAACCATATTTTTTTAATTATGGACCTTTTTTTGTGTTCCGCTAAATATGCCGGTGTGTTTATTTGGACTTTGACTAGACTTTAGACTTGACGATATAGGAATACGGTGTTGAAAATTGAAACGAAAGTTCTATTTCCCGCCTTTTTAACTTGACACTGGCAAATGGTTATAAGCCGATGCCATATACAGGGTGACCTGAAATTCGATACATTCCTTTGAAAGACAGAAAGTAGACCTCATTTACAGTAATATTTTTCATGGCATCCCCTATCCGAAAGTTGATATTTACAAAGTTATTGAAATTTCAAAAATTTTTTCTTTATTTTCGACTTTTTGACTTTGACATGACGTATTTTTAAAAATGTTTGTCTTTTTAGTGATTTTTTTATGTATTTTAACCGTCAATGAGTCAAATATTATTTTTAAGGAATAAATAGGGACAAACTAAGCGAGAATTTTTCATTATGAGACATGAAACAGAATTTTCTTTTAAGAAAAATGCACATTTTTCTTAAAAACAGGTGATTTTCTTAAAAAAATGTATGATACAATGCGTACAAATATTCTAAATAACTTCCTTATCTCATTAGCTTTCCAAAAAGGTGCAAATGTCTACATAAAAATATGACGTTGTAGTAAACATATTAGAAGTAAAATGAAATAATGTCTAAATCGATTTATTTGCGATAAGGTTAAAATAAAAGGAAAAACTTGAATTTAATTACGTTTATTGTGTTTAAAAAACATCAATGTTTAATTAAATTTAATAATAAATATTCTACTTTAGGTCTTGTTCAAAATGTGAACCTCTGTTTCTGATACAGGCCCGTAGTCTTCTCCGTACCTCTGTTTTGATTATTCTGGTACTAAGACTAGTTTTGATTTCTTCTGCTGCATTTCTTATGCGGTTTCTGAGCTCCTCTACAGTAGTTATAGGTGTAGTATACACCAAAGCCTTCATATGACCCCAAAGATAAAAATCACACGGGGTCAAATCAAGACACCGTGCTGGCCAAGGAATTGGCCCGCCTCGACCTATCCAGCGATGTGGGTAAGTTTGGTCTAGCCACTGGCGTACGCCGAGGCGGAAGTGGGCCGGGCAACCATCATGCTGGAAAATCATATTACGACGAGTTGCTATTGGCACATCTTCCATTAAACCAGTAATCTCCTCTCTTAGGAAATGTTCGTACATTTCACCATTTAAATTTTGAGGCAAAAAATGAGGTCCAACTAAATTATTATTAATTATACCCATCCAGACATTTAGACTGAATCTGGTTTGATGGGCCCTTTCTTTTTTCATCCTGGGGTTTTCTCCTTTTGGTGCCCAGTAATGTGTGTTATGGAAATTGTTTATCCCGTCACGGTCAAATTTCGATTCATCCGTCCACAATATTCTTAAGAAGAAATTGCGATCCTCCATGTTTGCATTTATCATAAAACGGCAGAATTCCATTCTTCTAACCGGGTCTCCCTCTTCCAACGCTTGGACAGGTGTGTAGTGAAATGGATGTAGACGCGCTGTGTGTACTGTAAACCACACCTTCCATTGACTCAATCCAAGTCTTCTAGCTGCCGCTCTTGTAGAAATAGAAGGATCATTTTGAAAAAGTGTTAAAATTTCTTCTTCTTCTTCTGGAGCATACAAACGAGGTCTGCCTGAATCGCCACGTCTTCTATCAACACGGCCGCTTTCCCGAATTCGTCGAAATGTTGTTGAAAACACTCTAACGTTTGGCACTCGTCGATTCGGAAAACGTTCAACGTATGTTCTTCGTGCAGCAGCAGCATTACCATTACAAAGTCCGTAACAAAACAAGATGTCAGCGTATTCATCGTACTCAAAAGCAGCCATCGCGATACAAAAAAATCACAAGTAGAAGTAAGGGTGTAATTCTTGAGATAACGTTACCTGATGATTGTTTTGTCTTTGTTTATTACATGTTCATATTTTTATGTAGACATTTGCACCTTTTTGGAAAGCTAATGAGATAAGGAAGTTATTTAGAATATTTGTACGCATTGTATCATACATTTTTTTAAGAAAATCACCTGTTTTTAAGAAAAATGTGCATTTTTCTTAAAAGAAAATTCTGTTTCATGTCTCATAATGAAAAATTCTCGCTTAGTTTGTCCCTATTTATTCCTTAAAAATAATATTTGACTCATTGACGGTTAAAATACATAAAAAAATCACTAAAAAGACAAACATTTTTAAAAATACGTCATGTCAAAGTCAAAAAGTCGAAAATAAAGAAAAAAATTTTGAAATTTCAATAACTTTGTAAATATCAACTTTCGGATAGGGGATGCCATGAAAAATATTACTGTAAATGAGGTCTACTTTCTGTCTTTCAAAGGAATGTATCGAATTTCAGGTCACCCTGTATAAATAAAAAATAAAAAAGTTCGAAATCAAAAATATATGGGATTTGACATAAGTCATCGCTAAGTGACATGTCGCTTGCGATACCTTATGTCAAATCCCATACATTTTGTATTCGAACTTCGCCGTCGAAATTATCGAATGCATGTACTAGATGAAAAAAAATGATTCCCTGTCGGTATCAGAACCTATCGACCCGATACATTTTTATTGTACCTTTTTGACGTGATAACGTCTTATAAATCGATGGAGCCGGCTGCACGCACGAAAAAACATGACTCATGCGTTACCTGTTACCCGTTATCGTTACCAAGTACCCAAGTACCAGCGTTACCTCGCATTGCCTTTACCTCATTATTATTATTATTATTAGTATTGTTGGTGTTGTTTTTGTTGTTGTTGTTGACGTTGTCACGTTCAACTATCGTTAGTAAACCGACTTTACAGACAACCGGTATTTTTTTAATTATTTACCAAGACAATTATATACCAGTAACTGCCTCTTTTCTACATCTAAGCAAACCGAATATATTGGCCCCGCACCAGCGTTAGGAACAGTATTTTCTATGCCGCCCCAGCGGCAAGTTCACGATCGGTTCTAATAGACCTGATATCGCAATGAACGTGTTAATTAGTAACTATATTCGGTAAATGTTACTGAAAGTGATGAATTAACCAATAGCAAATTTTTTCTGTTTTCTGTTTTAGCGTCGCGAGATCAAAGAAAACGGCAGCGGCGAGTTCGCGGAGCGTCACATCCACGCGTGGGCGAGCGAGCGCGACGCGGGCGGCGCGGGGGGGCCGGGGGGGCAGGGCTCGCACACGCTGCGCCGCGCCATGCAGCTGGCCGCGCATCTAGCCGCGCCCGCCGTCATACACAGGGAGACTGCCGCTAGCGAGTCGCCGCGACTCCTGTCTTACTTCCGAGAGGGTATGAGGTAAATACTCACCTGATATACTAGTTAAAAAAATGTAGTTTTAAAGTCACCTATTATTTTGTAATGAGGGAATATTTATGACATTCCATTTCAGGATCCTGTGCAGCGGCAGCGTGAACGGGGGCGCTCGCCTGTACCGCGTGCGCGGACGCCGGCCGGTGGTGCTGCAGCTGGAGTCAGTCTCGTACTCGCACCTTACCTCCGACGGCGTGTTCGTTCTCGACACCGCGGGCGTGGTCGTCCTGTGGCTAGGCCGCGCTGCACACCTCATCGAAAAAATGTTTGGTGCGAAGGTAAAATGGTTGCAATGTTTTGCTTACTAACGATTGTCAGAAAATCGAGCTCACTTATACATAAAAGATAGCCCCCAACTAATGTTTGACATTGCGACGTCTAAGGTGGCGTATCGTATGGCGCGGGGCACGGACAAGGGCATGATAACGCGGCGTATACTGATCGCCCACGACGGCTACGAGCAGACGCTCTGCCCGGGCGACCACGGGCTGCTAGACGCGCTGCTGCAGCTGCGCGCGCGCCCCGCCCGTGCCGCCGCCGCCGCGCCTGACCCGCCGCGCCCCGCGCGCCTCTACCGCGCCACGCAACCACTCCGCACCTCGCCCGTAGCCGCAGCGCACCGACCGGCCGCACGCCTAGAGGAGGTTAAACGCGCACCACTGTACCGGGACGATTTAAGTGACGACGTATGTATAATTTGCCTTTCAATAACGTTCTACCTTAAAGGGTTAGCTAATAGTTATGCCTATTTTGATATTTTTCTGAGCAGGGAGTCTATATAGTGGACGGCGGGTCGCGTGGCGTATGGGCGTGGGCGGGTGTACGGTGCGGGCGCGGTGCAGCGGCGAGTGCGCTGGCGGCGGCACGCGGACTGGCGCGGGCCAAGCGCCGCTCCGCGCCTGTGGCGCTGGCGGCGGTGGGGCGCGAGCCGCTGGAGTTCGCAGCGCTGTTTCACGCCTGGAGCTGGGCGGACGCGCGCCGCGACGTGCGCCAGAGAGCCGCGCGTTCCGCTACCACGCGCCTCGATGCCAACAGTCTCGCCTCCAATGCATGGCTAGCAGCTGAGGTACGCTAATTTTCCGTAATGTTACTACAGAACCTCCCTATACGTATGTCAAAAACTGCATATTGAAGTTACAAAGTACATAATGCTTCAAAAGTTTTTAACCTTTCTCCACCACGACCTTCTTATTAAACCAGAGATCATACCTACATGAATCATACACTCAAGTTTGCTAACACCGTAGGCGCAGCTGCCGGACGACGGGTCGGGGTCGCTGCGTTCGTGGCGCGTGCGGCGCGTGGACGAAGGCGACGTGCTGGCGGAGGTGGCGCGGCCGCAGCAGGCCGTATTCTACGACCGCGACTGCTACCTCACACTCTACACCTACCACGCGCCCACCGGCGACCAGACCATACTCTACTACTGGATGGTACTAGCAGTGTTAGCAACCACGGAGAGTGGCATTATAGTACCAGGACCGTAAAATTATAGTAAATTCGAAAAAAATATACTTAGTAGACAGAAGGAAAAATCGTGAAATTCGATTTTATCGTTTAAAATTATGATTAAAAGTTAGTAAGTTCGGTAATATTGAAATAACTGAGTTTATTTAGAGTTAATAGAGTAAAAAATATCTTTAACTTGTGATTTGTCCAATCTAGGTATGACGCGCATTCGATGGGTATTTCAAATTTTAGTGCTGACTTAATTAATTATTATTTGTATCGGGGTTGTATTTTACTTTAGGTGTCACTTATTCCGACGTAATTGATACATTGTACACTACGAGCGCTGAATTGAAATATATCCTGCTGTATCAACAGCGGATAATTTTTCCGCAAAAATACAAATTGAAAAAAATATTAGCTATTAGTATTGAATACGTAATTCAACAAATTATAGTAGATTTCAACATTATAGTAAAGGCATTATACTATATAGTAAAAGAGAGTGTAATTATAGTATATCTACTATAATTATAGTATGGTTGCTCAAACTGAGTACTAGTCTCATCACCTATTTACACTCCTGAATCTTTATTTACTCTTTTGTTGATTTTTTCCCCCTTTTTTTACATTTCAGGGTGGCTCTTCGCCAAATGAACTGAGGAATTTGGGTGCAAAAGAAGCCAAAGACCTCTATATTAAATTAGGTCGTCTTCCTGTTCAGGTATTAAAATTTATAAAATACTTGGATTTAAATAGTCAAATTGATATAAAGATAATAAGCCGCGGGCAAATGGAAAAAAAATTATATCTTTATAATAATTTAAAACTTTCATCCCCTATTTTACCTTCTTAGGGGTTGAATATTAGAAAACGCTGAAATATGATATGGTATGGTATAATATACTCAATTTAAACGAAATTCCATGCAAATATGTCCGAGAAATAAAACGTTTCATACAAACTTTTACCCTATTTCACACCTTGGGGGTTGAATTTTGAAAAATCTTTCCTTAATGAATGCCTTCGTCATATGAGAAATGCGTGTCCAAAATTTCAAATTTCTAGCCTCAAGGGTTTGGCCTGTGCGTTGATACATCAGTCAATCAGCTTTGCCTTTTATATATAGATAAGATAGATAGAGCGTACCTACTTAACGTTGTTTAAGTGATAACGCCTAAAACTTATTAAAACCTCTCTACTACTTATTGCAAAATGTCTCCAAGGTTTATAATTGCAATAATAAATCATATTAAAAAAATATATTAACGGTAATATGTTTTGATTGATCGGTAACGGTAACGGTAATATGTTCGTCGCGTTGTAATTAAAAGTACCAACATTAATATCATCTATAATAAAACTCAAATAATAATCTTGCAGGCTTGGGTGTATCAAGGCAAAGAACCAGCGCATTTTCTGCAAATATACAAAGGGCGGATGATAACTTACATCGGCAGCGCGACCGATTATGACCGTGAGCTCCTAATATACTATTTATCTAAAATTCAAGTAAGTGGGCGAACGTGTATGACGAATACAAAACCGTGAGTTTTCAATATTTTGAATAAATAGTGGGTAACATGTTTATTACTATTTACTTAGAATATTGCAAACCCACGGTTTTCTATCATTAGTATATATTTTGTTAACCTATTGTGCACTTCAGATGCCTAAATCAAGTTTAAGTAATTTGCGATTTACACGCCTTGCGGCGAGTCACTTGACCAATTGCCTTGTCATTTTTGTTGGCAAAATTACCTTGCGAGTGGGGCGACCTCATGTAAATCCTCCATAATAGGTACAGCAAATATCCCGCACAGAATTCGTCGTTGCCGTGCCAATACCATTAGCAGCATATTATGATTATATCATTTTTATTCAAAAGTTTTTCGAATTCGGACTGAAAAAGTAGTACAAAATGTTTGACATTGCGACGTCGAATTTTGCGACGAATAAAAGTTGTACTTGCCCGGCAGCTAGCGGCAGTCGCGTGGTGGCACCGTCGCGCGCGCTGATCCGCGTATCGGGGCAATACGCGCGCGAGGGCCGCGGCGTGGAGGTAGCGGACGCGGGCGCGGGGGAGGAGCGCGGCGCCTGCTACGTACTGCGTGAGGGAGCGCGCGTGTGGGTGTGGTGCGCCGCCAGCGCCACCGGCGACGAGCGCGAGGTCGCCAAGAACCTCGCCGCCGCAGAGCACACGCTCGTCATGCAAGGTAGGCGAGTGGCTCGGCACGAAGTTTACCGCACGTGCAGTGTGCGTGTTGAATATACGAAATGTTTTAAAGAATTGAGCAAACATGCTATTAGATTTGTTAATAATAGGTCGAAAAAGTACTACTTCAAATGCAGTAAACTATAGGCTACTTGACCTTGTTTTTATTTATGTCCTAAACGCCTCATAATTGTTTCATTACACAAAAAAAAATTAAGTACCTACATTATTTTGAATCCTAAAAAACTACAAAAAATATATTTAAAAAATACACTTTTTAAAACCGCCGAAAACACTATTTGCCATATTGGTTGATAGATTATCTATTATGTGACGTCATACTAGTACTATTTGTAATCTGTGCTACTGTCCGTTGTAGTAAAATGGCGGTGTTGCATTCCGTTTGACGTTTTGATATAAATAACTTTTTAAGATGTCATAAACTATTCATTTACAGAAACGTTCCGTTTCACTACTATATATGTGTTTAGTGTGTTTGTGTCGTTACATCCTTGCCGGAAGTACGAAGTACTGCGAGGTGTTTTCATCAGTAGAAATTGAAAAACAAAAATACATATTTTTAAATCAACTTCATTTATAAATCTTAAATTATTAATTTATGATATCGGTAGAATACGTTTTCCTAAGCCAAGTACTAAAGGAAATACTCCTTCAATGCATGAAATTAAATATGAGTCAAGTAGCCTTTTCTCTATTTCCAGGCAAAGAAAAACCAGAGTTTTGGAATGTGTTGGGCGAGCGACGTAAGCTTCTCGTCCCATCTCCTCTCAAGGAGGTGGAGCGCCCGCTGCCGCCGCGCCTGTTCTACGTCGCGGCCACGACGCCGGGACAATATACGTGTAAACTCCTCTCGATTTTAAACGTTATTAGGCTGCAGTTGATCAAAGAAGATAATAAAATAAGTTATTAATTTATAAAACTATCCAAGGTAATAAATTAAAATAATATTTTTAACCTCGTTACATTTCAGTCGAGGAGATAATCTCGTTCAGCCAGTTGGACCTGGCGCCAGAGCTGTGCGCAGTGCTGGACGCGCACGGCGCGCTGTTCGTGTGGCTCGGCGCGCACTGCGGCCCGCGCATGCGCGACGATGCCCAGCAAGTCGGCGAACAGTACCTGCAGCACGGTACGCCACTTGTTTGTTACAAAATGAATTTAAAATGACTCGCATTATAGCTGCTGCATTAGCCAGAATAGCTACTACTGCACGCGTTACATACTTACCTCGTAGAAAAGATCTTTAGAAAAATACATCATCTGCTGAAACAAACGTGATAGGATATATTGAATTATGTAAATGTTTCAGACCCCGCCGCTCGGGACCTCGAAACTCCGATACTGGTGTTCAGTCAGGGAAGAGAGCCACCTAATTTCACTGGATTTTTTCCTCACTGGAAAAGCTCTATGTGGAAAGTATGTAGTTTTTTGTCGTCGCTATTTTGTGTCGTAACTATTCCTCTTTTACGTTATTCCTTTTTACCCGACTAAGGCGAATATAATGATTTTAGCAGTCTATGTATTTTACTATAAGCCTATAAATTATAGTAAATTATTTTTAGAGTCACAAATCGTTCAGCGCTATTGTAAGCGCTCTGGAGGGTAAGGCGATCGTGCGCGGCGGCCACGTCGCTCAGCAGAACGGCAACAGCGAGAACTGCTTCGACCAGCACGAGAAGTACTGTCTCTCCCTACTGCGCGGGCCCAAGGAGCACCTGCCGCCTGATGTCGACCCGCTTACTAAAGAAGTATGCCAACGAAACCAATTCTATGCTTAACAAATTACACCTGTTATAAGTATTTTAACGCCTCTTAATTTCTCTTAACTTCATTTTTAAGTAGCAGCAGCATGTATTTTATAGGCTCCGGTAGTAAAGCTAGATTTGATAGATTTTAAGTTTTGGAGAAATAAATAAAAAAAATTAATCTCAAGCAGGCTTTTTGTCAGTGGCCGTAATATTTGGGAGTTAATGAAACTCAAAAATGTTAGTATTTTTCAGCTGTATCTCACGCACGACGACTTCGTGTCTACGTTCAACATGCCCTACACCGAGTTCCGATCGCTGCCGCTTTGGAAACAAAAGGAACTCAAGAAATCAGCGGGTCTTTTCTAAATCGTTATTGTATGACTAATAAATATAAATGTTGTATTAGAATTTAAAACATAAAATTAATAATATAAAAAAAGAAACATAAAAATAGTGAATTTTAGTGTGATATATATTAGGCTATAATTATTATTAGATATTTGTTATACCAATTTTAATAAAAATCATATTTTAAACATAATGTTGATAATCATGTTTTCAGTATTGTGTTAATTTAATCGTTGGTACTGTTTTGTTAAATTTTGCAAATTTTATTGATATATTATATATTAATAAAACAATGAGCTTTTAAAATGTTATTTTATTTTTTCACAAATGTAGCACTTACAGTCTATGCATTAATTTTATGATAAAATTAATAATAATCTTTACAATATACAAATCCTTATAAAATTCATAAAATATTGGTTTATTTCAAAACATATGTACATAATAATATAGTAACTATCGATACATATAACATGGTACGCCTAGACGATATGGGAGGGGCCGTAGAGCTAAGGCACGTAGTAATTATTGCAGTACGTCAGGTCGCGCGCGCCGCGCACATGAGACACTACCTACACCAATCATAAGCAAAACTTTTACGAAAGACACAATTTAAAATATGAAAAATATGTTGAAACCGTAAACGAGATGCTGGGGTTATACATGCGAGATATTCTTTACAAATGAGAAGCTAGCTAGTTAGGAACTTACAATTTTAAATTGATAATGTGTATACAATTATAATATTATCATAGATATATTATATATGTTTGTATTTTTAAAATAAGAATAAATAATTTACATAATCATGATTACTGTATATTGTACAATAAGTGATAAGAAACGGTGACATTCGAAAGAGAGTATTTCTTGTACCACCACCTTTACAACGTTGTTACCTACCGATAAAAAATACTCCCAAACGATGACACTGCCGTGAACCAGTCCTGCACATTATGCGAAGTAAATAACCGTCCTACTATGAATTAATTAATTAATAGAAATGACAAGCACGATAACGGATAATATTCTTTTATATAGCGATTACGTTAGTAACCTAATTTTCCAAAATTTCTTTGGCAATAAAAATGTCCAAACTATTATGTCGGGTGCACGCGGGTCAGGGTGAACCCTCGAGAAAACTTTAAAAATGCGTCTAAAAATAAGCACTCTATAGAACTTTTAAGTACGTGACGTAAATTTGAAATTCGTCTGTCGGCACACAGCGACAAAATAAGACTTACATCTAGACAAAATAAAAGCGATAACTGGTCAAGCGCGAAATACGTACTCGTCTACATAGAACTAAAATAATCAAAATCAACATAGCTTTGTTGGAGGAATGTTAACAGTTCGTGAAGCGTAACAAATAGCGTATCGATATAACAACAAATTCGACGGCGCCGGCGCGGGGGCCTCCTACACTCTAGCACCACGGTGTTACGTATATATCACAGCTGGTCGCCGGTGCCGGCGGGGCCGAGCGGCTCCCCGAGTAACGAGTTTACGTATAGTAAAGCGACTCGATGGATTATGTCGCTGAAACAAGATTATGAAGCTTAACGTCGTAATTTTAAGCAATCTAAATTTTGGAGTTGTAAACCATCACTCAGAGGACAGGACAGTAACTGTCGAAAGTAGTATTTTGTACTTTATTATGTAATACTCTGAATTCGAATGCCGTAGTGCGATCTTAAAAAAATTACATGCAAGCAACAATTTATCACGAGGCAATGTGTGTACTTATTTATAAAAAAGTGAACACAAACATATTAGCACTCAAAAATTAATTACATAAATTCAAAAGAATGATGTCAGACCTCAAAACATTATGAATCCTATGAAATAATGGCTTAACAAAATCTTCCATATTTAGACTTGAAAGCTTTTGCCACACAAATGATATGCCTTTTAAAACGTCCGTGTATTCGAGTACAAAAACTTGTCTCAATATACTTTGTACTTTATTGATCACTAAATCAGACGCATATACACATGCGACAGCGAATTTACATGAGTTTTATACAATCTTAACTCAACGATTATACACCGCCGCTTAGCTTGAATGTGTTTTGTATAAAAATGTGCACTTTTGTACATGTTAGGCAACAAGGAGTTTTGGCACTTTATTTTGTAGTATTTTTTTAAACAAATGTTTCGAATCGAGTGCCATTAGCAAAACAGTGTAATAGGCTATTTGACTGAATTTATTAATATTTACGTCACTTATCGAACATACTAATTAATAAACAATCAAGACATACTTAAACGTCACTATGTTTTACCCGCTACAGACTTTTCAGTTATTTTATGAAATTAGTTGTCACGTAATATAAAACATTACAAAACAGAAATTCTTTTGCCTTTCCATTTGATACAAAGAGAAACACTCAATGGGTAATCCAACACCCAAATGTTGAATTAAACCAGGTACTTGAATGTCTGTGTGCCGTGAGTAACATATTATTTTAATGTCATTTTGTAAATAAGCAAAATGCTATGGCAAAGGAGCAAATAAACTTTTTATACAGTCAAATAGCTTATTCCAACAATCAACTGAATCACATTTACAAATGTCTTTATAATTATTCTAAACTAATGTGGTGTTACTCGTGGAAGATCTTTTGTAATATTAGTTAATTATTTACAGGCCAGTGGTTTCAATTCGCACCTAAATGCACGTAAATGTTAGTTAAAACTGTTTTATGTTTGTTTCGCGTGATAAAATTATATTAATGTAGTGATGTATGAAGTATATGGCACTGCTCTTCGTTAGTTCTCAAACTTACAACTAATCTACGTATTGAGTCACTTATTTTTGTTATAAATTCTATAAAAGTTAAGTGAAGTGTCGGTTAAAGTAACTGGTACAATTGTGAATTATTTCATTTCAATTCGTGTTATAAAATATGTATGTTACAAAATCTGTTTATTGCAAATAGAACAGACAGTCTTACAAGTCACTTATTGTTTGTTCTATGAGTCGTGACGTCATATACCATCAGGCTCATAGAAGTATTAATAATGATATCCATTTTAAATTACAATCCCTTTTACCTACTATTTAGGAATATTATTAGGTTTTGGTAGTAGACCAAAATTCGAAAAATTAGGCCGTTACTTGAATGAAACGTACAAACCACATAAAAATATACTATTATAATTTGATGGCTAAACCATCTGATTTAGAAATACTTATTGGAGAAGCTGAAAATACTTCTATTAGCAATTCCTCAATAGTTTTCTTGGAGAAAAAGTGCAGCATTATCTTTGTAATGTTAACTTCTTAAAAGCATAGGGCCAGATAAGTTTCTTGGAGTTTGTTTATCAATCAGGTTTCTAGCCTAGCTCTTACATCATCAAATTATTATTTTAAACGTATAAGTCATACGCCAGCCAATCACTTTAATAACTAACGCTTACACCTTGAGTAATTAATATGAGCAGGTAGAGCCACTTTTGTCCATGTCCCAATCGATATTTCCCACAAAGCCACATCAAGTATTCCACTAAAATGTGTTAATCTGCCACAACACAGGCCGACGCACCTACTGACACGGTGTTCGACCCCACATGAGCTTATAAATAGTAGCGAGATACAATCGAAATATAATATCAACAATACAACTAATATGTACATAATCAAATATAGAAAACAGTAATTATATCTTTTACACTTATAATATTAACCTGATGACCTGATATTACATACATGAATTGTTCCAAACGTACAACTTCATGCTAAATTATAAAAAAATCATACACATTATTGTTTTTTTTTTGTAAGAAAAATTTAGTAAGCATAAGCAGTCGTATTAAAGCATGGTTTAAAAACAATTAGTAAAAATGTCAGATCTGTATAATTATATAATTTTAAATGTCGACATTATAATAAAATTTATATAAGTACATAAATAACGATCACAGCAACAGCGCTGACGATATATTTGGATAACGATTTTCGAAAAGGCCTAATTTCGTAGTGGACTAGCTTATATTAAACTGTTTAAGGAGCAAAAGTTAAGTCAGTCGAGGCCCTTAAATATCTGTTTTGTATATTGTGAGTTCGTGAACTCGAATATACAAAGCACTTTCAATATAGTAAGAGCTCATTTCAATTATTGAGATACATTATTTTTCTTTGATATATTTTGCTTTTCGAATTAAATTGGTTTTCCAGTAAGTTGTATACTCGAGCTAACGAAAAATATACTATTAACAACTAAAATGCCAGAACGAAGCGATCAGTCACAACCGCCGTAAGTTACACAGATAGGTACTAAGCTAGTGGCAAAATATTAACAATGAATTACACTCACAAACATTAACAATATTGTGAGGAATTAATGCACCAAATAGTAGAGAGTTAACAAAATGAATGTATGCTTGTTCCACCAAATACGTCAAACGCAAATAATAAAATGAAGTAACGTAGAGCTCACGTGTGGCTGTGCGGCTCACTGGCGCGGCAGCGACGCGTTGGCGGGCAGCGTGGAGCTGCGCAGCGACGCGTTCATGTACGACGACTTCAGGTTGGACCGCATCGAGTCCCTGTAAATGCCATTACGTTATTACAAACATTCGTAGAAGAAAATCGTTATTGTTTGACGTTTTGTATACCTGCCAACAGCACCTTGTGTTGGATACAACAACAAATGTAATGCGATGTTAATACTTTAATTTATTTTTTACTTAATCTTTGGTGTGTACACATTCCTAGTCTCGTATTATTTCTGAAATATTTTGAGAGGTACCTGGGCGAGAGCTTGGTGTGGTCGTGGTTGGTGATGTGCGCGCGGTAGCCGTGGCGCTGCACGCGGCGGCCGAGGCGCGCCACCCAGCGGCGCTGGTCGGGCGCGGCGGGCGCCAGCAGTAGCATCTCGCGCGCGCGGTCCGCGTGCAGCTTGCACGCCGCCACGCCGTCGCCCTCCGACACGTGTTCCGCGTGGATCTTCATGCGGCACCCTGTACACGACATACCGTCTGAGGTCCAAATCTTAATACCTAATTATTGGTATTTTTACATTTATACACACAATATAAAATATAAACGTAAACCCTTTTATGTTTATACACACAATAAGTAAAGTAACAAATAAATTAAAACTTTAATAGTAGGTCTGTTGAATTAGACTTATTCACTAGCATAGCGACAGCTGAGCTATTACTTTATTAATATTCCAGTAATGTGTTGCAGAATATTTTTTGTGTAATTTAAAGACGCGCCTCCTCCGCGTGTTTTTTTTTTCGAAACATCAAACATTGGGGAGTAGCTATACACATTTGTAATTACACAATGTTTTCGTCTCCCTAGACAGACGGAAAACATTCCCCGCGCGGGTAGAGAGGGGAAGAAATGTTTCATTTCTTATCAACTGTTACACCACTCACATGACCATTAAACGTAGAAATTCTTGATATAATATTAAATCCCAAATCGGTTATCTATTCGTAACTCCTAATAAATTCTAAAATTACGGGTCAGTAAATAGGGCCTAATTCGAAATGTGGGTCTCAAAAGGCCACTTTAGATGTTTCATATTTGTTTCCATACAAAAATCGTGAAATGGCTACATGATTCTTCTGATTTCATCATATTAGAAAACATCAATTTTGACAAGTTTTCAATAGAAATCCGTAGTAAGGGCGTAGGGTAATTAATCAAATTATGTTAATTTAAAAAAAAGCTAAGTAACCCCCGAATTGTCAGGCAGTGAGCGAGCTGATGATGATGAATTATAGATAACACTCTCGATCACGTCAGCTTTCAAACAAAAACCACATCTTAATCGGATCTTTCGTTTAGGAGCTACGATGCCTCGGACAGACACACATACAGACAGACGCGTCCAACTTATAACACCATATATAATATTTTTGCATCGGGGGTTAACAAAAAGGTCAATAATAATGATTTTGGTTCTGTACTTACTAGAGACTTGGTGTATGTTTAAATATCAATTCGAACTCACTGCGACACTCGTACGCTGGCGGCGGACGGAACATGTGCCACATGGGGCGCGTGCACACCTCGCACGTCGTCGGTATGTGGTATGTGATGCTGACCAAGTCGTGGCCCTTGTGTTGTATCGTATTGCCTGTAATAATAAATACATTTTACTATTGCGATGCTTTTAATGTATTTTTTTAATTGATAAGCTAGGTGATGCTCGTTACATCGATTGCGCAAAAAAATTCGTGGTTTAAAACCGTTTAGGAGCGTTAGTAGCGTATACGTGAAAGTAGTACAAAACACACATACATATTAACTTTTGCGTTAAGTGCGTCTAGAGTCTTACCGGCGTGGTCGGCGTTGTCGGCGGGCGCGTCCTGCGCGTCGCCTGGCCGCCGCGCCTCGCCCTCGCCGGCGTACAGCAGCTGGAATATGCGCGGGATGTCCTTCGCATCCGCGCGGATCACATCGCCCTGCGTAACCGACCGCACGTGGAACACTTTGCTGCAAACAAAGTTACTCATTAATTTTGTAAGGTGAATATTTAATTGAGCATCAAATAAATTATTTGGTGAATTAATTATTATTTAATATTTGATACTCTATTCAATTATATTGTCCACGCAATTTGATACACGTTAAATTGTAAACGGTCATCAAGAGATGTTACACTAAAATAATAGTTGGTCTTTATTTTAATTTTTGATCATCAACTTGAAAGTATAAAAATTAAATCCTTCTCTTAAAAATGAGTTAGGTTAGAACATTTTTATTACGTTCAAAACGTCTTTAAATATGAAAAAAACAGAAGGTGATTAATCATAACTTTAAATAGATCAAATCATATCAAATAATATCCAATTGAAATTATATAATAACCATTTCTGATTTCTTTGAGGCTCAACAAAAAATGACTAATATATATTTTTGTGGACCAAATAGATTAAATAATGACAGACATGATTTATTTTGAGGCTCAGAAAAGATGATCAATCAGTAAAATAGATAGCCGTTTACATTTTTGATAACCATTTTTGCTATTAAATAGTAATCAGTTAAATACATGCCATTATGTAATTGTTCTTAGTATTTATAACCTCTTACTAATAAAACAAAATCACAACTGATTAGATATTCAATGTTGCTGTCTTTGTCTGATATGTCGGAAAAGTCACTTGGCAGTCAAATTCGGCAACATTAAATAGCTGATCCGTTGTGTAAATAAATTTATTAGTCATTGGGTATGTCCGACATTTAATAATACTACCTATGAAATTGCCGTACTGCAGTACTGGCCATTTCAAATCAAAATAATTTTTCCGTATCCATGATGACGAAAAAGATTGAAATGCGATGAAAATGTAACACTAATCAATAAACAAATGACTACCTTTGGAAAAAAAATTCCATGTTTTTAAAATAAAATTAATTTTAAATTAGAGTTCTTAGCCAAACAAAAATTATTTTGATTTGAAATGGCCAGTACTGCAGAACGGCAATTTCATAGGTAAAGACCTATTATTAAATGTCGGAAAAGTAACTTGACAGTCAAAGTCGGCAACATTAAATAGCTGATCCGTTGTGTAAATAAATTTATTATTAAAGGCGATTGTGGAAGCTGATGATACACAATCTACGGCTGAATTAGCAGCAGCTTTCGACGTTAGCGTCAAAACAATATTAGTCCATTTGCGTCAAATTGGCAAGGTAAAAAAGCTTGACAAATGGGTGCCCCACGAACTCAATGATCGCCAGCGCGAAGTACGCGAGACGTGCCTTGCACTGCTCAACAGACACACAAATGAAGGAATTTTGAACCGCATTGTTACCTGCGATGAAAAATGGATTCTGTTTGATAACCGCAAGCGCTCAGAAAGTTGGTTGGATCCTGGTTCAGCACCTAAACAACGCCCTAAACGAAAACTTACCCCTAGAAAAGTGATGGTCACTGTTTGGCGGTGTGATTCATCACAGCTTACTCACCAGACCTTGCGCCGACAGACTACTACATTTTCCAGAATTTGGATAACTTCTTGGCGGGAAAAAAATTCAATACCCGAGAGGCAGTATAAAATGCCTAAAATGAAGAATTTGTTGCCTCCCGTCCAGCTGATTTCTTTAAGAAGGGCATCAATAAACTGCCACTGCGTTGGCAAAGATGCATTGATTGCATGGGTGATTACTTCGATTAATACAAATAAAAAATACATGAAAAAAAATAGTTTAAATTTTTTCATACAAAACGGCAATTTCATAGGTAAAGACCTAATATTAAATAAACGAAACAGTTAAGTAAAGCTAGACAAAAGTACTATCATAGGTAAATGAAAATGACAAGGTGAAAATGATAAATTATTCACAATAATTTATCAAAAACATATAATAATATATAATAAATATAGGTACACCTATATTTGTTAATTCACAATCGTATAGCTTATCCGGCAGTTTTGTCACTGCTTACTTTATATCGAGCGACAGAGACAAAACATGCTGTTACGCTATCTGACACTTATTAGAACATTGTGAAACAGGCCTTTTGTTTTATTTAACGTAAGATAGTAATGTAAACATAATAATAATAAAATAATACTAATATTCAAACAATAATTAATAAAAAAAAAAACCAAAACATCACCCATGTTTTGTCAATTCAATTAAACCTGTTATATGCAGTTCTTTGCCTCAAGACGACACATACTGTATAATAGTGAAGGAGTCTTACCTCAGATCCAGTATCATAACAGGATCGGTAGTGTTCTGCTTGTCGTTTTCTGTATTATAGAAGATGATCTTCTTGGAGGAGACGACGACATACTGCTTCTTCCAGCCGTGCCTTCGTATGTTCTGCTTGAAGGGCACGGAGAGCCAGCCCTCCAGGGTCTGCTCTGTCTCGCCGTCTTCGGCGTCGGCAGACGACTGCGACGCCGTCTCGCTCGTCAGTGCCGCCAGCTTCTCTTTTAGCTGCTCGATTTCCGCGTCCTTGCTGTCAACCTGTGTAAAGAATTGGTACTTAGTCATTTGTAAAGTGTTCTTGACCTATTTCAGTCATATGTCTTGGTTAAAATTCTGAGCTACATTAACCTTACTAAGCATTGAGTATAAAAGGTCCCCCTTATATTTACACATCTTCTATAAAATGAACGTGTAAATGTTGATTTTATAAAAATGTATTAGTTCAATACAATTTTTATAAAATCATTACACATTATTGTCATTTTTATTACAAAATGAATATATAAACACTATGGATTTATAATGTTATTGCTATACGCTATCGAGACAGATCTAGTGTCCACCAGTGGGTAATATTTACGTACCTCCATGGCGAGGCGGAGCCGCGTCTGCTGCTCATCCAGCAGCTGCTGCTGCGATTCCTGCAGGTCGCGCTGCAGCTTGGCGCTGAGCTGGTCGAACTTTTCCTTCTCGCGCGTCAGCTCCTGCTGCAGCTTCCTGTAGTCCTTGTCCTTGCGCACCGACATCTTGCTCTTGTTCTTCGTCGACGCCGGATTCATGTCTTTCCTGATAAAAAATTTATTGAATACATTTTCAATATGATTTTCTGATAGTGAACATTTTATTCTATTATTTTTGAATTCTAATATTTATATGTCCTAAGGCTAATATACTATTAACTATACTGTCCGTGGCCCTATCCAAGTAGCCGGCGGCGCGTGCGATCAGTATCCGGACCGACCTGTTCATGATCTCGGCGAGCTTGTTGACGGCCTGCTGCTTGAGCATGTTCTCGGAGTTGAGCTTCTTGTTAAGGCGCTCCACCTCGTCCTGCAGCCGCTGCAGCGTCGCCACGCGCTCCGCCAGCGCCGTGCCGCTGCGCCGCAGCTCGTCCACCTCCTGGGTAAGGAAAGCACGTTTAATTAGTGTTCATGGCAAACTTGTTATCCGCTGTGGCTTGTTTGTGAAAGTTAGCGA
Source organism: Phengaris alcon alcon (assembly GCA_037179445.1). NCBI lineage: Eukaryota > Metazoa > Arthropoda > Insecta > Lepidoptera > Lycaenidae > Phengaris > Phengaris alcon. Next base: position 1,306,034 of record JAYRCH010000317.1, on the reverse strand, counting down.
ATCTCTTTGAAAAAAAGAACATTATCAAATACTCCAACAACCGAAATAAATATCTACTTATAAGAAATGTTTTCCTTGCAATCGAAGCAAGGAATATCTAAATCCTAAGAAATGAAATATTTTGGGGGTACCTTTCGCTGCAGGTCGATGGTGGCCTTGCTCTCGTGGTCGCGGTCGCGCAGGCCCTGCAGCAGCGCGTCGCGCGTGGCTAGCTCGGCGCGGTGCTGCGCCGCCGCGTCGCGCATCTCCAGCTCCTTCATCGTCTTCTCCTTCTCCAGCTCGCCCACGGTCTCCTCCGCTATCGATCTGTATCACACGTGACTCACATTTGTGTTACTGTTATCAAATAATTATTTTAAAAATACATCTTTTGTACTTCGTTTTACTACGTGTACTTCGTTTAATAAAAGATCGTCGTATCTACGATCGACTGTAGTCGTTTAGTTAGCTAACTACATTTGATCGTAGATACCCTTTACCCAGCTAAATAAACCAAGGTGATGTTCCAAAAAATAATCTCAGCCAGCCAGGTTGTCCCGGTATAGTACTTACCTCGCGATGGCCTCGGAGTCGGCGCGCGCGATGGCGAGCTGCAGCTGGTGCATGAGGCTAGCGCGCTCCTGCTCCAGGTCACGCGCGGCGCGGGTGCTGTCGTCCAGCTGCGCGCGCGCCTCGTTGGACTGGTTGCGGTACACCGCGCAGTAGTGTTGCTCGTTCTCCAGCTGCGACCGGAGATCTTCGATCTGAAAAAAAGTCAGTATTTTAAGGACGAGGAACTAGTTGTAAATTTGACATAAACATAAATTATATCTACGATCGATAAGCGCAATTATTAGTCTTCAATAAATATAATTAACAATTTGTTTTTTAACCACTTCTTGCTAATGTTTAAATTATCGACAGGTCGCTTTAATACACAGGTCACATTATCTGCAGGTTCCCAAAAGTTTTTACCTCATATCGTTTAGAATTAACGGTAGGTTAAAGTAATTAAAATTAGCATAACACTCCGTTATACCGCTGCACGCTGTGAAATCAATACTTCTAATACTATTCTTAATTTACTATTATTATACTAATGATCACGTTACTTTACACGTAAGTATAATTTGATCAGTTTTTAAGATATTACAGATGAAACTTAATAATATTATTATAATTTTGATAAATTGATAAAACTTATTTAAAAGAACTACATCAACGAATCAAGGCCAGTAGGTAGTAAAATAAAAAAAATCTTCAGTTTAGTAGGTACTGTACTAAAAACAGTAATATAAAAACAAGCTGATACAATATTAACAGCTATAGGTACTTCAATATAAGTTACAGTTCCTTTACAAGCCGCTGTTAGTGTTATTATACACTACAATATTGCGAGTAGATACAGCATTAATTTATACAAACGATTAAACACTAATTGAAACTCATTTAAAATAAAGTTGATGTAATGAATGCAAGCCGAAGATGAGCAGGAAATACAATCGCACAAAGACATTCCTCTGATGGGACGACGCAATAATGCCTATGTTTTATAGCCCCTCTCGTCGTTAACGACTTACAGCACTATTTATTTTAATAAAGACCAACAAATTCCTATAAAAGACATAAATGTATATTATTTAATAAAATATTGCATCGGAATATAAATTATAGAAGTTTCTTTGATTCTGAACAAACTGTTATCGAATCTGTTATCAATTTCGTAGATATATAGCTATTTCCTACCCACGAGAAGAAATAGTCAAATTTTATTTCTTTCATTTTGTTATAAATTCTTGCATTGGACAACATACTAGGATCCCATTGATAAATGTCATTAATTTGTATAACTATTGCCGGTCGTGAGTTCTGACATTTCAAATTCAGCATTTGCCACCCGCCGCGAGTCTGGTAGGCATACGTGGGTTACGCATTAAATTCGAAAGAACTATGTAGCAAGTATGCGAAATGCTTATTCTTGAACGGCTATTGCATTACCATAAAAAACTATAAATCGAAGTTTAAATTTCTTAAACTGCTTGCTGTCGATTAGAAAGGCGGCTAATAGCGAACGGCTGTGAGTGTAGTTTGGGAATATCTTAAGTAAAATGAATGCACCTCCTCTAGGAATACAAAGTACAAACAAGTTATCTCCACCGCTGTGTAATTACAATACCGCCCATTATTAAACGTATTGAGGCGTCGGTGGTGGCACCGGGTTCAGAGCAATCAAAATTAAAATGCGGACAAAGCGTCCATCTATCACTAATTGAATAGTATCTAGGTTAAATTTCAAACGACCGTATCTTTTGACCTATGCAATTATGCATGTCATTTTCGTCACTCATCGGGGACACTGACTGTCTAGCTCACTCATATCTTGTAACATGTATGCAACAATTAGAATATTGTTTCAATAACATAACGTTATGTAAATTCCAATTGATTTACATATCTGGCAGATAATTACAATCGATTTAAATAACTTTAAACAGAACTATTACAAGCTTTTAGACATATAGCTCCTAATACCTATAATAGTAGGTAGTTTCAAATCTCTCAATAAATGGTAGCGCATTCTAAAAGTTATAATTTAATTTACAAGGTCTCAAAAATCAACAGCAAACAAATTTAAGTTACAGATTAAAACCAAAACAATTCAAAATCGTGGCATCATAATTGTTTACTGTGTTTACAAGCTTCACAATATGATACAGATAAATCACAGTAATCTAAAATCAATACATAATATGTCAGTCAACGAATTTATGTTGTTCCGTCTAATAATAATTGTATTTATTGTACAAGTCCTTGAAACTTGTTTATCAGTAAACATAAGAGGTAGCCAAATTTTAGGCCAACATTACCAAACAAAATATGATCACTAAACAGTGAACTCTAACTCAAAACTTTATACGCCGAACTAAGTTTACAGCATAGGTAGGTAACATTAGGTAACATTACCTATGCTGTAAACTTAGTTCGGCGTATTTGACTAGAAATAATTTCCAAGTTTATAACATTATTTTTTATGAGTACTCGTGCTATTTGTGGGAATGAGAATATAATTCCTATATTATCATCTATTACGTGTATTCAGTGTACACCGATTCGATTCATATAAGAAAAAATGAATAACGTAATTGTAATTATTTGCAATGATCGCAGAGATCGCTGTTTACTACGAAGACCGCGTTTGCGTATTTGTCTGAGGAGCACGGACAATGACTCACTATGTCGTAATGCAAGACGAAGGACAATATATTTCGGTGTGATGAAACTATGATTAATTCAAAAAGACAAAACCCTATAAGTAAATAACTACATAGGACTTAGGAGTCATCCACTGTAGCGTGTGTTTAAAAGGTTGTAAAATATGTAAATAAAACCTTTGTTGTTTCTTTTCAGATTATGTCAACGTATTTATTACATTTGCGAATATTTAGAAGAATATATCTTATAGAATTTATAATAGCGAATTACACAAAACCCTATAACTAATAACTACATATAATAGGACTTAGGAGTCATCCACTGTAGCTTGTATTTAAAAGGTTATAAAATATGTAAATAAAACCTTTGTTGTTTCTTTTCAGATTATGTCAACGTATTTATTACATTTGCGAATATTTAGAAGAATTATAAGACTTTATACTAGCGCGGACCAACGCGAATACCACAGGATCTAAACTAGCTTAAACCCTTCTTCTAGGATCCTAGGGTAGACAGATAAGGGAAAATGATACTATCCCCATTTTATGAGAAAATTGTTTGTGAATCAAAATTATTCCAATTATTAATATATTAAGGTTAATAGTAAACGTAAGAGTAAACATGGAGAATGTGTACGTAAAAGCATTTTATCTAAATCCTAATAAACACAACGTTTAACATTAGCTCACGTCGAGAAAATAAATTATAAAATTTGGCAAATGGTTCGGCGGTTGTGAGGAACGGCGGATTCCGATCCCCCGCATTTCAATTTATATGAGCAAAAATAAGCGTCCAGTGTAGTATATAGTAGAACACACACAATCATGTTGCACACTGAATTGATTGTTATGACGAGATGATTCAATATTTGTTATAGATAGCACAACTGTGAGTGGAATTAGCCTTGTGTACGATATGTTTTTGTTGTTAAATATCTTACATAAGTTGTATCATAACTGAACTATATACTAATACTTAGGTATTTATACATGTCGTTACTATTGATGATGAAAATATAGCAATTTAACTAGCAATTATAACCTTACTACCTTAAAGGTAAAATAAACTGAATTTACATTGTACTTAAGTTTTAAAAGATGATAGAAACATGATTTCTGGTGCCAAGTAAATTTAGAACACACTAGCAATTCTACTACAATATTTGGTCCATATCCAAGATTCAATCACATAAGTGCATACTTGTCCTGGATAATAAACTAGTTTATCTTATTTGTTTTTTTTATGTGTTTAGGAATGTACAATTATAAGTGTATTAATTTTATACAACAGAATATTAGCGAGACGTTTTACTCATTTTTTTAAGAACAGTTTGGGTATTATACTGCTACCCATATTATACCTCACCAGAAGGCCCAAGAACATTGCCGGTCTTGTTATTGTATATAGCAATTATTATTATCATTATTGGTCTAGTACTGCATAACTATACAGTTTCTTCTATTTAATTTGTTGTGATTCCAAGATGATTTTAGCATGTTCTATATAGATTGTCGGTGGTCAACACCATGTTCTATATAGATTGTTGGTGGTAGGCCAATGTCCTAAAATATTATGCTGACTTACCCTGGCATAGTGCATGTCGCGCTCTGCTATGGCGGAGGCCAGCTTGTCGGAGGTGTCGTGCAGGGCGGTGCGCATGTTGTGCAGGTCGCGGAAGCGCACGTCCCGCTCCGCTTGCGCCGCGCGTGCTGCCGCCTCCGCCGCCGCCGTCTCCGCGCTCGCCGACAGCCGCGCCGCGCGCTCCTGCTCCAGAGCCGCTTGAAGACCGATCACCTGCAAACATGACGAATTAACTTCTGCGCAAACTATTAACCTATGAGGAATTATACTGATATTTTTGCCATATTTAATTTAGTGATTATGTAGAAAACAATGACAAATTAGCCATAATAGTAATCTCACTAAAAGAAAATGTATGTACATTATTATTTTTAAATGGCTTATTTTGACTATTTGCTGTTATGCATGTATCACGTACACGTACATACGCAATTCATGAGACCAAATAAAAAAAGTAAACAAACATTTACAAACATGTTTAATGCAACTAAAGAATATTGAGGTGTTTGCAATTCTTGGATCAAATTGAAACAAGAGTTTAGACACTTAAAAATTGCCAGGTGTGCACCCAAAAATTTCGATTTATGAATCAGATAATCCAACCAAGTGAAATTGCTATTTAGATTTAAATGACACGCATGTTACTTAGGGTTAAATGAAATTAAAACTATTTTTATTTTGACACATAGCTCTTTGTTTACATAAATTATTGTCTCTCGTGGTATTTAGTTTAGTATAAAATGTAAAAAAAAAAAAAAATTACTCAATAATACCTAACAAAATACAACAATGATTGTACAGGTTAGTCATTTTAAAGTTTTTTTTTCTACAAATTGTACTATCAGGGATTCTAATTCATGAGCAGCTAAAGTGGCCTCACAATTTATTAGTATTATAATGACGGCATGCAGTCACAATACAATTATTGTCAATGACATGTAAATACGATATCATAATTACGACAAATTATGACCACATAAACCTGCTTATGGATTAGTCTGTCTGACTGCTCGTCTGTCCATCTATCTGCTTGTCTGTATGTCTGTGTCACGAGGCTGTATCTTTTGAAATGTGATAGCCAGACATTATTTATTAGATTAGACATTAAAATATTTGTTATAACAACAAATACTAAAGACAGAATCAAATAAATATTTAGTTATTTTTTTGCCGTTTTGTATGGAACCCTTAGTGGGTGCGCCTGACTTGCACTTGGCTGGTTTTTTAAATCACATTTTAGTATGGATTTCAGGACTTTCTCACAAATAAAAATATCATAATTTACCTTCTCACTTTCTTGGCGGTGTTCACCCTCCAATTTTTGTAAGCGTTGCTGCATTTGTCGATAGTCCACACTTAACATTGACATCTGGCGATCCTTCTCCTGTGAAACGGATTCTGCCCTTTGGCGAGCAGTCTTTTCTTCATTTAATTTTCCTTGTAGTGCTGTATAAAAGTAATTACAATGAATGAAATAAAATTTGATGTGTACAAGTACATAGTATACTAACAAGTAACAACAAAACTTTTAATCAACAAAAAGTCTGCAAGCTGTATCAAACAAATGCTACAAAGACGAAGAAGAATGAAAATATAAAAATTAAAAATGACCAAATTTTTTATACCTGTTAATATCTTTTCCAATGTTCCTGGAGCATGCAAAATACAAACATGGTATTTGATTTGTGATATTTTACTACATCATAGCATTCCTTCTATACTGGCAGATAACAAAATAAATAGAATTATCTAGGTTGACTTAGATTGAATATTGTAAACTTACCTTTTACTAGTTCTAAGTTAGCTTCCTGCTTGGAGAGTAATTGTGACCTTTGTGTTTCTTGATGTGCTCTAACTTCTTGCTCATACATGTGTTGGGATGCTTTCAGATCATGAGCTAGTGAAGCACACTCTTTCTCCAGAGAAGAAACACGCTCAGAAAGCTGTCGGTTGTCCATTGCTATTTGGTTTAGCCTTGTCGATGATCTGTCTATTTCAGCATGTGCAGCTTTAAGTCGGCTATTAGCTTCAGCTGCTGAGGCCTCCGATCGTTGTTTTGCACTTTGTGTTGCATTAAGTTTTTCTGACAATAAACTACATTCTCTTTCTAAGTTGTCTCTTTGAGCACGTAGATTAGATACTGTGCCGTCACTGACTGCAGCGGCAGCAGCTTGAGCTGCACTTAGTTCTGCAACTAACTTTCTAGATTTTGCAGCTGCCTCAGATTCTAGTTTTAATTTTTCGTGCATTTCATTTAATTCCTTCTCTAAAGCATTAATTTTTTCATAGTAAACTTGTGAACTGTTCATCTCTTTTACTCTTTTGCTTTGTTCCTCATCAAATCTGCGCTTTACCTCTGAGTAATTTATCTCAGCTTTTCTTCTGGCATCTGCTTCTATTTCTGCCTTACGCTGGATTTCTTTTAAATCATGCTTAAGCAATGCTAATTCTTTTTGACTCTCAGCTATTACTTTATTACTTCTATTTTCTCTTTGTGTTAAATCCTCTAACTGTGCACAAAGCATTTTGTGTCTATCTTCTACTTTTTTTCTACCATCTCTCTCCCTTTCTAAAAGTTTTTCTAACTGAAGTATTGCTTCTGAACCCACATTATTAATATGATTATTTGATATTGTATCAACTACATCAGCAACCTTAATTCTACCTTTACAAAGTTGATAGTCGCCATTATAGGTGAAACCCACAAAGGGCAAATGATTACCAACAAAAGCTTTTGGCTCTGGAAAGGATTCATCTAAAGCATCAGACTTTTCAATCTCATCAAAATTTCTGGTGTCATCATCACTGGACAAGTCTGGGACCACTGGTGGTACAGATTCTCTTAGATTGTTAAAACTCCACTGGTCATTAATAAAGAATGGATGCTGCATAATTTCATCAACACTATTTTTGCCTAACCTCTTTACTCTATCTGTGAGGAGGCCTCTTATGAGAGATTTGGCTTCTTTGGAAATCTCAATGTCATCTGGAAATTGTAAAGAATTTCTATGATCCATAATTTTTCCATATGTTCCAACCAAACTATCAGCATAGAAGGGTGGGTCCCCTATTAACATTTCATATAAAAATATTCCTACAGCCCACCAATCACACTCTCGTCCATACACTCCTTCCCCATTTTGAGATTGCAACACTTCAGGTGAAATATAATCAGGAGTACCAACTGCATTACTGGCCCGTACAAGTCCATCTGGTCCCATTCTCATGCATGTGCCAAAATCAGCTAATTTTAAGTGGCCATGTTTATCAATCAACATATTATCTGGTTTCACATCTCTGTGGACGAATCCCATGCCATGAATAACATCTAGTGCAAGCACAATTTCCATTGTGTAAAATTTTGCCCATTTTTCTGGAATGTCATAATTAGACATAAGGCTTACAAGATCACCACCGGGCATGTAATCCATAACCATGTAAAGATACTTTTGGTCTTGAAAAGCAAAATGTAGTTTTAAAATCCATTCGGAGTTAGCATGTGCCATTATGTGCCTTTCTTCCCAGAAAAATGTAGAATCAGATCTTTTTATCATTTCCACCTTACTTAGAAGTTTCATAGCATATACTAAACAAGTTGATTTGTGGCGGACTAGTTGTACTTCACCAAACGCTCCCCTACCAATTACTTTAATGAGGTCGAAATCAGCAGCCTTCATGCGCATATTAACTATTTCAGAGGCAAATTCCTCATCTGAAATATGTAAGCTAATGTTTATTAGTGGTATCCTGATGAATATGTGCATAATAAGACAAACTGCTTTTAAGGTTTACAATCATACTAAAACATATTAATGCTTACTTGTATTATATTTAAGGATACCAGTTCACATAAAAACATGAGTCATAAAATATACATTTAACTTAAAAAATTTAAGACTAAGTCAAAATAGGAAAAACATTCGAAGACTTACATCTGCTTGTAAACGCCTCCACATTTTTCATACGCCGAATAGCGGGATGATCACAATCGGAAACGAGAGCTGTAACAGTGTCCAAGAGACAGTCCACGTTTCCCGTGGAGCGAGGATCGCACAGTCGATCTTCTAGGATACGCAAGCGCCGCAAGCGCTCCTCATCCTTCATCGTGTCCATACTGAACTCTTGTTTGAAATTTCTATCATTAAATGCCACCGCACATTCTCCTGATCGTCACTCCGAATCGAAACACCGCTATCATTACTGCACACCAAGTATAAATCACAAATCCATCCAATTTCAATTACAACTAGTTTAATCTGATAATATAAAAAATCACTCGCTAAATCTCAAATTGACATTAGATAAAGGTGGTTCTCACAACAAAGCATATGCACGTTTGCAAACATAACAAATGAATAACTTTCTCAAATGATTAATACACTGTAAATAACATAAAATTACTAATTGAACTCGTTTTTGGCACAACATTAAAAATTAGGTAAAAAAAAATTTGATATTACACCGCATAGAACAAGAACGATGATCAAACATTAATCTGAAGTTAGCAAAACATTCCGGAATTTTACAATGGCGATGGCGACAATATGTAGAGTTGCCAGTTCATAAAATAAGTAAGCAAAGAAAAGAATGAGCCCTCGCACCCATTTCCGTATATCTTAAAAAATAACAAAGATACAAACAATTTAAATTTACAATTTAAATTTTAAGAAAGATATATAAGATAATATAAGCGATATATCGGCCTGTGACGTCACAAGTTGCACCTACCATACATTTGTCATTACAAAATGTATACGTTTGTGAGTGTTATAATAGCACCTTGGTCGTAACAAATCGTTTTGCGGGAAAGAGAGAGGCAATATTTTTTATTTGCTTATTTTTTTAATCTCGTCAATCTACATACCTATTTCTTATAGATTTATGTATCTTTAATCAACAATTTTAAAATTTAATTCATTAAAAAGTGATATTCCACACTAGGCAACATACCTACTCTGCGCTCGTACAATAAAGCTGACAATCGAGGTCAGATACTGAAATTGTGTAGAACTGTCATATGACAGTTCTACACAATTTTTAGCTCTACGCATAGTTCTATTATTTTTTTTAATATTATTTAATTATATTTTTCTGTAGAGACAAATAGGTTAATATATAATGCTTTAAAATTATAAAATCTTTATTCCTCATGAAGTAACAATTATTGTTTTGGTATAAATTTTGCATAATAATATTATCGTAGATAGGAGTAATTCACTGTTAACTAATAGCTATTTTCGAAGACTTTTTGGCTTATAATAAGATTTTTTTTTAATATGAAATCAATGATATTTCAAAATTCTGAGGCCGCTACGAACTATACGACTATATTATAGGAGATAACATTATCATTTTATTATTTCATTTGCTTAGAACAGTAGTTTAATCTAAGAGCTCAAATAAGTACCTTCGCGCATTTTATGAAAATCTTTCTCTGCAATTTTGGGTTTAATTGCAATAGCGAGACCGCTACGAACTAGGCCAATAGCTATTCTGCACTATTCAATATGTCAAAATTGTTAATGTATCTTTGTATCTGAGATCAAGCATGCCATAATTGGCCATTTACGCAATAATCACAGTCGAGATGTAATATGCCTCCCATGTTATAGTTATTGTAATAAAATAAATATGGTATATAATTAATTTTATTTTATGTAGAAATTTCATATACTATTCTAATAAACATTTTCCCAAATTCCGTATATATCTACTTTTTAATCCATCCGCATTTTAGTTTCAGTTCAATATACTCTATACCTTCACTTCGCAGTTTCTTAACATTTTTATTTGCTGTGGCACAACATACGCATCCCTTGTCAAGTTGCCAAAACAGAAAACGTGATAAAACGAAAAAAAAACGTGGGAATGGCGTAGACAGAGAATAGAAATGGGTTTCATTTTGCGTTTGAAATTTTTTTTGGCACACAATTTAAAAAAAAAATGTCAAAATTTTGATATTTTAACTTTTTAAATTGTGTTTTAAAAAGGTCAAAAGTCAAAATGAAGTCCATTCCCACCTGTCAGTTGAAGTTCTTAATAGGGCTGCTGCATTGAATGATAAGGATGTAGCCGCACTAGCGGATAAAATCTCAGTAGTATTACATTTTTATCTATGGGATAAAAATCGCGCGCATGACCGCGCATTAAGTGACCCAGGTAAAAATCTCGTTGCCATAAATTCTTCGAAAAAATTACAACGATTTTGTATCTGTAAATTTCGTTCAAATCGTTCTACATTCTGTGTAATTGTGTATTCTGTGAAAAATGAACGAATGGATCAAATTTTTATTTCCTTCAGCGCTGATCTAAAAGAGAACATGGCGGTGTCTGACAGGATGTGCAGGAGCTGTTAATTTTTTGCATTAACTTTAAAATTCATAATCCTTGTCTAATAATCTAGTTTAAAGTTAATATTTTATCGCAGTTTATAGTCCAAGTGTTTTATTATTTTTTTGTCAATTATTTCTAGTTTAGAGACAAAGTTGCAATGAAAACCATTACTTCATTGATGGTGTAAAAATAATTCGTGATAAATATAGCCCCATTATTTCAGGTAATTTGTTATTTTTATATTAACTTATGACAAGAATTAATCCAAATTGTCAATTTAGCGAATACCATACTACCCATGGGTAGTGTTGTAGATTAAGTTTTATTTGTGAATTGTATGACTTGTCCCCTTTTTTTCATAATATTTCATTACTCTAATAACTTTATGTTAATCGAAGATAATACAGCAAATACAGGTCTATCTACATTTCATACGTATCACAGACTTTTAATAAGATATAAATAGGGCTATAGTCTAAATTATAGTACTTCTTTGTGCTCCTCCATCACGTGTAGGGTATGTCGTTTTTTTGAGGTCAATAACTCCTGAATATGACCCATCTGGAGTGTTATTTTGCGTAATTAACAGGTGTATCCTTTGAATGCATTCGACTCCTATATTTTATCAATTGTTCAATTTTAAGCGTACATTTGTACGTGATTATAAAAGGAACTAACTGTTGGTCGTGGAGAACTCAGTATAAATATCCAGGAATGTGAAAATAAATGCGCTCGTGGATGTAGGTGCAATATGAATCTTTTGTTACCTGGTGATCTGCGAACAGATCCACCTCTGGACATTAAGCGTGATACAGTTGTGTGGGGCGGGGCGGCGGGAGGGGGCCATCCGGCAGTCAGCTGTGCGAATGTCATGTCGCGTCGTATCGTGGGAAGTGTCCCAAATTACGATCTTCATTTGCTTAATTATAAATATAATTTTAATCTGTAGGATAGGTTTCATTACACCTTACAGATTACACTCAAGCACATGGTTTATTTAGTGTTCTATTAATTAATTAATTATTATTAATTTGCTATTATGCACTTTACAAAACTATAGTAAGTAATTACTTTTGCAAAAATATAGAGCCATATAATATTGTATCCAAAAAACCAATCAATTCCTTCATGATCATATCAAAGACATTTATGAACTTTTTAAGATAATGACCATAATATCATGTATTCTAATTTAATAGGTGTTGTTTAAAACATTAGAAAAGTACTTTGGTTTTAATTATAGCTTATCTTTTCTTTCTGCAAACTTTGGTGACTAACATATTAATGTAATTTAGCTTAATATTAATGTAGTTAGTATTAAAACATTGACCAATTTGACCAAGGTTACCCCCATCTTCCAGGGTTTTTCAAACTTTTAGCTCCACAAACCCCTGTTATAGTTTCCTGATGATGACAAACCTGCAAATTACACCTCCCTTACACACACAGAGAAAATAATGGAATTGATTTAAAGAAAATAAGGTTTTTATATTAATGAAAGGAAACAAATGTAGACAATGACATCACAAATAAATTAAGATCTGTTTTTTTACCTTAATTCTGATACATAAAAAGTATTTTATGTCCTTCCCTGTGGTCAACACTTGGTCTCCAATGGAAATTAAGCAATTCTTTCCTCTTTATAATGTTAGTATAGATGTTGTTTTTGTTTTTATCGTGAAAGTGTGAAAACCTACTCTCACAGATAAATGTGTTGAGCAAAGGATAAAAGCAAATTCACCACTTTGAATAAGAGTTTGGGATACTCTCCCTGTCTAGCTGCCCAAAAATCTAACAAGCCTGCCTGCCTCTCATCAAGCCACCAGTACGTAAATTTTGTTGCCACTTGCTAGTCATACGGCCAACCCCTAGTGGTTTGGGTGCCCCACTTTGAGAAACCCTGTCATAATCACTTCATCACTTTAATGTGATTAATTTAAGAATGTATTTGCTACTTGAAGCTAAACTGTATTCAGTGTTATGCAATCAAGACATTTCAATCAAGTTTATAGGTTTTGTTGGATTTTACTGATAAGGTGCAAACTCTGGTATTGGTATTGATGCAAATGCAATCAGAGAATAATTCACTTGCTGCTTCCTTTGAAACATTGTACCTGCATTCTTGTTTGTATAAGAATCCCATTGTGATTGAAATTCATGGAACTATCCTTAATCTTGGGATCTCACCAGGTTTAAATAATTATTTATATTCTTAAAATTCTAAATGATTTTGATATGACATCTCGCATTAGACTGCAAAGAATACCCTCCCATATCGGCGTGAGAGGCAACGAGATTGCCGATTGGCTGGCCAAGGAAGCAATCTGTGATGGCCGGGATATGTCCGCTCATATACAACCATACTACACAGATATTTTCCAAGTAGCTAAACGAATTTGTATTGATAGGTGGAGGAAAATTTTTATTGATTGTTCAACCTCCAAGGGTATCTAGTACAGGACTTTGAATAATGAGCCAGGTCTGAACCCATGGTATGAAGGCGTTCATATGTCGAGAAATAGTTTGGTTGCAGCTATGAGGTTGCGTTCCGGCCATGTTCCACTCAACAGGTTTAATCATATGATTGGGAAAAAGGAGTCCCCTCAGTGTGTTCACTTTGGTGTTACGGAATACTTGATGCACTTGTTGATGGATTGTGGTCAAAATAGTGACCTCAGAAGCCGGTTGTTCCTGAAGAATTTGTTTTGAAGAATTACTTTGGCAATGCCTCTCTTGCGGGATGCCCGTTTGTTAATTAAATTTTATATTTTATCTGTGAAGGGTCACACTTGAATACCTTATTATGTCTTTATTAATTTGAATAAAACTATGAGGCTGACACAGATGCCAAGTGCACCATACCCCTGGTCAAATATATTGATAAAAAAAAAGTCTTTATTAAAAAAATGGTTATTGCTATTACCATTTTAATAGCTAATACCATTTAACAATCTGGGTTAAGCAACTCCCGAATTTTCAGGCAGTTAGCGAGCTTATGATGATGAATTATAGCTATGAACACTCATGATCATGTCAGCTTTTAAACAAAAAAAAATGGTCAAAATTAGTTCATCCGTTTGGGAGCTAGGATGCTATGAACAAGCACAGTCAGACACGTCAAACTTATTACACCACTCAAGTTTTCGGCAGGGTTAAAAAATATAAATATATATCTAGATAAAAAATCTATATATAGAAAATAGAAAAGGAGATGTCCTCACTGACATATAGACTTAAGACACTCACACAGCCATAATCACTAATGGTAGTAACATGAAATTTGGACAGTAGTTTTATTTTACAATGTAGACACACAGTGGTGCAATAGAGGTTGAAACTTGAATGTTTAAATTTTCACCAATTTTGTTGTTGAGGTTCATGCTCCTAAGTATATTTCATAAAATACCTGTTTTAGGTTAGGCCTTATAAAAATTCACCCTCTGAGGGTGTTAAATAAGAGGGTGTGAAAGTTTGTATGAAAAATATTTAATATGTGCCTCAATTGTCTTAAATTTAATATCTAAACTAATAAATATTAATAATTGAGTATATTATATTTTCAATTCGTCCTTCAAATGGGGTCCAAAGTGTATAGTGAAATAGTAGCAATGATGTATTGCTTTGAATTTTTGCATGCAGATAATTAAGTTATGACGTACACATCCATTATCTAAAAGAAGTTTTCAAAAATATGTATCCTTCACGGTGGTGCAAAGGGGTCCACACGCGGACGAAGTCACGCGCAAAAGCTTCTCTTCATTCTCGGGCGCATTTTTGGAACTAACGCACTAAAATTGCTGTATCTTCGTCATTTTTGGTCCGATTTAAATAATTTCTTTTTTTTTTCTTTTACTGGTTTTTTTGTCGCCATAAGTCTGCACCACAAAAAACATGACTGGTCCTCATTGTCATTTGTCATGTTATATCACATAATAGTGCTAACAGACACTCGAACTTGGTCCGCGGACTATATCCGCGAACCGAATCCGGTGTCGCTACACACGCACGGATTTGGTACGGAGCGTACCATATCAGATGCGAACTGCGGCGGACTCAATTAATAATAATTATGTTCGCTGGATTCGTCTACACACGGTCGGATTTGGTACGGAGCAGATGAAATCCGTGGTCCGCTCCGTACAGAATTCGTATGTGTGTTAGCACTTTAAGCCTATGGGAGTGTATTAGTCAGATGTTATGGGAGTGTATTGGTCAGATGTTAGAAGTGCTAGATGATTATGTGTCAATGTCAAAAGTACATGTATACAAAATGTAGGATTTGTGGCTTTTAAAGTTATAGAATTATTCTCATTAATGATATTTTTATTTTTCAGATCGCTCTAGTGACATGGCTACACTTATTCAAGAAAACGGTTTAAAAGGAACTCATGGGGTAGTATCAAATCATGGCATATCAGCGCACAGCGTTCCTAGTCATATGGTGCCCGACCATGAGTATTGCGAACCGAGTAAACCACAGGAAATTATACCACAGCAATGTATTGAGACTGAAGATGTGACAGCATCACAACCAAATAGAGATGAAGAAGAAGAAACACCTGAAATAGATATAATGATAAACAATGTAGTGTGCAGTTTTAGTGTTAAGTGTCATTTGAATTTGAGACAAATAGCGTTAAATGGTGTTAATGTAGAATTTCGGCGCGAGAACGGGATGGTGACTATGAAATTGCGTCGTCCGTATACCACCGCGTCGATATGGTCGTCGGGCCGCGTGACGTGTACCGGCGCCACCAGCGAGGAGCAAGCGAAAGTGGCGGCGCGCCGGTATGCGCGTGCGTTGCAAAAGCTCGGGTTTCAAGTGCGCTTCAGAAATTTTCGCGTAGTCAACGTTCTGGGAACGTGTAGGATGCCTTTCGGTATTCGAATAATAGCCTTTTCAAGGAAATATAAGGAAGCAGAGTACGTATTTTTTTTTTCATGTTTCTTATTACATAAGAGTAGCAGCCAAGTTATAAACCTATGATTTGATCTAAATGGTTTAAGATTAACTATGAAGTCTGAAGTGCATATGTACAGATTTATAATATATTTTGTAGTATGTAAATTTATAATGTAACACTTTTCAAATGATTAAAGATTCTGGCTATAGTCAAGTTTTAGGTGGTTTCGACCAGGATTAAAATAAACTAGGATGGCTCTCACAACCACCATGATAATCAACAAGATTGAAATAAGTTAAAACATAAAACGCATTTTGTTACAGCACACTTGGAAAATCATTTTGGCTAGTAATCACAATACATTTCACTGAAATTACAATAAGACTTACAATCTCCTACATCCTTCACCTTTATGGTTTAACTTTAAGCTATAAGCCCCTGGGAGTGCTAATCAATAAATAATATAAATATGATATAAACACAAAATTAAGTATTAGGCAATACAAAAGTTATTATACTGTTTGTTATACAGTACATTTTTCACATAGATATAGGATACTACAAAAAAGGGTCTTAGTTCAAACATCATATTAATTTATAAATTACTTATTGTTTTTGGTAAGATAAATAAATGATATCTTCCCATAGTTACTCTCAATGTGTAACACTTAAAAATAAATAACACTACAAGACAAATACTCATGAATTGAACAGTTATTTATTTAAGTTTAAGTAATAATTGAGTATTTTCCTACATGTAAAAATTTAGTTTTTTTTAAACATTCAGAAATAATTAGGTAAGTATTACAATTATTTTGGAATATTTTTTTACAACATTAGTGTAAAACAAAATTAGTTTCAAGTACTTACATCAAATTACAGAGCACTATTCATTTATGTAATAAAAAAAAAACAGGAAAATACCATAATATAATTACTTCAATACATGCCCAAGAGCTATGCTAAATGTAATTCCAGTAATTGTAAAGAAATCATTATTCCGATCCATTTATATGCGCTTCAGATTTCAAATCAAGGGTATATTTTTAGACATTATAGATGTTTGTTCACCTGGTAAGGAGTTGTTGATATTGATTGGTTTTTTTACATGACAATTAATCATACATTGCCAATCAAAATTAATAAACTGTTTTGATAAACCAAACTCTTATTTGTAACAGAAACACACAAAATGATCATCTTTACATATTGTTTAATATTCATATACTTTTTATATTTTTTATTTTATACCTAATCATTCAATACAAATAGCAATTACTCATGTATAAATTATTTCATAACAATATTTGTGCGTTTCTTTATTCTCGCTCTAGTTATCTTTTAGAGATAGGTACATAGATATGTTAATATAATTTATTAAATTATTGCCCAGTACTATTATTATTATTTGACATAGGTATTGGAGTTTAACATGACATAAAATCAGCTGTCCTTATAGTCTCACCTGCACAAAATTAACATTTAAAATATAACATACATACAGTATACATGCATTTTGCTATATTTTGACATGGGGAGTCTTCTAACAAAGGTTAAACTAGGTTCAGCGGTCTTTGCATAAACAAATCGGACAGTTTCTCTCTTTATGTAACAGTACAAATTATTATTGTTAATACAGGTGAAAGTTAAAATTTTGAAATTGTCCCTAATTTAGTAAAACTGGTAGGTGAAATAAATATTGAATTAGTATTAAGGCTTTATTGGTTCTCTGTTAGATGTTCAACAAATTATTCACCTTTAGAGGCCACTTTTAGAACAGACCAAAGTCCAGGACCTTACAGCATAAGTATTTTTCAAGCTTTTGAATACTACTGAGTTTGGTGTTCCATATCCATGTAAATTTCCATATAGAGATACATGAAAGCAAAACGAAAGTAATTTACAATCCAATTGTGCTATATTTATGGCATGACAAAATAAGTAAGGCACCAAAATAGGTTGGCACCTTGGATTATAAATGTAGTTTACACTGAATGCATTACACCAGGCCATGCCATGGCCGTGCGTTGCCCCGCAGTACCCGTGGGAACACCTATTCACCTACAATATACACCGCCGTTGTGTCCTATATAATAATCGTAACTTCAAACAGACACTAGGTTCCATGCCCTTCATACTCAGAGTTACATTATTTATTATTATGTTTGTAGGAGTATCTCATGATTTTACTACAGTTGGTCCTAGCTTTTAACATTTTTGATAGTTTACTTTATACATTATTAACCCCAATTTTTCTCAAATTTCAGCTATGAACCAGAGCTGCATCCTGGTGTCACATACAAACTGTACAATCCAAAAGCGACACTAAAAATATTTTCTACCGGAGGAGTTACCATTACTGGTAAGCATATAGCAGTCTTAATTTTAATAGATAAATATTAGGTAATTACATATGAAATTGGTGTTTTGTAAAGAGGAACATAAAGTCGTTTTTTTTTAAACGTAATATATTCATTTAATCAAAGTATATATCATTGCTATCTATGCACTTTTGCCATCTCATAGATAGTTTATTGATTCCTTTACTAAAAAAAACTATTCGGACAGGAATCGATAAAATCTTTGAAGGTGCTTTGGACTATTGGAGTTGAATTTTTTCCATTGCAAGAAGTTATCCAAATTTCACGAAAACATTGGAACCAAAAACGCACTGTATTTCTGCAGCACTGGTGCCACGGTGGAACTCGTACTCGAAAATAATACGATATTTCAAGTTTTAAATTTTGTAAACATATTGACGCAAAGAAAAAACCAAAAGAGGAAAAAACAAATGAACTGCGGTTTTCGAAACAAATGCATGAGTAAATAGGGGTATAAATTTGAAATAGGACTTCCTAACCAAAGAAGTTATATTTCAGATCAAAGTGGCCAGTACGACAAAACGCCAATTTTATGTATATTGTAAGGACCTTTGGTAGCAATAGAGGAAAATTCTATATGACTGTTTTGATCAGATGATAGATATTGCGTCAATCCTACTTACTGTTAAAAATTCCATGACTATTTGTGTTTAATCAAGAAATTACGAAACTCTACTATAAAAGTGGGCATGGTTAAACATTTTTGATAATATCGTGACCATATCCTGTAATTTTTTTGTTTACTGTCGTTTTTAGAGTTCTGTACCAAAAGGGTAAAAACGGGACCCTATTACAGAGCCTTTGCTGTATCTCATGGACCGTGATAGCCTTATATAAGATAGGTTGTCGCTATAACAACAATTACTAAAAACAGAATAAAATAAATATTTAAGTGGGAAATAAATAATACAACAAATTTGAATTTTTTGCCGTTTTGTAAGGAACCGTTCGTCGCGTACGAACTACGACTCGCGCTTGGCCGTTTTTTTTGCGACACTTAAATATTTTCCAATGATTAACAGTGGTCTTATAATTGAATCGATGATTTTTGAGTAAAAGATACAGAAAGCGCATTACGAGGGCTACACTAAAAGTATCGGGAATGGAATATTTCCACTGTTCCTGTCATATTAAAATCTTTTTAATTTAAAACTCCTTGGTTTTAAAAATCGAATACCGTTTATTTATTTAAAAAAAGATTCTCGGTCTTGTCAAACTTGTTTAGTCGTTGAGAAAATGGAATTGACTCGAGAAAATTCTAGAGCGATGATTTGTTATGACTTTCGAAGTGGTTTAACACAAAAACAGTGTGTTGACCGGATGATTTCTGCATTTGGTGATGAAGCCCCATCCAAAACCACAATTTATCGCTGGTTTGCTGAATTTCAACGTGGACGTGTCAAGCTCAGTGATGATCCCCGTCAAGGTCGTCCAAAAACTGCAGTCACCCAAGAAAACGTTGATGCTGTGCGTAAGCTGATTGAGGAAGATCGACATGTGACATACCGCGAAATTCAGGCAACTTTAGACATTGGCATGAGTCAAATACAAATAATCTTGCATGAACAATTAGGTGTAAAAAAGTTGTTTTCCCGATGGATACCGCATTTGCTCTGTGAAGAGCAAAAAGCGGCTCGCGTTACTTGGTGCGTCAGAACTCTTGAAAGATTCCACGCAGTATCCTCAAATGCTGTATACAACATCGTATCAGGTGACGAATCCTGGATATACGCGTACGAACCCGAAACAAAAAACCAGTCACGAGTTTGGGTGTTCGAAAATGAGTTAAAGCCAACAAAAATTGTTCGTTCACGGAGTGTTGCAAAAAAAATGGTGGCCACGTTTGTCTCCAAAACCGGCCATGTTGCGACTATTCCTCTTGAGGGACAAAGAACGGTTAATGCAGAATGGTATGCTAACATTTGTTTGCCACAGGTCGTTTCTGAACTCCGTAAAGAGAACTGCAACCGCCGCATCATCCTCCATCACGACAATGCGAGTTCTCACACCGCGCACAGAACAAAAGAGTTTTTAGAGCAAGAAATCATAGAATTATTAGACCACCGCCGTACAGCCCCGACCTAAGCCCTAACGATTTCTATACTTTCCCTAAAATAAAGAATAAATTGCGTGGTCAGAGATTTTCATCACCTGAAAAAGCTGTGGACGCCTACAAAACGGCCATTTTGGAGACCCCAACTTCCGAATGGAATGGTTGCTTCAATGATTGGTTCCATCGTATGGAAAAATGTGTCAAATTTCGCGGAGAATAATTCGAAAAGCAATAAATACATTTTTAAATAGTAATGTTGTGTCACTTCCTTGATTCCCGAAATTTTCAGTGCCGCCCTCGTATCTCATGCAAGAGACTATAGATCAGTCTGCAACCAACAATCGAAAAATTGTGTGTTTGCTGCGAACTGCTGCATCATTGTAGACCATAAAATATATATAACATATAACTCCCCACACCGATTTCGGTGACGGTGGCCGGTTTCATTTAAACCAGGCCAGTTACGCAGGAGTAATTTTATAGTGCCCAAGTGTGTGCGCAGTACATAAGAGCACTCTCTCTTCCTTTACTCTCATAACCCTGTAGGACTAATAACCGACACGACTGGCGAGAGATCAGGCGCAGGTCCGACTTTTTACATGCCCATCCAACGCATTCATCATCTTTCTTGTCAGACAATCATCAGTGATCAGCATGCATTGTCCTAACCAAACTTGGAAACAACATTTTTTATTGTACCAATGCGGGAATCGAACCCACGACCTCCGAGTCGAGAGCCAAGCTCTAACCACTAGACCACGAAGGCTGTTGTACCATAAAATATAGGTAATATTATGTAAGATTAATTGTATACGTAGGAAATAGTGTTTAGTCATTGTAGATTAACTTGTGGATTTCTATTTAGTCATGGATACAAAAAGTTTAAGATTATTTAATATATATATATACTACTACTACGTATTAGTACTACTACGTATCATTAGTCATATATAAACTACTACGTACTATATATGACTAATGACACTGCTTTTGCTTGCGGCTAAAGAAATCAAGCGCGTTGAGAAAATAAAATAAATGTATTTTTAATTAGTAATTAACTTTCTCATGATTCACTCTTGACTATCAATGAAAATAGCATTAAAAAATTTAATCTGTTGCGTACAAAGACTTGTCTTCAAAGACTAGAAAGAAGCATTACTGTTATATGCTATAATAAAAAAAAATATCTTATTTTGATACATAATATATGTAACCATGTTGTATAAAACAGTCATTGATGTCGGAAATTTAGAAAGCTCTTAAATTTATGCCTATGAAATATACCTATAAACGACTAATTTGCATTTTTATCCTATTCGGCAAAGCAAGCTGGTTCTATTGAGCAGTGTATAAGCGTGGGCCCTTACGTTTCAGCTCGAAGCGTAAGCGACGTGCAGTCGGCAGTGGAGCGCATCTTCCCGCTGGTGTACGAGTTCCGCAAGCCGCGCACGCCGGCGGACGAGGAGGTGCTGCGGGCTCGGCGCGCGCGCCGCCCCCTCGCGCCCGCGCCTGCTGCGCCCGCGCCCGCCCCCACCCCTGCTCCCGCGCCCGCCGACCTCACGCTCGTCACGCTGTCCGACGACGACGCGAACGCCTGGGAATGACGCGCGCCCCTGCCCGCTATGAAACGACGGACTCCGTTTGGCATTAAGCAATAACTGACGGTTGTAAGTGCAATCGCGTGTGTATTGTCGGCGAGCTTCTCGGTTCATGCCAAAGATATTTATTGAGGAGGTGCTTCGGCTTGTCGCCGGTCGTCTCCGCGACGCTCGAGCTTTCTTTTTCGACTCTTGGCGGGCACGTCCCGCGTCCTATTTCTTTTAGTATGCGTAGATGATGTTTCGTTTATGTACCGAATTGTCGTATTGAAAGTATGAATATTTCTAATTGTGAGAGTAAATCTCGATATTGATACTCAGTTTTTTTCATTTTGCTTTTCTGATCGATGATAATGGTAGTGATAATAGTGTTCACAATATTGTTCTAAAGTGATGACTGAATGATTTGTTAGACATTAGTGATTGTAAATATGAAGCTTAGACATTACACGTTTAATTAACAATAACCTGGTTTTATTTTACTACTTATATATTTCTTTATATTATGTATTTTATACTTTAGTACCAAATAGAAGTAGGAGTTTTTTCGAAAAAATATTTCAAAATGAGTAGATAATATTATTTATTACTAATTTGTTATAATTAATAAACTACAGTGCTGCATGATGAGACAATTAATATTATAATATTAGTTGACTTTAAGTGCACCTAATATTGAAATAAGTAGATAAGTACGTATTGAAAAGGACAAAATTTTAAAAATTTAAGAATCTGTATCTTGAGTGTCGTAATCGTCGCTCGTGTACTGCGCGTGCGTCGGCCGCGGCGGGCGAGCAAGCCGCGGCCCAGTCTTGTGAAGATGTCTGCCATATGCAACGGGCGCACGAATGTAGGCACTGAAATCCACTACCGCCAACTTCGGAGTTACCGCTTTTCCTAAAAGCCAAATTAGTAGTTATTTATGTTATTGTCTTGCTTTCCATAACTGAATTTTAATTGCCTTAATGAAATACACAGCAAATTTTTGCCTTTGATGGACCTACCAGTAATAGCGGGTAGTATGGTGTCGGCCATCCGTACAGAATGCTTGTGACCGAGCGCGTGCGCCCGCGCTGTGCGCGAAGGTCGTGGCGCGCGCAGCGCGGGTGGGGAGGCGGCAGGCAGGCGCGGTGACAGCACGCGCGCCGCCAGCACACGCCGCTCGGGGGATGAACTCGGCGACCTACGATTTAGTATTCGTAATCCCAGCAAAATATGAGATTATAGAAAATACATCGAATATCCATGCACCTTTTATCACTAAGCCCCAATTTTACCAACGTATTGAAACGACGTTTGACACTGAGCTTTGGTTTAAGATCGGTCTGTCCCGTTTTAACATTGAATGAGAGAGGGAGATCAAATCCGAGCTTAACGAAAAGCGCGTGTAAAGAAGTTTGGTGAAATTCGGACTAAGTATTCTTAAATAAAAAATGCATTAAAACATGGCACTATAACATTTTACTAGTCCTGCTACAGCGAACAGTAGGTATTAAAATTTAGCTAGATATTAAAATGTACCTTTCTCTTTCGTATGCTCTTCTCTTGTGCCGTCTTCTCCTGCGCGGTTCCTTTTTCTTTACATTTGATACTCGTGGTGGTATAACGCCAACATGTCTGTAGTAATCGCACAACGATTTTGCCAAAGAACGTCCTATTTTCATATCTATATTGTAAGTTACAGAAATCATTAAATTTACAGAAGTTTTAACACCACTTTAATACAAATTGGTCGAGCCGTTTCGGTAACTTGGTATAAAGAACACGTGGGATTTTTATATAGGCTTACGATATTAGATAATCCTGTAAATAAAATTATTAATACAGTAATTATTATCATTCAGATGTAAAATGGAAAGGATACAAGAATCTTCAGTATAATGCATGTAGTGGCCACCGTTTATTCGCCGTCCGCCCATTGACGCGAGTAGCGTATACGCGTCAACCGTGCCGTCGGGCAGCGTGCGGCGCGCGGAGCCGTGGACGTTGGCGTCTGCGTTGTACAGGCACCGCTCCGCCTGCCACGCCTCCACGCGCATCGCCATGAACTTCGGTAGCACGGCGTGTCGCTCGAACCTTAGTTTATGTAAAATTATCAGTTATAACTCGTTACTCAATAAACAAATGATATATTGATGTTATTAACGAAATGTGGCGTTTAAATTTCTTATAACATTTCGTAAGTATATTTATTACAATGAATGTGCGTGAATTAAGTATTGTAACGGGAGGAGCGGAGGGGTGTGGTAGTTGTTTGAGGAGAGGTGACTGTTGGGGGAGGAGTGGAGTGAAGAGGAGAGGAGGGGAGGGTTGATTATAAAAATGGCGTGACTGTTAGCGGAGCGTGCATTATTATTCTTCAATTCTGTAATACTAAGTTGTATTTGTGATTAAAAGAAAATTCATTACCATTTTTTTTTAATTAAAATCTTATAAAGTTGTAAAGATAATAAAGCTAGGTATCTATAATTCTAAAATCTTAAAAGTTTCAAAGCTTAAAGAAGTTCTTAATTAAAATTTTCAAGTTAATAATTGAAGCTCGTATTTCAGAATTTTATTGTTAATTAATAATAAAAAGGCTTATAAAAACTCAGAAGATGCATATTCACCACGAGCTAAGAAGATGAAGCGTTTCCGGAGTAATTATTATCCGACTTGCAAAAAAAGGAAGCGGTTATACGTTCGCCTGTATGTATTTTTTTTGTATGTTCAACGATAACTCCGCCGTCTGTCAACCGATTTTCAAAATTCTTTTTTTTTATGTAAAGGGTATATTTGAAGTTGGTCGCTTTTTCACAAAAGTGGTGACCTGATGATGGGATCCATGAGGAATCGAGGGAACTCCTCAAACTTTATATGGATACATATAGTGATTTCGTCTTTTTCTGAAGTAACCCAAGCATATGCTACCAAAAAACATGATTTCGCACCTAGGTATACCCTGGATGCAAAAGTACTGAGTCCTGAGTCCTTATAGATACATGTTTGAAGATTTCGGCGATGTTTAAAGAACTGCGAGCATATGCCATTATGTAACTTACAGTGATCATCATCATTATCTTATATACAATACCTAATGGAAGCTTGGCGCGTATTCAATTATACATTCGATCGCTTATTTTAAACGTTTTTAAAATGTGTTATTAATAATTTAACAAATATCACTAAAAAGGGGAAAATTATTATTATTTTTAAACAAAAAATTAAACCGACTTTCAAAGTAAAAAATCGGTACCAGCCAACTTGAGCGTGTGTTCTATTTTAAATATTGTTTTATCAGGATTTTGTTCGGGCTGGTACCGACTTCAAAATTATGAAGATTGAGTAGAGAAATAGTTAAAATTTCAGCCAAATTTAAAAGGGGAATTATTTAGAAAATAAGTTGTCAAATTTCATACTTTTTTGTGCATTTTTACTTTGGAAGTCGGTATAATTTTTTGTTTAAAAATAATAATTTTAGAAATGCATATTCTAAGAAAAGGAAAGGTAGTGAACACGTGAGTACTGATAATGATAATCCTTCTTCGACCCTAAATGTAGATAATATTGTTGAACACAAAAGATTGGTGAAGTTATAAATAAATTTCAAAATAACAATAATTCGAGGGTAGACAAATTGCTCCACACGGATAAATTAATTCCTGATTTCGATCCTGAAAATCGTGATATGAATGTGCAAAATTGGTTAATGAAAATCGATCAATTAGGAAATATTTATGATTGGTCGGAAGAAGTAAAATCATTTAACCTTCAATCTAAATTACAAGGTCAGGCGCGTGTGTGGTTTAACCGCTTCGATTCGTACGATTATTCATGGAATGAGTGGAAAAATCTTCTCACAAAAGCTTTTCACCGCCACCACGTTTGGTGCAGGAATTAATGAACCGTAGGAAATTACCTAATGAATCTATGACTAAGTATTTTCAGGTGAAACTAGTCGTGTGTTACAGATGTCAACTAAGTGATAAGGCTGCTATTTCGTGCATTATTAGAGGACTCCCACACGAATTGCACGCTAACGCTCAGGCATATCAGTGTTCGAGTCCCGAGGACTTGTATGAGAGTTTTGTGTCTGCCGTAGATAACTATTAAATAACGCAGGTAACAAAGAGTAATTTGGTGAGTAACAGAAATGTATTTCGACCGGAGGCATCGGGTGTAAAAACGTTCGTCTGCAACATATATGCTATCGATGCAATGAAGTTGGTCATATTGCGCCTGAGTGTAGCACATCGGATAAACGTAAGTGTTTTAGATGTGGGAAGCAAGGACATGTCGCCACTAACAGGAATTTGTTCCAAATCAAATTAATAAAAGTAACGAAAAGAAAATGTAATTATTGTTAAATCTTAATGATAATTATAAAAAGAGGGACGTGTATTAAATATCTGTATAATTTATTAAAAATCTTAAATATATGTATAATATAAAAGTATTAAATATACTTCCCGTTTTCTGGTACCTGTAACACAAGTTCTTTGGATACTTAGCACGGGGCCAGATTGACGTGGTGTGAAGCGTCCGAAGCGATATTATTATTAAAAGTAAATGGAGTATTTGTTAATTATTTTATCGATACTGGAAGTGAACTGAACGTAATGACTAAGAGTGGTGCAGATGAGATTAATTTAAAAATTGAACCGTCCAATACTATGTTGAAAGGATTTGCAGGCTCGGCCGTTACTAAGGCTGACGGTTTAGTTTAAGACGGTTTTAATTTCGATTAAAATGTTGATGAGATTAAATTACGTACAACGGCAGTTATCGCACGAGAATATTTAGGAGATATAGCACTTTTAATGGGACAGCCACTCATAAATAACGAAAAAGTTGTTTTGGAGTGTTGAGTGGAGTGGAGTGGAGTCAAAAGTTGGATCATTTTTCAAAAAGAATAACTGTTGCTAATTTAAAACTCATAGACACAATTGAGGAAGCGTTATGTTTCAGAGTTTTAGTAGCCAAGGATACTGAAGTTTCGTTCGGAAGTAGCCTTGTAAATGTGTACGTAGCCAATCCACCTGCTGGGAATGTGAGTACAAAACCTAGACAATACAGTTTATGTGGAGTTGTATATGAGGTGCGACGTTGTGACAGAGATGAGAAAAATATATTTTTAATGAGTGGCGGTGATGAGGGTGCTATAGGTGGTGTAGAACGTGATGATATAGACATAGTAATTTGTATATATTATAGTAATATGTATATACCTAGTATAGTAATATGTATACGAATATAAAAATAAGTTATTTCAACTTTTGTCTAAATATTCAGATTGTTTTGCTAGTTCTACCAAAGATATAGGGGTTATAAATTTAGGGCAAATGGAAATAAAACTAACTAGTAATAATGTTCCTATTAATAGAAAACCTTGCCGTTTAGCTCATACGGAAAGGGAAGTAGTAGCTAATAAAATTAATAAGATGCTGGAGGAAAATATTATTAGGGAATCATCATATGAATATGCTTCGCCAATAATTTTAGTCCGAAAGAAAAATGGCGATTATAGTTTGTGTGTCGATTATAGGTAATTAAACGCGATAACGGTTAAGGAACGTTTGCCACTTCCACATATAGATGACCAATTGTCAAAACTGGTCAATAAGAAAATATTCGCTAACCTACTTATTTTCCGAGTACCAATTACCATCATATTAAAATACATCCAGATTCTAAAAAAAAACGCTTTTGTTTATACCGTATTATATGAATTTTTGAGAGTACTTTTGACTATAAGACTTTTGGTCTTGCGAAGGCACCCGCGGTTTTTATACGTGTTCAAAAATTACTGGATGCATGGTGGGTAGTGATGAATTTATTTGTTTTATGGATGACATTTCATTATCAATAGCTGACGTTTCTGGTGGTTTAAAACTATTAGAAAAAGTAATAAGTAAATTACGACAGTGTCAGATGAAACTAAATGTGCGGAAATGTTCATTTTTATTTTTTTGTGTTTTATTTTTAGGACATGAGATTAGTAGCGAAGTTTTAAAACCAGGTGATCATAAAATAATTTACATGAACTGAGGCAATTTTTAGGACTTTTTAGTTTGTAGTTGTTTTAGAAAGTTTGTTAAAAATTTTGCATTTTTAGCTAAGCCTCTTAGACTTGACTATGATTTGACTAAAAAGAATAACTTGTGGCATGATCAGACTCGAAGCTTTGAGCTACCGAAAGAAAAATTTGTTTCTCGTCCAGTGTTAGCCTTGTATGATGAACAATTGCCGTTCGAAACTCATACGGACGCAAGCAATAATGGGGTAGCTGGAATTTTGTTGCAAAAGCAACAATTGGATGGGAAATTAAAATCAGCATTTTATTTTAGCAGAGTAACTACTCGCGAAGAATCTTTATATCATAGTTATGAATTAGAGACATTAGCTGTTATTAGCGTCCCTTAAGCGCTTTCGTGTTTACGTTTTAGGCAAGTCAGTCAAAATTGTTGTCGATTGTTCCGTAGTCAGATATACGTTGAAAAAAAAGAGTTAATACCTAGAATAGCACGGTGGTGGTTAATAATTCAGGAGTACGATATAGAAATAGAATACAAGCCAGGTGATAGAATGAAACATGTTGATGCTCTAAGTCGAAACCCGCATTTTTATCGCCGCCCTACATGCGGCGATGATTATGATCAATATAATTTACTATAAATTTCGAATGAAGATAAGAGTAATGCGGGTAATGAGGTGATTAATAATTATAAAATTAACAACGATCGGTTATATAAGAAAACTTTCAAAGAAAGCTTGTAGTTCCCTCCTTTGCTCGTTGGAAATTAATGCAAAAATTTCATGATCCAATAGGCCACGTATGTTTTAATCAGTGCGATGAATTAACCAAAGCAGATTTTGGTTCCCGAAAATGATACGTTTTATTAAGAAATATAAATTCATGTTTAGAGTGCGAGTGATACGGAAAAGGTGATTATGGCAAACCTGCTGGGGAATTGCATCCAATTCCCAAACCATCGTTGCCGATGGATACTGTACATATTGATCACTTAGGTCCATTCAGTAGGTCACCGAAAGGATACCAGTATATACTCATGATAATTGATTCTTTTACAAAGTTCTTGATTGCACGCCCTACGAGAACCATTAACTCTGTAGAAACTGTCAGGGTTCTTAAGGATATGTTTAGTTTATTTAGGTACCCAAAGAGGATAATATCTGATAGGAATTTAGCCTCCACTAGTAGGGTTTTTAAGGAATTCTCGGTGCAGTACAAAGATGTGGTGTGGGGAATTAATAATACTATTAATGAAAGCTTACGTTTTCATCCTTTTGAAATTTTATTTAGTTATCGTAGTAGACTTATGCCTAATTTGTCAGACGAACGTAATGAAGCCGCCCCTTCTGTCCAAAAAAGACGAGAAACCGTCTCTTGCAGGCTAAAGCATCGCAGCGAGGTTATGAAAATAAATTATGATAGACGTTATAAGCCTGAAAGAAAGTTCGTTAAGGGCAATTTGGTCTTATGGAAGCAGGCGCCTTCTGGTGGTGAGGTAAAAAATGTCAATACAAAACTACAAGCACTATACTCGGGGCCATATATTGTACAAAAAGTTGTATTACCTACCTAACCTTTGTTACTTCGAATTTCATACCGCCCGGTATGAAATACGAAGTATCAAAGGAATTCGAGGGTATAAAAAGTTTACAGGCATTGTAGCTGCCGACTCTATAAGACCATATCGCAGTGTCCCACAGTGTAGCGAGACCAGTAGCGATGAGGAAGTAGTTGATAGAGATGATCTGATCGATTTATTAGAGAGGTAATTTTATTTCTGTGCCAATTGTGGCGCAATTGTTACAGGATGGCCTACGGGAGGAGCGGAGGGGTGCGGTAGTTGGTTGAGGAGAGGAGAGGTGCGTCAAGAGGCGAGGAGGGGAGGGTTGATTATAAAAATGGCGTGACTGTTAGTGGAACATGCATTCTTCAATTTTGTAATATCAAGTTGTATTTGTGATTAAAAGAATATTTATTACCATGTTTTTTAATTTAAAATCTTATAAAGTTTCAAAGCTTAAAGAAGTTCTTAATTAAGTTTTTAAAGTTAATAATTGAAGCTTGTATTTCAGAATTTTATTGTTAATTAATAATAAAAAGACTTGTAAAAGTATATACAGGTAAGTAAAAATACCTGTATACGTCGTCATAGGAATTCCCTCGCACGAACACACCTTCGTGGCTTATGTCGGCATGAATATCGATTATAAAATCCAACTGAAGAGTCTGAAATATTAAAAGTAATTGCAACAAAAATGATGTTTTCCTAATTAATTTATATCATTAGGATATTATTACTATTACCTTTTCGGCCTTAATCTTCTGTACATGTTGTATGATAGCTACTACAGCTGGATGAGCCAGCGCTGTAGCGCGGTTCCAGCAGCGGTTGAGGTCTGACCCCAGTAGGTCAGATCTATGATTGCCGATAAATACTCCATCGGGATTTACCATAGGCACAACCTGAAAATGTGTGTGTCCTATTTTGAAAATTTAAAGAGTTCATAAATGTTGTTAGAAAGTTTCATTTTCATAACTCAGGAAAGCTTTAAAAGTCAGTAGGGTTTTGTATAAAATCAACAGTTAAGTATGTACCTACTACCTTTAACAAGATAAGACAAAATATTAACCTTAATGTATAGTATAAAAATACGAAAACCGAGGAAGTGAATTCAGCAAAATTTCTAGGTGTTATTTTAGACAAATATTGCAATTGGAAAGACCAAATAGAACATATATGTACTAAACTAGATCGGTTCGTCTATGCTATTAAGAGAATACGTCAAACAGTGAGCACTGAAGCCGCTCAGAGTGCTTACCACGGGTACGTACTGTATATAAAAGAAGCCTGTACATTTTGTAACTTGTACACTTTCAACTCAAATCAGATTTAGGACGGAACAATGAAAGGCATAAATTTAAAATCTATTTCCCACTTTGTAATTTAAATATATATATATAAAGATAATGCATTCGTACAGATAATAAAAATATATAATGTTTTACCGGACGAATTTAAAGATTTACCTTACAACCTGTTTAAAATAAATTTAACAATATGGTTCGCGGAAAACTGTTTTTACAACATGAATGAATATTTTACGCATAATAAAAATGATAGTGCAAAATTTAAATTACTATAATTATTAAATTAGGATTAAAAAAGGTGAATAATATAAATGAATTTGTTAAACTATTGTGTATATGTATAATGACGATGTCATGATTGTTTAATTTTTTGACTAAAACTTTGACGTTGAAATTGAAACTAATAACTATGAATTTTGTTAATTTGAATCAATTATTTTATATTTTAAGCTTAAGTTTTCTCAATTGTATGTTTATAATTTCACACACTATTATGTTATGGTAGAATGTACAGATCCAATTTAATGTTCATTTATATCCTTTGTACTGCATTCTTGTGATTAAATAAATTATGAATTATGAATTTAAGAAGGTACTTAAATGTTGTTTTTTACATAAGCCTGCACACATTTTTTAATAACATAAAATATATTTTATGTGATTCGAATCTCAAGAACATGATTAGAATGTCGTACCTGAATAACAACTTCATTGCGAAGTGCCGTAGCTTTTTCAGAGGAACTGACCATAAAATCCATAAAACCTTAAATTCGAGAAATTACAGAAAATCTACCGCACTCAGTTAAAGAATCTCAGTTGTAAATAGATAATTTATTTACCTTGGCATATGAATGACGTAGGCGACTCTCCCCCGTGTGACCTGGCAAATATCATAACCAGTCTTTTCTTGTTTTCAATAATTTTCCCTTTAGTTGTGCTGTCATCTCTCAAATCTTTCTCTTTTGGGTGCAAATCGCCTATCGTTATGAGATCAACTCTTCTTTTTTGCTGAAAAACGGTCGCGTCGACTTGATTATATCACAATACTAGGTATTGCCCGCGGCTTCGCTCGCGTAGATACAGTACCTCCACTATACTGTGAGCGTGAAATAAATAACGCTTACGATGTGTTTTTCCGAGTAAGTGAGGTTACTGAGGTCCAGCGGGGGTGTTAAGGACCAGAAGATTTGCAAGTGTAAATTGTAACTTCTCTGGTGTTGCGAGTGTCCGTGGGTAGCGGTAATAGCTTAACATCAGGCGATCCGTCTGCTCGTTTCATGGCCCATTATTAAAAAAAAAACTTTTTCGCGATGAAAAGTATGTAGTTATGTGTTAATCCATAGCCTAAATTATTTTGCATGGAAAAGTCCCAGACATCCACCATCGTAGCAGGATTACGTGTAAAATGTAATGCAGTTTTAGTTAAGTACCTACACGAATAAAAAAAACGATGCCTGGCAAACATCGTAGCTTATTGCCTACAAGGAAAATGTAGGTACCTACTACCTATAAGTGCGTATGTAATGACCTTTTACAAGTCTAGTCCTAGGTGGTACCGATTCGTAAAAAAATATTGTGAAAAGGAAAATATAAAGTGCTTAAATACCCATATTAGGTATACCAAGTATCTACTTGCAACATACCGTAGTTTGGGCAATACACTCCCTGCTCGCGAACATCTGCGCTCGTATTTCCCAGGCCGACAGATATTTCTGGAGACGTGAATATGAATATGGTGGCGCTGCTGCAAAATGGTACACGTCATCTTCTCGGTCGAAACCAAAAGCCAGGCTCAGTGTTTTTCGATTATGGTGAGCTAACGACCGGTGAAAGAAGATGAGACGTTTAGGAATTCGTTGCCTGAAAAAGTTGAAGAGCAATATAAGTTAAGATACGCCGTACGACGTCTGATTTTATGTAGGTTTCTCTTTAAATCATCCATACCACTTTGGTCGAGAAGTAGATCGAACTAATGGCGTCATTCCTTCATTGTAAAGAATTTGCTCTTTGCCTAAATTGACTATGTTGAAGATAACTCTCTGGAATAGAAAAAGTCTTTAAGTAACTACCTGATACAAGTACGAGTCTATTACTTTTAATAGGAAATGTATGTGTGTATAGTTTGAGAAGGTAATATATATAAGATGTTATGTATTTTCAAAATGATAGTCTACTAATGAGTAGGTACAATGGGTTCCATAGTACCTATGCACTTCATGCAAATTTAACATTTTAATTTGCAGTTATGCCAAACAGTTAGTAGATCTTGCCTGGTCCTGCTTGACGTTCTCGACGGTAAAGTTGAACCAGAACCTCGACCGCGGCCTACAGGTGTCCGGCCGCACGTGCAGGTCGTACTCCAGCTCCGTCACGTGGTCCGCCCGCCCCAGGTTGCCGCACTCGAACGCCGCGTCGAAACAAAGATGGCCGCGCTTCGCCTTCCCGCTGTGCCCCGGCGGACGCACGATCAGGCGATTCAAGTTCCCGAGACCACCTTCTCCGTCACTCTCCTCGCTATCTAAGGGTTAAAACAATGTTTTACACCACGGAGTCTTTAAGGTGATTTACAAGATATAGTCGTTGCTGGATGGGTATATTTTAATAATTTGTACCATCACCACCTGCCCAATATATGGAGGTGTGGTCGAGATCATCCACGAGCGCCTCCATGTCCGCACCGCTCGCGAGTCCGGCGCTCTATACATTCTCCACATACGTACGCCATATGATACGAACGTAGTTCGCGATGCTGCACGAAACTAGGTAATAGTTTCAAGTTCTACGAGGATGTTTTTAAATTGCATTCTTTTTAAATCTTTTACAAATTCACTGTAAAAATATAATTATTTTTACAGTGAATTTTTGTTACTATTTTTACTAGGTACTTACCTAATACCTTAACAAATTAGAAAGATTACAAATCATCTGCATCAGGTTCGTGTATGGGCTGCGCAAGTTCGACCACGTCTCTGAGTATCGACAGCGACTTGGTTGGCTGCCCATCAGGCTTCGTCGGGAAGAGCATGTATTGTATAGGAAGGCTACTTCCTATACAATATCTTATTTGACCCTCGTTCTCCCCCATATGTTACTTTGCAGATTCTTTTGCTGTGAAGGCTACGCACTTGTGGAATGATCTTCCACGTGACATTCGAGAGTCGAAGTCACTTGCCATTTTCAAATCCAAGCTCCATAGTCATCTTCGAAACAAAGTCGCTCGCCTAATTTAACTTAATTTTACTTTATTTATACATGAGAGCCTCTTTTTAATTTAATATAACTATGCATGCAACTTTATATTATTATTTTGTTGTATTACTTATTTTTATTTTCAAACCAATTAGAGATTCTAAAAACGTACTTAAACAATTATTTATTTTTATTATTTTATTATTAACTTTTTATTACCCCGCTATTTATCTATTTGATTTACCTCTCCTCTGCAGGGTTGCCTGGAAGAGATGGCTTATAGCGATAAGGCCGCCCTTGCCCACATTTAGGTTATAATTTAAAGTAATTTTAGTAATTTGATTGTACGTACTTTATAATGTGAGCAATAAAGTGTTTATCTATCTATCTATCTAATACCTAGTGACAAATATTCTTCAATAAGTATCTACCAACTAATTACTTAGTTACCATAAGTATTCAACATAATATTTTGTAAGGTCCTGTCTGTGTCTGTAATTTTATGTGTTTCGATCGACGGATCGGAGACGTTGATGTTACATTAAACTATTAGTTATATAATTATATGCATATAACATAATTTTAAAAAGTAGTCAAAGAACGTTTGTTTCCAAAATCTTTATAAAATAAATGATTTTGTTAACGCTTGCATACCTTGGGAATTGGGATGCTCCCCTGCAAGGCTGTCTCTATATGTACTTGTGAACAATTGAACAATTTTCCATCTTTTTGCTAAAAAGATGGAAAAGTCCCCCCCGTGCGAGTTTCTTACGCCGGTTCTTCTCGGCGGGTTGAGTTGAACCGGTGGTAGCTTTTTCTGTTGACTTTCCGAAAAAAGCTTGCTAAGATAAGATTCATTTGGAAATAAAAAAAAATAATTTCATTACAATGGGATCGCAATACTAAATTGTAATAGAAATAAGAAGCCTTTAACCTTTTTTTTATTTCAATTTCCTTAAAACTTTTACAAGTAGTATATTAGATTAAACTCGGATGTAGATTTAAAATAACCTTTTACGAGGCCAAACTTATTAAATAACGAATGGGTAGGCTATCGTCTGGCACTCGGCACTCGACAGTGGCCTGTGGCTGAATCGACTATGACGTCATAATCTCTTCGTAGCTCGCTACGCCTACTGCTACGGGCTACGAGTAGATCTTCGAAAGAAAGTTTGATATTATATTATTTATACTTTATAAATATATATTTAACAACAAAATTATTCGCGTAAACGAAAAACGTTGAACTAAATTGATTTCAAATGTGCATGCTCTAACACAATCTAAAATTGAAATCCATTTGAGAACCTAGTGCACGAATTGGACTGAATTGGTTTTTACAACCGAACTCACGACAGTGGCGAAGGAAGATTACTTATGCTACTTAAAATTTAAGTAACTACAATATTATTTATATAAGTTGTATGTTGTAGATTGTAAGTCCCTAGTATCTACTGGTATGCTACTAATACTAACATGAATTAATATTATGTAGGTGTTTTGTGGGTTTTTACAATAATCATCATTTATTGGGTACAATTGGAGAAAAAACGGTAAAATAAAATGATTCGTTACATACATGTAACGAATCATATTATTTTACCATTTTATATTAATATATTTTTAAGGTATTGCATAGCTTTTATCGCGGCCTTTGAGCACGGCGACCGAATCAAGAAATTCCGTAACAAAAATAAACCTAACACCCCCCACTCCTTCCGGCACAGCGGTGCGGCGTTGAAAGCCGTGCATCGTCTAACGTCGTTTCAGTTCGGCAGACTTCGGCACGGTGTTTGTGTGCGTGCGACTAGACGTATGCGTGTAGCTTTACCGCGGCAGTCCCCGAGTGCCACACGTATTTTTTTTATTGTGAATTTGTAATCAATCAATGTTTATGTAGCTGCGTCCATTTTACCCTGTCCTCATTTTGAAGGACTTTCAGGTAACGTTGCAACTATTTAGTAATCTGTGATTCAGGTAACTATAAAGAGTCGTGGCCATCCACTGCACTTAGGCGACTATGGCGCAATTCATGTCTCTTAAATATATTATTTACTACTAGCTGGTGCCCGCAACTTCTTTTGCGTAGAAGTAACGCCAACGAAACCCTATTTATTTAAACGGAACTCTTATCTTAATAAGAGTAGCCTAAGTGAATCCTTATAAGTTATGACGTCAGCTATCTGCCAGTGAAGGTTTCGTGAAAATCGGTCCAGCCGTTTTAGAGATTAGCCGTAACAAACAGATACATCAATTTTATTTATTTGTATTGTATGTATGTGTATTTGTATACACAAACCCCGACTACGTCCTACTCGTGAGTCGTGAGACATTCGTCCATTGTATGATTGTACCTACTATTTACACTCCGACGCACATTCTCGATGTATCGGAATAATTGCGAGTTCAAAAGTAGGTAGTCGGTTCTCACATATTTAATCATACGCCTAGTAACTAATTACGAGTAAACTAAGTATACTAAGTTAAGTTTTAATTTGTATCGCATTTCTCCTGACACGTTCCTTATTTCGCAAGAAGGGTAAAGTGACGGATCTCATATGAAAGTCACGCAAGCTTCACATGCTAGGTTTAGTACCGAGGTAATAAAAATATACGCACGTGAAGAATAAAGTTGCTTTAGATTTTAGGTGTTTAGTCTATGCTATGTTGTATGCTACGACGTCTTGGTTCTTGCAAATCCTTCTTATGTTAGAGTGGTGATAACAATTATACAGCAACAATTATGGTCTTTCTTATTTCTTCTCTCGTCTTTATTGGTACATATGAGAGAGATGCCTAACACAGATACGTCTACACTATACATAGCCTTTTGGCTAACTAAATTATTCTATATCGATAGCATGGAGAATAGAATTAAGGAGTACCATCTCCATACATGAAAAGTGTCCGTAAAATAGCGTTAAATAGGGGGCGCTACAGACGCAGACGGGAGTAAAGCGGCAAAATTTAAACGTATAATTAAATCTTAGCATCTTCTTCGGTTTTATAAATAAAAATATTTTCGACTATACGAGTAATTAGAATTTTCATGATTTACTGAATTAACTACTTTTAATCTACTAAAGTCGTAAAAAATTTTAAATAACTAAACTCAACTCACTTTACTTCATCTCTTATTGCTAACTTCATATCACACACCCTTCCCACTCTAGCCCCATTATGGCCAGTTTTGGAACTATTATTTAAATAATTTTGTCGGACACTTTTTAGCTTTTCTCCCTTTGAGAGATGGTACTCCTTACCTCTATTCTCCATGATCGATAGGCTTTGCATGTGACATTTGTCAAAAAGACTTTTTATAACTACTTTAATAAACAACAGTCTATATCCCGTAATACCCGTAGGTACCTCTCATATATTTTTTTATTTATATATGGCATAGGTTTTTATCCATTTGCCAGTGTCAAGTTAAAAAGGCGGGAAACAGTACTTTTGTTTCAATTTTCAAAACCGTATTCCTATATTGTCAAGTCAAAAGTCTAGTCAAAGTCCAAATAAATAGTCAGTACAGTCCATGAGTCATGTCAGTCGATTCAGTAAAGTGGTAGAAGCTTTACTGAAAGCTCCTAGGGAGTTTTGGCGGAACACAAAATAGCACATTTTTAGAAGTTGTACCACTTGCCCACACTAGTACACGTTAACGAATATTTAAAGGTTAATATTCTATCAATATTACACATTAAGAATCGAAATAACACAAATTCATGTAGACATACAAAATCCACAACGTCACCCAATGAACTCCCCGGCAAAACTCCTATAAATTTTATTTATATTTATAATATATTTGAGCAAGCAGTGGCGGATAGTCTAGGCGGATAGAACTAGTAAATTGGGGACATGGGGACCAGCCCATAAAAACGTAGTAAAGATATAATCTTGTTAATAAATATTTCTACCTAAGTATTTTTTACATAGATAGCACTAAATAATGCTTTTGATATCACACTACTTAGTTACCTTTATAGGTATATATATAGGTATAATTACATTTACAGCACAGACTAAACGTACAGTGAAAATATAAATTATATCATCACTCACCTGACATATTAGGACTTCATTTATGACAATATTCCTGTATGTTTTAGTAAATTAAACAAAATTTTAACAGAACCGTCTGTGCCGCACAAAGCAGTAACCGCTGTTGATAATTTTCACTGTCCTTCGATAGCAAAAGCTTATTTGGTGACAAAGACTGTATTGGGGCATAATATTGCGGTAGTATTAAAAGACGTTGCCACGTAACCCTCCAATGCGACATATTTTTCTCCTTATTTTAAATTTTGTTTGTGAACATTACTTTACCTAATGTTTATTTTACTCGGCCAAAGTGGTGTGTTGCTAAGATACCTTTTCGTTTAGTTTTCGTTTAGTCGTTGTTATGCGGCTTGTGTATTTGATAAGATATTTTGCTATCTATTGAAGATAGATATAGATCCCACTCAGATTTTATCACCTTAAATAATTTTAGAGGAAGAATTTTATGTAATCGTCCGTATATAAGATAGATATATAGAGATTGAGGTAGCATTAAAGTAAAGGCAAAATATTACACGGCATTCGTGCAGAATGCTACATAATTGTGGGCTTAAAAACACAGATCTTTTTAGACTT
Organism: Phengaris alcon alcon; assembly: GCA_037179445.1. Lineage (NCBI taxonomy): Eukaryota > Metazoa > Arthropoda > Insecta > Lepidoptera > Lycaenidae > Phengaris > Phengaris alcon. The sequence goes on along the minus strand of JAYRCH010000317.1, from coordinate 1,267,284 downwards.
CACTTCTTTTTAGACATCACACGAACGACCAATATGACATTGCTGGAATCCTATTATTCTTATTACTTACTAAAGTTTATAGTAATATTAAACACTTCTACTAAGCACTATGGCATTACACTTAGTTAACAAATATACTTACTTACTTACAACCATTAAAATTTTAAAATCTATCCTCTACTATTAACCAACCAAGTTACGCATTTACGTAGGTATTTTATAACACGTAGGTATTTTATAACATAGGCATTAATATTAGGTACCTACATAGTCGATAGAAGTATTCTGGATCTTGAAAAAGTCCACCTATCGACAATCGACTGCTTGAATCGAAGATAATAAGAATCTACATTGAAGATCGGATAAAGAGATAAGTGTGCGTAGGGGAGATCTTGTCAGATTCTAACAATAAATGTATAATTTTAAGTTTGGTTACAACTCCAAAATATAATTCAAAAAGACAAGCTATTCCTCAAATATTTAAAATATTATTTAAAAAAAGAACAGGGTTTCCTGTAAAATTAAATTTTCCTCTATGTTTGGGACTGAAATTAACAGCTCTGTTTAACGTGGCAGAGCCGTGCTTCGATACGAATGGGTTGGCTAGATCGGAAAAGTACTACTACCTCATTGAAAGCTAGCGTGAAATAACGCTTGCATTATGTTGAGAGTAGCTTAAAACATAATATTTTAGGAAATTGCTTATAATAAAAAATAACATACCTATTATAAATAATAGCTCTAACAATATAAGCTTCAGCCTCCCCTACGTAACAAATGATACATTGTTTGCATATAAGATATGATAAGTTTGATTTCCTTGTGAAGTGTTCTTCAAGTCTATTCACTTTATATAAAATGGAAATATTTTATTACGTAATTTTAACATTGTAAGTAATTAGGTATACTACTGATTACTTTAATTACTAATCATAATTCGTCAGCGTTTAGGTTCCTGACAAGGTTTCTTACGGTCGAATAGTAGTCGGTAAAGTCTAAACTCTAAAGTGACTAGTTTTAAAAAGTTATAGTATTTATTTTTGTACTTACCTTTTTTGTGTTTAAGTTGTTTACTCAGCTGTACGTGTACTGCGAGTGGCCAAAACATTTCGAGAAGAATTCCGAATGGGCTGATATTTGGAGCGGCCACCTCATCTTACCAAGTCGAAGGTGCTTGGGATGCTGATGGTAATTTTGTTAATATTCATTGGCTGATCTAAAAATTATTCAGTAGGTAAGTTTATTAATTATATATCTTCTTAGGTAAAACGGAAAGCATTCTAGATTATGTTTATCAAAACTCTCTAGAAAACATTAAAGACGGTTCCAATGGCAACGTAGCGACCAATTCCTACTACTTATACGAAAGGGACGTAGAAATGATGAGAGAGCTGGGCTTAGATTTTTATAGATTTTCACTTTCCTGGCCGAGAATTCTGCCACACAATTATTCAGACCAAATCAACCCGGCGGGGGTGAACTACTACAATAATCTTATAAACGAGATGCTGAGGTACGGCATAGAGCCGGTGGTGACACTGTACCACTGGGACCTGCCGCTAGAGCTGGCGCAGCAGGGCGGCTGGACCAACCCGCAGATTGTAGATTGGTTCTCAGATTTCGCACGAACCGCATTCGAGTTATTCGGAGACCGAGTTAAGCATTGGATAACATTAAACGAACCTCACATTTTCTGCTATTACCACCACGGCGAAGAAATATATAAATGCATGAAAAACTGCCTTCTGGCTCACGCTAAGACGTATCATATTTATAATGAAGAATTTCGACCTATTAACAATGGAACGATTTTTATCTCGCTGAGTACTGAATTTTATGAGCCGGTTAATGCTCAGGATGCTGAAGCTGCAGAAGACGCTACAGATTTTCATGTATGTTTGAATAGCATTTCATTTTTAACCGACTTTCAAAATGGAGGAGATTATTTTATTTTCGACCCATATAAATTTTTTCTTTTTCTTTCTTGGATATTTTTCATTACACTTTTGTAAAATAACATGGATCTACTACATAGGTAACTACAAAGGACATATTACCTATATAGTGTTGAAGTTAATTTTGTAACCGAATACAAAATCATAACTCTTTTCGTGATTTATTTTCAGTGGGGTGTATTCGCTTATCCGATATTTTCAAAACACGGAGATTATCCGGCCGCTATGAAGGAAAGGCTAGCAGCTAAGAGCACTGAACAGGGTTTGTCGTCATCTAAACTTCACGAACTAACGCCTGAGGAAATTGAGTTTGTTAAAGGCACCTCTGACTTTTTCGGACTTAATCATTATTCAACAAGATACGTCTATAGGGATGAATCGGAAAATGATTACGAAGTTCCATCCTTTTATGATGATTTGGGAGTACAAATGTATCAACTGGATTCTTGGCAAATTGGGGAATCGAACTTAGTATGTGTAAGTATTATTATTTAATTATTATTAATGATACATTTTATTTATTAAGTAAATCGTTATTTGTTGTTCTGTAAAGGAGGATGGGCAAAAATGTATGGACTTCCTACGTAAAGTATTTTACGTAGGAAGTCCATAGGACTTTATTTCTTTCCTGGAACACATATATGAGAATAATGGAGTTTTTTGTTTGTACGTCAAAAACAGTACAACAGATTTTCATCCCGTTACAATGAGCAGATATTAGGTATATTATCTGATTTCACAGTAATAACACACAGGACTCCTTGCACTATTTCCACTTTAATAAGTATTCTACATTAATTTTAATATATTACACGACCGGTTTCGACAAAGTCATCATCAGGTGTAGACACCTGATGATGACTACACCTGAGATGTAAAATACTTAATAAAGTGGAAATAGTGCAAGAAGTCCTGTGTGTTATTACTGTGAAACATGAATTTCCACGAAGAACCTACAGTACAATCAATAACATATATTATCTGATGCATTTGTGGTCCGTGATTCGTGGAGGAGAGGGCAAGTAATGAGGCAAAATCAAATGCGAGCCTTTGCTCACACTCGTAATCTTCTATTTTTAAGTGTTGCTCCTAATTCGTAGTAACTTTTTACTATGACTTACGAAGAACACTTAAAAATAGAAGATTTCGATAGAGTTACGTGAAATACTACGTTGGATAGGTATTATTGAGCTAATTAAAAGTTGCTATGACGCCAATAGCCGAATATTTGTCAGTTATTAAAAAACCCGCATTTAAACGTACCAATTAGGTACTTATTCCCATACTTTTCTTCAAAATATGAAGCAATTTATTAAAAAACTACATTATACTTCAGTCTGCCGCATTGTATTCCATTCCAGAATTTGTTTCTTATTGGCAACACCATTGAATGGTGTAGGTAATAAACAGGGTGTGACTTTTTAAAGAGTTAGTCTGTTTTATCACGCCTACGTTTTCAATGAGGTCATGTAATTTTTCCAGTCAGGCCGGCCCATTTGTGCCGAAACATGAATGAAAAACAACTTTTCCACACACCCAAATTATATTTTTAAAATATACTCAAACAAGGGAAATAAAAACTGTTTAATTTTCTTTGGTTCTTGGCCTCTAACCAAAAAACACTTTTATGGCGCTATAACAACAAATACTAAAAATAGAATAAAATAAATATTTAAAGGGGGCTCCCATTCAACAAACGTGATTTTTTCGACGTTTTGAACAGAATCCTGCGTAAACAAACTAAGTTTTCTTTCAGTGGGTTCCATGGGGATTCTACAAACTCTTGACTAAAATACGTAAAGAATATGATAATCCACCAGTGTTTGTAACCGAAAATGGATTTTCAACCCACGGCGGGCTAGACGATCAAGATCGGATCAAGTATTACAATACCTACCTGTGCGCCATGTTGGATGCCATCGATGATGGGTCTGATATCCGAGCTTACACCGCCTGGAGTCTGATGGATAACTTCGAATGGGCATACGGATACGTGTGAGTTTTCTGTTTTATACTCTTTTACAAAAAATAAAATGAAGTGGTTTTGTTGGTGTTAGGTAATGGAAGGTTAAAATAAATCGAAGTTTCATGCCACTGTGTAATGTCAATGTCAACACTACAAAAGGTATATAGTTAGTCTAAGTGACTTTAGCTATTTTGTTTGTTTCAACAGAGATCGATTTGGCCTGTACGAAGTAGACTTTGAAAGCGAGGAACGCACCCGCACTCCGCGCGCATGTGCATTCATGTACCAAGACATTCTGCGTACGCGCAGTATTATATGTGACACATAGAACATATTTTGGTAAACATAATTAACTAAGCTCCCACAAAAAATAGTTAATCTGTAAATAACGGGACTAAAATAATGATAATCAAAGTCTTCAAAAATAAAATTCATCAAACATGTGTTTCATTATACCATTTCCCATTATTCTATTTGCCCATTTTTCAGCCATAGTGCAACTTCAGCTTTGAGGTTGTTGCGCTTACATTATGGTCCTTCTTCGGTCTAATTAATACAAGAACCGAGGGACGTCGCAAAGGATAAGAACCAAGTTGGCTAATTACGCTGGAGGATACCTACAGGAAGACATATTTTCTGCACCGAGGATACCTTTGGTCTTTAAATACAATCACTTTTTCAAAACTTTAAAAATGATACTTTTGACGAAGAATTAAAAGACCAAAGCGAAAATGGATAATTTGATGAGAATGACAGTGATTTAAAAAGTGGCAAGAAAAGAAATGAGTTTAAAAATGATATTAACCACATGAGCTGTGGACTAAAAAGCAACACAAAGAAGTTAAGTTTATTAGGTATATGGTAACTATAAAACGTCTACAACGTTTTAGCCCTTATAATCAGCGCCCATTTCGCATTTTATAAATAGTCTTGTATAACTTTAAAAAAAAAAAAATGTCCATTCAATTGATTATAAAGCAAGTTTTTGCTAGTTGGTAGTGCCATACGAGTATCTGTGTAACAGTTGCAGTGTTATTGCAATCACACTTTCTGCTAAAAGTCGGTCTAAAACACAACATAAAACTCGCCGATTTATGATTATAGGATCGATTATTATCAATCCTACCAAGAGGGTAACTTTCTTAAGGATAAAAAGTTGGCATATGAAGTTATTTCATTATTCAATTATCATATTTTATGACATGTTTTGTACGTTGCAACTTGCAACCGGCTGCAACAAAAAGCAAACAAGTGGTGACAAACCCTGGCTCAAAATTAAAGTCAAATCATTATAAAGGATAAAATAATTTATTTTTTAATCAATAACCAAACTCCATCCGATTCATCTGCTAACTAGTGGACGACTGTAACACTGTCAGTTGACAAAAATACCTGTACCTAACCCGATAGATTCATAACTTTATATGTGTTATTTTATAGGATTTTTAATAAGAAAAAATCTTTCTTTAAAATAACACACTGCGACGATTTTCTAATAATAACATTAGGTAATGTAAGCAGTAGGAAATAATAAAACAGTGGGTAATGTTATGTTTAATTTGTTTTATTATTAAATACTTTCACCTTTAGACATCTTTTTATTATTCATCACAATGATTGCAAACATTCAACAAAGCTCCGTGTAGAATTATACTCTACGTCTTAACATAAACTTAGGTGTATAAAACATTAATATTTATATTTACAGGGTTTATTGTAGATACCTATTATAAAATATTTCTACAAAATTTTATATTTATCTAAAAGGAGTTTCGTGGACTTAAGTTGCTATTGATATAGTTTTCCAAAATTCATACATAACGTTATGTTATTTTAAGATAGTATATTTTATGATAGTATATTTTATGATAGTATAAAGTGGAAAATTTGTATTATTAGAAAATATATAAGAAGATGCAATCAAATAGAATAAAAGATGCTTGTCATGATCTGTTAGCTACTGAAAGAGCTGTTCGACACTTATATTTGCACTCAAACGGATTGCAGGCTAACATACATAGGTAGGAGGAAACTACTTCTCGCATTTATGAATACTACTATCAATTCCTAGTAGCTAACATAGCTAGCAATACATTATAAAAGTCGACCTTAATAATAAGTAGGAAGGTGCAATGGATGCTTTAAAGTTTGAGATTTGAGAACCCGAATAATTTCTTACTCGTACACACGTAATACAGACAATAATGCCTTACATCATAAAATAACACTTAACCCATAAGCTAAGTAAATCTCTTAAAATTATACTTGTGCCCTTACAGGGTTAAACATTTATTATCTTAATATGGTAACACCTTTCCAAATATCATACAAACACTTACAATTTTTTTGAAAATTATTTATTCTTAATTCTACTTACAGTCTTACAGAGCTAAAAGAAAAGATTTTTATAAAGTAAGATAGGAATTAGGACTAAAGTATCTCTTAGAAGACATTTATATAAAACTCTTTACCTATACTACGTGTATGTTACAAGTAATCTCATATATATAGGTAATATTATAGTAACAGTATGTATTAATAATAGTTTTGGATATTAAGCAAAGGCAACAACCGAAAAATAAAAATAAATGTTTTGGACGGTTTCAAAACAGGTTTTAAATGTTACAATCTCAAAAGACGGAAAAAATATAAGCGTGCGCTGTGCGAGCTACCAAAGAGTTGTTAACAGATATTTAATGCTGAGGTGACGATATTTCAAGATAAATCGAAGATTATTCCGATGGCGCCCATGTCTCAAACAATAATAATATATTACTTTAAACATATACTGAACGTACTCATACTAGATGACCACTTTTGATCTATTTTTTACCCCCTCTCACCTCGGTGACCATCCGTAGTATATGCCGAGACCCCCTCCCCTTCTCCTTTTCACGTAGTACTTCATGACTATACGACTTAAAAATATTGTTTGCAAAAATACATATATAGTAAGGTTTATATAAGCAAAAAAATAATTTTTCGAAATTTGAAACGCATACCCTCCACATTTTTTATAAATGCTAAAACAAATTTAAATATAAATTTTTATCCTTCTAGAATCTAGGATGATTACAACCCGTGCCGACTGAGCCGCAACATTTACAAAAAATCGCGCTCTGTACTGATATTTTGTTCTGCTACAAAACCAATATAAGTGCAAAAGTTAGGAAAATTAGGATCAAAATAAAACAAGACTGACATGAATACTTATTTAAACTCATAAATTAATAACAACCAGTTAGGATAACTTCTCTTTAGGTCAGTTTTTACAGGCCTGGACCAAGTTTCTATGTTGACGACACAGCGCAATAAGAACCTTATTTTTTAGCCGTGATTTACGTACTTTTATATGAAGATTCCTGTCAATGATGCAGTAGTGCAGTTTAAATGTAGGTGTATTTATTATATTAAAAAGAGGAGTTTAGATCTTTAACCTGATCTTTACCGATAAGCTCCCTGGTTTTTTATGTCCAAGAAGCAGTTTCTCTATCGTCATATGTAGCAATAATTGGCAAATTTTCTTCTTTTCAACTTCGTCGATACATTTAATTAGGTAACAGTTTTCTACCCAGATACTGAGATTACTTCAGATAAGTTGTTCTGAAAAACATTTTGATTGCTTCTGCCCTGGATTCGTACATAGACGAGAAAATCTCGTCTGGCATGCTGCGTACAGAACTCGGGATCTGTTATACGACCTAAACTTTTGAATATTCCATGTTATTCACAGAAAATGTAGAAATAACAACTAAGCACTGACTCTTTGTTGTAAAACATTCTTTGATATTGCACATCCTAAAGATGAAAATTGAGCGAGAAAAAGTATTTTCAATGAAACAAAGGTAGCCTGGTCGAACGAAACCATTGTTCAGGAGAGGTATTAAGAGGTCTTGTAGCAGTATTACTTTAACATTACTTTTAGATTTCGCGCAAATTAAAAATATCTTTTTGTCTATATAAATAGAGATCATGTTTGCTTATATGAAATTCAAAAGTAATGTTAAAGTAATACTGCTACAATACCTCATAATACCCCCCCAGGTGGTGTAGACAAATAATATGAAATAATAAAGAAAATGACAAGTGAACTTTCTTTATTCTTCTTGTAATCGGTTTTGTCTAAGTTTTTTCCTTTCTCCGCAAATTTTTTGTCTAAACCACCTGAGCAATGGTTTGGGTGACCTAGCTGTCTTTGTTTCTTTGAAAATTAACTTTTCTTCCTCAATTGTAACCTTATTCAAATGTCAGAATATGTTTTATAATATTATCTTCAATTATTATATACATAAAAGGCAAAGCTGATTGACTATTGTATCAACAAACAGGCCAAAAGAAAATCGAAATTTTGAACACGTATTTCTCATATGACGTAGGCATCCACTAAGGAAGGATTTTTCAAAATTCAACCCCCAAGGGGTAAAATAAAAGTTTGTATGAAACTTTTTATTCCTTGGACATATTTATGCAAATATGTCCAATGTATGAAATATCATGCGATATGAATTGAGTACGGCAAAAATAATGAGTTACGTATTTCAGCGTTTTCTAAAATTCAGCCCCTAGGTGGGTAAATTAAGGGATGAAAGTTTAAAACCTAATTTCACGAGGGAAATTTATGCTAGTAAAGAATATTATTGTTATTACGTTTTTTTTTACTTCATACACGTAAAATAGGACTGCCAAAACATGACAATTATGTGTTGATTTTGCACCATTTATTTGGTGGCTAGGCAACATTTTTTTTTTTTGAATTTTACAGACATTTTTCGGTACGCAATAAACAATTGCACACAAAAAATCTTTAAAAAACACGTATGAAACGACAAACGATACATGGTTTCTTGTAACTTGTATAGGATAATTAAAATCGCAAGTCGGCACGGGTTATCTTTTATTAATTGGGCTAATATTTTTTTCTAGCCTATATTGGGTCAATACGAACATTTTAAGGGGTATGCGTAAAAAATATCGAACTTGAAATTTAAGGGACACCCTAATATATATATATATTGTTAGGTCTTAGTTATAGCGCGAAGCTGACGGTCCAGCCTACAGATCCTATACGGTAATCATGGCCGTCGCGCGAGATTTTCCTGGTATGCCTAAGCCCCCTCCCCCTAGCCGTAGGTAACCAAGCGTAGTACCTAAGTACCTATACTTTGAAGACTAAAACAGGTCACGTAGTATGGGTATGTTATTTAAGTTACTTTAAAGTTTCTCTATATTATTCATCTGATGTAGCTTATATATATAGGTACAGCTCGCAATAATTATATAAAAAATTAAATTAAAATTAATAATAATAAAATAATTCAAAGTAGGTAACTGAATATTCCGAGGTCAATCAGCTCAGACACCAAATACTTATATACACAGACTTTAGTATGGAATTATCAGTACTGACTAAGTACAGTGTCTATAATAGTGAGTATGTATGTACAATTATAATAAGATGCACGTTGTAAGTAGGTTCGCAAACTTTTTTATTGGCAGTATATCTACGCTTTGGTAACGTTTACATCTGACTAGTTGGTTTGTACTTTCAAGTCTTAAATGCGCCGTTAAGTAACATTTTTATCAACTTGTTTCACCTCATACAATTTCTAACTATGTCTCTAATACCTATGTATTAGAGACCTAGTTATAAATTGTATGATAAAATCGACATACGAATGAGACAACTTAAATTAATTTTAATATAAGGATTTCAATAGATATTAAATGGGTCGTTCTACAAACTAAGGAATTTACGGTGTCTCAGCTAAAATATAATGAAAAATTTGTTACCATCTAATTTATTTGTATAACATAGTCTGATGATGGCATATACTTACTTTTAGGATCACGCGACTGTGTCTCCTTCAGTGAAATGCGAGGGTCCCTCGGCGGAACATATGGAGTCTTCAGGCGTCCGCGACGCGTCGCCGGCCTCGCTGGCCTCTATAGCGCTGTTGTTTGCCTTATTTTTGCCCCCGCGACGCGCTTGCAGAGCCTGTAAAGTGTAGGATTCATATTAAGTAGATGAATTTTATTTTCATAATAAATCGTGTTGTGCATATTGAATATTTCTGTTCAATGTTTTAGTTTTAATTTGGTGTCTAAATATACAATAAAAACTAAAATAAAGTTAAAAGCAGGTGCTTTGTAGCGAATTGGACGTCACAATTAGCCGATTTAAAGCTGAAAATATAAAATTTCAAGAAACTAATATTATTAAACATTAATATTGAATATTTAAAAGTAGGTACATTTATCGTAAATGGTGTTCAGGCCTAAGCTCCTTTGTTTATAATAATGAGATAAACCTTTATTTGTTAATAAGCCATTACATATTATGAGAATGTTATCAGTTGTCTCAAAATAGGTAAGTACCCCTAATAAATGTATCTAATGAGTAAAACGAAACTACCTATCTTAAGAGATACTTGCTATAAAATAATATAAAAAAAAACAGAGAAGTATTTTAAGAAAACTCAAAATTATTTTAAGATTCAACATACCTACGCAACTCTAGTATATAGTTACAACTGATTTTTTGTTTAATTATAACAATATTTTAACATAATATATGTATATTTTATATGTAACCTTAGTAGGTCCAGACTCCAGGTACTTTTATTTATATTATTAGTCTTGAGTTTTATTTAAATGCTTAGTGCTCGGTTTACTTAGAACACTGAAAGCGGACATCGGTTAGTACAGCGGAGTGATCGTGAGAGGTGACGTGGCAGGGCTAGAATGTTCCAGAGAGCCTAAATAATAATTTGATAAGCTATTATTGCCGCTCATGTCCACGCAAGGTGTATTTGCTTTGCATGTGTGATTCCCGTCTTTAAATCCCCCAACCAAAATTTTACATCGGTTTCTCCCACTGTAATTCATTTATTGACACTGTACTAGTTGTTGTCGGGGACATTCTAGCCCCGCGTGTGCGGAGGCTGGTCTGCGCCGGCGCGGGCGACACGCAGGGGCATGCGGGTGCTCGGTGCATGCGATATACATTGCGTCTTACCTTCTCCCGGCTGCCCTTTTTCTAAAGTCGGAGGTGTGATGGAATATGAAACAGTTCATTAATGAGGATGATTATACACTCGTTATTTTTGGCCTAAGCATTTTATTAAAATGTTAGCGATGCTTCCTATGTTTTGATGCTAATAATAATTAATTACTAATGTTGGGCAAAATTGTGTTAAAATAATTCCAAGCATATATGAAATTAGAACTTAATATGTCAAATTTACAGCGGCTGATATAAATATGTATTCTGTAAGGCTCTAGACTCTAGAGTGTAGGTTCACATAAAATATACCCTATTTGTCCGGGTCACCTAAATAACCGTACATAGAGTTAGCTTCTACCTACGCGTAGGTAAGCTATAAACCTACGCGTACTACGTTATCTTACGCGTAATTGCTTAGACTTGAATTGTATGGAAAACTGTATGGAATAGTTTTGGAATTTGACCACCGATCTAAAGGTAGGTATAACGTCGTGCCTGTTGGGTCGGATTCATGTTGGCCGTTTCCATGCCTTGGTAATGGAGGTTGGTATGTAGTAGTCCTTGAATACATTTTGAATATTAAAATCAGTACAGCATAGGATAAAATACCTGCAAAGAAAACCGTCTATGCGGCGGTTTTCGTCCTCCTCTCCGTTTACTAATGTGAGGGTTATCGCGTCGTAACGTTTTGTTTCGTAAAATTTCTAACTGCACGTACAACCGCTTCAGCTCTGCTCTCACTTCTTCTTGGGTAGGTTCCTCCTCGCCTTCAACACCGAACCCTTCTGCTGGGCCTCTTCGAGAAACCTGAAAATATAAATTAAAAAAAGGCAAATTAAAATTGTGATTCCTTTTCCTGGCCCTTCGATAACTAATTGTAGCAATTTCAAGACTAGTATTTTATATGAATAACCCGATTACATCAATTAAAGTAACCGCACAACGTCTCGCTTATTTTCATTGAATAGAAAAAACGAATCTCGAATCATGAACTGAAATATCTCACCTCTTGGGCAAGCGAGCGCGCCCGGTATCCGTGCCAGAGTCGGGGCGCGAGGACGCAGGCGAGGGCTGCCCCCGCGGACAGGTGCGCGCGCGCCGCCGCCGCCAGCGGAGAGCGCTCCGGCGCTGCGCCCATCAGCGCCGCCACCCGCCACGCTGCGCCGCACGCGCCCTCCACCCACAGGCAGGACGACAGCCAGCCGCGCTCCTGTTCAAGAGGAATAGAATTAATGCTTGAGACGGACGTTAGGATGGGTGTGATGTGTGTGTAGAGTGGGATAATTTCAAACACTTAAGGGAACTAATAAAACTATGAATGTTAAGTTCTCATAGCCAAAGTAGATAAATTATTTATCGATATAAAATTAAATATCAACAAAAATACAAAACGTACTAACCTAACCTACCTAACCTAACCTACCCCACATCGCGAGGGGTAATTACGGATGGTTAGATTCAAAAGAAAACAGTAGGTACCTAATAAAAACTATATTTCTATTGGACCTTAAATCACTTGACGCATGGAGGGAGTCCTTTAAAATATTATTAGTTTAGACGCCTTATTCATGAAAAAAAAAGTGAGCTTCTATCTTATATACCTAAAATATAATGGTACCTTTGTAATTTTATTAAAAAATGAAGTTGTTGGAAAAATGTAAAGTTAACATAATATTATCATGAACAGAGAGCGCGTTGTTTTTTCAATTTTCTTTGTTTGACACTTTATTCGGGATCAGTACCTGGAACGGCACATTTGCATTTCTGGCCGCATACGCGATCCGGAGCCCCGCCACGAGCAGCAGCAGCTCGGCGGCGGCGGTGACGTGGTGCCAGGCGGCGCGCGCGCACCCCGCGCCCGCCTCGTCCTCGCACGCCGTCGTCGCCGTGAACGCGCAAAGGTAGCACACCGCGCCCAGCAGCATGGCTGCCACTATGCGAAGAACCTACAAATTTAAGATAATATAAGAAAATCGTTTATTTGGAGACATCTTTTTTTTTCCACTAGAAAATTTAAAATGTCCTATTCATGATCTAACTATAAATAAACCTCATAATAGAACCTCAGAGTCCCTGGGCGTCCAGCGATGCGCCTTTCTGGTGCGGAACTCGGCGAGAAGCACCCATAGGCGCAGCACGACGGAGCCATAGCACGCGACGAAGCCCAGCTCGCGCAGCCACGCGCCCACCACGCAGCGCCATCGCGACACCGATATGTACTGCGACGCCGCCTGGATGCCACATTATAGGATAGGCGTGAAAACAAACTTTTAGAGCTTAAAAGAAACTTGGTAAATCAAAAGTTCAAATAACTCGGCTGGACATTTTAATGTTGATCTAACGACACTTCTCGAGCCGAAATCAATAAGTTGTTTAGACTGTAGAGCATGCTAAAGAATTACCCTCCTTTTTTCAGAAGTCGGGGAAAACTTATATTTAAGCTACTAGAATGTTACTTACTGAGGCATATATTAGAGTCGCGCCGAGTAGAACCACTTCCAGCACAGTCCACATACCCATTGCGACCGCCTGTAACATACGAAAGGAGGTTTCGTATAGGTAAATAAATTGTATTTTTGAAATTTTTAAATCGGTAGAACTTGTCAACAGGAGCGGATCATCTCTACCTACGAAGTAAAGGCATATAACTGATGTTGTTTTTGAAAAAGAAAGTTAGTTTTCTGTTTTTCAATTTTCATTATATTATATGTAGCTCAGAGAAGCATTTAGTATTAGTATATTTATATATTTCATTTTTTTTATATAAAGGGTATAATCCCAAATTGGTCCTTTTGACATTAAAAAGGTGACCAGATGATGGGATCCATGAGGAATCGAAGGAACTCCTCAAAATTTATATCAACACATACGGTGATTTCGACTTTTTCTGAAGTAGTCCAAGCATATGCTACCAAAAAGTAAGATTTTTCACCAAGGTCCTGGATCCAAAAATACTGAACAGAACTCCTGTACTCCTTATAGATACATGTTTGGGGATTTCTGCGTTGTTTAAAGAACTGCAAGCATATATGTCAATTACAGTAATCATCATCATCACCACCATCATCCCACCATACATCATCACATTATGATAATATTATAGTACCTATTATCATAGTATTTTACACCGACACGAATATCTTTGAACATTACTTTGCCGTTTGTGAAACTATTTTCAAAATTCTTTTGTTGTTGTAAGCACAATGTTTTTTTCGTATCATAGATACTTTATTGCTGACTTAGCTTAGCTTTTAATAAATTACTAAGAGTGAAGTCCGTTATTTTTGGATGCTTAATATTTTCATCAATTAATTTGTAACAAAAACCAAAAAGTATTGTTTCTTATAGTTAAAAAGTTAATTTATTTATTTTTTAACGAATTCTAAATTTGAATTCTTTTGCGTATAGTAAACCGGAATCGAAAATTCAAATCGATATTTTAGTACCTTGGACCTTTTTATTTTAAAATGTTTCAACCTTGAATTAAAGCTCTAAATGTACTAATTCTTCACAAAAAAAAGTGATCGCTAATAGTTTAAGACTTAGAGTGGACTTAGAGAAATAGTAATACGTCTAGTTGATGAGCAGTCAAAGATTCAACTAAAAATGAAGGACTCTTTGTAATATTACTCTTACTTAATAATCTATTTATATTACTGAAGCGAAGGGACTCGCTTCTTGAGGAAAGCCGAGCTGTAAGCTTATTGTTTAAGGTTATAAAAATACTTATAAATTTATTATATAAAATACTTACAATTATTAAATATTTGGTAATGAGAGGAAATAATTTAAAAATAGTATCTTAAGCATATGAAATGTTGCTCAAAGTGTTAAACGTTTAATTTGTATACAAAAATTGATGGAGGCTCCTAGAGTTATAGGGCTCGGCGGGCTAGATTATTCTCTAACAGACATAGTGGGTAGCTTCAAGCAACATTAAATAGGCAGATAGTATATCTTCAAACGCGTTTAATTATTTTCAGGATCACAATTTAACTATTTACAATAATAATTATTATAACGATCGATATTCTAACAGAGTAGGAAGCGCAAACGAACAGACACATCCGCTCGGCACGGGCTCTGCAAGTTGATTCCCCGACCGTACTACGGCAATGTCCAAGCTCGACTCCTGTGACGTCACGCTTGCGTTCGTGCATGTTCCGATACGCTCGTGTTTTCTCGGACTTCATTCTCCGACACGTCCATCTCTGATCTTCACACATCCTCGGGTGTGGGGTCTGCAAGAAATTTTTCAGCACAATATTCGCTCGACTATGCTGACTCTACTAATGTCATGTCCAACCTTCATTTTGACTAATATTCACTCAAAAGATAGTCAGAGATAACGTTTTTATTATAATGCTATTAAAATCCAGCCTTTTATCATATTTCTTACAAATTAAAACATTTTTGCGTCATAAAATCACAGTCTTAGATGTCACATTAATATTAAAAGCTAAAACCTTGCGTTACAAAATTCTGACAATTATTAGGCCAAATTTGAAATAAAATTTCTAAACAATACTCTTCTATCAGAACAAGCAACAATACCTGTGATGATGAAAACTTGCAATGAACCATGTACACTACTTGTTGACCGATCCCATTTAGTAACATAATATTATTAAATCATTTTCCAGATCATTTATTTGCAATACTTTCTTTGATAAGGGCAACACTCAGCTCCAGAATCGAAACAAAACAAGTATAACTCTCCATTATTTATAAATTGACCACAAGGATTTGTCGAGTCGCGAGACGTTGTGCGATTACGACATGTGTTGTCGGTCGCGCAAGTACCCCGTAGGTTCTGGCGCCACGCTGCAAGCTCCTGACGACTCCATCGCCTCGCCTGCCCGTATGCCACCGTTCGCGCCCGCTATACACGTGCACTACGAAGCAAAGTGGCCGATCCCACCACATTGGAAGCATATAATACGTGACGGCTGATTGCTGGAGGAAGAAGTTGCTGAATGGGGCAAAACCATGGTGAAACTCTTCTTTCTTTAGTTTTCGATCGGCACTCAAACGCTCGATGTCCTGACTTGCCGCAATGATAACACTTTGAAGGCAGTGCACTTTTGTTGCGTTTGACACAAATGTTTTGTTGTTCATCGATTTTCGGAGCTTGTCTTTTCATGAAAGTAGTCGCCTTAAGTTCTCGTTGTAACTTGTCTCCAGTGTTGTCAATTTAGCTACTTTATGTCTAGATCTATCTATTTTGAAGTGATAACTTCTTATAGGCGAGTAAACCGCTTCGTTACGTAACGCGTTACGGCGCCAAATAAGATATAAGTAATTTCGAATACTAATGTCAGATATGCGAAACGCTGCAGTTACGTAGGCACTTGGATTTTTGACCAATTGGTTTTGGGTATTATTATTCTTTTTCCCTGACTTCCAAAAACAGGAGGCGTTTATACGTTCGGCTGTATATACAGTGTGACCTGAAATTCGATACATTCCTTTGAAGAACAGAAAGTAGACCTCATTTACAGTAATATTTTTCATGGCATCCCCTATCCGAAAGTTGATAATTACAAAGTTATTGAAATTTCTAAAAATTTTTCTTTATTTTCGACTTTTTGACTTTGACATGACGTATTTTTAAAAATGTTTGTCTTTTTAGTGATTTTTTTATGTATTTTAACCGTCAATGAGTCAAATATTATTTTTAAGGAATAAATAGGGACAAACTAAGCGAGAATTATTCATTATGAGACATGAAACAGAATTTTCTTTTAAGAAAAATGCACATTTTTCTTAAAAAACAGGTGATTTTCTTAAAAAAATGTGTGATACAATGCGTACAAATACTTTAAATAACTTTCTTACCTCATAATCTTCCAAAAAAGGTACAAATATGTACATAAAAATATGAACATGTAATAAACAAAGACAAAACAATAATCAGGTAACGTTATCTCAAGAATTACTCTACCTGAGGCGACCTTTTTTTTCAATTATTTCCTTTGTTCAAACTTCGGGATGTTTCGGCTACTGTCGTCGCGGCCCTTTGTCAATGAGTTACCGACTGGCTTAGAGAGCAAATTTAGTAGCTAATATTAGTTTTAAGTCAACTATTGCCGTGTACGGACGTGTTGTTGCTTTAAACTACACCCTTACTTCTACTTGTGATTTTTTTGTATCGCGATGGCTGCTTTTGAGTACGATGAATACGCTGACATCTTGTTTTGTTACGGACTTTGTAATGGTAATGCTGCTGCTGCACGAAGAACATACGTTGAACGTTTTCCGAATCGACGAGTGCCAAACGTTAGAGTGTTTTCAACAATAATATATTATATTAGGTCCTTACATATGAAATTGGCATTTTGTCGAACTGGCCACTTTGATCTCAAATATATCTTCTTTGGTTAGGAATTCCAATTTCAAATTTATACCGCTATTTAGTCATGCATTTGTGTTTCGAAAATCGTAATTCATTTGTTTTTCCTCTTTTGGTTTTTTCTTTGCGTCACTCTGTTTACAAAATGGAAAACTTGAAATATCGTATTATTTTCGAGTACGAGTGGCAGTGCTGCAGAAACGGCTCGAAGGATTAATGATGTATATGGCGTCGGTGTCGCAAAAGAAAACACAGTGCTTTTTTGGTTCCAACGTTTTCATTCTAGAAATTTCGACCTGCAGAACAAGCCCCATGGACGGCTGGAGACCAAAGTTGATAATGAAGAATTGAAGGCTATTGTGGAAGCGGATCCATCGCAAACCACGTCTGATTTAGCTGCAGGCTGCGGTGTTACTGATAAAACTGTTTTAATCCACTTAAACCCCATTGGGAAGGTGATAAAGCTTGAAAGTTGGGTACCTCATGAATTGAGTGCAGCAAACCGATAAACGCGCTTCAACTGCTGCGTTACATTACTCAACCGGCAAAATAGTGAAGGGATTTTAAATCAATTCATTACCTGTGATGAAAAGTGGATCCTGTACGATAATCGGAAACGCTCATCGCAATGGCTGACCCATGGCGAACCAGCCAAAGCCTGCCCCAACCGAAAATTGACTCAAAAAAAGTTACTTGTGAACGTTTGGTGGACTAGTGCCGGTGTCGTTCACTACAGCTTTCTTAAATATGGCCAGACGATTACGGCAGATGTCTATTGCCAGCAACTGCAAATTATAATGGAAAAGCTAGCTGCTAAGCAACCGAGGTTGATCATTCACTCTAGGCCACTGCTGCTTCAAGACAACGCTAGACCACACACTGCACAACAAACGGCTACCAAATTAGAGAAGCTTCAATTGGAATGTCTAAGACATCCACCGTACTCCCGGATCTTGCTCCAACAGATTACCATTTTTTCTAAATTTGGATAACTTCTTGCAAGGGAAAAAATTCATCTCCGATATATATATATAAACACACCGGCATATTTAGCGGAACACAAAAAAGGTCCATAATAAAAAATATGGTTTTATTTTAAAATCTACTTACTACACTTCTTTTGCTATTTAAAGTTTCATTTGTTTTACTTAAAATGAGATCACATTAAGAACAGATTTTGCGAGTAAAGGCTTTTTGTGAAAAATGGTACATTTTTGAACTTTTCATGTAACCGGGAAAAGTGAAAATTAATATTGAAATAACAATTAATTAAATTAGAAAAATGGTGATTAATATCGCGTATTTCCTCCACCTGCTCTTATTAAAGTTTCTACCCGTCTAGGCATACTGAGAATGATGTTATCGATGGTCTCCTGGGATAGTCTCAACTACGGCGATTCGCAGTTCACCCACGTTGGCAGGAGCTGGAATTCTGGACTTAACTTTTCTTTTCAGCAAGTCCCAAACGTGCTCTATTGGGTTTATATCCGGTGATCTCGCCGGCCACTCCATAACATTAATTGTAATAAATTCATATCATTGAGTTACCCGAGCGGTATGCGGCCGAGCATTATCCTGCATAAGAACAAAATCGTCACCGATATATGGGGCAAACGGTACGATATTTTCTTCTTAAGCTTCTCTGATATAGCGGTCTGCAGTGAGACTCCCTCTGTCAATCACTGCCAAGTCTGTGCGAGCTCCCAAACAAATGCCCGCCCAAACCATTATTGGTCCACCACCGTATGCAACTGTAGTTTCAAAATTTGTCTGAATGTATCGTTCTCCTTTGCGTCTGTATATTCTTTGCCTGCTGTCAATTTGATTTGAGAGAATTCTGCACTCATCAATAAACAATACCTTACTCCATTGGTCCGCGTTCCAAAGTCGATGTTCCTGAGCAAAAGTTAACCTGTTTCTACGATGATTTACCTCGAGCCTTGGAGCCTTGGCGGGCACAAATGAACCCAAATCAGCTTTTTCGAACCTTCTTCGTACCGTACGCTCACTTACGGTTACACCCCGCACTGCTTCTAACTCATGTCGGGCTTGGACGGCCGTCAAATGGGGGTTCTTACGTACACGAAGCCGAATAAAACGATCATCCCTACTCGAAGTGCGTCTTTTTCTGCCTTGTCCTGCTCTTCTCACATAAGTACCGGTCTCCCTGAACCGTTGGATACTGCGATGGATCGTTGAAACTGGTCGACGAAGATCTCTGGATATCACTCTGTAGGTTTGACCATTTCTTCGCATTTCGAGTGCCCTGGCAACCTCCGTTGGGGCTTAGTCAGGCATAATTCAGTCCTCAACTCCAAAAAGATACGCGAGTAAAAAAAAACTAACAAAAACAGTATTTCAATGAAATTTTAAATCAAACTCAGAAGGAAGAAATACTCGAAGTTCGCCCCAGATAAGGTGTATTTGAATAAAATTAAAACAATTGCATAAAATGTGATGTTCAGTTGTTTTCTTAATTTGAAAATATTTCTTTTTAAATTAAATGACTTATAAATCAGCCAGCAACCTTATATGATACTGATATCAAACCTTTATTTTATGTTCCGCTAAATATGCCGGTACGCTCAAAGAGTTTCCTCGCTGGATTGCGATACTTATTCTCTGGGCCAGGTAGGTGCCGGCTCTGGGGTCTCGGGTGGCCTCAATGAGTTTTTTGGAGATTTCTCTGAAAAGTTTGTGCGCACCCAGACCCCATGTACCTAGGATTTCAACCCCAAATGGTTCAAATATGAGATCCCCACTAATGTTCTCATATTTGCGCCGCTTAAGGTTTTCCGCCTGATTGGCGGCCGCACCTGCAGAACTCGAGGTGCCCTGGACATGGGACGGAGCAAGTGTATCGACGCAAGTAGCGTCCCATACAAGAGCCCGTCCCACTCTCCAAGGGACCAGGGTCATACCGTCTGGTCTCTTGCGATCGTCGCGCGCCAAACCAGAGGGTTCCAGCACAGCTGGCACTCCGGCGGTGACAAGAGTCCGACGGATGAGATCGTTCAGGAAGTGATGTCGGGAGATGCGGCTGGCGCTTCGTAGACAAGACAGCCCGTGGTGTCCGAGGCTGTCCACGTTTGCACCACAAACACAGCGATGGGGGACGACGTGGGGGGTGCCAAGACGCAGGGAAGTGGCTAACCGGAAAGCTGTTTGATCCAGCAATGTGCCCGTATTGGGTGACGGTAATGCTTGTAGCCAAAGGCTCGACTCCCACTTCTCCGCAGCTAAGAGGCGAGCCTGCTCCACAGGACTGGAGGACGTATTAAGAAGATTATTCCGTACCAGTCTGCAGAGTGGCTCGTCCCAGAGCCTTTGGGAAAAAGTATTATCAGGCAATTCGCTACAAGCACTAGTTGCGCTCCAGGCGTCCTTGGCCTCGTCCAGAAAGGGAACTGTATTGGATTAGGATGGGTGATGTAGTATTTTGGAGATAAGACTGTGGTTCGCGTGGACTGAGGACAAGAAGGCCGGAAGCGATATGTCAGAGGGCTTTCGAACACCCAGGCCACCGAACCTAACTGGAAGCGTTGCCTGAGTCCATGCGCGGTTATCGAAATTTGTATTCAAAATAGTGGAGAGCGTTTGTCTTATGGTATCATCCAACTGTTTGAGAAGTTGAGGGAACTTCCACAGTTGACAACACCGTAACACATATGTCAATTTAGGTACGAAAATGCAAAAACGGATTAGGGTAAAGGCCATGTGACAGTTAATTTGGAGGAGGCGGTCTAAAGTTTCATTAAAATTTTGTAATTTGTTATCTATGAAGTCCGGGAGAGATTCGTCTAAAATAGGTGAGCCCAAAAGGAAGAGCGAATCCTTGTCAATGACAGACAGTTGTGGAGCTATTTCTTTAAAGCTGCATATAATCGCGTTTCTATCCCCACAACTGTCTGGCACAAAAAGTTCGCACTTACCTAAGTTCAGCCGCAGACCTCTTTTTTCGAACTCGCGGACCAGAGTGCGGAAGTCGGATAGTACAGTGGGTGCATCGCTTCCGAGGGTCCCATCATCCAAATACCAAACATTAAATTTTGAATTTAGAAGCTCGATGACCGGGTGTATAGCAAGGCTGAAGATTGCTGGACCTAGAGGGTCGCCCTGTTGGCAGCCCACTTCGGATGAGATAAGGTGGTCTATGTAAATGAGATTGGTGGTCTATGTAAATGAGATCGACCGAGGAATGTGAAGAAAAATTTGGGTTGAGGTTAATGTCCGAAACACAATTCTTTTTGATTCCTGAAGTGAGGGAGGCATTGTTGAGCGGATCTCTAGTGATATGCAGAAATCGGTAGGGAAAGGTGAGTAGATTTTCCCAGGCTTGTCTCGAGTTCTCCAGCACTGTGTGGCGTATTGTCTCGGCAAGCTTCTTGGCTACAGTCACTCTGGCACCCCTAGGGATCCGTCTTAGAACTGGTACAAAACGTTTAAATTTGGATATTTCTTGCCATAAATTTGTTTGATAGATTGGGTTCGAAAGTGAATTGGTTATTGGGGGAATGAGTATTGGAAGCTGTTTGTGGCATTTGCCTACGTGGATGTTCAAACCCCGTTGGCTTTTAAAATATCGGGAACAGTGGGAGCATTGCAGCAGATATCCAAAGGACACGGTCGAAATATTAGTGGAGGTCCCTGCATCCTGGCTGCTTGTCATAGGTTGGAAAGATAAACTATAAATGATAACTTATATAATAGGATAAACTATAGACAAAAATTAAAAAACTGGTACCCCGCACAAAACTAACCTTGGGCTATGTTCTCCAATATCTAAAATTCTTAACGAATATAACAAAATAAATAGTGAAATTGCAGATCTCGATGTTTATCATGATAATTATAATGTTTATACCAAAAAAATAATAGATTATTTTATGTAATTAAGGAATATTATAATATAATATTATATCCAATAGATATAATATATTTATATATATTAAGTTATCACTTCTGACAGGCGTCCCGAGACGCACACGTTTTTATTTTTTCAGTGTTAGGCAGCCACAATTTATTAAAACTTGTAGCTAAACATTTTAGCTACTTTCAAGTGACGTTATTACAATTTGTACTTCCAGCAGCTCGAACAAGAACTTAGACTGAAAAGTTAAACTGAGTTTGTATTTCAACCCATTTATGGTATTATAAAATGTCAAAAGTTTAAACTTTTGAACAAATGAAGGATAAAAACGCGTGCTAAGCTGATGAGATGCTGATGCTGCCGTTTTTTTATTCAACAGGACGAAAGAGAATGTAGTCAATACCATAGATTACTAAAAAGTTACTACTTACTACGTTAGAGCGTTTTTACATTACGCAACGCGATATCGCGTGACACAGTGACAAATTGCATGTGAGAGATAAGGATAATATTATACATAATATTGTTATTATTAAAAAATAATTACGACAGATCTTTTAAATTACCTTGATTTTTTTTTTTCATATGAATTATGCAAATGTGATAATTAAATTATGACTTTGTAGCTGCCTACCAACTTTTAAGTAGCAATAAGCATTTAGCTACTTCATGCACCTTATATTAAAGGAAAAAAATTGCCAATCTAGCAACTATTTGCCACATGTCTAGCAACTTTCTAGTGGTAGCTGTTGGCACTGCTTGCCTTTTGTTACAATCTGGGTCGTAAACGCTATACGTTGTAAACGTTTGTCGAATTGAGTAATATGAGCTAGTAATATGAGATATTTTGCCATTTCGAGGTAAGTGACGTGATTAATCTATAGGCTAAACTGATAAGCACTCGTTTTCTTTCGGCGTCCTGCTTTGTAAGTTAATAAGAGTAACTGCCGGAGTCTCACTGTGATCATACCTGGCTACAAACAATCCACGAAATTGCAACCACTGCATTCCAGGAAACGATACTTGTGATAGCCACTGCGAAGCACTTCCTTTTAAGGCACCGCTAATCGCTAATATTAACGATCCTTTTATTCGATTACGATTTGTAACGGGTTTTCAGCAAAACAAAGGTCGACGGTATTGTACCAATCGCGTGCGTCAGCATCTGGCTTTTCAGGATCAAATTCCGGAAGTTTTATCATACTAGTACTCGTCGATTGTTTTATAGCTTCAATTAAGTTCAACATGTTGTTATTTTGTAGCTCAAGAATTTTCTGAATTAAGTCTTAATTTCCAGGTTGCATGTTTCTGTCTTTTGTTTGTGCTCGAAGTGATCGCACTTCTGATGATGGAGGCTCCTGGAGTATAGGGCTCGGTGGGCTAGACTCTTCTCTAACAGTGGGTAGTTTCAAGCAACAATAAATAGGCAGACGTATATTTTTAAACGCGTTGTATTATTTTCAGGATCACAGTTAAACTATTTACAATAATAATTATTATAATCGATATTCAAACAGAATAGGAAGCGCAAACGAACAGACACATCCGCTCCGCACGGGCTCCACAAGTTGATTCCCCGACCCAAAGCCCCGACCGTACTACAGTTATGTCCAAGCTCGACTCCTGTGACGTCACGCTTGCGTTCGTACTTGTTCCACCCATTGTTCCGACACGCTCGTGTTTGCTCGGACTTCATTCTCCGACAAATATATTATATTCTTGGTGATCGTCAATTGTTTTGGATGAACGCCGTTGTTTTAGTTTTTTTTTTTTTAGTTTTTGTTTTTTTTTTAGTTTTGTTTTCTCGCATTACTGGCGAGAGACGGCCATTGAGATTTGAGACACATGATAAGATAATTTAAGGATGTGTGTAAGTGTGTAAAGACAATAATAATAAAAAGACCTTTTGAATACTTTAACTAATAATTACTTATTAATTATTAATAACCTTGATTGTTATTACTTCACTTTTTGGCATCTCTCAAAAATTGTCGAAAAATGCATAGAACAAAATTAGCTACACTAAATATTAGCTGACTTACTTTACACTTTCGCTTCTTGAAAATGATGAATGCGATGACGAAACACAGTAGGATGCCGGTAAGGTTGGCGGCGAGCAGCGAGGCGCGGTACATGTCGGCGAGGCAGGCGGCGGCGCTGCTGCCCACGTCGCACGCCGTGCAGTTCAGCCGCCCCGACACCTCCAGCCTCATCCCACTGACCCAGGCACCGCCGCCCGCGTGCCAGTGCCCCGCGCTGCATCTACATCGGTACTATCAAATGCAAAATACCAGAATATCATTTTCCGAAACTTTGATGCAATGTGGTTAACATTGCAATATTTATTTGCAATATTTTTACCTACCTCTAGTTTTTTGTCTGATACTTGTGAAGGCGTAGATTCACATTCAGTCGTTTGAGCGTCGCACAGTGGCGGCCCGCTGAAATAGTCGTACATGATTTCCTCGCACGGTAGAGACGACAGTTTTCTAAAAATAGCAGCGGCGGCTCGAGTGGGGCCCACTCCGCGGGCTGCGGCCGTTCCGCCCCACCAGCTCGGCGTTCCCTCGCACGCGTACCACGCGTTGGACCAGACGATGGCGCTGGCGTTCCACGCCGACGCGAGGGTACGCCAGAACTGCTGCAATGTGGCGGAGTTGTTCTGCTGAAAGACGATGAGGCGGGGCGGCTCCGCTATGTAGAGCACTCCCAGGTGGAGCTGTGGCGCGCCGAGGGCGACCGCCGCCGGCGACGGCCGCAACAGCGTCCGCGCGGCGGCGCGGGCCAGTGCGGCCGCGCGCACTTCGTCCGCCGAGCCCGCCTCCACCATCTCCGACAGGGCGCGAGCCGCCTGAACCACCGCCGCCTCATACTCTCGCACATTCTGAAGTAGCAAAATACTAGTTTGTATATTCTATATTATGTTTCATAACTTGAATATACAGAATGCTCGTTTAAGAAAAGGAGCGTAATCAGTGTTCGGTTCTCGTTTCAAAAATATATATAACTTGTGACCTTAAATTTTCACCAGATTATCCTATAAAATACTTAAATTCTATTCATCACCCCGCGCCCGTACTACTCGTCAAGCGCGTGACCTTGAAGCCAACGCGTTGTATGGCAGTGTGATGGTGATGATGGTGTCCATGTGAAGTGCGAGTTATTATAGAAGTAATAATCATGTTATTTTTCTGTTAATCACGAACTTTTTTAATTAAGCGTACTGCCGTTACTTATGTAATAGTGTGGCCTAATGTTAGGTTAAATATTTCATTCGGATAACCAAGCACCCTGCATACATATGTAGTTTGAACGGTGTATTGTTTAAACACAGGTTCGAACCTTAGAGCGTCTACTTTATTACCTACCGTCGGTAGGGGCGGCGGCTTGCGCAACAGGATGGGTTCGCAGGCGGAGAGCGCGGAGGGCGCGGGCGGCAGATCGGGGGGCGCGGCGGCGCCCGCGCACATCACCAACGCCAGCGCCGCCCAGCGCGCCCACCGAGCCGCCATGCCTCACCGCCAGCGGCACCGCATCCCCTGATACAGGACATGTTCCTCTTGAAACTACACGATAATCAATTTCTAGCATAGGTTTTCTAGAATCTACTTATGTTGAGTAGGTACATAAAACGAACAATCATGGATCATGAATTTCATGACTTCCCGAGCCCGAGCTAATTTCATTTTTGAAACGTATTTTGTTTAGTTTTTTTAGGTAAGGAAGTTAATATCAATGTATGCAATATAAAATTCCACACGAATTTAAAATAAAATTCATCATAAACTAGGTAAAACATTTTATTATGTAGCAGGAAAGTAGAGTATTAACAATGATGATTAGAGACGCCCTCGGTAAGTATTTTACTGCTCTGCAACATAGCGGTGCATCGGTTATGTTTTTAGTTGTGTGAAAGCCACTGAACGTGACGGAAGAACCTTAAAACTTGTTTCAAATTCACTCTTAAAAAATATTCACCTAACCTAAACCTTTTCTGTACCTACTGCATAACATTAAGGAGTTAAAAATTATTTTGATGAAGAGTGAATATAGTTACAGAAACGCAGCAGATTTTTATTTCTAAAAGATAATATTATGTCTGGGTATGTTTTTTTACTGTAATTTTAAAGTACCTAAAGATATTTTCATAAGTTAGAAATTTGTTATTTAATTACAAACATATACATAGCTAAAGTAGCCTCACACACTGCCTCATGTTATTACGAAGTTACTTAATAATTTTTTGCTACTTAATTGTTTTCAACTTTGAAATCTATTTGTGGCAGTTCCTTTCTATTATGCTTGGTGCTACTGAGTGGTTTTCACATGAATTATGGAGAGTACGCGCGGAGGTTCCCTGAGGACTTTATGTTTGGCACGGCGACGGCGTCTTATCAGGTCGAGGGTGCATGGAATGTTGACGGTACATTTTTTATTACAACTTCTTTAAAATAGTGTACAGAGTCTGTACATCTATTTACTACAGCAGCTATCCGCATATATATAATTCCTAAGCACTATTACATAACATCGCCTCAGTGCTTGTTTGTTCTATCTACCAATTGGTAAAACAGAAGATTTTTTTCTCTAATTATTTTATTCATTCAAAATTTTCTAGATCTTATGCAGATATATTTATAAGTTTCGTTAGTAGTGGTAATGAAAATAATATTATTTAAGAGCTATTTCTATGAAAATAGAACAAACATGCACAATAACAATTATGAATGTGGACTTAGAACATAATATGAATTGAGATAGGACAAAGTGACTATACAATTTTTGCGTGCTTGTTTGGTGTATCCACCCTATTCATACATCTGGCATATACAGGTTGGTCTTAATCATGATAATTTATTTTAAATTTTAACTCGGAAGGAGTAAGTAGACTATATGTAATTTTAAATATACCATCGGACCATGGTCCATCGAAGTAGTTCTAATACGGTAATAATTATGGCCGTCATCAGACGTGTCATGTATTCAATATTTGTAGTGTGCTTGCCAAGATCTTAATTCTGATACCAAGCACTTGATGATTAGATAATCATCACGTGCTTGGTATCAAAATCAATCGGTTTTATTTTTTAGATGTTAGAATCTGAGGTTAAATTTTCGAAAAATTATATAGCCTGTGTTATCCGCATAATCATAAGGAATCTATTGACACCTCATTTATTAAAATCGGAGAAGTAATTAAAAAAATACGAAACATAATAAATTTGGATTTCGCGGGCAGTTCTAACTATATGAAGCTCACAATTCTTATCAATTTTGTTTTGAAAAACCATAATTATACTTAAGAATAATTATAAAAACGATCTCATGCTTAGCTCAGAGGTTGCTCATTGTTCATAATCAAAAAACTGACACCCTGTAGCAAATTCATAGCAAAATTGAATGAAAACTAATAATTACTTACCTCAGTTCAGTTGCTCAGTTTGTAGCTGCGTCAGAATATTGTTACTTTTGTATAATGTGTTTTAGACATAATTGTTCAATAATTAATACAATTAAAACCATAAAAACACTTCAATTAATATAATTTAGAAAAAAATCTGGAGCGACGTTACGTAGTGATCCTTTCTCTTTTTTCCGCCAAAGATACAAATAAAACAAAATGGCTGACTTGGTCCCGTGGGATGTGATTGGCCAATTGAGTGGACTTAGAATACTCAAGCACTCAACGTTTTTAACGATGTAGGATTTGTAAGAAATAATGGACATAGTACAAATAAGCACAATTTTTTTACGTGTCGTAGCACTTTTAATAAATTAAATATTTTTTAAATTATTTTAAGAGAAAAACTATTATTTTTTTCTTGACCAGCAGGATTGAATTTTAGTCTTTACAATATTGCATTAAAGTATATAATATATATAAAAATGGCACATAGTACAAATAAGCATTGAGGCGACGAAAATACGAGATAATATTATCTATACTAAACTCTAAAGATAAACATTATCTCAATATAAGTCTTAAAAGAAATTAGGTACAATAGCCATGTAACAGTTATCTTACACGGTAACGTACTTGACAATTCAGGTTACTTTTATCTCTTTTGATATCCTCGCCTTCTAAATAAAACAAGATCATGCGAAGTCTTGCGTAAATTCGATGATAAAATCTATTTATTTTCATTTATCTACTTTTATCGGCATTACTCATCTGGATTTTTGTATCTTACGTATTAACCACATCTCCGCCCATTTTACATATAATTTTTATGTAATAAAATGATTTTGATTATTCTTTAAGGAAAATCCGAAAGTATTTGGGACAATCTATCCCACAATAGGGCGTATCTAGTCGCCGATGGTTCCAACGGCGACGTCGCAGCCAACTCCTATTACTTGTACAAAAGAGATTTGGAAATGGTGAACGAGCTCGGTCTGGACTTCTACAGATTCTCGCTATCGTGGCCGAGAATTTTACCCAGCGGATTTTCAAACGAGATAAACAAAGCGGGGGTGGATTACTACAGTAAAATTATTGATGGATTGCTGGAAAACAATATACAACCCGTAATCACGGTCTACCACTGGGATTTGCCTCAAAAGCTGCAGGATTTAGGGGGTTGGACAAATCCATACATTATAGACTGGTATTCGGAGTACGCACGTGTAGCGTTCAGCCTTTTCGGAGATCGAGTTAAATACTGGATTACATTGAATCAGCCCCACCACATTTGTTGCAACGGCTACGGCTCGCAGTTGTCGGCCCCGGCTTTAGATATTAAAGGGATCGGGGAGTATTTGTGTATGAAAAACGTTTTGCTGTCGCACGCCACTGCTTTTCACATTTACGATAAGGAATTTCGGTCGAAACAAAAGGGGAACATTTTTATTTCGCTGAGTGCCCAGTGGTACGAGCCTGCCACCGACAGCGACGCCGACGCCGCGCGGGACGCCAATTTATTTTATGTACGCGGTTTGTTTTTTAATTTCATTTTTAACCACCTTCCCTAACACCTCGATCCAGCCCATTGCAATTGGTCTGTACGTTCTTTTCAATTATGAACACAAAGTTATTTTTGAAATAGTAGATAAAAAATGTGTCTATGGATCAAAATTTACCATCAAGTTTACTGTTTTCGGAGATGTCACCTAAAAATTGACAATACCGTAAGATTATAATATAACTAGCGAGAATGTAAAATGTCAAAAGAGAGTGAACCAAACTGCTTATAATTTAACGTATTTTTTTTCGTAATATTTGTAACGAAACGAAACCGTCACATTGTGAAATGGCACGCACGCGCGCTGCTGCTGAACGACATAATATGCCACCATATTTGTTTGATGTCAAATGTAAACAATGCAGTGTTTTGGTGATTGTAAATACTTTATTTAGAGTGGAAAATAATCCACAACTTTTTACTTAGTTATTTAAAATGTTATGGAAGTAAAATTAGTCTGTGGTTAACCAAAGAAGTACAATTTGAATGATAAATATGGTAGTGTTAGGCGCCGAACATAGCAATAACATACATTTTTCGTGTTTTAATATTTTGTTATATGCGCGCGAGCCTATGTGATCACATTTGATAGCATATTTACAATGTCGGATATTGAGTCTATCCATCAACAAAACTCATAAATAGGCACCAGTAATTGGTACGGCCTATTGTAAGACCGACCAATCAGGGCCAGCTTTCGGACAGCTGACAATTTAATCTTTCGATAGTTAACAATCTCGCTAGTTACATTATAATCATTCGGTATTAACAATTTACAGTAAAACCATATTAAGTATGCAGAAGTCACATTTATAAGCGGCATAATATGTAAAAATAATATATGTCGATTTTAATAGTTTTCTTATTTTAATAGTACCTATTTACACTTTTAACCGAAATTTTAAGGTAAGTACATCAGGTGTGTTGTACCTTGGCCACCTTTAGACCGTTTTTAATCGTCTTAAATACATGTAAGCATGTTATGCCCAGTTCTTATATTTTGGTGAAGTATACCCAAATATCTTTCTTTCTGCCTTCCGACCCGGAAATATGCAAAGATTATTTCCATTAAGTCAAAGTGGAATAAATAACGGATAACTGAAAATTTGGCTGAGGTATAACAAGATCCCTGATTAAACAGCCTCCGTGGTCTATGTTATGTTACTATGTTAGAGCTTGGCTCTCGACTCGGAGGGCGAGGGTTCGATTCCCGCATTGGATTAACAAAAAATGTTGTTTCCAAGTTTGGTTAGGACAATGCAGGCTGATCACCTGATTGTCTGACAAGAAAGATGATCCATGCGTCGGATGGGCATGTAAAAAGTCGGACCTGCGCCAGTCGTGTCGGTTACCCCACTAGGTTATGAGAGTAAAGGAGGAGAATGTGCTCTTGTGTACTGCGCACACACTTGGACACTATAAAATTACTCCTGCGTAACTGGCCTGATTTCAATGAAACCGGCCACCGTCACCGAAATCGGTGCGGGGAGTTAGTTAGTTATACCCTAATATGCTATTATATTGACATTGAGATTTTCACGAAAATAACTTCATAAAACAAAAGCCAAAACTTGTGATATTTAAGTCCTACAAGCAAGGTACCTATACTAGTTTCAGGAATTTTTTTCATTATATAATAGCTTAAATTTTTGTTCCAGTGGGAAATATACGCACATGCAATTTTCTCAAAAGAAGGTGATTTTCCAGCAATCATCAAAGATAGAATAGCCGCCAAAAGTGCTGCTCAGGGATTCACAAAGTCAAGACTACCACAGTTTTCTCCTGAAGAGGTCGAATTCGTAAAACGGAGCGCCGATTATCTCGGAATAAACCATTATTCCACGTTTTATGTTTATAGAAACGAATATGTATACAAGGAGTATGATACTCCATCGTTTATGGATGACCTAGAAGTAAAAATGTATCAACTTCCTGAATGGCAAATCGGGGAGTCAAATTTTACGATGGTAAGTTGCATAATATTAGGTATTAATTAACACTTATAATTTAATAGGTCTTTATCTATGAAATTGCCGTTCTGCAAGCTTTTTTACCTTGCCAATTTGACGCAAATGGACCAATATTATTTTGACGCTAACGTCGAATTCAGCCGTAGATTGTGTATCATCAATATTATATATCAGCTTCCACAATCGCCTTTAATTCGTCATTGACGACCAAAGTCATTTTTCAGGTCGAAATTTCCAGAACGGAAGCGAGCAAACAAATAACAGGTGGTGCGTTGGTTTGTAGTGTTAGCTCCGTAAACGTCGTTGATGTTGCGTGCCGCTTGTGCAGCATTGCTGCCACGACGGTACTCATATTCCATAATTACTCGAATTTTTAACGTATCCATGATGACGAAAAAGATTGAAATGCGATGAATGACTACTTTTGGAAAAAGAATTCCATGTTTTTAAAATAAAATTAATTTGAAATTAGAATTCTTAGGCAAACAAAAATTTTTTTGATTTGAAATGGCCAGTACTGAAGAACGGCAATTTCATAGGTAAAGACCTATTATTTACTCAGTTTTTGGCTCGGAGAAATATTTATTAACATAAAAAAATAAATAAACAGTGTACAGCATTGTAAAAATGTACAGTAAAGTGTTTAGTAGGTACTTGGGTGTTACGTAACATTACTAGTTTTCGTCGTGTTGGCCTATGGCCACCGTAGCAGGGCGGGACCTACGCCTTGCTACGGCGTAGTAGCATAGAGCCCCTTAGGGTGAATCATATGGTTACGTTTTTTTCCTGTAAGCAACAGTAAATAGCGGCGTTATGTTTACTAGTTAAATATTAAAGTCTATTGATTAGCCACGTAGCATAAATAATAATATCCAACTTTATTTTTTCTAGTTAGTTCCGTGGGGATTTTACAAACTACTTACGAGAATCCGAGAAAATTATGACAATCCTACGGTGTTTATTTCGGAGAATGGTTTTGCGAGCCATGGCGGACTAAACGACACCGACCGAATTATTTATTACAAGTCATATTTGTCGGCCTTACTGCACGCTGTAGACGAGGGTTCAAACATTAAGGCCTACGCGGCTTGGAGCCTCATGGACAACTTCGAATGGCTGCATGGGTACAGGTAAGTCTTCTCGACAGTATTAATTAAGAAAATTCCATTCTACAATCGACTATGATTAATCATTCTTGAGTAGTTAAATTTAGTAACTAGTTGTTGCCCGCGGCTCCGCCCGCGTAGTTTTTGCGTGAGTAAAAAGTAAGAGTAACAAACATTTATCCATACATCCATCCTCACAAACACTCCGTCACTTCGCCGAGTTACTCGCCAAAGTTACATGAAGTTCGAAGTGCGTGCCCACACACTCGACAACCTCGCGAAGAACCAGTCGCTCGGAGTCCGCCGTCACAGTAACATGTTTATTGCCGTTGCAATGTGCACTTTAGCGCATTTTGATGAAGCATATTTTTATTATTATTTTATTTTAGGATTTTATTTATTTATTTAGGTTACAAACAGTCATTAATAAAAATGATAAACGTTATCTAATTAAGGCTAGATCTATAACACATAATTTACATTATTTACAAATCAACATTCAGTAAAATACATTTTTCTCTTATATAAGTAATACAAAATCATAATACATCGACAAACCCAGTGTACAACTATTGGACCTTATTTCCATAGCAATATGATCGAAAAGCGGTGCACCGGATCTATCGGCAACCGTACGTGCGACTGAAGTAGGCCGAGCAGTGTAGCCACACACTTCGTGCTCAACTTCGCCTTACTTCGGGCCCTTTGACTCGGGCTCATTTACCGACAATAATCGGAAGTTGGACGAAGCGAGCGAGGTTGCCCGTGGCGAAGTAAAGTGTGTGCCCACACTGTCTTATTCGGCCAACCTCGGCCTACTTTGCGAGCAGACTGGACGGGGCATAATATTAGTAGGATTTCAGTTGCGCGAGGACTGCAGAGTCGACCGCTCGTTTACAATATATAGGTAACTATAAACTACCGGACTCATCGCAGCAACTAGCTTATAACTAGCCACATGTATTTCATTTTGATTGAAAATGAATAGTATAGTTGGAACTAATAGTGTGACCAGTATAAGCGAATAAGGAATTATTGCCCCGCAAAATGAACTAATCCCCATCATCTCGAGGAATAATGCTATAGAAAAATCACTGAGAATTCCTGAAAAGCGCGTACGACAAGAATCGGATGGTAGTAAAGAGAATGAGGAAATGGATGATATGATTTGCGACGGTAATGAGAAGAAAGAAAAGATTACATCGTAGCTTTTCTTAAACCAGTAATGAGATTGAAATAGAAATGCTCGAAAACGTAAGTGATGACTATTATGAAGTTTCTTTGTTTTCAAAACAAATTCTGCCTAAATAATTTGGTCTGGCAAAACTTTTGAAAGCTGCTGATATAACTAACATATTGAGGATAAAATTTATAATACATGTTTTATAGCATTAAAGAACAAAATAGACGCCGACAACCTCTTGAACTGTCTAAAATTATCGGATCTTGATATCAAATGACATAACACAACACAATTGAATATGACATAATATGGCATTGATAAGGACATAAACCGACAAATGATTGAATGTCGACGTTTTTATCAAATAGTTATTGGTAGATAGGTTATTGAAATGGGCCGTTAGAAGTTGAAGAAAAAGGGATTATTGAATCTTTTAAATCTGAACACGAAATTAGTTCAGTTCTTAGATTAAAACGTTTGAACTCTCAAGGTCAATGGACAGAAAAAACTGCAGTACTTAGTTTTTTAGAAGCTCCTCTTTTCCCCTAATCCCCATATATTATAGGATAAGGATGTCGGTTCAAGGTGGAATCATACGTTTTTCCAGTATCACAGTGTTCTATTTACTGGAAATTCGGCCATTTGAAACGCTTTTGTCCAATAAAAAAATTTCCTAATTGCGGAGGTGGACACGAACTGTGAGACAGAAACTTTCCCCTGTATTAATTGTAAAGGATCACATTGGGCTTTCGACGAGAAATTCCCTATATACATAAAAGAAAAGAATATTAGACATATAATGAGCGAAAACAATTGGACTTACAAGCAAAGCCGACTGGATCAGCTATAAACAGGAACTCACAAATATATTTTCACAGCAGCGAAGTAATTCTAATAATATTACAAAGTTATATGACTACTTTATCGATCAAATAAATACGCTCGTTCAAATAAATACATACAAGTTGCTCACAGTTATTCTATTATATTATTAATCCTCACAGTTATTTTGCAGCCCAAACCTTATTGGAATCCTACCCCTAAAGTTATTGCAGAAAGGCGGTTAGCCCTCAAAAAATTTAGAAAAATAAACCCTAATGACTCTTATCTGAATGTCTTAAAATCAAAAATATCAGAATCTCAACGTCTCATACGTAAAGCTAAGTCACAGAGCTGGTATAATCGACTTCTGCTGCGGTTATGTGGAGGAAAATTAGATGGATTAAGGAAAATAGAGAGGACCACTCGTACAACTATGACGCAAATAAGAAGTATCTATTCTTTGACACTGGATTTTGTTATTCCTTTACTTTAATACTACGAATTTACAACTTGATAGTAACTTTACTCGACAAGAATTGGATGCCTGCTTAAAATCAAAAGATACAGCTCCCGGAAAAGATAACATAACATATTAAGTGATTTATAATTTACCGTCCAATAGTAAAGTTTTTTATTAATTTTATATAACTTATATTCACTACCGCAATTGCACCCTATCAATGGAAAGATGTAAAAATAATACCAATACCAAAACCAAATGATCCTAATTGTAAATTACGTCCAATAGTAATGCTATTTTTTTTCCTATGTAAAATATTTCATTCAATGATAACAAAGCCCCTCGAATGGCACGTCGAAAATAAAAAATTATAAACACAGAATACAAGTGGATTTAGAAGAGCACATTCTTCCATGGATGCATTAGTTACTTTAATCTCTAGAATATACATTGGGTGGGCGCGACAACAACACAAAACGGCTTGTTTCATAGATATTAAAGGTGGTACAATAATATTGAAGCAGTCGTATCTAAATTGAATTAAATTAATGCAGGTAATAAGATTTGTTGTTATTTATGGGAATATGTTGAAGATCGGCACATTTATATTCATTTAAACAATGAAAAAAATATTTTATATAAGATGGGCGTGTAAAGGAATCCCGCAGGGTGATCCCTTATCGCCGTTGCTTTTCAACATAACAACGATAGACTTATAACGTAGTATCAATGATGTCTAATTGAGCCAATATGCTGATGATTTCGTTCTTTTTTCAGTTATCAATAATATAGGAGATAATATTGTTGAAATCAATCGATCTTTAAATGCTTTTAAGTTAATACTGGAACGATTGGGTTTGGAGCTGTCAGTAGGTACACAAGACAAAACTGTGCCTGCTCTCTAGAAAACGTTCGACAAATTAAGACCAAATAGTGTACTAGTAAAAAAATATGGTAGTGAATTAGAAATCATTGATAATGTTAAGTACTTGGGTGTGTGGTTGGATCGGCAGTTGAGATGAAACAAACGCACAAATGAAACCTTAGAAAAGTTTCAAAAACTTATATATTTGTTAAAAGTACTTGCGGGACCTGGATGGGGATTACATCCTATACACTTACGTAAATTGTATATATCCTTAATTAGACTTGATTATGGTTGTTTTCTGTGCGATAACGCGGAACGCCGCATCTTTCCACACATCCAAGTTAGATAAAATTCAAAATATCGCTTTGAGAATTATAGGCGATTTCATTAAATCGACCCCAATCCATGTGATGGAGAGCGAACCATATATACCACCGTTATTTATTAGAAGAAACTAGCTTTTGCCCGCGACTTCATCCGCGTGGAATAGTGACTTCCGGCAGAAAAGTATAGATAGCTGAGAATAAGTTAATGTATTGGTAATATTGTTTAGATTAAGTTAATGTATTCACATTCACATGAGGCTAAAAAACCTATAGAACGAAAATACTTTAGCGCAAAGCTTCCGGGTAAACTATATTGAAAGTTGACCCGTCCGGCATGTGAACATAAATATTTCTAGAACTGCTAACACGGGAAAGAGCAACGTATAACTGACCGTGCGAGAAACAACTGACACCGAGATCTACTCCGGCAACACGAAAAGTCTGCCCTTGAGCCTTATTAATTGTCATTGCATAACACACCGATACTGGGAATTGCGTCCTTTTAAATTGGAATGGAAAATTATTTGGTATTAAGGGTATTCTGGGAATAAAAACGGTTTCTCCTGCACCGCAACCTGTTAAAATTTGAGCCTCGATTATATTTTGTTGCAACTGGGTTACTTTGAGTCGAGTTCCATTGCAAAGTTGTGGTGGTCTTAAATTTCGGAGCAGAATAATCGGAATGCCAATTTTTAAACAAATTTCATGAGAAGGAAGTCCGGGCATATTTAAAGAATTTAAAAATTCTATCGGGTAATTAGTGGCTTCTTGTTCATCGACCATTCTATTTATCGATTTATAAACTTTGCTTTCCCCCTGTATATTCGACAGTATTTTGTTATTAATCTCAGATGCCAGGTCATTGCGAGGAGTTAAAATAGATCTTTCGCATAGCCAAGAATTGTCCCTATTTAATATATTTGTTACGTCACCGTAAACCGACGATATAAGATGTGGTTGAGATTGCACTATACAACATAATTCAGGCGTCAGAATAAGTTTTCCTTGGTGTAGTTGTGGATAGGTACCTTCACCAATCTTTAATAATGTATCAGAAAATTGACTATCATCCGGGTTATCTCCAGTTCTCACTCGCATGTTAATAGTCAAATGCACCAATTGTATATCACGCCACAAATAAGAGCTTTTCAGGCAAGCCCTAACCTCATCAGCTCGGGTTCCCCGAGGTATTACCGGTAAGTTTTTTTGGAAATCACCACAAAATAAAACCGTGATACCGCCCATTGGTCGATCATTTTGCCTTATATCCCTTAATGTTCTGTCTACCGCTTCTACTCCTTTTCGATGGGCCATCGTACATTCATCCCATATGATTAAATTACACTCGCGTAATACCTTAGCTTTGTCGCTATTTCTTGAAATACTACAGGTTGGACTTTCCGTGCGATCTAAATCAATTGGTATTTTAAACGTAGTCTGAGCAGTTTTACCTCCTGGTAGTAATGTTGCAGCTATCCCTGATGAAGCTACGGCAAGAGCTATTTTACGCTGATTTCGAACAAAAGCCAATATTAATTTAGTCAAAAAGGTTTTCCCTGTTCCTCCAGGTGCATCTAAAAACCATATTGTTCCCAAATTATTTTGAACACTTTCGCACACGCGATCATAAACTGAACGTTGTTCTGCAGTCATCATTGGGACACCGTTTTCTAATGTTGTCTGCAGTTCCATTAAGTTGTAACCAATTTCTGCGGAATATTCCCTATTAGTTACCTCTCCGACTGAGGTTGGTGTTGGCAAACCATATTCACAGAGTGATTTACCGCCTACTGCTGTTAAATCATCCTGAAGAGCTAATAAGCACTGATTTATGGCAAGATCACGGAAATGGTCAGTAGTAGTGCCTTCATCATTGTTAGAAATATTTCTAAGAAAGTCTTCTGCAAATTTTTCTTTATATTTTTCCCATAACTGTACAGCATCTGATAAATTACAAAATGTGAGTAATGTTACAAATAAATGGCGCAACCGTCGTGGATTATCACTAACACAGGATTCTGCTAAAGCGTCATCCCAATGCTGATCATTTTCAAGCAAATGACGCGCTTGGCAAGCTGCATGATAAGAGGGATAAACAACATCGTCCACTTTTCTTAAATCTCTAAATGAGGTTGGTCCTCGCACGGTATGTAATAATAATCGCAAATAGAAACACTCAGCGTTGTTAGGATGAACTGTGTACACCCTACCAAGGACATGTTCTTTGAAAATACCTGACTCGCCACGGCGTCTTCGATTAAAGACACCTCGTTGCTTATCGAAGGTGTAAAACAATGGAACTTCCTCATACAAAAGAGATTTTGCAAAATCATCAGTTTGGCAAAGTCGAAAGAATGCTAATAAAGTTGTTTGTCTAGGGTTCTCTAACCGTTCTGTGACATTTTCGGCGTTGAAATATATCCGTTGACCGCCTTCAAGATGAACATCCAGATGAGTCACAGGTGGATATCTTTCGTGAATGTTGAAACTTAAGATCCGCCATACAGCTTCTGAAGAACTTATATATCTGCCTGACTGAAAACGTGTAACTTCATCATGTTCATTTCTCAAAGCAAATGTAGCTTGGTCACTGCCCTTATTGATGTACTTACAAATATATTTTATTGACTCTACACTATTACACATTTCAACATTTATGTGAGCTTGAAATGCTCTGGACAACACAGGAGAATGCGGAACGACCCACCTATTATCTAAAGTAACATGTTGTCCAGACACTCGCTTTTCAACAGTAAAACCACCATTGTCTCTCGAACGGCGACGATATAATGGGTATCCATCGAGTCCTGTTACAGTTTCATCCACTAAGGCTTTTGGATATCTTTTAGTGCAACGACCGTCTTGCATGCAAGGAGAATTCCCGTTAAATATACCACATGGACCATGTATCATATGAGTTTTAACAATGTCGTATAACACGGGATCTGCAATCGGACTTGGAATTTCAGCACTGATTAAACTGTCTACATCATTAGGTCGAACCTTATCTTTTAACCAAAGCAGGAAATGTGCGTGAGGTAAGCCGCGTTTTTGCCATTCAACACTATACATATTACACAATACTTCTCCAAAAATGTTATATTTGGTAAGTAGATCTATCATTGATTTTAATTTTAAATGAAAAACTCTTGCGATTATATCATGGCGGTCATGCGGTGCTTGACCCTCAAGAAGCTCCCGAGTGATTTCATCCCACTTAGGATTGGTAGTCACAGTAATAAATAAGTCGGGACGTCCATATTTTATTACGTAACAAAAAGCATCTTGAGTACGTTCGTGCATGTAGCGCGGACCACCAGTAAAAGAAGAGGGCAAAATAACTAAACGGCCCATATTCACCGTATCATTATCTTGCTGCATGGCGTC
Organism: Phengaris alcon alcon; assembly: GCA_037179445.1. NCBI lineage: Eukaryota > Metazoa > Arthropoda > Insecta > Lepidoptera > Lycaenidae > Phengaris > Phengaris alcon. The sequence continues at coordinate 1,228,054 of JAYRCH010000317.1, read as the reverse complement.
GCGAAGGTGCACGTATTCTTCAGCGCGCAGCTGCCTTTGATTAGATCGTATATAAACTAATCTTTCGGTTTCAATTTTTGCGTACATATCTACAATAAACTGATTGAATAAGCCACGAAAACGTTGAAAGTATACAAACCTATTCCGTCTTACTTGCAAGTGGTAACAGTAAAATTGAAGGCATGAAATCTTTTTATTATAAGTAGGTGCGCCTGTACGCGGATCAGTTTGGTATAAAGCAAAATTGTAACCATCTTCTCCTCGACAGTATATCAAAGGATATTGCAAACTGTCGTAAGCCCTGTGGGTTTCGTAAATACGTTGCAAACGATTGTCTCTGGAACGGATAACGATATCACGCCTATCACGTTCCTGGTCGACCAATACCACAGCAACTTCATTCGTGGATGGAGCATTATATAGCCCAGGGTGTTCCTGAGTTGGACGCCTATCGGCATTTATAACAATTTTATAATTGTTATCATCTTCTCGAGGAAGAGCTTCTAAAGCCGATTTAAAACTGCATACATACGAATTAACCTGATGCAACATGTTCTGAAGTTGTGAAATGAGTTCAGTATTTAAATTCAGGAAATATTGATTTCTTATATTCGACTGTTCGTTGTAGTCGGATACAAAATATATTTGAAGAAATTTAGGTTGGTCTTCAGGCAAAAGGGATCCTATTAAATGGTAAACCTGACCTTGTATCTTAAAAGTAGGCATGAAAGGACCTTCTGAGATTTGTTGAGCACCAAAGGATGTCATTTGAAACGCACTATTATAAGTGCGAATATTGTCTAAAAACTGTTTCGATTGCACATGTTCACCTAAAAGTAGTAATTTTAAAGGTTCCGGTGGGTCTTCGAATAAAGGCAAATTTATTTTACCTCCAGAACAACAGAAACCAGCCGACTCCTTACTCCACTTTGAAGCATTACAAAAAGAACATACCACGTTCATATCGCCTATTACAGAAGATGATCTGTAATCAATTGTGAGGTTATAAGCAAACCCACTTTTATATTTGTCGGACCACGCCACCGAATTTCTAAATTGATCTTCTATGTATACATCTAAGTTATTAAGACTATGTCGAAATCTATCTGCAGTAAGACGGGCCTCTCGCTGTTCGTCCGTTTCAAGAGACCGAATATTTTCGATTCTTAATCTCTCATTAGACAGACTTATTGATCGTTCGTGTCTCAAAGAATTGTAATGTTCGCGTACCGACTCTAGTCGTTGTTCATGCTCATGTTCATCTTCGAGAGATCGAATAATATTATGGTGCACCCTATCATTTGTTAAACGGTCTTCATATTGAGTAAAAGTTTCAGATTCTCGAGATAAAATATGGCGTTCGCGGTCAGCTGTGAGGCGCAATTCCCTCTCAGTAAAAGTTTCTGACTCGCGAGACAATGTATGCCGTTCGCGGTCAGCTGTGAGACGCAATTCCCTCTCAGTAAAAGTTTCTGACTCGCGAGATAAAATATGCCGTTCGCGGTCAGCTGTTAGACGCAATGTCCTCTCAGTAAAAGTTTCTGACTCGCGAGAAAATGTATGACGTTCGCGGTCAGCTGTGAGACGCAATTCCCTCTCAGTGAAGGTTTCGGACTCGCGAGACAATGTATGACGTTCGCGGTCAGCTGTGAGACGCAATTCCCTCTCAGTAAAAGTTTCTGACTCGCGAACGACATACATTTTGTATGTCGTTCGCGATCAGCTGTGAGACGCAATTCTCGTTGTGCAGCAGTTTCAGCTTCTCGGGATAACACATGTTGTTCTCGGTCATTGGTAAGACTCAGCTCTCGCTGAGAAAAGCTTTGAGACGCCCGTGATGTAGCATGTCTCGCTCTGTCAGCTGCTAATCGCACCTCTCTCTCAGGAGAGCTTTCATTGGCTCGAGAAGTTGAGGCACTAACTCTCATAGAGTTTAACCGATGCGCTCTTTCCTCTGCCGATTCTTGAGAACGCGTATTTCTCATCCTCTTAGCATCTCTCGAATTTCGAGATAAAGATGGTCGTTTTTTAGGAGGCATTGTGAATTTTTAATCGACGGTAACAGAAGCTACCTTACACTTATGAAATCTAAATGCTTACTTAAATACCTAAGTATCTACCTAAACTACGTTTAATATACGTATGTTATAACCTATTTGACACCTAAGTACCTATTTAAAACTACTGCTAAATAAATGTTAACTTATAATTAATCTAAAAGTAATTTAAATAAGGAGACTATTATCTATATGAACCTATAAAATGTGAAAAATATAGGTACCTACTAAAACTAAATAATTCTACTTTCGAAATATTTAACACTACCAAAATAACTAATAAACTAAAATAACTAAACTACTAATACTAACAAAACCTCTATACCTATTTCATAAAATAAAGACAACAAAACAAATCTAATAATAACCTATTCTAAAACTAAAAATCGCGCTGATAAGCACTAATAACTATAATTGTCTGTCAATAAGGTCGAACAATCTGAACGTCCTATCGCTTCAACAGCCAAATATTGTATGAAGTTCGCACGCTTTTTTTTTTTTTCTTCGAACGGGTCTATGCTAAGGGTCGGGTTATGACCGCTGTAGCTAAGTCGGACTATAACTAGCCTGGTGGCTAATCAGTTCGCACGCGGACCCCCCGCCTTTTTATACCTCCCGCCGCGAAGCGCGTCGAGCGCGGCAACTGATACACAAAAATAATCCTTATTGCATGATTCTGTATTCACGCGCGATGACTTATTAGTGTATTTCATGTATAACTTTGGTGTTTCTACACCGATTTACATGATTCTTTTTTTATTGAATAAGTAATAATGTTAACTTTTTTTAATTAGGGATGAGTGAGAGTGTTGTAAACGTAAGATTAGACCAATATAATCAGAAAGCTCCGAATTGCTAAGCTACCGGAAGTTTCACGTGCTATTGTGAGTCAACCATAAAAGATAGACATTATGCTGTCAAGAAATATTTTTATATAATATTAAGGAAAATATTTCTGTCATACGTGATTTCTATGCAGCTCTAACCATTAAGGCTGCACACGCGGTGGAAGCTTAAAAAATGGGGTAACTTCTCCCGTTTTCCCAATATATCCCTTCATTGCTCTGCGCCTATTGATCGATTGATAGCGTAATGAAAAGTATACTATAACCTGCCCAGGAGTATGAAGAATAATTATGCCAAATTTCATTAAAATCCGTCGAGTAGTTTTTGTTTCTATAACGAACATACAGACAGACAGACAGACAAAAATTTTACTGATTGCATTTTTGACATCAGTAGCGATCCCTAATCACCCCCTGATAGTTATTTTTTAAAAATATTTCATGTACAGAATTGACCTCTCTACAGATTTATTATAATATAGATTACCTCGTATACAAATTTTGTTCAAAAGTTAGATCTCGACTTTCCTGTACTATAGTTAAATTAATGAACGATTTTCAAACTCTGAGAACTGGAACTTTCTGGAATAACAAAAAGAAACCTCTCTTATCCTTCATAACCTAACAATTTCATTCTTCTTATTCAATAGACATGTACTCTTCAAAATTTTGGATGTCGTATGTTAATTTAAAAATGTAATTAAAACTACTTTAGACAAAGCGCCCGGGCATTTACCCATCTATACTTTAGACTGTATAAAAGAAGCTAAATCGTGTTATGAATGTAATAGTTTAAGAGCAGACATTGTTGTAGAGTTAAATCAAAAATATTTCCAATATTATGTTGTGTATACTGATGGCTCCAAAACTAAAGATCGTTTGGGTATAGCTTATTATGATCCATATTACGAAATCCAGCAAAATATTACGAAATATTTAAATTACACCCCCAATTGTCCATAATGTCGGCAGAACTCTATGCAATATTGAAAGCCATAAACAACACCTCTAATTTGCAACATAAAAGAGTTGCTATATTTACAGATAGTAAAAATGCACTCCTACACATACATAAATGTTTAACTGGAAGAATCGAATTATTTGTAGCGTACGACATAATAAATTAAATAAATGAGTTTATTTCTAAAGGTGGCTCTTTGGTATTTCAATGGATTCCGGTTTGTTAAATCGGTCGGTCGGTTGAATGCGATTGGTGGATGATGGTAGGTTTAGTAGGTATCGAGGAGGTTGACAGATTGTCAAAAAAGCGGTAGCAGAAGGAACTGTTTCGGATTGAATATCAATTATTTAGAATATTTTGAAAAATGTCGAAATAAATGCTATGAAAAATGGAAAACTTATTTTGACGAAAGATCTAAATTTAAAGGAATATGGTACAAAAGTATACAATCTGAATCTCCTCGTATACCGTGGTTTCTAGATTTAAATCTTAATAGGTTAAGATTGATCACGGCTTTCAGGATGCTTTCTGGTCACCTCCCAGTGAACTCCTTCGCATATTTAATGCGTAAAACCAACTCTCCAAATTACGAAATATGTAACATTTTAAGTTGAGGATCTATTTCGCATACTAATGGAATGTATACGCTACGCTCCTAAAACAAACGTACTTGTAACTAAAAACTTGGCTTAAATTTACATAATATTGGTGCCTTTCACGGTTTGTTGTCGCAGCCAACATCACCTGCTGCAAATATGTTATTTTCATTGTATAGTCAATGTAGATAGGATTTAATGTACCTAAGAGTTACCATGGGACTGACATGTTCACTTTGTGAAAAAAGTTCCCTTTACTAAAATAGAGAAAAAAATATATATTAGTAGGATTTAGAATAATTGAAACAAATTACATTAATTAAATCGTTGGACTAAATTGCTTGTCTAAACTAGACTATTTTCCTCATTCTTGTTGAAGTTGTAGTAGGTAATTAGATTTTTCTATTTTAATCACGTGCTCGTTTTCCACGTGAGAATTTTTTTAACTATGGTAATATCATGTGTTTTTTTTCCACAGAGAACGATTTGGACTCTATGAGGTAGATTACTCGAGTCCACTACGAACACGTAAACCTCGAAAATCTGCTTATTTTTACAAACACATTTTAAAAACAAGAATTTTGGATGTAAACTATGAACCTGAAGAAATATGCTGAAATACTAATAATAGAAAAATAATAATAATAAAATAATATCTATACTAAAAATAGTTTTATACAACTAAATTGTCATAAGAAATAAGTTTAAAAAACTTTAACCCGACTACGTAAAAAAGGTGTCTAAGGCTGGGACTATACTACCGGAATCTCTCCGGTCGGATAAAATTCAGTTTTTCGGCACGCCACCGACTACACGCGTCAGGGTTGAATGGCGCGTAATTTATTTAGAGCTGGATACTGAGCCCTTTGCTCACGTTCGACAGTGTTACCAAATCTTAAAAATATTTCTTTCAACTACATAAGTTTGACTCACAAAAGCGTCAAATAATCGCTACAATTACTTGAAAATCCCGCTAAAAAAATAATATAAATACTGTAAAAAACAATTAATAATGACAAACAAATAATAAAAATTAATATTCAGTATTCAACGTGTATTTAAACTCGCAAAAAAACTTCAAATATGGGATGTGAAAAATGACATAGGTACTAATAATACTACTGGTACTAAGTTTGCGAAAGAATGTTGACACAAAAAATACCGCAACTAAATAATTTTAATAAAAATAACTGACCACCATCCCGGAATTTTATAATGGATGTCATTTTCGTATTCAGCACCCTCAAAAACCTTATAGACGACACCTATATTAATTTTACAAAAAATAAATATCCGACATCTTCGAATATTTATTTTTTCGAAATTCAAAATGGATTACATTTTTGTAATCAGCAACCCCAGAAACCTAGAAAATGATACCCATGTTCATTTTAATAAAAATAAATGTCCGCCATCTTGGATATTTTTAATGGAAATCATTTTCATATTCAGCACCCCTAAAAATCTTAAAGACGACATGCATATCAGATTTGCTAAAAAGGCCGAAACAAGAAAATAATTCAGATAGAAATGCATAGGTAGAAATATGGTCAAGTTAGAGCCGTGGTCGCACCCGCTATTGGCATAGCTAAACGTTAGTTCACACCGACATCCGTCACGTCTACGTATGAGCTCCCTAAGCCCTAGAGAAGTTTCTAGAATTATATCCCAAGATAGATACAGACGGCTGCGATTTGACATCGACTGCTCCGCACCATATAAAGTAGGTGCGACCACGGCTCTACCTTGACCATTTTTTTACATATTATGCATTTCTGGATTTCTATCTGAATTATTTTCTTGTTCGGCCTTTTTTTACGTATTCGGGTTATAGTTTTTTTTTATTTCGTATTTTTTCGTTTTCCAATCGAAAATATTTTTGGAATAATATTAATAAGTACCTATGTAAAATTAAAATATCTTCTTTACGAGCGCGGACCGAGCCAATTTTTTTTTCTAGATTTGAAGATCGATTATAATATTATATTATGAACGAAATATTATTTATAATATTATGATAATCAAGAAACGCAATTGAGATCATTCAACAGTCAACACCAATTCACTTATTCACCGTATAATACTAATAATAATATTCACCGACACAACGATACTGTGATTCAGAAATATGTAAGACCAGTATAGTGACATCTATCCAACGAATAAGTAATAAAAATGCTAATAATTTATTTCATCTACATTAACGGATGCACCGTTTAACCGATTTTAATCTAGTTTTTTTTTGTTTGAAAGCTGTCATGATCGAGAGTGTTCTATAGCTATAATTTATCATCATATAAAATTAAATATATTTTATGAAGGTAAAATAATATATAAATGATATATTTATAGTGTTTTATTACGTAATGTTCCAAAATTCTTCAACTGGGTTAGTACGAATTGCAAGACTGCATTTTAAACATGTATTTTGAAATATGTAAAATATATGCACATATTTGTGGTGTGCTTGCCACGAGTCACGACCCTTCTTTTGATACCAAACTTCTTTTTAACCGAATTAATCAAAATTCTTTTGATTAATTCGGTTAAATTTTTTAGATGTTAGAATCTGAGGTTAAATTTTCGAAATACAAAATTTTGAAAAAATTATATAGCCTATGTTACCCACGGCATCATTACAAATCTTTTGACACCTAATTTATTAAAATCGGACCTCGTAGCGTCTAAACTACTGAGTTTAGACGCTACGAGGGACCAAATATACATACATACATAGACTGCCAAAACTTCCTTCCCTTTGGCTTCGCCGTAGTCGGGTAACAAGGGTGCTGATGTGGTCAATCCTAAAATAAATATTTTCTATGTTCTATTATTATTTATTACCCAGGGATAACTATGGATACGTTATATCCTTACAAAACTGACAAAATTTTTGTGCCGCGATACACATTGACATTTTTCATTATTGTGAAAATTCAGAGCACTAAAACTTGAACTCTGCATTATAACAGTAGAGTTGAAAATGGAAGTTTCAAGTGTCGAGATGTCATATATGACATTGACTTAACACTTGTGTTCGATTTTCAACTGTATTGTATTAGCGCAGAGTTCTATTTTCAATGCTCTGAATTCTCATCGGCCCGCCGGATTCCGGTTCATATAGTCCCAGCCTTAGGCCGTTTGTCCACCGCCAACGTCAACGGGACGTCAACGAGAACGAGATGACGCCACCGATTTAGCGACACATACATTTACTATGGCCGTATGTCCACCGCACGCCTGTCACTCGAGCGCCGTCATCCCGTCCGCCGAAATATCGCTTAGTTCGGCGCTACCGCTAGAAATCGGGCCGAGATTGTGACGGGCCGAAGAGGCGGCAATACATAACACGTATAAACGTGTCCACCGCCACCGTCGCCGGGACGTCAAAGACATGACGGCGTCAAAGTAGCAATACCTACATTGAATAACATACATACAAGAACAAACTGAACCACCGAGATCGTTGCGGTTGACAAACGATCGCCGCCCGTCACGTCAACTTAATCTCGGCCTGAAATAATCTCGTTCTCGGTGACGTCCCGACTCCCGTTGACGGTGGCGGTGGACAAACAGCGTCTTTGTTGATTGAAAGAATCTTTCAATCAACACAAATATAAACTATGTAGTGGCTCTGCGACCCTGTTTCTCGGGTCGCGGTCTCGTGTCTCGCGTCGCGTGCATCGGAAGGCTACCATTACAGTTTACATTAATTGATTTGGAGTATGACAGATAGTAATTACTAATAATTAATAGATGAAATCTCATGTAACCCCGCACTATGCCTAATATTTTAATCAACACAGATGCTGTTTGTCCACTTATATAATATATTTTTATTATTGTATAGATTTTTGGGTTTTTATGGGTAATATACCCATAAAAACCCAAAAATACGTGAAACGAAAATTTCAAGTACAGTTTTACGAGAATTTTGCGTACGGATGAGAGTGAAATTTGGTACAATTAAAGTTTATGCTCAGGAAGGCGTGCGAAAAGCTTAAATTTCTTAAAATAATGCTTAGAAATACATTAAATTCATAATATCAGCAACACACACCACCATGGATTTGGTTCACACATATACATACACGTATTCGTTAATATATTGCCCTATGAGTTTTGACGTTCGGTTTCATCGTGAAAAACATGAGTGAAATTTTATTTTTCGTAATTATAATATAACTGGACTGATATTCTTTTAATTATTACATTAATCATAGTTTAAAATTATTATCCCTACCTCAGTTACCTAACACTACCTTTTTCTTCTTTGCCGTACACACAACCGTTTTGTTTGATATAATTATATTATAGGTTGACGTTTGTTAATTTTTTTTATTATTTATATATGGCTATGGCATCGGCTTATAACCATTTGCCAGTGTCGAGTTAAAATGGCGGAATAGAACTTTCGTTTCAATTTTCAACACCGTATTCCCATATCGTCAAGTCTAAAGTCTAGTCAAAGTCCAAATATATAGTCAGTACAGTCCATGAGTCATGTCAGTCGATTCAGTAAAGTGGTAGAAGCTTTACTGAAAGTTCCTAGGGAGTTTTGGCGGGAAACCACAAAATAGCACGTTTTTAGAAGTTGTACCACTTGCCCACACTTGTGCACGTTAACGAATATTTAATGGTTAATATTCTACCAATATTACACATTAAGAACTGAGATAACACAAATTTAAGAAACATTACAAATTCCACAACGTCACCCATTGAACTCCCCGGCAAAACTCCGACGTTTTTTAATCTGTCACAACATTTTTTTTTCTTTCTATCTGAGAAGCAAAATAATAAATATGAAGGTTTTTGTTTCAATATAAAAAATAATATAGCTGTCTCTCACATTATCGCGCGCGATAAGGGGCATCGTATCGTATAATGTGTAAACGCTCTAATACGTGAAGTAAAAATCACGTTTTCACGGTTTTATACCTATTTTAAGGGCTATCCTCACGGTCCAGTTTTCATATCCAGCAGCCTGTCAATATTTTGTTTATATCTTTACATCTGTTAATAGCAGTAAATATCCAGGCGGATTTGCCAGAAGGCTGAGTAGGCTGAAGCCTAGGGCGGCAAATTTTAGGGGGCTTACCGCCCCCTATGGCCTGAACATTTTTTGTGTTACAGAAATATAAAAAACATTATTATTTGCATATATGGATAACTCTCGAAAACTTAAGAAAAAAAATATTTTAGTACTGTATAGTATACCTACTTTACTCTAACGTCTGAATCCAAAAAAATACTAAACGCTCTGTAAACTATACTTTTACGATAATATAATGTATTTTGCGCTGTTGTTTTCATTTAAAGAATACACACTTGCAAATAGCTATTTGGTAAAAATTTTAACCAGGACAATTGTAAAAACTACAATTATACTCTTGATTATATAAGAAGAGTAATTTTTAGAAGGAAGTTTGGGGGGGGCTGCAGGTTGGACCGTGAGTATGGCGCTTAAACACTATAAATATAATAGAAAAATTTTACACATTTTAATTGGCATCTAAGAGGCAAAAGAACCCTTAAAATTGAAACTAAAAAATTTAAATATGAAATATGGTCGAATTTCGACCACAGGGCGATCTCTAGTACCCATAATAACCCAAAAAAAACAGATCCCGTGCACCCGCAGACTTGTGTTACGGGGATCAGACAACGAGAAGTATATTAAAATACGTTTGTAATACACATCCATGACCCAGGAATACAGAAAAACTTTTTGATCCTTCGGTGGGATTCGAACCTGCGACCCCCGGCTTGAACACCAACACGCTCAACCACTGAAACATATAGGTATCTAATGTACTATAATTTATTTTTTAAGGTTCCGTACCCAAAGGCTAATCCTACCGAAACCGTTAATGATAAGAATTTATGTAATAATAATAAGAAAAATGTAATTAACCTGGTGCATCAAAATTTACAAGGGATGGTAGGTTCGAATCGTACAGGTATCGACATTATATGTATTTCAGAACATTGGTTTAGAAAACATGAACTCACTTCCAATTTCAAGGCCGTAAGGATATGCTTCTTTTCAAAGCTGGAATTAAGTCTGACCCAGCAAATTATAGACCGTTATCAATACTACTGGCTTTTAGTAAAATATTTGAAAATATTATCTTAAATCAACTACCAGTACACTTTAATACAAATAATTCATTGCATACTACACAATTCGGTTTTACTAAAGGTCGGTCTACTACATATGCAGGTATCGAGCTTCTTTGTAGTAGTATACTCGAGGATTAGGAGGAGGCGCAGGATGCATTAGGGGTTTTTGCGACCTTTCCAAAGCATTTGATTGTGTAGACCATGCTACACTATTCAGAAAATTACACCACTATGGCATAAGGGACTCAGCTCTTAATCTTTTGAGTTCTTATCTTAAAACTAGGACTCAAAGGTTAGAGGTTAAAAGTCAAAAGTCCACTGGGACTAAAATAGAATTAGATGTCCCACAGGGATCAATTTTAGGTCCATTTCTTTTTCTCATCTACAAAAATGACTTGCCTTATCTAGTTCAAGATAGGCATGAGATGTACTCTTAGCCGATGACACTTCACTAATATTTAAAGTGAAGCGACAACAATCAAATTACGACGAGATAAACTCTCTCTCTCAAATATAGTAAACTGGTTAATCATTTACTTTTAAATGCAAATAAAACAAAATTTTTAAAGTTTAGCTTGCCAAATGTTAGGCAAGTACAAACCAATTTACTTCTCATTGATGAGAAAATGAACTTGGTAGACTCCACTGTATTCTTAGGAATTACGCTAGATTGTAATTACAGTGGGGTCCTCATATTGCTAACCTAGCAAATAGACTCAGTTCTGCAGCATATGCAGTCAGAAAAATTAGAGAAATTTCAGATGAAGAAACGGCACGCCTGGTTTATTTCAACTACTTCCTTAGTAGAATGTCTTATGGCATACTTTTATGGGGAAATGCTGCCGACATAAATTCAATATTTGTCCTGCAGAAGCGGAATATTCGTGCTATTTATAAAATGTCCCCTTTTGAATCTCTGAGAGAAAAGTTTAAAGAAATATGTGTACTGTTTAAAGAAATTTATTATACGTTAAAAAAAACTTAAGCAGTTTCAAGAAGGTAAGTGATAATCATTGTATCAACACTAGAAATAAGCATAAGCTAGATGTACCAGTGATAAGACTTAGGAAAGTAAGTAAATCTTTTAAGGTTCAATGTATACGCCTATACAATAGGATCCCAGAAAACGTTCAAAACCTTTCTATTAATAAATTTAAAAAAGTAGTCAAAGAACGATTGTGTGCTAAAGCTTATTATAAAGTAAATGATTTTGTTAACGATTGCACACCTTTGGAATAAGATGCTCCCCTGCAAGCCTGTCTCTATGTACTTGTGACTTTTTTTAGTCTTTTTTTTAGTATATATATTTAACAGATTTAAGTTTACAATGTAAAATATGTATTTCTTTCACAAGAACAATTTTCCATCTTTTTGCTAAAAGATAGCCCCGTGCCAGTTTCTTACGCCGGTTCTTCTAGGTGGGTTAGGGTTGAACCGGTGGTAGCTTTTTCTGTTGAGTTTCCGAAAAAAGCTTGTAAGTTTCATTTGGAAATAAAAAAAATCATTTCATTTCATGTTAAAGGGTAAAAACGGGACCCTATTACTGAGACTTCGCGATTTGTCTATCCGTCCGTGAGTCCTTCTATCCGTCTGTCACCAGGCTGTATCTCGAGAAGCGTGATAGCTAGACAGTTTACTAGCTAGCAATTTTCACAGAGGTTGTATCTTTGTTAACGCTATAACAAATACAACTCTAAGAACAAAATAAAATCAATATATAAGGTACATACAACAAACGTATTTTTTTGCCGTTTTGTACGGAACCCTTCGTGCTCGAGTCCGAGTCGCACTTCGCCTGTTTTTATAAAACCTGTGCTATTAAATGAACCGCAAAGTGTAATTTACATAATCAGTTGTCTTCAAAATTAATATATAAAAGATATTTATGTTATTAATTTATTATTGAGTCACGCTTAAGTCTAAGATCAGGTAAGGTAACCTTTGCTTGGCTATAATAATTACTTCCTCTCTAATTTTTCTAGGAATTGGAACAAGTATAAAACAGATGAATCGTTGAAGTATGTATTTGTCATTTGGTTCTGCAAACGTGAGTAAAACGTTGTTACTGTGAAATGAAATCAAGTGTTAAATAGTGCCACTAAAATTGGTTTGCAACGTTGAACTAACATAGTTACGGATGTTTTTGCGATTCTGATTTTCCCAAAGTTTCCTGTAAATTACCTATTTAATGCTTTGCAGCAGTTACTGTGATCATAGGCAAAATGACCACGCTTGATGTAAACTGTAAACACCTACACTTATAGAAATATTGGGAAAACTTTCATATACTTACGTAATAAACGCAATGAAAGTTCGTAATGGATGTACTATAATTTCTATGAAGGGATCGATGTTTAAGGCCGGGAATGCAATATTCATTTCCCAACGGCCGCTCTAGTTTTACCCTCTTAAGTAGAATACTTTTACGTGAGCTGAAATATCGAAAGCACAGGCTGATGTTGCCCTCATGTTCCTTTAACTGGACCTTTCTAAAAACACGAAGAAATAAGAAATGTTCAAGTGTTTATTAAATTCTCCTTTTTTTAAAGTTAAGTTTCAAATCTAATTGAGTGTGTTTAAAACATGCGGTTTTAGTTTATGGGTTACTACTTTACTTACTTTAACAAGTATAAGAAAAAAAGTCTATCATAAGTAGTACCTAAGATAAGTTTTATTTATAGAAAAGTCTATTTTTTTTAGTTTTTTAAACACTGACCAGAAATGAATGAATTACATCGGTTTTTTGTTTTGATATTATACACTAACTATGCTGATAAATAGACAGTAAATAGTATGATGCACTTTTTTTATATGCAAGTTCATTTATTATAGAAAAAATTGCATAATTTATTTTCTAATCGAAGTTTAAACATTTTGGGTATAAAGGCATAAGTGACCAATATTTTTTAAATACTTATTGTCGGGGTTTCGAGTAGATTTTATCGTATCGTATAATCGTACAATTCATCATTGTATCTACCATGACTAGTGAATTATTGCTATTTTAGTAATATATTTTAATAATTTGAAGTTGATCCCGTTTTCACCAAAGTGGTGACCTGCTGATGGGATCCATGGGGAATCGAGGGAACTCCTCGAAATTTATATGGACACATAGGGCTTTTGACTTTTACTGAAGTAGCCCAAGCAACTGCTGGTAGCATTAAAAAATAAATCAAAAAGTAAGATTTTGCACCAAGGTATACCCTAGACCCAAAAGTATTTAACAGAACTTCTGACACCTTACGTGACGTGTATCTAACACGTTTGGGGTTTTCGGCGTTGTTTAAAGAACTGCTAGCATATGTCACTATGTCAATTATATTAATCATCATCATCACCACTATCATCACATCATACAACATTAAATTATGACGATTTATTAGGTACTTCTCATAGTATTTTACACCAACACGGATATCTTTCAACATTACTCTGCTGTTTGTGGACCTATTTGCAAAATTATTTTGTTTCTGTAAAGGGTATAATTTGAAGTTGGTCCTTTAATCACTAAAGTGGTGACCTGGGTGATGGGATCTATGGTTGAACTCTTCGAAATTTATATGGACACATATAGTGATTTTGACTTTTTCTGAAGTAATCAGAGCATATGCTACCAAAAAGTAAGCTTTTGTACCAAGGTATACCCTGGATCCAAAAGTACTGAACAGAACTCCTGAGTCCTTATAGATACATGTTTGGGAATTCCGGCGTTGTTTAAAGAACTGCAAGCATATGCTATCATACCACTTACAGTAGTTATCATCATCACCACCATCTTCACACGGAACACCAACATATTATTACGATGACTACTCATCAGAGTTCTGTGCACCGAATATCAATGTCATTGTAATTTAGCTATTGCTAAAATTATATTCGTGATCATCATCATCACTTTAATATATTTAATACTTACTGTTACATTTTTTCCGCCGACTACTACAATAGATAATAATAATTATTTAATAATACAGTGTCTAATCATTATCATCATTGGTGATTGTTGTAGGTACACAAATCGGTAATGCTTATTTGGGGAAATACCACGGCTTCTCAGAAAACTGGCATAAAATAACGCTTGAGTTTGTTTTGCCGAAAGAGTGAAAATACCGGACGCTTTTTTATATTTATAATCTTCTTAAAATGTGTTAATAATAATATAATAAATATAACTGAAAAGAGAAAAATAATTATTTTTACTGACTACAAAATTATGAAGATTGAGTAGAGAATTAGTTAAAATTTTAGCCTCATACAGAAAGGGGAATTATTTAGAAAAAAAGTTTTATTTCATACTTTTATGTGTATTTTTACCCGACTGTCAGGAAGGATTATGTTTTTCGCGCGTATCTTGTATGTATGTATGTAAATTTCTTTATTCCGTGGGAATAAAGAAATATCTTCCAAACGGCTGGATGGATTTTGACAATTTCGTTAGATTTGTCTCAATAACCCAAGTGTCCTTAGATAGCTTTTTTTTTAAATGACAAAATGGCGGATTCTGGCGCCAAATTGTAAGTAGTTCAAGTTTTTTTTTAACCAAACTTATCGACAGTGGTATCAAAATAAAGGCGATTAAATGGAGATTTCAAAAATATACATATGTCATGTATTTAAATTTAATCAGGAATAATTACAATCATTTTAATGAAATCTATCGAATAAATTTGTAATCAATGGATTCAAATGAAGTCATATTTAGCTTTAAATATATAAAAATGTTGGACCCTATTGCGCATTTTTGTTATACCCGGTATAGTTAATCATATTTTGTATTTATGACGGTCACCAAATCAGTTTTAATTTTTTTATTCCGCTACTTACTGCTAGATGGCGCTGTATGTCGTTTAAAACGCGCTATCAAATGTTGTTTCCGCGAGAGGTCAGGCGTACGTGGCTTTGAGCAGAGTCAGATCACTTTCAGGTCTAACGGTTAGTTCACTAGATCCTAGAAAATTGCTACATCAACCACACGACCAAAACTCTCTTGAGGAATTGAACCGCTTACGTCAATTATAATTTTCATTTTTATTTTGTTTCACACGCTATAATAATAATACATTTTGTCCAATTTACAAATACTAGTTCATAGAAATGTGCCGGACAGAACACTAAAAAGTCTAAAATAAAATAAATAATTAGAAAAATAAAAAAAACCCGACTGCAAAAAATAACCTAATATACCTACCTAAGATACCTAACGCACTAAAAAGACTGAAACAAGACTGTAAAATCACAGTACTAAAACCTAATTCAACCCCTATTTTAGTTTAACAGATTACCCTATGGGTTGAAGATTATGTGAAGTGAAATAATTGTCATGGTGTTTGTTAGCAGGCGGGACCCATTTACAAATTATATATCGTACGAAAATAAATAGGTCCCACTTGATAACAAACACCATTACAATTATTTCACTTCACATAATCTTCAACCCATAGTGTAATCTGTTAAACTAAAATTGAGGTTGAGTTAGGTTTTAGTACTGTGATTTTACAGTCTTGTTTCAGTATTTTTAGTGCGTTAGGTTAGGTATCTTAGGTTTTTTTTTGCAGTCGGGTTTTTTTATTTTTCTAATTATTTATTTTATTACTTTGGTCGTCGGATTAATTTTTTGTTTAAAAATAATAATTATACAGCTCTCTGCTCTCTGTCTCTGTTTTTGTTCCTTAAAATATATTAATCTCCTTGTAAGTACCTACTATGTATACATTTCATTACTTTCAGGAGATAACACAAAAATAGCCATGGACCAGTTTACATAGTAAGTAATTAAATAAATCTGAAATTACCTAATTTAAAATCTTTTTGACATTTTAAAGGTTTTTTTTTTATTACAGCCTTATATTTATGATGTTAAACTGTGCTGTAAGCTCTGGTCAAGAACTGAAGAGCAACAGAAAGGATAGAAAATTTCCGGAGGGATTCTTGTTTGGCACCGCGACTGCGGCATACCAAGTGGAGGGAGCGTGGAACGTGTCTGGTCGGTTTTTCAATAGTTCTGTGAAATAAAATCACTTCAGGATATAAATGTTGTTGTAATTTTTGATTCATATAAAATACCTGAGAAATATTCAGGGTCTAGACTGTACCACTTTTTTACCCGACTACGGCGCAGTCAAAAAGAAGGGTAATGATTTTGGCCGTCTATGTATGTATGTATGTTTCTTCCACCGTGGCGCCTAAACTACTGGTCCAATTTTAATGAATGAGGTATCCATTGATATGTAATAGTGGTCTGGGTAAAATAGGCTATATAATTTACGTAGTAGGTATAGTTTTTTTAAATTGTAGTTGTTAAATTTTAGGTAAAACTGAAAGCATATGGGATCATGCAGCCCACAAACGACCATGTAAAATAAAGAATTGTACGACTGGAGACGTAGCGAACGATTCATACAACTTATACAAAAGAGATGTTGAAATGATAAGAGAACTCGGCCTCGATTTTTATCGATTTTCCTTGGCGTGGACTCGAATTCTCCCGACCAGTTTCCCAGACGTGATTAATGCAGCGGGTGTCGAGTACTACAATAACTTAATTAACGAACTCTTAAAATACAATATTGAGCCAATGGTTACGATTTATCACTGGGACTTACCACAGAAGCTGCAAGACTTGGGCGGGTGGTCCAACCCATACATAGTGGACTGGTTCACGGACTACGCCCGCGTCGTGTTCGAGCTGTTCGGGGACCGCGTGAAAAAATGGATCACGATCAACGAACCCCGGGAAACCTGCTACAACGGGTACGCGGGCGGAGCTCTCGCGCCCTTCTTGAACATCACGGGCATCGCAGAATATATGTGTGCTAAGAATTTACTAATGGCTAATGCGAAAACTTGGCACATGTATGATGACGAATTCAGGCCGAAGCAGGGCGGTATTGTAGGAATAACGTTAGGATCGTCCTGGTATGAGCCTTATTCTGACGAACACAGGGAAGCTACAGAAGATGTTCTCCAATTTGAGGTCAAACTATAGAAATAATATTATATTCAATATTTTAGTAAATTTTTTGCGTCAATCATTATATTTACTAATATTATTATTGATTTTAGTGGGGACAATACGTGCACGCCATATTCACCGAATCTGGCGGATTTCCGGAATCAATGAAACGAAAGATATCCTCGAAGAGCGCTCAACAAGGTTTCTTTAGATCGAGACTCCCAGAATTAACGCAAGAGGAAGTTGATTATATAAAAAGAACCTCAGATTTCTTAGGTCTAAATCATTACACGACCTCGATTGTGTATAGAAATGAGACCTCGCACCTGCTTTACGAATCGCCTTCATATTATGGGGATATAGACGTCCTTACCTATCTGGATAGCAACATGCCTACTTCGGCATCTTCATGGCTGAGAGTATGTGTATATCTGTAGTTACCTAACTCAATAACCGTAATAAAGTAAATTATACATAAGTATTAAGGATACAACTGTTATATAATAAAATATTCCTATACTCACAAGTAGCAAATTCCTTTTAAATTACAGGTATGTCCGTGGGGCTTTACCAAACTTTTGAAAAAAATAAAAGACGACTATGGAAACCCGCCTGTTTATATCGCCGAAAACGGGTTCTCAAGTTACGCAGGATTAGTCGACGATAGCCGGATAGATTTCTTTAGGTCGTATCTAGAGGCGATGTTGGACGCCATTGACGAGGGGTGCAATGTTAAAGCATACACGGCCTGGAGCCTCATGGATAACTTTGAATGGATTGAAGCGTTCACGTATGTATTTTTCGTATTACAACCAAACACAAATTTTGTACGGACTGTTTTTCTGGAATCTATCTTGTTTAAAGAAAGGTATTAGCAATATGTTTAAAATTCTAATGTTTCCTTAAAATCAATTAAGTACATATCAGTTCAAAGGCGATATATGAGCTAAATCTAATAATGATTATTTTAAAATTTATTTGTTTCCAGGGAGCGTTTCGGCTTGTACGAGGTGGACCACAGCAGCCCCAATCGCACGCGCACGCCGCGTAAGTCCGCGTACGTGTTTAAGCAGATCGTGCGCACACGCACGCTCGACTTCAGCTACGAACCCGACTTGTCAGCTCCTCTATCAATTGATCCAGGACATTAAATATTCTCAGCGTAATCGGTGTTTTATTATTGAATATAATACCCATAAGAAAAAATACACAAACTAGCACAAAAACGTAGGTCATTTTATTCCATTAGTATCTTGTTAAAATGTTAATTTAGCTTTTTAAATGGAATAAAAATTCGGTCAATAGGTATAATAAATAACCTTAAACCTAACCTAACCAAAAGCATGTCAGGAAAGGTTCCGTATAGTACACCGAATAATAGCTTAATAATTTTTCAAATCACTTCAAAAGTTATGGTCCAATTTCCCCCAAAAGAATTTTCCTAAAGAGTGTTTAGCACGAACTATCAGCATGGAACAAGGAAAGTAACAACACTTATGTCTTATACTTAGTTTAGAAATGCTGGGTTTTCACCACAACCACCAACTTGTAAACCTCTTTGGAGGCTGATTACTCGAAAATAGTTTACTTTATAAAAAGTCGTATACCAAATATTGATTTTATTAAAAAATTAATTAATTAAAAAATTAAAAAAATCCCGACTGCAAAAAAACTGAAAAGAAAAAAAAACTAGAGAGTTTTTAACAGTCGGGATCCATTATTATTATTAGGAAGACAGATTTTAAATTACAGATCTATATAATATAGTACTTGGTTAAGAGTTCTAATAGACAAAAAAAGAGTCACAAAAATAATTTACCGGGATTAGAAGCTACCATATTACGAATTTCCGAACAAAAATTAACCAAATTATCAATTGGATACGACATATAAGAATCGAAATTATAAATAATATTTTGTTGCACGATGAACGAAAAAACATATATAACGTAAAATGCGCAGTTTCCAAGGGAAAGTTTCAGACCTAGTAAGGTCAAGTTTTCTCCCCCAAAACTACCTGCAGACTAAGAAATACTTGCAGCCGTTTCCGAGACATATATATATATATATATATATATATATATATATATATATATATATATATATATTATATATATATATATATATAACTCGAGGTGCCCTGCCCTATATATATGTATATATATACATATATATAGGGCAGGGCACCTCGAGTTCTGCAGGTGCGGCCGCCAATCAGGCGGAAAACCTCAAGCGGCGCAAATATGAGAACCTTAGTGGGGATCTCATATTTGAACCGTTTGGGGTTGAAACCTTAGGTACCCCATGTACCTGTGTGTATGTCTGGGTGCGCACAAACTTTTCGGAGAAATCTCCAAAAAACTCATTGAGGCCACCCGAGACCCCAGAGCCGGCACCTACCTGGCCCAGAGAATAAGTATCGCAATCCAGCGAGGAAACTCTTTGAGCCTTCTAGGTACTCTGCCTGGTGGGGATGACCTGGGAGATTTCTTTTTTTTTTGTAGCATTTTAAGTTTTGGAGTAGTTATTATTTTTTTAGTACTTACCTACTTTTATGGTTAAATTATTTTATATATATATAGAAGATACATAGTATAGGTAATCTATACTATGTATCTTAGTCTGACGCTCAAGTTACTTCAAAAATCCCCTCTTGGACTCCCATTTGTTAATTAATTAACTACCATTAAGTTTCGATAAGTCACGAGAAAAAAAAAAAATAGTCAACAATTTTGAGATAATACAGTTCATCACAGAGATATAGGTAATATTACATAGCGGTGCCAATGTGCATCTGCACATTGGCACCGCTATTTGCTTGGCATTGCTTATCTAAGCATACCGGCAAAGAGGTTAAATCGAAAACAACATGCTGACATTGAAATTGTGAGTACTCAAATAGCAAAATTGCTTTATAACGTATGATTAATAAGAATATAACCCTTTTAATGTTTAACTCCTGCGCGTATTTTTTTTTAAACATTACACAAAACATCGAAACATTGGGGCGTGGCTATGCACATTTGTGTAGGAATACACAATGTTTTTGTCTTCCGAGATGGACGGAAAACATTCCCCGCGCGGGTAGACGGGAAGGAATGTTTCATTTCTTATCAACTGTTACGCCATTCATATGACGATTAAACATAGAAATACGGAAGAAATTATTTATCAATCCCAAATGGGTCTTCTATTCGTAACTCTTGATAAATACTAAAATTATGGGTCACTAAATATGGCCTACCTCGAAATCTTGGGGTCTAAAAAGGCCACTTTAGATCTTTCATATATTTTTTCCATACAAAAATCGCGAAGTGGTAAAAGGGCTACATGATTCATCTCATCTGATTTCATAATATTAGTAAACATCAATTTTGACAGTTTTCAATAGAAATGCGTAAATGGCGCACAATATGAGTTGAAAAAAATATATGAAACACCTAAAGTGTCATTTTTAGACCCCCTCTTTTCTTTAACTGCGAGTGCTTACGTCTTCCTCATCGGAGCTCATGATCTTGTCTACACAAAATGTTTTGTTTCAATCAAAAACATTTACTATAGCTGGAGACAGATTGTGTATGTTTGTTGTTGATGACGTTTAACTAATGTTTTTGTTTCATGTTTTCTGTGTAATGTTTCGAAAGAACATAAGTAGGAGTCACGCCTTTAGTTTAACTTTCTTCCTTTTAGTTGCAAACTGAAAGTATTTTTTGCTAATAAATCATATCGGCCTTAAAACCTTTTCTGATAGACGTTTATAAAACAGACTTTTAATAGCAGTCGTGTCTGCGCTATACGCCACTACAGAAACTTCGATAGCGCGGTCCAGGACTATGATCGGTCCGCCAGATTAGCACATTACGTACTAACTATTTATTAATCTATGACATTAGTATAGTAAACAAGATTACAACAAAGCTATGTTCTCTTTTACTGATCGTTAATTTTGACGCTGTGTTTTGTTTCGATTGAATGCGATGTTCAGATAGAACCCAGCAAATTTCCGAAAGATTTATTATTCGGGACTGCTACAGCATCCTACCAGGTAGAAGGAGCATGGAATTAAGATGGTAATTAAACAAATCGTGGCACAATAATTATAGATGATTTTACCGACAAATTGATCATTATGTGTATGATGTTCCAGGTAAATCTGAATACATTTGGGATCGTATAACTCATCAAATACCGTGTCCCATAAAAAACTGCAACACCGGAGACGATGCTAATGAATCCTATCGACATATGTACAAAAGAGATGTTGAAATGGTAAGGGAGCTAGGAATAGATTTTTACCGATTTTCCTTGTCTTGGTCTAGAATCCTTCCGACTAGCTTCCCCGATGTAATCAACCAAGCAGGAGTAGATTACTACAACAACTTAATTGACGAATTAAAGAATTACAACATTGAACCTATGGTAACTATTTACCATTGGGATTTGCTCAAAAGCTTCAAGATTTGGGTGGCTGGTCGAACCCGCACATGGTCGATTGGTTTAATGATTACTCTGGTATTACAGTAAGTACATCGTGGTATGACCAGAAACTGATGATCACATGGAAGCTATGGAAGATCAAAATCAATTCGAAGTAAGGAATTTTTACAATTTATTTCATAGAATATTGCATTTATTTCTTTTTTTTTTAATATATGGCGTCGGCTTATAACTATTTGCCAGTGTCAAGTTAAAAAGGCGTGAAATAGAAATTACGTTTCAATTTTCAACACCGTATTCCTAAATTGTCAAGTCAAAGTCCAAATAGATAGTCAGTGCAGTCAATGAGTCAGGTCAGTCGATTCAGTAAAGTGGTAGAAGCTTTACGGAAAGTTTCTAGGGAGTTTTGGAGGGAAAACAAAATAGCCCGTTTTTATAAGTTGTACCACTTGCCCACACTTGTGCACGTTAACGAATATTTAATGGTTAATATTCTACCAATATTATACACTAAGAACCGAAATAACACAAATTTATTAAGGAAATACAAAATCCACAACGTTACCCATTGAATTCCCCGTCAAAACTCCCAACATTGCATTTCTTTACAAATTCAGAGAGGATACATACAAAAGTTTCTCTGACGGATGAAACATTCTTTTTTATCCGACTTCCAAGAACGGAGGTGGTTTTACCTTCGGCTGTATATTATATTCGGCTGTATAGGTACCAGCCTACTTGAACGTGAGTTCTAAAGAAAATTGTTTTTTTTCAGGATATTGTTAGGTATTACTTCAAAATTATGAAGATTGAGTAGAGAAATAGTTCAAATTTTAGCCAAATTTAAAAGGGGAATTATTGCATACATTTTTGTGCATTTTTACTTTGGAAGTCGGTTTTCATTTGAAATCGTCAACGATAAATAATTATTTGTATATTATTGTAATGATTATGTACATTTTCACTATTCTTCTGTTATTGTGTATAGAAACGAATCCGTAGAAGGAATCACCTTCATATAGAGACGACCTTGGGGTACTGGGATATACGCATAGTGATTGGGCGGGATCAGCATCTTCTTGGTTGAAGGTATGTAAATATTTACTATGTTTTTAATTTTGATACTAAAGGTGACTTGATATTTAGGTGCATAAGACAAGTAATATTACTTACGTAAGTAATTAATGATACCTATAGCATTTTTTTATGGAATATTTGATAGTAGGTATATAGTATGATCCGGGTCCTTGAGACTTCACTCATTGCTCAAATAACTTTGAAATATTTTTAAGTCACATAGTTAAATATAAAATTTTAATTCGCGAAATAAAAATATATTATATTCTTGTAGGTGGTTCCTTGGGGTTTCTATAAACTGTTGAATAAAATTAAAGAGGATTACGGAAATCCTCCTGTGATCATAACTGAGAACGGCTTCTCATCTTTTGGTGGTTTAAATGACGACGATAGAATTGACTACTATAGAACCTATCTTGATGCGATGCTCGACGCAATGGAAGACGGTTGTGACGTCAGGGCGTACACAGCATGGAGCCTCATGGACAACTATGGCTGCAAGGATACTCGTGAGTAAATGCGTACTTTATATTTTATGGCCTTACTGTGTTACCTAAATGTCATTTACTTAGTACTTAAGTAGTAAGTTTTAACGCTTTCATTGTATGTGATTCTGATTGAATTTTTTTGACGTGACAACGTCTTATAATTCGATGGAGCCGGCTGCACGCACGAAAAAACATGACTGAAACATGCGGCGTTACCTCGCTCTGAGGCGTTCCATTTTCTTATGACGTTGTCACGTTCAACTATCGTCAGCAAACCGACTTTATTTCTTTTTAGTTGGGTTCTATTTGGGAATAAACTACATAATCCATTTCAATGAGACTTGGTAATTTATTAATCAGAATGTTACACCTAGTAACATGAGGAGCAAATTCATTCTCATACACCATTAAATCAACGCCGTCGATTGCTGTCATAGCAAAGCTTAGTATTGTGTCTTACTTATCTATATTATTTTTAAATACTAATATGTTTTCTAAATATATTGTGCCTTAAAGGCTTAATGTAACCTCAAAAATCAAATTGCAAAGAGCGTTTCGGCCTGTATGAAGTGGACTACGAAAGCCCGGAGAAAACCCGCAAGCCGCGCAAGTCCGCGTACGTGTATAAGGAGATGCTGCGCACGCGCATTATAAATGACGGATTATAAAAAGCAGAGCTTAGAAAGAAACTGCCAAAGATGATAATAAATAAAAGATATCTTATTTAGTATATTGCTTTTGTTTTAGACTATATTCACCGAATTATTTTTAAAGACAACACTCGAAATTCCATACAATAGACAAGAAACTCGTAGGTCTGCGTACTGAGTAGTTACATGAATTCATACAAACCGAGTAACATTATGCTAAGGAGTATCAGCATAATTTTACTTAATATACTCTAGGTATTTGTATTTAATTTGTATTCCGTTCAGATCCAATCAAATCTAAATCGCAACAAAAAGCAAAATGCAATTTACAGTGCAATAGATAAATTACAATAACACAATATTAATTTGGTCGAAATTAATGTTTTTGTTTAAGATTTATTTATTTATTTATTTATTTATTTATTCAATAGATACACCAACAAGGAACAAACATTATTAAAAGGTAAAATTGCACATTCATGATGTTTACACATCTAAATGCTGCCTTAATTATAGGTGTAATACAACTTGCATCTTTTATAAGTACTAAGTGTTATTATTATTATTATTATTATTATTATTATTATTATAAGCATAATTTCAGGGAGATTAAGTTACTATGAATTAATATAATTTACAAATGAAACATAAATAACATATTAAACATATTATATAAGTTATCTTTTATAGTTTATCTTTACCAACCTATGTCAAGCAGCCAGGATGCAGGGACCTCTAATATTTCGACCGTGTCCTTTGGAAATCTGTTGCAATGCTCCCACTGTTCCCGATATTTTAAAAGCCAGCGGGGTTTGAACATCCACGTAGGCAAATGCCACAAACAGCTTCTAACACTCATTCCCCCAATAACCAATTCACTTCCGAACCCAATTTATGAAACAAATTTCTGGCAAGAAATATCCAAATTTAAACGTTTTATACCAGTTCTAAGACGGATCCCTAGGGGTGCCAGAGTGACTGTAGCCCAGAAGCTTGCCGAGACGATACGCCACACAGTGCTGGAGAACTCGAGGCAAGCCTGGGAAAATCTACTCACCTTTCCCTACCGTTTTCTGCATATCACTAGAGATCCGCTCAACAATGCCTCCCTCACTTCAAGAATCAAAAAGAATTGTGTTTCGGACATTAACCTCAACCCAAATTTTTCTTCACATTCCACGGTCAAACATAACATCGTGAAAACTGTGGAAAATAAAATAAGTGAGGGAGACATTAAGGGTGCAGCGCGGCTCCTGTTTTCCAATGACACGGTCGCCCCCGACTGCCCAGAAACCCTCATCGCCCTGGAAAACAAACATCCATCACAATCCAATCCTTTCACAGTTTCCGATGACGCATTACCACCACTACAAACGTCGACAGACAAAGTACGCGGAGCCATCATGTCCTTTCTTCCGGGTTCAGCTGGCGGCCTCGACGGTCTCACCCCTCAGCATCTGAAGGACCTCACCAGCGGTTGCTGCGGGGAGGCCGGCGAGAAGCTCCTGCATGAACTTACGAATCTGTGCAACCTGATGCTACGTGGAGGGGTCGCATCAGATATCGTAGACATTCTGTATGGAGCTAACCTCTGCGCCTTGAGGAAGAGAGATGGTGGCATTCGTCCGATTGCTGTCGGCTCAACATACCGGCGCCTTACAGCCAAACTAGCTTGCAAATCGGTAACTTCCCTCGCGTCATACTTCCAGCCAAAACAGCTCGGTTTTGCCTGCAAAGGAGGTTGTGAGGCCGCCGTTCACTCTTTCAGGACAGCTATCCACAATCAAGGCGATGATGTGTTTCTGAAGGTCGATATCAAAAACGCTTTCAACTCAGTTGACCGAGGCGCCTTGTTGGCCCAAATTAAATCTAAAGCACCTGCCATTTTACCATTTATGCTCCAGTGTTACAACGACCCCACCAAACTCATTTACAAAGACCACCTCATCTCATCCGAAGTGGGCTGCCAACAGGGCGACCCTCTAGGTCCAGCAATCTTCAGCCTTGCTATACACCCGGTCATCGAGCTTCTAGATTCAAAATTTAATGTTTGGTATTTGGATGATGGGACCCTTGGAAGCGATGCACCCACTGTACTATCAGACTTCCGCACTCTGATCCGCGAGTTCCAAAAAATAGGTCTGCAGCTGAACCTAGGTAAGTGCGAACTTTTTGTGCCAGACAGTTGTGGGGATAGAAACGCGATTATATCCAGCTTTAAAGAAATAGCTCCACAACTGTCTGTCATTGACAAGGATTCGCTCTTCCTTTTGGGCTCACCTATTTTAGACGAATCTCTCCCGGACTTCTTAGATAACAAATTACAAAATTTTAATGAAACTTTAGACCGCCTCCTCCAAATTAACTGTCACATGGCCTTTACCCTAATCCGTTTTTGCATTTTCGTACCTAAATTGACATATGTCTTACGGTGTTGTCAACTGTGGAAGTTCCCTCAACTTCTCAAACAGTTGGATGATACCATAAGACAAACGCTCTCCACTATTTTGAATACAAATTTCGATGACCGCGCATGGACTCAGGCAACGCTTCCAGTTAGGTTCCGTGGCCTGGGTGTTCGAAAGCCCTCTGACATATCGCTTCCGGCCTTCTTGTCCTCAGTCCACGCGAACCATAGTCTTATCTCCAAAATACTACATCACCCATCCTACTCCAATACAGTTACCTTTCTGGACGAGGCCAAGGACGCCTGGAGCGTAACTAGTGCTTGTAGCGAATTGCCTGACAATACTTTTTCCCAAAGGCTCTGGGACGAGCCACTCTGCAGACTGGTACGGAATAATCTTCTTAATACGTCCTCCAGTCCTGTGGAGCAGGCTCGCCTCTTAGCTGCGGAGAAGTGGGAGTCGGGCCTTTGGCTACAAGCATTACCGTCACCCAATACGGGCACATTGCTGGATCGAACAGCTTTCCGGTTAGCTACTTCCCTGCGTCTTGGCACCCCCCACGTCGTCCCCCATCGCTGTGTTTGTGGTGCAAATGTGGACAGCCTCGGACACCACGGGCTGTCCTGTCAACGAAGCGCCGGCCGCATCTCCCGACATCACTGTCTGAACGATCTCATCCGTCGGGCTCTTGTCACCGCCGGAGTGCCAGCTGTGCTGGAACCTTCTGGTTTGGCGCGCGACGATGGCAAGAGACCAGACGGTATGACCCTGGTCCCTTGGAGAGTGGGACGGGCTCTTGTATGGGACGCTACTTGCGTCGATACACTTGCTCCGTCCCATGTCCAGGGCACCTCGAGTTCTGCAGGTGCGGCCGCCAATCAGGCGGAAAACCTCAAGCGGCGCAAATATGAGAACCTTAGTGGGGATCTCATATTTGAACCGTTTGGGGTTGAAACCTTAGGTACATGGGGTCTGGGTGCGCACAAACTTTTCGGAGAAATCTCCAAAAAACTCATTGAGGCCACCCGAGACCCCAGAGCCGGCACCTACCTGGCCCAGAGAATAAGTATCGCAATCCAGCGAGGAAACTCTTTGAGCCTTCTAGGTACTCTGCCTGGTGGGGATGACCTGGGAGATTTCTTTTTTTTGTAGCATTTTAAGTTTTGGAGTAGTTATTATTTTTTTAGTACTTACCTACTTTTATGGTACAATTGATTTTGTTATCATAACTGATAAAATGTATATCATATTGTATTATTACTTAAGCC
Organism: Phengaris alcon alcon; assembly: GCA_037179445.1. Classification (NCBI taxonomy): domain Eukaryota; kingdom Metazoa; phylum Arthropoda; class Insecta; order Lepidoptera; family Lycaenidae; genus Phengaris; species Phengaris alcon. Next base: position 1,200,186 of record JAYRCH010000317.1, on the reverse strand, counting down.
CTTAACATAAACATAAATAAATCAATCACTTAAGTAGTAAACTAAGAATTTAAATGGTTGAAACTAAACAAAGTTGTTCGACAGTAATTTTTCAATTTTATTGCGCTCTTATTATTTAAGATTAGATTTAATTGGCTCTAAATAGTATATATATAACCTATCAGTATTGAAAATCCAGCTGGAACGTATAGTTTATTCAAATAATTTAGTGAGTTTATAATGTAGACGATCTTCCGACCTATTTTTTTCGTTTGCATTTACATTACATTATATGTATATATATATATATCATATATTATCATATACATTTTTCAACAGATGTTTCGTCCGACACATATAAATCAATACAGTGTGATTTACGACACGGTAGAAAAGACGATTGTGTACATTCCGCGTAACAATTTCATTGCGTATTTTATTTTTAGTTTTTTACAAGCAACAACCGAACCGAACACGCTTTGGTCAATACTGCTTCTGACGTGCAGAGTAGTATTTAATAAAATAGTAAAATAGGTATTTAGTACAATGAAATGGGAGATGACTACGTAGTCATGTTGGGCTCTGGCCACCCAAAGCTTAGAATTATAACTTAGATAAGCACTTTAAGGATCCCAGAGGTATCCATTACGAGGGATCGTCAGAATAAGTTGGTAGGTCTTCGGGGCATTCGTTCAGAGCATACAACTCTGCTCAGACGTGTCATAGTTAAGTCTTAATTGTAATTAACTTTAAGTTTAACTTTAATAAATTTTTATTATTTTTTAAAAAAGTATTTACCGCTCCCCAAAGTTTGACTGGTGCAGCCGGAGCGGATTTTTCCGTAAAAAGTACGACCTTCAAAATTAGGACGGCATAAAGAAAATCCGGAACCATCAAATAAATTTTGTCAAAGTGAGCAGCGGGAACCGAATGCGATGATTGCAGCGGCGAGTTGGTGAGTACAACTTTTCACCTTCCTTTCCTTTCGTTATTTTCGGAATCGAACCTTGTCCGTATAACGTTATCTGGTTTTCAATTTTAGATTTTAAGTGATATAAAAACGTAATTAAATAAATAAAATTAAATGAATTAATGTGAAGTAATAAATATACGAGTAATATTATGTAATTGTGTTAAATAATGAGAAATAATTTCCAATTTAAATAATAAATTAACATTGAATTAAAATTATTCCTTGTTTAATTAAATGTTATGCAAAGATTAGTTATAGTTACTTAATTGAATAATTATATTTTTAATTAAATTGAACCACTATATATCGTTACGTTTTATAAATAATTTTTGTGTTATGTTAAGAAATTTTATATTTTAATATTGTGTGGATTTTGTGTGTTAAAAATCGTTCTCGTATTTTCTTTTTACATTTTAATGTTTTAAATTTCTTTTTACAACAATGGAGCAAATTACTTTAATTCCTGGCGAATTTCTAAAATTAATTCCTCTCTTCAATGGTGATAAACGTCACCTTAATCTTTATTTAAGAAAATGCGAATACGTTATAGATAAGTTTAAGGTCGGCGAGGCTCAGAATCTATACTTAATGCAATGTATTATGAGTCGCCTGATAGATAGTGCAGCTGCACTGATTAGCGAGCGCGAGGTTATAGTTACATGGTCTCAGTATAAAGAAATCTTAATACAACATTTTGGTGATCCTAGGAACGAAGAGTGCATTGCTATAGAGTTAGAAAATTTGAAAATTAAACAAGGGGAAAGTTTTCTTGATTTTTGCAATAGAATTCAAGCCGTTCGTTCAATATTAATATCCAAGGTAAATCAAATTACGAATGCTGAAATTAAGCAGAGTAAAATCATTATATACAACCATACCGCATTAAATGTATTTCTTTATAATTTACCCGAGTACATGGTGAGAATAGTTCGTTTAAAGTGTCCGGATACATTAGAAAGGGCATTAAGCATAGTTTTAGAGGAAGTTAATTTTAACGAGCAGTACAGTGCGAAAAATAAATTATACGCTAGTACAAAACCGCAGTTACAAAATTCTAATTTTAAAAATTATAATGCAGTTAATTTTCCTTTTAATCAAAATACGAGTAAGTCGCAACAGCAGATTCCTAAATTTAATTTTGGTATACCCCAGAATAATTTTAATAAGCCACAATTTAATAGCTTTGGGGCTCAGCCTGGCCCATCCCAATTTGGATATAGGCCTAGTTTTAATACGAACAACCAATTTGTATATAAGCCGAATTTAAGCAACTTTAATAAGGGCGGTTCGTTCCCTACGCCCAAAATGACACCACAGCAGTTTGGTCAAAGACCACCACAACCGTTTGGCTTTAGACCACAGCAGCAATTTGGTTTTAGACCACAGCAGCCATTTGGCTATAGGCCTCAAATGAATTATGGTTTTAAATCTGCAACAAAGCCTCAGGATACAGATGTGTCAATGAGGACAGCACCTTTTAATAAGCCTCATCAATTAAATGAAATTCATTTTAGCGAAGACCAGAATATTGATCCTTATTTTAATAGTGAGATAAATAACTATGATCCTAACATATGCAATGAAAATTATGACTTAAATTACGATCAGAATTTTACAGATTATGTTAGTGAAGAAATTACAGAATCAAATCATGAAAATTTTAATGAAACCCAAAACAATCATGATAGTGTAGAAAATTTTCACATAGTAGCCTCAAGTTGCCTACAGAAAAAATAGAAATAAATTGTGACCCTAATTTAAAATTACCGTATATTTTTATCCCGGAAATTAAAGCAAAATTTATGATTGACACAGGAAGCACAAAATCTTTCATTAAACCGGAATTAGCATATCACTATTTTGAACCGTATATACTTAATGAACCATTTGAAGTAGTTAGCACACATGCATCCAGTAAGCATAATGAAGTTATAGAAATACCACCGTTACCCACACTTAAATCTAATACATTTCAAAAATTTTACGTTTATAATGTTGATTCTAGATATGATGGGTTAATAGGCAATGACCTGTTAAAACAATTAGAGGCAGTCATAGATCTAAGAAATAAAATACTTAAAATTAAAAACGCACAAATTCCCATTATATATAATGACTCACAATATAAAATACAGTTACCACCACGTTCAGAACTAAGGGTATCTTTACCTACCACTCAATATTCAGGAGATGCTATTATTAATTTTACAGAATTTTGTGAAGGTGTACGCATGCCAAGTGCAATAGTTAAATGCATAAATGGTTACGCTAAAACAGTTATTCAAAATTTATGCGATGAAGAAATGACTTTAACAATAAAATCTCCTTTTGTAGTAACTAAATACGAAGGTACTAATTGTGAGGTTAATAAAATAAATACTACAAGTGAATTAAATAGTAACATAGAAATAGATAAACTATTAGAACAAAATTTAAATAAATTAAGATTAGAACATATGAATAAAGAGGAAAAAGAGAAAATTTATGAGTTGTGTAAGGAATACAAAGATATATTTTATTGCGATAGTTTACCACTTACCTTTACTAATGATATTAAGCATTTTATAAGAACCAAAAACGAAGACCCTATATATGTTAAGCCTTATAGGCATGGTTTTGCACAATCTGAAGAAATAGAAAGGCAGGTAGAAAAACTTTTACATGACAATTGTTCGCGCCAACACTAGCGCGACGTTTAGAATAAACACAAAGGACATCACTACGTGATGTATGGCCGACCGAAAGGGGCGCTGTCAGAGAGTGACGAACACTTGCAATTAGAACCCCTCCCGCGCCGGATGCATTTTCAGCTCATCCCGAAACCTAGTGAACGCGAACGCGTGTGCGCATATTTATTTGTGCTCGTTAATATAATACCAAATTCGCCGGCGAACCGCGATAAATCTATCGATAATCCGCTCAACAGCTGTGTAGTGTAGTGAGAGGAAGCCTCCGCCCAGATACAGAACCACCAGCTCAACAATAAGGTCAGTCCCAGATTTTTCCAACCCTCACATTAACCTATATACCTACTTCCCTCAGCTCATAGTCGCATGTGTAAGTTCCTAGCTTACACATTTCTTGGTCCATCAAGCCTTCGTGAAGCCCTTCTCCCTATTACCGGCGTTGGGCCTGATTAGAACCAGCACCTACAGTTCCACTCCGCCCAATTCTGCACATAAAATCAGCTCGATTATTTATATTTTGTCCAATTAATTCTGGCCAGGCCGCCCCGCCATTTTAAAACCAAATTACAGTCCATTCCCATTATCAATTCGGCACATTTAACATTAAACCCCTATTCTGTACTTTGATATTAACCTATATGTTAATTATTTAAATTATTTTGTGCATATTTCGGCCCATAAATTCATAGGAAAAACCCAAAAAAAATAATAAAAAAAAATAGTGGGTAGGTTGTCGGCTTATTGTCGAACAAAGAACTCGAACATTCCAGAACTTCCCTAACGTACCTAATACATAATTTGTGCCAATAATATCTCATATAATTTTCTCAGCTCTTAATTACATACAAAATATTTTAATGTTTGATTCGCATATAAAATAAGTAATAACTAGTGCGTATTGTGAATTACGTTCGGCTCATAACAGAATTGTGAATCGTCGTTGCATTACTAAGTATTTTATCTATATATAACGTTTATATCTTCATATTCTCAATTTTTAAAACACAATATTAATTAACTTAGCATTATTTTAATAGTTATGAGTCGCATAACATCTCAAGTGCCCATACAAACATCGTCGGCTCGCTTCGGTACTTGATTTTTTGTGCATTCTGTAGGTAATAGGTACCTACACGGCGCCCGTGCGTAAACAACAGCTGTTACATTCATTCTCAATTAGGTATTCTTCATAGAATAAATATTGACATTCACATTGAATTCATATCTTATCTACGTTCTGTGTCTATACAAAAATATTATTAGGTGTTACGTTACAGCTGTTTTAAATAAGAATTCTTATCGACGTTCTGTGTTTATACAAATATATTATAGGTGTTACGTTACAGCTGTTTTGAATAGGTCGGCACACTGTTGAGATTGAAACTGCTCATGCCTACTTGCATTGTTTTCATTACGTTATTTTGTTTCTAACGCGCCCGCTAAGATTTGTTTATATTCAAACTTCAGGACATTAATATAATATTACAGACGACTTTTAACGCATTGGTCTCCGCTCATCAAACATACACTGATACTGTATTGGCATCAGGCGATCGGTCAGCTCATTTGTTAATTAACTCGTACACATTTTATGATAAAATTGTATACATTGTCGGCACATTATTAAAATCTATTTTCTGCGTTTTAATATAATTGCGCGCGTATTTTCCGCTCATTACTTTTAAATATTTAACTTAGTTACACGCATATATTTTTAAACATGCCTACAAAATCGCAAGCGGCCATATTTAGGCAAACTATAAAATCTATTAGTCGGCTCAGAGAGATCGCATTGGCATTACACAAAGGTGACTCAAAGTCTAACAAAACGGAGTTTAATGCGCGTTTTAAAGACCTACAAAATTTGAAACAAAAATTAGAAAATTTATACTGCGAAATTTTAGACGACGGCAGTGTTACAGAAGAAATTGAAAAGTTTTATACAGCCGGTTACGAGAACGCGCTATCCGAATATTATGATATTTTAACTGCAGCGGAAAATATAAGTTCCACTTCAGAGTCAAGTCAGCTCACTTCTGCCGTTCTGCCCAAAATTGAACTGCCAAAATTCAGCTCACGCGTTGAGGACTGGCCATCGTTTATTACGATTTTTAGGAGTCTTACAGACGACATGACGTCACTTACAGATGCAGTTAAGCTGCACTATCTTTTCTTGCCTATCGGGGGAGGCGCTCAGCATGATTGCGCATTTAAAAATCACAAATGATAATTACAGCGTCGCGCTCGATATACTCACACGTAGGTATGAAAACCGCCGTGTTCTGATAGATGGGTTTGTTGATATAATACTCGGCCTACCTAATATTCATATTCGATCAAGCATACGCGCGACGTTTTTAACTCCGCTCATTTCCGCACAAAGCGCATTAAATAATCTGCGTTTACCTATGGATAGTAATTACGTATTTGTGTCTATTGTAGTTAGAAAATTACGAGGCGAGCTCCGCACCCTGTTCGAAAGAAGATACGGCATCTCGGACACTCTGCCCACCTTAGGTGATTTGATTTCTTTTTTAGAGGAGCACGCGCGCTGTATCGAAACCGAATATTCTAATGCAACGCGCGGTGTTACCTACTCACCACAAACTGGGCCCTCTCGTCAACACACACCCCCCGCAAACTCTCCGCGCAGTCCACGCTTTAGACCAATTAGTCCCGCGTATCCTCGTAATACTCAGCGCTCGCCATCGGCTCACACTTTAAGTAGCTATCACGTCAGCCCAGTTCCTCATTACCCTCAACGCTACTGGCCCCCCTCCCCCCGAACAGAGCGGCGCGAGTACTCAGCCCGGAATACAGATAAACGCAAGCGATTCTACTGCCCCTATTGTAGGAATACAGAACACAAACTTATCGAGTGTCCAAAATATAATCATCAGCCCACTCAAGGTCGTTGGGATTTCATAGAAGCCAACGACAGATGTCGTAAATGTCTAGGTCCGCATTTTGAAAATGAATGTCGTTCGACAAACTCATGCAAAGAGTGTGGAAGTGCAAATCACCACACCTCGCTTCATCGTCACGGAACTCCAAATTCTCCGGTGTCGTCAGCGCATTTGGTTCCTCCTCATTTACGTGCACAGCCCCGCCGGCGTGCTCAAGACAAGCCACATACCTACACGGCCTACACACAACATACGCGTGCACATCAATCATCATCATCAGACCCCAACCAATCGTCTGATCATGCACCGTCTACAACTCATCAATCTCAAAACAAAAAACAATGACTACCTACAATCACGGAGCACATAGAATTAGAAGATCAGCCCAATAATTTAAAATGTCACTCAGCTCATAGTACACCTGCATCACATTCAGCTCATAAAATATCTAAATCTAGTTCAGCCCAATATTCTGTAGAATCAGCCCAAGTAAATTCAACTCAGCACATAGAAAACCCATTAAAAACTCCAGTGTTACTTCCCACAGTCGTTTTAAATATATCTGATAAATGCGGAGAATATCACAAAGCTCGGGCTTTATTGGACTGTGGTAGCATGATAACGCTCATAACTCAGCGCATGACTAGAAATCTTAATTTGCAACCAAAACAATGTTCATTAAAAATTACAGGTGTAGGTGATCAGCACATACAAAATTCTAAAGGTTGGGTCACAATAACATTTAGGCCCACACACCGTGACACGCCATCTATTACTACTACCGCTCATATTCTCAAAGACGTTACAGGTTATTTACCTTTGCAAAAAATACCAGATGTTGTACAAGGCTCAGCTCATCAGCTCATTCCATTGGCGGATCAAGCTTATCATACTCCTGCGCCCATTGATCTCATTTTAGGCTCAGACGTTTTGGGTCACGTTTTGGATGGTACTAAGATTGCTTTAGGCCCGGGGAAGCCCATAGCCTTCGGCACGATTTTTGATTTTGCACTCATAGGACTCGTTGAACACTCATGCGATTCACCTGTAGCTCAAGTTAACTCTGCTCATATTACTCATACTCATTATACTCAGTCGGCTCACTCTACACATTCTGCTCATTCTACTCATGATATTTGCAAAAGCCTGGAAAGATTCTGGGAGTCGGAAGAACCCCAGCCTCGTTCTGCTCATTCAAACCCGCTACACGAGCAATGTGAACACATATTCAGCTCAACCACCATTCGTGACGATTCAGGCCGTTACATGGTGACTCTTCCCTTCTTATCAGATGCACCCGTATTAGGTAGTACTCATGCTATTGCTCTACGTAGATTTCTCAATTTAGAAAAACGGTTGCAATCCGATCACACACTGCGACAAAAATATATAGAATTCATGAACGAATACATAAACTTAGGACACATGACACCGTGTCATCCGTCTACATTTACTCATAAACCTCATTATTATATTCCTCATCATGGCGTGTTCAAATCAGGTACTGACAAACTCCGCACAGTATTTGATGGCAGTTGTAAGTCATCCAATGGAATCAGTTTAAACGATTGCCTGCACACAGGTCCAGCACTTCAACGAGACATTGTAGATATTATTATATCATTCCGCGCACATCGTATAGTATTCAGCACTGACATAAAAATGATGTTTAGAAATATTCTCTTAAGACCAGACCAAAGACACTATCAGCTCATACTCTGGCGATCGTCTCCAGATCGACCTCTGCTCACATATGCACTCAACACTGTTACATACGGATTGCGCTCAAGTCCATATCATGCTATCCGCACATTATTACAATTAGCTGAAGATGAAGGTCATCGCTATCCTCAGGCTGCCGAAATTTTGCGTAAATTTGTTTTCGTGGATGATGTACTTTGCGGCCATGACACCATAGAAGAAGCATCAGCACTCCAAACTCAGCTCATTGATTTGTTATCACTCGGTGGATTTAAACTTAGTAAATGGACATCAAACACACCTCAGCTCTTGCAAAGATTTCCAGACGATCAATGCGAAATGCCTAAAGACTTTGACATCAGCGCAGAGTCTCCATCAATTAAGATTTTGGGTATTAGATGGATTCCCCGGTCTGATGAATTTACATATCACATCTCATTACCACCAGTTACCCACATTACAAAACGTTCAATTCTTAGCACAGTAGCTTCTCTCTATGACACAAACGGTTGGGTTACACCCGTCATATTCCGCGCAAAAATACTTCTTCAAAGGTTATGGTTAACTAAATTGGACTGGGACGATCCCACTCCAAATAATATTACAGATGATTGGCAGCGCATCTATCATGATCTTCCGCACATCTCAGATATACATTTTCCCAGACATATCGCTCCACACAAATTCAAATCAACATACTCACTTCACGGCTTCGCAGATGCTTCGGAAAGCGGTTTTGCTGCAGTGATATATTTACAAGAATCAGCTCACAACGGATCTGTTAACGTTCACCTCATAATTGCTAAATCTAAAGTCGCACCGATTAAAAATAAACTCACAATCCCCAAATTAGAGTTGTCTGCTGCAACTCTATTATCTCAGCTCATGTTGCGTGTCTCCCAACAATTGTCTGCTCATCTCACAATTACACATCACATTTGTTGGTCAGATAGTACCATAGTGCTTGCATGAATAAAAACTCCGCCCCATCGTTTACAAACATTTGAATCAAATAGAGTAACAAAAATTAACTCAAATTCACTCACACTTAAGTGGCGTCATGTACCTTCCAAATTAAATCCTGCTGACTGTGCAAGCAGAGGATTATCAGCTCAAGCTCTCAAGCCGCTCATGATTTATGGTGGTCTCCTCCTTGGCTCAAATTGCCAGAGGATACGTGGCCCAAGATGCCTTCAGCTCATACTCGACAAGACTTGCCAGGGCTCAAACCAAAATACGTACCATGCAATTTCTCGATACCCGGTGTCGATAGTGATCTGCTCACTCGCTTCAGCTCTTTAGAAAAACTAACTGGTGTCACTGCCTACATGAGGCGATTCATTCGTAACTGTAAACTAAATTCAAACTCGCGACAACTAGGCCCTCTAACTGTAAGTGAACGTAGAGAAGCATTACTTTTCTGGATCCGCTCTGTACAGCAAAATGCATTCGCAGAAGATATTCACCGCCTGCAAACCGATAGAATCTGCACAGTACGACTACGTCTGTCGCCTTTTACGCAGGACGGTCTCCTCAGAGTAGGAGGTAGACTCACTCGTTCGGAACTCACATACGATGCTCAACACCCATTCATTTTGCCTAGTTCTAGTCCGCTCGTAGACCTCATAATAGATCACTATCATCGCATACACTGCCACCCTGGCACGGACACGCTACATGCTATTTTACGTCAGCAATTTTGGATATTATCTGCCCGCCGCATTATAAGGCACAGAACGTTTAAATGCATAAGATGTTTCCGTTGCCGCGCTCAGCCCGAAGTACCTATCATGGCTGACCTGCCAGCTGATAGAGTCATACCTCAGCCCGTATTTAGTCACATATCAACAGATTTCGCCGGACCGTTTCTGCTCAAATCAAGTCAATTACGTAATGCTAAGTTAATTAAGGGATATTTTTGCATATTTGTTTGCCTCACTACAAAGGCGGTTCACTTAGAACCAGTCTCATCGCTCACTGCCGAAGCGTTTATTGCAACATTACAAAGGTTCTGCTCACGTCGCGGACTTCCGGTATTGATACGTTCGGATTGTGGCACAAATTATGTAGGAGCTAGGAATCATCTACTAGAGGTACAACAATTTCTCAATGACAATAACGACGCCATTTCTCATAAACTCTCAACTCAAAATATATCTTGGTTACTCAATCCGCCTAAAGCCCCATGGATGGGAGGTATCCATGAGATTAATGTTAAATCCACAAAGCAACTTCTATACCGTGTTATCGGTGAGCAACACCTCACTTTCGAGGAATTCTTAACTCTGCTCACTAGAATCGAAGCTGTGTTAAACTCTCGGCCCATCAGTCCACTTTCGTCCGATCCCACGGACTATCAGCCCCTTACTGCTGGCCACTTTCTCATTGGCCGTCCGCTCACAGCTCTCCCCGAGCTGACTCTAGATGAAAGAGTAATATCTCCGCTCAAACGCTTTCAGCTCATTCAATCACTCTCTCAGCGCTTTTGGAACCTTTGGAACAACTCCTACCTCCATACCCTTCAAATCCACTCCAAATGGCTTTCCTCTTCCTCTCCACCCAAAATTGGAGAACTGGTTCTGCTCAAGGAGGACAATTTGCCTCCTCTACAATGGAAGATGGGAAGAATCTCATGTCTGCTACCTGGGAAGGATGGAGTCATCAGAGTTGTGGACTTGGACACGACTCAAGGCCAGCTGCGGAGGCCTGTCGGCAAGATTGCCCGGCTCCCACTGGATTCTGCTCAGGATGGGGCTCAGCTCGCCGCCTGTGCGGGCCCCCCAGGATGTTCGCGCCAACACTAGCGCGACGTTTAGAATAAACACAAAGGACATCACTACGTGATGTATGGCCGACCGAAAGGGGCGCTGTCAGAGAGTGACGAACACTTGCAATTAGAACCCCTCCCGCGCCGGATGCATTTTCAGCTCATCCCGAAACCTAGTGAACGCGAACGCGTGTGCGCATATTTATTTGTGCTCGTTAATATAATACCAAATTCGCCGGCGAACCGCGATAAATCTATCGATAATCCGCTCAACAGCTGTGTAGTGTAGTGAGAGGAAGCCTCCGCCCAGATACAGAACCACCAGCTCAACAATAAGGTCAGTCCCAGATTTCTCCAGCCCTCACATTAACCTATATACCTACTTCCCTCAGCTCATAGTCGCATGTGTAAGTTCCTAGCTTACACAACAATGTTATTCAGGAATCCTTTTCTCCATGGAGCGCACCTGTCCATTTGGTCCCAAAAAAAATGGACGCATCAGGTGAGCCTAAATATAGAATGGTTATCGACTATAGACGCCTCAATGAGATCACCATAGACGACAAATACCCTTTACCACATATAACGGATTTATTTGACAAATTAGGCAAGAGCACTTATTTTTCAACTCTGGATTTAGCAAGTGGCTATCACCAAATAGAGATTAATGAAAATGACCGTCAAAAAACTGCATTTAGTACCCAATCAGGACATTACGAATTTAGTAGGATGCCGTTTGGCTTAAAAACTGCCCCGGCAACGTTTCAACGCACTATGAATAACGTCCTGAGAGGACTTCAGGGCATTCATTGTATGGTATATATCGATGACATAATAATTTATTCAAAAAGTTTAGCAGAGCATATAGATGGTTTAAAAAAGGTTTTTGATAGATTGCGGGCCACAAATTTTAAAGTTCAATTAGATAAATCCGAGTTTTTAAGGAAGGAAGTACTGTACTTAGGTCATACCATCACAAAGGATGGACTTAAGCCAAATAATGATAAAATTAAAGCCGTATTAAATTATCCTATTCCTAAAACAGTTACCGAAATCAAAAGTTTCCTTAGCTTGATCGGTTATTATAGGAGGTTCATCAAAGACTTTTCAAAGGTTACTGAACCCTTAACATCATGCTTAAAAAAACGTAATAAAATTGAAATTAACGAAAATTATATACAAGCGTTCCAAAAATGTAAAGAACTTTTAGTAAATGCACCCATTTTACAATATCCGGATTACGAAAAGCCTTTCATATTAACAACTGATGCATCTGGCGTTGCTTTAGGAGCAGTGTTGTCACAAGGCCCTCTTGGTAGCGATCATCCAGTTGCATATGCTAGTAGAACCCTCAGTGATACAGAAAAGAGATACAGTACAATAGAACGCGAGTTGTTAGCCATTGTGTGGGCTGTCAAACACTTTAGGCCTTATATTTTCGGAAGGAAATTTACAATATACACCGACCATCGTCCATTGGCATGGTTATACTCTATAAAGGAACCCAATAGTAAACTGACTAGATGGCGGCTTAGACTACAAGAATATGATTTTGAGGTAATATACAAAAAGGGAAAACAAAATACTAATGCAGATGCATTATCACGAATTCAATTAAACGCTTTAGGCTCTGATTCTGATGATAGCTACGTTTCAATGAAAGTTAATGTAAATGATAAAGATAAAAAGAATTCGAAATTGCAGAAATATCTTGATGAAGTTACAGGTGATATAGCAAAAATAGCAAGGAAAAAGGAGAGTGAAAATGATGAAATTATATCAATTGGTTCCGATAGCGATAGCAAAACCCTAACTATCTCTGATACATCTAAAACTATTTCAGTTAGCCCTAGGAAATTAGATCAATTAGAACAGTACCCCATACCATCCATATCCAGTCATACAGATACTATACATTCTGATATAGAGATGGATAGTGCTGGAATACCAATTTTAAAGGAAGCAATAGATACAAAACCAAACCAAATTTTAGTCTTCTCGTGGTTTAAAAATGAATTAAACGTTAAAAACTTATCTACCCCTAAACGCAAAATATTGGAAGTATTTTTACCCCTTCAAAATACCGAATTAGTTAAAGATTTTCTAAAAGAATATATCCGTCCGAAAATTAAATACTTTATCTACTTTGAAAATATGGAACATAGGGCAGATTTTGCCAATACCGTAATTAAATTATTTAAAAAGGATACAATTAATCTGATAGAGTGTACAGAAAGAGTAATTTTTATAGATGATGAAAATGAGCAAAAGGCTATAATAAAGAAATATCATGAAGGCAAGACGTGCCATCGTGGTATCAAAGAAACTACAGTTAGGATAAAGCGCAACTATTTTTGGGATAATTTACAAGAAACCGTAACAGCTGTATTAAATGCTTGTGAACTTTGTAAGAAGATGAAGTACGATAGGAAACCACTTAAACCCTTAATACAGCTAACTCAAACACAAGAGGCACCTTTTCAAGAAATTTTTATAGATTTATTCAGTATTGAAGGAAAATATTACCTTACTATCATAGATGCTTTTAGTAAACTAGGGCAAGCAATTGAAATTAGTAATCGCTCCACACCTGAGGTAGTGCGTGCTTTAATTAAATATTTTTCATTTTATGGCATACCAAAAAAAATTTCAAGTGACCCAGGTACCGAATTTAACAATACATTAATGCGAGAATTAACCGACATGTACAAAATAGAGCTTCACATTTCTACACCAAATAATCCAAACTCCACAGGAGTGATAGAAAGGTTCCATTCCACTTTAATAGAAATATATAGATTGGCTAAGTATGAGCAAAAATTTACAGATGCTGTTTCTGTTATGACATACGCTATAATGGCTTACAATAATACAATCCATAGTGTTACTAAGCACACACCATTCGAAGTAGTTTTTGGGCACACTGATTCCAATAGCACATTTGACGTAGATTTTAATAAATACTATATGCAACAATTACTCACAGATCATGCAAAAAGAACAAAATATTTTCTATCAATATATTTCAAGTAAATTATTAGACTCTAAGGAAAAAGAAAGATCAAAAAAAGGCGGTGAAAAGGAAATCGAATTTGAGACAGGATATTCTATTTATGCCAAAGCAGTAAATACTAGGAAGAGTAAGGATAAGCCGTTATATCAAAAAGCAAAAGTTAGTGGTGCAATAGAAAGAAATGTAGTTCCAATTCAAGTAGGAAATAGAAACACAAAAGTTCCTATTAAAAATATAAAACGGCCTCCACAGGTGGTGCGTCGTAGTTCTGGCGATGATGCAGGAAAACCAGGCTCTTCAAGTTACGAAAATAGAAGAAAATTCGGGGCTTCTACCACTTAAAATAGGGAATGCATACATGCAAACAGATAAGTGGGTTATTATTAAGATATTAGACTTAGAAAGAATAGCAGATAATTTAGTATATTATATAAATAGCTACAACGAATTCAGTATGTTAATAAATACAAGTAAGCCGTATCCTAATGAATTTAGTAATATAAAAGATCAAGTAGAGTATATTCGTGATTCGACAATAAATAAGATTAAGCAAATTTTTCCTTTACAAAAATTCAAACGCGGACTTTTTAATCCCCTTGGATCCGTCATTAAATCGATTACTGGCAATTTAGACCATGAAGATGCACTTCGTTATGACAGTCTTATTGAAAATTTATATAAAAAACAAAGTTCTATACAAAATAAGATCACCTTTATTACCAAAATTATTGAGCACCATGTTAATAGCACTGAGGTACTGTATAATAATTCTTTAATTTTTAATGAGCGTCTTAAGAGGATAGAAAGAATGTTAAAAGAAATTAATACTAAAGAAAATAATTCAATTTATTCTACTTATGTTTTAGGTATGTATACTACTTTTATAAACAGTTTTCGCATTTTATATGTTACTATTAATGAAATAGAAACCGCTCTAGCATTAAGTAAAGTTGATGTATTGCATCAATGTATAATTAATTCCACAGAATTATTTCAAATATTGTCACAAGTCGAAAAAGTTCATAATTTAGTTTATTCTGTATCCATTAATAATTTAGTTAAAATAGAAAGAACTATTACTGTTAAAGCTTTTATTAAAGGAAACCAGATCACGTTCATATTGGAGGTCCCGCTTATTAGTAATGATACTTACGATTTTTATAAAATGTTTTCTTTACCGATGTATGATGAGCAAAAAAATAAAACATATATCATTATTCCTGAATACCCTTTCCTTATGGTGAAAAGTTCAAAGTACATATCACTAATATCGCCTTGCCAGCAAATCTCGGAGAATGATCAGTACCTGTGTACCGAAAAGGAAATAGTCCCCTATGTCTCTACAACGTGTGCGGAGCAGATGATGGAGTATAGCAAGGATACGTCTCTTTGTATGCCAAGGGCCGTACAAATAGAAGACTTAAAGTTACAAAAACTTCCCTCGTCCCGATATATTATGTATTCCAGAAATAAGATTGTAATTTCCGAAAAGTGTGGAAACGAAATAAACAAGACGCCGGTAATTGGTACTTATATTATAAAAATAGAAACCGGATGCGAAATTATTATTGGGAAAATTCATCTGCGCAGCGAGCAACACGCCTTAAGAGAAATAAATTATCAGATAATGCCACAACTACATTTCCCTAAACCAAAGAATGAAATTTCTCAGAACCTGCCATTGGATATAAAAGGCGTTAACCTGGATGATCTGAAACACATGTCAACGATAATCAAATCGCAAAAGTTCAGTGATAGTGATGAAGTGCAAATAATAAAAGTCAATAGTGTCAGTGTTGCAACCCTTATATTGTATGTTATAATTTTGTGTTTCTGTGTATCCCTAGTGTTATATAAATTTAGAAATAAGTTAATTTTACTAAAAAATCGAAACCCTCAGAACTCAGGAAATTCGTCTGATGGTTTCGAACTTAAGGGGGGAGGAGTCATGTTGGGCTCTGGCCACCCAAAGCTTAGAATTATAACTTAGATAAGCACTTTAAGGATCCCAGAGGTATCCATTACGAGGGATCGTCAGAATAAGTTGGTAGGTCTTCGGGGCATTCGTTCAGAGCATACAACTCTGCTCAGACGTGTCATAGTTAAGTCTTAATTGTAATTAACTTTAAGTTTAACTTTAATAAATTTTTATTATTTTTTAAAAAAGTATTTACCGCTCCCCAAAGTTTGACTACGTCGTACACAAAACCTACATCATTAGTTTATTTACATTATAATATACAAAAACATTGATTATGGTGAATATGGACAAACGCACAAATATCGGAGGTATTTACAAATATGTTCCTGCGGCCTTATACTTCATACACTTTTATCTAGGCGTGACGTCACTGCTAGGTACGACTTTTCCCTTTAGTATGGAGCGTTTTCACAAGACTGAACTTACACGAACAAATCCCTGTACCTTTGGAAATATTGACTTTTGATATACCTACCGTTTCTTCTGAGAAGTTAGTCATATTTAAAAGCACTATTCATTTATGCAATAAAAAAATTCAGTCTATTAAACAAAGCAAAAAACGCATTCCAAACTGCCAATCGGACTGACAGAACAGTGTCTAAATTATT
Source organism: Phengaris alcon alcon (assembly GCA_037179445.1). Classification (NCBI taxonomy): domain Eukaryota; kingdom Metazoa; phylum Arthropoda; class Insecta; order Lepidoptera; family Lycaenidae; genus Phengaris; species Phengaris alcon. Next base: position 1,183,571 of record JAYRCH010000317.1, on the reverse strand, counting down.
GATAAATATAACACGACGAAAGAAAAAACATAATATAAAGCTTAAAAAGTTTCCCAGGGTTAAAACCTAGCTAGACCGATCAAAATCTGTATATTATTTTTTGGTTGACATGCAAAAAATCAAAAAATTGAACAAATAACTCATAACATAATCCACCAATCAAACTACGCTGTTCAGTCTATGAATAAAAATTACATGAAATACATAATATTAATATCTATAGTAGTAACTACTTCTACTACTACTACTAATTCAGCGGGGACTCTTTGAGCCTTCTAGGTATTCTGCCTGGCAGGGACGACCTAGGAGATTTCTTTTTATTGTAGCTTTTTAAGTGTTTCTAGTCTTAATTTTCTTTTTAGTACTTTTATAGTTTGTAAATATTTTAATTATTTACTACTGTAACTACTATTAGTATGTATTACATGTAATTTTAAAATTTTATTCATAGACTGAACAGCGTAATTTAATCGGTGGATTATGTTATGAGCTATTTATTTAAAGATTTTTTGTATGTCAACCAAAAAATAATATACAAATTTTTGACTATTTTAATCTTTAAAAGAATACATATTTTGATTAAATATTAATTTGTAATGAGCTTCAGTAGGTACAGGTTGTTCACAGCTTTCGTTGATAAAAATTTTCGTGTGTAGAAGTCCCTGGAGAGTATCAGTGGATAAACTATTTCGACTAGAAATGTTTAAGAGGTTGACTGCAGAAAACAGTCTCTCAACATCAGCACTACTGTCACACTAATCATCACTCTCAATCATCTTAAATCTTTTTATTTTTCTGAATATTAAAATCACTTTATTGCACTCTTTAAACAATTTATTCCAAATACTGAACTTTTGTTAAATAATAATTATGGTTACCATATGAATATATGTATACAGAAATAAATGTACTTGAATAATATAACCTAACCAAAAGCATGTCAGGACATGTCTAAGGAGGGTTCCGTAACTATAAACGCGTATTTTTTTTTTTCAAATTACTTAAAAAGTTACAGTCCGATTTCGTTCAAAATAATTTTCCTACAGAGTTTTTAGCATGATCTATTAGCATAGAAAATTGCAAGTTTCTAAATCTCATAGTTTAGAAATGCCAGGACCAACTTATAACCAATTTGCCGATTTGTCGTCAATGGTTGACTTTGTTAAAAAGTCATGTATGAAACCTTGCTTTTATTTAAAGAGATATATTCAACGATACCCTACATGATGGGCTAGAATAAAAAAAACATTTTCATCCCCTCTTCACATGTATGGAGAGCCACCCCTAAAATATAAAATTATTATTATTTTATGTTGCCAAAACCGAGATCTATACACAGTATATAACTATACCAAATTTCATCCATTGATCTTCATAATTACAGAAGCTAGAAGCGTGGACAGACAGACAGACAAACAGACAGACAGATGGATGGACAGAGCGAAACTATAAACGTTAATAATTATAAACGTTAATAAGTAATAACGGGTTCCTTGATTATTACGAAACCCTAAAAACAACTTTTATTATGTATGGCGAACACGAGGCGAGTGCGGGCCTCTCGCCACAAGTTACGTATTATGACAAAATGAAATGACAATTTGTGTGACAACTTGACGAGTAATAATGTAAATATTCTTAATTCAAAATTTATAACTTCAATTTTAAATTTATAATTTCATGTATAATGATGCCGAGACAATAATATTATGACTCGCAATAACAAAATGTTATCAGATCTCGTCTAGAGCCAAGGTTCTGACTCTACAGTCTACACGCTCCAAATCTACAAATCCTGAATTTACAAACTCTACATATCACTGTTGTTTCACTTAACCACTAATGGCCCTTAGCTTATCACCGTCCATTATCTACCACTGCATGACGTAATTAGTATTGAATAGAGCCTAATGAGCCCATTAATTGCAATAGTGTATCTTTGTAACCGTTGGAGATATTGAAAAACGGATTAGCGCAATCGATCGGACATGGGCGAAAACCCCCAATTTGACACCAAACTTTTTTTTTAGCCGGCGATGCCCGCCGAACGCCGAAAATCTGGGGCAAACACAGGTTTTCGCAGGTTCTAGCTCTTGAGCAAGAACCTATGAAAACCATCTACTCAAGCTATTCATTTTGACTAGTAGGCGTAGGTAGTAAGTATAACTTGTTGCTGTAGTTGTAAGAGTAGAAACGACTCTGCAGATTTTGATACCAGGCGTACAACATCTTGATAAAACAATATTTAAAATAGAACACACGTTCAAGTTGGCTGGTACCGACTTCAAAATTTTGAAGATTGAGTATTTAAATAGTTAAAATTTCAGCCTTATATATAATATTATTTAAATAGTTAAAATTTCAGCAAAAGGGAATTATTTAGAAAACAAGTTTTATTTATTACTTTTTTTTGCATTTTTTGTTTAAAAATAATAATAATTTTTCCCTTTTTAGTGATATTTGTTTATATGTGTTATATCAAAAAAATAATTTTGAAATCGGTACATAGACGGCAGAGTAATGTTCAAAGATATCCATGTCGGTGTAAAATATTATGACAAGTACCTATTATAACATCATTATGTCATGATTTATGCTGTGATGGTGGTGGTGATGATTAAGATTACTTTAATTGACATAGTGGCTTATGCCTGCAGTTCTTTAAGCAACGCTGAAATCCCCAAAGAAAATAATATTTTTTCTCTTTTTAGTTAAATTTATTAGCTATATTATGAATACATTGATATCGGTGCACAAAACTCTGATGAGAAGCGAGTATTTATGTCATCATAATAATATATTGGTGTTTCTTGTGAACATGGTGGTGATGATGATTACTGTAAGTGGTACTATGAATGCATATGCTTGCAATTCTTTAAACAACGCCGGAATCCCCAAACATTGTATCTATAAGGAGTCAGGAGTTCTGTTCAGTGCTTTTGGATCCAGGGTATACCTTGGTGCAAAATCTAACTTTTTGGTAGTATATTATTATGATGACATAAGTACTCACTTCTCATCAGAGTTTTGAGCACCTAAATCAATGTATTCATAATATAACTAATAAATTTAAGTAAAAAGAGAAAAATATTTTTTTTAAAACAAAAAATAAAAACCGACTTCCAAAGTAAAAGTTAAAATTGTAGCCGAATTTAAATGTTGAATTATTTAGAAAATAAGATTTATTTCATACTTTTTTGTGCATTTTTACTTTGGAAGCCGGTTTTAATTTTTTGTTTTGACTCTCTGTAACCCTCGAGATTTCTCCGCGAAGGTATAAGCGGTTTCTACATTAAATAGAGCTAGGTAATATTACAATACTATATTCTACCTGATACGAACAATAATATGAAATAAGGATTTCAGGGATTTATTTTATTACGTCTGCTTGCAATATTTGGTTCTCCACAGTGAGGCGTGTCCTTGGCGGCCAGCCAAAAGTTATTACCACGATAACAGATTGGCATTTATCGTTACGACTGTACGAAGAAAATAATTCCCCTTTTAATTCCTATTTTCTACTCAATCTTCATAATTTTGAAGTCGGTACCAGCCCGAACAACATCCTAAGCAATATTTTATAGAACTCATGTTCAAGTTGGCTGGTACCGACTTCAAAATTATGAACATTGAGCGTAGAAATAGTTAAAATTTTAGCGGAATTCAAAAGGAAAATTATTTAGAAAATAAGTTTTATAAATAACTAGCTTTTGCCCGCAGCTTCGCCCGCGTGGGAGAGTGTTCGTGGCAAAAAACTTCTTTTGCAAATATACTTGCAATATAGTAATAGCACAGAGTAAAAATATATACTTGATAATAAATTTTCACACATACTTTTTAATTTTAAGATACCTCCTAGATGAGGATAATTAAATTGTATCACATTATTTCTGATCATTGTTTTAAACTTAGAATGGACATAGTAACCTATCCTTAAAAGTTATACATATCTATGCCATCGCGGACTTTTTTGTGGACAATTTAATAGTAGTATGAGATAAAAGAGAATCAATACCACCATACATTGTTTTGTTATTTGTCTCCAACGGGTTGGGTTAGGCAGCGTTTTTGATAAAAATTCCCAGACAGCTTGATTTTTTCCGACACCTTCAACAATTATCGTCATAAATCAAACAATTCCCACAAAATCTTAACAAATTATTATCGACCTAAACCTTCCTAAGGAACCACTCTGTCGGTAAATGTAAACGGCTTGTAAATCCTTTCAGTAGTTTTTGAGATTATCGCGAACATACAGACAGACATACTCGGCGGGGCACTAAAGTATCCTATGTCCGTCTCTTGGTTCTAAGGTACCTCCCCACCAATTTTCAGCCAAAAAAACACGACTTTCTTTTATATATTAGGTCCTTACATTTGAAATTGGCGTTTTGTCGTACTGGCCACTTTAATCTCAAATATATCTTCTTTGGTTAAGAATTCCAATTTCAAATTTATACCGCTATTTACTCGTGCATTTGTGTTTCGAAAACCGTAATTCATTTGTAAGTTTATGTGTTTATGTCTTACTATCATGAATCTTTAGTCGTGATAGACGCATTTCAATAACAAATCCAAGAACAGGTTGAACCACAGAGTAAAATGTGGGTTGGGTTGGGCGCTTTAAAACGCCATTTTCGCGCGCTTGAGTTGTGTGTGATGACGACACAACGTCATCGCACCTAAAATAGACAGTTGACAAATAAAATCATTGTTTGAATTTGACATACAGTCATACACAAGTTCGATGTAAACAAACAACGAAGTGATTAGTTCACAAAGTTATAAAAATAAGTGATAAAATCAACTTATTACCATGTAAAAGCACAGCAACCCATGTTATAAATATTGTGTCGTCCCTATGTGCGAAAATAACACAAAACTGCATCTTACAAAGTTTATTTTTGAATGCCGAAAGGTGCAAGTATGTAAGAAAAAGTGGTGCAAGGCGATGAGAAGAGACAATGTATCTTGTTTGAGCACTTTATACTGTTGTAAAGATCAGTCAGTACTTCGAAATAGATTTCATACGCATATTTGTTTTATTTACATACCTCGACGAAAACAACCTAGTTAACGAAAAGTTCGTAAACATATTTAATTCATTCATTTTTATGTAATACCCTAGTGATAAGTACTAAATAAATCTAATAAATAAATATATATTATAAATACATATTTTGAAAACAACAAACCATAGAAAACATGAATTAACTTCTTCTTCTTTTATTTATGGCAATGGCTATGGCCGTTGCAAAGGTTTTGCACCATTCTGCTAGTGTCGGGAATTTATCGTTTTTTTCGATTTTATTTATTTAGATTATCATTATACGAATTATAAAAAGAACATAAATTTCGAGGATTAAGATTTCTCTACTCTTAGATTTATTACGCTGGGACTATATCACCCGGAATCCGCCTGGCCCTGGAAAATTCAGTGCACTGAAAAAATAACTCTGCGCTAATACAATAGAGTTGAAAATGGAAGTTACGAGTGTCGAGCTGTCATATATGACATTGCCATTTGTCTCAACACTCAAGTTTTCGATTTTCAACTCTTGTATGAGCATAGGGTTCTATTTCCAAAGCTCAGAATTTTCTTCTGCCGGCGGATTCCGGAAGGCCGAATATAGGAAGGCTCATATATATAGTATATGAGCCTTCCTATATAGTAATATAGTCCCAGCCTTGTACGAAAATTCTGTTTCACTTGACACAAGGGAAATGGACACTGGCAATGGTTTAATAGTTTCGGCCTTAAATAAAAAAAAAATTGAGTTTTGAAAGTTGATACACGTTCGTCTGAACAATGACGTCTCGTTTCATTCCGCCAGTACATATCCATTTTTAAAATTTGGGCGGGATTTACATTTATGTTTTTTTAGCGATAAAGATTACAAATAAAAATATTTTATCCATTTTGGTGTCACATGCATATTCCCTATTCATACCGAAACGACACGACATGGCGCTGAAATTTTAAGATTCAAAGTTTAATTTTATTCATTACACAAGAAGATACACTTTCATTGTAAGAGTTCGAATTGATAAATAATATTTGCACTGCGCTGCATAGTGCAGTGTATGACTGATGTCGATCATTAAGCGACATCCAAAAAAGCAGGCGGTTATATGTTCGCCGGTATAATATATATAATACTGTATGTAACTGTCTATTTTAGGTACGATGACGATGTGACGTCATCACACACAACTCAAGCGCGCGAAAATGGCGTTTTTAAATCGCCCAAAAATGAGAGATGTAAAGTCGTAATTGTAACGTCGCTCGTAAAAAATGACACTAAAATTTCACCAAAAGCGTGATAACCTTAGAAAAAACTGTGATATACATAGCAATAAACCTTTTTACGTGTTATATTTTTTATATTGGTATTCCTTGTTATGTCATATTTTTGTTATGTCATTCTGTAAATAAATGGATTCAAGGCAGCATGTTATAGCGAGTATTATTTTACTATACTCGTACATCTCAGTGGCGACGAGGTAAATTCAATCTAAAACAAGAAATATGTCTGTAGGTAAGTTGACAGAATGCAATTTGGAGAGAGATTGCTGGGAATCGTACATCGATAGACTAGAGCAATACTTCATATTATGTAATAATATAAAAGAAGAGCTTAAGGTTGCAACGCTGATCACAGATTCAATTAGAGCTCGTTTAAAGGATTTTTCCCCCATATACAATTTGTGTTACAATTAATGATAAACCTTTAAGAATGGAAATTGATACAGGGAGTGCAATTTCATGTATAAACAAGAATACATATGACAGACTGTTTATGAATTGCAAAATTTATCCTAGCGAACTATAACTTAGGTACTACACAGGGGAATTAAAGGAACCTATAGGTAGAATTAGACCTCTAGTTTTGTACAGTAAATGTGTGAAATTTTTAGACTTGTATATAGTTCAAGAAGGTAAAACTAATCTGTCAATGGATAACAGAACTAGGAATTTATCCGCAGTTATCACAAGTGTTTAATATTAATGAGGATCGGAAGGATTTTAATTTTGCTAATTTTAGTTCCAGGTTATCTAAAGTGTCTGCAGACGGACTTGGAAAGTGTACAGGTGGAACAGTTGGTTTTCGATTACGAGAGGGGGCACAACCTATCTTTTTACGTGCTCGCCCACTAGCTTATGCGTTACGTGAGCCGGTGGAACGGACTCTCGAACAACTACAACGAGATGGAGTGATCTCACCTGCAGGTCTCCCTTGGGTGCAAGGGAGAGTAGGAAAAGAAGTTGGTTATCGGCACTACGTGGTTGATACGGGTCAGGGTCCGGTTAAAAGGCACGTGGACCAAATTAAGCCAGCTGCGGTGTCTTTTGAGCCGCCGGATATGCCGGGGACCTCCTTTAGTTCACGTAGGCAGGGCCATCCTGCAGCAGGCGAGAGTATCGTCCCGGTGATAGTGGGGACATCATCCGCGGGTAATGTTCCAGTTATAGCGGAATCACAACCCTCTGTTCCACCTGTGCGCTTACACAGACCCAAACGTCTGACAAGACTCATATAGAGATTTGGCTATTAATTTGTTTTTGTTTTATAGGATACTTAGTTTAATATTGTTAGAATTATTGTTTGTTTAGTGTGAGGGTGTGATGTACATAGCAATAAACCTTTTTACGTGTTATATTTTTTTATATTTGTGTATATTTTATATTGTGATTTTAAAACATTTTTCCAGCCTAATGGATATATTTTGAATGTTTTATATATATATACAGACACGTTGTTAAACACTCAGAGTAATAACTATAAAACAGAGACCCGGCTATTAGTAAGAGAAAAAACTTATTGTATCGTTCTTATACAACATGCTAACACTTATTATGAGAGATGTAAAGTCGTAATTGTAACGTCGCTCGTAAAAATGACACTAAAAGTCCACCAAAAGCGCGATAACCTTAGAAAAAACGAAAAGAGTAGTAGTAGAAGTTTTTCACTCCTTTCGCTTTCGTTCCTATGGATTTTGGCCATTGATGTTTTTTGAGACATACAGCTGCGTACGTCTTCGATTTTCGTACTCCTTGTATGTGTACATGTATATTCTTTCTCCAAGGTTAAACAAAAGTTCCGCGCTAACTTTCAAGTTTCAACATCATACAGGGTGTTTTTCAGGCAGTGACCAAACTTTTAGGAGTGAATATACTCTTGAATATAAGCAACTTTTGCTATGGTATTAAATGTCCTACTTTAAAAAAAACTGCTGTTTCCTACAAAATTGCTATCTATGCCATAGCCCGTTTGTAGGAAACAGCTGTTTTTTGGCGCCCAATGCTTCCTAGTGGATACTAGGCTTCAACACTTCCACTCGCACTTTCACGTCATTTTATTACGTACATATTTGAAGTAGGTTCAACCCACATTTTACTCTGTGGTTCAACCTGTTCTTGGATTTGTTATTGAAATGTGTCTATCACGACTTACGATTCATGATAGTTCTTACTATCATCAATCGTTAGTCGTGATATATATAATATCTAAATAAATAATAGTCATCTCATCATAAATCAATTATCAGTTCACGATGCTTTAAATTAGGATTTAAAATACTTATACTCCTGAGAAAAACTTCAAAATCCTAATAAAGTGCATTTAGTATCTACTACCTATCAGTATAAATTTAGCATAACTCTATCTATTATTGCATAACTCTATCTCTTGTCATCGCTTTTCGCTTTTATATCAATTACTTTATTGAATTTTAATATGAGAGCATCTAACAGAATTAGCGAGCACGTTCCTGCTAATGTAGTTAGCTCGAAAGCGCGTCGTCGTCGCCTCGCGTAGGCCCTAGGCCACCGCATTATCATAGGTAGGTAAGTATTGACCGCGCAGGGCAAAAGCCTTTCATATTTCTAAAAGCACACACATTAATATTAGCAAATTTATTTATTATAAACAAACTCCCTGCCAGAAACTATGATGTATTTTCACTGAGTGCTCTGTTTACTGGATATGAAGCATCACGTAAATTCAGAAGCGGCGCATATAAACAAGCCCATATGTACCTCTAACATCACAACTTAACACGAGACACATCGTACTTTGACAGAAAACAAATAGGAAATACCTAATGACACCAAAATTAAACTTTTTATTATAAAATTTGAACAAAAACTGACCTATTTAAAAGCAATGCTGAAATTTCCAAACGTGTATCTTCAAAGACTGAGAAATACCATTCAGTGCTTTAGGATCCAGGGTATACCTTGGCACATTTCAGTTTTTGGTAACATATGCTCGAGATACTTCAAAAGAAGTCAAAATAACTATCAGTGTCACTATAAATTTTGAGGACTTCTCGATTCCTCATGGGTCCCATCATCAGGTCTACCATTTGGTGACAATAGGACCAATTCAGGAGTCAACTCTTTACAATAAAAAAAGAATTTTGAAAATCGGTCCACAACAGCGGAGTAATCGCACACACAAAAAAAAACATACACACGAACCTCGATAACCTCCTGTGTTTTGAAAGTCGGTTGAAAATGTACCTACGCGACGATATCAAAGAAGCTAATTGACTGCGAGAACTAATGTTTTGGTTGAGGCAACAATCGCGTGTGTGATGTGAATAATAATTACATTGCGGATATAAAAGAAAGAATTACCACTAACGATTACCTATTCCACGATATCAATTTTAATCTAGTATCAAAAACAATTATTTATTTACGGAATAGAACAGACAGGAATAGAACAGAGCTGGGCAATCGGAGCAACATGCTGCGGACTGCGGTAGAAAAGAATTTAATTTATGCAAACTCGGTGAAGCGTTTACACAGCCCGACACACTGTTTTAAAGTGCTTACAGCATTCTTTACTCTCGTGACGTCAATTTGTGTAGACGTGGCGACTCGCGACGACCTGCAGCTCAGTCAAGACGGCAAACATCCTCTAACTTTACTTACTAAAAAGAGAAAATCTTGAATAGCATTATAACTCCACTTTTATTTTTATTTTACCTTTATAACTATCACATCTAATAAAACCTAAGTAAAACATTAAAATACGAGTATGTACTATGTAGGTAACTAGGTACACTTAAGCCATAATAGGCATTCAATACAAAGGATAAAGCTACTTCGGACACAAATTGTTTACAGGGGCTACACATAATAATATAGGCTGGTGAACCATTCAGTGGAGATAGAGGCCGGGCCGGTGCCGCTTCAACGAGCATACGAGCATTCTTCACATAACAAAGTCTCACTTAAGATATTCATTTCAATCTCAGAAAAATCATTTTCACAATTGCACATCGCATCAGATTCCATAATATATCATTGTCATTATAAGCCCCATATTATTATCTCAATGTAGCATAAGTACTTAAAATAAAGTAAAAGTAAGTACTCAAATATCACCTAAAATATCACGTCTTGAAAATTCCGCACTTTACCAACGAACATTTACAATGGGACAACTGATATAGACGGGTGTGAACAGTGAAAGAATATACTTACCCTGTACCATAAATATTGTTTGCAATGTTATTTTCAGGTAAGTACGTTAGTTTACATACAAAATTCCTCGTTTGGACTTGGATGACAATTGACAAACAAAACGAACTAATAACACGTAACAATCAAATATGTGAGGTAAATTTTTCTGAACACATATTCACCATCGATTAATTAAAACACTAAGTTTTCATCATAAACTTCAACTGAAACGGCTTCAAGTATTTTCATAAAATTCAGTAGGGGGATTTGTGGAAGAAAAATCGATCAAGCAAGATATCATCACTGGAAAACGTCACATTTTTAAGTTATTATATGTTTTTTCTTTCGTCATACATGAATATGTCAATAATTTCGATTCTATTATTGTCAATCCGCATGGCACTTTGGTATGCGTATGTATTAATTTTTGCGTTGCTAGCAAATTGGTGTTTCGGGTCCGAATCCCGTACAGATTCGGACAGACTTTTGTTTTTTTTAAGTGAAATCTCCTTAGCCGCGTTGGGCACTTTTTGATAGAGGAAAATCTCATGGGTTCGCGTCACCGACATGCACGTAACTGACTTGTTGAAAGTCCTTTTAAAATTATTTTACTTCCGACTTAACCTTTATGCCGACGACATAAGGATTTTAGTTTTTATGTTTTTTCTTTCGTCGTGTAATACAAATAAGATATGAGTAATTTCGAAAACTAATGTCAGATCGCATAACGCAGTTACGTAGGCGCTTGGATTTTGCGTTGTTCACCAATTGGTCTCGGGTTTGAATCTCGGTCAGACGAAATATTTTTGGAACGATTGGAGCGAAACGGGGCTAGACGGAAAAAAGTTAAGACTAAAAGTTGTAACGACAGTTTTTGCTATAGTTTTAAGCCGTGCGGCGTGCGCGTGTTTCTCTGTCTGTCTCTCTCTCTCTCTCTCTCTCTCAATTATTACTAAAATTGAGCCTACTGATTAAGTTTATATTACATTATATTTTGAATTATATTATATTATATTATATTATATTATATTATATTATATTATATTATATTATATTATATTATATTATATTATATTATATTATATTATATTATATTATATTATATTATATTATATTATATTATATTATATTATATTATATTATATTATATTATATTATATTATATTATATTATATATAATTACATTATATTTACATTAACTTAAAAAAAAATATTACAATTCCTTCACTAATTAATCGGAAGGAACTTCGTTCCATCGGGGTGTCCCTTGACACCTCTCAAGTTTTTTTTATTTTAATTTCATTTTCTTTTATAATTTTTATTTTTCACTTCTATCGGCAGCCCCTTAACTGCCAATTATTTTTGCAAATATCATAAAAAAGATTTACAAGATCAGTTATGTCTTCACTCTTCAAAATTTATTAACTAATCCAGATACAATAATAGGTAAGTACCTATTGCAATCCGTTTCAATCAATCAATCAAATCAAAAACATTTTTTTATTCAAAATTGGTATTTTTAAATACTCTTTTTGAACGTCGATACTACGTGATGCCTACCACCGGTTCGGGAACTAACCCAGCGAGAAGAGCCGGCAAGAAACTCGTCTGGGGCCATCTTTTACCAAAAAGATGGAAAATTATTCTTTTAAAATCAAAATTATTATAATGTTTACTTATGTGTATGTAACAAATAATAAGATAAGATAAGGAGCCACCTTATTCCCAAGGTGTGCCGTCTTGAATGAAGTCATTAATTTTATAATACGCTTTGGCACACAAACGTTCTTTAACTACTTTTTAAACTTATTAATGGTTTTGAACCTTTTCTGGGATTATATTGTATAAGCGTATACATTGGCCTTTAAAGGATTTACTAACTTTGCTTAGTCTGAACACTGGCATATCTAACTTCTTCTTATTTCTAGTGTTTACACAATGATTATCACATTTCTTTTTGAAGTTGTTTAGATTCTTTCTTACATATAACACATTTTCCAAAATGTATTGAGATGCGACGGTCAGAACTTTTATTTCTTTAAACTTTTCCCTTAGAGATTCAAAAGTCGACATCTTATAAATAGAACGTATAGCACGTTTCTGCAGCACAAATATTGTATTAATGTCCGCAGCGTTTCCCCACAAGAGGATGCCGTACGACATTATGCTATGAAAATAGCTAAAGTAAACTAATCGCGCGGTCTCTATGTCGGTAATTTATCTAATTTTTTTAACAGCGTATGCTGCAGAACTCAGCTTAACTGCCAATTTAGCAATATGTGGTTCCCACTGTAACTTACTATCTAATGTTATACCTAGAAATACAGTGGTGTCTACTAATTTCATTTTCTCATTATTTAATAGTATATTGGTTTGTGCCTGCGTAACATTTGGCAAGCTGACTTTAAACATTTTGTTTTATTAGAATTCAACAGTAAATTATTAGCATTAAACCAATGTACTATTTTTGAGAGAGCACTATTTACCTCGTCATTGTTAGATTGTCGTCGCTTCACATTAAAAATTAGTGAAGTGTCATCAGCAAAAAGTACTATCTCATGCTTATCATTAACTAGATAAGGTAGATCATTTATATAGATGAGAAATAGAAAAGGCCCAAAATAGACCCCTGTGGTACTCCTAGTTTAATTTTAGTACCATTAGACCTTTTGGAATTAACTTCTACAGTCTGTGTTCTATTTATTAGATAAGAGCTTAGAAGCTTTAGTGCCGTGCCCCTTACACCATAATGGTATAATTTCCTGAATAGTGTATCATGCTCCACACAGTCAAATGCTTTGGATAAATCACAGAATATACCAAGTGCATCCTGTGACCTCTCCCAAGCTTCAAATATACTGCACAGAAGACTGATGCCTGCATCTGTTGTGGACCGACCTTTAGTAAAACCAAACTGCTTACTATGTAACAATTTATTCGAGTTGAAGTGAAAAAGTAATTGATTTAGAATAATTTTCTCAAAATTTTTACATAAAGTCGGTAATATGGATATTGGTCTATAGTTAGCTGGGTCTGATTTATTCCCAGCTTTAAAGAGAGGCATCACCTTGCTGTGCTTCATCAAGTCAGGGAACACGCCACTTTTAATACAATTATTAAAAACTAATGCTAGGTGAGGGGCAATGATGTCAATTACTGGTTTTATAACTTTTGTGGACATACCCCAGAGATCAGTTGTACTTTTAATATTAAGTAATTTAAATGCCTTGATAATGTCTCTAGAGTCTATTTCTTTGAAAATAAAATTTTACATCACATTCCTTCACATTAACTCTAAGTAATTTTTCGGCAACTGTAGGTGATGAATTTAAGTTTTTTGTAGTTGAGTTTATTTCCGTAACTACTAACTATGTACTAGAACTCCGATCAAGGTACCTACTGTTACCTAGATTACCTACCTACAAAATATACAGTACCTGGGTACTCGATTCGACGCAATCATTCGTAAGGTAAATACGGATACAAACGAAATAAATATAATTTTCTAAATTCGGCTAAAATTTTAACTATTTCTGGACATGTACCAGCCCAAACAATATCCTGATAAATCATTATTTTATAGAGCTCACGTTTAAGTTGGCTGGTACCAAGTTCAAAATTATGTGTAGAGATATTGTGTAGAGAAATAGTTAACATTTTAGCCGAATTCAAAAGGGGAATTATTTCATACGTTTTTTGTATATTTTTACTTTGGAAGTCGGTTTAATTCTTTGTTTAAAATACTAATTTTTTCCTTTTTAGTCATATTTGTTATATTATTAACATATTTTAAGAAATTTTAAAATAACTATCGAATGTATAATTGAACACGCGCCAACCTTCTATTAGGTATTGTATATAAGATCATAATGATGATTACTGTAAGTTACATAGTAGCATATGCTTGCAGTTCTTTAAACAATGTCGAATTTTCCAAACGCGTATCTTTAAAGACTGAGGAGTTCTGTTCAGTGCTTTTGGATCCATGGTATACCTTGGTGCAAAATCTTATTTTTTAGTAGCATACGCTTGTGTTACTTCAGAAAAAGTCAAAATCACCAAATGTGTCTATATAAATTTCGAGGAGTTCCCTCGATTCCTCATGGTTATCATCAGGTTTCCACTTTAGTGACTAAAGGACCAATTTCGAATTATACTCTTTACAACAACAAAATAATTTTGCAAACAGATTCATAAGCGGCAGAGTATGTGTGTGATGATGATGATTACTCTAATTGACATAGTGGCGTATGCTTGCAGTTCTTTGAACAACGCCGAAATCCCCAAACATGTATCTGTAAGGAGTCAGGAGTTCTGTTCAGTACTTTTGGATCCAAGGTATATTTACCTTGGAGTAAACTCGTACCTTTTGGTAGCATATACTTGGACTACTTCAGAAAAAGTCGAAATCACCGCCGCCTTTTTTGAAGTCGATTAAAAAATATATATATATATATATATACAACCGAACGATACAACCTTTTTGGAAGTCGTTTATAAAATCTTGACTTGCTATTGGCATTTAATAGCTCTCATTGATTATGGTCTATGGAGCTGCGATACCGGCGCGGCGTCCGCCCCATCCGCCTAACATCGAATACGATTATCTGTATTTATCTATCAGACAAACCATTTAGCATATCGCCACAATCTGAAACTTTGCAAGCCGACATTATCTTTTGTCAGATGATAGGCAGCTAATTATAAGTTTTAAAGTGATATTATTCACTTTACAAAAAGACAAAACCTGAGAAGCGACAGACGGGGTTTTTTTTTAATCTTTATTTATTTAACGAGGGTTTTGTTCGCGTTGCCAGCATGTCACCTCATAGGAACATACATGTAAAACTAATAGTTATAATTTCAACTTAATGCCTAACTTAACTAACTTATATAATATGTTGGCCTCCTTAGACGTGAGAAAAGCTAGGATACTGTTGCATACTATACATTATATTGACACAAAATCCCATATCTCTCAACCTCGTTTCGGACACATTCCGTTAAAATATGATAAACATCTTCTACCACATTACATTCTGAACAGTTTGGTGATGTAATTTTTCCCATCAATACGGCGAAGCTGTTTGAAGGAAGATGTCCAGAACGAAGTCTAAGGCTCAACACAACGTCTTGCCTGCTCATATCGGCCTCATCGAACCAGGGTCGTCTTGGAACACTCATAATTTTTTTGATGTAAAGGGTATAATCCCAAATTGGTCACACGAAACACCAACATAATATTATGATGACATAGGTACTCACTATTCATCCGAGTTTTGTGCACCGACATCAATGTCTTTTGCCAAAAATTTTGCTATTGCCAAAATTATATTCGTGATCATCATCATCACTATAATATATTTAATGCTTACTGCTACATTTTTTCCGCCGACTACTACAATAGATAATAATTATTATTTAATAATATAGTGAGAATAGCGAAGGCTATTTTGGATTTATAGCTTTCTTAAAATGTGCTAATAATAATATAATAAATAGAACTAGTAAAAAGAGAAAAATATTATTTTTAAACATAAAATGAAAATCGACTTCCAAAGTAAAATGCACAAAAAAATTTTGAAATAATACTTATTTTCTAAATAATTCCCATTTTAAATTCGGCTAAAATTTTAGCTATTTCTCTACCCAATCTTCATAATTATGAAGTCGGTACCAACTAACTTGAACGTAAGTTCTATTTAAAATATTGTTTTATCAGGATGTTGTTCGGGCTGGTACCGACTTCAAAATTATGAAGATTGAGTAGAGAAATAGTTAAAATTTTAGCCGAATTCCAAAGGGTAATTATTTAGGAAACTAAGTTTTATTTCATACTTTTTTGTGCATTTTTACTTTGGAAGTCGGTTTTCATTTTTTGTTTAATGTTAGTGACCGTTCGTGAAATATTCTTTCCATAATGGGTATCCTCGAGACTTAACCTTGGACAGAATATTTGTATTATCTGGTAGAAGTTCAGCTAAGTCACCTTCGGCGGTTGCATCTTTCGCTAAATTATCTACCCTTTCATTATTATCTATGATGCCAATATAAGCAGGCACCCACTGCAAAATAATTACTTTTCCAGCCTTAATCAAATTTATAATACATGCAACTATATCGTATGCTATATGTGTACAGTTTACGTTAACTATCAAAGGACTATGAAGACGTACTTACTGACTGACAAAACATCAAAACATCTTAAGATCTGAAATGTATCGGTTTTTGGTTTTCATAAAATTTTAAGACAAATTGTATGCAGAATGCCATAAATTCCTTATTTTTGACAGGGTAGTTAGCACACGTACGTCGTACGGCCCACCTGTTGCTACTCGAGAGAGTTTTAATTAATGCTTAAGCAAGTGATTAGTACGACACTTTCCCTATCCTATGCATAGATAAGCGCGCCATGGTCGAAGATATATTTATTAATAAACTTCATTTGATACGCAGGCAGGTAGGTAATCCAATTAGATATAATAATATTGTTTGTGACGTTGTTCACATATACAAAAATATCTACAGTTTTCACGATACATTTTCTCTAAAAAGCTCGGAGAGTCGACACAATAATATTGTGTACTTTTTCGATTTTCCAAACCGTGTTTCAAGACTATAGTTAAGTACATAGTAGAGAAGTATTTTATAATATTGTATGTGTTCTTGTATAAAGAGAATGACCGGGAAAGCTATTATGAACAAAGTAATGGGCTGGTACCGACTTCAAAATTATGAAGATCGAGTAGAGAAATAGTGAAAATTATAGCCCAATTTAAAAGGGGAATTATTTAGAAAATAAGTTTTATTACTTATTATTAAACTTCGTATCGTTGTTAATCAACCATTAACGAACACATTGTGAGTAGACATACCAGATTACATTGCGTTAATTCATAAATATGTGTAAATCATTATAATTATTATTAAACTTCGACTGTACTTTATGACAGACTTACCACAAATTCACGTTTATTAGTGTCCATGTTTTTGACCAAATGACACCACAAAGTATCAGTACAGTTCAATTAATTAGTTATATTGTAGTCATAATATAACTGGCCAAATAATAGATAAACCACAGCGACACTCGGCCTAAGCGGAGACCACAATAATTAATTGACGTCAAGTGCCCATATACACATTATACATGGTCACGATTCCCGAGCTCTATCATTGACTATCTATAATAGTAAATAAAACAAAATTAACACCTCCTCGCTTTCACCAGTGTTCCACCATTCACATATTCACATAAAAATCTTGAGTGGAGCGACCGAAGATATTATATATTTGCTCGTTTTATTCATGAAATATGGTTTAACTGATTGAAACGTTTGAAGGTTTTGCGCGCACAGGCTGGAATCGACCAGCCGCTCCAGCGCGCCACTAACCGAACTGGTGGAGCGCCCAGCCTTAGACCGCGTGCGCATGCGTACGGCAGGACTCTAGCCTTCAAACGCCCGATTCACTTCTATACGTGATATCATAAGACTCAAATACGCGAAGTAAAAATGTATATTGTCTGATAAAGCTCCGATATTGGTTTCGTTCATAACGCATAGTATTATTAGAGCAGGTAAACCTCTTTGTAGAGAACGACAAGGTACTATACACGTAGGTTTATAAGCTATCTTTATAGCCGGTACGAATCGAGAAAATAACTTTGACATTTTGTATTTATGTCGTGATAATTTAAGTGCAGTTTTACGAGAATTGTGCGAACGGTGAAGTATGAAATTTGGCACAGTTAAAGTTTATGCGGGGAAAGGTGTGCTGAAAGCGCACATTCTAATTCTTAGTTAATAATGCTTCTCACATAAAATTAATAATAATTAAGTTACACGCATTACCTCACACTACGCATAACGCATGGCAATACCCACATAACGCATGGTGCGTTGTGTGGGTATTGGTTTCAAACAATTGTCAATATTTCTGTCACATTCCACTTTTCACAACATTTAAATATTTTTACTGCGTCTCGAAGAGGCAAAAAAGCCCCAAAAAAGATGGAACTTAAAAATTTAAATATGAATTAAGGTCGAATTTCGACCACTAGCAGACCTGAAGTTTATTTAATTTCCCCACTGAGAAAATTTAATTGAAATGTCATGCATTTTATTAGCTTATTATTATCAGACTGCTTACATTTTAACTATCTCAGCTTAGATAGACCAGTTTACATCATAATTTTATTCACTTTCTTTTTTATTCATATCACTACTGTGTACGTGTGTGTGTGCCACAGACAACGAAGTAGTAATGTGAAACGCATCTTTGGAGTTACTATTACATGGTAAATTAGTTAATAAGTATTTATGGCTAATTGCTATGTTCAGTCATTCTGCTTCACTGGGGCACGGGGGCTCAAATAAGGGTCATGAAAACAAGCGCAATATTTCAGAATTTTTAATGACTCAATATAAACTTTAAATAAACATCATTTTAGGCTTTCTGGTACATAAAATTGTTTATAAACATAATATAATAACAATATCACTTTTACATAAATATTCCGTTGCATTGTACAATCGATAACGGTTTAAAATATAGAAACGTGTGATTCTATTAACAGAACTATATTTTAAGAGAAAAATACATTAGAAGGCAGGAATAGGTATCCATAGGTACCTAGTAGATAGGTACTAAATACTTATTGACTTAATTCTGAATTTCACGTTTGTGTTAATTAACAAAATCAAGAACGTAGTATCTAATTAAACGGAATTAAAATTTAAACTACAATTTTTTTTTATTAAAGGAATAAAATAGGAAAAGTTAAAAATGGAATGCACCATTTTATACTTCTACACAGCTAGCTACTCTATGACATACAAATTACAAGCCCAAGATCCTACTAATTTTATAAATGTGAAAGATTGTGAGGATAGATGGATGGATGCATGGATGGATGGATGGATGTATGGATGGATGAATGTTTGTTACTCTTTCACGCAAAAACTACTGAACGGATTTCGATGAAATTTGGTATGGTTGTAGTTTAGGCTCTGGATTAAAACATAGGCACTTTTTATCTCGAAAAAGTACAGTGTTCCCGCGGGGTTACTGTATTTACGCGGGCGGAGCCGCGGGCAACAGCTAGTAATATCATAAGCAGGACGGTGATGCTCCATGGCATTAGCAGTAGGCTGGAGTAGATTACGGAAGACTCAAAAGTGATCGAGTCGAAACGCTTTCCTCGTACACGGCTAGCTATTTTATTACTGACTGCTGACTACAGACATAGAATCTTTAGAGATTCATCGGAACTGTAGGCGCATTTGTGAATTATGGCAGTTTAAACAAACTGATATAATTCACAAATGTGCTTGAAATCAGAAAGCCGTTATGGCCTAAAACTGGTATGGCTGTTGCAGTTTCTAATAATAAGATCTAAGTAATTTATAAAGTCATTATATTAGTTTTCAATCACAACGACCGACCTCTATGGCTCAGTGGTTCAGCGCGTTGGTGCTCAAGCCGGGGGTCGCGGGTTCGAATCCCGCCGAAGGAACAAAAAGTTTTTCTGTGTTCCTGGGTCATGGATGTGTATTAAATATGTGTATAATATAATAAAAATCTTAAATATATGTATAGTATAAAAGTATTAAATATACTTCCCGTTTTCTGGTACCTGTAACACAAGTTCTTCGGATACTTAGCACGGGGCCAGATTGACGTGGTGTGAAGCGTCCATAGTATTATTATTATTATTATTATTATTACAAAAATCATTGTATAAACTCAGGTGGAACAAAAAGCTACTATTCCACTCAGGAACTACGAGTAATTGATTTTTCTTGAGTTTCTCACAGAAAGATTTACATAACACTTATTTCAAAACTCTACTATTGGGGCATTTCACGTAAAGCGGACAACCGAAATAATGAGGTTGTGAATTTTTTTTATACTCTGGTCAGTTATACTTCTAGTAGACGTGGATCATGGATGTGTACACACAATGTTTTTTCGTATCATACTTTATTGCTGAGCTATGAGCTTTTAAAAAATGACTAAGAGTGAAGTCCGTTAATGTTGGATGCTTAATATTTTCATCAATTAATTTGTAACAAAAACAAAAATATATTGTTTCATATAGTTTAAAAGTTGAAATTTTTAATTTTTTTATCGAATTCTAAATTAGATTTTTTTTCGTCGAGTAAACCGGAAGTGAAAATTTCAAATCGATATTTGAGTAACTTCGACTTTTTTATTTTTAAATATTTTAACATTGAATTAAAGATTTAAATATACTAATTCTTCTGAAAAAACGTTATTGGATGATTTATTCGGTATTCTCCTAGCGAAGTATTTACTCTTGAAATACTGTAGTGCCTGGGTTTTTAAATGTCGTATGGTTGCCCAAGCACATATGGCATTCTCACAGCATAGTCAGCCTAGCCTAGTCCAGAGGAATGACTGGTCAATACGTCTGGGGCCAACCATGTGCGGATTTCCTCACGATGTTTTCCTTCACCGTTAGAGCGTCCGTATAATGTACTTGAGATCTAAAAAATCCCATTGGTACACGCCCCAATCTGGGAATCGAACCTGCACTCTCTCGAGTGGCGAATCAAACGGTCTACCCACGAAGCCACGGAGCTCATAACTGAGCAATAAAGTATGATACGAAAAAAACATTGTGTGTACACATCCACGTCTACTAGAAGTATAACTATTTACGACCTCATTTTTTTTGGTTGTCCGCTTGACGTGAAATGGCCCTATTATAAACTACCATAACAATAGTATATTTTTATTCACTATACAAATATCAGTCAATAATTGCACATACATAATATCTAACATAGTTTTTCAACAACATGTAGACCGTAGCTTAATCCTTATAACGAAAAATTTTAACGTTTTAATGATTTACATAAGCTTGTGTGATAATGTTCAATCAATTACGCTTCACAATACGAGTCATCCGTTTTCCGTACATCTATTAAATTGTTGTAAATAAATTTTTGGTCCTAATTTATGTGCTTTAAAGCAGAAAGTCATCGTAGTTTTTGCAATACTAAAACAGGATACGCGGCAAGATAGATAGATATATTGATTTAAATAACCATCACTAAAATATCGTCTTAATAAAATTAGCTACGTAAGGTTAGGTTATTTAGGTACAATTATAAACATAATACGTTTACATTAGACCTAGTATCTGAGTTCTATAACGTAGATCATATACAGTTCAATTTTATCGTTAAACTAGAAAATTAATTTCATGGGATAATAAAGGATAAACTACACACACCGGCATATTTAGCGGAACATAAAATAAAGGTTTGATATCAGTATCATATAAGGTTGCTGGCTGGTTTATACGTCATTTAATTTAAAAAGAAATATTTTCAAATTAAGAAAACAACTGAACATCACATTTTATGCAATTGTTTTAATTTTATTCAAATACACCTTATCTGGAGCGAACTTCGAGTATTTCTTCCTTCTGAGTTTGATTTAAAATTTCATTGAAATACTGTTTTTTTGTTAGTTTTTTTTTTAATCGCGTATCTTTTTGGAGTGGAGGACTGAATTATGCCTGACTTAGCCCCAACGGAGATTGCCAGGGCACTCGAAATGCGAAGAAATGGTCAAACCTACAGAGATCTTCGTCGACCAGTTTCAACGATCCATCGCAGTATCCAACGGTTCAGGGAGACCGGTACTTATGTGAGAAGAGCAGGACAAGGCAGAAAAAGACGCACTTCGAGTAGGGATGATCGTTTCATTCGGCTTCGTGTACGTAGGAACCCCCGTTTGACGGCCGTCCAAGCCCGACATGAGTTAGAAGCAGTGCGGGGTGTAACCGTAAGTGAGCTTACGGTACGAATAAGGTTCGAAGAAGCTGGTTTGGGTTCATTTGTGCCCGCCAAGGCTCCAAGACTCGAGGTAAATCATCGTAGAAACAGGTTAACTGTTGCTCAGGAACATCGACTTTGGAACGCGGACCAATGGAGTAAGGTATTGTTTAGTGATGAGTGCAGAATTCTCTTAAATCAAATTGACGGCAGGCAAAGAATATACAGACGCAAAAAAGAACGATACATTCAACAAATTTTTAAACTACAGTTGCATACGGTGGTGGATCAATAATGGTTTGGGCGGGCATTTGTTTGGGAGCTCGCACAGACTTGGTAGTGATTGACAGAGGGAGTCTGACTGCAGACCGCTATATCAGAGAAGTTTTAGAAGAAAATGTCGTACCGTTTGCCCCATATATCGGTGACGATTTTATGCAGGATAATGCTCGGCCGCATACCGCTCGGGTAACTCAAGCTTATCTTAATGATATGAATATCACTGTTATGGAGTGGCCGGTGAGATCACCGGATATGAAACCAATAGAACACGTTTGGGACTTGCTGAAAAGAAAAGTTAAGTCCAGAATTCAAGCTCCTGCTAACGTGGGTGAACTGCAAATCGCCGTAGTTGAGGAATGGCGGAGACTATCCCAGGAGACCATCGATAACATCATTCTCTGTATGCCTAGACGGGTAGAAACTTTAATAAGAGCACGTGGAGGAAATACGCGATATTAATCACCATTTTTCTAATTTAATTAATTGTTATTTTCATATTAATTTTCACTTTTCCCGGTTACATGAAAAGTTCAAAAATGTACCATTTTTCACAAATAGCCTTTACTCGCAAAATCTGTTCTTAATGTGATCTCATTTTAAGTAAAACAAATGAAACTTTAAATAACAAAAGAAGTGTAGTAAGTATATTTTAAAATAAAACCATATTTTTTTAATTATGGACCTTTTTTTGTGTTCCGCTAAATATGCCGGTGTGTTTAGAAAGGCTTTCATTATTATTGCAGATAGAACAATAAAAATATCAATAAACGAGTAACATTTAACTGCGTGTCAGTCTGATAGTAAAGCACTAAAGTACAGTAGTAGGTGTTTGTTTAAATAATAAAATTTGATTGGTAACCTTCTAGGACTTCTAGGTAACATATCAACGGAATATTTGTTTTCTCCAAGACTATGCCTCAAACGATGAACTGTTCACGATGGGACTCAATAATTCTGTCATGTAATTGTTTTGTGTCATTGAGATTAGCAGCGCAATCGTGCACTAGCTAGTACTACGATAAACAGCAGGTACGTTTTTTCAATTATTGACTATAAAACAACAATCCGCTCCGTGAATGCACCTATAATTGTCATATCGTTGGCCAGCGCCGCCCGCATGACCTGCGGGCCCACATCGTCCTTTACCCTCAAGGTGAACTCCCGCCGCGTTGGCGACGGCAGCGTGCCGCCCATCGCGGTCAGAACCCGAGACCTCCCGGCTATGTCCAGCGGCTTACCTTCGTCGCTGTTACCCAAAACTTTCTTAACGCTAATGGATCTGCACGCTTCCTTCTCAACTTCGAACAACTCGCGCGCGGCTATCTCGAATGTTCTTCTCTTGTCTACGCCCCCTATACACGTGGATGCACTGGTTGCTCCTTCCGTTACAGCTTTAACTGCTCCGGCCTTCAAAATAGCCGGAAGGAGGAGCTCGGCGACAGCGCTCACAGTCCTCGAACGAAGAAAATGTAGTACCTGTTCGGCTTCGCGAGTTTCATCGAACAGCCGTCGCTGTCGGACGGCCGGCACCGGTCGCGCCACGGTCCAAGCTTCCACCCAAGGATTACCGGGCAACAGCATACGATCTCCCAAACTGCCCCCGTCGTCTGGCTTCCAGTCGCGAGGTGAGTACCACTGCACAAAATCACACAACTGTGCCCCCGGATTAGCAGCCTTAAATGCTTCCATATCTGAGAGAAGAGAAGCGCTCATCATTTTGGCTCGCAACTCCGAGGCTTTCGCGTCGTCACCTAGCCGCACCATGAGCTCTGCGTCCTCCTCCAACTGGTCCTCGGTCTTCGGAGCAGGATCCTATGGACAAATTACAAATTATATATCATATAATTATAATTATAATAATAATTATATTCATACAATTTGAACATAAAATAAAACCGTGTTCTTATTGTAATCAACCCAAACATTTCTTCCATTACCTGTGTTCGGGGAACGTAAAGAGGAGCACCATTTTTAAGATTTGCGTTTTCCAGACGATTGAGGCGTCCGACTGGCCGGTCCCAAGGCAGTTGCTCTTCAGCGCCCTCGTTCTCTGAGCAGTCGTAAAACTCGTCTTCAGAAGAATTGCCAAGTTGAGTCTCGGGTCCGTCTTTAGCTCGCTGGATGCAACAGTTCAGCAGTTGCAGCTTTTGATGGAGCAAACACGTCCGGGCATTTGGCATTCCTGACATTATACTAAAATATTTTTTTACATATTGTTAGATAGTGTACATTTTAGCAAACGGAATATTTTAATTTGACTTATGTTAAAAATGTCACAAACGGCGAAGATACTATAATATTTTATCTTAAGCTGTTTAGATATTTTTCATATTATAGTACGTACCAAATATGAAAATATTTAGTATCTTGGCTAAGATACTATATATTTGTTATAAGATACTATTTTTTTTTATGAGCTATCACAGACAGCTATCTGTATATTATGCTGTACTGCAACTGTATAGCTTGCTATATTAATTTATCTTAACATGAAATATTAAAGTATATTCGCCCTCTGTGTTATCACACAGAAGTCTTGTTTAACTAAAAAAAAATTGTGTATTGGTAGTTGGGGTACATCACGATCGTCTAGTTATTTATAAAGAGGTCAGGAAAAACAAAATGCCAAGGTTACAATATAATAATGTACCTAACTTACTCTAAGCATAGCATTAAGGAATAAAATCAATAGATTTTTTTTAATAATTTCTGAAGGAGTTTTTACAAATTCTAGTTTTCATGAGTATTTTCAATGAATAATACTTAATATGCCCATTTTCCAAGTTTATTTCATTCTGATTGAAAGAAATATATATCATATTATGGAATTATTGATTTCAACCGAAATAGCGAAAATGCTATTTTATAAAAGTTCTCGAAATAATCGCCTTATTTTATAGCAGTGGTGGAGGCTGGTTCTCCTTCATAGGGAATAGGAACATAGGCCAGTATAATAGGAAGGGGTTTCGATGTCTCGATGGGTCTTCAAAAGGTAGGTGGTAAGTGAAGCCGAAAGGACTGTTTTGTATTTATTACAATTACTAGCTTTTGCCCGCATTTTCGCCCGCGTGGGAGTGATCGTGGCAAACTTCTTTAGCAAATATACCTGCAATATAGTAATAGCACAGAGTAAAAATGTATACTTTATAATGAATTTCACATGTACTTTTTAATTTTAAGATATCTCCTAGATAAGGATAATTAAATTGTATCAGTCAAAATAGCTTCTGAAAATACCACATTATTTCTGATCATTTTTTTAAACTTAGAATGGGTATAGTACTTAACCTATCCTCAAAAGATAGACATATCTATGCCATCGCGGGCTTTTTTTGTACACCTATAAAAAAGAAAAAATTCCACCATACATTGTTTTGTTATTTATCTCCAACGGGTTGGGTTAGGCAGCGTTTTCGATAAAAGTTCCCAGACGGCTTGTTTTTTTCCGACACCTTCAACAATTATCGTCATAAATCAAACAATTTCCACAAAACCTTAACAAATAATTACCGACCCAAACCTTCCGAAGGAACCACTCTGTCGGTAAATGTAAACGGCATGAAAAACCTTTCAGTAGTTTTGAGATAATCGTGAACATACAGACATACAGACTCGGCGGGGCACTTAATCCTATATCCGCCTCCTGGTTCTAAGCTACCTCCTCACCAATTTTCAGCCAAATCGGTTCAGCCGTTCTTGAGTTATTAATAGTGTAACTAACACGACTTTCTTTTATAAACATATTCTTTTATATATATTTATCCACTGGGCAAATCTTTATGCTTGGGTTAGTGTAAAGTGTGACTTAATATTGGCATAAAATAAACAGTTTGTTCAAGCTTTCCCTAGATAATATCATTAAAATGTTCACCTTAGAAAGCGAATGAATTGTAAGCATGATGACAATCCACACAGACGAAATGGGGTACAAGTCTAGGAACATTTCTGCTATAAATACAAATTTTTCAAGAAATTATTAAGCATGCGTCTTACAATACAAGCTTACATGATGGTGAAAGTTTATTTACATTAGTCAGAATATGCTTCCTTCTTCTTCTTTTGACATAGCCTTCCCTGTAATAGGAGTTGCCAACGTCAGAGTGATGCAGCAGATGTTCAGGGAAAAGCTGATGGCGTACAGTGCAGGGCTCATGCAATGACTTCATGGGTACCTCATGAAGATACAAGTTATAATTACTAGTATAAAAACAGAATAATATGCAAAGCCAAATGCTTCGACATTCGACATGTTGAAGCAAATGTCAATAGGCATGTTGCCTAACAATTTTTTTTCGTGTATTCGATGTCAGACAACATGTTTGTAAACAATCTAGAACCCATTTTCGTAAATCTTAAAAAATAACAAACAATTTAAATTTAGAATATGAAAAAGAGCGATATATCGGCCTGTGACGTCACGAGTTGCACCCGCCATACATTTGTCATTACAAAATGTATGGCAGTAGCAACTTGTGACGTAACAAATCGTTTTGCGAGAAAGAGCCGGGCAATATTTTTTATTTGCTTATAATTTTTAATCGCGTCAATCTAAATACCTATTTCTTTTAGATTTATGTATATTTAATGAACAATTAAAAAAATTAATTTATAAAAATGTGATATTCCACACTAGGCAACATCCCTATTGGTTTAAATAATTGTTATCATTAATAGACCTTGTACTCAACTAATATTATTATCAATCTACATTTTCTCTTTCTATACAAGCTTAAAAGTAAACTGACGCATGCCATTGTCTTAAAAAAGTTTTAGGCCATGATATGCATCAGCTTTTTACATATTTTATATGTAAAAGTCACGTGCCTGCTTGTTTCTAAGCTTATTCAGTAAAAACAAATTAAAAGTTGTACCTACATATATTACAAATATTATTTTGAAACCTTCAAAAAATGTTTTTATTTGGATCAAAAGTAGGTCAAACCTTTAATATTATACAGGAATAGCATTCCTACACTCACCTTCAATTAAAAAGTTAGATTTTCAATTTAGATAATCGAATAGTACACTGATTATCACAGAAACGAGTTCAACTGTTAGTACCGAAGATCCATGTTAAACAGGGGCCAACTGAACAAATCAAGTTTTTTATATCTTAATGGTATTCCAGTGAACCGTTTGTTTACCGGAGCCACCGCGGGAAGTGTAGGTCAAGACACGCTCTGGTGGGGCACACCTGCGCAGGCGCAGTCTCGCGCCGACCGCAGCCCGCAGCACTGTCGCGATGACATGGGGCTCTACAGACCCAAACTGTTCTCGTAGTACCCGAAAACTGTCACGTGTGCCCGGTCCGAATATTGTTATTGAGTTATGATTGTATTTCCCGTGATTCAAAAATATAATCTTCGTGGATGTGAGCAGGAGTGAATAATTTAACAAGGATTTAAACCAAATAAGGATTTTCGAATGATGGTGAGTGATATATTTTCCAATTTTCTTAGCAGCTTTCCGCTTGTTGCAGCCGAGTGTGAGAAATCTTCATGGCGACCCACATAAGTGGGAACTAATGAAACTTGATATGGCTTATTAACCGTAGGCTAGTTGACAGTTCAACCAGGTTTTATATGAGACCGTAAAATCGTAATGTTTGCCATAATTAGAGTTTGAAATCCATTTCGATTTCATTACTTAATCCTCTATCTTAGGTATTTGTCAACAAAACTCATTTTTATATAATTTTATTGGGTTAAATTAATTTAATACCTAATAATAATTTTGTAAATAATAAAAATTGAAAATAATATTAATTGTGTATGTTTTACAAAGTGGCAAAATTAAAAATTATACAAGTCACCTCCTGAAGTCCTATTATTCACGTTCGATGAAAAAGCGAAGGATGGAGGCAGGATTGAGAAAATTTAATGGCTAGTTTAGCAGCTAGCCATTCCATTCATATATTTAAGTAGTAACAAATCAAAGATATATCAATAATTATCAATTTAAAAATGTGGGACACCTATTTCTATTTTGGTTCTAGTTGACGTTTGTATATTTACATCAACATTTCGGAAGGTACCTAACTGATTAAGAATGCAAATATAATTAAACGGATTAATAAGAAAATGCAAAGGCAATATTATATTTATCGATAGTAATAAAATGATTAGTATGCAAGTGCATAATTATTAACATAATTGAACAAACTAATAATGAATGAGTGGTTTACAAATAACTTTCATAAATAACTGTTACATATTTGTGTATTTATTCGTGCTGCTTTTAATATTTGAACTTAAATTCGTAGAAAGTTTTTAAGCAAACAGTCGACAATATTACAAAGTAGTACATCGTAAACATTATACAGTAATTTGAAAATGCTTAATCAAATTACATCTAGAACAGTCATGAGACACTACTTTCATTTTTTTTTGTACAAACGAAAGTATTTTCACATAAAAACCACGAATCAAGGTCACATCTACAAGCCTAAAGTAATATTATAACAAAACCATCGCCGACTCACACGAGCCGATGATTTAGGACACTCTCTCGTCAGTCGTCAAAAGACTGACTACATAGTCAGCTTAGTATAGTGTATTAGCATAGTACAAGCTTTCTCCTCGTTAGCGAAAATACAAATTATAATATTATTGTAATGGCACAAAATTACATCAAAACTTCCCCGTTTGGATACGATTAGGAAGACAATGAAATATCTCAATTGATTGTTTGTTGCGTAAGCACTAATCTAATAAGTTTCTCATATCACCATTAAGCCCCCTAAATAGGTCCTAAGGGTTTTTTTGTTCACCAAAGTTCACCAAAAGAAATGTTTGCTCAGGCGCCACGGGATGGCTCAGGGAGGTACACGACACCTTTATCAAAATCTTCTACTTAAAATGAGCAAATCTTGTATATTTATATATAATTGGAATCTCGGAAACGGCGGCAAGTATTACCGCGACTTTTAGTATGCTGGGAGTTTTGGGGGAGAAAAGTCGGTCTAGCTAGGTCTTAACTGCGAATTTTAAGTTATATATGATTTTTCTTTCGTCGTGCAATAATATAATATCAATAATTTCGACTGTAATAATTATGTTAGTCCAACTGGTAGTTTGATATTCATTCGTATGTGTAATTTTTGCGTTGTTCGGAAATTCGGAATGTTGAAAACCCGGTCAGATAAAATTTTGTGATTCTTCTTATTTTTTGAAACCTACTAGAAATCCGAGCAAACCTCGGTTACCCGGGTACTTACAATAATAACATCCGCAAAAGGCATAACAAACGCTTCTATACAAACTTTTCAGAATCTTCACAGTTGTCAGTTATGATTGTTGAACTATTTATTTACAACTAGCTTTTACCCGCGGCTCAGTATCCCACGGGAACACTGTACTTTTTCGGGATGAAAAGTAGCCTATGTTTTAATCCAGAGCCTTAAACTACTGCCATACCAAATTTCATCAAAATCCGTTCAGCAGTTTTTGCGTGAAAGAGTAACAAACATCCATCCATCCATACATCTATCCATCCTCACAAACTTTCACATTTATAATTAGGTATAAGTCCAGGATTTCCGATTTAAAATTATGTTTCTGCGTACTTGCGTAGGTGAAGCGCTACATTTTGCTGGTGTTCGCAATTGCGGCTACAAAGATTACCTACTGGACGAATTTTTGCACATTAATCATATCTTCAAACTCGTGTGTCACGTACCTACCCCTAAATCGTCTCGTCGTCGCGTCGCAGATTCGCGTACTACGCTCCCAAAAAATGCGGTATGTACCGTTAGAGGAGACGGACTAATGGCATTATCAATCATAGTATTTCAATAATCGACGTGCGTGTGTACAAAGTAAACGCAGCAAAAAATTTGCCACTTTAATGAAGGAAACAGAAATTGAATAAAAATGTTGTAAAAGTGTTGAGGAAATAATAATACTTTGCCGAATTGCACTTCCCAGAACAATAACTATGTCGATGTGTGAGATCCGCGGCAGGTTAAAGCCCCAGGTTCTCTCGTGTATAAGTAGATTTCATTCGTTTGTTGATGTGAGTTTTCCGCAAGTTTCGCTGAGCAACTGTCAGCTGACAAAAAGCCAATGGCATCGAACTCTAACAATGTGCCGAGTGTTAACTGTGTCGCGCGTCGACCAGCACCGATGCGCGGCACGACGCGGCGTCGCGTCGCGGTGCTTACGCACGCGGCCTTACTACTCCGTAAGAATATCTTCCTAAGCGCTATCCTAAATACAAAACCTTTTTGCTAAAACAAATATATTTTTTTATTAACTCGACTCATGCTGAAACTATGAAAATAAGTAATGAAATAAGCTGACGTAGAAAAAAAACAAGTTATGGATTAATGCAATTTTGTAACGATTAAGATAAAGTTATAACTTATTTAAAATAAAAAGATAAGTTTCGCACAGTTAATCGCTCTGAGCAGGTGCGAGGTGCGACATTTTTTCAAACCAAATACGCTACGATACGGATCATACGAAGATTGATAAGAGAACATCTACCGTTGGGAGTTAACTTCACACGCGAGCGAACACGTTCCAAACTAAACTAGAAACTGGACGATCATTAACCACTTGCATCTTATTAATTCAAGATAAATGACATCAATATAAAAATAACATAATGATATTGTATAATTGATAAATGGAAACAGGTAAAGGAAAGGCATTTCGTACGTGACAGCTCTTGAACGCGTTCGACAAAGTTAAGCCGACGTAATCCGGAGTTCAGCTTAAACTCAGCTTAGCTATTAAGTTTATGTCGGTGAAATGCATTTATAATTTTTAAACTTGCGTAAAGCGTGTTTTGCGTATACCGGTCGCGTTCAATTTCATTGGTGAAATCAGCCCTTAACTAGCTCAGGCATTAAGATGAGAGCTTGTAAGTTTCTCAAAGAAAGCAATGAGACTGCAAACTGCATTACCAAACAAATATAAAGGATATCGTATACACTGAGGTGTGACGTTCCGTGGATCACGAGTAGACCAATACATATAAAATTTAAAACGTATCGATTAGTGTCGTACCAACACAAACTTGACCGTTGAGAAATCACGGCCACATGTCGGTAAATAATGATAATGTCTGTGGCGATGCGGCGCGGGGGGCGACGCGGCGTCGCGCGTCGCTCGCCATCGCGGCCGCGCCGAGCCAGTGCCCACTTTTACATTATTTTCTCACTCACAAACGGTGATGCGCATACCGGATTTTTTACGCACATCGCTTTTCCAAATAGAACGCATTCTACGACTACCGTACCTTTGACTAGAGTGTGTTAGAGTTTATTTACCCAGAGCTACTTTAAATAGAGTTGCAAAGCCTACATAATAATTTATTATGTTTTATATTAGGTCTTTACCTATGAAATTGCCGTTTTGTATGAAAAAATTTAAACGATTTTTTTTTTCATGTATTTTTTATTTGTATTAATCGTAGTAATCAACTAATCACCCATGCAATCAATGCATCTTTGCCAGCGCAGTGGCAGTTTATTGATGCCCTTCTTAAAGAAATCAGCTGGACGGGAGGCAACAATTCTTCAAAGGCATTATGTACTGCCTCCTGGGTATTGAATTTTTTCCCGCCAAGAAGTTATCCAAATTCTGGAAAAAGTAGTAGTCTGTAGGCGGAAGGTCTGGTGAGTAGGGCGGATGACAGAGAGCTTCCAACCCCAGTTCTTGCAACTTGGAGACCGTCTGCTGTGCAGTATGAGGTCGCGCGTTGTCGTGCAGGAGCAGCGGAGACTGATTGACCAATGCTGGTTGGAGATGTGCCAGCTTCTCCATCATTGTGTTCAGTTCTTCACAGTACACATCTACAGTAATGCTCACCCCGTTTGGTAAGAAGCTGTGATGAATCACACCGGCGCTAGACCACCAAACAGTGACCATCACTTTTCTAGGGGTAAGTTTTCGTTTAGGGCATTGTTTAGGTGCTGAACCAGGATCCAACCAACTTGCTGAGCGCTTGCGGTTATCAAACAGAATCCATTTTTCATCGCAGGTAACAATGCGGTTCAAAATTCCTTCATTTGTGTGTCTGTTGAGCAGTGCAAAGCACGTCTCGACGCGTACATTGCGTTCGTGGGGCACCCATTTGTCAAGTTTTTTTACATTGCCAATTTGACGCAAATGGACCAATATTGTTTTGACGCTAACGTCGAAAGCTGCTGCTAATTCAGCCGTAGATTGTGTATCATCAGCTTCCACAATCTCCTTTAATTCGTCATTGTCGACCAAAGCCTTCGGACGACCAAGAGGTTCATTTTTCAGGCGAAATTTCCAGAACGGAAGCGAGCAAACCAATAACAGGCGGTGCATTGGTTTGTAGTATTAGCTCCGTAAACGTCGTTGATGTTGCGTGCCGCTTGTGCCGCGTTGCTGCCACGACGGTACTCATATTCCATAATTATTCGAATTTTTAACGTATCCATGATGACGAAAAAGATTGAAATGCGATGAAAATGTAACACTAATCAATAAACAAATGACTACTTTTGAAAAAAGAATTCCATGTTTTTAAAATAAAATTAATTTGAAATTAGAATTCTTAGCCAAACCAAAATTATTTTGACCAGTACTAATTAAAAGTAATTCCACTCTACTCTATATCTCTCGTAATAACAACAACTAAGGTGTGATTTGTTACACGAGCAATATCTATGTGTGATTAAGAATATGAAACTAGTAGAGTATCGACTCTACATTCTTCCTTCACTTGTATATACGTTATTCAGTGGTTTTTAATTAAGGATTGTGTTCTATTCTGTCGTAACAAACAATAGCAGCACGACCATTGTAGAGTTGAAAATTAAAGTTTCCTGTAGATGTTGGTTAACGCTTAATATATTCACTCCCAAGTCCTAATGTCCAACGCGTTTCTTTGTTAGAACTTTTAATTATTATGTTTCTTTTTTGTGACTAATTTAAGTATATTGTAGTTATAAACAAAGACTAAAATTGAACTTGCACTAAGCTATTAGTTTATACCTAGAGTAAAGTGTAAACTAAATGTTTAGGTAACATAGTAAGCAGTTTTACTTAGTAGGACAGATATTCCTAAAAAACTACTTAATAACTTCGGTAATTTTGATATCCAAACAATCTAAACGGACATCATTAACTTTTAACTGTCAATCATGTAACCATTATGTATGCCTAAGCGGATACTTTAATTATAAATAAATTATTAGATAATACAATTAACATTATTAAAACCACCCATAACTTCCCGATTTGTTACGAAATATTTATACTGAAATAAGTATTATGTAAAAGTGTTCATCGAATAAACCTAAACAGCTTTCTTAGCTTCAGCTTCGATGTGACTAATTGTGACAGCTGTTACATTTTTAAGATCGACGGTTAAGTTGTTAGGATATTAGCCTACCTCGTTCATTGCATTAAATCCTATGCAATGAATGAGGTCGGCTTATAGGATAGGATATCTCTAATTCTTACCATGTTGCCGCTTATAACAGTGGGTAAACTTCCGCTATCGTTATGGCTACCATACACCGAAAATATGTTCGATATAATCTTATACTATAAACGAACAATTCTTGTATATAATATTAATATTATATATGCAAACCGCTATTTTCTGTACTATGTTATATGTACTAGAACTCCGAGCAAAGCTCCCCTTTTTAACATATAAGTACAGTGCGTATATTTTATATGTTGAAAAGGGGAAACATAAAATCAATCATGATATTAATGCCCGGGAAACAAATGTTTTCTGTTATGATATAACGGTACAGCCACGCCTAACGTTGATCCTAATCTGACCAGTAATTGTTGAAATTGTAATTTGCACGTATATAGTTACAGCTGATTAATTAAGTTTCCTTTTTAACAATTGCAGTTATAATTCAATATACATACTCTTCGCTATCCACGATATAATTTAATGAAAAATTTTAATTGGACACCTCAAAATAATAAGATTAATTGAAATGGTGATTGCCAGCAAAATAAAATTGAATTTTAATCTCTACAACGAATTTTTACAACAGGTATTGGCAACCTTTGACATGTTGAGGGCCAAACTTTAGCGTGCAAATAGGTTCGCGGGCCGCGTTTAAAAGTACTTAGTGCATTTTAAAGTAGTGATAATATTTTTAGCGATAGATATTAGACATGAAATAATACGACAATTTTATTATAGTACAATTTATTAAAATAACAAAATGAAATTAAAAAAAATGGTACATTATAATTAAATCGTTAAATTTGCAATTGTTACAAACTACGAAAGTTAAATACACCGAAATCAATGAGACCCTTGAGCTTGAATTTGGGAAACTATTCCATCTATATTTGGATTAATTCCACTGATACAAAGACGTAAAGAATTTTCAAAATTATCGTCAGTCAGTCTTGTACAATGTGTTGCTTTATTAACTTTCATCAATGAAAAGAACTGTTCGCATTTCGCATTCTGCCAAACGCACAAATCAATCTTCTTGCGAATTTTCTAAGCTGCGGAAAATTGTCTTTTTATAGGTATTTTTTGTAGAAATCGCACAACTCTACGTCTTCAAATTTGGATTTTAGGAGTGAGTTTTCAAGTCGCTAAATCGGTTCGAAAATTGTTCCGACAGTAACTTGAGTTCTTCAGCATATTGAGCATAAGCAATATTTTCATACGCAGAGAGCGTGTTGAATTGGTTACTGTTAACAGACAGCATCTCTGACTCCCACAAGCGTAGTTTGATCTGAAACGCTTTCAAATGGCTGTACAAATCATTTACTAACTGTCCTTGTTTTTGAAGTTTCAAATTTAAATATTCAAATAGGCTGTAAGATCGAACAGAAATGCTAAGTCACATATCCATTTTGGGTTACTTAATTCAGATAGTGGTTTATCTTTTATTTTCATTAAGTCTGCTATCTCATTTCTAAGCTCGTAAAACCGTTTTAATATTTTTCTTTTGCTCAGCCATCTGATTTCACAATAATATGTAACGTCGTTATATTCAGCTCATATTTCATCCAAAAACACCTTGAACTGACGATGGTTAAGCCCTCGGGATCGAATAAAGTTGATGGTTTTTACTACCACATTCATAGCATTCTGGAGTCGAATGGACTTAGAACACAAGTTCTGTTGGTGGATAATGCAATGAAGGACTACCAAATCATCTTTTTGCACATTTAATTCTGTTGCTTTTTAATTCAAAATTCCGATGAAACCTTTACGTAAGCCGACCATAGAAGGTGCACCATCAGTGCATACTCCAATTAGTGGTTCCTTTTAGCGGCTGTAAAGCAAGCAATTCCTCAGTAACAGTGAACTCCTTATCAACACCTCGAATAAATATAGCCAGTTGAACTGTGTCAGACGAATCGGTGCTCTCGTCTAATGCTACGGAAAATGATTCAAAACCAGCCATACGGTCAGTCAATATTGTTTTTATATCATTAGCCACTATTTCTATACGTCGAACAACAGTTCGTCTTGACAAACTATTTTTTTCAAAATCATTTTTCTTTTCAGGACACAAAATACCGCAAACTTCTAACATACACTCCTTGATAAATTCTCCTTCGGCAAATGGTTTTAATGCCTTTGCCAATTTTGAGCTAACTATAAAACTAGCTTTCACAACATTCACAAGTTGTATTCTTTGTTTATGAAACATTAATTGCTGTTTTTCCAAATTTGCGGTAAGCTTCTGGATTTTGTCTGTTCTTAATTGTCCTATCAGTGAGTGCAGCGTAGCATGCTTAGTTGAGTAATGCCTCTTTATATTGAATTCTTTCATTACTGAAATGGATTCATTACACAGCAAACAAATAGGCTTCTTATATGCAAGATAAAAAAGAATTATTCAGTCCATTTTTCTTGAAACTGGCGACCCTCTGTATCTACTTTTCATTTCTTTCCACCTTTTGTTTACTTTTCATTCAATAAACTTAATAACAAACTATAGTTAGTAACCACTCAATATGCACACAAAGTCACAAAGCAAGTTAACGGTTCGAGCAGTTCGCTAGGATATCGCTTGTCCAAGTTATCACCTCGGTAGCTCAAATAGAACTGGACTAACGTTCGGGCCATCCACCCGCTTATATAGGCAAAATGAAGGAATAATCTGGAATAAACTAGTTTAGAATAATTGAGAAGCAATAAATCTTTTGATGTGTCGCCCGTGAGGCGGCAAACCTCAAAGAATTTGATCGAGCAAGCCGAGTGGCGGCGATTATCAAAGAGTGAGGCGGCAAACATCAAAGGATTTGATTTTTGCCGCCTCACTGTCACTCCCGTGAGTATAAGTACCTAATGTAATATTTTTTTAATTGGGTTTTTTCAAAATGTCTCGCGGGCCGGATCCGGCCCGCGGGCTGGTTGTTGCCTATGTATGTTTTAAAATATTAATTCATATTATGAGCGTTTGAATAAGGCAATACATGTTTCAAGACTCCTAGATGACGAGACATACACAATATTTTGTGATATCCTACTAAGTACTATTATAAATATGAATGATGGAGAGGATGGATGGATGTTAGTGACTCATTCCCGCAATAACTACTGAACGGACTTTATTTAAATTTGGCATGGTAGCAGTTGAGCCTATCCCACAATAGTAATGTTTCCGCGTATACAGTATGTATACGCGGGCGGAGCCGCGGGAAAAAGCTAGTTACATAAATGAAACGTATGACAGACAAAATATAGAGAATAAACATAAGGATGAATTTTTTGTTATAACTTAGTAGAAGTGATTAAAGTCTAGATTTTTATTTCAACACTAGAAGATAAAGAATTTTCAGGAACTGCTTAGCATATAACGTTCTAGGTAGGTACCTACTTAGTACTTTCCAAAGGTGAATTATAATTTAAACTAAGGAGTTAATCAGTAAAATTAATGTCCCTGACAATCTGGCTATGACTTTTTACGAGTATAGTAATCGTTTAATTGGCAAATAATGAAGGATGTTACGTTATTACCGACACCAATGATGAAGATCCGGCAAACGGCATCGCTTCCTTTCCTGTCGCTGGGTAGTGGGTACGTTGCCGCGCCGCGTTCGCTGCCGCGAGGACACCCGTCAATCACGATTCACGAATAACATAAGATGTTAAACCCCCAAAGTTAAATATGTTTTAACTTTGGGGGTTTAACATCTTATGTTAATTTAGATAAAATCTTTAATTAAGTATTCTAAGTATTTTTAATTACCTAGTCTATTGTTAATTATAAGATGCTTTACCGTAAACAAATTAACTCGTTTATATCACTCTTCCCTTTTAAATGTTTTTTAAACATTTCGTGAATCGTGAACCATAAAATGATAAATTAAGTTCATTCACTCTGATGTTTTAATACTCACGTAACGAAAAATATTGTGTTATGTATAGTAAAAATAACAACCCTATTAATTAATTTCATACGGAAGCGTTCACACTGCATGCAATGTCGCTATTCAAAAAATGATTTTTTTTTCTCCTTGATAAAAAAAGCACAGTTGTGTACATTTTACA
Source organism: Phengaris alcon alcon (assembly GCA_037179445.1). Taxonomy (NCBI): domain Eukaryota; kingdom Metazoa; phylum Arthropoda; class Insecta; order Lepidoptera; family Lycaenidae; genus Phengaris; species Phengaris alcon. The sequence goes on along the minus strand of JAYRCH010000317.1, from coordinate 1,145,525 downwards.
TGTTTAACGGAAGATTTTTATTTAAATAAAATTATTTTATTAGCATTATTTGACGCAAATGGTTTTGTTAAAATAAGGCAATATTTAATAGGGGTCTGGTCGCGAATCGCGATTCTTTCGGGTTTGAGCACGAATCGCGAAACAGACGAAATGTTGTATAGTGATAGTTTGCATATAATAATTATTAATTATATAGACTTTATTTTTGGCATCATAAAATAATAATAATTTTGTATTTTAGGGTAGGTACAAATGTACCCTACCCTACCCTACCTACCTAGGTAGGGTCCCTACCCTAACCTGGGTACATTTGTAAAGTGAGAAAAAAAATGTCAATTTTTATGAAAATACGTTTTAAGGTATTTTTTATACCACGAAGTGATAACATTGGCCCAAACCCATTTTTTTGTACATTTTATGAATAGCTGACCCGACGGGCTTTGCGATGTCTTGAAAATGAATTGAATAAATAAAATATAACTAACTACCTACATACTACAATTTCTAAATTTACAACCTACGCCTACCCTACACACAAGTGGTGTGTGTAAGAGTTATCGACCACCGAGGGTTGAAGATTATTACAGTACTAATATCGCCATCAAACAATGGGGTTTAGTGTTATAAGGGTGTGGTAGTGTCAGATTTGACAACCCGACACTTGACTTGTATTAGCGCGGAGATCTATTTACAGTGCCGTTTTTCTGTCGTGATCACTAAAATACTCTCGTAGGAACGCAGCCTTAATAGTATACTAGAAAAGACTTCTTAAAATTACGCAAATAAACACTCAGCTTGGTGTTTTGTAATAAAACTATGTAATATAACTGTTTGAAGTAAAGTTTAATATCAATTGCTGAACAAACTGTGTCGGTACAGTTCGTTTCTTTTTTATTTACGGTCAAAATTGCGATAAAATCCGATGTTTTGAGGCCGTCATTTTCTAAATTAATTAAAATTTTAGAAACATGCTTACATATAGGTAGACCTACACAAGAGTAATATAAATTGATATAAAGTTAAAATTTCGGTCTACAACGTTAGAGATTAGAGTAAATCATCAATAGCGTTTGTAACCAGAAAAAGCTGACTAGTGCAGCCTTAAGTACCTACAGCTAGGTTTTTTAATATAAAACGGAATATTAGGCGTATGATATCCCATTTCCTATTACGAACGTTGGTACTTGGTATTAGGTACTTATAACGGATTCATAAATAACATTTAAGTAATATTGACGTAACTGAGCTGTTACGCACGCAAAAAAGATTAGTTTATTAGTACTAATTATTATTATTATTCGTGTTATCCACGCAAAAGTAATAAATGGAGAGCTACTAGGAAATTTAGAGCAGGTGTTTAAGGCAAGCTGAAACCTTGTCTTATACTTCCCCTATTGTACCTCAATACGAGACTGCAGGTCTGGCTGGTCAGAGCGGGGCTAAGTCAATTTACAAATTTTTGAGAAGAGAAATTTTTTAATCCCCAAAAAACATGTTTGAGGCAATTTGAAATTTTGATATAGTGTTAGTTTAATGTTTAAGTAGTTGGGAAAAAAAAGCCAGGTCATTTAGTCGGGGTTTTAACCTTGCCAGACCAGTGTATAAGTAAATTGGAAAAGGTTAAAAAAATAAAAACACGATATAAACTGAGAAACATAAACATTAAGCTCTGGGTATAAGACTCTAGGATAAAAACCTAACCAAGAGCATTTTACGACATGTCTATGGAGGGTTCCGTAACTATCAACGCGCAATAGGTTTTCTTTGAATTACTTCAAAAGTTATTTTCCGATTGTGCTCAAAATAATTTTCCTAAAGAGTTTTTAGCATGATCTATCTCCTATAGTTTGGAAATGCCAGGGGGGGGACTGCCAACTTATAAAACACTTTGGAGGCCGATTACTCGAAAATGGATTACAGAATGACAGAAAATACTTTTTTATTAACATAGGTACGTACCTACATCAAGATTATCCGAATTTATATTTTTTATATAAATTCGCAATTCGCATATATGTATATAAAATATATATGCGAATTTATATAAAACGCCATATTTTTTTGCTTATTCATTTGTTATCGAATGTTGTTACTATTATAACATCAAAATCACATAGGTTAAATCACATAAAAATATTAGAAGTTAGAACACGGGAAATATGTATATTACAATTTAGGCTATGTTCGGTAACTAACACTAACTAATTTATCATTCAAACTGCACTTCTTTGGCTAATCACAGATTTAATTTACTTCCACGACAATTTTATATACCTAATTCTAAAACTGTGAGTTATTTTAAACACGAAATCAATTTAAAACACCAAAACAATTTTTGTTTACATTCCTTAACAAATGAATAAACAGACAATTATGGCGGCGCGGACAATATGCCGTTTACGGTTCAACCAATCAGGGCGCGAGTTGCGTTCCGATATACAGTTTGAAGAGTTTCAGTTCGTTATAATATAACGAAAAATAATGAGTGTTTATTTGACAATATGTCGACAATTTATAATCTCGCTAGTTATATTACAATCTAACGATATTTACAATTTTACGGTGACATATACATGTCTAGTCTTCTGAAAATAAGTTTCTTTGACCTTATTAAAAAAGCTTTTGCGATTTACCAAAATCAAAAAGATAATCATAATAATATAAATTATTAACATGACTGTGATGTTTGTCTACTTATTGAAATAAAAGGGCCGCTGTTTGAATTTAACGGGACCGAGACGTAAATGGTGCAGTTACTGTTATAAGAACGGCTTATTGGTGGCGCAGCCGCGGCGATGAGCCAATTTAAATAAAAAATTTAAACCGTTGCAATTTTAGATGTTTATCAGCGATTTACGGCGTTAATTGTGTTCATTACCGTGTACCAAAAGCTGGTTTACTATGAAGCTTCCATCGACCAACCCAAGATAGGATGTAATGAGAGTTTCGAGTGTGTTTTGACAAGTGAGTGAGGATATCGGAACTCGGAGTACAGAAGACATAATTTTTTTTTTTATTTAAAAAATTATAATTCCTCTTCCTCCGTGTTACGTGTGTCCGTGGGCTAGAGTAATCCCTTAATTTTATCTGGCAATTCGTTTGCTCATCTTCGATCTCATTACTTAGGTAGGTACTAGTTGACTCGACAGACGTTTTCCAGTCTTAACTATGAAGTAGAAAGTAAGAACTGGAATAAATAAAATATAACTACCTACAATCTACATACTACAATCTCTATATCGACACCTACACCTACTACCCAAAACTACAACCTACACCTACCGTCTCTTTTTTTAAATCGGCCCAGTAGTTTCGGCGTGATTCGGGAACAAAAATATAAAATACTAATCTTTCCTCTTCTTAATCTTATACTTTAAACGAGACGATCTTTTTATATGTATATAATCGGCATCTCGACAACGGCTACAAGTATTACCATGAAATTTAGTATGCAGGGAGTATTGGGGGAGACTAGCTAGGTCTTATCCTTTAGAAACTGCGCATTTTTAAGCAATGTTTGTTTTTTTTTTCGTCGTGCAACAATAATATATCAATAATTTCGACTCTCTTACGTCAGTCTGATTTTTGCATCGTTTGGAACTTGGCGGAATGTGGCGGGTTCGAATCCCGGTAAGGTAAATGTTTCTGTGATTCTTATTATTGCTTTTTCTTTTATATTTTTTTAATATTTATTTTTAATATTTTACCGTTCCACTAAAACACCAAGCAAAGCTCGGTCAACCAGGTACTATTAGTAATTAGTATAGAAGTAACAGATACATGTAGATAAGCTATATCATAAAAATAGTTTTCGTAGTTTACTAGTATTATTTACAGCATACTATAAAGATATTGTTGATGAAACATACATATTGTTGATTACCGTTACAAAACAATCAAAATTAATTTTAGCAAGGCTTTCACACTATTTTGTACGATAATATGAAAGTTGTGATGTGATGCATGTAAAAGTTGTAAACTGACCGTTATTCTTACAATAGGCTAAATGACAATTTTTTGTTATTGAATAGTGCTCTTAAATATGGGTAACTTCTCAGAAGAAACAGTATTTCAAAAGTCAATATTTTCAAAGGTACAGCGATTTGTTTACAAAATTTTGTTAAGAAATTCGCAAGTCTCGTGAAAACGCTCCATACTAAAGTCGTACCTAGATGTGACGTCACCCCTAGGGTGTATGAAGTATACGGCCGCAGGAACATATTTGTAAATATCTCCGATATTTGTGCGAAGTTCATACTTACCACAATGAATGTTTTTGTATAATATTGGTGTAAGTAAACTAATGATGTAGGATTTGTTTACTAATTTAGCAAAAAATATATACATGTATATATATATCTGAGTACATTAATGAAACTAAATAGTTTAGATGTAGTCATCATCCCTATTCACTATTCAGTATTACAAACTAAAATGAAACTTCTAAAACATTAGTTTTACACTTAGGCCAAGGCCAAAGTTAAGTTGATCTTATATCTATCAGATATTATAGACCAAGCCCGACCACAAAGGAAAATATTTTTGTTATGGCTAATACCTAGCCTATGTCCTTCCCCGTGGTCTACTCTATATATGTGCCAAAGTGAATGCAAACAACAATTATTTCCTCTTTATAATATTAGCACAGTAAAATATTTTTTTACTGGGATATCAGTATATATATTTATATAGTATAGATATAAACATGCAATTTCAGAAATTAGTTTTCTGGGAAGTTGAGAACAAAGTTGTTCTTTACTTGTGAACTGACACGCACTTTGATAAAACGGGATCTAATTACTAAAACTCCGCTGTACGTCTGTCCGTCGGTCTGTTACACCAGGCTGTATCTCAAGAACCGTGATAGCTAGACAGACGCCAATTGAAAATTTGACAGATGATGCATTTATATTGCCGCTTTAACAACAAATACTAAAAACAGAATAAAATAATTAATACTTAAGTGGGGCTCCCATACAGCAAAAATGTACAGAGCCCTTCGGGTCGAGACACACGGTGGCACGCACCGCACTGGCGGCCACACGAGCAGTGCGGCGTTGCAATGTTCTTACGCCGCCGCTGCGGCATCGCAACAGGTTTGGCTTGGCTTGCCCAGTTAAGTTCCCTATGCCGCACAAACAACAGCGGTGCTCCTGCGGCACCACAATGCTTGCACCCCTCCCCGCCTCGTCTGCCTCGTTCCCAAGTCGAGTACGCCTGCGGTGCGGCGCCGAAGCGGAGTCAGGCGCGCCGTATGGCATACCATACATTTTTATATCTAGGAAACCGTTGCGGCACCGCTGAGTCGCCGCGACCGCGCCGCCCGCCGGAGCCGAACCGCGTAGTGTGGCCTTAGCCTAAAGACCCCAGACAGACGAGAGGCTGATCGTTTCAGTAAGAACTGACGTCATTTCGGCCTGAATGGATTCGAGCACATACACGGAAAAATCGCATCAGTTCGTTCTGGTTTGCCACGAGCTACGGTCGTGTTTATTAATTGTAAACTCACTACGCTTGTACACGATACACGCCCACACGGCCGCGGCTCTGGCGAAAACTGGGGGGCAAGCAGGAACAATTGGCTGCTGCGTAAACGTAACGTTATCGAACGTCAATTGTATGGGCGCTGTCATAATTTTCATACAAATCTCTTTTGATAACGTTACGTTTACGCAGCTGTCAATTGTTTCTGATAGGCACCCTGAAGCGATTTGTCACACATGGTCCGTTCAGTCCATAATTAATGTTGCCAACTTAGTTATTTTACAAAGTTTTGCTACAAAATTAAGTATTTTATTCCCTCCTTAGTAGGAATTTAGTTGTTAGTAGTGTTTCAGTAAGAAATAGCCAGACAGTAATCATATGCAAAATGGCCCTAGGTTAGGCACAAAAAAAAATTTACACCTTATCATAATTTGCCGTTTAATTACTATATACGTAACTAGCTGTTTCCCGCGGTTCCGCCCGCGTAAATATACTATCGAGTACCCCGCGGGAACACTGTACTTTTCCGGCATAAAAAGTAGAAGTAAAAGTAGCCTGTTTTAATCCAGAGCCTAAACTACTACCATACCAAATTTCATCAAAATCCGTTCAGTAGTTTTTGCTTGAAAGAGTAACAAACATCCATCCATCCTCACAAACTTTCACATTTATAATATTAGTAGGATATGTCCCTAATAATAATAAATAAATTATACAGTTAAATGTTAATTTAACTGTATAATTTATAATAAAATTCAATATATAATAAAATTTTAATATAACAATACCTAAAATGGATGTTTTTGGGAGATTTAGGGGATTCCTAAGTTTAGTAGCTTTTATTAACAGTTTTCAGTATTGTTTTAGTAATTTTTAGTAGAAATCGACGCGAGTTTAGTAGTTTCGCAAAAACAGAGTTGGCAACACTGGAACGCATCGCTTCAGTCTATCCGGCCGACTGATGCGATCTCGAAATTGCACACAGACGATACGATTTTGCATCCGTTCAGGCCGAACTGAAGGTAAACCGGACCGTATTTGGCCCCCCTCACACTGGCGGCCAGGCCGCAGCGCAGTGTTGCCAACTCAGATTTTGAAAAAGGCGTAGGCGCGATGAGAAAATTACGTAGAATTAGTAAAATTTGCAAATGAAAAGTTCGTAGATCTACGTACTTTTTTCTGAATGAAATTAAGAAGCTACGGTAGATGAAACTGAATAAAACGAGTATTTTGTTATACTTACAATTTATTTAAAAAAGAGAGATAGAACAAAGAGTTCTTGGAGGAGACGCTGTTTTGGCATCATTTGCCATGCTGTGGTAGACAAAACGATTTCTAAGAGTGTACAAGAATGTGGTTCTTGGATCAAAAAAAATCTTGTTTTCGAGTAGGTAGGTAAAAACTATTAAGCAACATACAAAAACGTACAGACCCACTGTGGAAGGTATAGAACAAGTTGTTCTCTAAATATGAAACTGACACGCACTTGACCTTGAATTATCGTTTTTCCCTCAGAACAATAACAGGGGTTATGTTAAAGTGTGTACCTAGCATTCTGTAACGGCGATATCGATAGCTTATAGGACCTAACTGTTCGCTGGCGACACTAATGATTTCTTTCTAGGCGACATAAATTGCGTCTTGGTTTCTAAACTGTTAGTGAGGTAGGAAAGCGTTACATTGTAACGATTCATTCAAGAATTCGAATGTTTGTAAGTTAAATTCTCACATTCACTTACACTTACAGAGTCACTTGACTAAATAGTAAATATGTAGGTACTAAGTAGATACTGGGTGGGTTTTCCGAAGCCGATAATCTATTATCGGCTTCTAATTCTGTACGCGTATTTCTCATATGACGTAGGCATCTATTAAGGAAGTATTTTTTAAAATTAAACCCCCAAGCAGGTTACATAGGGGATTTAAGTTTGTATGAAACTTTTTATTCATAGGACATATTTGCATGATATTTCGTACGATATGTCATCGTTTTCTAAAATTCAGCCCCTATGTGGGTAAATAAGGGGTGGAAGTTTAAAACCTAATTTCACGAGGGCGAAGCCGCGGGCAATTAATGCTAGAATCTAATAAGAGGTTAAACGACAAAACAAAATTGCATGTCTGAATAGTACGGTCGACTCTTTAAACATGTGTCAGTTTTTAGAAGAAACAGTATCCAATCCAATATCCAATTTTTTAAAGCTACAGCGATTTCTTGACAAAATTTCGCCGGGCTCGTGAAAACGCTCCATACAAAAGCCGAATTAACTATGACGTCACGCTTAGGTAAAGGTGTATGATAACAGTGTTAATATTGGTCGCTGGAACATTATTGCAAATATCTCCGAAATTAGTGCGTTTAAGTTTATGTTTGTTGACAATGACTGTTTTTGTATATGATGTAAGTAAAAAATTATGATGAAAGTTTTTTACTACATAATTTTGCTAAACATATTGAAAATTTTAGTCGACTTCAAAAAAAGTAGGTTCTCAGTTTGACCTGTATGTTTTTTATAATTTTTAGATGTATCATCTAAACTGCACATACATTATTATATTTTTTAAGTTTTATCAAGAAGTTACCTCAATATTTCTGAATATTATATAAATTAAACTAATTATTTTACATGTAAGTAGTCGTCTGCCCTATTATATTATGAGAACATTTTATATCAAATGAGCAACGAGTATGTACCTAAAGCATAGGTAACTATTCAAAAAAAAGTACAAAGTCAAAAATGCAACATCATTGTTGCAAATGCAACTAAAAACCAAAAAAGATTATTTTATGTTCCTGCCATAAATTCTTTAGTTTATGGCAGATAAACTTACAAAAACACAACACAAATCCAGCTTACGCCAAAAGGCCAACAAACAAAAGTAAACTGCCTGTTTAAACAATTGTTCGAAGCAACGAACAATTGATTTTTCTTGTAAACAATTCTGCATACTTGATAAGCTAATTCCTCGCTAATTCATGAACAATTTCCACACCTACACATATTATTCTTCTAACATTTAAAATTGTTATGCACTTATCACTATTCATTCTAAGATGAAAAATAATACGTTTATAGGATAAAGTTTGCAGTTTACACTAACGAGGTGGATTTTTCAAGCCGGGCGGAAAATATTTTAATCATGAACCTTAATTAAACTGGCGTTCCATACACTACACTACACACATCCTACAGTCTACCACTTAATAACATCCTAATTCCTATTATAAATCATGCGAGAAAATGTACGTTGCAGTGTGCACTAACAATGTCCCGGACAGAAATTACATACTTATTATTATTTATCTTTTCCTTAGCAAACTCCTCATTAATATTTTACATTTAAAAGTAGTTAATTCGCGAACCGATCAAGTTTACTTTATACTTTACTAGATGATGCCCGCGACTTCGTGCGCGCAAAAAGAGATTTTGCCGCGATAAAGTAGCCTATGTCCTTCTTCGTGGTCTATATCTGTGCCAAATTGTATGATGATCAGTTAGGTAGTTTTTGCGTGAAAGAGAAACAAACAAACATCTTCACTACATCATCACTTTTACATCTATATAAATAAAAATGAAATGTTTGTACGCGCAAACTTCTAAACGACTGCACGAAAGTGGATAAATCTTTCTTTTATGTGTTCGTTATTGTCAGGAGAAAGTTTGTATGAAAAAAAATATTTTAAAAAATTTGACAAAAACTATGGCGGTTAGAAGTTCGCCGGGTCAGCTAGTTTATAATATTACGTAAGGATTCCTGATTAGCCATTAGCCGAAAGAATATACCTAATATGCTACATTTATCAATAGCCACATTTATGATCTAGCTCGACTCCGTCATATTATACTTTGTTTAAGCGAACCGGTATACGAAAGTGAAACGGCCAGCATCTGACTACGCATCTTGTAACTCGTTAGAGACGAGTACCGTTACCGGCGAAATCGTATGACTCGGCTAAGTTAAAGAGGTTAATCTTACACCTTCTAGCGTTGGAATTTTGTCAATCTCATAAATAATTTGTTAATGTAGAGTTTAAATAGATTAACGTAGTTGACAGTAGGTTCATAAGATAAAAAAAATAATAATAAAAAATAATAGTACCTACATTTAGCGAAAAGGTAAAATCGAATTAATATTTTTGTGAGAGTTGCTACATGGCAAACTATATTTTTTTCAAAAAATCAAATAACGACTACGTAATTCATTTGATATTGCGAGTGTTCGACTACTCTTTAACTCGGGCCCCTATGCCTAATATAAAAACTTGAATAGATCCCTACTAATACGTGATGAGTTCATGGCGCCTAAACCACATTAACCAATTGTTTACAACAATCCGTAATCAATTGTTTTTGTATTTTATTACAGGAACATCGCCCACGATCTCGTCTGCGGTCGTGGCTGCTGATAGCGTCATTAACGGTGATTCTTCACCACACGCAAGGACAATGTCCATGGAAGGACATGCCCGCCTTGCAAGTGACCTGCATTTGTGCCTTCAATCTTGCGAGACAACTATCCATACAATGCGATCAGGTGCGTAATTTGATTGTGATTTATTGATTCATGACAATAAATCTTATAGAAATTATACTTCTGTTAATGAATATTGTAACCTAACCTAATCACAATAATTTCTTCAAAATCTAACGTTGCTTTCCTCTCAATTACAGGTGGATTTCTCAACATTACTTTCAGCACTAAATTCGAATGCCCAGCAAATCTCTATTGAATTACTTTATATAAATAACTCAACGATACCCTATTTGACGAATGAAATGTTTGCTAATTTGGCTATACATAACTTACAAATATCAGGATGCAAGATGTCAAAGATTGAAGATAACGCTTTTAGAGGACAAGGTCAATATTTAAAGAATTTGAATTTGCAAGACAATGAATTAACGGAGGTACCGGTAAAAGCATTCAGAGTATTGAAAAGTCTATCTCTACTAGACATCTCTAAAAATCGTATAACTTGGATTGGAAATGACTCATTTGCTACTCTTCACGAGCTTACTACGTTAAAATTGTCAGATAATAATGTGACGTTAGAAAGTGGAGCTCTTTCAGGCTTGGAAAATTCTTTAAAAAATCTAAACCTTAAAGGTACAAGACAAAAAAGAGTTCCAGAGTGCATAAGAGGGCTTAGAAATTTAGCTTTCTTAGACTTGTCTCAAAACAGCATCCGGGAATTACCCGGTCCGGATGAGGCAAAAACATTTGAAGGCCTGGAGTCCTTAACAGCACTTAATTTGGAAAGAAATTTACTAGTGAATTTAAGAAAAGATGCATTTTCGGGTATAAAAAGTACCCTAAGTTCTTTAAGTCTCTTAAATAACTTACTACCAGAGTTTCCGACCGAGGCTCTTTCAACACTAACAGAACTTAGAGTTTTAGACATTGGTTTCAATTTGTTGAATAGGCTACCTACGAATGCATTTATAAAGAATCCTTCTATCACTTTATTGGCACTTGACGGAAATCCTATACCAACTGTACCAGAAAAAGCCTTAGCTCATTTAAATCACACACTAAGAGGTCTGAGTGTAGGCGGAAGATTTCTAAATTGTGACTGCCATTTACGGTGGATAATTGAATGGATTCGGAATGGTGAACTGCAAGTTACATCTCGTGAAAGAAATCCACAATTTTGCGGTAATCCACCACACTTTCGCGACCGAGGTTTTTATAGTTTCGAGCCAAATGAACTCGTGTGTGATACTGAAACATATGAAGAAGTAGAAACAACATCTCAAGAAAATAAAATTACAGAATTAAGTCAGACCCAATCGCCTTTAACATCAACAACACACATTACAACAACAAAAACTACTACAACATCAATCTCGACTTCAACAATGAACAACAGCGAATCGTTTGCAACCATAAAATCTTCCTCTACACAATCTCCGAGCACTACAACCAAAGTAAATCGAAATCTTTCAGTACGGACGGCAGCACCAACCTGGCGACATTCTCCTAATCAAAAACCACCTCTGGTTATGAGTTATCCTCACCAAAAAATCAAAGAAGATGACTCTAACGAGGTTATCGTTAAAAATGCATATAGACAAGATAACTCAGTCATAATTCAGTGGGATTCAGATGTTGCTAATATTCTTGGATTTCGTGTAGTATACCGATTATTTGGCGACAAAAGTTTTAAGCAAGGACCACCATTAGAAGCGAGCGAAAGAGAGTTTAAGATTAAAAACGTTCCATCGCAGGTATTATTTTTTTTTTACTTATTTGATTCATATCTCAATATTTTGATCTTCGTCAGTTTTCTTATAATAGTCGATGTTGGTAATAAATAAGTAGGTATTTATTTATACTAATAATTCTCTTTACAGGAATGTATTGTCGTTTGCGTGATTTCTTTGGAAGAAATTCACGTAAGTCCGGAAACAGTACCATATTCACAGTGTCGTGAAGTTCGTACTGTTTCGGCTGCTGCAACTAATATGGACAAGATAACTATAGCAGCGAGCGCAGCAATTTGCGGGACCATAGTTGTGGCAGTACTCGTGTTTGCCGCCGCTTCTCGTCGCCGATCGAGGACTATACACCGCCTCCATTCGCAGCTGCCCGAGAAACTACCCAATACATGCTGCGGAGGACTCACCGGGACACCCAGTCCTACCGGGCCACTATCGTCGTTAGCGACAATCGGCGCTTTTGGAAAGCAGCGTGAGTGGGATCAAGTGTCGGCTTATAGTGCACGTTCGATCCCCAGAGCACGTTCCTATACTGAACAGGCAGCTCCTGAACCTTTACCCGGTCGTCCGGGCAGGGCTCGATCCCTTGCCGATGGACAGTCTCAACATAGCTATACAGGACGCTACGGCACCCCTGGTTACCCAGGAAGTCTATTAGGTTCTAGAACTGGTAAGTCAGAGTAAAATAAAATATATAAACAGTAAGATTGACCTAGCAACGTAGAACAAAGACGAGACGATTATGCAAATAAGTAGGCAAAAGTGAATGCTTTGACGACTTCAGATGCAAGCAGCATCTAATGGCCTCCTTTATGATATAAAATGAAGATTTAAACACTCTATAATCTACATATTATTTGCACTTAAAAATTAACTTAAGTTTTTAATAAAAATGTAATTAATTTTCAGATCTTCGACATTCAAGACAATCTTTGGGTACTGCATCAGAGAGAGCATCCCGTTTATCTCTGAGCGGGGCCGCGGGTGGCGCCACTAGTGGACCGGGGTCTAGGAGGCGACCACGATCACGATCACGCCCGGCGAGCCGCTACAGCGTGGGATCAATAGGATTAGGATATTGTGATACATCCGACAACTGGACCGACCATGACATGGACATTTACATGGCCCGCAACCCGACCACGCGGGGAGGTTTGGTACCCTTATAGCGTGCGAGAGACGCGGCGTGTGGAAAGATAATGTGGTGCACGCATGACACCAAATGTTTACAACCACGCTCTCGTTGTCACAGGCGTAGGACTCGAAAGCATTCAGTGGACAGTAATATGGAGCCACTTCAATGTCGGGACAATGAACTAACTACATAGTAATTTCTAGTTTTGTTCTCATATCGTATTTTGATTGTAAGTCTAAAACAGAAGCAAAGAATGATCGACTGCCAAAGGAGCAATCTTCATAAAATGGTGTAATTATTTAAATGTTAACAGCTAAGCACTTAACTGCTCCGAAGAATTACATTTTTTATTTAACAAATAGAAGCTGTAAGGCCGCTGACTCGAACACAGCGCGGGCGCCATAGTCACCGCTTGACAGAGTTGCAGTGTGTCAAGCGGTGACTACGCACCCGCGTCCGCGTGTGCGCACGGCGCCGCCGCTTGCCGCTGTCGCGCCTCGCCACTGTGTATATAGGCAGCGGTATCAGAAATCTTCAATTGTAAAAGGATACAAGTAATTAATAAAATATTTTAATTAATTTAGACAATATTTAGTCATTTAAGTTGATATACTAATAAGTAATTTTATATAATATCCATGCGCGGCTTTTTAGGTTTCGTTTTTTAATTTCCAGGTTTAAATTGTATAGAAAATCCCCCTAGAACCTAGGTGTTCATGTACCCTACTTTAAGAAACTCTGCACTAAAGTATACACACTAGAGTCTAGACCCTAGACCGTTTAATATTCCATAATAAGCAATTTATGTACTTATACAACTTGTACTTTCAGAACATGCAGTAATGTTAATAATGCATAATGTTTGTTATATTTAAGCATTTTATTTTTATTGTACTTTTAACACAGTAAAGTCTAAAAGGTACCTCATTTTTTGCTTCAATATCTCAAGATTTCACAGTTCAGAAACACATTTTATTATCTTTAATTATAAAATTTGTATATATTACATTAAATTATATTATAAATGAAATATTATGAAATAAATAGTGAAGCAAAATCCAAATGGTGCTATTACATAAATAAATGTAAAAATGTATGGTGTAAATATTAGACATATTAAAACATGGTATGTTGACATAAAAATGTCTATTTTATTTATTCACCCCATGATACACTGATCCAAAATAAAGTAGCTAGAGCAAGAGTAGTAAAAATTTAATAATAAATACTCACTTACTTGGTACTTGGTATGGTAATACATATAAACTTAAAGATGTTGGACTTACCCTGGCACTAGAATTTTATGTTCCCAGCGATACTGAAGTTCTTGCACAAACTCATACCAAAAATGTGCTAAATAAGGCAAACCACCAGCTTCTAATAATCGAGCTGCAGTTACTGATAGACGCCACACTAGTCCGTCCTCTGGGCTAGCTTTTATATAGTTACAAATATTTGAATCACCAGTATCCTGAAAAGTAAGAAAATATTGCATTAATAGAGTTTGACTCTAAGGTCTAAGATGGAGATTATTACATTTTACAGATAACATCTTTCATTATATAGTAAACAAAATATCTTTTGAAATATCACTTTACTAAGCCTACACTGTGAATTACTAAAATTAAAATTATATTCTAAAACTATTAAAATAAACAAAATATTAATTATTTCTCCAATTTGAGTTATCTGGAAATAAAAAAATAGAACACAATACCTTTTCATTGATAAATTCTTTAAGATATGGAAAGTTATTGTCTTCAACTGCATCCGGAAAAACATAGTACAATAGTGGCATGAGGAGGTCATCAGTTATTGGTCCTTTAAATTCTGAGGCATTAGTGTTCCTGCCAACTGCTGCTTTTACAAGTTTTGATATTGTTATTGGAGCCTCAGTTATTTTATTTAAAGGATTGACCAGTCCTAAACTTTTACTCAATCCCAGAACATCCATCAGTAAATTATTATTCTCTAACAAACGCATCACCCTTCCAATAACTTCAGATAATTGACATTTAATATTATTTTTTATTTTGAGGGTTATGGTCCATGTTGGTGCCATTATTGGATCAATATCTGAAAATGTTGATGAATCAACAATAGCACTCTCTCTAAACTGTGGCCATATAGCATTCAACAGGGCACTTTGAATAGGGTTATTTTCCGAACCAAACGGGAGTTCAATTAACTTTTTGACATCAAAACCATCAATTGACAAAAATTCATTTGATTGTGTCCTTATTCTCCAGGCAAATGAATCTGAATCCTTCATTTCATATGAAAATTTAGCTGATATAAGAACCGCATCCAGGGGCACCGGAGAGGATATTTTTGATTTAAATAAACTTACTAGGCCACTGAGATGTGAACACTGATTAGATATCCGCTTCAAGTGTATTGTGTCAAAACTAATTTTGTAATCATTATCTTCATAAATGCCAAGGTAAGTATGCTGCCAATGTTCTCGGATCTTAACAAAGAATGGCGCAGAACAGTCAATATTTGCAAATGCAATATTCACTGAACTCAAAACAAGTTTAATGATGCTTCCGTCGACTAATGGGGCCTTAGGATATAACATAAGGTAGTGTTTAAGCCCAAACCAATGGGAAACAGGATATGGACTTGCGTCTGTATCGTCTATAAACATTGATGTAGCATCCCACAGATTTTTTTGTAATTCTGAGATTAATAATGAAGAGTCATCGCATTTCATTTTCGTAGTTGATTTTTGTGTTTCTAAACAATGATAAGAAAGCGAAAAGCTCTGACCCCGAAATTTTATTTCTTCAGATTTTACAGTCCACTTCTTTGTGTATTCACAATCATATTGGAATTTAGCTTTAGACAATTGCCACTCAGCTATCACTTCTTCAAATCTTGCTATCAACACCTCCCATTCCGAAGCAGTCGTGAAGTCTTGGTGGTAAATATCATATTCATCTATTTCTTCGTTCATTTTTAATAGACAAACAATAAGGTATCTGTATCTTCCAAAATTAAAGCCTGTAAACGCACGAAAACAAGAATTGAAGAAACATCAAATAACATTCAACAGCTGTTGTTGACACTTAAAAACTGAGAATGACAATGACTGATAACAACTTGTTTTTTTTTTACTTATAAGTGTTCAGCATAAAACTATTTGCCAGTGTCAAGTTAAAACGGTGTGATTAGAATTTTCGTTTAAGTTTTCAACACCGTATTTCTAAATCGTCAAGTCCAAAGTCTAGTCAAAGTCCAAGTAGTAGTCAGTGCAGTCAATGAGTCAAGTCAGTCAATTCAATAAAGTGGTAGAAGTTTTACTGAAAGTTCCTAGGGAGTTTTGGAGAAAACACAAAATAGCACGCTTTTTGTAGTTGTACCACTTTCCCACACTTATGCACGTCACCGAATATCTAATGGTTAATATTCTACCAATATTACACATTAAGAACCGAAATAACACTAATTTTACAAGAAACAAAAACAACAACGTCGCAAACATACCCGGCAAAACTCATATCCCCTTACTATACTCGGCGCGGCAAACCTTAATCCCTATGACACTGACAGTTAATCTCACGACATAACATTGTAGTGGCGTCACCATTAAATTAGGATCATATTGGAGGCGTCTAAAAATGCCATTTATAAATTTTACGTAGCTTTATGCCATTAAAATGATATTCCGTTGGAATTTTTAATAATTCTAAACATTTACAAGAAATTATCTCAATCTGAATTTACGTTTACGTCCTGCAAAACTTACGTCGTGTGACATTTATCTAGTGCGGCAAGTATAAGATAAAAAATGTCGATAATGGAACACTATGGATATGGTTTTACGCTTAAAATGTCTCATTCGTAAAATTAACATACGGTCATAAAAACCGAGATAAAACGTTGAACTATAAACACGTTTAGTTCATAATCAAGTACCGTAATCACTTCATTATGAATAAATAAAATACGGTACATCACTAGTTTAAACTGTTTGCTTGCTCTGTGTTTGTTGTCGTTACCTAGGTAACTATACAGCAATTTAATTTTGTTTTGCTTGCGAGCCTTATTAATACTCATTATTATTTATTCACGAATACTATTACGTATTTTACTTTTTGTAAAACAACTAACATGTTTCGGGGTGAAAACACACATTCTCTGAGTTATGAACAACAGGCAAAATTTATACAAGACCGAATTTCAAGCGTTGAAAAGAACTTTGGCGAATTGTGTGTCGGGTTTGGAGATTACGCCAGAAAGACAGCAAGGTTTTATTTACTTATATTTTCAATATATAAAAATATTAAATAAACTATTAAATTGTACCAATAATTATAGATTAATCATATTTTACTTTCTCTAAAGTCCAAGGGTTTAATCCTAAATGTTCATTAGAAAGATTGAGAGTCCACTCAGAAATAACACAGAGTCATCTAGCGTCGAGAGGTAAATTTAGATTTTCTCGTGGTTTTCTAATATGTCCCTAGATGACGTTAAACGTGTTTTGATGAAAATTCAAATACATACTCGTAAATCGTAATTCCTTTATTGAGGGTTTGTGAATTCGTGACATCTGACAGCATATTGACACGACAAGGACCGTCGGGCTACCAAGCGCCGCCTGGTGACAGAAAATGAATCGAAAATTCTTATTGGTACCACTTACGTCACCAGATGACGCTTTGTATAAAAAATATCAAACACCCTCATTAAGGACAGGGATTTAAATAAATAAATACTTATTTTATTATTAGCTTTATGCCTATTCATACATTATTGTTAGTAGTACGCTCCATAAGCCACTTGGCCTTGTCCGGAGGGTACAACAAGAATTGCATTCATTTACATAGAAAACTTTTTACATATAAACAAAAATTAAATACTTCTATAAAACAAATTATGACGTTTATCAGCAGGAACGGCATTCTTATAAAGCTAAGTTAACACTAAACACCTAAACCCACACAAACCTAAAAAAATATCCGTGCTTACATACTTATATCGATCGGTACTTACCTACTTGCCATCATTGTTTTAGGATGCGAGACATGGGCGATGAACTAGCTAAAATAATAAAGGACTACGCAAACAACGAATTAGTAAATAAATCTTTAAGCGCAGGTCTTGACAATTTATCACTCACATTATCTGCTATTGAAGAATATAGGAATTGTGAAGTACAGCGATTGGAGGCCAAGGTATTTTTGTGGTATTTTAGTACTGGCTACTTCTTAGACGCTTATTACCTACCAGTAGATTGTGAAACAGGCCCCAAGTGTGTAGTATTAAGTTTACAGGTAAGTAATAGGAAATAATAATAATATCTATGGAAGCGTTCACACCACGTCAATCTGGTCTCGTGGTAAGTTCTCGAAGGAAGGAACCTGGAACACAGAAAACTTTTTTGTTCCCTGGCGGGATTCGAACCCGCGACCCTCCGGCTTGACCGCCAACGCGCTAACCACTGAGCCACAAAGGTCGGCAATACCCACCCATGGTACCCACCCGGTGCGGTACCTGGCTTACACCTAACTTAAAGAAACAGTTTAGCCTAGAGGCCCTGGCCCTTATTTATGTATATTTATTGTTCAATGGTCAGTGAATAGCTTTCTAATTATTTGTAGCGCGTTAAGTAGGTACTTAGGTATTTAAATGATTACTTATTAGTCAACAGTGTTGACGTAGTTTTCTTGAACAGGTCATTGGCGCGCTATGTCAATACGAGAGCATTTGTAAGCACGCACGCGAGGAGTTGAAGCATACCCTGAATGTGAGGGAAAAGGAGATGACTAGAAAGAAGATTTTGGATAAAGCTAAAGAGAGGCAACCGTTTAATCGACAGCAAGTGGTTAGTATCAAAATGATACGTAAGTGCCTACTACCTGAGCATTTTCTAACCCTACCTATCCATCACACGATAGTGGCTATCCAAACGGGATACCAGAATCTCTAAGAAAACCAGAGTATAATTTTCAAAGAGCATGTCGGTATCGCATGCATCCGTGGACCGTGATCGGAGGCATCGTCCGAAACGGATTCTACGTATTAATACATAATACTTATGTAGTTAAATAGTAGTAGCTATTTTAATTATACAATACTTATCTACTTATTAATAAAATAAATTGTTTTTTTTTTACAATTTAATTACGTGATATATACGTTATACCTATACCTTCTCACTTACATAATACCTACTTCTTAATTTAGTCATACGCCGAAACGGAACTATTGAAGGCGTCTGCTGAGATGACTCGCACAGCAAAAGGCCTCAGCGAGCAGACAGAGTTTTTTGAACGACGCAAGCTGCAGCAACTGAAAACTCTTCTTTCCAATTTTGTAACAATAGAGATGACGTTTCACGCAAAGGCATTGGAGCTGCTTGCCGTAGCGTACCAGCAAATCGCCGATATAAACGAGAAAACTGATTTAGAGGTAAGGCGCATATCTACAATCAGGCAATTAAGTAAGTAGACTTATGGCCGGTTTCAATAATCTATCTACCAATAACCTATTTGTTAAAAACGTCGTCATTCTATCATTTGCCGGTTTTTTGCGATACAAATGTGACGTTTCTAACAAATAGTTATTGGTAGATAGGTTATTGAAACGGGCCGTAAATCTACTTACTTTAGGTGCCAAGCAAAAAATTAACTATGTAGGTATGTGTTCAAATGTTTTAAAAATGAATCTGAAGTTTAATAAAATATTTTTTCTTAGCCTTTTAGCACAGGTCTTACATATCAAGAGGATCAGGTACCATTTTTTATTTAGGTGCCTACATTAAAACCCACAATGTGCCATTTGCTTGTACTTACCTACACCGGTTTTCGGTCATCTCGTGACTCACAATTTTTTACACAATATGCTTTTTTCACGCGTTTAGCGAACAATCATAGTGAAAATATGCAAATAACAATAAACTTACTACCTACAAAAACACATAAATACAAACAGGCCAAAGTCAATATTAGGTCATTACATACGAAATTGGCGTTTTGTAAAGGAGGAACATAAAGTGTTTTTTTTTTTATAATATATTTATTTAATCAAAGTATATACCATTTCTATCTATGCACTTTTGCCACCTCATAGGTAGTTCATTGATTTCTTTACTAAAAAAACCATTTGGACAGGAATCAATAAAATCTTTGAAGGCGCTTTGGACTGCCCCATCGGAGTTGAATTTTTTCCCTAGCAAGTAGTTATCCAAATTTCGAAAATAATGGTAATATCTGTTGGAGCAAGATCCGGGGAGTACGGTGGATGTCTTAGATATTCCAATTGAAGCTCCTCTAATTTGGTAGCCGTCTGTTGTGCAGTGTGTGGTCTAGCGTTGTCCTGAAGCAGCAGTGGCCTAGAGCGAATGACCAACCTCGGTTGTTTAGCAGCTAGCTTTTCCATCATGATTAGCAGGTTCTGGCAATAGACATCTGTCGTAATCGTCTGGCCATATTTAAGAAAGCTGTAGTGAACGACACCGGCACTAGTCCACAAAACGCTCACAAGTAAATATTTTGAGTCAATTTTCGCTTAGGGTAGGCTTTGGCTGGTTCGCCAGGGTTCAGCCATTGCGATGAGAGTTTCTGATTATCGTACAGGATCCACTTTTCATCACAGGTAATGATTCGATTTAAAATCCCTTCATTATTGTGCCGGTTGAGTAATGTAACGCAGCAGTCGACGCGCGTTTGTCGGTTTGCTGCACTCAATTTTCAAAAAAGGTTTCAATTTTTTTCACCTTCCCAATTTGCTTTAAGTGGATTAAAACAGTTTTATCACTAACACCGGATCCTGCAGCTAACTCGGACGTGGTTTGCGATGGATCCGCTTCCACAATAGCCTTCAATTCTTCATTATCAACTTTGGTCTCCGGCCGTCCACAGGGCTTGTTCTGCAGGTCGAAATTTCCAGAACGAAAACGTTGGAACCAAAAACGCACTGCGTTTTCTTTTGCGACACCGCCACCATACACATCATTAATCCGTTAATGTGTGTATTAATGTTAAATGGAAATTATTTTCGAGTACGAGTTCCACCGTGGCACCAGTGCTGCAGAAACGAGCCGTTTCTGCAGCACTGGTGCCACGGTGGAACTCGTACTCGAAAATAATTTCCATTTTCTAAACATAGTGACGCAAAGAAATACCAAAAGAAAAAACAAATGAATTACGGTTTTCGAAATATAAATGCATGAGTAAATAGCGGTATATATTGAAAATTGGAATTCCTAACCAAAGAAGATATATTTGAGATCAAAGTGGCCAGTACGACAAAACGCCAATTTCATATCTAAGGACCTAATATTAGCGACAGGTGGTCTTAGCTAATGCCTAATTTGCTCTAGTAACTCTACCTACTTGCCATTTTCGCTGCAAAGTTCAATAAATAAGTATCCAGTGTACTTACTTGCTTGTTGTTTTTCTTTAGAACTTTAGGAAAAAATTAAGGTCACCGGAAAAGCAAGTCAGCCATGGTTTTTCAGCAAGATCCACTTCTTTGTCGTCACTGTTGCACAACTCTATGTATAAAGCGGCCGATGTCACTATGGTAAATTTTTATACGAATTGTACCAAAGTAGAACTCACCTTTACTTACATCTATCATAGTAAAGTAAGGACGCTAGTATATTTTAATTTTCGGTATTAATGTTTTCAATTTTCAAGCAGTACCTACTTATTGCACCCAAATCACAAGAAACAGCTACACATGCAAGTTATTTTACTGTCTCATACATTTCTAAAGACTAATTGATAAAGATAGCAAAACAAAACAAATTTGTCCCCTTGGTGTCCATATCAAGTCATTAATTCTTATTATTTTATATCCAGGGCCCTGGACGACTGCATTCTCCCGAGAAGAACGTCCTGGGAAAAGCTAAGTCCAGTTCAATTGGAGCTTTCATGAATCACGCAGCCAGTGACGACGACGAAACTACTGTAAGAATACTCTAATATACTCGTAACACCTTTATGTAATTAGGGTAAATGCGTCATATTTCTCGATCACTTCAAGTTATAGCCATAAGACTATGTCCAGAAAGCGCGTTTTACCGCGTAATCATACGCATGTAATGCCGACACGCGAGTCGAGGAAAAAGGGCCGAAAAATAACGAACAGATGACAAATTTTGCGCTCTCTTCAATCTACCTGACTAAAGGTCCGCTTTACACTAGATCCACTACTGTAAATATGTATGTTAACACTGATATAAGATGACCAGCAAGTAAAAAGCACCAGATTAGACTCAAAAGGCTAACAATACCAATACAACTACCTACTATACCTATTTTGATTACAAATTAATAGACCTTGAAAGTTTGCAGTCACAAGGCTGTTAGGGTTGTGGGCATATGCGCCCATACTAGACGTATAGGTGCTCCCTGCTCCTGACTTAAATACGCGCGGCAATCCGCATGCATGACGCCGCGACCTCCACTCGCGCGAGAGATATATGTTTTGTTAGGAATCGAGGGAACTCCTCGAAATTTATATGGACACATATGGTTATTTTGACTTTTTCTGAAGTAGTCCAAGCATATGCTACCAAAAAGTAAGATTTTGCACCAAGGTATACCCTGGATCAAAAAGTACTGAACAGAACTCCTGACTCCTTATAAATACATTAATAATTCCCTTTTTAAATTTGGCTAAAATTTTAACTATATCTTTACTCAATCTTCAAAATTTTGAAGTCGGTACTTCTACGGTACAGGTAAATTAATTATCTTTTATCCCCAGAGTTTGATGTATAATAATATTGCTTTTTTTGTTCCTATGTTCATAAAGTACAAATTACAATAAATACTTTTTGTAGCCACGTATTATAAATTACCAGGCAGTAAATGTATGGCGGCTTGCCGGTCTTCTCTGAACGTGAGTTCTATAAAATATTGTAGGATATTGTTTGGGCTGGTACCGACTTCAAAATTAAGAAGATTGAGTAGAGAAATAGTTCAAATTTTAGCCTAATATAAAGGGGAATTATTTAGAAAAAAAGTTTTATTTCATACTTTTTTGTGCCTTTTTACTTTGGAAGTCAGTTTTAATTTTTTGTTTAAAAACAATTTGAAAGTCTAGTCCAATATTATGGCTATTCCTGTACAAAGTTCTTGGAGGGATTTCTTCGCCGGAGTTTTAAAAATATTGTGTCATATTGTTTTTTTTCTGTATTTGAATTTTAGACATTTTCCCCGTTTGAGACAAATGTTTTGAGTCTTTATTGAGTAAATACTATTAGTTTCTAAGCTTTTCATGATAAAAACAAGGTGTTTTTTTTTCAGATCAAATTTCAGTGCAAATGAATGACAGTTGAACTAGACAAAATGAATATTTTATGCATTCAGATTTCAGAGACAATTTAGTAAAAGTGGGAGGGGGGGGGGGGGACATACGCTTAGTTTTGATAGACCCATTAGCCCCATACTAAATGCAAATGTTATCAACATTTTACTTGGGTGGTTCGCGCTTAAGTACTGCTCGTACTACCTCATGACTACCTACCTCCTCATTTTTTTGTAATTTTTACACAAAATAAAATTTAAACTATTTACGACTATAATTTTAGTTAAATTACCTATTCGTACATCTGGTGTTAAAATTAAATGTATAGAATTTTAATGCTATTATGTGGGTAGAATACATACCGAAGTAGACTGACGAGTGCCTCATTTAATTTAAATAAAGTTTTAGGTAAGTATATTGTTTTCCAGATAATTTTTTTCACAACTTTCACCACTATAAAACTACTTACATACATACTTACAGTTTGGCAAAAGTCGTGAAAAAATGGTGGCGCCACTTTCTATGCCAAACGAAAACGATTACTATGGTACCTACATGTAACATCATACCACTTGATGAAGAAGAAATAAGGTTAAGGCTTTCGCATGAAGAAATAAGGTTATACCAGTGAAAATAAATTTAGGTCAATTTAACGACCTTTTTGCCAAACTGTAAGTATGTATGTAAGTAGTTTTATAGTGGTGAAAGTTGTGAAAAAAATAATCTGGAAAACAATATAACTACTTACCTAAAACTTTATTTAAATTAAATGAGGCACTCGTCAGTCTACTTCGGTATGTATTCTACCAACATAATAGCATTAAAATTCTATACATTTAATTTTAACACAAGATTTACGAATACCTAGGTAATTTAACTAAAATTATAGTCGTAAAGTTTAAATTTTATTTTGTGTAAAAATTACAAAAAAATGTCCTTGCGAGAAAAAATGCGATGACTGGAGGTTCTCAGTAGACACGTATTATAGCTTACTTACATAATGGAATAAAAAAATTTATTGACGTTTTCTTTTTAGGAATCCGATGGTTCGGAAGATACAGAAGGCAGTACTTCGAAAGCGACAGAATCACGTTAATTTTTCTTATTTTTTACTAATTATGTACCTACCTATCCATTTAATTCGTTCTTTGAATTGTAATAATAATAAGTAATTAAATCTAAATAAACGTGCCTTTCATTTATTCCCATGATCTGTTTTTATGGCATTGCGCACACTTAGTAGACAAAACGTCTAATTGAAATTATAATATCATGATATTTACTTAAACATGGAATTAGCGATTACCGTCGCTTGTGGATAGCTACCCACAAAAACGAGCATGCAATTTTTTTTGGAAATTGAAGATGACTCAATAATACCGCTGGCATCAGTATATTTCATATTTTTTGTGAGAGGCAGAATACACATGAATGTCACTTAACAAAGTAAGTACTTACAGTAGTTGGCTCGTTATGGACATTTCCGTCACTTAGGACGCGATGGATTGGCTGGGCTGTACGAACGCAGAGATACGGAAACAGCCAACTCTCGTAATTATTATCGATTCTCTGCATACCTGCATACATAAATCTCGTTTGTGTTTTCAAAGTGACTCGCTCGCGCGCACTTTTTGACGCTTATTGCGAATGAGTCGGCGAGGGGCAATCGAATCGAATGAGATATGATTCATGACTTTCCAAAGAAGAAATGTATCGCATGAACGTATTCGATATTCGAACGACAACGATTCTACGCCTAAAAATGTTTAAACTCACTATGTTAGGTATGTACCGATTTAAACCTGAATAAGTAGGTACATTATTTTTCTGTAGACGTGCTTAAGGAGCGCGTTTTAAATATATTCTCTCTTCTAATTCACACTGTTCAAAACGAGAATAATAAATACACGTGCATGTAAAATAAGAGTTTAAAGTTATCCTCCAATACGTTATGTATGTGCTCCCCCGTGTTCTCATAAATTTGTAGAATGCCACAGCCCACAGTGCCTTGTACTACCCGACTCAAAATATCGATTTCTCTTGATCCTGTCCGTACCAGTTACCGCTGTTCGTAATAAGATTCACCCTAGCAAAGAAACTAAACTACCTTATATATTAAAACAACATTTACTTAAAGTAACAAAGTATGTTTAATCATTAATATTGCTGTTACATTACATTCTGGGCCAACATGCCAACTTATGTTACCTTAGATTATTGATTTACAGAGGATTTACAATAAAAAACAAAATCATATTTATATAATAAGTATGTGGACTTACGTGGAAACCATAAGTATAATTTTTGTATGTAATTCACAATCTTCTTACTTGAAAAAACTTGCAAAACAGATTAATTGATAAACTTAATATTTTATGATTTACCATTACATTTCAAATCCTGTGTAAATATTTTATGTCATAAGAAAACACATCATATTTTATTACAACAATGGATATATTATAGTAAAAGTAACAACACACTTTAACCATACTTAATATAAAATGTGTCTATAAAAAGTGAATTTAATGTTTTGTGCAGTGTATGTTAACTATGATGAATATTGTCCTTTAAGCTAGTCAAAATATGGGCTATGGTAATCTATACAGATCACATTAAAATGTTGCATTGTAACAGATCAAATGTGAAATGTTAAAAAACCATACATATAGGTATAAGCTTAACAATGTGTAAATCTTTTAGCACATTTTTTTTTTATTTTTTACAATAAATATTGGAGTTTATTGTAGTCACAATGCATGTGTACATTGTGCATACTGCATAGCCCTAGTTACTCTACTATTTTGCTCTCACTCGCAACTAAACACTTTAATAAACTTTGAGATGCTTAAGTGTTAATCAAAATAATGAAAAAAAGTTTTCAATTAAATTACTTTAACCATATAGTTTGTGTTATGATAATACACACGAAATAAATGGACACAAAACAAATTATCTTAATAATTAATTAAAATTGGTGTTCAAGAAAAAATGAGAAAAATCCAATAAATTTCTTGAGTATGGTGCACTTTCAATTATCTTAAAGCAATGTTAAGATTTGATGACCTGAATTGATAAATGATATTTTTAAGGGGGTCATAGATAGTATAATATTTTATCTTAAGATGACTGGAATAATAATGTATGAAAATATATAGTATCTTAGTTGTCTGTAATAGTTCATACAAAATGCAAGCAAGCAATATTTTATCATGATTTAAAATATTATAGTATCTTCGCTGTCTGCCCCTTAATAAAACAATATTTTAGTACATAATCATGTTTTACGGTATAAATAACTATGTGTATATTAGTAAAAACTTTTATGCAGGATTGTGTAGCAGTCACCTTTAAAAATACATTTATTTTATTTAAAACTCATACTGAATATTAGTTTTGAAGATGCATACTGAATTTTTATTTAAATTTCAAAGATTATCAGGAAATAAACATTGCCTATTTACTCAATATAATACTGACACACCAATTTCATATTTTGTCAACTGAAACTTAAAACTGGAGATATATGAATTGGATAATTTGAGATTATAATTACTTTACTTAAAATTGTTGCAACAAAATTCTGTATGTTACATTATTATACCATACCTGCTTGTAACATTAAAAATTGAATTGATATTATGTACTTAATGTTATATGTATATTATATTATTCATAAGACAAAAATCTTAGCATCATTACTTACATTAAAAATGTTTTTGTACCATTACATTATTAATTAGTAATATAATCAAACAATTGATGATTTACCTCACACCATATTATGTGCCATGGGCCATAGCCCATGGATAATGTGCATAATATTATAGTTAAGTATGTTTAAGAAAAAGACATGCAACTGTTTTATGATATCTTGTGGCACTTATTAATATTAATGTATACTTACTAATAAGCTTGTGTTCTAATGTATGTGACTATTCTAAGCATAAAATTTTAGTGATTTCAATTTATTTATTTTTACCTGACTTATACAAAACAGGCACTACTCTCTGAGGTGATTCAAGTGTAACAGCACAATTACTTCTATTTTTCATTTTCCACACCAGCTTGTGTCATTAGTTCTGTAATATTTTTTTCTAATTCATCTACTCTTGTTCCCATTTCATCTATCCTGTTAATTATTTGGTCCGACATACTTTGAAACTTATCCTGCATACTTTGTAATAGTGACTGGACCTATAATAGTGTATTGCACAAAATCATAATATTATTATAAAGTAAAAGATAAAAGTTTAACCTCTCAAACAACTTTTCTAAACATTTTACATTTTGTAACATTAATTTAAAAAATGACTAGTATAAAATAAAATAAATTTAACTTACGTATTGTGTAACTTCCTGCATATTCTTAGGATCATTGGGGTTTGAAGTGTAGTTTGTGTCCACATCTACTGTAGTAGCAGGAGTTTCAGGATTTTGTTCAGACATTTTTTTACTCATTAATTTTTTACTCTACAACAACCATATTGCCTAAATCATTCGTCTTACAGCTAAGAAAATGCATATATTGCTATGAAATTGGTAGGAGATTAAAATAGTTATTCGTTCAATAATAATGAACAAATTAACATTAGGTATGTGCTGAATAAGAGAAGCAGTACGTTAGTATCATTACAACCTAATTGCAAAATATTATTAAGTATGTGTATCATAACATACCTGATATAATTTTATTGAATAACAAATAAAAACTAAAATACTAAGTGAATGCTGAATACGACGTGTTTATATTTTACAAGAAACTAGAATCATCGAGAGAAGAGGACTGAGGATTGCAATCAACTCAGACGTCAAAATTTTGACAACTTTGTCACAAATGTTCCAGTGCTGCCAACTCTGTTTTTGCGACTACCTACTAAACTCACGTCGATTTTTACTAAAAACTACTAAATGAATACTGAAAACTATCATAAAAAGCTACTAAACTTAGGAATTCCTAAAGCCCATGAATTCACTGCATTGTAGTTTTTGCTGTATTAAAATTTTATTATTTATTGTTAAAAATTTTACCGAACTATATTAAAATATACTAGGACATATTATTATATATTATATAGTAATTAAACGGGTAGTTTTGAACAAATTACAGACGAATGTTACGATGTATTATTTGATGAGGTGTAATTTTTTTTGTTTTTTTTTTGTGCCTACCGCAGGACATTTTGCTTAAGATTACTGTCTGGCTATTTTCTACAAAACACTACTAACAATTAAGTTCCTACTAAGGCAGGAATAAAATAGGTACTTAATTTAATACATACATAAATTACAATATAACTTCTCATGGGTGCGAGCTCCTAGACATAGATGATAAGTATTACTTAGTTTACCTAGGTACAGACTCCTAGCTCATAAGTATAATATTTAACATCTATGGTGTGATATTTCACGCGACTGTGGACATTTTTTCACAATTTTCATGGATGTCAAATGACCATTTTAATTTTGAACTAAGTAAACATAAGACTGAAATCGAATTTGAGCTAGCCTGTAGAAATTGTTTCGGGTGAAGTGCGTGATACAAGTTTTTGAAGTTATTTAAGTATTTCTTTTTCCTTTCCATTCAATTTTCCTTATTTCTTTTCAATTTTCTTGTTATATAATAATTATTTTGAGTATAATAATTAGTATATTTAGTGTATTTAGTTTAATAGTATATTAGTATAAACTCCGATCCACCGGATCCTGGTGGCGGAGATGGGCTTTCGCCGGATTTATCCGTCGTCAGGACGGAATCCTTAAGGAGTGGAAAGAGACATAATCTTGACAATATTATTCCAATTCAATCCAAAAAAAAATACGATAACTAATCCGTCTATTAAGTTAGTTTTCAACCACCCAGACTTTTTGGCTGCAAAACAAATATTCTGACATCGACTCTGGTCCATTTACGGTCCAGGTGTCGAGAATTGAACCAGAAAATACTTCCGGGGCTGTTTTAAAGCCAATAAATTTTGGACAATTCCTTTTTAAAAATAATGTCAAACAGATTGTAGCTGATGGTATTAAAAGATTAGGCCGTGATAGGCCATCGAGTTAGACAGTGCTGAGAGTGCTAACTCTTTTATTAGTAATTTTATTTTAACGGACAATGGATATACAGCGACGATTCCCGCCTACAATGTGTCCCGCATGGGCATTATCCGGGAAGTTCCCGTTGAATGGTACATGCAAGAACTGGTGGAGAATTTAGAAGTTCCAAGTGGTTGTGGACAAGTTGTAAGGGCTCGAAGGCTGAGCCGTAAAACAATCATTGAAAATTCTCCGACGTGTATTCCCACACAGTCTGTTGTGCTTACGTTTTCTGGGCAAAAGCTACCATCACGTGTTTTTTGTTTCTATAATTCATTGCCAGTTGAAATATATAGCCTTCCGACCATACAATGCAACAAATGTTTGTAGATTCAGACATATAAAGGCACAGTGTAGATCTCACCCGAGATGCTTTAAATGTTCTGGAACACACGAGGGTGAGACTTGCACAGTGGAGAGCCCGTCTTGCCTTTTTTGTTCTGGCCTCCATCAAGCTAACTCCAAGTCTTGTCCTGAACATTCAAGACAAAAATCTATTCAATTGTTAATGTCTGAGGAAAGCATTTCATATATACAGGCTTCTGCAAGATTCCCTCAAGTGAGGCGCTCATTTGCTGACGCTTCCAAAACCTACCGATCCTCTCTAGCTCCTCTTCTCTCTTCCAATACCTCTTCCAACTCCCCACCAGTACAGCGTTCATACCGAAAAACTGTAACATCTCCTCGTCGGACTCCAATAATTCCAGGTTATGACCATCATGCCCATCAACAAATAATTGAAAATCCTCGTTCGTCCTCTCCAAATGGGAGTGCTTATCCCCAAGAACAAGCAACTCAAATGTCCCCTTATGGTTTAATGTCTCCAAATGATAATATGCTAGAATTCATGTTTTCATTTCTTATTAATTTTATCTCCCGTTTTAGTGATGGGTTACCCGAACAATATCATTACCCACTTGACTAAGCTTTCTTCTTTTATTCGTCATAATGGCGCACAAAATAATTCAATGGAATTGTCGTAGCTTAAAAAACAAAAATCAAGAAATTAGATTCCTAATTAAAAAAATTGATCCTCTTGTTTTGGGAATCCATCCAGGCCATCCAGGAAACATGGTTGAGGCCTGGTTTTCGATTTAGAATTCCTGGTTTTTCATGTTTCCGGGATCCTCCTTCCTCCTAGTCCTAATCCTTCCTTACTATTATAATTTTCTTCGATTATATCCTCCATGCCTCCCCCTGTTGTGATTCTGGGTGATTTCAACCTTCACAATATGTCATGGGGTTCTTATTATAATGACAATTTATCTTGTTCTTTACTGGATTTTATAGATGACCATAACTATGTCGTACTTAATGACGGCTCTCCAACCCGTAGAGTTTCGCCATTACAGAATCCTAGAAGCGCCGTAGATTTGTCATTTGTTTCTTCTACCCTTTCCTCTCAGTGCTCCTGGTCCATTTTACCTAACTCGTATGGAAGTGATCATTTTCCAATTATTATTTCTTACCAAAATTCCAATAGACCCGTTTTACCTTTGACTCCCCCTCCTAGGCAAAAATTTAATCTGGCAAAAGCTGATTGGGACTGTACTCTTCTACAACGAATGAGGAGTGTCAATCTTTCCCTTTGATTACTCTGGATAAGATCTTTAACATTTATACTTCCATAAAGTCGGCTCTATTACGAAGTGCTGAAAGAACTTTGCCCATTATAAAACACGGTGAATTTAGCATGTCATCCTCTCGTGGTTGGATTCTGATTGTACAGAGATTTGTAATAGGCGAATGGAATCAAAACAAGCTTATTCATCATCGATGTCTATGACAAATTTCCTTTCATACAAGCGAATTGCTGCACAGGCTAAGAAACTTTTCTCCAAAAAAAAAACTTGGGTGGCAACTTTTCTGTGAGAGTCTATCCCCTCGCTCTCATCCTTCTCTTGTGTGGCAGAATAAAAGTTTTCGTGGGTCATTATCACCGACTTTCATATAATCCCTCATGTTGGATTGATACCTTTGTGGAAAGACTGGATTCACCTTCAGTCCCGTCACAAAAAGAATTAACAACTTATGAAAATTCTGGTTCGGTTACAAGTGACCTCGAGGCTCCATTCTCGTGGGAGGAATTTCAGTTGGTGTTGGGAGCCCTAAAGGATTCAGGCCCTGGTATTGATGGGATATCTTACTCGTTTGAAGTTAAAAGCAGTATTACCGCACAAAAAATTATCCTTCAGGCTCTTAACGCTCTATTTCAGTCAGGTCTTCCTCCGTCGGAATGGAAGACTCAGATTATTATACCTGTATTAAAGATAGGAAAGCCTGATGGTGTTCCATCTTCATATGGAACTTCAACACTGGCAAAAATTATGGATCACTTAATTAAAAATCGACTGAAATGGTTTATAGAAAGCAGAAATATTCTCCCTAATACCCAGTTTGGCTTTCGTAAAAATGTAAGTACTATGGACTGTTTAGGTATCTTTGTGACTGATGTCCGTTTAGCATTTTCCAAAAATGAGTCGATGGTAGGTGTTTTCCTAGACATAGCATCTGCATATAATAATGTCGTTCTACCAGTGCTTAGACAAAAAATACTTAGATTAGTTGTACCAGAGAAGATGGTCAACTACATTTCTAACTTCTTATCATCTCGATCCGTTATTATTAATCATCAAAATTTGTCTCTTCCTCCTAGATCCGTTTGGAAAGACCTTCCACAAGGTTCTATTCTCAGTCCAATTTTATACAACATTTATACCAGTGACCTTGAACTCTCTGTCTGCAGTATTCGGATGATCTGACTTTATATATTTCATGTAAAGATATTATTCAAGGTGTCAATCGACTTAGCTCTGGTGTGCTCTACTTAAGTGACTGGCTGGAGGATCATGGTCTCTCTATTTCTATTGAAAAGAGCTGTGTAGTGGTTTTCTCTCGTATTAGATATCTTTCTAATGTTTCTATAGCTTACAACAATATTTTTTTTCCAGTTAGGGATAGTGTTAAGTATTTGGGCGTATATTTGGATTCCAGATTGTCTGGTACATACCACATTAATAACTGTCTTAAAAAGGCGGAAAGAAATTTAAATGTCCTCCGCTCCTTATCGGGAATTTGGTGGGGCTTACACCCATATGTTCAGAGACTTGTGTATAATGCCTTGATTCGTATTCAATTGGATTACGGGTCTTATCTACTAGAACCGTGTAATAAAACAAATTTGAAATCGTTTGATAAACTTCAGGCAAAATTTTTATGGTTAATTAATTATAGGTGCAATCGTCCCCAATTAATGCACTTCAGGTAGAGTGTGTGGAGCCTCCTTTGGCTCTTCGTCGACAGTATTTATCTGATAGGTTTATGTTTAAAGCCTATCAGGGGACCTCTCACCCTCTTATTAATAAACTTTCTTGTCTACTACAACTTTCACCTACTAAGTATTGGACACATAAAAGATTGCCTTGTTTTTTGAAAAGTTATCAAAAATTCGTATCCTTTGCCTTGTCCAGTAGCTCAATTCCCCATTAATCCAATGTTCGACTCTTCATTCTCTTCTCTTATATTTTCTCCAAATGTTATTTTCAATTTTCCCATTACAAAAGGTTATCCTTTTGCTAATGTTAAATTTAATTCAATAGTAAGCAATCAATTTAAAGATTGGACTCTTATATTTACTGATGCATCAAAATCGGAATCTAGTTGCGTTGGTAATGCTGTCTGGATACCGAAATATAATGTAATTCTCAATAACAAACTCCCCTCCTTCTCATCGGTGTTTTCTGGCGCATCTTTAGCGATCCTTAAAGCGCTATCCTTATAAACAATCTCACAGACTGAATAAGTCCATTATTATCTCGGAATCTAAAAGTTCTCTTGAAGCTATTTTGTCAAACCAGTTTCGGTGCAAATTTAAATCCCCTTTAGATGCCGATTACGTACCTCGTAGATAGAGAAACTAATAGACCAAACCACTAATAGAAACTAAGAGACATTTGTCAGTAGGAATGTTGAATGTTGCCAGTGATAACAGACTTACAATTTTTTCGGGATGTTAAGGAGGTGTACTATAATCACTAGGATAAGCGCAAATGAAAGGTTAAGCATATTACGATATATTTATTTTCTTTGTATTTTGACATATTTAAAAAAAATACAAGCGTAGGTATCGACATTTTAATAGCACACTAATTTATTAGAGATTTACAGGAGGTACAGGTGTATTTATGCAAGTATAGAAGATAATAATAATAATTAGCCATATTTTGAACGACACAATTCACACATTCATTATAACAATATTTTTATATACTCTTAAAAACTTTAATTAATAATTTCGGAACAAACTTAATTTAGTGTAAATATTTATTACTCTTTCTTTGGGCTCAGATAAATGTTTTGTGAACTTATGTATTCTGACTTGTAAATAGTTTAATGTGAGTGCTTTGATTAGAAGTATTTTATGATCATCAAGCTGAGAATAATCATAGCATATTGTATGTTCTGTAAAGAATTGTCTTCCTATGTACCTTCGAAGACATTGGCTAATTAAATATGGCAAAAGTTATTGTGTTCAAACAATTTACTCCCCGATTTTGATAAATTGTGCTTAAATACTTATTCCGCAATCTCACATATAGCGGGATAGTGCAGAAATGCATCTTTATACTTTTCATATATAAATTCGTAGGTAGGTAACTACATGTTTTTCGACTTAACGTTCATCAAACACATCAAACAATTTTCACATTTACCTACCTTCGCTACTTTGGTCGGCAAACCCTGCAATATACGTTATTATTTGTTTGGATAAATATTCTGTAAGTCGGGTAGGCTCCGCAAGGTAGTCGTGATCATCAGCATCAGCACTTCAGCAACATCTAAATTACTGATATATCGCTTAACGGTAGAATTCATTGATTTTTCATAACGCGTGTTGGTTTAAGTTAATATGCTTATATTTTCAAGCGGTGTCCAATTTTCAGTAACTACATACAATATGTTTAAGTTACTGTACCGGTACCCCGTGCACGATCAACCTTTTAGGTTCTGCTCGGAATTGAACCGCTGGCGGATTATTATTAAAGCCACCTTTCGACCTGATTGCACTAAGAAATGATTCCAAATGGTCTTGGCTTAACTTGTAAGTCGGGTAAAACGGTTAATTCGATGATGGCGATAAGGGTATTAAATAAATATTGTATTCCGCGTATGCAGCACCTAAGGCCTACGACACCTACCTTTCTGTTACTACATTTTTTTCTTTTACAATTTCTGTTACAACACTCAGGCCATCAGCCATTTTTAGGTTACTTAAATAACCAAACATTTCATTTAAAAAATCTATATTATCATAATTATTCCGATTTAACGGCTTTTAATAGCCATACGCGTTAATATTTCTGCTATTTAATATATCAAAAAGATTATTCAGTTTCTAATAAAGTCGATGGTGGGTGACGACCCACGGAACTCTTCTAAATCTAATTCCTGACAAAATTCTAGGGCATCCGCCACTGAATTGCTAAACGTCTGAACAGCCAATTTAACTTTAATTATTTATTTAATGAAGTAAATGTGAGATTTTCTTAATTTCTTTGCTAGATGAAGACCTTCTTGTTCCTGTAAATCATGTAAACATGTAATAAATGACCATTTTATACTTTGGTCATGACAATTTTTTAATATATATTTACTGCCGAGAAGATTTTTCATTAATTTTAACATGTGTGGTGTGTGTCATCGATGCCATGCCATGATGCGAGCAGTTCCAGCACTCCAGCAGGAATTGCCACCGCAAAATGGCGTGCGTACGGTGCGGCGAAGAACACGCTGCCAGTGTTTGCCCCCACCCAACAGCACCCACCCCGCCAACAGCAGGAACCCGGTTTTCCGCAGGGAGGCGGGAGGCCCGAAACCGTCATGCGGGTCCCATCGCCCGCACCACCCGAGCCCGCCGAGTAAGTCGTGACCCCCCCCCCCCCCCCATCCCGGAGAAAGAGCCTCCAAACTCTTTTCTTCAACACCTTCAATTCATTACTCTCGGCCCTCCCCGAAGGCTCCTCCCTCATAAGCCAACTAATTTCCCTATGGCTCCCAACGCCCCAACCAACATAAAAGTCGCCCATTGGAACATCCGGGGGGTCCGCAGCAAGTATTCCCGAAGGAGGTGGCGCAGAGGGGCCACCCTCTGCGCCACCTCCTTCGGGAATACGAGGTGGACGTCGCCCTGCTGAGCGAGACCCTCCTGTCCCCGCAACGAAGTAACCGACCTGGCGCCGTGGCAAGCCCGCCCGCCCGACCGCCACCGCCTGCCCAGGGACGCCGTCCCCACGGAAGACCCAGCGGAGCCACGCCGCTACCGCCCCCGGAGAGGAGGAGCTCTGGCGTAATGATGCGCTCCAACCATCGCTGGATCGCACTCCCCCCCCCCCCCCCCCCCTTCCCTGCACCGGTAACCAAAAACGCCGGTGCAACTTTCTTCTCAATTCGCCCGGAGCCTGACGTGGTGCAGCCCTAATGCCCCAGCCGTAATGTAATATAAAAGAATGTACGCAATAGACATAAGAACGAAGCAAAAAAGTATTGTAAATGTTAAAATTAAAAAGAAAAAGAAAAATTGTATAAAAATTAGATGTAAGATATTTAGAAAAGAAAAATAGAAAAAGAATTAAACAGATAAAGATTAAAAAAGAAAACAACAAGCCCTGATTACGTTAGGGGGATGAGAACAAAAAAATATATAAAAAATATTCCCCAGCCGTCGACTCCGTGGCGCCGCTTCCCCCCCAACATAAAAGTCTTGGGTTCGGAAGGTTCGGTCGAGTCCACAGCCCGGCAAATGCGGCGCGAGCGGGAGTGGTCCACATACACGCTTCCCGGCCCCCGGGTCGGGACCCCCTCGCGTCGTTTAGAGTCGGCTGCCGGTCAAAGCCGCGCCGGGATGGCGGTTTTTCTTCTCTATCGCCTCGCTTAGGGTTTCCCCCGCGTTCTACTGCGGGGGGTCTTCCCATAAAACTGACATCTTTGCGTCCAGTATTCGTACTGGACGCATCTCCCCCAAAAAAATAATTTCCCATGTAGAGGGGCTCTTGCCCCTGATCATGGTTCCCCCACCCAAGGCCTTTTCAGGGCCCGGTGTGTGAGAAGATGAAGTAGATGCCCGCCATACTCAAAAGAAGAAGAAGAAGCATATATGCCAAGTATTATGCACAAAGTACTTTGTATATAACTGGTATTATGTTCCCGTATATAATAAAGTACTCTGTGGTATTATGTACTACTGAGAATCACAAGAATCTAAGCAATTAAACATTTCATTATTACTAAAAACACCGAAGAACAAATTGGCATTGTTTATCAACTGCTTATATTCAAAAGTTGTTTTGTTGTTGAAGGTTGTATGGATGTTTAATAATTATTATAGTTTACAGTGAAATACTTAAATATTTTAGGTAGGGTAAAGTTAAACAAGATGCAGCCCTTTCTTAGAGCAAAATCAGACATCCAAATAGATTTAACTCAAGTAAGAATTGATATATTACATGGTATCCGAGAATGCAACGATCGAGGCCTAATACAAACCTCTAAATGGCTAGCAGAATTAAACTACGCTCTTAGGGATCATAAAATAGTTTATACAGATTCACCACAGACGTTTGATGATGGAATATTAGCAGACGAAAAGGAGGCTTATAAATTGGCTAAAAGTTACTTTGATTGCCAAGAATATGATAGGGCCGCACATTTTATTGAAAATTGTACCAGTCCTAAATGCGTTTTTTTACATAAATATTCACAATACATGTCTAGTGAAAAGAAAAGACTCGATAACGCTACTGATAATGGAACTGAGAATACTGAATGTACTCAAGTGTTATTAGATCTCTTATCGTTTTTCAAGGTATGTATAAACTGTACTAAGGCCTAGTGTATAAAAACATGTTGACTAGCTGACCCGTGCCCACTTTGTTGGGCGGTAAACATTTTTACTTGTGATGAAATTATGATTGTGGTTCGGTTAATACTGAGTGCTATAGTTTACCTTCGGCCTGACTGCCGAAAGGAGGGTTATATTGGAACTGCTTATTTAATTGTGTATTTGCATGCCAATTTGGCTATATGACGGGTTTAAATGAGTTAATGAAATCAATAAAATTGAATAAATTATGTTTATTTTAATTTTTCAAAACTTCTCTGTATACTATATTAGATGTAATGTTATTATTTAATATCAAAATATATTGTCTTTCAGGATTTCCAACCCGAGATACGGAAACATGAAATCTAAATATAATTTCCTTGCTGATAGAGCAATTTATTTCTAAATAGATTGATGTGTTGTATATGAAAAAAAACCATTAATAGAAATATCACTCAATAGATTATGGCACGGTCGCGGTTCCATACCTATGTCGTATTATCTCTTTAACCATTGTGCAAATTATATGCAGTAAAGGAAATAATATTTTGTTTTAAACACTTGAGACTATAAATTCACTTATTTTTATAAGAATTCATAATTATTGATAATATTGACCAATAAACATGTCCTAATGATTTAAATTATTTTTTTAATATAAAAAAACTACTTTTCAGACATATATAAATGTTAGACAATGCTGTCACCGACTTTTTTGTAGGAATTATCAAGCTCTACAACTTTTCTCTAGGAATTAATCATATATCCAATCTTTTATAAGAAACATTTTCGTTCCACTGTTTTTTTTTTCCGACTTACTTTGCAAATCCGACTACCACAAAAAAGTCTTAATTTTTCGGGTTAATATATATACCTTATGCCACTCACAAATAACATAGCCTTCTATTGGTAAAAGAATATTCAAAATCGGTTCAGTAGATCCAGAGATTACCCCCTACAAACTCACAAACTTTACCTCTTTATAATATTAGTATATTTGTCATAATATAAATTTCAGGCTAATCGAAACAATCTTGATGGTTATCTTCTATACTTAGAGGGTGTGGTTTTAAAGAAACTGGATCTGCGCTCCCAGGCGGTTACAGTATTGCAATCTGCGGTAGCTGCAGCTCCAACATTATGGGCCGCATGGATTGAGTTGGCTGGTTTGGCTAATGAATATGAAGCTTTAGATTCTCTGCAGCTACCCAAGCATTGGATGATGTATTTCTTTGCAGCACATGCCTTTGTTGAACTGAAACTTTCAGAACAAGCCCTAGAAGCATACATGGCATTAACAAATGCTGGTTTTGAAAAAAGTACCTATGTAACAGCACAAATGGCTATAGCACATCACGACAGGAGAGGTACTATTAATAACTATATTTTCTAATGTTATATTATATATTTTAAATATATAGTGTAAAATATACTGTTTAACTATTAGAAAAAAAAATACCTCTATATGAAGACAATTTACACAATAACAACTATAAAAATGCATGCTTTTCAGATGTGGACTCATCTTTGGCGCTGTTCCGTGATTTGTATCAAAGTGATCCATACAGACTAGACAATTGGGATGTTTATTCCCATTTATTGTATTTAAAAGAAAAACGAATGGAACTGGCTAACTTAGCCCAAAAGGCAGTCTCGATTGACAAATACAGAGTTGAAACTTGTTGTGTTATTGGTATGAGGTTTGATGTTTTCTAATAAAATTAAATTAATCCTTAAACTACCTGAGTATTAACACATTTTTTATTTCCATTTACGTTTTTGCTACAAAATAAGAAGTTTAAGCAGTCATAAGCTTTTTTATCCCCATAAATTTACTATAATATTATAAACTTTTCAGGTAACTACTACAGCTTAAGAGGAGAACATCAAAAAGCTGTCATATATTTTCAGAGGGCATTGTCCTTGGACCCTCAATATTTAACAGCATGGATTTTGATGGGTCATGAGTTTATAGAGCTTCAGAATTCCAATGCTTCCATACAGTGCTATAGACAAGCTATAGGTATTGAATTTTTCTGTACTAGTTGTAAATTAGACCTTTGCCAGTAGAACTACAGTAAATCTATTAAATTTTTTTTTTGTTTTAGATGTAAATAGAAATGATTATAGAGCATGGAATGGGCTTGGACAAGCTTATGAGATTTTAGGTTTAAACGGTTATTGCATTTATTATTACTCAAGAGCAGCCCAGTTAAAACCCGATGACTCAAGAATGTTGGTGTCTCTTGGTGAAGCATACGAAAAAATGGATAAAATACCTAATGCCTTAAAATGCTACTACAAAGCACATAGCACTGGTGATATAGAGGGTATGGCGCTGTTCAAATTAGCTAAGTAAGTATTATTAAATGTTTTTTTAACAAAATACACATATCATTATTCTCAAAATTACTGACTAGCTGGCATTATGTTTCAGACTATATGAAAAGTCGAATATGCCAAATAGTGCGGCAGCTGCATATACGGCGGCATGTCAGGATCTTGCAAATGCTGGCAGTAAGGAGATGCCGGCTGCACAGAGATATTTAGCACAATACTATCTCAGATTTTCTCTCTTGGATCACGCATCTCATTATGCATACAAGTGTTTAGACCATGAAAGTGTAAGTTATTATATTGTTATTAGATGTTTGATTAAAGTCGTTAAATTAAATAAACGTGTGTATTTTGTCTGAAAAATGGTACACTTACTATTTATATTATAGATTATCATTTCTCAACAAATACTATAATACCCTAATGTGTTTAACTGTAATTTGTTTGTTATATCAGACAAGAGAAGCTGCAAAAAATATTTTGAAAACAATATCTGAAAAACGTTTGGCTGCATCAACATCTCAAGGAAATAACTTGCCAGAAGATTTACCTGAAGTAATAAAAAATGTTTCAACATCAATAACTCAAGATACACCAAAGGCGTCATTTTCTAGTCCAAATGTAAATTCAGATAACTTTTCCACCCCTATGTTAACAAGGCGAAGTAGTAAGTTTAAAATGTAAGTGTCATGCATTATTTAAAAAAAATAATAATTACGACTTATTAGGTAACTGTTTAAATTATTTAGCTTCATATTTAACCGACTTTCAAAAAAATCAGGCGGTTATACGTTCGGCTGTATATATATATTAGGTCATTACATATGAAATTGGCGTTTTGTAAAGGAGGAACATAAAGTCGATTTTTTTTAAACAATATATTTATTTAATTAAAGTAGTTATATAGCATTGCTATCTATGCACTTTTGCTATCGCCATCTCATAGGTGAACTACCTATTGATTCCTTTACTAAAGAAACCATACGGACAGGAATCAATAAAATCTTAGAAGGCGCTTTGGACTGCCCCATCGGAGTAGAATTTTTCCCCTTGCAAGAAGTTATTCAAATTTCGAAAAACATGGTAATCTGTTGGAGTAAAGTCCGGGAAGTACGGTGGATGTCTTAGACATTCCAATTGAAGCTCCTCTAATTTGGTAGCCGTCTGTTGTGCAGTGTGTCTAGCGTTGTCTTGAAGCAGCAGTGGCCTAGAGCGATGACCAACCTCGGTTGTTTAGCAGCTAGCTTTTCCATCATGATTAGCAGTTTCTGGCAATAGACATCTACCGTAATCGTCTGGCCAGATTTAAGAAAGCTGTAGTGAACGACACCGGCACTAGTTCACCAAACGCTCACAAGTAACTTTTTTTGAGTCAATTTTCGCTTGGGGCAGGCTTTGGGTGGTTCGCCAGGGTTCAGCCATTGCGATGAGCGTTTCCGATTATCGTACAGGATCCATTATTCATCACAGGTAAAGATTCGATTTAAAATCCCTTTATTATTGTGCCAGTTGAGTAATATAACGCAGCAGTCGACGCGCGTTTGTCGGTTTGCTGCACTCAGTTCATGAGGTACCCACCTTTCAAGCATTTTCACCTTCCCAATTTGCTTCAAGTGGATTAAAACAGTTTTATCACTAACACCGCAGCCTGCAGCTAACTCGGACGTGGTTTGCGATGGATCCGCTTCCACAATAGCCTTCAATTCTTCATTATCAACTTTGGTCTCCGGCCGTCCGCGGGGCTTGTTCTGCAGGTCGAAATTTCCAGAACGAAAACGTTGGAACCAAAAAAGCACTGTGTTTTCTTATGCGACACCGCCGCCATATACATCATAAATCCTTCGAGCCCTTTCTGCAGCACTGGTGCCACGGACCCACTCGTACTCGAAAATAATACGATATTTCAAGTTTTCCATTTTGTAAACAGAGCGACGCAAAGAAAAAACCAAAAGGGGGAAAAAACAAATGGATTACGGTTTTCGAAACACAAATGAATGAGTAAATAGCGGTATAAATTTGAAATTGGAATTTCTAACCAAAGAAGATATATTTGAGAGCAAAGTGGGCAGTACGACAAAACGTCAATTTCATATGAAAGGACCTAATACAGGTTGTCCCGTTAATCGACGTCAAGCCGTAAACCCGTGGTAGGCCAAGTTACAATAGTTATCAGAAAAATAAAATAAAAAAACCAGTAATGTGTTAAAAAAATACAAAGCTTTTAAAAAAATCTAAAAATCGATATCTTGTGGTGGTTTTTTAGTTCCCGGCACTACAAATTTCTACTTTTTTTGTAAATTTTTTTTTGTATGTAATCCTGAATAATGCTTTAGTAAACTGGTGCCTAAGATTTAAATCAAACGACTCCAACTTTACAGGAAATGAGGCTTTTTGCCCAAAACAATGATTCGAATTTAATAGTTTGCTCGACTTTAACTGACTGTACTGGAAAGAAAATGTACTACGCTTGTTTGGCAGGTAATTTTAAAAGTTGGCGCAGTTAATAAGGGTTCCAAAATGGTATGACACCTGCTAGATTGTTTCTTAAATTTTGGACAATATTGATTTTTGTAAAGGAAGTCAGTTTTCGACAATTTTTTCTTACTTACTTAAAATGATTCAAGCGTACCCAGGACTTTCTTCTAAGTGATATTCTGATTTGGATGAGACGGAGAAAAACATTCAATGAGTGTAAGAGAGACAGATATTGACGCCACAAGTACGCGAGACGGTTAGACACAATGCTACTAGTGTGAGCGAGACAATGTCGCTATTGTCCATGTTCCCGACGTACAGTACACAAAATACAATAGATCGATACGTTACTCTACTTCGTTTACTGCGCACACCGTATTCGTTCGTCTTGATTTCGTACATACCACTTTTTGCTTTGTTTATTGGACTCGTTGCTTGTGATTTGGATTTGGACTGTTTAGTTTCTCTTTCAACGACTATTGCTTTCTCCTGGACTATCGTTGATCGTGTGATTGTGTAGTACCACCATGTCGGTGTACACCGCACAGGAATATGCCAACATGCATCTCATTTATGGTGAATGCCGATGCAATGCTAGTGCTGCAGCTAGGCTTTACCGCCAAAGATACCCAAACGCTGCTCGTCATCCCGATCATCGAGTTTTTGTCATACCATTTTGGAATCCTTATTAACTGCGCCAACTTTTACAATTACCTGCCAAACAAGCGTAGTACATTTTTTTTCCAGTACAATCAGTTAAAGTCGAGCAAACTATTAAATTCGAATCATTGTTTTGGACAAAAAGCCTCATATCCTTTCAAGTCGGAGTCGTTTGATTTAAATTTTAGGTACCAGTTTACTAAAGCATTATTCAGGATTACATACAAAAAAAAATACAAAAAAAGTAGAAATTTGTAGTGCCGGGAACTAAAAAACCACCACAAGATGTTTTTAAAAGCTTTGTATTTTTTGAGACACATTACTTGGATTTTTCTTTAATTTTTCTGATAACTATTGTAACTTGGCCTATCACGGGTTTACGGCTTGACGTCGATTTACGGGACAACCTGTATATGTGTCCGGTAAATAATGGATAACCCTGAAATGTCTTATAGTAGAACTTATGGCCGTTCAAAATATATATATATATATATCATAAGTAGCATTTAAGATAAGTTTTATTTAGAGAAAAGTCTATTTTTTTAGTTTATTTAGTTTTTTAACACTATGACCAGAAATGAATGAATTACATCGGTTTTTTATTGTTTTGATATTATACACTAACTATGATGATAAATAGACAGTGAATAGTATGACTAGCTATTGCACTTTTTGTTTTAAAAAATATGCAAGTTCATTTATTTTAGAAAAAATTGCATAACTTATTTTATAATCAAAGTTTAAACAATTTGGGTATAAAAAAATGTATGAAGGCATGAGTGACTAATATTTTTTTAAATAATATCGGTTTCAAGCAGATTATATAATGATACAATTCATCATTGTATCTACGATTAATAGTGAATTATTGCTACTAATGTAGAAAAGGAGAAAAATGTACCAAAGAAAGAAAGTTGTAATTGGGGAACTTTAAAAAAATAATTGTACCAATGGTCACATTGGGGGTTAAATAAAAAACAACGTTTAACATTGAGAATACTTTATTTTACACGTATTTACAATAAATGTTCAAATTGTTGGCCTCCCACTCTTATGCAGGCCCTACATCTACGGATAAATTATATTCTGAGCAATCTATAGTGTATCGTCGGTCACTTATTTTTGATGCGGCTGCTCTGACACGGCTACGTAGTTCTTCCAAAGTCCGTATAGGCTTACGGTACACCTCTTCTTTGAGGCAGCCCCAATAAAAAAAATCCA
This sequence comes from Phengaris alcon alcon, assembly GCA_037179445.1. NCBI lineage: Eukaryota > Metazoa > Arthropoda > Insecta > Lepidoptera > Lycaenidae > Phengaris > Phengaris alcon. The sequence goes on along the minus strand of JAYRCH010000317.1, from coordinate 1,101,751 downwards.
ATGGATTTAGATCCAGTGAACGCGGAGGCCACAAAATTGGCCCTAGACGCCCGAACTATCTGTTTGGGTACATATTATTTAATTATGCACGAACGGGTGCAGCATAATGCGAAGGACGGCCGTCATTTTGTAACCAATAACAGTCCCTCAGCTCCTCGGGTAAGTACTTCTAATAAATCGGGGAGATCATTTTGGAGAAACCCCCAAATAACTTTAAATAACTTTGCCCAGTTAGATTTATTTATGCATACTACACTATGCATACCATAACATAAAATCTACTTGAAACCGACATTATTTAAAAAATATTGGTCACTCATGCCTTCATACATTTTTTTATCCCCAAAATGTTTAAGCTTTGATTATAAAATAAGTTATGCAATTTTTTCTAAAATAAATGAACTTGCATATTTTTTAAAACAAAAAGTGCAATAGCTAGTCATACTATTCACTGTCTATTTATCAGCATAGTTAGTGTATAATATCAAAACAATAAAAACGGATTGCATTCATAGTGTTCAAAACACTAAAATAAACTTAAAAAAATTTGACTTTTCTCTAAATAAAACTTATCTTAGGTATATAACTTATGATAGATTTTTTTTGTATTTCTTTTGAACGGCCATAACTTCTACTATAAGACATATCAGGGTTATCCATTAATTACCGGACATTCTGCATATACAAATATATATACATTTTTTTTGTATGTTCAACGATTAGGTACTCCGCCGTCTGTGGACCTATTTTCAAAATTCTTTTTTTGATGTATAGGGTATAATCCCCAGTTTGGTCCCTTTGACATCAAAGTGGTGACCTGATGATGGGATCCATGAGGATTTGAGGGAACTCGAAATTTATATGGACACATATGGTGATTTCGACTTTTTCAGAAGTAGTCCAAGCATATGCTACCAAAAAGTAAGATTTTGCACCAAGGTATACATACCCTGGATCCAAAAGTACTAAACAGAACTCCTGACTCCTTATAGATTTTCTTTTTTTTTATAGATTTTGTTGACATGTTTGGGATTGAGGCGTTGTTTAAAGAACTGCAAGCATATGCCACTATGTCAATTACAGTAATCATCATCATCACCACCATCATAACACCATACAATATTATGATGATATAATAGGTACTTCTCATAGTATTTGACACCGACACAGATATCTTTGAACATTACTCTGCCGTCATTTCCATCCAGTACTCATTCGGCAATGTAGTCCCAATTCACACGGTCCAAACCCATCTCACACGGTTCGTCTGGTGAGCGACCAGTATTTGTACTCGTCCGGTATACCCGTGCCCCTCAGCTTTTTCCACAATACGTCGTAGGCTATCAGTTCGAAGGCCTTCGACATGTCGAGGGAATCATGCCTATACTGATCCCCGTGATCAAAGCTTAAAAACGCCATCTATTGGCGAGTAGAATAATTTATCATTTAACCGACGCTTAAAGACTTTTCTAGAACTATTATAATAAATTTAGTTTTTAATTACTTACACATGAAATGTATGTCCTCATTTTGCTTCTTTTGTGGTAACCCTAATCTGTATTTTTATAGAATCAAAAAATGTACATTATCTTAGCTAGGTAGCAATGAAATTAAATATTTGATGTGCTAATCTGAGAGAAAAAAAAGTTTCTACAAAAATTTAAGTACAGTAGACTTTCTGATATTTTTCTCGTTTAATAGATAATTGAGTTTTTCTTATACACCAGTGTGTGAACTGAGGGACCCAACATAATGGTTGATATCTTCAAAATGCGCCGATAGATTTTTCTGAAATTTTGTCTTCAAATTCTACAAATTTTGTACAAAAATTTTACGTAGAAAAATAATTTAAAAAGTCGGTAATTCGCAAAATGAATATGTCACTTTTGTGTGAACTGAGGGACCACACTTCGGTGGTTATAGATTTTTTATTTCTGATGCCTATATATTTGATAAATTTGTAGAAACTTTTACAAAAGTTCTACTAAAATTCTGTAGTGAGAAAAACATAATTTTCCACATACTTTTCGAGATCTGGAAAATAGCGGTGTGTGAACTGAGGGACCACACTCTGAGGGCTGTAGTTCCTAAACTAAATTTTTGCAAATTCCCGGATTTGTTCTACAATTTTTTTTAGACCTCTACTAAAATTTGCTATACTTATTTTGGGGAAATTCAGGTAGGTCCCTCAGTCCACACGTACACCACGCATGTCGGCTGCCACATTGACGGCGTGTGTCTAAACAAAATAGGTAAGTTATGCGGACGACATGGTTCTGCTTAGTCCATCGATAAGCTGTCCATATGCGAGAGATACGCGGAGGCGCACGGCCTTAAATAAGAGTGAAATACTCGTGTTCAAGGCACCGAAACAACAGCCCCTGCATGTGCCTCCAGTATATCTCAATGGGGTAATTAATTTAGTCGATAGCTCTAGATATCTGGGTCATGTCTTGACCTGCGAGATGACTGCGACATGGAGCGCGAGCGCAGAGTGAGTGAGCGGTGAGTGGCAGACGTCGCAATTACTTTATTTAAGGCGTTCTGCCAGTCTTTTTACACGAGCGGCCTGTAGGTGTCATATACGAACCGAACCTACAACGGTCTGCGCGTTCAGTACGTTTTCAGGATGTTGTTGCGACTTCCGTGGCGCTTTAGTGCGTCGTCGTCGTGCGTCATGTTTGCCGAGGCTCGAGGCCCCCAATTCTCGTACCTCGAATCTCGGTTGGATTTTCAGTATGTCCCGCTCGCGCGCGCATGATTTGACGCCTATTGGAATGAGTCAGCGCGATAATCGAACCGAGATTCGAGGTACGAGAATTAGGGCCCTGATGGCTTTCACGCTGTCATGCGTAAAAAAGCCGCCTCTTTACTGCAACGTCTACGCAACACTCGGAACAGCATCCTGTAAATGATTGCTTGTAAACCAGACTGTCCTATACAAAGGCATCGGATAGAGCTAGCACTAGGTATAAGATGATTTGGATACATTATTTAGGTATATATTATGATGAATTATGTATCCGAATCATATTATCATAAAAATGTCATTACATAACATAGAATAAGTTTATTTTGTTACTAACACATTTACTTATATCTGTAATATATTATATATACTTATATATATTATGGACTATTGTATGGGTCTGAAATAAACGTATTTTATTTTTTTTGATTAAAAATATATATAGGTACTAGATTCGCACTAACTCAATATATTATTTTAATCATCATACGTACTTAAGTTTTTTTTGGAGTACTTCCTAAAGACTTTTCAGGCATGATGCAATCTTTCATCATTTTACGCCCCTGTCGACCAAAATGTAATCTTGCGTTTACTGCCAACTAGTTTTAGATGGCAAAAACTACTTAGTAAGGTCGAACGTCGAAGTAAGTAGTTTTCTTATTGACCGGGCGGATCAGACACCCCCTCAATCTACTTACAACACCTCCACTCTATATATTTTGCTCAGCGGTTGTTATTGTATCACTTATCTATGAACACGCACCAATCAAACCCGAACCCATTACTAAAACCGCATTTAAATCGGTATAAATGGCAATAATTGGCTGTTTTATACTGCAGTGCCCCCTGGCTTTTTGTCATTAAAAACTATCTAAGAATGTTCTCCAATCAAACGCAAATGCGTCTCTGAAAACCGCATCAAAATCGGACTAGTACTTTTGGAGATACATGGCAATTTTTTATGTTATAAATAAACAAAAATTAAACCGACTTCCAAACTAAAAATACACTAAATTACGAAATAAATCTTATTTTCTAATTAATTCCTCTTTTAAACTCGGCTAAAATTATAACTATTTCTCTACTCAATCTTCTTAATTTTGAAGTCGGTACCAGCCCAAACAATATCCTACAATATTTTATAGAACTCACGTTCAAATTTGCTGGTACCGACTTCAAAATTAAGAAGATCGAGTAGAGAAATAGTTAAAAAGTTAGCCGAATTTAAAAGGGGAACTATTTAGAAAATAAGATTTATTTCATACTTTTTTGTGCATTTTACTTGGGAAATCGGTTTAATTTTTTGTTTAAAAATAATATTTTTTCTTTTTTTAGTGAGATTTGTTAAATTATTATTAATACATTTTAAGAACGTTTAAAATAAACGATCGATCGATGTTTAATTTAATAAGCGCCAAGCTTCCATTAGGTATTGTAAATAATATGATGATGATGATGATTACGTTAAGTTACATAGTGGCATATGCTTGCAGTTCTTTAAACAATGCTGAAATTTCCAAACACGTATCTTTAAAGACTGAGGAATTCTGTTCAGTGCTTTTGGATCCAGGGTATACCTTGGTGCAAAATCTTATTTTTTGGTAGCATATATATGCTTGGACATCTTCAGAAAAAGTCGAAATCACCATATGTGTCCATATAAATTTCGAGGAGTTCTTTCGATTCCTCATGGATCCATCATCAGGTCACCACTTTGATGTTAAAAAAACCAATTTGGGATCATATTCATCCCCATATATGCATCAAAAAAGAATTTTGAAAATCGGTCTACAGACGGAGTAATCGTTGCACATACAAAAAAATATATTATACAGCTGAACATATAAACGCCTCCTTTTTTGGAAGGCGGTTAAAAAGTGAGCAACGCAGAGAGCGCTTAAAAATATAAAAATACAAATATTTCTTCTATTATTAGTATAAATATTAAAATTGAACAAACGTATTATCAAATAAACGACGAATAATTAACAAGCGATTTAGCAAAAAAAAGTTGAATTGCCACTATCTTATGTTACGTAGTGCTTACACACGTACAGATTTGGGCTGGCGGACCATTACGACAGCTCGACACTCGTGTTAGATTTTCAGCTCTATTGTATTAGCACAGAGTACTATTTACAGTGCATTCCGATTTTTGTGCAGTGATCCAACTAAATTAAATAAACTGATTAATAAATAATAAAAAATAATATTTTGTAATATTATTCTGTCCTTCTTAAATTAAAATATACTAGTTTATTTTCTACGGGTTGGCTTTTAAAATTGCTTGTTGATAATTATAACAGTTCAATAGCTTAATTTAATTAAAAACAAGAAAATACAAACCTCTAAAAATAACCCTAAAAAAACCTCTTGAGGATTTTTTTCCAAATTTTAATGAAGTTGGCAACCAAATAGGTGGTTTTCTCCGGACCCAATCCTTACGTGTGTTAATGCTATAAAGGAGCATTATTTTTGACAATATTATAGCCTCAGACTAATAACTATAGCATAGAGACCCCGCTATTAGTAAGAGAAGAAACATAATATATCGTTCCTGAACCCACATGCTGACACTTGTGTTATGAGTGCCATAAAGTCGTAATTCCAACGTCGCGTCGTAAAAAAGATACCAAAAGATCACTAAAGGAAAAAATCGGCCAAGTGCGTGTTTGCAGTGCAGTTTTCCTTCAAAGTTCGGCACATGGACTACCATCATGATTTTTTTCAGATTTTTTGAGCCAGCCGTTTAGCTCTTAGAGAGGGGGGCGGAGGACCACGCCCTATTTTAACAAAAAATGCGCGTTCCAAGACATGAACTACGGAACCCTGAGTTTTGTTCGACAGATAGGCGATAGCATTTATAGGCTTCGATTTCAGTACTCCTTCCATATATCTTCTTTCAAGGTTTATCTTATACTTTATACGAGACAATCTTGTATATATATAATCGGTTTAACTGCAAGTTTTACCATGAAATTTAGTATGCAGGGAGTTTTGAGGGAGTAAAATCTCAATAACTAGACTGGCCTATTTATCTTTTCTAACACCTATTTGTATATGTAGTAGAATAATGCAAGGTAAAAAAATATTACACATATTAAATTAAGTCTTTGATATATTGTAACAGATCTGTGCTCAAAACTTTAAAAAATACAATAAAATAAATAGTCAAGTGCAATAATGTAAAATTGTTCAAGTTAGTTCATTTGATGATAAAAAATTGTAACTAATTACTTAATTAAATCACAGTTTAGACACAAAATTTGAGAGCTTAAATTAAATACTTTCTTTGTAAATAAATTTAAATATAACATTGCGAAAAAGGACGAATTAATTGAATACAAAACAAACATTGACTACCAGGCGTTTGAGCATTTAATTTACATGAATAATATTTGTTTAAGTTATTAATTTAAGTTAGCCTCATAAATATAATCTAAAAATATTACTATACGCTTGAAATATAAGTTATTTGTGCTAATAGTAGGAATAATGTCATGTTTAGTAAAATTTGTACCATATGCTTAACCTATTTACTACAGGTAATAGTGTATTCAAAAGCTAAAGCTAGTTTGGATACATCGTATTTAAAGTTTGTAACGTTGTTATACCCTTATGAAATTTAATCGATATTGCTGTCGCATCGTAAAAGCAATTAGTTGAAAACAAATCGATTTTCGAATCGCTATCAAACACAAACGAGTATTTGAATTGTCAAAACTATATCGATTTATGGTCGATTCATTAGTGTCGATCCCTTTGACGTTCCTTTTCGTTCCGAAAAACATTAATGAAAATGTATTTCACGTAATTTTAATGGAGCTAAAAATAACTGGACTGATATACTCATTTCTTTTTATAATTACATTATTGTATATCATTATAATAACAATTACCTACTACATAACATTTTTGTGGGATGACATTTTTTATCCGCGTTAAATATGTGGCGTGAAACTGAAAATCTCAATCTGTCCAAACTAGCTTTATCTTTTGAGTACACTATATTAGTCAACACATCAGTAAGTATGACATAAAGGTTGTTCATCTTTATGCTAATGTGATTAAAACTAAGTAAGGCCTTTATTCTTTACGTCCTAATTGTTTACCCATAAAACCGCTATTGTAAAACAATTTTGTGAATATGCGGCAAAATTACAATAACATTAGCAAAAGTAAAAATATATTCATAAATGTTACAAATAATTATAAAGAGCTACGACCAGCAATTCAGACAAACCCATTAATAATAACATGAGGTTTTTAAATTACGCAGCAATCTACAATCTACATTAATAAAAGCTTTTACAAATATATTTTAAATTCTTGCATTTTAAGGCAGGCTGAGGCACTGAAGTCAACATCTAACAGCAATAAGTGTATAATAGTGGAGCGACGTAAGATTTATACCTCTGAATCCAGGGCCAGTCTTCATAAAAACTGTTGGACTACATTGTTAATGTTAAAAAAAATGAAAAGCAAAAAATTGTTAAGCTATTATTACCCTTAATTTATAAGTACAAAAAAAGATATGTAATCTAAAAGGGCAGGATATTTTCAATAAAAGCCTCTTGACTTCCGATTGATTTATAAGTATTATTTTAACTCGGAAAAAAGATGTCCAACTTCATTTTCAGGTTTCGCGCGTGGCGCGGTTAAGTAGAGGAAGGGGTGGTAATTTGGAACCTGTTGTTATTTTGGACCCCTTAGTATCTCAGAAACAGGCAGTGACATCTATCAAAAAACTATGTAACTACGTTGTACTGGTACCATAGAGCGTATTTGCTACCACTAGAGCCAATTTTACATCGAATTTGATCTGTCACACACATCTGACATTTCACGTCAAACTTAAATGTTTTTTTCTCTCCGTTGGAAAAACTGTACAAAGTTTTTGTTTTAGTTTAAAACAAATTCAGTGCGTGTTATAGGGAGTCCATACACACTAATTCAGATTATCGAAGGTAAGTTTAAATGTATCTTTTAACTAGCTGTGATTTTCTTGCTTATTTGTTAATTTAGTAAGTTTATAATTTAAAAAAAAAAATTAGTAAATTTTGAATTTGGAACCCCAAAGGTGCGGGTAGTATGGTACCGGGTTCCAAATTACCCGCAATGTATTTAACATCTTTTTGTTTTGGTTCCAGTCATGCCTCGAGCTCAATTGTCGGCAAAGCCGAAAGCAAAAAGAAAACGGTGGACCACGAATAATATGGTTGAAGCTGTAAAAGCAGTAAGAGAAAAGAAAATGGGTTTAAAAAAGACGGTAAGGCTTTATAATGTTCCAAAAACTACTGTGTAAAGGTTTGTGCACAGTGACCAGCCTCCCGAAGAAGTTGTAAAAACTACTATAGGAAGAAAACCTGTCTTGCCATCTCAACTTGAAGAAAACCTTGTGACATACCTTCTCATTATGGAAAGCAAATTCTATGGCTTGACCCGTCAAGATGTTCGGAAAATGGCCTATCAGTTGGCTACAAAAAATAATATCGAACACCCGTTTAGAGATAACATAGCACGGCGAGCATGGCTTGACCATTTCTTATTACGCCACAAAGATAAACTTTCCATTCGATCACCAACAGGAACTTCGAATGCTCGGGCGCAAGGTTTAAATAAAGAAGCAGTGGAAAAGTTCTTTGATATCCTTGAGCAAGAATTCCAAAAACATAATTTTCCTCCAGAGAGAATTTTCAACGTTGACGAAACCGGGTTATCAATCGTACAGAGTAAAATGGTAAAAGTTATTGGCCTGCGAGGGAAAAGACAAGTAGGTAGCATAACTGCGGCTGAACGTGGATCACTGATTACAGTGGTATCAGCAATGAGCGCCAGCGGCATATTTATTCCACCATTACTGATATTTCCCCGCAAAAATATGACGCAAACGTTAATGAAAGGAGCTCCGCCAGGTTCTATAGGAAGATGCCACCCGTCAGGATGGATTCAGGCAAACCTGTTTACGGACTGGTTCAATCATTTCATTGAAAAGACCCACCCAATTGAAGCCTCACCTGTGCTTTTGATTCTTGATGGTCATTATTCGCACACACGCAATTTAGACGTGTTGATGGCAGCTAGAGCTAATAATTATTAGTTTACCTCCATAGTCAACGCACAAGATGCAACCTCTTGACAGGTCTTTCATGGGTCCCTTGAAAACCTACTATAGTGAGGAAATTAGACAGTGGTTACTCACATCCAACCGAATGTTGACTCCATACGAAATAGCTGAATTGCTGGGACGTGCCTATCTCAGGTGCCAAACAGGAACTATTGCTGTGAATGGGTTCCGAGTAACTGGCATTTATCCATTGAATAGAAGTGTATTTACAGAAGCCGACTACATAGCAAGTTCAGATGGAAGTGATGTGACCACTCTTCAACCTCAAGCTGCTGATGATGACCTTCATCTGCCGTCTACGAGCACTCATGTTGCCGTTGAATTACCGCAGCCAGAACCTCAACCAGGCCCCAGTGGCCAGGCAAATCAAACTACCCTGCAAGCGATTGGTAGCAATCCTGTCGTTCTTCCTGAAGATATTTTACCAGTTCCAACACCAAAAAAGAAAAAATCTACCAGAGGCCGCAAGTCATCTGCCGCTACTTTGCTGACTGGATCTCCCTACAAACACCAACTTGAACAGTCAATTAAATCGATAGCGCAGAGAGGAAAAGGTCGAGGAAGACCTCGGGGGCGTAGTGGTAGGCAGGGTATGCCAAACCCTTCTAGAGCTCGCTCGAACAGGCAGAAATCTACCTCTTCGGATACTACGATGTTATCTGTTTCTTCAGGTCACACTGCGGTGGCAGAAAATTATGCTGCACAAGCTCAGCCCACAAACCAAGATGCTTATTGTATGTTTTGTTCTGAATGTTTCTCAAATAATCAACAGGGCAAAATTTGGATTCAGTGCCAATCTTGTGAATTGTGGGCACATGTTGATTGTTCAGGATGCGAAAGAGAATATTATATTTGTGATTTTTGTATTTAAGTTTGTTTCATACTTGTAATTTGGAACCCGGGTTCCATAATACCCGCACCAAAACGCAAAATACGTTTTTTTCATTTTGCTAATAAAGCTAATTATTTCCTATAATGAGTGGTTTTATTTTGTTTATTCGTTCCCAATAAAAAAGCTAATAAGTTTTGAAGTACACAAAGTCACTTTTCAAGATGATTAGTCCAAAAGTTTTTTTAAATATTCAAAAAACAAAGTAGGGTTCCAAATTACCACCCCTTCCTCTACGTGTTAAAGTACTCGTTACTTTAACACGTAGTACGTTGCAGTAGTAAATATTAATATAAAAATTTTAAATAATTATTGTGGTGGTTATATTTGAAAATTTCATTGATTGATTTTATTTAAAAAAAATTATAATAAAGAATGCACAATTTTTTTGAAGTGAAACTCCTTTAGCGGCGTTGAGTGAACTTACAAGGTCGCGACACGACTCACGACGCGATTTTGGATATAACGCCATCTCTCAGAAGTTATTTATTATTCTTAACAACTTAACTTTCTAAGGTACGGCTCAATACACAGATGGCGCTAGGTGTACTAATATTTATAATAATATCACACAACCTTTTTGTGTATAAAGTTGTGTGATATTATTATGAACATGAATTTCCACTAAGAACCAACAGTACACTCAATCAGTTATCTCCTCTGGTGCTGCGAGTGTCCATGGGCGGCGGTAATCGCTTACCATCAACCGATCCGTCTGCTCGTTTCCTGGAATAAAAAACATTGATTGGCCCTGAATTTTGAAATTTTACAATTTTTAGCTTTACATGCTCCACTACAGTAGTCTTCCATCTAAAACTTCTGCACAAGAACAATTAATTTGCAGCTTTCTGTTGCATCCCGAATACTTGTTTCAATTGTAAATATAATCAACATTAAATATTTCAAAGGAAGGGATTTTTCGAATTAACAACTGCTCCATTGTTTGTAGTAGGCTGAAATAAAACAGTTGTTTTAATAAGCAAGTGTACACTGATGATAACATGAGAAACTATTTTCCTACACTACATCCTTATGTAGTGTAGGAAAATAGTTTCTCATTTTTTAGAACCCTTATACATAACTAATTGTATGAAACAATTTTAATTAATGTCAGGCCATTATAAAATAATAAGATTTTTACATTGCACATTTTATAATTTTTTAAGCCACAAAAAATTTATACACTCTATAGTGTAGTTTGCCTTTAGTATTATAAAAATTATATATGAAATGTAATACTAAACATAACCACACTCATATCACAGATTAAAGAGGAAGTATATATTATTTCCTCTGTGCTCATGACTCATTTTATTAAGCCATGCTTCACAGTAAACACACACAGTACACAGTTAAATATAAGGAGTGTCAATACACACTCTTCATATTAAAATATTGTGAAATGTCCTCTTAAACTATGGAGAGTAGAGGAAAGGAGGACTATGTTCATACATGAAAAAGTGTCCGTAAATAAGCGTTAAATACGGGTGGCGCTACGGTCGCATTCGGGTAAAGCGGCAAATTTAAACAGAAAATTAAATCTATCATCTTCTTCAGTTACATTTATAAAAATATTTTCGACTACGCGAGATTTAGAAAGTTCATGATTTTCTGAATGTACTACCAGTCTAGTCAGTAAAAAAATTCAAATAACTAAACTCAACTAACTTCACTCCATCTCTTATTGCTAACTTCATATCACACCCAATTCTGACTCTAGCGTCTTTATGGCCAGTTTTGGAACTTATTTTTACCTATTTAACTACTTTTGTCGGACACTTTTTAGCTTTCTTCCCTTACGAGAGATAGTCCTCCTTTCCTCTACTCTCCATATCTTAAACAATATCAATTGCTGTCATTTTGTTATTTGACTGTGATAAATATAAAGTAATTCTAGTAAACTACATAATTATTATGCCCAAATATAGTTGGGCATTACAAAAAGTACATACCATAAATGGGTTTATTGGCTGCATTGAACTGCTCCAACCACCATTAAAGAATGGATTTTTGTTCCCAAATATATCACAAGTAGTTGTACTTTGGAAAGGATTTTTGCTAGTAACATTTGGACTCTCCTCTGCAAAATAATATATTATATTTATATAATTTATTAATAAATTAAAATGTATGGTTATACAAGCTTCTGCCTACGCCTCCACCTGCGTGGAGTAGTGTTCGTGGCAAAACTTTTTAACAAATAACTTTACCTACTGCAACATACGTCTGTAAATGGATACGTGTACAATGCGAGGAAAAAAAAACATCCACACTTTACGAGATACCCCAAAAATATATTTTTCGTGATTTTATTTTAGCACTTTGTTGGTCTACTAAATGCACATATATCCATGCAAAATTTCATCTTTCTAACACTAACCGTTTGGACGGTAAGCCGAATACGAGCGGACGTGCCGAAACTATTAAGGGTCCGAGACGTGAACTACGGATAACGGAACCCTAAAAAGGAACTATTCAAAGTACACCCAATATTACTTACCCATGCTTCTCATATTTTGTTGCCTTAAAGCTAAATCTAAATCAGCCAATGCAGCGTATCTATCATCTGTAACGTTAAGAAAAACCAGAAAAGGTATTTAGTATTTGAAAACCAGAATAATGATACAATAGGAAGTATAATATTATGTTATCCTAATTCCTAATCTTTTAATTCGATAAAAATTCATAAAGTGTAATATTAAAATGTGAGGAACAAATGTTTAAATCCATAAGAAATTCACACATTTACTTCGAATTTATTGATAGCCAAAAGTATTCAAGTTTTTCATATCTTATTCTTTGTCTCGCTAAAATTAATTTTGAGCTTAACATAAATTCAGGAAAGGTTTATAATACTGAGAAATGAGAATACAGCCATTGTATAGTTGCAAAAATTAGGGAAAAGCTGGATTTTTGCAAGAACCTTCATTTATAGTTTTTATAGTGTTATCTAATACGGCTCTTTGCGGACAACTCATTACCATACTTTCTTTATTTCTTGATGCAAGAGTTGCGATATTGTGCCACCTGTGCGACCTGTGACCACATGAAAGGACGAGACCCTCTACAATCTCTCGACCCCAATTAATCGTCATGAGCACTAACAAGTTCTGAAACTCTATTTTTCATAGACGTGTACGTAAATTGTACAAGGTTGTTTAGACATAGGGTTGTCATCTCTAAAATTTGAAAACTAGGACAAGACGCGTTAAACCCCGGATTTTAGATACCAAAACCCGGATATATGAACAGGATTTTACATGAAACGCTATTTACTTTGCAAAATCCTATAAAATAATTAAATAGTTGTAGTACTAATGACTGTTATAATGTCTTCTCCGACTTCAGCAAGCGCAGTGAGCGAGCAAAATTTGTTATATTTTATTAAACTGTAAAATGTCTATGATTGTGCACATTAGAAAAAAAGTTGAGTATAATAATAACACAGAGCGAGCGAAGCGACTGAGACAAATTATTTCCCTTATTTATTTCTTTCAACTGCTAGAAAACTGCATCAGAATGGCAATGCAGTTTTTTTTAAAGATCTGTAACTACAAAATGGACATAAAATGAACTAATGAATTAGATCCAAAGTTACACAATAATTACCTAATTTTTCTTATCTCTGCAAATCAAAATAAACAAATTCGAAGAAAAATTGCGCCTCTCTAAATCTGCCTACAAAAACCCGGACAGCAAATGATGCCCAGTCCGGACGCTCCCCGGACGCCCTCTAAACTAGGACAAATCCGGGGAAACCCGGACGGATGGCAACCCTATCTAGACAGGATCTTATTAATTTAACGAATTTTCGTCTTTTTGAATCATCATACTTTTTTTGTTTCTTATAGGATGTGCACCAAAAGACTTTTATACTATTAAATTGTCCTTCTTCTAAACTAATCATATTTTTATACAACTTCTTTAAAGAAATTAGTTTATCGAGCTCCCAAATCGTTAGGTATAATAAATGATTGAAAGTGACAAAAATGAAAATCTATTTATGAAACAACTAAAAAGATTTTGAGCTTTGAAACATTTTAGGTACATCTCTGGTTAATACCCTTTCCAATGATATGCTATTAAAGGAGATAATTAGATACATCTAAAAGGTACAAAAAAGTTTTAAGTAATATTTTTTTTGCTAAATTAGTAAACAAGATCTACATCATTGGTTTACTTACATCATATACAAAAACATTCATTATGGTAAGTATGAACTTAAACGCACAAATATCGGAGACAAATATGTTCCTGTGGCCATATACTTCATACACTTTAACGTAGGCGTGACGTCACAGCTAGGTACGACTTTAGTATATAGCGTTTTTATTTTTAATTTATTAATATATTTTTATTTTTTTATTATATTTAATTATAATTTATAATTAGTCATATTGCCTATTGTCCTAGTGACAGTTTGCGGAAAAGTGACATCTATTAGTCATGATGTCAATTACGTAATAAAATTAATAACTAGTTTGTTTGGAAATGCAATATGCTAACATATAAATGATAGATGTCGCTTTCACGTTACGAAAAACAAAAACATAATAATTTATTTTTCTTAGTACCTTAGTACTCACATCCCAAGTAACTTTTTTTTTATAAAACTAGTACGAAACCGCTGAACTATAGAAACAGAAAATAACTTTATACTTCAATTAAAAATAAATATATCTATAGCCACTAACTAGATGGAGCTGTTACGCCTCAAATTGTCAATTTACAGCATGATAACCATAGACCATATGGATATTATGACATCGATTACCACAGATAAGTACATATTTTGCACATGAATTCTCTAATATTAAGATTCATAACTTTTTATTCCCAAGTCCTAAAAATTTGTTATATATATTTTTTTATAACTTTTTAAGTACTATAAAATCACATATGTTCGAAACTTGGCGGCTTTTGATGGGAGATCAGGCAGGATTCGAAGTGTCCTTTATTAATATAAATAGTGGAAATTAAAAATTAAAGTGATTTTACAACCGAACATCAACAACCATTGATATCCCTACACGAAGTAAGTAAAACATTTAACACTCTTTAAATCTTACGATAACATTAATTATAAGACAAATATATATATTTTCCTAAAAATCCAGCTCAATGTCGAAAAGATAGGTCGCATTTATAAAAAAAAAATTTTAAGACTACCCAAATATTGTAAAAAACAAAAGAACCATAAAACCCAGTTATTTTTAAATATGTCCGATTCTCGATGCCCTAGTTAAGACAGAATGTCTGTCGGGTCAGGTAGGTAATTATATGATAAAAAAAATATTGACAATCTTAAAATATGACAGTAAAAGAAATTTAACAATTGAAATAACCCCTCAATTGTCAAGCAGCGAGAAGGCTGATGATGTTGAATTATAACTAAGAAAACTCAGAATCTAATAAATCAGATCTTTTGTTTAGGAGCTATGATGCCACGTACAGACAGACATACACATCAAACTTGATAACACTCCTTTTTATGCATTGGGGGTTTAAATCTACTGTAACAGTACTCACTTACTAGAAATGATTACACTTACTTGATGTTGTATTTGTAGAATTAAAAGCATTTGTTGGAGTTGTATTGGTAATTGGTTGTATGATATTGTTATTTACAGTGCTAGCAGTTTGAGCACTGTTGTAAATATTTGCAGTTGAAAAATCTACAGGGAAACTGAAAAATATAATATTGTTAATAATTTAAAATGTTATTATATTTTTAAAGTATTAAACATTAATGTTTAATACTTACTCAGGTACAGGTGCTGGATTTGGATTCTCTAACAATGGTATATTATTTAGAGGTATATTATTAATTATGTTGTTAACAGGCCTGGGAACTTTATGACTGGTTTCATTTGTTGGCATAAAATTGTTGACTATTTTGGCTAAATGTTTAGAATTATTATTACTTGTAGACTTTCCAAACTGTTGAGGTATAGACACCAAAGTTGATGTGTTGTTTGCTGTTGTTTTACCTTTGGTTTGATTTTTTGCAGATAAGTTTCCATTAGTTATTATATTATTGGAAGCTGTTTCAAGATAATATCTTTTCTTCTCATACTTGTCTGACATAAAATCTTTTACACTCTGTTCATCAGCAAAATTTACACTTTCACCCTCATAAAGACCTAACCATACTCGTCTGCAATAATCGTTGCCTCTCTCTTTGATAAACTCAATCTCTTCCGGAGTAAATGTAGCCATAGAAATAGACTTCACGCGGTGAGGTGGAGTAAGACCGCGCCTAAAAAATAATATCATTGTTACCGACGTTGATAGCATGACAGAAAACAGTAGGTAAGAGTAAATAGACTTACAGCATTCCCGAACATTTTGAACATACGAATGAACCAATGGTAGTATTTACGTATGTCGGTCCTCTTTGGTTGCAATCTAAGCAATATTTATTCCCATTAAATGAAATTAGCTCACGTAATATTTCTAAATTCTTGTCATCTTGTTTTCGACGATTTGCTGCCATTCTTGTAGGATTTCTAAACAATCCAAATTGTATCTTTGTTTTTCCTTTCTCTGTTCTCGAATCTCAAATTCCCAGTTCTGCAGTCATTTAAGTTGTCAAAATTCGTCATAGACAGTGCTACTTTTTTTATTTAAATATATGGCATCGGCTTAAAATCATTTGCCAGTATCAAATTAAAAAGGAGGGATATAGAATTTTCGTGTCAATTTTCAACACCGTATTCCTAAATCGTCAAGTCTAAAGTCTAGTCAAAGTACAAATAGATAGTCAGTGCAGTCAATGAGTCAAGCCAGTCGATTCAGTAAAGTGGTAGAAGCTTTACTGAAAGTTTCTAGGGAGTTTTGGAGGACACACAAAATAGCACGTTTTTGAAGATGTACCACTTGCCTACACTTGTGCGCGTTAACGAATATTTAATGGTTAATATTCTACCAATATAACACATTAAGAACAGAAATAACACAAATTTATGAAGCACATACTAAATCCACAACGTCACCCATTGAATTCCCCGACAAAACTCGTGCTACCTTACTCAAAAATATTTCTCCCCAAACAAGTCAAAAGCCCCAAAATCGCAACCTCCCAATTTTTTTTTTGATACCATAATTATTCAATTAATAAAGATAAACAATAATTTAAACTAAGTGTTCTCTAATATTATTCTGTCCTTTATAGTTTATACCTACATTATAATTTACTTCCAAATGTTTATTTTCTACAGGTAGCCTTTCAAGTCGATGTAAAGGTATAATATCAATATCTTAATTTAATTAAAAACAAAAATAACCTTTGTGGGAAACAAAGGTTAAACACTAAATTTAGGTGGAAACCACAAAGTTAGCAGCACAGGATAAAGACAAATTATAGCTCCGCGCCCACGGAATTTGCAAAAGAGACAAAATTGTCGCAGCTATTATATACATACATATATATATATATATATATATATATATATATATATATATTCAAGTGTCAAGCTGACATATATGACATTGACATTTGACTCGACACTTGTGTGTTCGATTTTCAAGTCTATTGTTTTAGCGCAGAGTTCTATTTTCAGTGCTCTGAATTCTCACTGGCGATGGCGTGCCGGATTCCGGAGCATATAGTCCCAGCCTTACATGCACATATTTTGTATTTATCCATATAAGCTAATTTAGCTAGTTTTAGTTAGTTATCGTAAAACTACTTGCAGAATCCAATCTTCTTCTCACAAGCGACAAATATAAACGTCTTAAATGTGACGGTTGGACGCCCCAATAGATTTAGTTAATGTTTTTTGTCCACCTGAGAAACTCATCTAGCCAAACGCGTAGATATTTAATATTGTACCCCACTGCCATTTCATTGATTTTAAGGTCAATGAGTGACTCGTTATTTACATACACTAATCTTCTAAAACCACGAGAGAATATACACACCTTAGTCTTGGCTACCGATATTTCAAGTCCCAAATTCGTCAACATATCGTTAAATATGACTAAAGCATTTTGTAATAGGACAGTCCCTTGAAGTATTGTACAACACAAAATCATCCACGTATTGAGATACACCTATTGTTGGAGCCTTACAAATATCAATTGTTGCATTATTAAACAATAAAGGTGACTGTTGGGAAACTAACTAAAAATCCCTAACATGGATTTGCAAAATACGTGATTAAAAAACCGACTGTGACTCTTCGTAAATTTTATTTGCATGCGTTTTGCGGTTAGTAAAAAAGAATGTACATATTTATAATATTAATTTCGAAAATAAATTTGTTCTTTAGACGCGTACTCAATAATATCAGAATTACATTTAGACAAAAATTTGGCATAATCATTCATTAGACCTACGAAATTACGCCTGTTGTCTGAAAATATCTCGTCTGGTTTTCCACGGCGAGAAATAAAGCGTTTTAGGGCTAATAAGTAAGCATCAGATGTCAGATCCGTTACAAGCTCCAAGTGTATAGCTCTCGTGACAAAACATACGAATAGACAAACATAGCATTTAACCTAGCGAGCCCATCGCCTTTGTGATTAAGCATGAAAATTGGCCCAGCGTAATCAACGCCGCATTTGAAAAATGGATAAGTAGGACTAATCCGCTCAGTTGGTAAATTTCCCATCTGAGGAGTAAGAGTTTTCCCTCGCAAGCGTGTACAAATAATACATTCATGTAGTTACCACCTTTCGAGCCAAATTCCTACCTCCCACTGGCCACCAGGCTTCACGTATGTTAAACAACAGCGCTTGAGGACCTGCGTGTAATAACTTAATATGCTCATAACGGATAAACAATTTAGTAAAATTATGATTATTACCTAATAAAATATAATGCCTTTTACTATAAGAAAATTAATATACACGCAATATTTTATCCTTATCTATAAAAATATTAAGTTTGGCTAAATAGTGAGTGTTTTTTACTTTATTTTGTTTAATTATTAAATTATATTTCTCTGGAAATGATTCTGTGAACTGTGATATTTTGGCTAATAAATTTTGAGAGTCTCCAATCTCACCAACGCTTAAAATACCGCTACGCTTATTCTTCTTATTGCGAACATTGTGTAAAAAACGTAACACGTAAGATACAGCGCGTATCATGCGCATAAAATTTGTATACCGTTCAAAATTAATTAATTGTGTATTTGTCGCTACAAATGACAGTTGGCAATTGCGTTTCGTTTCCGGCAAGTTTTCAGGTGGGACATGAGGTGGCTGAGATATATTAGTGCTGATAAAATACCGTAAAGAAAGTCCGGCCCTGTCCACCATAAATTAAATTTAGCGAGCTCATCTAGTGTTATACCGCGTGAGACTAGATCGGCTGGGTTGTGCTTCCCGCTAATATGACACCATGGCAATATTCCCATTAGTTCGTGTGTTTCTGCTACTCTGTTTTGGACAAACGTTGGTAATGAATTGGGAGACATACGTAACCATCCCAATACTATCATTGAGTCCGACCAGAAAACAATAGCATCGAATTTACGACGAATGGTTGAAATTACCTTGTCGTACAATCTAGCCCCTAAAATAGCACCACACAATTCTAAGCGCGGTATGCTTACCGGTTTTAGAGGTGCTACTTTACCTTTAACGCATAATAAACGCACAGAAATATTGAAATCATTGCTTACAGTACGAATATAAATACAAGTACCGTACGCTAATTGTAAAGATCTGTAAAGATGTGTAGTTTAGTACGCGTATAATTAGAACTATCGCCTAGTACATAGCGCGGCACTCGTATATTATTAAGAACGCTTAGTGACGACACAAACCGGTTCCATACGTGAGTGATGTCGTTAGGAACTGCATCGTTCCAGTCCATTTTTAACAGCCACAGACGTTGTAAGATAATCTTAGCCTGCATGATACTAGGACTAATTAATCCAATGGGATGGAATATTTGTGAAATATGTGATAAAATGTCACGCTTAGTTATAACTTGAGAATTAATATTATTAAAATCGTATTGTGTATTAAAATAAAATTCGTCTAACATATTAAGCCAGCCAATGCCTAACGTTTTACAACTACTGTTGTTATTTAAAGATAAATGTTTTAGAGAATTGCAATGTGATAACGAATCGCTGTGCGTAAAATTGAATGTCCTCTTTCGAAGTGGAAAACATCCCGACTGTAATGTCTTGGCGGTTTCATTACAAAAATACAATAATCTAGATTTATCGTCATCGCCTGTTATTAGATCGTCAACGAACATATCTTCGCGTATGATTCTCTTGACGTCGGGATCAGGAGGATTTTTTTATATATGGCATCGGCTTATAACCATTTGCCAGTGTCAAGTTAAAAAGGCGGGAAATAGAACTTTTGTTTCAATTTTCAACACCGTATTCCTAAATAAACGGGCTATTTTGTGTTCCTCCAAAACTCTACGACTTTACTGAATCGACTGACATGACTCATGGACAGCACTGACTATTTATTTGGACTTTGACTAGACTTTAGACTTGACGATTTAGGAATACGGTGTTGAAAATTGAAACGAATGTTCTATTTCCCGTTTTTTTAACTTGACACTAGCAAATGGCTACAAGCCAATGTTACAATCCGATGCCATATATATTTCAGTAGTAGTACTTATCATCTATGCTTAAATATATTTAAAAAATACTGTGGACTGTCACTATGTCAAATTTCAAAAGGTTGTTTCGGCGTTAAACCCGCGGTTTAAAAATTGAGAATTGTTTTTGTAAAAGCAAAAATTAATGAGTATTTGTATTTAAATACGTTTACTTCATTCCTTACTGTGAGGTTTCAAGTGTTACACCTATTTTTGAATTTGTTGTTTTAATAACCACTCAAAGAATCAACAACAGTACAATACTAACCTCCACAATGGGAGACGACGATTTTAGTAAACTCTTACAACAAGCTGAGCAACTAACATCTGAAATTGAAGGAAATGAGGAATTGCCAAGAGTAGAACGATCACTGGGCCAAGTATTAGAGGCCTCACAAGAACTTTACTCCAGAGTCATTCAATCTGGTGCTAACGATATTCAAGCGTAAGTATTTAATAAAATTCAAGAACACTACATATTGTATAGAGCACACATTTTAATTTATATATTGTATAATTGATTTTCCAGACATCTTTTATTTGGATCAAAAGGCATTGATCTGCAACAAATTTCACAGAAATTAGAAACTTTATCTTCGAAACGAACTTTTGAACCACTCCAGCCTATTGCTGATTCTGATATAGAAAGTTTCCTGAAAAATGAAAGAGAAAATGCAATCTTATCACTTATTGATGAAGTTAACAAAAATGTAAGTCACTTGATTATACCTAATTATTGTGTTCTACGATCTAATGTGAATCCTAATCAAAAATAGTTTGCTTTACTTTTTAGTCATTACAAACAACTGAAGATCAGAAATGGGAATATATGTTATCTGAATGGAATAAAGAAAAGATTAAACTAATGAATGCAATGATAGGTCCGTCACAAAACTGGCTTGATTTTAAAAAGATGCCGGAGCTACCAAGTATTGCTGATACTCCAAAAAAATTTGGACACTCTATGTTGGATAGTATTGAAGCTGCATATGCAAGACAAGTGCAACAATATAATAAACTAATTATCCAAGGAGCTAAGTCAAGAGTTCCATTATACCAGAAGTTTGCTCAAGTTGCAGAAGAATATAATGACCCTGTAAGTTTATAATCAGTTATATTTAAAACTATAATATGTTACCTACAACTTTGTGCAAGTAATAGTGAATCCTGCAGGATTTGTTACAAAATATAATGTATGAAATATTACGTATACAGTAATTAAATGGGTAGTTTTAAGCAAATTACTCACAAATGCTACGATGTATTATTATGATAAGGTGAAATTTTTTTTTATATTTTTTTTGCTTAACCTAGGCCATTTTGCATATGATTACTGTCTGGCTCTTTACTACTAAAACACTACTAACAACTAAATTTCTACTAAGGAGGGAATAAATTACTTAATTTAGTAGTAAAACTTTATAAAATAACTAAGTTGGCAACATTAATTCTGGACTAAACGGACCCCATGTGACAAATCACTTCAGCTGTCGCCAGAGCCGCGGCCGTGCGGTCGTGTATCGTGTACAAGTATAACGAGTTTACAATTAATAAACACGACCGTAGCTCACAGCCAACCAGAACGAACTCATGCTATTTTTCCTTGTGTCTGCTCGAATCCGTTCAGGCCAAATGACTCACTTGGTTCGGATGCGATTTTCTTCCGTGTATGTGCTCGAATCCATTCAGGCCGAACTGACGTCAGTTCTAACTGAAACTATCGGAGCCTTAAGAGTACTATTATATATTAAGAGTATTAAGAGTACTATTATAATTATACATTTATGCAATAAAAAATTTTTGTCATCCAGCCTTTACTAGTGACTTCGCCCACATTGCACCACCGTGGGATATGAAGAAAAAAAAAAACAATTAACAGATTTCTGTCATAATAACTGCGTGCCAATATTTAACCCAACAAACTAGTTTTTGATATTTCACTATACAAACTATGGACTCCCATTTCACCCCTATTATTTATTTGTAAGGGAATTTCGCGTCATGCGGACAACCAAAAAAAAATGAGGTCAGTAATACTTCTAGTAGACATGGATGTGTCCACACAATGTTTTTTTTATTGCTGAGTTATGAGCTTTTAAAAATTTACTAAGAGTGAAGTCTGTTATTTTTGGATGCTTAATATTTTCATCAATTAATTTGTAACAAAACCAAAAAGTATGGTTTCTTATAGTTGAAAACTTAAATTTTTTAATTTTATTATCAAACTCTAAATTTGTTTTTTTTTTGCGTATAGTAAACGGGAAGTGAAAATTTCAAATCAATATTTGAGTAACATCGACCTTTTTATTTTTAAATATTTTAACCTTGAATTAAAGCTATAAATGTAATAATTCATCATAAAAAAAAATTAAAAGTTACCGCTAATAGTTTAAGACTTACAGCATATAGAGTACTGGTTTAATATACGCAAAAACATTCACATTTAGAATTTTTTAAGAGCTCTTATCTCTCAGCATCTCTGCAGTAAAGTAGATACGAAATCAACGTTGCGTGTACACATCCACGAATCCTACTAGAAGTATAACTGACTAGACATTCACGACGTAATTTTTTTTGGTTGTCTGTATATATATATATATATAGCCTCTTTATCAGAAAATCTTTGTTTTAACTTTTATTAATTATTATTTTTGTGTCTCTATGTGTTCTTTGGCCTCCTCCAAACCTCTCCATTTCTCTCTATCTCTTGTGGCGTTGACCAGGTTTTACCGACCAGCTTTACTATATAATCCTCCCATCTTTTTCTTCCCTCTCCTTCTCTTTCCGTCTCTATGGTACCATATGGTTACAGCCTGGGTCCATTTTACATTCCCTCTTGTAGTGTGGCTAGCCCATTTCCACTTCAGAGTTCTAAGTTTAGTGACGACATCATGGGCCTTTGTAGATTTTCTTATTATGGTACCCTGTTAGGGGGCGAATTAAAAAAAACTAAAGTATGTACTCAATAGTATGTACTCAATAGTATGTATTTATTACCTCGGATATTAATTTCATGGAAGTTGGGTCAGATTTTAAATATGCTTCATACAAACTTTCAAGCCTTATTTTACATCCCCAGAGGGTGAATTCTAATAAACCCTGAAACATGTATTTAAGAGCATGAATAACCATTTTCATCAAAATCTGTGCAGATTTAAAGATTTTCCATAGAAACTTTTAACCCATATTTCACCATTTTAAGTGTAGAATTTTTCAAAATCTCGTAGTGTTCATTTGCATTGTAAATGAAAACTACTGTCCAAATTACATGTTTCTACCATTACGCCTGTGCGCGCGTCTATTTGTCAGTAAGTGAGGACATCTATATATATACATATATGTCGGAGACACATTGTCCTCAACATCATTTTCAGTAGCGGTTGCTTGTTTAGTGGGCGTCATCGTGGGTAAAATGCGGGCACAAAACACAATGATCACTGGTTAACACTAATTTATTCAGTGTGTAACAGTATTTTCACTAATCACAAATTTAAGAAAAGAGTAATTTTAAAATAATTTAATATCGAGCAGTGGGTTCAGGACACCGATCTCACTTTAACTAGTAAACACAAAATATAATTCTCAACCACGATCCAACTCGATCGACAGATCACACTCAAGTGTGTTTCAAACACTGTCCGCACCTCTAAAGTAAAGATGGCGTCTCGACCCCACTCGAGGGCCCCGCGCGCTCTGCTCTGATTGGCCGTTAACAAAATAATTAGATTTAATGTTAATTAGGGTTTTTACGTGAGATGAAAATGTTACAAATTATCTTAAATTAAAAAACGAATTTAAAAGTAATCAAATGAATTTAAGGGCAATTCAATTGTAAACAATCAGTATGCAAATAATCAGTAGCAATCAAGACGCAACTCGACTCATGACTTCCTCCGACACGGCCGTCCTGAAGTATTACACGCCCTCGTGTGATGTTGAAGGCCTTGCATCATCAGTATCTGCAAAAATAAAGAGATTTTAGTATTGGCCTAGTACATGCGTTCGGCCACTCCTGACCGAAGTAATAACCTATACAGTAACAATAGCCACCTCGCCATTTACATAGCTACACATCACAATAACTTTAAGCCCAACTCGCCTTTTACTCTTAAATTTATTTCTCGGGCCACCTCGCCCTTCAATGGCCACCTCGCCCTTGATTGGCCACCTCGCCCTTCAATGGCCACCTCGCCTTTGGTTCAAGCCTAATCCCCTACAGAAAAAGATGTGACTTTCGCTTTATTTTTATCGAAACGTTCTTTATCAAGATATGCGTTATCTTTTATTAGTCCATTAGCTTGTACCCTAACCTCTTCTAAGTTAACCTCAACCTCGTGATCATCAATCGTTAACAAATTTAATGGTCTAGCTACTCTACCTATTAACAGTTTTAGGGGGCTTGATTTAGTTACTCTATGAACCGTGCTATTTAAAGAGATCTGGACATCATCTAATGCATCTTGCCAAGACCTACTTGGGCTCACTTCTATGACGGTTAACATATTCTTGAGTGTACTCATAATACGCTCCACCTGGCCATTGGCGCGACTTGAGCCGGTTGCTATTAAGTGTAGTTGGATATTGTGACTGGCACAAAAGTCTTTGAAATCTTTGTTTGCAAAACACCTACTTTGATCCGCGATAATACGTACGGGGTTCCGAAAAGAGATATAGAAACCTTGAGAGCACCTATTGCACTATCATTGTTGATTCTTGTGGAATGCCTGAGTAACACGTATTTGGTAAAAGTGTCTATAAGAACAAACACATATTCTCTTTGATGGTTTTTACCGCTAAGCTTACCAGTAGCGTCAATGTGGATTGTATGCCATGGAATACTAACTTTAAGTATAGGGTGTAACTCTATTTGTTGCTTACCACTTCGTGACTTAGCTACTTTACACGTTATACAATTTTCAGCTTTTCGGACATATTTTGACATGTTAGGAAACCAATAATGCTGATAAGCCTTTTCCAACGTTTTATCCCATCCTAAATGAAGAATCGACTCGTGAATGTGGTTTATGACCGACCAACGAAAAGCTCTAGGTACAATTGGTAGCCAAATGTTACGGTTGTTTCTTTGAATTTTTCTATAAAGCACATTAGAACGCAATTCATAGATTCGACAACTCTCTAAGTCCAGATCATCGTTTTCGAGTTTACTAATAATGTCTTTACATTCAGTATCCTGTCGTTGTTCCGCTTGTAACCAGTTCAAAGATAGCTCAGTTATATTAACGCGCTTTTCTTTTAGAAAACTCTCCGTACCTACACTAGAAGTTTCGCTTCTGACAATGCCATTCGCCTCGGGCAAGTGATTTCTAGAGAAAAAGTCAACGTGGGCCATTCTTTTACCCTCCCTGTATTAGATGTTAAAACCGAACGCTTGAAGGAATGCCCACCACCTGTGAACTCTAGGAGTTAAGTCTACTTTAGCCCTCGAGGCTTTCAGAGAATTACAGTCAGTAACGACTGTGAAAGCTCTGCAATAAAGATAATGGCGAAAGTGTTTAACCGAGTTAACGACGGCCAATGTCTCTAACTCATAAGAGTGGTATCGAGATTCCGCGGGTGTAGTGTGTTTGCTATAATACTCTACCGGGTGCAATTTCGCACCATCCCTCTGAAAGAGAATTGCGCCGTAACCTTCACTACTGGCATCCGTGTGCAACTCTATAGGCAGTTCGGGGGCAGTAAAAATAATTAATACGGGAGATGAAGTCAATACCGATATTATATCCTGTCTAATCTTTTCGCATTCTGTAGTCCAGATTATTTTAGAATTATTGTTAGCTAACAGACGGTAAAGCGGTGCCATTTTAAGCGAGAAGTTATTAACAAACTGTCTAAAGTAGGACGCTAAACCCAGAAATTGTCTGAGCTGAGTGATGGTATGTGGTGACAAGGAGCTGGTCAAAGCAATTATTTTACGAGGGTTAGGCTTGATTTCACCATCTGATATTTCATACCCTAAAAACTTAGCCTGTTTCTTTAAAAACACACATTTTACATATTAAATGAAAATCTAGCATCACTAAGAGTCTTAAGCACAACACGTAACCGCTCCAGTCCTTGCTCTACACTATTCGAGGGTATAACTAAATCATCCATGTATGCGATTGCGTAAGAGTGCGTCAGGTCACCTAGCGCTGTATTAATAGCTCTCTGATATACCGAAGGCGTATTTCGTAGACCAAACGGCATGACAGTAAACTCGTAATGAGCGTCCGGGGTGATAAAAGTAGTTTTTTTATAGAATTTGACTCTACATTTATAGGAATTTGATAAAAGCCACTAGCCATGTCGAGACAGGTATAAAATCGCGCACCTGATAACCTTTGAACTTGATCACTGATTAAAGGTAAGGGGTACCGATCGAGAACTGTGTTAGAGTTTAACTCTCGGTAATCTACGCACATTCGGTCCGTGCCATCGCGCTTCTTCACCAAGAGTATTGGACTGGAGAAGGGCGATTTGCTTGGTCTTATAACGCCAGCAGATAAAAGTGCAGCACACTTACTACGCACTATCGCTCGCTCTTCAGGGCTCAAATGATAAGGCCGCCGTTGCACAATTTTGCTAGGATCTACTAAATTAATTTCTAATTCACTCTTTACTCTGGAAGAAGTACTTGAAGGAGTACCTTCAACAAATGAGTCCTGAAAGCAGCCAAGGAGTTCCACCAATTGTGATTTAAAGTCATCCGGTAAATCAGTATCTACGTCACGAAAGTCAGTCACCGCGTCGCCTATACTGCAGATATTAACCAAAGAAGGCTATTCAATTATAGTAAGCCTATCACTAGTTATATGTACTGACAACCCTAAGGCCAACAAATCACATCCAATCAAAATATCGTTATTTAGGTAATCATCAGGTATAATGTGAAATAAAATTTGTACATTGTGACCACTAAGAACTACTCTACATAAAATTTGTAAGTCACATAAAACACTAGATTTGCCTACACCAGTAAGAGTAACAACTGCACGTTGCAATATGCCAACAAGCTTACGAGAGACGCTTTCTTTAATTAAAGAACAATCAGCACCGGAATCAAAACAAAATGAGAACTGCTCACCAAATTGTGTAATTTTTCCGGTGACAGGTTTCACACCACATAC
Organism: Phengaris alcon alcon; assembly: GCA_037179445.1. Taxonomy (NCBI): domain Eukaryota; kingdom Metazoa; phylum Arthropoda; class Insecta; order Lepidoptera; family Lycaenidae; genus Phengaris; species Phengaris alcon. Next base: position 1,074,277 of record JAYRCH010000317.1, on the reverse strand, counting down.
GTCCACTCGCTTTACAATGCTAGATGCGGCGGCGGGCAGTGCGCTAGTGCTCGCAGGTGTTTTGGAGCACCGCGATGCTACATGACCTTCAACACCACATGTGTAGCATGTCACCAGGGGCCGCGTAGCGACGGCCATGTTGGGGCGCTCAGGAGTCGAAGGCTGCTTGTCATGCGGTCGGCTGAAACATTAAAAAGATTTATGACCAAGCTTTCCGCAAGAGTAACATTTCGTAGAAACAGAACTTAACCTAGGGCGTTTATTTTCCTGCGTAGAACTAGCAGTGGTCTTCCCTATTTATTGGTAACTGCGCTTGCGATAAGAATAAGCCATAAGCTCACGTTGCATTTTAGTGCGGGTAGTAATTTCTTCGGAATAAACGTAGCGTTGTAAACGTGGGTCGATTTGACCCATGTGTGCTAGTATCAAAGATACCACCATTTCTTCCTTCCCCAGATTGCCCCATCGCGTTGTAAGTAATGTAAATAAACGGCTTGCGTATGCGGCACGACACTCTCCTTCTTGTGGTTTACCAGTAAGCATCTTTAACACTGTTGCAGCACATGTATCGAGCGTATCGAAACGAGAAAGAAAAATTTCTTTAAAATCTTCCCATTTCATATTAGGAAAAGCTATTTGAGAAAACCAAGTTGCGGCCGAACCTTTCATAACCTTACTAAGTATAAGAATTAATTTACTTCCCTGTACATCTCGATTCGATAGGCAAATGTCCGCCGTTGTCAGCCCGGCCCGGGCGTCAAGTGTCTGCACCTTCCGGCTGGAATTTAGGTAGCATGATGCCCTTGTCTTCCATGTTCGGTGGGTTAGTAAGCGCCTCTATGAGTAGCCTCATGCTGGTTTGTTGTGCTTCGAGTAACGCTCGCCAACCGTCAATTGCAGCTGTCGGTTCGCTCACATTTTGTGCCTGCACCGATCCCACTTCTGATGTCGGAGACACATTGTCCTCAACATCATTTTCAGTAGCGGTTGCTTGTTTAGTGCGCGTCATCGTGGGTAAAATGCGGGCACAAAACACAATGATCACTGGTTAACACTAATTTATTCAGTGTTTTCACTAATCACAAATTTAAGAAAACAGTAATTTTAAAATAATTTAATATATTCAGGACACCGATCTCACTTTAACTAGTAAAAACAAAATATAATTCTCAACCACGATCCAACTAGATCGACAGATCACACTCAAATGTGTTTCAAACACTGTCCGCACCTCTAAAGTAAAGATGGCGTCTCGACCCCACTCGAGGGCCGCGCGCGCTCTGCTCTGATTGGCCGTTAACAAAATAATTAGATTTAATGTTTATAAAGGTTTTTACGTGAGATGAAAATGTTTATTTTGGGCAATTCAATTGTAAACAATCAGTATTCAAATAATCAGTAGCAATCAAGATGCAACTCGACTCATGAATTTCTCCGATATATATATATATAGTTTATTTTTATTAAAATTATATATAGTATATAAATATATATATATATAGTATAGAGAAGACAAATAAAAAAAACTATATGTGTAATGTTTGAAACATTTAATTTATTTCAGAAAGTAAAAGAAATGTGGGAAATAATACAGATGATGACCAACATTCCTACTCTAGTAAGGGATGAGGATCCATTAAAAGCTCGAGGAAATCCAACATTACAGCAAACTCTTATTTCACAAGGGAAGAAATACTTGGAAAAGAGGTATGGTTTAAGGTTTTATGTGTAAAATTTTATGTCGATTATTATAAAATATAATCTAAATGTCATGTAATTTATACCTTCTATTTATTTGTTACAGATATAAACAGTACATGAGTGATGTTGTAAGAGCAAACCCAACTGTTGCTATGAGAGGTGGGGAGCCTGGCACATTTCCGCTAGTAAGGGGATTTGTTGGTCTTCGCATTCAGGGCCAAAATGTGCAGGGACTCACTGACGGTGTGGTGGAGGACCGCCCTCTGTGGCCCATGGTATACTATTGCCTTCGCAGTGGGGATCCAGCTGCTGCTTTGCACTGTCTGAGAAAGGCTGGGTAAGTTTTTTTTTACTTTTATTATGATTTAAGTCTTTTGTTAAAGACTTGAAGCTATTATCTATATATATAGACTTCTCACTTACTGTCCAATACAAATGGAAACTCTCTTGCGAATGACCTTGTTGACTTCGCTTATTTCAATGGCCTCGTGCAGTTTAATAATATTTTAAATTATAAAGGAAACATTTTAGATCTTATATTCAGTAATATACAAATCGCTAATTTAAATGAATGCAATGTTAGCCTTGTTAATATTGATCAAGCTCATCCGCCATTAGAATTTAACACTTCAATACAAATTAGTAATACCTTAAATTTTAAACCCATACTAAAATACAACTACTTTAGAGATGACTACCAAGAGATAAATGACAAACTTGCTATGATTGATTGGGATAGCATCTTTAGCGAGTGCACAGAATAGATGTGGATTCCATGACAGATCTATTTTACACAAAATTAAAAGAACTCATTCACTAAACGTACAAATCACAAGTATCCCAGTTGGTTCGGTCTAGTTGGTTGATCTGATAATACTTCTTAAAGAAAAAAATAAATACAAAATTCAATACAAAAAGTATAGTAACCCGTTAGATCGCATTTCTTTTCAAATTCTTCGAGATCACGAGTAAGAAATAACAAATGTTCCAATATAATAACTATATAAATAAAATAGAAACAGCCATACATTCAAACCCAAAACAATTCTGGTCGTATGTTAAATCAAAGAAATACTGAACCTTAGGCATCCCATCATCAATGAGTCTTAATGATATCTTAACGCTTCAACTGGGGTTGATATATGTAATCTTTTCGCCAATAGTTACTCTGACGCTCACTGTTGTGCCAATACGGTCACTGATGATATTTCTTATAACCATTCATTTAATATCTCCTACTCTAAAATATATAAACAATTAATACCTCGATACCACTAAAGGTACAGAAAGCGATGAAATTCCACCCATTTTCATCAAATGTTGTCCAAAAAATATTTCCTTACCTTTCTTCTATATTTTTAACGCGGAAGCACAGGGAATTGTGCCACGGCTCTTTTCCCAAAGTTTGGAAGCAAGCTATCTTAATACCTATATATAAATCAGGTGATAGGCATAAAATAAAAAGTTATAGTGAGAGATTTGCAATGATTTTCGAGAAATTAGTTTACCCAGTTCTCCTTTGGCATGTAAAACCTTTCATTTCTGTGAATCAACACGGTTTCGTAAACACTAGATCCACTACAACAAATAAGATTACTTTCGTAGATGAACTGATGGATTCAATAGACAACCAAAACTGTGTGGACGTTATCTACACTGACTTTAGCAAAGCTCTTGATAAAGTTTTACACATTAGGCTTTTAAGTAAGTTGGAATCGTTTGGCTTTGCTGGTTCGATGCTGACTTGGATCAGGTCTTATCTAACGGACAGATCTTCGGCTGTAGTTATTAATGGTTTTTCTTCTTTTACGTTTCCTGCATTATCGGGGGTCCCACAAGGCTCTAGGTTAGGTTCCTTATTCTTGAATGTCTTTATTTATGATATCATGATGCTCAGCTATATAGCTGTGTGTTTTCTACATTCTGACTTTCATTTATTCGCAGACGACCTTAAAAATAGTAAAATTAATAAATAATGAACAACTGTTTAGAATTTCAATAAACGCTTCCATATGCGTTTCTCTCGTTAACTAAAATGTTCTTCAGCCTCATACTTTATTAACATTATCTCAGGTTCAGGAGATTAGTAGAGATCTCGGAATTATTCTAGACTACAAAGTACAAATGCACAAACACATCGATCATGTTGTATCTCATGGGTTAAAAATGCTAGGGCTTTATCAAAAGAAATTGCACTTCTTTTAAGAATTCGCACACTTCAATAATACTCTACAACGCATTAGTACGCAGCAAGCTTGAGTACTGCAGCCCTGTTTGGAATCCACATTATGCCATATATTCAAACCGTATCGCAACAGTCCACCAGTCCAACAGCACCAGTCCTACAAGCATTTCAGGCAGCACAGCAGGCTTGGTTAGTTAACTACCTCATTATGTCAACAGGCTAAAATATTTCCATCTCGATTCTCTGTTAGAGCGTCGAAAAATTTTGAACTAATTTTTCTACACAAGCTTCTGACTGGTGCTATTGATAATAATAAACTATTTAGCAAAATCTCTATAAATATTCCTACAAAATTACCCAGAAAAAACAATTATAAACCATTTCATGTAAAATTTGCTAGAACCAACCTGGGTCATTACACACAAGACTGTGTAGATGCTACAACACTATATCCAAATGTCCATATATTTCTATACTCTCACATAAACTCAGCACATTTAAACACAAATTGAAACAATATATCGAAAGTAGTACATATCCTAATTAATAACATTATGAAGCCGTATATATTTTGTTCTGTTACGTAAGGCAAATAAAAAAATACTTGCATAAATAATAAAAAATACTATCGTCATATTCGTAGTGTAAAATTTACTGTATTGTTAAATATCATTATGATTCTTATACTTTGTTGTTAAGCACTATATTTTATTTAGTTTTTAGTTTTAAGAAGTTGTCTTTTTGTTTTCTTCATATTTTGTTACCATTATCATCACTTATTTCATATTTTACTTCATTTCATCTCATTGTCGCAGTCGCATGTTGTTTTTCAACTATCATTAGAACTCATTTTATCTATAAAAAACATTGTTTGTAATAATTTTATAATGTACAAAATGTTGGTCCGCTGTTGAATAAATAAATAATTAAATTATTCATTACTATAGATTTATAGTTGTTATAACATTGACAATATTTATTATTTAAGACTGACTTTATGTAAATTAAAAATATATATTCGATTTTTTTTATTTGATGAGAATCAAGTTTATTATTTCAGCCGTGACTATGAGGAATTTATATCAGCATTGGAAGAGCACATCAGAGATCCTGAAAAGCCTCTGAGTGAAAAAATACAAACTGCAATAAACTTCCAATACAGGATACAAGTCAGAAATTCCACAGACCCATACAAAAGAGCTGTAAGTCCATGCTTAGTTAAGTTTCCATTTAACATTATTAAGGAATACAATATAAGTAACAATTTTTTTTTATTAATAAAATATTTAATACTCGATTTTTTTGGTTAACATAATGATCAACAATAACACACCCTTATTATTTAAGATTTTTATTATATAATTAAGCATTATAATATTTTTGTCATTTTATATCATTTCATAAATATTTTCAGGTATACTGTGTAATTGGATGCTGTGATGTGAGCGATGAACACTCCGAAGTTGCCAGGACAGCCGATGACTATCTGTGGCTGAAACTGTCTGTCATAAAGCCTCAGTCAAATAATGAGTCAGACTCCTTCACTTATTCTGATTTGCAGAAAATGATTTTAGAAGAGTATGGTATGTAGTTATGTACTTACCTAAAAGTTACAAGTAACATAAAAAGGATTAATTTTGGTCATTAATATATTGATCATATGAATGGTAAGAGTAAGAGGTAAGACAAATAAAATAATAATTTTTGGTATTTTTCTTCTAGGTGAAACACATTACCATGCATATGAAAAGCCTCTTGTATATTTCCAAGTATTAACATTGACAGGACAGTTTGAGCCTGCTATTGAATTCTTATCAAGAATACCAAGGTAATCAATTAAAAAATATAAAATTTTTATTATAAATATTTTTCAATAAAAATATTTAAAAAAAGTTTTTCTGTTATACAGCAATTTTGGTATTTTTTGTAATTTTTAGGTATCAAGTAAATGGGGTCCATATGGCTTTAGCACTACATGATGCGTATATGTTAGGGACACCAAGAAATGTACAGGCACCTTTAAGTAAGTATTTTTTAAACATCAACATTTTTGTATAATACGAGGGCGGCACTGAAAATTTCGGGAATCAAGGAAGTGACACAACATTACTATTTGAAATGTATTTATTGCTTTTCGAAGTATTCTCCGCGAAATTTGACACATTTTTCCATACGATGGAACCAATCATTGAAGCAACCATTCCATTCGGAAGTTGGGGTCTCCAAAATGGCCGTTTTGTAGGCGTCCACAGCTTCTTCAGGTGATGAAAATCTCTGACCACGCAATTTATTCTTTATTTTAGGGAAAGTATAGAAATCGTTAGGGCTTAGGTCGGGGCTGTACGGCAGATGGTCTAATAATTCTATGATTTCTTGCTCTAAAAACTCTTTTGTTCTGTGCGCGGTGTGAGAACTCGCATTGTCGTGATGGAGGATGATGCGGTGGTTGCAGTTCTCTATACGGAGTTCAGAAACGACCTGTGGCAAACAAATGTTAGCATACCATTCTGCATTAACCGTTCTTTGTCCCTCAAGAGGAATAGTCGCAACATGGCCGGTTTTGGAGACAAACGTGGCCACCATTTTTTTTGCAACACTCCGTGAACGAACAATTTTTGTTGGCTTTAACTCATTTTCGAAAACCCAAACTCGTGACTGGTTTTTTGTTTCGGGTTCGTACGCGTATATCCAGGATTCGTCACCTGATACGATGTTGTATACAGCATTTGAGGATCCTGCGTGGAATCTTTCGAGAGTTCTGACGCACCAAGTAACGCGAGCCGCTTTTTGCTCATCACAGAGCAAATGCGGTATCCATCGGGAAAACTTTTTTACACCTAATTGTTCATGCAAGATTATTTGTATTTGACTCATGCCAATGTCTAAAGTTGCCTGAATTTCGCGGTATGTCACATGTCGATCTTCCTCAATCAGCTTACGCACAGCATCAACGTTTTATTGGGTGACTGCAGTTTTTGGACGACCTTGACGGGGATCATCACTGAGCTTGACACGTCCACGTTGAAATTCAGCAAACCAGCGATAAATTGTAGTTTTGGATGGGGCTTCATCACCAAATGCAGAAATCATCCGGTCAACACACTGTTTTTGTGTTAAACCACTTCGTAAGTCATAATAAATCATCGCTCTAGAATTTTCTCGAGTCAATTCCATTTTCTCAACGACTAAACAAGTTTGACAAGACCTTGTGACAAGACCGAGAATCTTTTTTTAAATAAATAAACGGTATTCGATTTTTAAAACCAAGGAGTTTTAAATTAAAAAGATTTTAATATGACAGGAACAGTGGAAATATTCCATTCCCGATACCTTTAGTGCAGCCCTCGTATTAGGTCATTACATATGAAATTGGCGTTTTGTAAAGGAGGAACATAAAGTCGATTTCTTTAAACATAATATATTTATTTAATCAAAGTATATACCATTGCTATCTATGCACTTTTGCCATCTCATAGGTAGTTCATTGATTCCTTTACTAAAAAAAGCAATTCGGACAGGAATCAATAAAATCTTTGAAGGCGCTTTGGACTGTCCTTGTCCTGTGTTGTGTTGGAGTTGAATTTTTTCCCTAGCAAGTAGTTATTCAAATTAAAAAATAATGGTAATCTGTTGGAGCAAGGTCCGGGGAGTACGCTGGATGTCTTAGACATTCCAATTGAAGCTCCTCTAATTTGGTAGCCGTCTGTTGTGCAGTGTGTGGTCTAGCGTTGTCCTGAAGCAGCAGTGGCCTAGAGCGAATGACCAACCTCGGTTGTTTAGCAGCTAGCTTTTCCGTCATGATTTGCAGTTGCTGGTAATAAACATCTGCCGTAATCGTCTGGCCAGATTTAAGAACGCTGTACTTAAGGACACGGGCACTAGTCCACCAAACGCTCACAAGTAACTTTTTTCGCTTAGGTCAATTCTCAGTCAATTTTCGCATAGGGCAGGATTTGGCTGCTTCGCCAGGGTTCAGCCATTGCGATGAGCGTTTCCGATTATCGTACAGGATCCACTTTTTATCACAGGTAATGATTTGATTTAAAATCCCTTCATTATTGTGCCAGTTGAGTAATGTAACGCAGCAGTCGACGCGCGTTTGTCGTTTTGCTGCACTCTATTCATAAGGTTTTTCACCTTCCCAATTTGCTTCAAGTGGATTAAAACAGTTTTATCACTAACACCGCAGCCTGCAGCTAACTCGGACGTGGTTTGCGATAAATCCGCTTCCACAATAGCCTTCAATTCTTGATTATCATCTTTGGGCTCCGGCCGTCCACGGGGATTGTTCTGCAGGTCGAAATATCCAGAACGAAAACGTTGAACAAAAAACGTACTGTGTTTTCTTTTGCGACACCGCCGCCATACACATCATTAATCCTTCGAGCCGAAGTAACTAGTAAGTAAACTCGAAAATAATACGATATTTAAAGTTTTCCATCTTGTAAACAGAGTGACAAAGCAAATAAAAAATCAGAAGAGGCAAAAACAAATAAATTACGGTTTTCGAAACACAAATGCATGAGTAAATAGCGGTATAAATTTGAAATTGGAATTTCTAACCAAAGAAGATATATTTGAGATCAAAGTGGCCAGTACGACAAAACGCCAATTTCATATGTAAGAACCTAATATATACTTCTTTGACGACCTCTGTGGCTCAGTTATTAGGGCGTCGGCGCTTAAGCCGGAAGTCGCGGGCTCGCATCCCGCCGAAGGGACAAAACGTGTTTCTGTGTTCCTGGGTCTTGGATGTGTATTCAATATATGTATAGTATGGTAAAAATCTTAAATATGAGTATAGTATAAAAGTATTAAATATATTTCCGTTGTCTGGTATATGTGATACAAGTTCTTCAGATACTAAGTACAGTGCCAGATTGATGTGGTGTGAAAGCGTCCATAGATATTGTTATTATTTAGCTTCCGAGGTGTGCTAACAAATAAACATTACTAAGCACGTAACTATTTTATACTTTTCAGTGTCAGTTGATACAGACGATCCAGTGCCACTGAGAAGATTAAATTTAGCGAGACTGATATTACTTTATGTGAGAAAGTTTGAGCTTACTGACACATCTGATGCACTCCACTACTACTTTTTCTTGAGGTAACTTTTTATTTTAAACATAACCTTACATAAATTTACGTAAGCAAATTTTTGTCCCGCGCCCCGACTTTTTCGAAATAACGAAGTGTGTGAATTATAAACCTTTCTCTTGTACCTTTTTATGTTACTATTTATGTTCTAGGAACCTTAAGGATCCCAGCGGAAAGAACCTATTCATGTGTTGTTGCACGGACTTGGCGCTGGAATGTAGAGACTATGACCTCTTGTTTGGCAAGCTGGACCCAATGACATGCACACGCAGTGCCGGTTTATTAGATCAGTTTAAAAACACCAGTATAGATAGCAAGGTATGTTACATGTAAAAGTCTTATGAAAGGCAGTAAAAATTTAGTACCAGACTACCTAGATGATAAGCATGTAAGCGCATTGTACTAGCATTCTTCAAAAATTTACTATGGGACCAGATTGAGGTTGTGTGAAAGTGTTCATAGATATATTACTATTAGGCCCACTTGCGCAGATCTGTTGATAATTACGGAACCCTCCTTAGACATGTCCCGACATGCTCTTGATTAGGTTATTAGTTTTTTTTAATGTGTACTCGGTTCATTGCTTATTGTTTTTTGAATCACCTACATTAAGGTAAAAATATATTGTGCCCATTCGTAAATAAAATGTGTGCTTTCAAGTCGTTGCCAAGTTTGTTATTTCTTATTTGTTTGCCAAAGTAATAATATGTCGATTCTCGCTGTCGTATTGGAATAACTATTCAGCTAAGAAAACTAGCATTATGTAGTCGCCAGATTTGGAATTTTGCTCTAAGTAAAACCTTTTTATAGGAATCAAATTTGTTCGAAAAAAAAAAATTATATCTGCAAATGTGTTTTATCAACTTCATATATTTATCCTTATCCAAATAAATAGTATGTTATATTTTATCTAGGTTTAAATAATGGTGAACAAAATTGCTCTTAATATCACTAGATTTCAATCAACATGTCCTTACATGAAACATAATAATGTATAATAGAAATCATAATAATTTTACCTAATTTATAACTCCGCAACATAATTCGCGCACGTGGTTAGCCATACTACTGCGTCAGACGAGCGCTGTGACGTATGTGTGTAGGTACTGTGCCCCGAGTCCCAGTCCAGACGAGCGCTTTCACATATTAGAGAGAGATGTTTTAATATGAAACATGACAAAGACAACTGTAAGGCTGGGACTATATTTTATGCTTCGGAATCCAGAAAACCGGTGAAAATTCAGAGCATTGAAAATAGAACTCTGTGCTAATACAATAGAGTTGAAAATCGAACACATGAGTGTCGAGTCAAATGTCTATGTCAATATGACAGCTCGAGACGCGAAACTTCCATTTTCCACTCTATTAGCGCAGTACGATAAAAATGTCTTTGGCATAAGAGCGTTTCAAGTTTTTATCTGATATCGGTGTCGCGTAATCTGAAAACGCTGTACTCCCTAGTCACTCCTGACCGCAACGTAATGTAGCTACGTATGTACGGTCGCGGACAGATATGGTGTATCATTTTTCAACCTTATTGCTTGGTAATAAGGTTCAAAATAAAGTTCACCTGATCTGTCCACGACTGCACTTGACTTAGCGAACTGTAATTTTAAACATTTTCATTGCGATTACTTATCGTTTAATTTAATATTTTTAAATAAGTAACACTTTGATTTCGTAGTAGTTTCCTATTCAATATTTTAAGCAAAATAAGTTTTCTTGTTTTTTTTTTCAAAAGTTGTATTATTATTTAATAAAGGTTTTTAGTTTTGTTTCCATAATTAACGTTGTCTTTTTGTCCAACCGCGATAATTCACATTCACGCTGACGAAGTCACGGGGAACACCTAGTTACGATTATTATCAATACAATACATTGTACCTGTTTAATTATGTACTTTTATGAGGAATCCGATACTTTTGGCGCGCCATCTAGTATGTATGTGTGAACGTGTGATCAACACGTGGTACCCTAATGTTGCATATTGACAAAAGTAAGTGTCAATGTCATTTTTGACATTGACAGATGTCATGAAGTAAAGCCTATTGAGTTATCTTGTTGTTGTATTGTTATGTTGAGCTATCTACCATAATTGTCTAGAAACAAGCTGTTGAGGTTCATTTTTTAGGATTTAGAGAAAATTATCAAATATCATCCATGAACTTTAAAATTACACTGTACAGAGACCGAAAAATAATATTTCTTGTTTAAAAGAGAACATATTTGATTTACTTCGCTAATTTGCGCAATATATTTATTTTCGTACTATTTACCAACGCCATCTAGACCTAAGCAGAAATCGGACCTTTTTTTTACGTTTGTGTACGTTTTAATGTATGAGTTCTGTCAGTCTATAGTTTTATTGGTCCATTGATACTAGTATATGTTTCCCTTTACAGGTTATCGCATTAAACGTCGCCGAACAGCTTGTGCATCGAGGACTTTTTGAAGATGCAATAACAGTGTATGACATAGCAGGGGTAAGTCACATTCTTCATTATATTTAAAAACTAATTTTTACTTTCGTTTATTAAATTGTACTGATATTTTTACTACCATGACCTATAGATACAATATACTGAATTTGCATTCGGCACAAAGTTTCGCAACCTAATCTTTGATTATTTTTTTTCAGAACATGGAGAAGGTGTTGGAGTTGTTTTGCGTGCTGCTAGCGCAGGTGGTGGGCAGCGGCGCCGGTGCGGGGGAGGGTGGGCTGCGCGCGCGGCTCGGCACCCTCGAGGAGCGCGTCTCGCGACGTCTGCGCATCGACACGCTCGCCGACCCGCCGCAGCCGCTGCTCGACGCCTACTACAAACTGTGCAAACTGATGACCTTCTTCGACCACTGTCAAGCCGACAACTATGACGCTGCGCTAGAGGCAAGTTCACACGACAACAGTTTTCTCCTGATATAAAAACCAATTTATAGTAACAGCCAATTGTATAATATACTACGATCTAGATGTGGCCCGCACTATGTACGCGCATAAGGAATTCTCAAAGGTACCGTACATTATGCCGCGATGAATAGTAGCCTATGCCCTACCCCGTGATCTACTTTTAATGCCCATTACATAAAAAAATCATAAAATTAAGTGAATTTTGCGATGTTTAGACTTTGCGCGAGTGTGAGCTGGTGCCATTGCGTGCGGAGGAGGTGGAGGCGCGTGTGACGGGCGCGCGCACAGCGCGGGGCGAGCTGCTGCGTGCGCTGCCAGCCGTGCTGCGCGCCCTATGCCAGCTGATGCTGCGCCAGCGGCAGCGACTGCGCGCGCAGCACCCCGCGCCCGCCGCCGCGCAACACGTTGCTAAGGTACTAGTACTACTAACACAAGAGTACACAATATAATATATACTTAGAGTGCTTTTCACAAAAGAAGTCACGCGGCAATTAGTGGAACTAAATTTGTTATATTGTTATTGCAACGCCTGAGGTTGTAAAAAGTGCAGCCCGAGAAATGATACCCAAGGTAAAAGAGTTTTTGCGAAGCAGAATCAAGGTATTCTGATACCATATATAATGTTGGAAACATTTTGTCGCACGACCACAGCGCTGCGTCTAGGGGACTTCTTTCATGAAAAGGACTTTACGTACAGAGAAACAGCTTTCATAGAACAATCCAAATCGATCCAAATTTTAAAATATTGACATCCCTTTCAACTGACTACAATTTTGACCTGAAATTTGACCACACAATCGTGGAAACACCGTATGCTTGTAGTAGTGCAATCAAATCGAAAGCTTTCTTTAATAAAGTTATTAACAAGTAATTTTAGAACCGGTGTAAATGGTCCAATTATATTTATCTGTCTCTTTACGACCGAAACTAGGGTGGCGCCCGGGCCACTGTCGTTCACACACCGCGTTTTGCTATTTTAGTTGAACTGTCTTTTCGTATACAGGATGTGGCGTAATTAATGGATAATCCTTCACCTGCAGCTGGAAATTATCATAACGGATCAGAAAAATACAATTCATGTTTAGTAAAAGTATCGAGGTTTTTTAATTTTCGGCCATTTTTATCTATAAAAATGACACCCTTGCTCACTAATTTTGTTGTCACAGTCGCAAAAACATGAATTATCTCTATCAGGTTTTTGTTTATTAAACTTGAATAGTTGTATTAACAAATGTATGATGTCATTTTTGTGCTGTTGCCTAATTTTTTGTACAAATGTTAACAATTTTTTTCCTTTCAAAACATTTTTTCTTTGTTTGATCGCACATATCATAAAAAAAATGTGTAGGCGTGGCCTTCCGCCGCTAGTACCGCCGACACCAGTTCCAGGAAATTCAAATGTTAAAATTTTTCATTTTAACATTTGAAAGTGTGTACATTTAACAGTTTCTTACTGAGTTTCTATAATAATTGTAGTGATTTGCTTTTACATGGTGCGTTTGTTGATTTTTTAAATGTTATTTGATTGTGAGGTTTGCGTTAATAATGTGTGTATATTAAAAATTAAAAATAACAAGTTCTCACAATTGTCATTCAGTGAAAAGATTCAAATTCTGTCTAAAGGTAGGTGTGTACCCGAGTTACAACAATTAAACCAGCAAAAAAATAATGTAACTCGAAAATTTCATGTTAAAAGTTATGAAACGTATAACTAGCTGTGTGGTTGTGTACACACGATTAAATTATATTGTTTTCCTTGCATATTATTTAGTAATTTACATCGGGATATAGTAATCTCAAGTAACCGGAACCTTGAATATGTGAAAATTGAAGCTGCTGACTGGTGAGTAGTTATAATATTTTAAAATATGCTTATTATTTTACTTATTAGAATTTCTTCCGCCGCGACGGTCGATCGCTGTTTTGTCTGCGTTGCCGTAGAAGATGTACATGAATAGTAGTACATCTAAGACTTGCTCTGTTGGCATGGTTTCGACTTAGAGATCCGTCGCTTGGCTGTAGCTATGCTAAAAATCTATAAACAAAAAAGTTTTTGTGACCGAGTACTTCGCCGCATACCCAGTGTCCTGTGCACGCCACTGCAACCAGTATATTATTATTTTTGTTATATAACTATTTTCGTCTCTTTATCGCGTACCTCGAAAGTAGTTTAATTTCTGGTCAAAATTTTCACCCTTTAAAAGGGTCAAAAACTTTGACCCTTTTAAAATTATAAAAATATCAATTGTAATATTAATTATGCCTTATTTGTTTGTCACAGCAAGTAGAGTGGTTGCGAGAACAAGCAGACGTGCTGAACACATTTGCGGGTAACATCGCGTACAGAATGCCTGGAGACACATACAGTCAATTGGCTCAGATGCAAATCCTATTGCATTAATTGATTTTGCTACAAATAATATTTTTCTTAAATAAAATGTAAGATTTTATTTGTATAGTTTAATTATTATATTCCTCGTATTTTCATCGCCCTGTCCCGTTTTCACTACTTGCATCACAAATATGTTGATTTAGCTCGAAACGCAATGTGAAAACGTCATGCGGGATCACAACGCATTTCAGCAGCAGAGTTCAATCTTATACTTAGAGTAGGTAAGTATAAATTTACTGTTTACTGCGCAGTGTGCTTTAATATTTGGTATAAATAATGACTAAAATAAAATTCTCGTCAGATCGTTATATATTTTTTAATAAAATTAATAAACAGTCACGTAACTAGAACCTACAAATGTTACTGTTATTTAAACTTCTTAGGACCAAATATGAGGTCGGCGTCAGGGGCGCCTTTGGGATGTTGGTACTTCTGTCGGACGTGCTGCCCTCTGTTGGGGTTTCCGCCGCCGCCGGAGCCCCCGCCGCTTTCCGCGCAATATTCTTCTTCCTCTTGCCTTTCAGATATGTTAAGGGTCAAACTGAAATAAAAATATAATGAATATTCATTATATATTATAATTAACATAATTCATTTCGAATTTCAAGTTGCATTGTAATAATATTTGAATTTAAATATAAATTGATATATAAAATGTTCTTTTGGGTAACAAGATTCTAACCGTTTAACTCTTTCCATCTCCTGTTTATCCGCCAGGGCTTGCTGTTGCAAGTTGCTCGCCAGTTCGGGGGGCGCATTGAAAGACTTGTATTGTGGTTTTGTTCCTTTTCGCACCATTAGCACAAACTCTACGCCTTCTTTTCCTTGCTACATAACAAAGATAATTTTATTAAATTGAATACAAGTTTGTGTTTCTGATGATATAATTATTAACTCCTAGTAGCTTTTGCGCGCGACTTCGTCCGCGTGGACCCTCTTTGCACCCCCTTAGGGGATTAAATTTAGAAAAATCCTTTCGATGTCTATGTCATAATTACAACTTGCGTGCCAATATTCAACGTAATTCGTCCAGTTTTTAATATTTGACTATACAAAGTTTGAACCCCCACTTCACACCTTTAGGGGACGAATTTCAAAAAACGATAAAACAAGTAGGTACTCAATGATTTGTTTTTATTCACTTATATTATAACCGTTAATTGATGGTTAAAACTAAAATGTGATACAAATAGTGGGTGAATTTTATTCCGTTTATATTCCGGATTTTATTCCGTGTATTTTTTCTAACTTGTGAAAATTTGTTTTACAACATGCACTACTAATTTAAAATCGTTATAGGGGAAACAGTATAGATATTGCCCAGTTAAGCGACCACTCAATAAAAAAATCAATTAAAAATAAATTTATAACTTAAAAATAAATAGAACTCACGACATATGTTTCTTTATTAATGTATTTACTACACAAGTAAATACATTAATAAAGCCTTACATAAAATTTTATTAAACATTTTAATTTTAATTAAACATTTTAATGATGTGAACGTAAAAATATTAAAATTATAATCACAGTAATTTGCCATTACATTGCAGTTATTGGCCGTGAGATCACATAGTTATTGGCCACACTGAAAATAAAATATTATAATACTTTTTTTTAATAAATACAGTTATTGGCATAGGATAGTAATTGGCCAATTACTATAAGTTATTCAAATAATTGTGACAGCTATTGGCCACTACAAAATTTTGAGGTTTTATATGTGAAAATAGGTTATTACACCTTGAATATGGTTATAACGCATAAAAAAGCTATATATCGCACAAAAAAATAAATGCAGTCTTAACATTTTTCTAACTCACTTATCTGAGTTTCTTCCTCCGGCAAAACATCACACATCGGAAAAGAACCAAATAAGCTAGCGGAATTTTGTTGAAAAATTTTTGACAGAGAATAAGTGTTTCCATTAATAAATGTTAATATGTGTTAAAATGTTAATAAGCTTTTAAATTCAATATTTGTATATGATGTTGCTAGTTTTTTGGCAACAAAGTTGAAAGACTGTAGAAGTTAATTCCAAAAGGTCTAATGGTACTAAAATTAAACTAGGAGTACCACAGGGGTCTATTTTGGGCCCTTTTCTATTTCTCATCTATATAAATGATCTACCTTATCTAGTTAATGATAAGCATGAGATAGTACTTTTTGCTGATGACACTTCACTAATTTTTAATGTGAAGCGACGACAATCTAACAATGACGAGGTAAATAGTGCTCTCTCAAAAATAGTACATTGGTTTAATGCTAATAATTTACTGTTGAATTCTAATAAAACAAAATGTTTAAAGTTCAGCTTGCCAAATGTTACGCAGGCACAAACCAATATACTATTAAATAATGAGAAAATGAAATTAGTAGACACCACTGTATTTCTAGGTATAACATTAGATAGTAAGTTACAGTGGGGACCACATATTGCTAAATTGGCAGATAAGCTGAGTTCTGCAGCATACGCTGTTAAAAAAATTAGAGAAATTACCGACATAGAGACCGCGCGATTAGTTTACTTTAGCTATTTTCATAGCATAATGTCGTACGGCATCCTCTTGTGGGGAAACGCTGCGGACATTAATACAATATTTGTGCTGCAGAAACGTGCTATACGTTCTATTTATAAGATGTCGACTTTTGAATCTCTAAGGGAAAAGTTTAAAGAAATAAAAGTTCTGACTGTCGCATCTCAATACATTTTGGAAAATTTGTTATATGTAAGAAAGAATCTAAACAACTTCAAAAAGAAATGTGATAATCATTGTGTAAACACTAGAAATAAGAACAAGTTAGATATGCCAGTGTTCAGACTAAGCAAAGTTAGTAAATCCTTTAAAGGCCAATGTATACGCTTATACAATATAATCCCAGAAAAGGTTCAAAACTTTCCCATTAATAAGTTTAAAAAAGTAGTTAAAGAACGTTTGTGTGCCAAAGCGTATTATAAAATTAATGACTTCATTCAAGACGGCACACCTTGGGAATAAGGTTGCTCCTTATCTTATCTTATTATTTGTTACATAGACATAAGTAAACATTGTAATAATTTTGATTTTAAAAGAATAATTTTCCATCTTTTTGGTAAAAGATGGCCCCATACGAGTTTCTTGCCGGCTCTTCTCGCTGGGTTAGTTCTCGAACCGGTGGTAGGCATCACGTAGTATCGACGTTCAAAAAGAGTATTTAAAAATACCAATTTTGAATAAAAAAAAATTGATTTGATTTGAAATGGCTAATAACTGTAAAGGGGCCAATAACTATACTGTTTCCCCTATATTACTAATTTATAAAATATACATGTTGCCCGCGACTTCGTGCGCCCTAAAGAAAATCCCTCGCGAACTGTACATTTTAACGCCAAAAAGTAGCCTATATATTTCCCTTTCTACTCTATATCTGTGCCAAATTTTATAACAATTGGTCACTGGACTTTTGGAGCCTATTCAATGCAAACAAACAAACATACAAACAACAAACATTTCCTCTTTATATTTGTACAGAAAAAAATATTTGAGAAAAAGAATAAAAATATTAAAATCATTGATTTTTTAAGATTTTCCAACTCTCAAATATTGAGCATATATAATAGATTCTACTTTTGATACAAAACATATAAATTTCTTTTCATTTTTCCTGAAACGAAATAAAAAATTACCCAGTATACACTTACCAATAGCTGTTCATACGTTTTCTTAGTTGTCTGTCGGCACGTCATCGGCACCGCTATGTCCCTCTGTTGCGGTCTGTTCTCCCTCTGTCTTTCAGCAATATTTTCCATTACCATCTTTTCAAATGCAGATTCAAATTCAACATCTTCAACCTTAAATAGTATTTTGTAAAAATATTATGTGATGGCAATAAAAACGCATTTAATATTTCACATTATCTAGCGCCTAAACGATATAATATGTATTTTATGACCATAAAATAGAATGCAGTTAACAGGAGCTTACAGGTTTTGGAGTGGGTCGTCTGGGCTCAATAGTAATGTCATCTGGTGGAATTTCATTGTCATCGTTTACAGCGTTTTCCGTGAGAGGATCCTCGTCTGAGCTTTCCTCGGGTATAGCAGGATTATCAGTTTCGTCATCAGTTTCCATTATGGTGTCGAGTCCGTCTGCAGCGCTATCGTCATTTTGGTCGTCATTTTCGTCCTCTTCGCCGCCTAAGTCGGGATACAGTGTCACTCTAATTTCTTCAATGGCGTCTTTGCACTGCTGCCAACTCGTGAATAGTGTTATCTTTGGTCTCAAACTAGTCAGACATTCCTGATATATATATTTTACATAAATTGGAAATTTATTGACCTCAGTCCAGTACGGATCCGTGTATTTAAACCAATAATAGTTTTGAAAGAACACCAAAAAGTAATCCAATCGCTTTTTACTCGAGCCACTATTGAAGTACGCGCCGCACGTCTCTAGCAGGGCGCAAACCAATCGTATCCTGAACACGTTGTCCGGCGGATCTAGTGCTGATGGTGTGCTATGATCGTTTGTCACCCCAAAAGTTATGAAAGAGTACAAAACGGTAAAAACATCTCGAGAGTCCAGTAACTTGTAAATATACAACTCTCCGAGGTACCGGACGGTCGCTATCCGCCTTTGGTTGTATCTAGGATGAGGGTCTTCCATCGTGACTCTGATCTCCTCCAGTATAGTGTCGACGACCGTAGGCGCGACCACCTCCTGCCAGACCGCCAGCTCCGACGTCAGCCGAGCGAGAACTTTCCTGGCGCTGGCCCTCACGCGCCAGCCGCCGGCCAGATGGTGTATCGCTATTGCTGAAATTTCGGGATCGTCCCAGTTCAGTTTGCGCATCAGTCGAAGAATTTTCTCTTCGTTGCTCTTTTGAAGGTCCTCGTGCAATATTTTCCTAATAAATTGATGCATGGCTGGCTCCTCTTCTCTCGGTTGCGAAGGTGTTTCGGGTGGACAAACGTAGTAGAAAGCGTTTTCTATTTGTGTCACATATCGGGAATCTAGTGCTGAAACAGTCTGAAAAAATACAAGACATATTTTTTACTTGTTATACGAGGGCTGCACTAAAAGTATCGGGAATGGAATATTTCCACTGTTCCTGTCATATTAAAATCTGTTTAATTTAAAACTCCTTGGTTTTAAAAATCGAATACCGTTTATTTATTTAAAAAAAGATTCTCGGTCTTGTCACAAGGTCTTGTCAAACTTGTTTAGTCGTTGAGAAAATGAAATTGACTCGAGAAAATACTAGAGCGATGATTTATTATGACTTTCGAAGTGGTTTAACACAAAAACAGTGTGTTGACCGGATGATTTCTGCATTTGGTGATGAAGCCCCATTCAAAACCACAATTTATCGCTGGTTTGCTGAATTTCAACGTGGACGTGTCAAGCTCAGTGATGATCCCCGTCAAGGTCGTCCAAAAACTGCAGTCACCCAAGAAAACGATGATGCTGTGCGTAAGCTGATTGAGGAAGATCGACATGTGACATACCGCGAAATTCAGGCAACTTTAGACATTGGCATGAGTCAAATACAAATAATCTTGCATGAACAATTAGGTGTAAAAAAGTTGTTTTCCCGATGGATACCGCATTTGCTGTGAAGAGCAAAAAGCGGCTCGCGTTACTTGGTGCGTCAGAACTCTCGAAAGATTCCACGCAGGATCCTCAAATGCTGTATACAACATCGTATCAGGTGACGAATCCTGGATATACGCGTACGAACCCGAAACAAAAAACCAGTCACGAGTTTGGGTATTCGAAAATGAGTTAAAGCCAACAAAAATTGTTCGTTCACGGAGTGTCGCAAAAAAAATGGTGGCCACGTTTGTCTCCAAAACCGGCCATGTTGTGACTATTCCTCTTGAGGGACAAAGAACGGTTAATGCAGAATGGTATGCTAACATTTGTTTGCCACAGGTCGTTTCTGAACTCCGTAAAGAGAACTGCAACCGCCGCATCATCCTCCATCACGACAATGCGAGTTCTCACACCGCGCACAGAACAAAAGAGTTTTTAGACCATCCGCCGTACAGCCCCGACCTAAGCCCTAATGATTTCTATACTTTCCCTAAAATAAAGAATAAATTGCGTGGTCAGAGATTTTCATCACCTGAAGAAGCTGTGGACGCCTACAAAACGGCCATTTTGGAGACCCCAACTTCCGAATGGAATGGTTGCTTCAATGATTGGTTCCATCGTATGGAAAAATGTGTCAAATTTCGCGGAGAATACTTCGAAAAGCAATAAATACATTTTTAAATAGTAATGTTGTATCACTTCCTTGATTCCCGAAATTTTCAGTGCCGCCCTAGTATTTTTACTAACTCAAGGATTATTTCAATGATGGTCTAATTCGGTAAATCCGACATAACATAATATTATGTGCTTACCTTTTTTCTCATCATTTGCTGTAGGTATATCATGGTTCTTTGATGTGTATCAGGGTTACTATAAAGATATCTACCGCACGTTTCGAGAAGATTACAGGCCATCTCTATGTGATGATGTTGGAAATCATGCAGAAGAACTTTCAAACAGTATAAAGCTTCCATTTTCGAGTACAGTCCAAATTTAACCAATTCGCCAATGAATCTTACTACCTTTATCTAAAAAAAAAAATATTAATAATAGATATAATGTGACTAATGATTACTGATCTACTGATTACTGATCTAAGCATTTTAACATAAGTCTTGAGAGTAATGAACATATAATATGATAAACTTAAATCATGACAATAGGCATGTTGGCTAAAAAAATATTTTTCGTCTATTAAATGTTAGACAACATGACAATAAATAATTTAAAACCCATTTTTTTAATCTTAAAAAATAACGAATACATAAACAATTTAAATTTACAATAAGAAAGAGAGCGATATATCGGCCTGTGACGTCACGATATGCTATCGCCAATCGGCATATATTTGTCATTAAACAATGTATGGCGGTAGCAGGTTGTGACGTCGAACATCGTTTTGCGGGAAAGATATGGGCAACATTTTTTATTTGCTTATAATTTTTAATCGCGTCAACTTAATAAACTTTTTCCTTTTAGATTTATATATCCCTAATCAACAATATTTTTTATGGTTCTTTTGCAATCTGTTGAAACATTTAGCAGATTAAGAATGGAAAAATTTAATCTTGGAGGGTAAGCTAGTCTAGCGGCGGCTCCCTTTTATTGTTGATTTGTGTATAAATGTATTTTTCTTTTGAGCCTTTAAAATGCTGTATCAAGTGTGTGGCTAATATGTTTGGATGAATATTTAATATTTTTTGTATGAAGTAATTTAATACTTTCTCTTCAGTTGTGATTTTAAGATCGTTGTGTAGTTGCTACAAAGAAACATCCCTATTAAAACTTATATTATAATATATATATATATATTTATATATATATATATATATATATATATATATATATATATATATATATATATATATATATATATATATATATATATATATATATTATATCTCCCTATACTTACTTTTGATTCAATATTAATTTGATCCTTCTTTCTAACATGGTACTTAAAATCCTGTTTTAACATTTGACATAGCTCTACACATACATCTGGCAACACGGGGTACAAAATTGCAGCAAATCTTGAATAAAAAGGCAACAAATCAAGTCTCGTCCTGGCAACGCTGAACAGAACTCTTGTTAGTTTCTTCCGGTTATTCTTAGTATTGAGATTTAGAACAAAGTCAACAGCAGCATTATCGATCAATTCTCTATTGATGCAATTTGGAAGCTCATTACAAAATGCGTCCAGAGCATATCTGAAAAAAAAAAAATTTCAATAAAAGTAACATTTTAATTTATTCTATATTAGTAGGTACAAATAGAAAAAACATTATTAAATGCTCTTGAAGAGATGTTTTCTCATTTTATTACACATTGAGTTATGGAACAACTACACTAAGTAGAAAGCTGTAAGCATTGCATACTTATTAGACATGTTTGATGGTTGTGCTTCCTCTTGTTCCACATCAGGTATGATCGGCTCTTCACTGTCACTGAGCTCATCTTCTTTTAAATCTTCGTCTAACATTTCTTCAGTTACTGTTTCAGTTTTGCTTTTGATTGTCTGTAAAGAGGAAATCTTTTATTTAGACCACTATATCTATTGATAATAGTACTACATTTAAGAAATTAACATCATACCTCCTTTAGCTGATAATTAGGCATAAATACTTTTAAATCGGGCATGATTGTGTAAAATGTTCTAGTATCTTCATCTTGCCAAGGATCTATAGTGAGTTGCATAGGAAACTCTTCATTTCCGCCAATCATAACAGTTCCCTGAGTTTCGATAACAGCTAAAGATAATGTGGGTGGCTCACCAGCTTCTCCCAAATCCTCACCCAATACTTCAGCAAAACTTTGTGCTCCTGATAATAATTTGTCATATGTGGCCTGAAATTAGCACAAGAATCTCAAAACTTTTTAGCGAGTATGCTTTATATTAATAAAAAAAAAACAAAAACTATTGAAAGTGCTCTCAAATGGCTTAAAAGAAAAAGCCCCAAATATTGTAGGAGAACAATATTGACTAACTGACCTGGCAAATATTGTTTTTGCCAAAAAATCTGAGGAGGGTTACTCTTAACTCCTAGGTTTATAATAACTAGCTTAAAACATTTTTCACACCTGCTATACAAAATGTTTCATAAAATTGGTCAAGCCGTTTCAAAGACAGTCAATACAAAAACTGACAAAGTTTTTATGATAAAACAGCAGTCAATTTGACTTTCAAATATGGTTGCTAGAATTCAACTTTGTCAATGCATATTTTATAAAAGGGATAACGCACCTTTATAAGTATTAACATGTAATTTTTTTCTTATAAGGAAATGTTTAGGTCATAAATACACCATCTGTTCTATAACATATTGAATAAATGTTTTATTATTTTTAATGTTTATTACTTTCTAACCTGATGCTGTTCAAGTTGATCTTTTCTCTCTTGAGAGAGTTCACCTCTAGTATGTAGTGTCCTTTGATTGGCAGCATGCAATGCTTGTAATTCATTTTTCTCTGCTAATAGATGTTTGGTAAGTGACAGAAAATAATCCTTAAGCAAAGTTCTTACTGCAGCTTGTTTCTCTGCTGGCAGAAAAGTATTTCTAGGTATAGAAATACTGTTTTTCTAAAATCAAAAAGAAATATTTAAATATTAATAATATGATGAGTAGATAAAGATGCAATAAATTATTTATATTTTTGAATTAATAATAATGAAGATATACCTCAGCAATGTCCTTTATTTTCTTAGACACCAAACCAGCATAATCTTCTCCGCAATGTTTACAAAACGATAACAATATAGGAATATTATTATGTTCTTCTTTATCCATATTTATTAAGACTGTTAAAACATTCCCTAAAAGTGGTAAACCTGTTTTGTTAGTGAATATGCCTACTGAAACTAACTCTGCATATAACCTTAGATCCACCCTTAGTTTTGAAGAGTTGTTAATCTTATCGGTCGCTTTAAATGTAAGAATCTTTTGCCAATTCTCAAAAAAATTTACTGCAAATTCTGAATATGTTTGGTGTAATGCTGAACATAAAGTGATAGCTGCTGCAATATCTGACATTTTTAATTTCGATTCTGCAATGGCAGCCGCAACTTCTGATATGTATTTAGTTAGATTTAAAGCGCTTAAGTCCTTCAGTAATGCATCAACTTGTGTAGCACTAAATGTTTTTAATTTCTTGACAAATGTAGTATTCTTCTTTAGTCCAGAGTCTAATTTTGAGAAGTGGTTATCAGGAGGACGAACACAATTTAAATTTTGATTTCTAAGTTCTGCTTTTAATTTTATCCTCGCTTCTAAATTTGTGATATATTCCGTGAGTAAAAGTTTATCACTTTCCTCTGTATTCTCCATTGTTGCCGAAGTATCGTCCGTCTTATCCTCTGTCTCAGTACCGGCCATATTATAGGTAGGTAGATATTTATTGTGCTTTTAATTGTCCTAAACAAGTGAGAAACTTTTGATGTAGTAATAAACAGAAAGAGATTAAATAGTTAAGTAGATAAAATTAACCAAGGTATCAAAACTTTCTATTTAGAACACAATTTTATGAAATACACATTATAACATTAAAATATTTATACAACATTTACGCGTCATTAATTGATATTTGTTGCAAAATGGTAAAAATTTAATTCATGTATTTTTATTATTTACTTTTCTACAAACCCAATTTTTTTTTTAAATATGGCAACGGCTTGTAACCATTTGCCAGTCTCTAGTCAATGTCAATAACACCGTATTCCTAAGTCGTCACGTCTAAAGTCTAGTCAAAGTCCAAATAAATAGTCAGTGCAGTCCATGAGTCATGTCAGTCGATTCAGTAAAGTGGTAGAATATTTATTGAAAGTTTCTAGGGAGTTTTGGAGGGAAACTAAAATAGCACGTTTTTAGAAGTTGTACCACTTGCCCGCACTTGTGCACGTTAACGAATATTTAATGGTTAATATTCTACCAATATTACACATTAAGAACCGAAATAACACATTTATGAAAAAAAAATGCAAAATCCAAATGTCACCCATTGAATTCCCCGGCAAAACTCCCATCTTTAAAAGTACGCCTGCGGCGCCACTTTTTATCCGGCGCCCCGGGCTGTCACGCAGCCCCCCCCCCCCCCCCTAACGCTGCTACTAAAAAGTGTCATCATTTTTGTTGCCTACAATTCCGCTTCAAGGCCTTGGTATTGGATTTGCAGACTGGACAGTGAAAATGGCGCTTGGTTGGCCGAATACCATATTGTTGACACTCACTTCACTTCGCCTTGCATAACTTTCGATTAGGTATTGTCTATAGCGCCTTAAGCGCCGTACTCACCGTCCAGCCTGCAAATCCAAGCCCGCGGACTATTAAGCAAAAATGATAAAGTCTATTAGTACATGTGCTGGATTTCCAGGCTGGATCATGAGTTATGGTGGTGATAAGGGTCATACTGATCATCCAGCCTGCAAGCCCAAGGCTGCGGACTTGTAGGCAAAAATATAAATGATTGACACTATTGACGGCTATCTGTACTGGTGCTGGATTTGCTTGAGTTTGAAATCCAGCACCGGTATACTAGTAGCCGTCATTAGTGTCAAACATTTATATTTTCTGCCTACAAGGTTCAAAAGCGGTATAGCAGATCTGCCGTTAATTACTGTTCATATAAATATCATCCAAGAAGTTGGACATACCTTTATAAACTACTAGCTGTTGCTCGCGGCTCCGCCCGCGTAAGTATAGTATCCCTCGGGAATACTACTTTTTCGGGATAAAAAGTAGCCTATGTTTTAATCCAAAGTCTAAACTACTACCATACCGAATTTCATCGAAATCCGTTCAGTAGTTTTTGCGTGAAAGCGTAACAAACATCCACGCTTTCACATTTATAATATTAAGTAAGGATTCATCAAATGAACAAGGAGATACAGATACAAACGAAAGGGAAAACAGATAGGATAAAATAAAAGATATCCAATATTTGATCAAATTTCTTGTCTCTTTCGTTTGTTTCTGTATCTCCTTTCCCTGTTTATTTCACTAATATACCGAGTTACCTTTTAAGTCGACCTAGATCCTTTATGGGGCTGTAGTTTAGATCATTTCTAATTGATTTGACTATGAAACACCATATCCTAAACCCAACGGTTTTCAAGATAATCTAATTTTAAGATTTAAAAAAAAAAGGACATTTTTTGTCTTTTGTTGTATCTCCTTTTTGTAATTTGAGCCTCTGGTATGTTCGTTTATACGTTTCTTTTAGAAGATGGATTGCTCTATCCATTTTAACTTCAAAAATCTGTTTGCAGAATAAAATAAGTCGTAGATGATGAATAGTGAGATATGAAACAAAAAAAACTAGTTTTTCTTTCCGGAAAATGACAAAAACAATCTATGGAAGGTAGATAGCAGATATGCTCAAAAGCATGTCCACTTTATCAGCTATCATATATCGTATCTATCTATCTATAACAATCGCTATCGTATAACAATTTAGGATAACATCAGACCTCATAATAAAAACTTCGATAAAATGACCCCAGGTAGCAAAAAAAAACCGGTCCTTCGTTACTGTCTTTGATTGAAATGGGGTGCGTGCGAGCGAGATGTCATTCGTTTTGTGTAAGTGTGAGCAAGAAAAAATATAGTTTCAGTATTTTGGATGGCCAATGAATGGTGGTGCGTCCCTGGTAGATACGATTCTTGTTCAGCTCTCCATTTTAATTCGACTCGGCTTGTATTTCTGGACTGTTCTTGAATCTTTGTTTTTCGTGACTGTGCTTGCTTATTGGACTTGGTTTTGTGCTTCTGATATGGAACTGTTGAAAATGGCGACCTATACGAACGAGGAATATGCTGATCAATGTTATTCTGTTACGGATATTGCGATGGTGTATCAGCAAGAGCTCGTGCTGAATACATACGACGGTATCCCAACCGCCGCGCTCCGGACGTCAGTGTGTTTGATGGAGTTTACCGACGAGTTAGAGAGACTGGCTCTGTTTCAAGACGACGGTCTGACCTGGGTCGTCCGCGTGTGAATGATGACGACGAGCAAGACAACGAAATAGTACAAAGATGTGTGCGAAACAGAGGCGGACATGTAGAACACGAGTTGTAAACAATCTTTAAATAAACGTTTTACTATTTACATTGTTTTGTTTCATTTTCTATGGCTAACTAATAATTTGGTTAAAATGCCCGGGGGCTTAACATGTGACTTTTATTTTAATGAAGACTGCTATTACCCAATACTGTTATACCTTTTTGGAAAGCTGACAAAATGGAGATGTTTTTAAGCATATCTGCAATCTAACTTCCATAGATTTTTTTTGTCATATTCCAGAAAGAAAAACTAGTTTTAATATTTTTTTTGTTTCATATCTCACTATTCATCATCTTCTACGACTCATTTTATTCTGGAAACAGATTTTTTAAGTTAAAATGGATAGCGCAATCCATCTTCTAAAAGAAACGTATAAACGAACATACCAGAGGCTCAAATTACAAAAAAGAGATACAACAAAAGACAAAAAAATGACCTTTTTTAAAAAAATACTTAAATTTAGATTATCTTGAAAACCGTTGGGTTTAGGATATGGTGTTTCATAGTAAAATCAATTAGAAATGATCTAAACTACAGTCTCATAAAGGATCTAGGTCGACTTAAAAGGTAACCCTGTATTTAGATGCAGTCAATATTCATCCAATTTCTTTGATCTAATGCCTAATCGACAAAGATCTTTGATAAATATAATACCAGTTACCACCCAATGGCGCATTACTCACAGTCTAGCCTGCGATTAAAATACCATAAAGCGGGCAAATCTCAATTTATTAAACAATTTTCTTACAAAAAATAAATACTTTTAAGTACCGTAAAACTAAAAATTAGGTAAATTGGTCCAATCTTCACTTTCTACTGAAATTTAAACCTTTTTCTGTACCATGTAGGGTGTTTCAAGGTATACTTATGTATGTGTGGTAAGCTCTTTTAGATTAAGAGGAATTTTTGGTAGGGCTGTACGAAATAATTTGAGAATAAAATTTTTAGTACCAGTATTATTAATACCTAAACATGACTCGTATTATCCTCATAAATGTGGGTTTAAATGATAATTTCCATTGTGAAATCAAATTTTTACTATATTTAAGTAATAACCCAATAACAACAATATTATTGCATTTAGCTTAAAACTATAATCAGTCTATTTATGTTTACTTTCTTCTTTGGATTAACATAAAATGTAACTTAGGTACTATTCTTTAAAACTTTTAATAAAATTAAATTGTAACAAAAAATAACATTAATAATAATCTTCTATAACCTTAAAATAAATATTCTTATAACTAAATTTAACTTAGTTTAGAGTTTTATTGTTTTATAAAAAATAATAAAAGACAGTTGTAAACAAGCTGGCGTTTTGCATTTACACTACAGTGCTATTCTTTAAAATATTTAATTATAATAAAAAAACATAAACATTCTTCTCGTAAAACGTAACATACAAAGTAAAAAAAACTTATTCTTCTAAAATTTTTAAAATTTCTTCTGCGTCTTTGTATACGCTAAGGCTTCTTTTGGTTTTTGCACAGGTTTTTTGCAAGGTGGAATTACTTTTTGTATTTTTAATTGGAAATGGCAACTTAAGTTTTATGTCGCTTATAATCTTAATTTGAGGTTTTTGCTTCATTTCTGTTTGAGGAGTATTCTGCTTTGCTTGATCTTCGTCAATAGTTGCTATGGTGACTTCTTGGCATTCAATATTTTCTGCAAAAAATATTGGCATAGTCTCAATTTCGGAATAATTTAGCGCATCAGTCACCTCAGTGCATTTATTTTCAGGTATCTCCTGAGTTTGTCTACACTTTTCTATACCAGATTCTTTTTCGTCATCTAGCTGATGTTTGAATTTGTCAATTTTAAGTTTTGTTTTTTTACCGATACCCTTTCTTTATAAAGATATAATTTTTGGAGTCGATTCTTTTGTTTCATTTAGTGTTCTTTTTTTTCAGTTTTACAGGTTTCTGATCTTCATTACTTTCTACTTCTTCAGCACTTACACTTCTACCTGAAACTACGTCAAGCTTTCTCTTCTTTTTAGGTTCTTTAATATTCATCGATCCATAGCGCAATTCTGATAAAAATTAAAAAAAACTATCATTCACAGCTGTTTTTTTAGAATCTTCATTTTTTTCAGGCAGAGGAAGCCTTGATAAGACTTGGTTAGCCTCTAATGGTACTATTCCGCATTTTCTAAATCCAGAACTCCTCCATTAGTAGTTTTAACAGCACTGGAAAGCATCCTTTCGGAACACATGACTCTGTTCTACCATCGTCGCTTTTCTTCCATTTATCCAATATGTGACGCCAAACCATTTTCATAGGTCTAAAAAATAACACGTCTAAAGGTTGGGTCAGGTGCATGGAATTTGCTGGCAGAAAAACAAACTGGATATATTTTTCCTGGCATAGTTTTATAATATCAATAGATAAATGAGAGGATAAATTGTCTCCTATTAAAATTTTCTTTCCCTCTTTTTTTTCCAGGAAAGGTACAGCAATTTTTTTGACCCAATCTTCAAACATGTCACCATCGAACCAGCCGGATGAAGACCTGTTATATCTTGCATTATGCGGTCCCCTAGTTGTCCATGAGTCATACAAATGAGCTGCTTTGTAGACAACATAAGGTGGCAGGAGTTCACCTTCTGCCGTGGCAGCCATCATTAATGATGTTGACCCTTTTGAGTAATTAACTACTCGTTCAGGATACTTGCATCCTCGCCTTACAATCACCTTTTTGCGCCCAGGGTCGTCAGTAAGATTGGTCTCGTCGTAATTAATAATATTTTGCGGCGGTACGTATTTCAAAGACTTTTCCAATTCGCGAAAATATTCCTTTATTATGTCTGGAGAAACTGCCGCTCTAGACCTCTTGATATTTTGACATATTCTCTGAGAAATGTTATTTTCATGTCTCTTCAAAACCCCATTAACATAATCTATGCCAGGGAAGTTTTTTTTGAATATTGGGTGTTTAATATTCATGGAGTCTAGATACATTTTTATTATATATCTAATGTCTAATGTTTCTAATGGGTAGCCCCAATCGCCACAAATATTTAAATTTTCTACAATAAAAAGCTCTTCTTCTTTACTGTGCTGTTGGTCTGCCATGAGGTTTCATTACTCTATTTTTGTGGCGACAGACTGCTGACTTAGCTATTTTATACTTTTCAGCTACAACACAATGGCTATTACTGGTAGTTTTTATCTCTTCCAGGGCTTGTCATCGTCATATTTTCTATAATGTTTAGCCCCTGGCATAGGTACGTACTTGCGAGGCATTTTAAAAAACACGGAGTTATTATAATTTTAGCTTAAAAGTAATTGCACTAGTTACACATTTTATTTAGAGAAAAGAACTGTTATGATTATCGAAATGAAATAACATAAATTTACAAAATAAAACTGAAAAGAAAAAACAAGCACTTAGAATTCCGGTGGTCTAGAATTGTATAATATATTATTAATTAAATACTATTGAAGATAAAATATATTCTAATAATGGAACTTAACAAGTGAACAGTCGGGATCCGTTAGTCGACAGCCAATCTAATCTTTCAATTTATCCCGACTGTACCCTTATTAGAATATATTTTATCTTCAATAGTATTTAATCAATAATATATTATACAATTCGTTTATCCCCTTTCACGTTTCGTTTATCCCCAAAATAACCTCAAAAAGGAATGGCTGATTAAAAATAAGATTTCCAATGAAATAATGCAAATATTTACATACCTTCACGTTTTTTAAAACTACAACCCATTCCCTTGCCAATAAAAACACTTTTTACACATTTGTTTTCAACGCAAATAACGAAAAATGTTAAGTTAAAACAAACAAAAATCTCGTATCTACGACTTAACTTCCAACGTATTTTTTAAATTGAATCTGATTGGCTGGTTCGAATGCTCAGTGTGACTAGTAACAAAAAATAACACGGTCGTTTATAAACAAAAAAAAAGTATATTCATGAATTAACATTGACAACACAGAACAGTTTAGAAAAGCAGATTATTATCCCTATTTACCCCGCCGTTCCTATTTCCCCCATATTACGGTAGTTAATAGGTATAAATCCCAAAAAATAAATCCTCAGACCATTTTACAATTTTTTATATTTTTAGGGTTCCGTACCCAAAGGTAATTTAATTTTTAATTAAATAATTTAATTAAAGGAATTTATTCAATCAAAAGCCTAACTTCTACAGATTTAGGATTCATAATTTCTTTAAACTATTTTACTTGACTGAATAGTTACAGAATAGTATAATATGATGAATTATACTGAATTTAGAGGTGGATTACGCGCTTCACACATGGGAACCTTACACTTTCCGCGTAAAGAAATTAGCCTCCTATGTGTTATTTCAGGACCATAATTTAATAATTACCAATTACTTACCATGTGAATACCATACCTGACACCACGTCAAAATCGGTTCGTCCATTTAAGCGTAAAACATACACACGTACACACATACAAACTTTCGCATAAATAATAACATTGTTTACTATTGTGTAATAGACAGTAGTATGATTTACTGTAAAATGAAAAATCAGGTAAGTAACAGAAACGTGTTTTCTGTTCCGTCGTAAAAACGATATTTTAATTTTTCAAGTAAAAAAATAACAATTTGGCATGTTTATTAAAACATATCATTTATCTATTATAACATACACACTACACAGACAGTAATATCTTTAGATAGAAATTAAAAGAAAATGTTCTAATACTGCACTTTATTGTTTAAATGTTTCTGAAATATCACTTCCATTTTGCTTGTTATTGGCGATTCTTGAGCCAAATTGTATTGCACGTTTTGGTAGAGTAGACGCATTTAGTAATCCCATGTTGTAAGCAACAAGTCTTAAAAATAGTTTATCACCAAGACCAACATCTAAATGTTGTGAAGGAAAGCATCTGTAAAATTTTATCAAAATTTTCTCATTGAAAAATAACTTAAAAATATTGTAAAAAGTGATTGTTTGCTTATTATAAAAGAACAAGAACAAACCTTAGCCATGGCTTTAAATTTATAACATAGTTTACAAAATCTTCATCCAGATATGGCATTCTTGGTTGTCTACCATGATCACAAATAACTCTATTATCACGAGCTAAATTTCTGAATGATATTCTTTTCCAATCTAGTAAAAGTTCTTTTGATAAACCAGCCCATCCATGTCTTTTTAGTGCGTTTCTGTGTCTCATATAACCACCAAATAATTCATCAGCACCAGAACCAACAATCATAACCTGAAAAATTTAATTTGATGACATTTTAATGCACTAGACTTTCCTTAATTTGACAGAAATTGCACTTTATCAATGTTCATTACCCTACTAGGTGAAACGCCTTTGTCGTCTTTGCCTCTTACAGCAAACCATAAAGCCGAGCCAAGACTTTCATCAAGTATAGTACGTCTTGGGTAAACTAGGTCACCAATGACATTTTGCTGATATTTTTTCAATTCACAAATGGGTACATTAATCTCACGGAAAATCCATGTCCTTAAATAAATAAAAGCTTAAATTATTGCAAATTTTAAGTTGAATTCAAGTGTACAGTGTACACAAGGATTGTTATTAATTTAAACTGCAATTACCTCAATGGGCAAATTTTTTCAAGTTCTTCAAAGGACTGTCTGCCAGTTAATCTATCTGGAACTTCATACAATTGGCTTTTTTTAGATTCGAAAGCAACATTTAAAAGATCTATAGATTGGTTTTTAGGTACATACTTATCAGCTATTAAAGCTAGTATTGTACAATCAAGACCACCAGAAAATAGAATTCCTGTGGCACTGTGATCACATATGGTTGTTTTTAAAGAAATACAATTTTGGCATTTTAATGGCTGTGTTTGGATTCGGATCTTCACACTTTTTTCCAATAAATCAGTTAAATTACAAACAGTGTTTAATATAATGCTATTTTCAAGAATCATCTTAAAAATCTCATGCTTTTCAGTGATGGACTGGGATATTTCTTCTATAAATGTAATGACATTATCCTAAAAGTAAACAGTCACAGTTGAATTAATAATTAGATATCTAGGAATATACCTTTATAATAACAATGTACTTACTTCCACATTCTCTACATTGTTCAGGCATTCTTCTTCAGGAAAGTTAAATGTAAAAGCTTCATCGGACAAATTCTGTTCCTTCTGCACAGTTGCCAACCACTCCTTCAAGGAATATTCAAAACAATTATCATCATGCCAGTTGTATGTTGTGATAATATTCGTTTTCAAGTCTAATCTGTAAATTAATTTAGCGGGAATCTCAGCAGCACTGTATTTCTTTCCTAAAAAGATACAATCCTTCTTTGTTTAATTAAGCTGCGTTGACAGTATTCTAGCGTACATTCATTCAGTCATTCTAGTGTACTTGGATGACTGCATCAGATCAGAGTTGACTAGGATGGTGTCCTATTCATCCAAACTAGCTCGTCCAAGCACTACTTTGATTGTGTCAATGTGGCTTGTGACACATGTAAATGCATATAGAAAATTTTAAAAATCAAAAAACATTAGTGACAGTATATTTTGCTTACCAAGAACACTACTTATGATAGTAGTTTCTTCAGAACTGTGTATTAATAATGAATTTCTTCCAATTCTATCTCTTGTGAAATACAAAAGTTGTTTTACTTTACAATAATACACTAGACTGAATGGTCCCTTCAATTTTTTTATCACAGATATTATGTGTTGGCATGTAGAATCCTAAAATCTGACAATTATTTTTTATTTTAAAATAATATAATATTTTTCATTTCAATAATAATAACTAAGCCAAAGATCAACTTGCCTTACGGAGCATGTCCATTACAGCTTGTGTGTCGCTAACAATCGTAGTATTCCAGGTTTCATCAAATATGTCACCATTAAATAGTAGTATACCTTGCTCATTTTCAATTGGTTGCGGAGTTACTTGCTGGCCTTGCATCCATAGCACCGACCCGCAGAACCATAAAGTTAGGTTATCATTGGCTAAATATTGAATAGAAGATGTATGATCTGGTCCTCTCCTTTGTATTCGATTTTGAGTTTCCTTGTCCTAGTTAATAGCAAGTACATTTTATTAAAATGAAATTCTCGTGTTTGGTAACTGTACATACCTACTTAACAGTACAAAATTAATTTACATCGATGGCCTCACCTCAGAAGATTTCGATTTTGCATTTTGTGTGCGAACAATTTCGCATAGAATACCACACATAGTTAATAAACTTGAGGTGTATCTCTTAAATCTAAGTTATAATTAATGTAAATAAATTTATGTAATTTTTTTTCTCCTCTGTTTTGGCAACTTGTCAATTTTTTTTTTGTATTTAATTTTTATTTATATATGGCATCGGCTTATAACCATTTGCCAGTGTCAAGTTAAAATGCGGGAAATAGAACTTTCGTTTCAATTTTCAACACCGTATTCCTAAGTCGTCACATCTAAAGTCTAGTCAAAGTCCAAATAAATAGTCAGTGCAGTCCATGAGTCATGTCAGTCGATCAGTAAGTAGTAGGAGCTTTACTGAAAGTTCCTAGGGAGTTTTGGAGGGAACACAAAATAGCACGTTTTTAGAAGTTGTATCACTTGCCCACACTTGTGCACGCTAACGAATATTTAATGGTTAATATTCTACCAATATTACACATTAAGAACCGAAATATCACAAATTTACGAAAGAAATGCAAAATCCAAACGTTAACCATTGAATTCCCCGGCAAAACTCTTTTTGATACGATGAAAAATTAATTAGTGAAACATTTTCTTCTTCTTTTGACGTGATAACGTCTTATAATTCGATGGAGCCGGCTGCACGCACGAAAAAACATGACTCATGCCGTTACCGGCGTTATCTCGCTAAACATGACGTTGTTACGTTCAACTATCGTCAGTAAACCGACTTTACAGACAACCGATTTTTTTTATATTTAGCTCCGTAGTGAATTAGTGATTCGCTAATGTCCAGAGAGTGAGTGAGCTACATAGATATTAGGTATTACTATTGAGACTTATCATCTATGGTCAGTACTATTAAGGCTCCCACAGACGAGAGGCCGATCGTTTCAGTTAGTACTGACGTCAGACGTCAGGCCCATAGATTAATAACGCCTAGATATTCTTGAAACAAACGAATCGTACAAAATGAAGCAAGCAACATATATATGTAGGCGTAAGCATTACATACCGACACGCACACAAATAAAACTTTAATGTTGTGGAGTGTGTACAGTTTTAAAGGACAATTTCCCCGGAAAATGTTGCTCTTAAAATTGGAATTATTATATTTGTTAGTTTGCTAATATCGTCAGATGTAAAAATATTACTTATATTTCATTTTAAACCATCTAAACATGATTTGTGAACATTATTTATATTGAACTGGTATTAAGGAATATATTAAGGATTATCTTAATACGGGCAATACTTTAAATTGATAGTTAAAAAGATCAGAAAATATAAAAAAAATGTTTTAGTTGCAACTATTAATTAGCCATGAAAATTTTGAAATAAATTTCTAATCGGCAGCAAATATAATTTTAAAAAGTTATAAATATTTGCATTTTTCGTCAAATTTTGTCCGAAGCATTTTTATTATTTTCCGATGCATTGTAACACCCAATAACGACACAAACCGTCATAATGTATGCACAGTCGGAGATGTATGCACTGACAGCTGACGGGTCGTTCGAACAACCTGCGTCGATATGGCTCAGAATGATTTGCTTCACTTTTCATGCGCGTGGTTTCTAGGCGTTTTAATCTAAGGTTCGGCCTGAACGGATTCGAGCACGTACACGGAGTATCGCATCTGGTTTGCCGTTTGAGTTTTGAGCTTCAGTCGTGTTTTAGGGTTCCTGAATACTTAAGGAACCCTTATAGTTTCGCTCTGTCCGTCCGTCTGTCTGTCTGTCAGCTCTCCTAGATTCTGTAATAACTTTATGTCAATAACTTATGAAGAAATTAAAAAAACCTATTGCGCGTTGTTAGTTACGGAACCCACCTTAGACATGTCGTGAAATGCTCTTGGTTAGGTTAAGCTATTATTTTATTTATTATTTGTATTTTGCTGCTACTAACTGTAATCACGCTATCTACGAAACCGAATTATTGTGTCATAATTTAGTTCAAATTCCAGTAATATGTTATAGAAATAATTTCTCGTCTTAAGATTTTATCAACCATAGTGGCTCTAAAGTTTCAAATACTTCAATGAACTCTAATAAATATTCTTTAGACCACGTTGCCATTTTTAGATTTCCGTACCCAAAGGGTAAAAGCGGGACCTTATAACTGAGACTTTGCTGTCCGTCCGTCTGTCACCAGGCTGCATCTTAACCTTCTTATACTTTGATAGCTTGACAGTTGAAATTTTCACAAATGAATAATGATGTAGGTATTTCTATTGTCTTTATAACAACAAATACTACAAACAGAATAAAATAAAAAGTTGAGACTCCCATACAACAAACGTGATTTTTTCCGTTTTGTACGGAACCCGACTCGCACTTGACCGGTTCTATTTTACATTCGAATTTTATTACCGTTCAGTACATCCGTTCAGGTCAGAATTAATGTTGCCAACTTAGTTGTTTTACAAAGTTTTACTACTAAATTTAGTAATCTATTTCCTCTTTAGTAGGAATTTAGTTGTTAGTAGTAGTTTTGTAGAAAATAGCCAGACAGTAAACATAATATGCAAAATGGCCTGCTTCTATGTGTTATTGAGACACCTTATCATAATAGCACATACACACACGTCCGTAAGTCGCTTCAAACCGATTTAATACCGATTTAATTTCTATATACGTAATATTTCCTAGTTACTATATTTTTTTTCTTTAACGGTAAAATTATCATATTTTTAATATATTAAAACTAAAAATGCAGTGGCTTTTTGTGTTTTTTAGGGATTCCCACGTTTAGTAGCTTTTTTTATAGTTTTTGGTACGCTTTTAGTAATTTTTAGTAGAAAACGACGTGAGCTTAGTAGTTTTGCAAAAACAGAGTTGGCAACACTGGAACGAATCACTTCAGACCATCCGGCCGACTGATGCGATCTCGGGGACTTTGCGATTTGGTTGAGTGCTTGATACAAGTGTTCAAGCTATTTTTAAGGTTTTCTTAAGGAATTTCGTATCTGTTCTAGATCCTACCTTCTTGTTTGTTTACCTAGTGTGTGTCTGTGTTGTTTATGTTTGTTTGTTTACACGTAAGTAGCGTAGTTAATTATATATCATGGATAAAGATTGATAATGATACCGCCTGATCCCGGCGGTACGCCAGGAGGTTATGTTACTCCACCGAATGGTGTAAGTAGTGTTAGTTTAGACAAAATTCCGAATAAGCGTCCTAGGCGTAATTCTCCTATCCAAAATAATACCGACAATAACCTGGCTTCTCCATAAAATGATAAAGTAACCTACATAAGACCTGATTTTTGACGTGACAACGTCTTATAATTCGATGGAGCCGGCTGCACGCACGAAAAAACATGACTCATGCTGTTACCGGCGTTACCTCGCTAAACATGACGTTGTCACGTTCAACTATCGTCAGTAAACCGACTTTACAGACAACCGATTTTTTGATAAACGAAAATACTCTTTATCTGATTTCCCTCTATATATTGTAGTGCATGTGTCGAAAACAGACTCCACAAATAACACTAATAGTCAGATCTGACCCATGGAGTTTGGCCGTTACTTATTCCAGAACAATTTTAATAGAGTTTCACTTGGTGGCGTAAAGCGAATAGGTAGAAACTGTGTGTCGGAAGAACTACTGTAAGAAATGTCGCTCCCATGGAGGAATTTGTCCTTAACTGCATTACACCCACTGATTATGGTGAGGTTATAAAGGCACGTCGTATGTGCCGTAAATCCATAGATCCTATCAGCGGCACGACATGGATACCCACCCAGACTGTTGTTGTGACTTTTAATGGACATAAAATTCCTCCTCATATGTATTTATTTTACACTTCCCTTCCTTTAGAATTATATAAGCTCCCCACTATCCAATGCAACAGGTGCTGTAGGTTTGGACATGTTAAATCTATTTGTAGGTCGGACCCTAGATGTTACAGGTGCTCACAACCACATGAGAGTGACACTTGTAACATTCAAATGGCCACCTGCCTCTTCTGTTCTGGCGCCCATACGGCTAACAACCCTAAATGCCCAGAATTTGTGAGACATAAGGAAATTAAGGTTGTAATGTCTGAAGAAAATATATCCTATGCAGAAGCTTCAGCTAGGTTCCCAAGTGTGCTTAGAGCATTTACAGACGTTGTAGCCACTCCTGCAGCTACTCCCTAACAAACACACCGATTCACTACCTCTCCCCCTCGTACAGTCTCTTACAGAAAAACTGTTTTAACCCCCCCATCGTACCCTCAGCCTGGCTACAATCGTCTTGCCCACCAATGAATTATCCAGAACCCTATTTCTGAGACCCCTAATGGATCCGCTTTTCCTAATAACTTCTTGTCCATGAATGACAATTTCCCTGAACTACTCTCCTCCCTTTTATTAAATTTATTATCCCGTTTCAGTGACACTGGGATGGGTATGTCCAATACTCTCCATGAAAACTTGACTAAGCTGGTGAACATTACAAACACAAACTCTTTAAATAACAATGGCTTAGAGCAGGGGTCTCCAAACTTTCCAGCCTTAGGGCCATACTGATTACTCCAGTAAGTTCCGAGGGCCAAAACCATATTATCATTGTTGCCGGTGGTAAAAAGTGAAATAGTCCACTGATGAAAAAAAAAGTCCGAAAAAGTACGCAACGTTTAAAAAGGCTGCAAATCGGACTAAAGTCCGCAAAACGGCAACACTGCATATTATTAATTTTCCTGTCATTATCTGTAATTTCTAGATTAGTCGTAGAGTACAAGCCATAAGGAGTAACGTCACACGATATCTGGTGGACACAAGCGGAAATAGGTAGTACCTTCTATCACTAACAGATGGCGCTAATAGCATGTACAAATAATCTCGTTGGTTCGAGAAAGTTCTGGTGTATTCCACTGACTTCTAGATGGCAGTAATTGGAATATATAGAAGGCTAGTGGCGCAACCGCAAGTCAGTTCCTATGACACTGTTGTGAAATAAAATAGTGCGTACCTCCTTAAAACGTGTTTGTGCGTGTTTAAGTTTAAGACATCTTTGTAACAGTATTTTGATTTGAATTGTTGCTTTTGTGTGTGATTTAGTAGTATGGAAAAGAAGCGAAAAATTGATAGTGAATGCAGAAAATTCAAAGATCAGTGGAACATTCAGTATTTCGTAATTGAGTCCAGTAACAAGGCGCTATGTTTGATTTGCAATGAAAGCATAGCCGTTCTCAAGGAATATAACATTAAACGTCATTATGAAACATTAAGAAATTGATACTGTTTCAATCACAACTACGAAGTAAATGTTTTTCACATTTTAAAACATGTGAAATATTCAGCCACACCACTGAGACTGAGTTTCCTATCGATTTTGCAATCGAAACTTTGAGTGCTTTGAAAATAAATTTTGATACTCGTTTCTCGGACTTTGATGCCATTGTGAATCAAATTAAGATTTTTCAGAATCCTTTTGATACCGACATTGAAACCCTAGGAACTTCAAATGGAAATGATTGATCTACTGTGCAGTGATATAATTAAGAACAAATATCAAAACTCATCTTTGTTGGAATTTTATAAGGGTCTTCCACAGACACAATTTGATAATTTGCATAAATTTGCTCGTGGGCTGTTTTCTGTTTTTGGTACTACTTATTTGTGTGAGAAGACCTTCTCCAAAATGAAGTACACAAAAAATGTTTACAGATCTAAATTAACTGATGAGCATCTTAAATCTCTTTTAATAATTGGTACAAGTAAAATTAGTTCACAACTACAAACTATTGTCAGTGGAAAATCTCAATTACATAAATCTCATTAGTATTTCATATGTCATTATGCTTGTTATAAGTTATGTTTTTATTTAAAATGTATAAAATGTTAGTTGGATTCATTTCAATAATTTGTTAGTTATTATATACTGAAGTTAAATTTTCTGCATATTATACATGTCTTTACTCATTACAATTCTGTGTTTCTTTATCCAACTTATCACAAAAACAATAACAATAAGCCTACAACAATGTTATGAGTAGTTAGCCCGTGACCATATCAATGTAGATGTCATATTAATAATTATTCAACATAAAATTAGAATACTTCAGTAAACTAAATTTAATTTGCTATAAAAAATATGTTCTCTAAAAGGAGTTTTCAAGTATGCTAGCTCTCCGCGGGCCGGACAAAATCTGTCCGCGGGCCGGATGTAGCCCTCGGGCCGTAGTTTGGAGACCCCTGGCTTAGAGGATCATTGTTCAATGGAACTGTCGTAGCGTCCGAAACAAAATAAATGATATTTTATATTTTACTCATAAATTTAATCCCCTTATTTTTGCCATCCAGGAGTCTTGGTTGAGGCCAGATTCTCAATTTAGAGTCTCTAGCTTCTCCTATCTTCGGGATGACAGAAGTGATGGTAGAGCTGGTGCAGCTATTTTAATTTCTACTTCAGTAATTTTTAATTCTATCCCTCTTCCACCACATAGTAATTTTAACATTGTCGCTGTCAGAATATATTTTAACATTTCTTTTTGACGTGATAACATCTTATAAATCGATGGAGCCGGCTGCACGCACGAAAAAACATGACTCATGCGTTACCTGTTACCCGTTACCAAGTACCCAAGTACCAGCGTTACCTCGAATTGCCTTTACCTCATTATTATTATTATTGTTGTTGTTGTTGACGTTGTCACGTTCAACTATCGTCAGTAAACTGACTTTACAGACAACCGGTATTTTTTGTCTATATATTTATCTGATCTTACTTCCTCTGTCCTTTGTGAACTTTTTTCTATAATCAATCTCATCCCCCATCCAATGTTCCTTTTAGGGGACTTCAATCTCCAACATCATGCTTGGGGCTCACACAATTTTGACTCTTGCCAATCTTTTTCTCAACTCTCTTGATGATCTTGACCTGGTTATCTTGAATAATGGAGCTCAACGAGTAATCCCAACTCAGAATCCTAGGACAGCAGTGGATTTATCTATCTGTTCTCCTTCTCTCTTCTCACAAATGTCATGGTCCATTCTTTCAAATTCCTGTGGCAGCGATCATTTTCCCATTATCCTTAGCTGGCATCTCTCCCCTATCCCGAGTATAGTTAAAAATCCCCCTAGACTTAAATTTAAACTTTCCGAAGCTGACTGGCCGTTATTTGGAGTTCTGACTAAAGAGCTAATTGCCTCCATTCCACCTCTTAATTCCCATGATTCATATATTTTATATCCCCGTCTAACGCAGGCGCTTCTTGGAGGCGCATCTGCTGCTATACCTACTCGAGGCTCTAATTGTAACCGAATTTCCTCTCCCCCATTGTGGGATGCTGAGTGCACCTCGGCATGTAAAAGACGCAAGGAGGTAGAGAGGATTTTCTCATCTGATATGACCTTGGAGAATTATAATAACTGCAAGAGGATAGCAGCGGAACCAAAAATACTTCTCTCTCACAAGAAGCGCCTGGGTTGGCATAAGTTCTGTGAGGGCTTGTCTCCCCTTTCCCTCCCGTCTCTGATTTAGACCAACTTAAAAAAGTTTCGCTGCTCCTTTTCCCCCAACTCTAACCCCTTATCGAATGACCCTTCTTCTTGGATCTTCGGATTTGCCCAAAAACTTGCACCACCTTGGGTACCTACATTTGAAGAGTGTAATATTTTTTCATCTTCTCATACTTCTTCTCCTAATGAATTCGAAACCCCATTTTCTTTTGAATTTCCCATTTTTTTCGGCTCCTGGACCTGACGGGATTCCGTATTATTTTATTGTCAAAAGCAGCCTCCATACACAAAAAGTGATACTTGACTTTCTTAATTCCATGTTTGAGGCTGAATTTCCCCCGGAAGAGTGGAAATGTCAAATAATCCTTCCCATTTTAAAACCAGGTAAGCCCGAAGATAATCCATTGAGCTATCGTCCTATTGCTCTTTCTTCCACTCACTCAAAAATTTTAGAGCATTTAATTAAAAATAGACTCGAATGGTTCTTGGAGAGTAGAGGCATTCTTGCGGGAAGTCAATTCGGGTTTCGTAAGGGCTTTAGTGCTATGGATAGCCTGTGTACTCTAGTCTCCGACATTCGAATCGCCTTCTCGAAACAAGAGACTCTAGTGGGGGTATTTCTGGATGTGTCATCCGCATATGATAACGTACTACTTCCGGTTCTCAGGCAGACTATGCTTCAGCTGAGTATCCCTGTGAAGATAGTTAACTACGTGTGCAATTCCCATTCCGGTCGTTCTATCCTTTTTCCCATGAAATTTCACCTCCTTGTTCTAGATTGGTTTGGAAGGGTCTCTCTGAAGGTTGGGTCCGTAGTCCTCTCCTTTATAGTATTTACACCCACAATCTAGACTTATCCGTTACCTCTTTCTGCAAAATCATTCAATATGCGGACGACTTAACCCTTTATGTCTCCACCAAGGAGCTTTTAGATGCCTCTGCACGCTCAATTCTGCTCTTCATTACCTATGCGAGTGGCTCTCTGACCATGGCTTGAGTATTTCCGTGGAGAAGAGCAGCACTGTTGTTTTTTCTAGACGTAGGACTGTTCCGGACATATTTATATCCCTGGATAGCCAAATTTTCGCGGTTTCTGATAACGTTAAATTCCTTGGGGTTTATTTAGATGCTAAAATAACTGGTGTTCATCACGTAAACCATATTATTAAAAAATGTGGAAAAAACATCAATATTATTCGGTGTCTCTCTGGAGTTTGGTGGGGCTCTCACCCCTACACTCAAAAATTGATATAAAATGCCTTAATCCGAAGCCATCTGGATTACGGCTCTATAATTCTTGAACCTTGTCACAAGTCTGCTCTTCAAGAATTGGACAAAATCCAATCCATGTATCTTCGTCTAGTAATTGGTGCCATGAAATCAACTGCTAATAGCGCCCTGCAGGTTGAGTGTGCAGATCCCCCCGTAAGTTTCCGACGACAATACCTTTCGGACAGATTTCTTTTCAAGGCTCTTCAATTTGCTCATCACCCTCTTATCGCTAAGTTATATACCCTCTCCCAATTATTCCACTTTTCGACGTCATACTGGACACAAGGATCCCCCGTCTCCTTAAAAGCTTTCAAAAGTTCACAAGCTTGCCATGTCCTGTGTACCAGAGTAAGATGCTCCCTATTTATGAAGTTCCTTACGAATCCCTAGTCAAATTCCCTTTAATTTCCTTTGATACCGGCATTTTAAAAAGAAATTATTAATACAGTATACAGATACTGGTATCACATATATACAGACGCGTCCAAATTATAAAACCAAGGTTGTGTAGGTTCAGCGGTCTGGATACCAAAAGTCAACGTGGTATTAAATTTTAAATTACCTTCTTTGTCTTCTGTATTTTCTGGAGAAGCAATTGCAATCCTTGAGGCTCTATCGTTTATAGAGTCTCGTCGACTTAACAATTCCGTAATCTTTTCTGATTTGCGAAGCTGCCTACAAGCTATTCTGGCTAACCCTTTCCGGTCTCAATTTAAATACCCCTATACCTATAATAAATATAAGGCATCTTCTTCTAAAATGCATTTCACAAAATATTCATGTTGAGTTGGTTTGGATTCCAGGCCATAGCGGTATATCAGGAAACGAGAGCGCTGACCTTTACGCGAAACAAGCCACTTACTCAGGTGGCCCTGGCCAATTCAAACTTTAATGCAGCGACCTTATTCCGTTGGATAAGGAACATTTGATTACCGGCTGGAATGAGAGTTGGACTGCATCAGGAAGTGTTAAGGGCAAATTATTCTTTTTCCTGAAAAACCAGGTGTTGGTAAAGCCTTGGTTTTTTAAATACAGGAAGGCTAAAAAATTTACCACCTCTACAGTATGCCGCTTGCGTTTAGGCCACTCCTGTACCCCA
This sequence comes from Phengaris alcon alcon, assembly GCA_037179445.1. Taxonomy (NCBI): domain Eukaryota; kingdom Metazoa; phylum Arthropoda; class Insecta; order Lepidoptera; family Lycaenidae; genus Phengaris; species Phengaris alcon. The sequence goes on along the minus strand of JAYRCH010000317.1, from coordinate 1,030,385 downwards.
GTGTTCCATAATAAAATTAGGGTTAGGGATTCCTCTTTATGTGAGTGTAGACTTGACGAAGGCACTCTTGAACATATTTTTTTCAGCTGCCCAAATCGTCTCTCTTCATTATAATGAATAATATAATATAATCGTATACGATTCACTTCCCCCTTATATCCCCTCGTCCTTCTGATTCCCAATCCCTTTTGTCTTTAGTCCATACCCCCGTTGTTGATATTCTGTGTAATTTTATTTTATCATTAATAACATTTGATTATAGATTTGTGTATCTCCTCTAACTAACACTCTGTTTTTGTCTTGTTGTTCCAGGTAAGGAGATAATATGATATGTTGTAAACATATTTAATTACGATATTTTAACTATTTTTTTCTTGTTTCACTAAGCCCTACTTTTGCGCAAAGTTATCGTCCCCGGCGACAAAGTATTTTTTTTTTATCTCGTCTGACACTGACACTGGCTATTCCTCAAGGGAGGTGATACGATTTTCCATCTTTTCAAGCCGAACTGAAGGAAAACCGGACCGTGTATGGGACCCTTACGTAGTACACGTAGTTACATTCTCTTTGGTCAGTACGACCATCCATAGATGTTAAGTACTACTGAAAAGTAGTAGTACTTTTCATCTATGGCTACTACTGAAACGACCATCTCTCTATATATATACTGTATTATCTATGCGACCAGTAGTATTACTCTTCAGTAGTGTTACTTATCATCTATGGTATTACTTATCATCTTTGCCTTCAGTCACTGTTACCAACTTAAGGGTTTTCCCCCCAGATTCAGGGGGTAAATAAGTGAAATGGGATTTTTTTAGGGGTCTGAAATTTTTAGGGGTATTTTCAGGGATTTTTTGACTCTTTAATATATTTAAACTGATAATATTAATATTTATTTCTTGATCTAGCGACTTATAATGACATCTAGTAGTTATGTAATTCTACAACCACTCTGTAGTGACTGGCGGCTATACTGGCGCTACTGGCGGTTGTACTTTAACGTATGTTTAACATTAGGTTATGTCAGATAGGATACCGCCAAAAAAATAGATTAAGAATATTCTTACGACAATTGTTATTTCGATTTTGATTTGTACTGTGTGTCGACAAGAAATGTGTTAATGATGCCGAAGGAAAATAAAAATAAAAAAACGTACAGTCAGAAGTACACGAAGATTTGGGAAACAGATCCAGATCTAAAAGGTAAATAGATTTTATTGCATTTTTGTAATTTATAAATGATCAAGACAAACAATTCAATTCAATATTTATGATTTTTTATTTTACAATAGTATCATCGGCGTCATCTAACTACGGCAGTACTCGTTCTTCAATCAAATTTATAAAAGGTATTTTTATTTAGGTATATAGGTAGTTGTTGCAGTGGATAAGTCGGTCAGTGGGTGATGTTTGATATGTTATGGCTTTTTCAAAGTTTATTTCGGATTTGGACATAATGCATACTTAAACATTATTTATAAAAATTGATTGTTTTTTTTTAACCATTTATGTTCTGACTGCTTTGACTTTTTGAGAAATTAATTGAGTGGTGTTGGTGTTGCCATGGTTGAATGTTTCCCTATTTTTTCACGAAAATTAAAGCATGTTGTGATTATATTTCCCAACTAAACTTAAAATTTTTTACAATTTATGTTTTTATTGCAGATTGGCTTGCACCAGATGTTACGAGTGAGACATTGGCGACCTGTAAATATTGCCGTGTTGTGTTAAAAGCTCATAAAAAAGACTTGGTTAGTCACGCCAAAACTGAAAAACATAAAAAAGCCACAGCCTGGGAAAAATCAGCAAAAGCATATAAACCTATTACTGAAGTATATAAACCAGTCTTGTCAGAAAGCACGAAAATTGCCGAGTTAAAAATCGCTGCCTTTATTGCCGAGCACTGTTCCCTGTTAACTGTAGATCATTTGATTAGTATACTCCCTCAATTAGATCCTTCATCAGATGCTCTAAAAAACCTAAAAATTCATCGAACTAAGTGTTCAATGCTAATAAAAAATGTACTTGGCCCATCGATGCTCGAAGCTTTGGTTGAAGATATAGGAGATTTTCCGTACTCTATTATAATAGATGAAAGTACTGATCTTTCGACACAAAAAGTGTTATGCATTATGATTCGCTTTCTTTCTCACAAGGAAAAGCAAGTTGTTACAACTTTTTACCGAATAATACAGATAACAGAATGTGATGCAAAAAGTGTGCATGAAGCAATTGTCAATCAACTTAAAGAGGATGGCATAAAAATTGAAAATATGATCGGAATTGGCATTGATGGAGCAAACGTTATGGTTGGTAAACATAATTCTGTGACTGCTATTTTAAAAAGAGAACTGCCTGATTTAATTGTTGTCAAATGTGTTTGCCATTCTTTGCATTTATGCGCGGAAAAGGCGGCTGAATCATTACCACGCCAATTAGAATTTCTTGTAAGAGAAATCCATAACTGGTTTTCATACAGCCCTAAACGTTTGGACTATTACAGAACATTGTATGAAACCATTAATAATAACACTGATCCGAAAAAAATCCAAGGACTTAGCGGAACTCGCTGGCTCGCTCGTTATCAAGCTATTAACACAATATTGGAGCAGTGGGAGGAATTAAAGCTGCTTTTTTCTATTGCTAAATCTGATGACAAATGTTACATGGCGGAACAGCTTTATGATATCATGCGGAGGCTTCCTTTTAAAGCTTTATTGATTTTTCTACCAAATGAATTAAAACATGTGACACAATTAAAGTTACTTTTTCAAAGTAACAATGTTGAACCTATTAAATTGTTTGAAGATTTGTTTTTGTTATACAAAAATTTGCTAATTTGCTAATACGACCTTCACAGTTAGAAAAATTGGTGGACTCTGAACTGATAGAATTTAATTTCCGGGAACATCTGATGCATACAGCATCAATGTATTTTGGTTTTGACTTTCATACCATATCACAACAACTTGAAGAAAAGGATCTGTTGGATGTCAGGGAACGATGCAAGAACTTTTTATGTTCTCTGGCCGAGCAGATTCAGAAAAGGCTTCCAGATAATTTATCACTGTTGAAAACGGTTGCTGATTTGCACCCAAGGGTTGCTACATCTCAAGTCAAACCCGATATAAAACCATTATTGAATCACATTCAGCGAACTCATATATATGGCCATAAAAATGACATCGAGTCTGAGTGTATTTTAATTAAGTAATAAAATATGGACGAATACCTCTTCTTCAACTGATTTTTATTTTGAAGTTTATAATGATTGTGACGCAGCTGGCTGTAAACGTTTTGAAAATATTTCAAAATTCGGATTAGCATTTACCACTGTTCCATTTTCAAACGCGAGTGTCGAACGTGCATTCTCAGTTTATAATGTCATTAAAAATAAATTGCGGAATAGATTATCTATTAAAATGTTGCAAAGCATCATGATAGTCCGATTTACATTAAATCGAAATGGTGGATCTTGTACAACATTTAATCCATCTAATAAAATGTTAAATTTATTCAATTTTAACATGTATGATTCCAAAAAATCTGAATCTTCAGATGAAGAAGAAATATTTTATGTATTAAATAACTTATAATAAAAAGACTTTTGAAACATATTACAGCATATTATTTCTAAATCATTATGAATTTATATTTAAATTTATATATTTTTAGGGGGACAACTAAATAATTAAGGCGATTTTAGGGGTTTTTGACACAAGCTTTAGGGATAAATATTTCTGAGAGTTGGTAACACTGCCTTCAGTAGTACTACTATGCTATGCGACCATCTATGTTCGAGACCATTGCTCTAGGGTTTTAACTTTTTATTAGTAAAATCTAGGAATAAAACCATGATGAATGTGAATTCTTGCGATTTAAATAACATACATCGGGAATTAACATGTATTCTTTTCCCTGGTTTAGTTAAAAATGATGATAATGCATTACAATGTATGGGTGGTATCAGAACAATATCTCAGGTAAACATTAGAGCATGGAATTTCTAGGTTATCCGTTAATACGTTTAATACGTTTACAGTATGAATTATGATACTGATAACATATTTTTTAGATTCACAGTCAGTCAAATAAAAAACGCCTAGGCTTGAGTTTTCAGTATGATAATCCTTATGTTAAGAAAATGCATGCTGATCTACAACCAGCATCTGGTGTTGTTTTTAAGATTAAAGTAAAAAAGAAGAAAATAGGCAATGAAATTAAAAGAGAAGTTATTTCTACAAGTGTAATGGGATCTGTTAAAAGGATATATAAATTTGAATGTAAGTAATTAATTTTATTACCTAAGTTTTTTTTGTAAAAATATCTTATTTTATGAAAGGAAAATAATCCAAAGCAATACTAATAAATAACTATGCTTTCCAGCAATGAGTGATTTTCAATATCTACCAGTAATGCCAACTGTACCAGGTGGCAATCAGTTCAAGTGTCTTTTGGAGGATATTCTGCCTTCTGGATTAGATGATGTTCATACATTATTGTAAGTACAAAACGAAGTCGCAAACGAATTTTTTTAAATGACAGTTAAGACAAAGTATCCAGTCATTTATGTGAAATAAATCTTAATATAATACAGTTTCGATGCAGTCTCTACATCTTAAAACAGCAAAATGGTATTCTCTTAAATATTAAATGCAGAAATCTACTGTGATGCAAAAAATTATGAGATTGATACTTAACTGTAGTTTGAAAGTATAATGTAATTGTACTGTAGCTTCATATTATGAATCAGTGTTTTGGTAATATTCAACAGCCTCTATGATCCAGTGGCTTAGAGCTTGGCTCTCAACTCGGAGGTTGTGGGTTCGATTCCCGTATTAGAACAAAAAATGTTGTTTCCAAGTTTGGTTAGGACAATGCAGGCTGACCACCTGATTGTCTGACAAGAAAGATAATCCATGCGTCGGTATGGGCATGTAAAAAGTCTGTCCTGCGCCTGATCTCTCGCCAGTTGTGTCTGTCATCTGTCCCACTAGGTTACGAGAGTAAAGGAGGAAGTGAGTGCACTTGTGTAGTGCGCACACACTTGGACACGATAAAATAGCTATTAATATTTTGTAAAATATTGTTAATATTCAACTATGTTATGATACTCTCTGATACCATTATTTTAATATTTTATAATTATTCAAGTTAAATTTATTTACTGCATTTTTTTAGGAATCCCATCCCATCATTCATATTACCAGCAAATTTCACAAGAAGTGATAAATCTATAAACTATTACTATACAGATAAAAAGATTTACTGCCAAAAAGAAATTAAAAGTGAATCTGGTGTAGAAGGAGATGTAGATACACATAAAATGAGAAATGATCGTAGCATTCCTGTTGCCAAATATACATTCAATTTAACCAATGACGTACCTACAGAGCCACATGATTATTACATACAACAGAAAAAAGCCCGAGAAGCTACTTATCCTCAGTTTCAAAATGAGTTTGAAAAAATTTCAAAGGTAGATATATTTTTAAACTCCTGTTATTTATTCTGTTATTCTGTAAATTACATCCTTACTAATATTATAAACGCGAAAGTTTCTAAGAAGTGATGAATGGATGTGTGGATGCTTATTACTCTTTCATGTAATAACTTCTGAACACATATTGATTAAATTTGGTATGGTAGTAGTTTAGATTTAGACTCTCGATTAACCTGATTTATTGATAGATTAACAAAATGTATGTTTCCCGCGGAATTTATTTTTGCGCATACAAAGTAGCAGGCAACATCTAGTAATTTATATGATTGCTATGGTAATAATGTTAACGTTACAGATGTTTGATGAAAGGCCTATATGGTCCATGAATCATATAAGATTTCACACTAAGGTAAAGACTTCTTTATTGAAAATAATTTTACCTTGTTTGGCAATTTATATGAGAGAAGGTCCTTGGAGGATGATGTGGGTTAGATATGGCTATGACCCTAGAAAGGACCCTGAGGCAAGAATATATCAAACACTCGACTTTAGATTGAGACACTCCGGTATGATCCTGTTTTTTTAAACAAAGTATTCTCATGAACTTTGGCAGTAATTATTAAAAGAATATTCATTTCAGCTGGTGTTCACACTATGGTTGAATCAAAAGACGATTCTTTACATGTGAAAAAAACAGATCGTAGGGTAAAAAAGTTTATTGTAGAAGAACAAGCCGTAGAAGAAGTCAAAGAAAGTAGTGTTTGTTTTCGTCCTGGAATGATACTGACACAGCGACAAATATTTTACCAGGTAGTTTCTCTTAAGTTTATGAGTTTGTATGAGTTTGTGTTGCTGTTTTTCATATCAAAAGTGATTCTATTTTCCTTATCTCTTTACAGCATTCTTGTTAATGGCGACACATTTAAAATTTTGTCACCGGACTCAAGACTATCAAAATTATTATGTATGAGAGTGATTTAGGACTTATCCATGGTCAAGAATTTTTTTAAAAAGCTAATATAATGCTAAGAGCGTTTTTACATTACACAATACGATATCGCTTATCGCACCAATAACACCGATAGTTCACATAGACATGAAAAAGACAGGTATAAGTTACATGTTTTAATATGAAACTTATCAGTCTTTGTCATCGTTGCAAAATCGGACATCGGATTGGATATTGAAAAAACGCACTTATGCCAAAGATATAAGAGCGTTTCTCGTCTGTTATCGGATATCGGCATGGCGTAATGTGAAAACGTCCTAACACTGTTGTAGTACTGCGACATAGAGGTGCCGGAGGTGCAGGCGGCGGTGGCGGCGTGCTCGTCGTTCTGCCACCACAAGATGGGCTGGATGCCGCCCGGGCTGGACGACGTGTGTCGCAACCACGTGCTCGGCTACGCCAAGGAAGCACTGCTAGCAAGAAACGCTGACCTCAAATTCGAGGTGAGTCCAAAAGTATGTTCGCATGTTGTTGTCCGTGGGAGAGCCATAGTACAGAGAGCCACGAGTGCGGCCGATCAAATAAAATTATTTATTCACGTGAATGTGGTTTTTAACCATCTTCCAAAAAAAGGAGGCGGTTATACATTCGGCTGTTTTTTTTTTGTATGTTCAACGATAATTCCGCCGTCTATGGACCGATTTTCAAAATTAATTTTTGATCTAAAGGGCATAATCCCAAGTTGGTCCCGTTTTCACCAAAGTGGTGCCCTGATGATGGGATCCATGAGGAATCGAGGGAACTCCTCTAAATTTATATGGACACATTTATGCTACCAAAAAGTAAGATTTTGCACCAAGGTATTCTCTGGATTTAAAAGTATTGAACAGTACTTCTGGGTCGTTACAGATACATTTTTGGGGATTTCGGCGTTTAAAGAACTGAAAGCATATGCCACTATGTCGATTACGGTAATCATCATCATCAACACTATCATCACATCATACATCATCACATTATGTTGATATAATAGTTACTTCTCATAGTACATCGACACGTATATCTTTGAACATTACTCTGCCGTTTGTCGAAGCATTTTCAAAATTCTTTGTTTTAAAAAGAATATAATTCAAAATTTAAGCTTTTGTACCAAGATATAACCCTGGATCCAAAAGTACTGAACATAACTCCTGAGTCCTTATAGATACATGGTTGAGGATTCCGGCGTTGTTTAAAGAACTGCATGCATATGCCATCATACCATTTACAGTAATCATCATCACCACCATCTTCACAAGAAACACCAACATATTATGATGACATAGGTACTCACTACTCATCAGAGTTTGGTGCACCGATATCAATGTGTTCATAATAATATAGATATAAATTTAACTATAACGAGAAATATTATTATTTTTAAACAAAAAATTAAAACTGACTTCAAAGTAAAAATGCACAAAAGAGTATAAAATAAAACTTATTTTTTAAATAATTCCCCTTTTAAATTCGGCACAATGGTGGTTTACAGTAACTGATGAGAGTACATGCATATCTACGATTACAATGGTGTGTGAATATCTAATAATTTTAGTCAATTAACACAGTGAGATTACTTTAAAAAAATAAAAAATCGTATCAGTCATTAATTAAATTACAATTATAAATAAAATATGATGTCATTTCCTAGTATAATTAAAGTAAGATAATTCATCACAGTACGAATAAACAAAATTTAACCTCAAAATTTAACAATTCATAAATAAAAAAATAAAAAAATTAATAGCAGAAATAACAATAATTATGTTATGTTAAAATAAAATTTCGCTCATGTCAAGAATTTTCACCTAAAATATAATAATTTAATTGCAGAAAGCTAGCAGTGACAGTGAACTAAGTTCTGACGATGAGACGCACAGTTCGACGTTGAGGGACGCCGTAGACAGTCACGTCGAGGAACCATCGACGTCAGCTCTCGAATACTCTATGGCAGATACAAGTCTGTCGTGATAACACACGGGTAGACATGGGCAAAGTTTTTATTCTCGGTGGGTAGATTTGATAAAAACTCGGCATTTTGGGCATTTATATTTTTATGTCCAATAAATGCCCAATCACTGGGCATAAAAACAATTGACACTGTATTCGAATAATTTGAGCTAGAAGAAGCTAAAATCTAAAATAAAAGCAATCGAGAACCCATTGTTATCGATCGCCGGCTTAGAACTCGCCGGGTTCATTTATTTCGCAGGTCGGATACTTAAAGGTTAATTAGAAAAACATACTTTAATCTGAATAATTATTAGTCTTTATTACAATTATTTTCAAAAATCGTGTTAAATAACATTTTTATTTATTTTTTGTAAAATATCTTAATGTATGCGCACGCACGCCGCACTACTTTATGTAACTAATACTTATTTAACATAGACCCATATATTATTATAGAGGTGGGCGGAGGTATGTCGAAGTTAAAAGTGTCCACACTTAAACTGACTCACTTTTGTGGTTGTTTGGGGCCATCTATCATCTTGAGATTTGCTTTACGCTGTTATATTCAGTCCGCTTATATTATTTGACATAATCTTCTGAAATCAAGATGGCCATACCGTAACTTTTTCTTGTATGAAGATGTTTTCTGTCAAATGTTTACTAATAATAATAATATACAATATCCTTTTCACGCTTTACTTTTTGTTATTATGTCATTAGTGTCAAAAATGTATAATTTTGCCTACAAGTCCGCGGCCTTGGATTTGCAGGCTGGACCGTGAGTATGACGCAATACCCAGGCGGATTAACCAGAAGGCTGAGTAGGCTGAAGCCTAGGGCGCCAAATTTTAGGGGGCGGAAAATGTGGCCAAAACATTATTTGCCTTTTGCCTTGATTTTCGATCACTTTTTACCTTGATTTTCGATCACTTTTTACCTGACTACGGCGAAGCCAAAAAGTAGGGTAAAGATTTTGGCAATCAATGTATGTATGTATGTTTGTTTCCTCGTAGCGTCTAAACTACTGGTCTGATTTTAATAAATGAGGTGTCAATAGATTCGTAATGATGCCGCGGGTAACATAGGCTATATATATATTTTCTTAATTTTGTATTTCGAAAGTCATCACATGTTTCGTATCAAAAGGTCCTACCGAGTATACCACAAATATGTATATATATTATACGAGGGCTGCACTAAAAGTATCGGGAATGGAATATTTCCACTGTTCCTGTCATATTAAAATCTTTTTAATTTAAAACCCCTTGGTTTTAAAAATCGAATACCGTTTATTTATTTAAAAAAAGATTCTCGGTCTTGTCACAAGGTCTTGTCAAACTTGTTTAGTCGTTGAGAAAATGGAATTGACTCGAGAAAATTCTAGAGCGATGATTTATTATGACTTTCGAAGTGGTTTAACACAAAAACAGTGTGTTGACCGGATGATTTCTGCATTTGGTGATGAAGCCCCATCCAAAACCACAATTTATCGCTGGTTTGCTGAATTTTAACGTGGACGTGTCAAGCTCAGTGATGATCCCCGTCAAGGTCGTCCAAAAACTGCAGTCACCCAAGAAAACGTTGATGCTGTGCGTAAGCTGATTGAGGAAGATCGACATGTGACATACCGCGAAATTCAGGCAACTTTAGACATTGGCATGAGTCAAATACAAATATTCTTGCATGAACAATTAGGTGTAAAAAAGTTGTTTTCCCGATGGATACCGCATTTGCTGTGAAGAGCAAAAAGCGGTTCGCGTTACTTGGTGCGTCAGAACTCTCGAAAGATTCCACGCAGGATCCTCAAATGCTGTATACAACATCGTATCAGGTGACGAATCCTGGATATACGCGTACGAACCCAAAACAAAAAACCAGTCACGAGTTTGGGTGTTCGAAAATGAGTTAAAGCCAACAAAAATTGTTCGTTCACGGAGTGTTGCAAAAAAAATGGTGGCCACGTTTGTCTCCAAAACCGGCTATGTTGCGACTATTCCTCTTGAGGGACAAAAAACGGTTAATGCAGAATGGTATGCTAACATTTGTTTGCCACAGGTCGTTTCTGAACTCCGTAAAGAGAACTGCAACCGCCGCATCATCCTCCATCACGACAATGCGAGTTCTCACACCGCGCACAGAACAAAAGAGTTTTAAGAGCAAGAAATCATAGAATTATTAGACCATCCGCCGTACAGCCCCGACCTAAGCCCTAATGATTTCTATACTTTCCCTAAAATAAAGAATAAATTGCGTGGTCAGAGATTTTCATCACCTGAAGAAGCTGTGGACGCCTACAAAACGGCCATTTTGGAGGCCCCAACTTCCGAATGGAATGGTTGCTTCAATGATTGGTTCCATCGTATGGAAAAATGTGTCAAATTTCGCGGAGAATACTTCGAAAAGCAATAAATACATTTTTAAATAGTAATGTTGTGTCACTTCCTTGATTCCCGAAATTTTCAGTGCCGCCCTCGTACATATTTGTGGCGTGCCGGCACAAATATGTCAAAATACACGTTTAAAATGCGGTCTTACAAACCCAGTTGTCCAATTTTCGAACATTACGTAATATAAGACTGACTATAAATATATAATAATTTTTATATTATACATAATATTATTATTACCTTCATATATTTTATTTTATAAATATTATAATATTATTATTATTATCGTTCTTAAAATCTAAACAAAAAAATTGGCTCGCTCCATGCTCGTGAAGAAGATATTATTTTTAATTTCAAGTGTTTTGATTAGGTACTTATTAATATTATTCCAAAAACATGTTTGATTGGGAAAAGGAAAAATAAGAAATAAAAAAATAAGTTAAAAAACTATAACCCGACTACGTTATAAAAAAACTAAAAAGGCCGAAACAAGAAAATAATTCAGATAGAAATCCAGAAATGCATAGGTACAAAAATGGTCAAGGTAGACCCGTGGTCGAACTTACTTCGTATCTTATACTTCAAACGAGATAATCTTGTATATATAATCGTAATCTTGGCAACGGCTGCAAGTATTTACGTGAAATTTAGTAGACAGGCTGTTTTCGGGGAGAAAAATCGGTCTAGCTAGGTTTTATCCATGGGAAACTGCACATTTTTAAGTTAGTTATTTAGTCGTGCAACAGTATATTAGGTCTTTATCTATGAAATTGCCGTTTTGTATGAAAAAATTGAAACTAATTTTTTTCATGTATTTTTTATTTGTATTAATCGAAGTAATCACCCATGCAATCAATGCATCTTTGCCAACGCAGTGGCAGTTTAATGAAGAAATTCCTTCTTAAAGAAATCAGCTGGACGGGACGCAACAAATTCTTCAAAGGCATTTTATACTGCCTCTCGGGTATTGAATTTTTTTCCCGCCAAGAAGTTATCCAAATTCTGGAAAAAGTAGTAGTCTGTAGGCGCATGGTCTGATGAGTAGGGCGGATGACGGAGAGCTTCCAACCCCAGTTCTTGCAACTTGAAGACCGTCTGCTGTGCAGTATGAGGTCGCGCGTTGTCGTGCAGGAGCAGCGGAGACGAGCGATTGACCAATGTTGGTTGGAGATGTGCCAGCTTCTCCATCATTGTGTTCAGTTCTTAATAGTACACATCTGCAGTAATGCTCACCCCGTTTGGTAAGAAGCTGTGATGAATCACACCGGCGCTAGATCACCAAACAGTGACCATCACTTTTCTAGGGGTAAGTTTTCGTTTAGGGCATTGTTTAGGTGCTGAACCAGGATCCAACCAACCTGCTGAGCGCTTGCGGTTATCAAACAGAATCCATTTTTCATCGCAGGTAACAATGCGGTTCAAATTTCCTTTATTTGTGTGTCTGTTGAGCAGTGCAAGGCACGTCTCGACGCGTACTTCGCGTTAGCGATCATTGAGTTCGTGGGGCACCCATTTGTCAAGCTTTTTTACCTTGCCAATTTGACGCAAATGGACCAATGTTGTTTTGACGCTAACGTCGAAAGCTGCTGCTAATTCAGCCGTAGATTGTGTATCATCAGCTTCCACAATCGCCTTTAATTCGTCATTGTCGACCAAAGTCTACGGACGACCGCGAGGTTCATTTTTCAGGTCGAAATTTCAAGAACAGAAGCGAGCAAACCAATAACAGGTGGTGCGTTGGTTTGTAGTGTTAGCTCCGTAAACGTCGTTGATGTTGCGTGCCGCTCGTGCCGCGTTGCTGCCACGACAGTACTCATACTTATTCCATAATTACTCGAATTTTTAACGTATCCATGATGACGAAAAAGATTGAAATGCGAGGAAAATGTAACACTTATCAATAAACAAATGACTACTTTTGGAAAAAGAATTCCATTTTTTTTAATAAAATTAATTTGAAATTAGAATTCTTAGCCAAACAAAAATTATTTTGATTTGAAATGGCCAGTACTGCAGAACGGCAATTTCATAGGTAAAGACCTATTATTAATAATTTCGAGTCCGATTGGCAGTTTGGTTGTTTTTTGCGTTATTCGGAAATTAAATTTTTCAGAAATTTGTGATTCTTTTTATTTATTTTTTTAGCCTCCTAGCTAGTTCCGAGCAAAGCTCGGTCACCCAGGTACTTATTTTATGATTCTAAGATCGAGATCGTTACACAACTTGATACTTAACTATACCAAATTTCATCCATTTAGGTTAGTTAGTTAGGAGAGCGGACAGACAGACAGTAGGAACTATAAAGGTTCCTTGAGTACTACGGAACCCTAAAAAGGGTCAAGTAGCCTAATAGACCGGCCATACATTTTTCTTCTTCTTCTTCTTCTGGTGTCGCGATCTCCATCAGGCGATCCGTCTGCTCTTCTGCTCCCTGTACCATTATTACGCTTTAGGTATTACGTGTAGGCAGTAAGTTTGGAAACTGTAGATAGGCAGATTTAAAAGGAGATCGTGTTTACTGCAACATCAAAGGACAGAGTAATTAATGTTATAGTGGTGATAAATGTAATGAGTAGCAAAGTTCAAAATATAACTCATAACGGAAGGGCAGAGAGCGATTAAAAAGTTTGAACAAAGATAAGCATACGCCATCCCGTTAGTAATAATATATTATATTCTTTGGTCATACGAGCACGAAATAAAGAAACATTATTAATCATTTGTTTGTCGGCCCTATTATTTATATAAGGATAGGTATTTGATGTCGTTTTGGGATAAAAACAAAAAAATTACCTACGTTAATATAAATAGGTATAAATGCATATAATTACAAAACTACACATAAAATCCTAATTCTTTTTACTTTTATCAAGTTGTAATACGTAATTATTTCGTAATTTATAAAAAAAAACAGAATTTTTACATGTTCGAAAATAAAAAAGTTTTTTGGCTTAGAATAAGATTTTTTTCTATATTAAATCAAAGATATTTCAAAATTCTGTGGACCACCGATTCTCAAAATTCTTTGTTTGATGTTAAGGGTTTAATCCCAAGTTGGTTCCGTTTTCACCAAAGTGGTGACCTGATGATGGGATCCATGAGGAATCGAGAACTCCTCGAAAATTATATGGACACTTATGGTGATTTCAACTTTTTCTGAAGTAGTCTAAGCACATGCTACTAGAAAGTAAGTGTTACATATTGACAAAAGTAAGTGTCAATGTCATTTTTGACATTGACAGATGTCATGAAGTAAAGCCTATTTAGTTTTTTAGTATTTAGTATTTAGTATTTCAGTTGGCCAAAAGGCTATAAATAGTGTAGACGTAGGTATATCGTTATGTTAGGCATATACCTCATATTATGTAATACGTAATCAGTGTTAAGCACCAATAAAGGAGAATTATAATAATTGTTGCTGTATTATTATCATCACCACTCAGACACACATCAGGACTTACAATCAAGAGGTCAAAGCCCGCTACAGTAAGATCTTGCACCAAGTAAGATCTTGCACCAAGGTATACCCGGGATTCATAAGTACTGAACAGAACTTCAGACTCCTTATAGATACAGGTTTGGGGATTTCGGCGTTGTTTAAAGAACTGCAAGCATATGCCACTATGTCAATTACGGTAATCATCATCATCAACACCATCGCCACACCATACATCATCACATTATGATGATATAATAGGTATTTCTCATAGTACTTTACATCGACACGGATATCTTTGAACATTAGTCATTACTTTGCCGTATGTGAACCTATTTGAAAAATTGTTTTGTTGTTGTAAAAGTTATAATTCGAAATTTGTCCCTTAGTCACCAAAGCGGAGACCTGATGAGGGGATCCATGATAAATCGAGGGAACTCTTCGAAATTTATATGGACACATGTTCTTTTTCTGAAGTATTCCAAGCATATGCTACCAAAAAGTAAGCTTTTGTAACAAGGTATACCTCCAAAAGTACTGAACAGAACTCCTGAGTCCTTATATATATATATATATATATATGTTTGGGGATTCAGTTTTGTGCACCGATATCAATGTGTTCATAACTTAGGCCTTTTCATACGTTATTGGAGGATTTATACAGTATTCTCCGAGCGAAGTAACCACTCTTGAAATACTGTAGTGCCTGGGACAGTCAGCACATACGGCATTCTCACAACATAGTCAGCCTAGTGCAGAAGAATGACTGGTCAATACGTCTGGGGCCAACCATGTGCGGGTTTCCTCACGATGTTTTCCTTCACCGTTAGAGCGTCCGCATAATGTACTTCTGAAAAAGTCTCATTGGTACACGCCAGAACCTGGGAATCAAACCTGCACTCTCTAGAGTGCGAATCAAACGATCTACCCACTAGGCCATGGAGCTCTTAATATTAATGTGTTCATAATAATATAGATAATAAATTTAAGTAAAAAGATGTTTTTTTTGTATTTTAAACAAAAAACTAAAACCCACTTTCAAAGTAAAAATGCACAAAAAGTATGAAATAAAAATTATTTTCTAAATAATTCTCCTTTTAAATTCGGCTAAAATTTTAACTATTTCTCTACTCAATTTTTTTAATTTTGAAGTCGGTACCAGCCCAAACAACATCCTGATAAAACAATATTTAAAATAGAACTCATGTTCAAGTTGGCTGGTACCGACTTCAAAATTAGGAAGATTGAGTAGAAAATTAGTTAAAATTTTAGCCGAATTTAAAAGTTGAATTATTTAGAAAATAAGTTTTATTTCATACTTTTTTGTGCATTTTTACTTTGGCAGTCGGTTTTAATTTTTTGTTTATTAGTATACCTACTGATTAAGTGATTACTTTGTATTTCAACGATGTAAAATTCAACCTGAATCTTAGTGACCTAAAGGACAGGCTAAGCTAAGCCTAGTGCAGGCGCTAATGTTACACAAAATTAATGATATTGTATAAATCTTGATTTAAGTATGCGTGTAATAAACAACATTGTACTCATACAGATAGGTACGAGGGCGGCACTGAAAATTTCGGGAATCAAGGAAGTGACACAACATTACTATTTAAAAATGTATTTATTGCTTTTCGAAATATTCTCCGCGAAATTTGACACATTTTTCCATACGATGGAACCAATCATTAAAGCAACCATTCCATTCGGAAGTTGGGGTCTCCAAAATGGCCGTTTTGTAGGCGTCCACAGCTTCTTCAGGTGATGAAAATCTCTGACCACGCAATTTATTCTTTATTTTAGGGAAAGTATAGAAATCATTAGGGCTTAGGTCGGGGCTGTACGGCGGATGGTCTAAAAACTCTTGTTCTGTGCGCGGTGTGAGAACTCGCATTGTCGTGATGGAGGATGATGCGGCGGTTGCAGTTCTCTTTACGGAGTTCAGAAACGACCTGTGGCAAACAAATGTTAGCATACCATTCTGCATTAACCGTTCTTTGTCCCTCAAGAGGAATAGTCGCAACATGGCCGGTTTTGGAGACAAACGTGGCCACCATTTTTTTTGCAACACTCCGTGAACGAACAATTTTTGTTGGCTTTAACTCATTTTCGAACACCCAAACTCGTGACTGGTTTTTTGTTTCGGGTTCGTACGCGTATATCCAGGATTCGTCACCTGATACGATGTTGTATACAGCATTTGAGGATCCTGCGTGGAATCTT
Organism: Phengaris alcon alcon; assembly: GCA_037179445.1. Classification (NCBI taxonomy): domain Eukaryota; kingdom Metazoa; phylum Arthropoda; class Insecta; order Lepidoptera; family Lycaenidae; genus Phengaris; species Phengaris alcon. Next base: position 1,013,952 of record JAYRCH010000317.1, on the reverse strand, counting down.
TCGAGAGTTCTGACGCACCAAGTAACGCGAGCCGCTTTTTGCTCTTCACAGAGCAAATGCGGTGTCCATCGGGAAAACAACTTTTTTACACCTAATTGGTCATGCAAGATTATTTGTATTTGACTCATGCCAATGTCTAAAGTTGCCTGGATTTCGCGGTATGTCACATGTCGATCATCCTCAATCAGCTTACGCACAGCATCAACGTTTTCTTGGGTGACTGCAGTTTTTGGATGACCTTGACGGGGATCATCACTGAGCTTGACACGTCCACGTTGAAATTCAGCAAACCAGCGTTAAATTGTTGTTTTGGATGGGGCTTCATCACCAAATGCAGAAATCATCCGGTCAACACACTGTTTTTGTGTTAAACCACTTCGAAAGTCATAATAAATCATCGCTCTAGAATTTTCTCGAGTCAATTCCATTTTCTCAACGACTAAACAAGTTTGACAAGACCTTGTGACAAGACCGAGAATCTTTTTTTAAATAAATAAACGGTATTCGATTTTTAAAACCAAGGAGTTTTAAATTAAAAAGATTTTAATATGACAGGAACAGTGGAAATATTCCATTCCCGATACTTTTAGTGCAGCCCTCGTATGTAAAATTTAAAAAAAAAATGGATATTATTCTTAATACTTAGATATTTACAACTGTAATATTTCGAGTTTCCACCCTCTTGGATTGGGCGCGCGGCGCGGCGTATCGGTTTCGTGTTTCGGGGCACAATCCGCACTAAGCGCGCTGCGCGCGTTATCAGCTGTATATAATCGCAGCCGAGCTGCGCGCGCGCACACTCGCTCCGATCTTGCACACGCTACGCCGTCGTTTCTCGCCCTTTGTCATTTTCACCGGTGCGGGAGTTTTCTCTACGCGAGTTCAGTGCGTGAAAAAAATTGTGAAATTTGGACGAATTTTCAGTTAAGCTGCCGTAGGTGAGTACAATATCAGATTTGTTTGTTATAGTTTTCTAACTTTTATTGCGTATACAAGTAGCTTTTCATATCTCTTTTGTATTTATCAGAAACAAGTTTAGTTTTTTAACTTTTCATTGTTTACGAAATCGGTATGTTTTTAAGTCTAAGTAGGCTCCGAACAGGTTTATGCAATGTCCATTTTAATGTGTTTCACATATTTTAATGAAGCAAATAATCGTGCCCACATTTGCACAAACGGGTTTTTTGTTTACATTATTTGGTTATAAGACTTAAAGAACAGTTTACGAAGTACCTAACCATAATTCGAGGTTAAAAAATGTTCAAGCAGTTGTACAAAAAAAATGTCCTCTAAACGATAGTAGCCTTAGCCCTAAAGTATTTAAAGAAAATTGTTAAGTATCTAAATATTTTATTTGTAGTGCTAATTGAAAAATATCCTCAATGGTATGCGTTTTAAAAATGAAATGTCAAACATTAATCCCACTACTACTATAAATGTGAAAGTTTGTGAGGATGGGTGGATGGATGTATGGATGGATGGATGGAAGTTTGTTACTCTTTCACGCAAAAACTACTGAACTGATTTCGATGAAATTTGGTATGGTAGTAGCTTAGACTCTGGATTAAAACATAGGCTACTGTTTATCCCCAAAAAGTACAGTATTCCCGTGGGATACTATAATTTACGCTGGCGGAGCCACGGGAAAAAGCTATTACAGTATACATCCGAGTCTCGATTACTGACACAAAAAAACAAGTGATATATTTGAAAAACAGATGAAAAACTTAATATTTAAAGTATTATTATCTGTTTAGGTTGTACAGACATAAACCTTAATACCCACGCGCAGATCAATAAAGTTTGTTTGTTTACATAATAAGCTAGTAGGTAAAATTTAATATTTATTTACCTATTGTAATATCATTTACATACCAATTACATATGTCATAAGAAGAACAATGTCCGAGAGTTTAAATTACTTCAGAATTCAGATATTGTTATAATATTTAATTCATATTCAGAAAATATCGTGTTGTTTTATCAACAATAGAGTGTTGCTTTGTTTTGGTATTGGGTCAATGTGCCAGACTGAATGCACATAATAAATAGTAAAATGTAAATGCTTGTTTTTAAAAACAGAAGTCGCACGTTGTTTTATTTTCCATACTGTTCCAACTTTCAAATGTATGTCGATTCATGCAAATACTAGAGACATAGGTAGAGTTTCGAGTAACTTACCAAGACCAACGTACAAACTCCATGCTTTTAACCGACTTCCAAAAAAGGAGGAGTATATAATATATTCGACGCGTGGTATTGTTTATTTTTTGTATGTTTAAGTATTATTTAAATATAATTTTTACCTAAGATCGAAGTTTTACTCAAAATGGGTTAAGTACTATTGCACTACCGTACCTAAGTTTTCTATTTAACTAGTATTTGTTTTTAGATAATATTATATTGTAATTACTTATGAGGACTATAACTGAGCACCTAAATTAAGTGTACGAGTATTTATTGAGACGATCTCATGATAAGTGACAAAGATACTACTCCCTATAACCTATTGATTGTATTCGATAGCATCGAATTAATCACACGAAGCAAACCTTTCAAATAGGCTCTACATTATGGTTTGGTACCTTATTAGGACGGTGTTGCCTCGTGGACTCGCGGTTACGCTTGCCGGCTAGCATTAATAACATATTGATATTTTATTCGCACACAATTATATGATAATTCTATAATAACTCACGATAGTCGCTAAACAATACACCAGTGATGTCATAAGTGTTATGCCGCTAGCACAATGTGAGTGGCTGTGGTGAATTATGATGGTATAATACATAAAAAAATTGTAGTTAATAATAGTGTCTAGATTTTAACAACATTCTTTGTCGCTAAAAATTAATTTACACAATACTCAATTTATCCACAAGAGAACTGCTGGTGCTGCTAAGTGCTAGGTGCTTACAACACACTACTTGGGTATTTGCTATTTATCAGGTATCTACTCTTCTTGGACCTTATTAAGTCTGACTCTGATAACATAATTTCTTCATTTAATATTTTAGTACTGTTATAGGTATTTGGTATTTAAAGCAATCGTTCCTACTCGTAAATTAAAAATAAGTGCAAATATCAATAAAGCCTTATACATCCCCTTTAGTAATAAAATGTTTACACAATAGATAAGCTATACAATATTTTGTCCTTGTCTGATATGTTGGAAAAGGAATGTGGGGGGTTCGAATCCCGGTCAGATTAATATTTTTGTAATTCTTTTTATTTATTTGAATTTCTTAGATCTCCGGCCAAAGCTCGGTTACCCAGGTACTAAGTAATATAATAAATAATAACACATCGATGTATATTATTATACAGTAGTGGAAATATGTATGAATGTTTATATTTTAATAAACTTATGTATCCATAAGTTAAGACTTCCTTGTTTACAACTTAGGCCGTAGATGTACTAATAAAAGCAATTACAAATTACTGATTAAGACGACATGCTTCGAAAGCTGAGGCTATAGTTGTACGAGCTGTACCCAACAAGCGTTGTTCTGTCTTAACCATGACCTGGATCAAATAAATATCTACCTACACATACACCTACACCTACAACCATCTTACACCAACCTACACCTACTAGTCTTACTACCGACACCTACAGGTGATGTATAATATAATAATATCTATGGACGCTTTACACCACGTCAATCTGGCCCGTGGTAAGTATCCGAAGAATTTGTGTTACGGGTACCAGACAAAGGGAACTATGGTCTGAAAATCAGTATGCGGCAATCTTATAAAACTAAACATTAACCCTACATCATACAAATTAACTTTAAATAACTTAAACAATTCTAATCTAAGAGCTTCATACCGAACACACTCCATAAGCATATGGTGGACATCCTCGGTAACACCCCATATATCACAATTCAGGGACGCTACCTTTCGCATTAAGAATCCAAAATTGTTCAATGGAATGTGTCCAGTACGAATTTTTTATTTATTTATTTTCAATCACATACATATAAATGTCTAAATCTAAACATAGTTGCTAGCTCATTTCTGTTAAATATTAAGTCTATAAACTAGGGCTTAACGAGAGGCCTATCCTGGACGACTCTATACCAAATACCCTTCTCCTTTGACCTTAACTTTTAACTAACTTTTTGTTAGACAATTGGAAAATATATAACTTCTCTATTATATTATACGCTAATTGAACACCTCTATGTACCAGAACACATTGCATTATGTGTTATAATCCACTCTTGCAGTGCTAAAAATAACAATCTTATTACAATCAAGCATTTCGGCATATGTGATTATGTGTGTGCTTCATTAATTGCCAGTAACTCTGCATTCATAATCGAAAGATTACCAGGCAATTTAAATAGTGCACTATGTTCTAAGGCACTGTCGAAAAATGCAAAAAGGAAATCCGGCGGGAACAGTGCATTTTTCAGCGATTAAAAGTAGCCTATTTCCATCCCCGTAGTCTAATCTATATCTGTGCCAAATATCATCAAACCGGTCAGGACCGATTTGATGATATTTGGCACCGAAACTACAGGTACTTTCGGAGCCTATTCCATACAAATAAACAAGCATACAAACAAATCTTTCCTCTTTATAATATTATAGAAGTATAAATATAAGATAGAAAAACGGAAAAGAGTTTTTCCATTTTTTCAAGATTTCATTCTACAGGGACCTTTTGGTCATAATAGCAATAGAACATTTCATTAAATTAAATGTCATTTACCTTAAAAAATAATACAATATAATATTTTATTTTGTTATGTAGGTAACGAGACATAATGAGTTCCAAGGACCTTAGGCTGGTACGGGACGTTGAATTGTCACTGGAATCCAAAGAAATTGCAGAAAAAGAGTTGAGAGAGACTCCAGAGAGAGCCAAGGAGGCACTAGAAAAAATCAGTTCCCACGACTTTAGGCTGGTACGGGACGTTGAATTGTCACCGGAATCCAAAAAAATTGCAGAAAAAGAGTTGAGAGAGACTCCAGAGAGAGTCAAGGAGGCACTAGAGAAGTTAAGAGAACTGCTAAAAGAAAACACAGATCTATATTTTGGCGACGAAGATGAAATACTGACGATATTCCTGCGGCCATGCAAGTGGTTCCCAGAAAGCGCGTTAGCACTGGTAAGCACTCTTTTTATTAATACTTATTAGGTATATGGAGTAGATGGTAGGGGACCAAATGTCCGATCGAGGGTTTTGCCGGGGAGTTCAATGGGTGACGTTGCGGATTTTGTATTTCCTCATAAATTTGTGTTATTTCGGTTCTTAAGGTGTAATATTGGTAGAATATTAACCATTAAATATTCGTTAAAGTGCACAAGTGGTACAACTTCTAAAACCGTGCTATTTTGTGTTCCCGCCAAAACTCCCTAGGAACTTTCAGTAAAGCTTCTACCACTTTACTGAATCGACTGACATGACTCATGGACTGTACTGACTATTTATTTGGACTTTGACTAGACTTTAGACTTGACGATATAGGAATACGGTGTTGAAAATTGAAACGAAAGTTCTATTTCCCGCCTTTTTAACTTGACACTGGCAAACGGTTATAAGCCCATGCCATATATAAATAAATAAATAAAATGTCCGATCTGGCATGTCGATGACATCACATGTTCTACAGTTTGATTCGCGCGCTATGACGTATAATTGTATATTTTCTGAATTTCAAGTAGATAAATAATATGGTACCTCCTTTCTATAAAGATCAGTGCAATGACCACAGGGCTTCAAAATTATGATAGCTGGTAGAATATATCCAAAATAACAAATTGTGACATGTTTAGCCCTCTTTTTAATAATAGGTCTTTACCTATGAAATTGCCGTTCTGCAGTACTGGCCATTTCAAATAAAAATAATTTTTGTTTGGCTAAGAATTCTAATTTCAAATTAATTTTATTTTAAAAACATGGAATTCTTTTTCCAAAAGTAGTCATTTGTTTATTGATTAGTGTTACATTTTCATCGCATTTCAATCTTTTTTGTTATCATGGATACGTTAAAAATTCGAGTAATTATGAAATATGAGTACCGTCGTGGCAGCAACGCGGCACGCAACATCAACGACGTTTACGGAGCTAACACTACAAACCAACGCACCACCTGTTATTGGTTTGCTCGCTTCCGTTCTGGAAATGTCGACCTGAAAAATGAACCTCGCGGTCGTCCGAAGACTTTGGTCGACAATGACGAATTAAAGGCGATTGTGGAAGCTGATGATACACAATCTACAGCTGAATTAGCAGCAGCTTTCGACGTTAGCGTCAAAACAATATTGGTCCATTTGCGTCAAATTGGCAAGGTAAAAAATCTTGACAAATGGGCGCCCCACGAACTCAATGATCGCCAGCGCGAAGTACGCGTCGAGACGTGCCTTGCACTGCTCAACAGACACACAAATGAAGGAAATTTTGAATCGCATTGTTACCTGCGATGAAAAATGGATTCTGTTTGATAACCGCAAGCGCTCAGCAAGTTGGTTGGATCCTGGTTCAGTATCTAAACAATGCCCTAAACGAATACTTACCCCTAGAAAAGTGATGGTCACTATTTGGTGGTCTAGCGCCGGTGTGATTCATCACAGCTTCTTTCCAAACGGGGAGAGCATTACTGCAGATGTGTACTGTGAAGAACTGAACACAATGGTGGAGAAGCTGGCACATCTCCAACCAGCATTGGGCAATCGCTCGTCTCCGCTGCTCCTGCACGACAACGCGCGACCTCATACTACACAGCAGACGGTCTCCAAGTTGCAAGAACTGGGGTTGGAAGCTCTCCGTCATCCGCCCTACTCACCAGACCTTGCGCCTACAGACTACTACTTTTTCCAGAATTTGGATAACTTCTTGGCGGGAAAAAAATTCAATACCCGAGAGGCAGTACAAAATGCCTTTTAAGAATTTGTTGCCGCCCGTCCAGCTGATTTCTTTAAGAAGGGCATCAATAAACTGCCACTGCGTTGGCAAAGATGCATTGATTGCATGGGTGATTACTTCGATTACTTAATACAAATAAAAAATACATGAAAAATATTCGTTTAAATTTGTTCATACAAAACGGCAATTTCATAGGTAAAGACCTAATATAATACTATGTGTTTATATTAGGTCTTTACCTATCTATGTGTTTAGCATAAAAATATTGTAATGGATGCAATCACTGTCCGTAAATAGTACTTCTCGTGCGTTTACTTTTTAAATTTTCAAGGTAAATGACGTAAGGGCTTTCGTCACACCATACATTGCGCGTCGCCAGCGTCAGGGTAAATTGTACAAAATATTCACGGACGATAAAAAAAAAACTTTTTATAAGATTATAAAATCTATTATTATTTTTCAACCATCAGCTATACCTTATTATTGTTGATTGTACACATAACGTGTTAGAGCCATGCTTCGGCACGAATGGGCCGGCTCGACCGGATAAATACCAACCCCTCGAAGAAAACCGGCGCGCGTAAAAGCTTGCGTTGTGTTTCGCCGAGTGAGTGAGTTTTCCCAAGGCCCAAGCCCAAGGAGGGTTAGGGATTTTAAAGACCAGGTACGCACTTGCGCAACACCAGAGGAGTTACAAGTACAACGCGACAGTTTTTGTTATATGGTCCATTGGCGGCGGTAATCGCTTACCATGAGGCAATCCGTCGGCTCGTTCCATTTCATAAAAAAAAAACACAGAACACACGTCATATACCATGCTCTACATATTTGAGGGCTTAGAATAGAGTACTGTTGCCCAGAAGTACCAAGACGGTTGGTACTTGGAAGGTTTGTCTGCGGTAAGTGCGCAATATGTGAGGTTTCCAAATAGTTTACATTTTCGTAGTTGAACTCCAGAGAAATGCAACAATATATTACGTCATAATGTGCTTTCACTAATCTGGTCCTCTGGTAGTTTCACAAACAAAATGTGAATAAGTTAATTTTTCTCCGCACATTAGAAAGTACGTAAGTTTACTCGCATGTTAATATGCACATTATAGAGTAAGATGGGTATGAGCTGAACCCGAGACGGATTTCAAATTTTCTCTTAAATTACAGTAATTTGTCTCAACGCATACCTATATCAATTTGAGCGACTAAGGAGTCTTTGAGACAAATTAGGATAAATGTACATTTATTTTAACTAGACATCGCCCTGTGGTCGAAATCGACCATAATTTATATTTAAATATTTTAGTTTCATTTTTTAGGGTCCTTTTGCCTCTTAGATACGCAATAAAAATGTGTAAACTTTGTCTATTTATAGTGCCAGATTTACACACTTGCCGCCCACAGGCTATTCAGTTTTTGTCCCTCCCCCCCAAAAATTCCTTCTCAAAATTAGTCTTCTTATAATAATCAAGTGTACAATTGTAGTTTTTTACAATTGTCCTGTTTGAAATTTGTACCAAATAGCTATTTGAAAGTGTGACAGCGCAAAATATATTATAATGATAATGTTTTGTACGTTGAAAGCGAGCGAGCAAAAATTTCTCTAATTTCGCAGGATAAAATTGGATAAATCATTTAAAAAAAATTGTACTGGTTTAATTTGTAACAAATACCTATCTGAAAGGGTTTATGCTTTGGAATAATTAACAGCGCAAAATAGACCATTGATACAAAATAATATTAGAAATAACATTAGTATGTTCTGTGCGTTGAAAGCGAGCGAGCGGAGCGAGCGAGCATAAATCTCTCTAATTTTGCAGGTTTCTATTGGATAAATCCCAATGGACCAAAACAAATGACACACAGTAACACACTGTCGAAATCTGCAGAATCGCATTTCTCTCGATACCAAAAGAATCCGCCGCCCGCCGCTCTCATCTAAAAATTATTGAATTTAAATTGTATTTTATAATATTGAAACGCTTTTACAATATTTTGCATCGTATAATACCGCAAAAGTATAGTTCACAGAGCGTTTAGTATTTTTTTGTATTTAGACGTTAGAGTGTAAAGTATACGTTACAGTCAAAGATTTCAAAACTCAAGATAAGCTATGACGTACATTTGACAGAACAAATCTTCATACATTATTAAGTTACGCCGTCTTGGTTTTCACCATACTTCAAATGTCATCCATCTTGTTTTGACCGTACTTCAAATGTCAAAATGGCCCCAAAAATCTCAAAAGTGGGGCCATTTAATTGGAGACACTTTTTGCCTCACATGCCTCGTCTATAATATATACGTCTATGTCTAGAGTACAATTTTTTTTATTGGTAAAATTTTCGAGAATGAATTTTGTATGCAAATTATAATGTTTTTTATATTTCTGTAAGACATAAAAGTTTAGGCCACATTTACCGCCCTAGGCTTCAGCTTACACAGCCTTCTGGTAAATCCGCCTGCATATTTACTACTACATAATATTTACAGATAACACATGAAAAGATATAAACAAATTATTGACAGGCTGCTGGATTTGTAGACTGGACCGTGGTGACGGTCCTTAAAATAGGTCCAAAACCGTGAAAACGTGATTTTTGATTCAAATCTAATTTAGAGCGATTTGATGTAAAGGGTATACTTCGAAGTTGGTCGCTTTTTCATCAAAGTGGTGAACTGATGATGGGATCCATGAGGAATCTAGGGAACTCCTCAAAATTTATATGCACACATATAGTGATTTCGACTTTTTCTAAAGTAACCCACGTATATGCTATTATAGTAATCATCATCATCACCACCATCATCATACCATAAATCATGACATAATGATGATATAATAACTTCTCATAATATTTTACACCGACACGGATATCATTGAACATTACTCTGCCGTTTATGGATCGATTTTCAAAATTCTTTTTTGATGTATTGGGTATAATCCGAAATTGGTCTCGTTATCACCAAAGCGGTGACCTGATGATGGCATCCATGAGGAATCGAGGGAACTCTTTTGACTTTTTCAGAAGTAACCCAAGCATATGCCACCAAAAAGTAAGATTTTGCACCAAGGTGTACCCTGGATCCAAAAACACTGAACAGAACTCCTCAGTCTTTAAATATACGCGTTTGGAAATTTCGACATTGTGTAAAGAACTTACAGTCATCATCATGATCATCTTATATACAATACCTAAGGGAAGCTTGGCGCGAATTCAATTAAACATTCGATCGTTTATTTTAAACGTTCTTAAAATGTGTTAATAATAATTTAACAAATATCACTAAAAATGGAAAAATTATAATTATTTTCAAACAAAAAAATAAACCGACTTCCAAAGTAAAAATGCACAGAAAAGTATGAAATAAAACCTATTTTCTAAATAATTCCCCTTTTAAATTTGGCTGAAATTTTAACCATTTCTCTACTCAATCTTCAAAATTTTGAAGTCGGTACCAGCCAGCTTGAACGTGTACTCTATTTTAAATATTGTTTTATCAGAAATTAAATGAAATTAAATCAAACGCACAGTAGATAGTGTCAGCAAACTGAGGTAGCAATAATAATTATAAATTGAAATAATTAAAAAAATTCTGTCCAGTTCCATTAAAATTACGAAAAATAAAATTTCACTCATGTTTTTCACGATGAAGCAGAAAGTCAAAACTCATGGGGATTGCAATAATGAATCGACCATAAAATATCGATATAGTTTTGACAGTACAAATACAAATTTTTGTTTGACGGCGATTCTAAAATCGATTTGTTTTCAACTAATAACTGTCTCGATGGGACAACAATATCGATAAAACTTCATAAGGGTACAACGCTACAAATTTCAAACACGATGTCTACAAACTGTCTTTAGCTATATGTGTTTATGTGTGAACCAAATCCATGGTAGTGTGTGTTGCTGATATTTTCATTAATTTTAAGAAATTCAAGTTTTCGCACGCTTCCTCGCATAGACTAGATATTTCCCGCGTCTTCGTATGCGCAAAAGGAAATACCGCAGGAACCGTACATTATCCCGCGATAAAAAGTAAACTATGCCCTTCCCCATGGTCTAACAACGTGGGTAACAACCAAACAAACAAACTCACATTGACATTTATAATAATTTAGTACAGTAAGAATTACATAGGTTTAATGTTGCAACCCAGTCATGCTTGTAGCAACTAACAAGGCGTTTATGTATTTTCAACACTGCACTTGGAGGGCAGTACAACGAACACATTATTGTATCTATAGTACTACGCACTAACTACTTGGTATCCACTTGTAGAAAATTAATTGGCTAGAGACTTCTATTTAACAAGTAAATTTTCTAAACATGTCACATTTGTTTGTCCGATATTGCGATAAAACCTTGTAAACTCGTCGCTTAGAATTCTGTGAAGATTGAAAAAGTACATGTAGACACTTGGATGCAGCTACACAACAAGGATTTCTATTTACCTATTACTGTGCAAAGTCAATGTTATCTTATACTTTAAAGTTTAAACGATCTTGTGTACAATTGTATAATCGGTATCTCGAGAACGGCTACAAGTATTATCGTGAAATTTAGTATGCAGAGAGTTTTAGGGGAGAAAAATCTATCTAGCTAGGTCTTATCCTTTAGAAACTGCGCATTTTTACCTCAATAATTTCGATTCTCTTACGTCAGTATGATTTTTGCATTGTTTGGAAATTCGGAATGTGGTGGGGTTCGAATCCCGGTAAGATAAATATTTTTGTGATTCTTATTATTTCTTTTGGATCGAGGATTTTTTATCAAATTTTAGGGAGAAACTACTAAGTTGGCAAAACCAAATCCATGGTCTGCTCCGGACCAAATATGTACATGTGCTAATACTATAAGTGGTAATATGCTAATCAAGATACAAATATGCATAAGTTAAGATAATGTCCATGACTGCAGCTCTCAATAGAGATTAAATTGATTGAACCTAATATCTACAATCTACATGCAGTGTTTCTACTGTGAGTGGAATTTTTGCATGTTTATAAGTAAATACAGATGCGTATATTGTTTCGTTTACCATTTCGATGCGATTTGTCACAGAGTGCCCTTGTTGCAGCGTAATTTTTAATACTTACAAACGATATCGTATGGTAACTAATGAAAGCAGCAGTTTGTTTTTTCCTCTATTACTCTTATAGACGTAAGATAATGGGTCTGAGATAGGCCGATGGGAGCGTGTCAAAGGACACGCCATATCTGCTGCCTGATAAACTTATCAGCATTGCCTTTCTGTGACATCAATATTTATAAATAAACAGCTCTTTATCTGTCATACCTAACTGCTCATGTTTCATATTCTAGAAACAACGGATATATGTTTTTCATTTTCATCACAACATGGCCGGTCGTTTATATTTTATGGGGGTGTTTTATTTTAACAAAAAAAAAACGCGCTTTAAAGTTGAATATCTCGCAAATGGATACCTAAATCGAAAAATCGTCTTAGCAACATCTCAATATCTTTAAAAGACCTAACTAATTATACCCTACACTACAGGGTAGACGCGAGAAAGAAGAATCAAATCACTTTACGTGTAGGGAAGGTACCCCAAAAAAGATATTTTTCGTGATTGTATTTTCGCACTTTGTCAACGTGGTAAATACATATATCCATGCAAAGTTTCATCTTTCTAGCACTAACCGTCTGGACGGTAACTACAGGACTAGGACTAACGGACATGACGAAACTAAGGGTTCCGAGACGTGAACTACGGAACCTCTAAAACAGATACTTTAATGTTATTTCTCTTTAATTCTGCATTATTTGTAGTATGTTAAGGTCTAAGTGTCATGCTCTAGGTCACATTTTCGAGCGAAACAACAACTTACTAATATTGTACATAGTTAGGAAAAAAACGAAGAAAATAAAGAATTAGTCGTCATTAAAGACAAAGAATTGTAAACACGACGGTACAACGGAATAAGAACATAGTATGTACATATTCAAGTAATCAACAACGATATAAACCATTTCATTGAAGCCAATGTCTATAGATAAGTTCGCGAAGTACGCAAAAAACATGTCGATATTTTAATCTCTAGACAGGCAGCGCGCTAACGTGGACTGCTTTTGTTCAGTCTCACATTACAAATTACAATGTTTTGCTCTCAGATTATAAAACAATAGGGTTTTGTTTTACGGAAAGGTAGCACATTGTAAATAATAAAAGTAGATACTGCAATAAGTATTTACTTGGCATCCATCTGATTAGGATGCTAGAAAAAAGTGACGATAAGTAAAGTTGCTTGAATATTTGTGTAAAAAAACAACGTAAGGGGTTAAAATGAAATGAATAAATAATATGGGTATGGTCAATTTAAATGACACCTTATCAGTAGTTATGTACGTAATTGTGTTTCGGCTACTTACGAATGACACAAACAAAACGTATGTAGATTATAGAGTAGCCAGTAGGTACACTTACAATCATTGCATATACAGTATAATCCGTTTATAATGACTCCTCCTATATTGACCGACCGCTTATTTTGAAGTAATTACACAGCGAAGTTTCGTTTTCATATTAAATTCTATATAACTAAGTCGGAAACAATGATTTCGCTTATATAGTGATATTTCGCTTATTGTGACGCATTTTAAATATATTGCGTCCGGTTATATTGACCGACATGATTCGTAACACCTTCGGCAGTGTTCGGGAGAGTCACGTGATACCCAACGACGCGGACGCTCGGCGCGTGCACGGCTTGTTTTGTTTTGAGTATTAGTGGGTAATTGATAGTTTAAGGTCACGCATTGTTACGTATAATTTCTATTTTGATTTATCTTTATTTTGTTTCTCTCTATTAAAAGAGGTAGTTTCACTTACGAAAACAGGAGAAATTTATTTTCTATAAAATGCTTTGTATGACGTCCGCTTAGTATGTGTATGTTATTTCCATGCGATGTCATTATAAACGGATTCCACTATAAATACGTAATAATTTAATCGCATAATAGTCGTAGCAAACATTAAGATTAATATAAGAAAAAGTAAAATGTTAATAAATGATAAATTCTCTGTAATACTGATTTAGATTCATGGTAGAGTCAAGAGGAGTTTCTATGTTAGAGGGATGTTAGAGGCAACTAATAGGCTACTAATAGGCAACTAATTTTAGTTGCCTATTAGTAGCCTATTAGTTGCCTAGTAGTTGCAAATTTATTTTTGGCCATTTGGCCAAAAATAAATTTAATTCAAAAGAACTCAATGTGATATATAAATGAATTGACAGTATTTATCTATAACATCAAATAACATACCAACATGGCAATTAATTAGACAGCATAATTAGAATAACTGCAGTACTTTGTACTTCGATATCGGTACTCTCGTATCAACACAGATAGCGGTTGACCGAGGCTCGTCGATAACCGGGATCCGGCATCCGGACAAACGCTTGAACATGGAGAATACTGGTCGTTATTTGTTTAGGTGTGAATTCAAACTGCGCATCATGCCTTAACACAGTAGAGCTACAATAGAGTTAAGTCTACGTTTTAATTTTTTATTTAAATCTTCTACAATGATTATATTTAACATGTTCAGTATCAAATTAGTTTAAGGTAGGTACTAGCCTACTCTCTCTCTAATGGCTCAAGTGTCGGTCTTGTATCGTATCGTTGCAAATAATATATTTTAATTGCTTTAGAAAGCGTGGTGTCAAGCTTTCATAAATTAAAACTAGTGCACATTTCCACTTATCCGCCCAATGAATTTTCCGTTAGATTAAACGCACTTGACTGACAGGGTAGGAGGCTGGAGCTCTGCGGCCGGTTATTTTAGATTAATAACACATGATAATATTTATTATATGATCTTATATACTGATACTTTCTGTGTTACCATTAAGTTGACTCATGCCCGATTTATGAGTTTTTTCGTTAATTTATCTATTTAATAGTGAGTTTCATTGGATAACGCGTAAAATGCAATATGCATGATACTTTGGGCGGCCCAGTCTAATAGTAGAAAACATGTTGAATATAATATTATGACTTATTTTTTATGTTGACTAGAGGACGTAACATAAGGTAAGTTAAAGTTGTATTTAAAATACAGAAACAAGATTAAGCAAGCAGGTACGGGGGAGTCGGTACACTTTCGTGGCTGGTTTCTTCACAATCAGTCGTTAACCCGCGCGCGCTGCTTCTTATGCAACATCGCCAATTCTGAGCCTCGGCCTCTTGACTGGGCCAAACGCAACACAATTATTATAAAACGACGTTGCATTGATTCAAGGTCAGCAATTTGACTTGGCGGTATACATTCAAATCATATTACAAGAACAAAATTCAACAAATATAATACATATACAGATATATAATATAGTGGCCTAACCTTTAGAATTTAAATAACGATCTAAAATTGAA
This sequence comes from Phengaris alcon alcon, assembly GCA_037179445.1. NCBI lineage: Eukaryota > Metazoa > Arthropoda > Insecta > Lepidoptera > Lycaenidae > Phengaris > Phengaris alcon. Next base: position 998,671 of record JAYRCH010000317.1, on the reverse strand, counting down.
CTTGCATTTGTTGAGAAAAAGGTTTTTTATTCGGCTCATTTCGAAATAAAAAATTACAATAAGTAGGAACTGTGTAGGTTCATCATTTTTAAATAGCAAGAAAACGTAAATTGGTATGAATAATTTGAATTTTTCTTGTGCAATGAAATAAATTATTCACCGTCAGTAGACATCATTGCATTATGAGTACTAACTCACAATGCAATGATGTCGGTACTCACATTATCGAAAGTAACTAGGAAGCCGGTGTCATTATGTTTTGCTTGCCAACGTAAACTACCACACAGATAATAACGTAACTACGTTGAATTGCTTAACCAGGGCACCAATTTTAAAATATTATTATCTTTCATTCAGTATTATAATGGTCATTGAGTCAATGTCAAGAGCCAATACTCAAAACGCTGGATTGTTAGTCGTTTCGCACCGCAAGGATTAGAACCGCGGTGTGACTCACCCCACTGTTTTTGAATGGGTCAATTCGCACCGCGGTGCGAAACACCCAATACGTTTTTAGAATAGGTCGATTCGAACCGCAGTAGAAAACATTCCTTTTTTGGGTGAATAAATTTTGACGGTAAAATAAGCATAGTACAATCATGCACAAAATAACAGAAAAGTACAAAATAAGTTATATGTTACTCCAGTGGGAAAAACTGCGATTTCGGTAAAGATTGACTCCCAATAAAATGATGGTGCCGTAGTTCGGTACATGGAAACCAGAGGTTTGTTTGATGGAACCGACATTTCGGCATCGCCACCAGGACCGCGACCGTTGCAATGTAAAAATAGTAATTTTAGGACTTTAAGCGACAAAACATTGGCTGCAATATGGAAAATGCTTCTGTGGAATACCTTCTGTGAGTACTCACAGAAGGTATTCCACAGAAAAAAAAATTCAAAAATCACTCGCGTATATGCCAAGACTATAACTCAGGATGTAATTTAATTAAACATAACAACCTGCGATTATCAATCTTACGAAAAAAAAGTTGAACAAAGGTTGAACAAAACTTATTCTGCGACACAATCTTGTTTTAACACTTATCTAAAACAGATGTGTACTATTACTATGAATTTTGCTCAACAGATCTTTTACCTTTCTTGTAGTAAGATGGATAGTGGATACTAAATATGTAGTTATACCACGCTTAAATTGAACTTACTTAAATTGTATTTAGGCGTGGTATAACCACTTTTAATATAATAATTATTTGCCATTTTTTCACGGACCACTTTTCTACTCATCTGTTTAAAAAAATTATAGAGTCCTTAATATTCTGAAATGAATATTTCAATCTGTGGTCCGAATCGACCTGTCCAAAAAACGTCTGGGGTGATTCACACCAAAATTGTTAAGCGGTGCGAATCGGCCCATTCAAAAACAGTGCTGAGGCGATTCACACCGCGGTTCGAAGCCTCGCGGTCCGAAACCCCTAAAGGCCCAAAAACGCTTGGATGTTGCAAAACATTACATTATTGTATGAAAAAAAAACAAAACAAAGTCATATTTCTAGGAGCTTTTTTATTTCTATTCTTTTTTATTCTTTTTTATTGTGTTACTGATCTATATAATTTGCAGCAAGTCGGTCGTGTGGAGCCAGACTGCCCGACACTCTTGGTCAATCGATTTCTATTCATGACTTGCGATTATAATTATTGTTGATCGATTACGGAATTCTGCCCGTATAACTTATCGTCATCGGTATTATAGAGGCCACTGACCAGTGATCAGTACCAACCACACGTTGACATGAATTAAATATTAATTTTGACCTGTATGTAGATTAAAGATGGAGACCACGAAATATACCTACATATAAACTATATTCTATCAATATTCCGTGATAGAAACAAAAAAATAAAACTTAAAATTTTCATAATCAGATTCGTGGGCGGCTTTGGTGATAAATTGGCCATAAGAACGATTTTCAATGCAACCTAGGGCAGAAACTGGTTGTATGATTAACCAGTTGAATTCCCTTAGACTTATACATCCAAGCTTCCTATATCTAACTATCCGATGACGGCCTCTGTGGCTCAGTGGTTAGCGCATTGGCGCTCAATCCTCAAAAGTTTTCTGTGCTCCTGGGTCATGGGTGTGCATTAAATATGTGTATAATATCATAAAAATCTTAAATATAAGTATAATATAAAAAGTGTTAAATATAGTTCCGTTGTCTGGTATATTTACCACGGGGCCAGACTGACGTGGTGTGAGGCGTCCATAGATATTATTATTATTATTAACTCCATTTATTTCTTGCAGATGAGGCGCGTGGCGGAGTTTAAGCGCGACAACGCCAGCCTCATCAATGGTCTACTGCCCGAGCACGAGATGACTGCCTTCCTCGAGCACAAGGTCGTCAACGTGCTCAAGGGCCGTGACCACAAGGGCAGGAGAGTGCTCATCGTCAATGTTGGAGGTGGGTCCCATGAGAGTTTACTTTTGAATCAATTTGATACAAAAATTACATCTTATCTTATCTTATACTTTAAACGAGACAATCTTGTATATAATATATATATATATATATATATATATATATATATATATATATATATATATATATATATATATAAGTAATCTCGGCAACGGCTTCTCCACGTTTACTGTGTTTTGGGGGAGAAAACTCGATCTAGCTAAGCCTTATTTCTGGGAAACCGAGCAATTTTAGGTTATTATATTTTTTCGACATAACACCAATATGTCAATTATTTCGAGTCAGTCCAAATAGCAGTTTAGTTTGCATATGAATAGTTTTGTGTTGTCGACAAATCTTGTCTCGGATTTCGAATCCCGGTCATATGAAATTTTTGTGATTTTTTTTATATTATAAAAAGAAGATTTATAAGGTTAGCAATATTTTAAAAAACTAAATCAGAAATAAGTTCACCAAAATTTATTAAATAATCCTAATACTATAATAGGTAGATACCTATTGCAATCCGTTTTTTTTCGTACTATGTACTGGAACTCCAAACTCGGTCTTCCATATACGACAAATTACAAGCGATTCAAGTATGCTCTTCTTTGCTGAATCCCACAAGAAACGCACATTTTGGTGCGATAAAAAGTATCATATGTCCTTCCCCATGGTCTACTCTATCTCCTGTGCCAAATTTCATCAAAAAAGGTCCAGTAGTTTAGGAGCCTATTCAATACGAACAAACGATCAAATCTTTCCTCTATTAAATTTACAATTTAAACATTAGAGCCGCCACTAAATATCGACAAAAATCTTGCCTCAAATTTCTCGAAAATGAGGATCAGTCATATTTTTTGTGGGGCATGCAGACTTATGGCGACAAAAAAAAACAGGAAAAACTGTAAAGAAATTATTAAAATCGGACAAAAAATTACGAAGATATAGCAATTTTAGTGCATTAGTTCCAAAAACGGGCCCGTGAATGAAGCAAGTCGCTGTGACGTCATCTCCCCTCTAAACACAACTAAAATATTTAACGTAAACAAAAACATTGCGCGCGAGGCACAAGCGTCAAGAATGGGATAATGAGTACTTAAGCAATACCTATGAAGTATGAGTTCGTTCAAGCCGTTGTCGCACGAATCGCGACAGATGACGTCATCGTAACCAATTCAGCGGAAGCGGGTGTTTCAAACTAGCCGTTCAGAAAAACATGAATAAACCCACCATTTCTCAACGCATTTTAATAATTTAAAAAATAAAATGATCAGTAAGTTAACACTAGAACCGCCGCCGTACCAAATTTGATCCATTCTAAACACACCGGCATATTTAGCGGAACACAAAAAAATGATCCATTATTATAAAAATATGGATATATAATATATTTTAAAATCTACTTACTACACTTCTTTTGTTATTTAAAATTTCATTTGTTTTACTTAAAATGAGATCACATTAAGAACAGATTTTGCGAGTAAAGGCTATTTGTGAAAAATTGTACATTTTTGAACTTTTCATGTAACCGGGAAAGTGAAAATTAATATTAAAATAACAATTAATTAAATTAGAAAAATTGTGATTAATATCGCGTATTTATTCCACGTGCTCTTATTAAAGTTTCTACCCGTCTAGGCATACTGAGAATGATGTTATCGATGGTCTCCTGGGATAGTCTTCGCCATTCCTTAACTACGGCGATTCGCAGTTCACCCACGTTGGCAGGAGCTGGTATTCTGGACTTAACTTTTCTTTTCAGCAAGTCCCAAACGTGCTCTATTGGGTCCATATCCGTTGATCTCGCCGGCCACTCCATAACAGTGATATTCATATCATTAAAATAAGCTTGAGTTACCCGAGCGGTATGCGGCCGAGCTTTATCCTGCATAAAACAAAATCGTCACCGATATATGGGGCAAACGGTACGACATTTTCTTCTAAAACTTCTCTGATATAGCGGTCTGCAGTCAGACTCCCTCTGTCAATCACTACCAAGTCTGTGCGAGCTCCCAAACAAATGCCCGCCCAAACCATTATTGATCCACCACCGTATGCAACTGTAGTTTCAAAATTTGTCTAAATGTATCGTTCTCCTTTGCGTCTGTATATTCTTTGCCTGCCGTCAATTTGATTTAAGAGAATTCTGCACTCATCACTAAAAAATACCTTACTCCATTGGTCCGCGTTCCAAAGTCGATGTTCCTGAGCAAAAGTTAACCTTTTTCTATGATGATTTACCTCGAGCCTTGGAGCCTTGGCGGGCACAAATGAACCCAAACCAGCTTCTTCGAACCTTCTTCGTACCGTACGCTAACTAACGGTTACACCCCGCACTGCTTCTAACTCATGTCGGGCTTGGACGGCCGTTAAACGGGGGTTCCTACGTACACGAAGCCGAATGAAACGATCATCCCTACTCGAAGTGCATCTTTTTCTGCCTTGTCCTGCTCTTCTCACATAAGTACCGGTCTCACTGAACCGTTGGATACTGCGATGGATCGTAGAAACTGGTCGACGAAGCTCTCTGGATATCACTCTGTAGGTTTGACCATTTTTTCGCATTTCGAGTGCCCTGGAAATCTCCGTTGGGGCTAAGTCAGGCATAATTCAGTCCTCAACTCCAAAAAGATACGCGATTAAAAAAAAACTAACAAAAAACAGAATTTCAATGAAATTTTAAATCAAACTCAGAAGGAAGAAATACTCGAAGTTCGCTCCAGATAAGGTGTATTTGAATAAAATTAAAACAATTGCAGAAAATGTGATGTTCAGTTGTTTTCTTGATTTGAAAATATTTCTTTTTAAATTAAATGACGTATAAACCAGCCAGCAACCTTATATGATACTGATATCAAACCTTTATTTTATGTTTCGCTAAATATGCCGGTGTGTGTATTTATTATGATGGTCATATTTGAGGAAGTTTTTTATTAACAATTTGAAAATTGTTAATAAAAAACTTCCTTTTTAATTTCTTAAAATGTTTATTAATTAGCTTATAATAAATTCTTATATTTTGACAAACAAAAAATTAACAAATTATGAATTAAAAACAATTATTTTTATAGTATAAATATAGTAATAAACTCACGACAACTAAACAGTTATAATTCTACTTATTAGTATGTTATCTATAACTAGAACTTTTGCACGTGTCATCCATGTTACGCTTGGCATATGGTGTTGGACCTAAACGATCTTTAAAAATATTTTGACGTCCATACTACCAGTTTTAATTGCTGTCCAGGTTGTACCATCAGGTGAAACAAGTGCTCTACCAACTTGCACCAGATGCTGTCGGCTGATTCGAATCAAATAATTCATTTCCATCTGCACAGGGGTTACGCAATGTCGAAGACTAGCGTCCGCGGCCGGCTCTCACACAGCGAGCTCTTCGTCCTCGTCTGTGACTGCTACCTCGATTTTGTGTAATGTTCAACAAACTCGTTGCACCTGTAATACATAAAAAAATACAAAAAAATTGAAATAACTATAATCATAGCACAACATAGTGTAACGAAGATGTAAATTATAAAGATAGAAACAAATATTATAACATAATAACGTAATTATAAAGTTACCTTGTAGAATTTCCATCTCAGTATTATCTTCGGATTCATCACTTGGAGAACTGGAACTAATTTGTAATGGAAAACAAAAAAAGTTACAAAGTTGCGGATGGACCAAAAATGGTCGCACGGCGGATCTAGTGTTAATACACATACGATGCACTTAGTAAAAATCAGATTTGCTACTTAGTGATTGATCCTCAGTACCAAGGGACCTCAAAATCAAATATGTCTCCGTAAATGTGACCATTATTTTTACAACAACATCAACTTTTCAGGGTCATGGAACACGAAGAAGGTGAACGCGGACCAGCTGTTCCGTCTGTTCTACCTCATCCACGAGGCGGCCATGCTGGAGCCCGAGTCGCAGGTGCGCGGCACCGTTGTCATCATGGACTTCCACGACATGGGCTGGTCACAGGTAAGGTCGAACACTTCCCAATTACTTCATGTAGTAGCTGGGCTTTTTCACCTCGATGTATGTTAGTCCGCGATATTATTTCACCATCGACATTCTGACAAGTGTGTTCATTCACACCAATGTTTAGCAACTAGGTACAGATAAAAAAAATTACAATAGCCTACTCAAGTAAGATAATCTGCTGGAACCCAAGTGTTAATTTTTATTCCCTTATGGAAAATTATCTTTGGATAAGTACAAAGTGGTATATTTAATCGTATGACGCAATTGTTTTTGTAAACGAAGGGCAGTCTAAAGTCTAGTGTCCGAACTCCGAAGTTACAAAACCGATAAAGAAACAATAATAAGATAGTTTCCTAACGTGTGTACTTTGTGTAAGCCTTGGTGCTCCTTAGCCTATTCACGTGCACTCATGAGTCATGACTCACGGCTGCACGTAAAGTACGGCTGAACAATGAAAAACTACAAAGAAGAAAATTCAACAAAACAGATAACATTGACCTCATGAGTAACACGTATAATACGTTTAAAAATAAATGTTGTGATTAATCGCAGAGGTGTGCTCTATGCAAATCTTTGTTTTTAACTTAATTGAGGCGATCTCATCTAATGCTTGCAAAGGTTGCCCTACTTAGGAAAATTAGTGATGATGATCTCTCTTTCAGCTAAGTGGACTCATTTTTAACCACTTACTTGTTTTAGCCTTTAGGGAAAGTAAAATATATACTAAAATCAGTTTGAAAATTTATAAAACTACTATCAAAGTAATCTTGTGATTTCATAAAGTATTTAGGGCTTATCGAACAGGATCTGTGATAACGGGCTTGTCCTTGATTTATCAGTACGTAATTATTCACATATTATACTTACGTCCATTACATAGATAAACCTAATCGTATAGTAACAAAGGTTCAGGAATGTCTTAATGCACGATAAAACTTGTTGCCTATTGAGAAATTTGTATCTGCATTATTTTCTTAATTTCATATTGGTCATCCTTAAATAAAGGGTTAAGGTAGTTTCACTAAGCTGATAAGTATAACACGTAGTCACGTACCTTATTTATAACATGAAAAAACCTAGAGAAAATTAATAGAGAATGAGAAAAAATCTTAGTATGTATTACAAGTAAACATTTGTATTATTGACATGGATACTAGACCGTATTGTTTTCAACCGACTTCCAAAACACAGGAGGTTCTCAATTCGTGTGTATGTTTTTTTTGTGTGTATGTTACGCGATTACATCGCCGTTTGTGGGCCGATTTTCAAAAGAATTTCTTTTTTTATTTTAAAGCGTTGACTCCCATGTTGGTCCCATTGTCACCAAATAGTAGGCCTGGCTATGGGATTCATGAGGAATCGAGAGAAGTCCTCAAAATGTATAGGAACACCTATAGTCATTTTGACTTTTTTTGAAGTAACTTGAGCATTTGCTACTAAAAAATGAAATGTGCCAAGGCATACCCTGGATCCAAAAGCATGAACGGTACTCCTCAGTCTTTGAAGATACACGTTGGGAAATTTCAGGATTATTTATAGAACTGCAAGCATATGTAATTTTTAAATAATCATCATCACCACCACCATCATCACACCATACATATCATGTTGATATAGGTATTTCTCATTGTATTTTACACCGGTATCGATTTCTTTGGACATTCACAGCTATCAAGAAGTGAAATGTTGTACCAAGGTATTCCCTGGAACCAATAGGACATCCTTAGTCTTTAAAGATACACGTTTGGAAATTTCAGCATTGTTTAAAGAACTGCAAGTATATTATGTTACTACAAAACAATTATCATCAACACCACCATCATTACACCTAGGTAATCATAATAATATGATGAAATAGGTAATAGGTAGGAAATAGGTTCTCTTAGTCTTTTATTCGATTCCTTTGAACATCCCCTTCATCTTCATCATTATATACTGTGTATCAACTGTTATATCATTTCCGCCGACAACTTCATTTTAGGTAACCTCAGCATATGGTACTAAAAAGTGACATAATGTCAAGGTATAACCCGGTTCCAAAAGCACTGAATGGAACTCGTCAGTCTTTAATGATACACGTTTGGAAATTTTGTAATTGTTTAAAGAACTGTTGTACTTCCAAAGCTAGGTCTCATCCCTGATAAATTACACATTTTTAAGTTTTTATGTTTTTCTTTCGTTGTACAACAATACTTAAATAATTTCGACACTATTAATGGCAGCTTGATGGTAGATTGGTGATTTGTACATTGTTAACGAATTGGTCTCGTGTTCGAATCCCGGTTAGATAAATATTTTTGTTATTCTTTTTATTTTCTTTCCTTCCCATTTTTGGATATGTTATCATCCCACTTAAACTCTGAGCTACAATAAATGTATTAAGATAATACGTAATCCAAAATTGATAGAATTGGCAATTGACTCCGATATTGTGTGGGGACATAGACAGTGGAAGACGAAAACACATTTCACACACACACATTTTGAAAATTAATAAATAAATATTTAAAAAAATATATAAACCGACTTCCAAAGTAAAAGCAATGACATTCTTAAAAATCACTTAAAAGTATGAAATAATTTAAGTGATTTTGAAGTTTATTATTGAAGTCGGTACCAGCCCAACAATTGTATAAATCCTTAAATCAAATAATCATTAATTGTAACACAACTACATCGATATATAAACAATATTTTAAAGAACTCCCGTTCAAATTGGCTGGTGCCGACTTCAAAAATAAAAAGATTGAGTAGAGAAATAGTTAAATTTTAGCAGAATTTAGAAGGAGAACCATTTCGTCAATAAGACTTATTTCATACTTTTAAGTGATTTTTAATAATGTTATTGCTTTCACTTTGGAAGTCGGTTTATATATTTTTTAAATCTTTATTTATTAATTTTCAAAATGTGTCTGTGTGAAATGTTTTTTCGTCTTCCACTGTCTATGTCCTAAAATTTAACTATTTCTCTAATCAATGAGATTGAGTAGAGAAGTAGTTATATTTTGGCAGAATTTAAAAGGGGAACTATTTCGACAGTAAATTTCATAGTTTTATGTGATTTTTAAGAATATCATTGATTTTAGTTTGGAAGTCGGTTTTTATATGTTTAATCTTGTTAATCCAATAGATTATAATATTATGTGAACTATTATAATGTCTTTTACCTCTACCTACGTGAAAAATAAAAACATGTTGGTTAAAAGACAAATATTAGGTACAAGATGTTGCCCGTAACTTCGTACGCGTAAAAATGAATTTTGCTGCAGTCAAAAGTAGCCTATGTTTTAACTTTTAGTCCAGTGCCACTATCTACCAAACTGGTACTATCATACCAAATTTCTTCAAAATCCGTTCAGTAGTTATTGCACGAAAGAGTACTCATACATCCATACTTACAACCTTTCGAGTTCATAATATTAGCAAGGATTATGTTTAGTTATTTTGTCAATTTTCTGACACTATCTAACGGCTCACCGGATCATGTGTGTAGATTTTTTATAACGAAGTGTTCCATTTTATGGCTCTGTATTTGCCGCAAGTTGCAATACGGCACACACAATTGCTGTAGAACCAGACACATTATTGATTATGCAAATATAGTCTATTATAAAGATCTTGATCGAAGCGGGAACCCTGAAGTGAGGCGTTAGCATGCAGCTCGCGGCCGGCACTCGTAATTGATCAGCCATGAAATATCGACTTCCTTATTGCTGTTTTTTTTATCTCAATACACACTTAAGAAGAAAATAAAGAAATTAATGTATAGGTATTTGGTAAAGTTTTTAAATAAAACAGTAACTTCAATAATAGCAACCGGGTAAAACTAGTTCTTGACTTAATTAATTTAAGGCCATCACAAAGTAGAGGTTTTCAACCATTCTCTTTAGATTTTTGTACTTTTATGACTTTGGTAACTCGTCAATGAGGAGACTGGCAGGAAAATCGAGACAGACGAGTCAAGGAGCCCACGTCCGAGGTTACAACGATCGTTTATTCCGAGGAGGCACATCTCCTGTGGCCGGTGCATTTGCTCCGTGACTATCGTGTATGAATTAAGTCCAATGTCTTCTTTATCGAATTAGATCATCAATAATTCCCTTCAGCTCGTGACCTCAATAGCTCATTATTAACTAATCAACGTACTTTGTATTTTGTCATCTGTATCTATACTTACATATTATAATAAATTTGTAACTGGTCGCTGTCTGTACATGGAAGATAAATATAAAAAACTATTAAAGGTCGGCTTTATGAACGGTATAGAACCCAAAACAATGATTTTTAGAAATTTTGTCTGTTTGTCTGTTTATCTGTACGTTTGTACGCACTAATCTCAGAATCTACTGAACGGATTTTGATGAAATTTGGTATGGTAGTAGTTTAGACCTTAGATTAACACAGAGGCTACTTTTTATTGCGTAAAAGTGTGCGGTTCCCGCGATATTTGTTTTTGCGCGTACGAAGTCAACGGTTAAACGATTTGAATGCAGTTTTCACTAATGCGTTTTGGTTTGCTCTACTAAAAAAATTATGTTTGGTTCATTTCAATCGGTTCATAAATATAAAAGTTATGTCAGTCTAAAGAATATAACACATAAAATGCTATAGAATAACTGACCAATCGAACTAGATGAAACTTTACGTAGGTATTACCTAATCATTGATATATAATAATACCAGGAGGAATAAGTGAGAAGTTCTATTATGGTCCTAGCGCTAACTCATATTAAGCAACGCCGGTCATATGGATTCGACTAGGATGAGTGACCGCAATCACAAATATTTTTAAAGTCAAAGTCTATACGTCTAATACCTACTAACGTTTTCCTATTCAAGAGATTTTCGAAATCATTAAAATTTAAAACACGACGACGAACATATCCTTGCTTATTATAAACGCGAAAGTTTTATCTATGGATGTATGGATGGATGTTCGTTACTCTTTCACGTATTTAACAACTGAACGGATTTTAGTAAAATTTGATATGGTAGTAGTTTAGTCTCTGGATTAACACTCCGGCTACTTTTTATCGCAGGGCAATGTACGGTTCTCCCGGGATTTCTTTTTCGCGTACGAAGTCGCGGCTAACATCTGAACTATACTAATATTATAAGAGATGAAGCTAATATTATAAAGAGGTAAAGTTTGTTTCTTTGTGAGTTTGTGACTTACCGATATTGTAAGGGGTAATCTCTGGATCTACTTCAACCGATTTTTTAAATTCTTTTACCAATAGAAAGGCACAGTATTTGTGAGTGTCATAGGCTATATATTAACCCGAAAAATAATAAGTATTTTCCGTGGTAGACGGATTTGCAAAATAAATCGAAAAAAAAAACGAGCGAACGAAATCGTTTTTGAGAAACGATGAGAGATGAACTTAATAGAGTTGTAGAAAAAAGTTTTATAGTTTGATAGTGCTTGCAAAAAATATAAATAGCATTTACCCGCGGCTTTGCCCGCGTGATACTGGGTTTTAAGCGACATCTTTATAATAATTTAAAACTTTTATCCGCTATTTTACTTTCTTAGGGATTGAATATTGGAAAACGCTAAAGTACGTGACTTATTATTTTCCATACCTAACTCATACAAAATTTCACGCAAATATGTCCCAAGGAATAAAAGTTTCAGAGATTTCAGTTGGAGCTTGAATTTTGTGCAAAATTTTAAATTTCTAGCCTTAAGGGGTTGGCGCGTGGATCCATCAGACAATCAGCATTACCTTTTATATATAGATAGAAGATAGATAAGTCATAAAAAGATGATTGTTATATTAAAAAAAAATCTACAATAAGTGATGTTTATTGATCATATTATTTTAAGGTATCGTTTGACAATATACTTTATTGTAATATTATTCTATGATTATGATCGTGGCACTTGGATGAAAAGATATCAACACCTAAAAATGATGATTGTACTTTGGTGCAAATTTGGAAAACTAAATTCTTGTTAGCACATGTTTGGTACAGCCTAATAGAAACTTCTGTTTTTTTGCAAACACGAAATACATCAAGAGATGATAAAACAGTCCCCCTAAATTTCTCACGTCAATAAGTTTGTGGAAAAAATCCTGAACTAAAATACTATTAACACATGCGTCACATTTCATAGTTTTGATTAAATAACGTGCTACGTTTCCAGCTATATATTTCACAATTTGGTCGACAAATTCAGATTTACATTCGGATATATTGAGTTCCAACAATAATATTTCACAGTTTTCTTGTATATTTATGTTACTGCTCGGGTTAATGGTTTCTGTTTCATTTTCTGCGCGATACCCTATTGAAGTTAAGTTATGGTTTGATATTGAATTTTACCTCTTAAAATTGGAATATTTTTTAGTGATATAGCATTTCCTGTAAACTTGTTGATTAGCTCTAAATGCATTAACATTTTCTTATAAGCAGACTTTAGCTGCACTACATTATGCTTATTATAATGACCTCCATAAATTTTAAGCTGCATAGCTTTTATCGCGGGCTTTGAGCGCGGCGACCGAATCAAGAAATTCCGTAACGAAAATAAACCTAACACTCCGACCGGCACAGCGGTGCGGCGTTGAAAGCCGTGCATCGTCTAACGTCGTTTCAGTTCGGCAGACTTCGGCACGGTGTTTGGGTGCGTGCGACTAGACCTATGCGTGTAGACTTACTATGCAATAGCTTTACCGCGGCAGTCCCCGAGTGCCACACGTATTTTTTATTTTAATAATAATTCTAAATGGCCGAAAAATAATTCTACATGATCTTGGCAAAATTTGTAACTTAGAAGAAAAGGAAGCAGATTTAAATAAATATTTGAAGCTTTCAATGCAGACTAAAAGCCCAATCACACCATAATTGGCTTGACATTTCCATAACGGAACATTTTCCGAACTGTATACCACTCTCGTTTCGTTTTTTCTTATTATATTTTTTTCCGATGGATATCAACACTTAAAGATATTAAATATTCCTTACCTTTTATTAAGTATGGCAAAATTTGGTCGGCATTCCTAGCACTAAGTGGTTTTATGTATCCATGATAATATCAAAAATATTATTTAAAATTAAAATGAACTCTACTGTTGCACTGGCGTCTTTAAAATCGATAAGGTTTAGGCCTTTTCACAAAACTCAATAGCTTTGGCAGTACTGCCAACTTAAAGGGTTGCGTAGCTAATTTTACTTTCATTACTTCATTTCTGAAGGCTATGTGACGGTGGGATAATTAGTTGGCAAGATAAGATGTAGTCCTTTTTCTTCCTGTAAATTGTGAAAACGGCCTATAAGATCCCACCTAATGAGTTTTTTTTTAACTCAAATGTGTTGCGCATTAGTTTTATCATGTGACATGTATCTAGAAATACTGCTACTTTGTAGTTGCCTGAAGGGTGTTTGAAGTGGGTTTTCATGTTTGTATAATTGTCAATTGTACAACCGAGGAGTTTCATACCGGATATATTTGTTTTGCACCCATAAAAAGTTATTGATATCACTTTTACACCAACTGAATGACATTGTTCCAAAGCAATTTTAAGTAAATTAGCCTTTACTTCAGCTGTCAGACTTGTTATAAAAAAATACGCTAAAGGTATTTTAAATGAATCGTTTACCCCTACTAACATTATAATATACACTTGACTGGCAATATCATTTGTGTCATCTGTGTTGCCAGACCCATATCAATTAATCCTTCATAGCGTTTACCAGTCCATATTTTCTGTTGCCTTATCGACATTTCGTCAGCGATAATAGCACCTATTATTTCGTTTTTAGCTATTCCTGCTTTTTAAGTCTGTCAAACGATTCTCCTGTAATCCAGGCTCTGCATTTACACTTCTGTACAATTACATAAAGTATTGGAGTGGGGCAGACAAGTTTCAAACATTTTCCGTATGTATTTATACGCAGCTGGAGAATAAATGTGTAGTGTTATTGCGAATTTTCTGGCACCCGATGGATATTGAGCAGAAGGTCGTTTCTTGCCTTCTCGTTTTTTAAATATTAAGAATTAAATGTGTCTGTTACTTCTATGTGATAGATATTGAAGTAAATTGTTTACGCAAATTACATATTTTATTGTTTTTTAGTTTCATAAGTTTTTACAAGCAAAAATATCCTTTTTCATAATAACTTTTTTTGGTGTGTCCAGAATTGAGCCAAGTCCTCACTAAGACTTCCATTAAATCCTAGTGATGAAATCGGGCTTTTCAAAGTTTCAGTTTGTGCATTTTTTTTCTGAAACGAAAAATAATAAAATATGGGATAAAATAAATCTTTATATAAAAATATAGATGCTTGTAAAATAAAATATAAAAATTAAAAGATTTTTCTTTCAACCTCATGTAATTAATACCAAATTGAATTTTGAATTGATCAATATACAACGTAAATCTATGACGATATTATAGTTACATTTACTAAACTACTTGTGGTTGCAAGCAACATTGTTCATTCGGTTTTTTTTCAACAGAAGACTCACCTTCTACATGATGATCATTTCTTTCCTATAAAAAAAACAAACATAAATTATAATAATTCATGTTAAAATATAAGTAACTGATCAAAATATGTACCTATAATAAAATTATATTGGTCTTAAGCCTTTTTTGGTCAGATATTCATCACTTTCTAAGAAATCCTTTGAACATAACGCTCCCTTGGGTTGGCTTAAAGAATTCTTCAGATCTTTGACATGCTATATCAGCTATAAAATAAATAAAACTTTAAATACTGCTTGTTTATTATATTAAGACCGTGTAAACAAACGCAAGTGACCTCACCCGTTATCCGTTATTATCCGTATCGTTCATGAGCTCGCTAAGGGCTTTAAATATTTGTCGTGGTCTTAGCTATTCTAGATCAATATTGTATTCAAACATCCGTTTATCCAAAATGGGGCGGGAAATAGATTTCCTCAGCTAGGGAAGGATGCGATAATTGTTTGAGCACATTACTCGTGAATACTCCCGGTGAGGGAGCACCTTATCGTCCGTCAAGTTGAACAGGTATCGTGCATGTGCATTGTGCATAGTGCATACTACATTCATGTTATTGCGTTTGTCATAGCTGGTATGTGTCAATTTTTATTGGCTACTCTTATGCTTTAAACGAGACGATCTTGTATATATATAATCTTTATTTGATCTGAGTCGGTATCTTACAACGGCTACAAGTGTTATCATAAAATTTAGTATGCAGGGAGTTTTGGGGGTGAAAAATGGATCTAGCTAGGTCTTATCCCTTAGAAACTGCGCATTTTTAAGCAATATATGTTTTTTTATTTCGTCGTGCAACATCGTGTCATCCGCCCTACTCACCTTACGCCTACAGACTACTACTTTTTCCAGAATTTGGATAACTTCTTGGCGGGAAAAAAATTCAATACCCGAGAGGCAGTACAAAATGCCTTTGAAGAATTTGTTGCCTCCCGTCCAGCTGATTTCTTTAAGAAGGGCATCAATAAACTGTGTTGGCAAAGATGCATTGATTGTATGGGTGATTACTTCGATTAATACAAATAAAAAATACATGAAAAAAATTAGTTTCAATTTTTTCATACAAAACGGCAATTTCATAGGTTTTCAAGACCTAATATAATAAATAAATATTTACGAGTATGAATTTGAGTATGGGGTTTTCCGATTAAACGATTGTGTTATTAAAGTTGGTCATTGAGCAAAAATGTATTAATTTATTTATAGTAATATTTGTTTTTAATGTTATAACATTCTGGTCTATTGCAGACGATGGCTTTGTCGCCGGCGTTCTCCAAGCGCCTGCTGACGTTCATCCAGGATGCGATGCCGCTGCGGCTGAAAGAGGTCCACTTCGTCAAACAGCCGAGGATCTTCAGCGTCGTGTGGAAGATGTTCAGCCCCTTCATCAGGGAGAAGTTGCGATCTAGGGTAAGATATTCGTTTTCGCTTTGAAATACCACATTATCGAAACAAATCCTTATAAACTGAAACTATATAGTCTTTAAAACTATATTTGTTGCTTGTGACTTGAGGCTTGTGACTCTACTGCCTACTCTATAATTTTTAACCGACTTCCAAAAAAAGGAGGACATAACCGACGTTATATATACTATTATATTAATAAATAAAATATATTATATTTACTATATATATATAACATAGGGTAATTTGCGTAGTTGGGTTATAGTTTTTAACATTTGATTGTGTACCTAAGCCAATGTCTGTCGCCTACACTTACAACAACTACGCAGGCAGTGTCTACCTTAACCCATGAGCAAACTCATTACTCATGTTGTTCATCTACCCACAGATTTTTTTCCACGGTGCGGACATGGAGTCGTTACACAAGCACATGGCACCTTCCCATCTGCCCGCGGACTACGGTGGCGAGCTGGACGCAATAAACTATTCCGGCGCGCAGTGGTACCCCGTCATCAACGAGATCCTGCCACACATCAACAACTGGAACTCCTACGGCTTCGCCAAGAAAACGTAGACTGGTACAGTTCTGTCGGTTGGTACAGGTCTTGTATTAAATTAGATGCCATATACGAATCAGTGCAAGCAATCTAAAAGACATTAGCATAGGATAGTATAGTTACTTACTATTTAGATAATATTAAAATGTTCAAGTTAGTTCCATTTGAGTATGAATTTTAATATCATTTTAGGACTTCTGAAAATGTCAGTTTGTAGGTACCAATAAAAAAATTCTATGGGGTTATCTGGTGTTGAATGGTTTATGTTTAAAGTGTGTTTGTATGATTGGGACTTTTCAGAAGTAATAGAAGATTTTTATGGGTTACCTAACTAATGCAATTCAAGTCAGAGGAAGTGAAGAGATAAATTAGACGAATAAGTTCTAAATTCTAAAACTTTGACCAACATTGTAAATACAAAGCACGAAAGTCTGAAGAAATGCCAAATATTGAAGGCCTAGTATGTAGTAGCTATCTTTAATTGTTATAGAATATTGTAATCATTATAATTATGCTTTAAATGGAATAGTTATTATGATATGATGTGGGGATAGATTATTATGTCAGCTTAGAAGTTCTATTTTACCTACAGTTTTGTAGACTATAATATATATAAATAATATAATAATATAATAATAAATAAAAAGTATCGGTTACGAGCTTCTTACTAACATTTTTGATTAGTTCATACATGAATTTTATATTTTAATTTACGTAAATACATACGACGAATTTAAAAGTGCCTTACACAGTTCAAAGTTCTTATGAAAGGACTGAAAGATTTGTTATAAATAAAAATAGTTAATTAGTACCTTGTAGGGCATAGTTTAGTCACTTGACATATTTTGTGATAGTTTTGAGCAACTATTTTTTGTCAATATTGTGTTAACTCTTAAATGATTTTAGTAAAGGCTGTGAATGTACAATATTAATTTTGATATTATATTATTTAATGTTTTTTTTATTCCAACAGACAAATTTACGTATTGGCAAATGATATCAAATCGTATTGTAAGATCACACATAATTTTGATATTTTTATACTAAAACTTATAGTTAGTTAGTTTGACGAATTTTATTAAGCATTCCATTCAAAGCAGACAATGTTTTGACCTGCTCAAATTACGAATTTTAATTATTTTTGTATAAAAAAATTAAACATTTTCCTAAATTGTAATTGTGTTTTAAATCAAACATTCCTAATAAAAATAAGTTGGTAAATACTACTTACTTATCCAATCCTAATGGGAATATTACGTACTTACTCGTAGCAACTTGGGATCATATCTTAAAACGTCATGTTTTTGGATCCTACTTTGAGACAAGATCTCACAGTTTAACCTTATCTATTGGCTGAGATAGCCTCAAGGCAATGATGATTATTACTCCATTTACGGTCAAATACTGTAACGATAGTTAAATTAAACGACGCTCAAGTCACATGCTGTCCTTGTCATTTCGGCGAGCAGAGACACCGACATCCTGTGAATAGGAAGGCTCTTAATTTTGATTAGTGCTTCAGTATTCGGCCGTTAGTATATTCGAAGTGGAATTTATAAAATGGTTTGGTGCTTGGAGCAAAATGCTAGTCTAAACTTCAGAACAATCCAGATTCTAATCACCTACAAAATTACATTTCTCTAAGGTCGGGGAATCTTATAAAAGTACAGTAGAATCCGGTTATAACGACGGCCAAGGTACAGGTGATATTGCATCGTACTAACCAGACGCCG
The DNA here is from genome assembly GCA_037179445.1 of Phengaris alcon alcon. Taxonomy (NCBI): domain Eukaryota; kingdom Metazoa; phylum Arthropoda; class Insecta; order Lepidoptera; family Lycaenidae; genus Phengaris; species Phengaris alcon. The sequence goes on along the minus strand of JAYRCH010000317.1, from coordinate 980,063 downwards.
TACTAAATGAAAATTCATTTTTGTTTTTTATTAATCACATATTTATTAATATTTAGGTGACTAACAAATAAAATAAAAAAATTATTTATTTCACATACGTATGTATGTACATAACTAAGAATGAAAAGAAATGTGACGACACCCTCACGCGTTTAGGTTTTAAAACATTCGCATTGAACAAAGGTAGACAAGTTTGCGGGAGCGAGAAAAGGCTTTTTAAAAAATAAAAAAGCTTATTTTAATGTACATTTGTTACAATTTTAATAAACTAATTATAATAAAACTAAAGATTAAGTTAACGAACAGAGCTTTTGTGTCTGTACGAAGACAAACTAGCAGAAGCTCATGCTCCAGTTGAATAAAGCAAAATATAATGTGGAGTCCGATATTTACATTAAGAGTTCCTAGAAATTAATTATTTATTAAACAATGATAATTCTTTATACGCAATAAATATGTCATCACAGCATTATAAAGTGACGACATGGTGCTGAGGGGTTGACATAACTAGGTACTATCTTGTATTTATTTTTCTAAATAATTGTGAATATTATCGAATGATTTACACCGAATTCTTTGGCAATCGTTACATTCGACTAGCCAGCTTCTAAAAGTTGTATTATTACTCTTTTTTCTTCAATAGAGAAACTTTTTCGTTTTGTAGAAGCCATTTTTATACTAACTCACTCGTTACCCGCAAATAAATCAGCGATGTGCAGGCAAGGGGGGTGCGCGGGGCGGAGATAGCTTCTTACCTACGATTTATTTGTAAAAACGCCAACATACATCGTTGTAACCGGATAATTAGTTTTGATATACCGTCGTTATATGAGGTCGATCGTTGTAAATTATGACCAAAAATATACCTATACTTAAGTCGCTAAAAACGGTTGGTTGTTAAATGCGAAGTCGTACTAAAAGGACTACACTGTATTCTTAGTTACTGAAATGTGCACTTAATATATTATATCAAAACTAACGTAAAAAAAAAACCGGAGTCCGATGAAGGTAATCCAAGCTGTGATCCGATCGACTACACTTGGTCATGTAACAGATCACAACGCCAAATGTAGAATCGCTTGGATAGCCGCTGAATTGACGACATCTAATGTTTAGATGTAGGTAATGATTTTTCCTAGAAAATATATCCGGACCTGTGACTCGGTTTGATTTACATCAGTTTCTTCTGTACTAGTTTATTTTACAGCTAAATTAATTTTTATTTCATAATCCTGCTTCCTGTTTAGTTATCCTACTACTATTATAATTGTGAAAGTTTGTGAATTTGGACGGATGGATGGATGTTTGCTACTCTTTCATGCAAAAACTACTGAACGGATTTTGATGAAATTTTGTATGGTAGTTGTTTAAGCTCTAGATCAACACATAGTCTACTTTTTATCCCGAAAAAGTACGGTGTTTCCGTAGAAGTGTATTTACGCGAGCAAAAGCTAGTTCAGTAAATAAACGGTAAGTTTTGTGATATGGGTAGGCTACAAGCTAATAGCCATTAGCCAAGCTAAGGCGGACTAATAAACATATCTACACAACAGATAAACTATTCAATGCTGCTGTCTTTGTCTGATACTTTGGAAATGTCATATGACTGACTATCAGTGGCGTGGGATTCCTATAACTCCATTCCTATCGGCTTCACTTACCACTTACCTTTTGAAAATCCTCATCCAAATCCCTAACTATTTTACAGGCTAGGGCTTCCCTATGAAGGATAACCAGCCTTCGCCACTGCTGGCTATAGCTCACTTGATTGAATGGTTTATCCGTTATGTAAATATTCTTATTAGTAAGGGGGTAATGGAGAGTATATTAACAGTAGGTGTTGGGTTATGGCACAGAGTAGAAAATATAGACTTATGTATAGAGACACAGCTTTCATTATTTGAAAATTTTAACGTCCCCTTGATCGGCCCACATTTTTTCCTCACAATCGTGGACATACCGTATGCTTATAGTAGTGCAATCAAATTGAAAGCTAACTATGTAGATGTTTATCTGTTCCTCTTTATTTAATCTGTGGTAAGGGTGCAATACCAAAAAAAAATCCGTCCAGCATAAGCCGTATAGTTTTTTTCAGTCTATATCTGCAGCGCAAAGGTGTTGGTCCAAAATTGACCCAGAGTCGACAGCAACAAAATCGTTGACAATGTGTTCACTTTAAATCATTTTTGATGTCACCAAAACGGCAATCCCGAAAAAAGCCGGGTGTAGAAGTTATGAGTAAGATCAGTGTTTCTATGGACATGACAGACGTGAGACGATGTCTGATGAAACCGGCCAAGTGCGAGACGGACTCGCACACGTAGGGTACCGTACTATTATACCAATATTTTACATGTTTACTCTTTAATTCCTTATTTTTATACGAAGTTTTCCAAGTATGCGCAATTTATAAGTTAAGTCTCTATAACTCCTGAACTAATATAGTTATATGAGCCCTTATAGTTTTCCTTCAAAGTTCATCACATGGAACACTATCATGAATTTTTCCAGATTTTTCGAGTCAGCCGTCTTATCATTGAGACAAAACATGAGCTTTAAAGTTGAATATCTCGCAAACGGATACCTAAATCAAAAAATCGTCTTAGCAACGTCTCAGTATTTTCAAAAGACCTATCGAATGATATCCCACATTATGCGGTAGACGCAAGAATCATCAAAATCAGCGAGAAAATAATATATCCCTTCTTTACGTGTAGGTACCCCAAAATAAATGTATTTTTCGTGATTTCATTTTAGCATATTGTCGACGTGGCAAAAACACTTTACCATGCAAAGTTTCATCTTTCTAGCACTAACCGTTTGGACGGTAAGCCGAAGACGGACGGACGGACATGACAAAACTATAAGGGTTCCGAGACGTGAACTACGGAACCCTAATAACGATGTACGATTTCTTGCGGAAATTGTGGAGGCGGAAATGAAGGTCCGTTACAACTAATCTATGAACACTACTGGTCCATGATGATGGATGATGTTGATGGTCCATCCATGATACTAAGAATACTATGATTTTGGATTTTATTCTGGCTCATAACTTCTATACCTGTAGCATTTCAGGGTTACCCTTTTGGTGACATTAGAATATAATATGTTTTAAAGTAAACTCATTAGCAAACATTTAATTGCTCTCATTTTTTTTATATGGATTTTGGACATGCCTTTTTAAATGCTAGCATTGAGTTCTTAATACTACTTTTTGAAAGTACGTGGGTTTCACTCTTAACTCTACAATTCATAATTACGACTCGAATACAAGGCTGAGAACCATTAAAGCCTTAAAAAAAATTGTAGGCAACAGGCTTATTGATTTCAAATATATTAACCATCTCTGTCTCTACCAGGCGCTTAAATACAATTGGAGTTAAATCTGTTAAAATATTTAATCGCCTGGGTACTATTAATTACATAGTTGTTGTTTATCGGCGAGTTGCAGCTAACAGAAAGCACGCACGCTGTATGACAGGCAGTACCTCTTCAAGTTAAGGTTGAAGAAAATGTTGAATTCGTATTAACTAGTAGTCGCTAAACGAAAGGCCCGATTGTTGTGAAGATGTTGTGGCTTTATGTTTGAAAGCTAACGTGATCGAGATGGTTCTAAACTCATCATCATCAGCTTGTTTACCTACTGCTTGCCTAGTCGGAGCCCGGGGGTTACTTAAAAAAATTATTTATTTTTTACTGACGCCAACTAACATTTCTATTAATTTGTTTATAATTTCTTCTGCGTTTACATTTTCTATTAGTTTCCCTCATTGTCAGCAAAAAATATCTTTAGGTAAATTATGTTTCTTAGTCATTTTCATGAAAATATAATATGTTGTCCACATACTGTACCTACTAGTAGAGAGAAAATTGAACATGCTCTAATTTATAATAATTATAGTTAGAGTAAGCACTAATTTACATAGAATATGGTTCTGGTACCTGATAAACAATACAGGCTGTTTACTGTTCACAGCAGAAGAGGTCATTGTCCTGTAGTGTATCAGAAAGTGAAGTCTCTTAGTCACTACGATTAGTGATCACTTACTATCGTAATTATTTTTTATTGACCTCAATTACTATACTACTATATAATACCTTATTGACTTTATTCAGCCGAAGCGCTGTGTGTGTGTTTGTGTTTAAAATATATATACATTTTCAGTTTGAATATTTAACCGATAAATTAAAAAAATATAGTAGGAAATATTACGAATATAGATATTAAATCGGTAGTTTTAAGCGACTTACGGATGCGTGTTACTATGTGCTATTATGATAAGGTGTCATAATAGCACATAGAAGCAGGCCACTTTGCATATTATGATTATTGTCTAGTTATTTTCTACAAAACCACTACTAACAACTAAATTCCTACTAAGGAGGTAATAAAATACTAAATTTAGTAGTAAAACTTTGTAAAACAACTAAGTTGGCAACATTAATTCTGACCTGTATGTAGTGCATCCGGCACTGAACGGCAATAAAATTGGACTGAACGGTAATAAAATTCGAGTGTAAAATAAAACCGGTCAAGTGCGAGTCAGCGAGAGGCGTTCCGTACAAAACGAAAAAATTAACGTTTGTTGTATGTGAGCCTCAAATTTTTATTTTATTCTTATAATTTGTTGTTCAAACGGCAATAGAAATACCTACGCCATACATGTGTGAAAATTTTAACTGTCGAGCTATCACGGTATAAGAAGGTTAATATACAGCCTGGCGACAGACGGACGAACAGCAAAGTCACAGTAATAGGGTCCCGTTTTTACCCTTTGGGTACGGAACCCTAAAAATGGCACGTGGTCTAAAGAAATTTATTAAAGTTCATTGAAGTATTTAAAACTTTAGAGCCACTATGGTTGATAAAATCTAAAAACTATTACTATAAAACAAAGCGAAATTATTTCTATAACATATTACTGAAAAAATGTATGACACAATAATTCGGTTTCGTCGATAGCGTGATTAACTGATTACAATTGCAGCAAAATACAATTAATAAATAAAATAATATCCTTAACTGACCCTCTTGGTCAGTTAACATGTCAGGACATGTCACGACATGTCTAAGGAGGGTTCCGTAACTATAAACTTTTTTTTTTTAAACGGTTTTCTTTGAATTACTACAAAAGTTATTGTCATAAAGTTATTACTGAAGCTCTGTCTGTCTATCCGCCGCTCTCCTAAGCGGCGGACAGACAGATAGACGGACGGGTAGAGTGAAATTATAAGGGTTCCTTAAGTATTACGGAACCCTAAAACACGACCGAAGCTCGCGGCAAATTTCCGTGTATGTGCTCGAATCCGTTCAGGCCGAACCTTAGATTAAAACGCCTAGAAACCAGGTACGCGCATGAAAAGTGAAGTAAATCATACTGAGCCATATTGGCTCAGTCTGTTCGAACGACCCGTCAGTTGTCAAGGTCAAGCGCTAGTGCATATATCTCCGACTATTAAAAACATTATGATGGTTTGTGTCTTTATTAGGTGTCACAATGCATCGGAAAAAATTAAAAAAGGTTCGGACATAACATTTAATATGTAAGTATGAAAAGAACAATTTGACTTGTATTAAGTCAATTATTTAAAACATTTTAAAATAAAATCATATTATGTTGCCATCTTGATGCCGTATTGTGAATTGTGAAAGTGTTACTAGTAATAATAAATTTATTTCAGAATTTTCATGGCTAACTAATAGTTGCAACTGAGACAAAGTTTTATAATATGTTCTGATTTTTTTAATTATCAATTTAAAGTATTGCCCGTATTAAGCTAATCCTTAATATATTCCTTAACACCAGTTCAATATAAATAAAGTTCACAAATTTTGTTTAGATGGTTTAAAATGAAATATAAGTTATATTATTACATCTCACGATATTAAGAAAAACAAATACAATAATTCAAATTTTAAGAGTACACACTCCAGAACTTTAAAGTTTTGTTTGTATGGGTGTCGGTATGTAATGCTTACGCCTACATCTATCTGTTGCTTGCTTCACTTTGCACGATGCGTTTGTTTGAATACTATCTAGGCGTTATTAATCTAAGGGCCGAAATGACGTCAGTTCGGTCGGATGCAATTTTCTCCGTGTATGTGCTCGAATCCGTTCAGGCCGAACTGACGTCAGTTCAAACTGAAACGATCGGCCTCTCGTCTGTGGAGGCCTTAAAGCTATTGTATAGTAAGTCTACACACATTCGTCTAGTCACACGCACACAAACACCGTGCCGAAGTCTGCCGAACTGAAACGACGTTAGACGAGTCTGTGCCGGTCGGAGTTTGGCCGGAATTTCTTGATTCGGTCGCGGCGTTCAAAGCCCGCGATAAAAGCTATGCAATAGCTTAAAACATTCTTTTGTTTCTTAAAATCGTGGCAAATTGATCAATTATTATTGATTACTTTTGTCTACCCTCGAGGTGGAGTCGTTCTGACGGTCGGGTGAAGTTTACCGAGGGTTCCGGGGAGACTTACCCAACGAAGCGCGCATCACGTCGCCGAAAGAGACAATATCTACGTGATAAACTATTTTTTTTGTGTGTTTTGTATGTGTGTGTATTGTGGAGTGTGTGTAATAATATTATTGTGAGAGTCTGTGCAAATTGGGAAGGTGAAAAAGCTTGAAAGGTGGGTACCTCATGAACTGAGTGCAGCAAACCGCCAAACGCGCGTCGACTGCTGCGTTACATTACTCAACCGGCACAATAATGAAGGGAATTTAAATCGAATCATTACCTGTGGTGAAAAGTAGATCCTGTACGATAATCGGAAACGATCATCGCAAATGCTGAACCCTGGCGAACCATCGACCCAAAAAAAGTTACTGGTGAGCGTTTGGTGGACTAGTGCCGGTGTCGTTCACTACAACTTTCTTAAATCTGGCCAGACGATTACGGCAGATGTCTATTGCCAGCAACTGCAAAAGCTAGCTGCTAAACAACCGAGGTTGATTATTCGCTCTAGGCTACTGCTGCTTCAGGACAACGCTAGACCACACACTGCACAACAGATGGCCACCAAATTAGAGGAGCTTCAATTGCAATGTCTAAAACATCCACCGTACTCCCCAGACCTTACTCCAACAGATTTTTTTTTTTTTGAAATTTGGATAACTTCTTGCAAGGGAAAAAATTCAACTCCGATGGGGCAGTCGTAAGCGCCTTCAAAGATTTTATTGATTCCTGTCCGAATGGTTTTTTTTTAGTAAAGGAATCAATTTACTACCTATAAGATGGCAAAAGTGCATAGATAGCAATTTCATCAAAGTATAATATATACTTTGATGAAATAAATGTATTATGTTTAAAAAAATCGACTTTATGTTCCTCCTTTACAAAACGCCAATTTCATATGTAATGACCCAATAGTACAGAATTGTTAATTTTATATCCGTTGTCAGATTGCCATAACACAAGTCTTACCTTGGGGATTAGATTGATGTGATGTATATTACTTTTTTATACTATTGTACTCGTATATTATTATGTGTGTTTAATAAAGAATTTTGTTTTTTTTTTAATTCCAGCACAGAAAAAAGAAATTGTTTTGTTTTAGTTCAAAATCCCGAGTTAAAAATAACTTAACTTTTACTAGGATAGAAATGGAGCTTGTACTTAGGATAGAGTAAATATGAAATGAAAATGAAATCAATTTATTCAGACACATAAAAATAGATACAAAAACTGCTAAGTTGAACTTGTGTTACGGGTATCAGACAACGGATATATATTTTTATACTATACACACACACACAATTTTATACTATCCAATACTATACATAAATCTTATGTTCTATATTATTCACATACACTCTTACACACATACTGTAGTTTATCACGTATTGTTTGCGCGCTTCGTTGGGGAGCCTTCCCCGAAACCTCTTGTAGACTACGTCCGTCGGCCAGAACTCCTCCACCTCGAAGGTCGGTAGAAGATGCATCGGTACTCTCTCACCACAAAGGAACTGAAGTTGACCTTGTGGCGAGACTCCAGACGCTCGGCCCTTAAGGAGAAAGACGTCTGCTTTCGAAACGTCGTCGTCTTTCATGTTAAGGTCGACCCTTAAGGTTCTTACCGACCCATCTGAAGGATCGAGCTTTATGTATCTAGTGATCTAATCCAATGGCCTGGATTAGGAAAAAAGAGTGTGTTATATTTCATTAAAATCCGCTCAGCATTTTAAGTACTTGTGATAACGAAAATTCACTTTGCATTTAAAATTTTTGTTACCATCAAAGTATTATAGTTAGGTAGTACCTACCTACCAGTGGAAAAAGGCTGGTTCTCCTTCATAGGGAAGCCCTAGCCTGTATAATAAATAGGGATTTGGATGAGGGTCTTCAAAAGGTAAGCGGTAAGTGAAGCCGATATGAATGGAGTTATAGGAACCCCACGCCATTGGTACCTACTTATCCTGATAAATCTCATTCCTCGCCTGTCCATGCTTATTTTTATGCAGTTTGATTTCAGAAGTTTATCGTTAATTCAATAATTACTTTAATCTTTACGATTTATCATTTCCTCACATTCTTATCTAAAATACTGCAAAAACTGATTATAGTAAAAAATAAATAATAGATCAAAATAGGGTTCCGTGTGCAACATATTCCAAGTACCTACCTAGTTTCTTTCGTTTATACAATAGGTTAGGCATATTGAAGAACTTTTCTTCTTTTTGATAAATGTTCTAAGATTTTCTTCTTTTTTTTTGTTTAAGTTTTATGAAACTATAGCTTGGGTATGACGGTCTTGGCCAGAACGCTTCTTATATTGTGGACTGGCGAAGGAGGGGCGGCTAGTAGGCTGTGAGTATTGGTGAGGCGTTTGCGTATTGAGCTTGTTGTGTTGTATGGTCCATTCTCAGGGCTCCGGCGGACGTCAGTTGCGCGCGCGCATTTAAAAGAACCATTTGTATTTCCTCGTTATAAATAAACAAGTCATGTTGTTGCGCGGTATCTTCGTATTGCATATCGATTAAATCCTTATATGTGTGTTATAGAACTAAGATATTGAAATATTTTGAACGTCCGTAATAAATTCGTGAATATTTAAAATGGGAATGCAATTTGATTCTGAGGGAAACCCTTACGTTATGTGGGCGGGACATATGATAAAGCTGGAAAGGATGCCCCTGAAGGAGACGTATTATATCGAAAAGGCACAAGGGGAACTGCGAGAAACAGAAGAAAATAAAAAGAAAGGATTAGCAGAACTCCGAGAATTGTTAAAAGGTAAATCAGTAGAAAACTATTTTAATCTATAATCTGGGGGCACAGTATTGCCCCCGCCAAGACGAGCTAAGCGAAGCGCAAGGGCACTACCAGACCACATTTTCTCGAAGTGTTTCGTCGATTTTTGAACCCTCATAACTTGATTTATAATCCAAACCCAAGTGAGAATTTCGAAAAAAGAAACGAAATTCTCAGAATATGTTCCTAGTAGCAGACCAATTAAACATGTATTATTTATAAAGCTTTATAATATTTATAAAGAAAAAGTTAATAAATAGACGATCTAAATGACCACAATATTAAAAAAGTAACTAACATAAAAATATTGGGATTAATCATTTTAAAGTCCAATGGACTTTAAAATGACTTGGAACATGCATTTAAATAAATTAAGAACCGAATGTCACAAGAGATTAAATGTGATTAAAATTTTAACATCACTGTCGTGGGGTGCCGATTAAAATTGTTTGATATAGCTCTTATTAGACAAAAATTAGATTATGGTTCCATTGTCTATGATTCTGCCAAACTACTATTTTTAGTTACTACTAGATTACTAGAATTTAAAATGTTTAGAAAGCATCGAAAACACTGCTCTTAGATTAAGTACGTGCCTTGTAGGTAGGTGTCTTTAAGACAAGTCCCGTTATGAGTATATTGGCAGAATCAGGGGAAATGCCACTCTCTTACAGAAGAAAACAATTGTACTAATATAATTTGACAACCATCCAGTCCGATTTATTTTACTAAGTCTTCGTCTAACACAGCTTCGCCCAAATCTGACACAACCATTCTAGGAACCAACTAGGAAATATTTAAATGAAAGTCAGTTTTGCTTTCTGTCTGTTTTCCCTAAAAAAATACCTGCTTACGGCCCATGGGTCAATTATGAATTACCTATTAAACTTAAATTAACTAAAAATCTTAAAGATAAACACCACAAATCATTTATAAAAGTTTATTCAATGAAATTAAATATAAAAATCAAGATTGTATACAGTTTTACACAGATGGATCAGTAATAGATAATAAATCAGGATGTGCTGACGTTACTCAAGATAATAGTTATTGTTATAAACTTACAGATCTCCATACAATTTTTAGTTGTGAGGCTATCGCTATTTATATAGCTTTATAAATAATACAAGGTAGTAGTAATTTAGATAAATTTGTAATATTTTCAGATTCTAAGTCGTGATTGCAAGCCCTAAAAATATTAATACAAACGAATCACTTATATTAGCTATACAAGAAAAAATGACAAATTTAATAGAAAACAATTTCAAATTTGAAGTATTGTAGGTATTGATTGGTAACGAGAAGAAGGGAAAGATATTTGCAGCATTTTTAGATTCTATATCAGATAGAAGCTAAAAATGCTGCAAACTTGAATAGAACATTCCATTAATTTCAACAACATTTCAAACGCAAGGGATGTTAAAAACCACAGTAAACGTAGAATAAAAAAAAATGGGATACTGTTTGGCAGGATAATAATATAAATAGTAAATTGTATGCTATAAGAAATTCTATTTTTGACAACGCCCCAACTTCGTTTACTACTCGAAAAGATCAGCCCGTCATCACTAGGCTCCGTATTGGTCACACAAATATGACACATGTACACATTATGAAAAAGATAGAAAAACCAAAGTGTAAATGCAGGATGGATCTAACTGTACAATATCTGTTAGTAGAATGTCAGGCTTATGTTAGTGAAAAACTATCATGTAACTTACCTAATAATATAAAGGATTGTTTAAATAATAATGAATATATACAGAAAATTAACTTCGTTAAAAATATAAATATGTACGGGAATATACAGGGTGACCTGAAATTCGATACATTCCTTTGAAAGACAGAAAGTAGACCTCATTTACAGTAATATTTTTCATGGCATCCCCTATCCGAAAATTGATATTTACAAAGTTATTGAAATTTCAAAATATTTTTCTTTATTTTCGACTTTTTGACTTTGACATGACGTATTTTTAAAAATGTTTGTCTTTTTAGTGATTTTTTAATGTATTTTAACCGTCAATGAGTCAAATATTATTTTTAAGGAATAAGTAGGGACAAACTAAGCGAGAATTTTTCATTATGAGACATGAAACAGAATTTTCTTTTAAGAAAAATGCACATTTTTCTTAAAAACAGGTGATTTTCTTAAAAAAATGTATGATACAATGCGTAAAAATATTCTAAATAACTTCCTTATCTCATTAGCTTTCCAAAAAGGTGCAAATGTCTACATAAAAATATGAACATGTAATAAACAAACACAAAACAATCATCAGGTAACGTTATCTCAAGAATTACTCTACCTTAGGCGACCTTTTTTTTCAATTATTTCCTTTGTTCAAACTTCGGGATGTTTCGGCTACTGTCGTCGCGGCCCTTTGTCAATGAGTTACCGACTGGCTTAGAGAGCAAATTTAGTAGCTAATATTAGTTTTGAGTCAACTATTGCCGTATACGGACGTATTGTTGCTTTAAACTACACCCTTACTTCTATTTGTGATTTTTTTGTATCGCGATGGCTGCTTTTGAGATCGATGAATACGCTGACATCTTGTTTTGTTACGGACTTTGTAATGGTAATGCTGCTGCTGCACGAAGAACATACGTTGAACGTTTTCCGAATCGACGAGTGCCAAACGTTAGAGTGTTTTCAACAACATTTCGACGAATTCGGGAAAGCGGCCGTGTTGATAGAAGACGTGGCGATTCAGGCAGACCTCGTTTGTATGCTCCAGAAGAAGAAGAAGAAATTTTAACACTTTTTCAAAATGATCCTTCTATTTCTACAAGAGCGGCAGCTAGAAGACTTGGATTGAGTCAATGGAAGGTGTGGTTTACAGTACACACAGCGCGTCTACATCCATTTCACTACACACCTGTCCAAGCGTTGGAAGAGGGAGACCCGGTTAGAAGAATGGAATTCTGCCGTTTTATGATAAATGCAGACATGGAGGATCGCAATTTCTTCTCAAGAATATTGTAGACGGATAAATCGAAATTTGACCGTGACGGGATAAACAATTTCCACAACACACATTACTGGGCACCAAAAGAAGAAATCCCTGATGCATGCATGCATGAAAGCATGATGGTTGCCCGACCCACTTCCGCCTCGGCGTACGCCAGTGGCTAGACCAAACTTACCCACATCGCTGGATAGGTCGAGGCGGGCCAATTCCTTGGCCAGCACGGTGTCCCGATTTGACCCCGTGTGATTTTTATCTTTGGGGTCATATGAAGGCTTTGGTGTATACTACACCCATAACTACTGTAGAGGAGCTAAGAAGCCGCATAAGAAATGCAGCAGAAGAAATCAAAACTAGTCTTACTACCAGAATAATCAAAACAGAGGTACGGAGAAGACTACGGGCCTGTATCAGAAACAGAGGTTCACATTTTGAACAAGACCTAAAGTAGAATATTTATTATTAAATTTAATTAAACATTGATGTTTTTTTAACACAATAAACGTAATTAAATTCAAGTTTTTCCTTTTATTTTAACCTTATCGCAAATAAATCGATTTAGACATTATTTCATTTTACTTCTAATATGTTTACTACAACGTCATATTTTTATGTAGACATTTGCACCTTTTTGGAAAGCTAATGAGATAAGGAAGTTATTTAGAATATTTTTACGCATTGTATCATACATTTTTTTAAGAAAATCACGTGTTTTTAAGAAAAATGTGCATTTTTCTTAAAAGAAAATTCTGTTTCATGTCTCATAATGAAAAACTCTCGCTTAGTTTGTCCCTATTTATTCCTTAAAAATAATATTTGACTCATTGACGGTTAAAATACATTAAAAAATCACTAAAAAGACAAACATTTTTAAAAATACGTCATGTCAAAGTCAAAAAGTCGAAAATAAAGAAAAAAATTTTGAAATTTCAATAACTTTGTAAATATCGACTTTCGGATAGGGGATGCCATGAAAAATATTACTGTAAATGAGGTCTACTTTCTGTCTTTCAAAGGAATGTATCGAATTTCAGATCACCCTGTATAGATGTAAATATAGTAGTCGCTAAGGACCTTAGCTCTGTTAAAAAGCGACTTTAAATCAATTTAAAAAAAAAACTAATACAAATATTGACCAATTTTCAATACTAGCATAATACTGATGACAATGTTATGTTAGTATTGAAAAAAGTTTTTTTGATTAACTACCTTGAGTACGTAGGGTAAAAGCCGGATAGTTGCCTTAGTATGATACTTGCCTCGGTTTAGAATTCGCTATTATTATACTGGCAAGTCAATTCTACTTCATACTCGTATTATGATTAGCGTAGCCCACCTACGCAGTATTTTAATCCAGTATTTTTTTGGTAACTTTGTATACATTAGACAGTAATAAGTAACATAACCTCTAATGATAATTAGAGTTTATAAGTTGCTATGGCTATATCTACTAGTAGATTAAACTTGTTACCTACTAGTAACTAGTAAGAAAAGATGTTTTAAAATCGGTTTTAGAATCACCCGATTAGGTAAACGTAGGTAGGTTTTGACATGCGAACGCAATTGACGAAAAGCTTTTTTGTTTTTTCCTCGCAAATCTTCGTATTTCCGATATTAACCATATGTAATATGCTGATTATCGCATAATATGCTGATTATAACGCAGAGGAGTCACAATAGATCCACTTGGCCTGGCCTTCGATATAAAAAAAAAGGATGGCAGACTGACTTGCTGTAACCAGTAATATTGGGCATTCCTGTTCTTATACCTAAAAGTTATATAAGAAAATATTGATAAGAGTTAACTGGTTTCTCGGAAAATAAAATATATGAACAAGGTAAATATAAAATGGTAATTCCAAATATGACAAAACCTTTTGGAAAGTAATTTTACATATTCATAAAAGAAGAACATTTTTGTATGGAGCCCGTCCTCACTTTAGATTTTACATAAACCAATTTTCAGGCCAGGATTCGAACCCGCAGATTAGGAAAAAATACATTCTGTATTATTGCACATTCGATAGCGTCACTAGTAAGAAATAATTTCCAGAAAATAATTATGTGCGAAAAATTTGAGGAAAGACCTTATTTAAAGCATTTTATTATTTTTCTATAAATTTCTTCAAACTATGAGGCAGTTTGTCAAAACATAACACTTTTCTGAAGTTGTTGTCATTACTTCCCAAAAATGATTCCTTACTAGCTGTTGCCCGCGGTTCCGCCCGCGTAAATACAGCATCATTTTTTTCGGGATAAAAAGTAGCCTATGTTTTAATCCAGAGCCTAAACTACTACCATGCCAAATTTCATCGAAATCCGTTCATTAGTTTTTGTGTGAAAGAGTAACAAACATCCATCCATTATCACAAACTTTCACATTTATAATATTAGTAGGATTAGCAACACTATGAAATCGTGTGATTTAACAGTAAACCTTAAAACTAACTTTTTGTTAACCTTTATTTATTTCATTAACTTATTTCGCCCAATGGTTTAAAGATTTTTCATCATACAATGAAGTGACACACTTTTTAAGCCCTTTCATTTGATATAATATGTTTTGTAGTGCTAGAAGGGTAGGGGGACGTTTTGCCCCTTTTTCTTTGCACGGACAAACTATAATTTATACATTTTTAACAAATGTTTCTTTTTCTTAAAGAATTCAGTCTCACGACTAATATTACAAGGCAAAGCAACTTGAAATTAAAATTTTCTAAGTTTAGAAAACAAGGTGGCACGGACCACAGTTGGGACTTAACTGCTTGGCGTAGTCACAGAGCGCGGCCAGTGAAAGGAGCTAGGTTTTGTAACTGTACTTCGGCTTACTAGTTTCCATTTCGTCACACAGAGTTCGTTTGGTATGGCACCACGGCCGGATCCCTCGTAGGAACGGCGACAAAAATCATAGATTAATGGTTTTACATGAATTAATTTTGTATGACTAAATATTATTTCAAAATAATTTATTGAATCTTATACTCGAAGACGTGAAAGTTAATCGACTGTGAATAAAATTAGTTAACTTTTTGACGTGATAACGTCTTATATTCGATGGAGCCGGCTGCACGCATGAAAAATCATGACTCATGCGGCGTTACCTCGCTAAACATGACGTTGTCACGTTCAACTATCGTCAGTAAACCGACTTTACAGACAACCGATTTTTTTATTTCTACTTTCATTCATTACTTTTATAACCATTTCGTAAATGAGAAGTGATATATACTAAGAAATTGTCAGCCGTCCCTTTTTTTTGTATGTTCAACGGTAACTCCGCCGTCTGATGACCGATTTTCAAAATTATTTTTTTGATGTAAAGGATATACTTCAAAATTGGTCCACTTTTCACAAAAGTGGTGACCTGATGATGGGATCCATGAGGAATCGAAGGAACTCCTTAAAATTTATATGGATGATTTCGACTTTTTCTGAAGTAACCCAAGCATATACTACCAAAAAGTAAGATTTTGCACCAAGTTATACTCTGGATCAAAATATATTGAACAGAACTCCTGACTCCTTATAGATACATGTTTGGGTATTTCGGCGTTGCTTAAAGAACTGCAAGCATAAGCCACTGTGTCAATTAAAGTAGTCATCATCACCACCATCATCACACCATAAATCATGACATAATGATGATATAATAGGTACTTCTCATAGTATTTTACACCGACACGGATATCTTTGAACATTGCTCTGCCGTTTATGGACCGATTTTTAAATAAATTTTTTATGTATTGTGTATAATCCGAAATTGGTATCGTTGTCACCAGAGCGGTGACCTGATGATGGCATCAATGAGGAATCGAGGGAACTCGTCGAAATTTATAAGAACACATATAGTGATTTTAACTTTATCTGAATTAATCCAAGCTTATGCTACCAAAAAGTAAGATTCTGCACCAAGGTATACCCTGGATCCTAAGGTACTGAACAGAACTCCCCAGTCTTTAAGATACGCGTTTGGAAATTTCAACATTGTTTAAAGAACTGCAAGCATATGCCATTATGTAACTTACAGTCATCATCATCATCATCTTATATACAATACAAAATGGAAGCTTGGCAAATATTCAATTATACATTCGATCGCTTATTTTAAACGTTCTTAAAATGTATTAATAATAATTTTATTTAAGATTGAGTAGAGAAATACTTAAAAATTTTAGCCAAATTTAAAAGGGGAATCGTTTAGAAAATAAGTTTTATTTTATACATTTTTGTGCATTTTTACTTTCGAAGTCGGTATAATTAAGATAGCTACATATTCAAAATTAAACTTTATTTGTTACACAAGAAGATACACGTTTCATTGTAAGAGTTGGAACGTCAAGTTGCACCGCGCAGCACAGCGCATGTGCAGTGTATGACTGATGTTATATGAAACGTTACATGTTTTTGTGTAGTAAATAAAGTTCAATTATGAATAGCTATCAACAAAATGCGCCACGTCGCGTCGTGTACGATACACGGCGGCGTGAACTGACCCTTACACACTGCGTTGCTAAGGCGCATCGCACAAACGACGTCGTACAATCATTCTTGTAAATTGTATTGCAATGCAACGTCGTTTTTGGCGACGAGTCGTCGCAACTCGCTACGCAGTGTTGTGGCCTCGTCCCTAGGTAATTACGGTTGCGATCCAAATATTTTCCATAAGATTTCCAATTACCCCCTACACATTTTATGATAATTGATTTATTTATATAATTTTATACATATTTCAGATGAAACGACGCTTGTGGTACCTGTCGATGACGATGAGTTTCTAGTGAAATTTCTTAGACCTACTAAATTCTATGCCGAAAGCGCTTTTAAAAAGGTAAACACTTTGTAACCCTCTTAATCAATCATCATATAAATCTTTCGATAAATACTTATACATAGTATGCGTAATGATTCTGTATTGGCTTATTACATTTCTAATACATATTATAACATATTTTGTAATGAAATTAAATTTACATGCGAATACTCGAGGATAGAGAGAGTAACGGTTAGATTTTTTTCAGATGCAAGCATATTACAGATTCAGACAATCTCATCCTCACTACTGCCAGAATTTGATGCCAAGTGCGATCAGACTGGCTTTCAAACATTCCACAGTGTCCATCTTGTCCCCTAGAGGCGAAGATGGAAGGCGCGTGATGGTTGTAGAGTCAGGAGGTAAGTAAGGTGCTTACACACTGAATATGTTTGGTCGGATGAGGCATAGTTTTGTTAAAAGCTCACTTGTCGCTTGTCCTCACTTGTTTCTAAAGTTGTATGAAATTTTTGCGATTAAGTTGGTACTTTAGGTACCATAATTTTAAATGTTTTCAGATGTAAGTAAACTAATGATTTTTTATGAATCTCATTTACAAAAGTACATATTTTAAAATTTTATATTTCTTAAAATTAAAAATTTATAAGTAATTTTAATTAATATATTTGTATATTACTAGATGTTGCCCGCGACTAAGTGCGCGCAAAAGAAAATTCCGAGGGAATCGTACATTTTGCCGCAATAAAAAGTAGCCTATGTCCTTCCCAGCGGTTTATTCTATATCTGTGCCAAATTTTATCAAAATCGGTCTAGTAGTTTCGAAGCCTATTCAATACAAACAAACAAACAAACATACAAACAAACAAACCTTTCCTCTTTATTATATTAGTATAGACTAGCTAACTCGGCAAACTTTGCTTAGCCATATATTTTATAAATGCCACATAATATAAAAATAATAACACACAGGACTTCTTGCACTATTTCCACTTTAATAAGTATTTTACATTAATTTTAATATATTACACGACCGGTTTCGACAAAGTCGAACTTGTATATATTAAAATTTAAATTGAATATATTAAAATTAATGTAAAATACTTATTAAAGTGGAAATACTGCAAGAAGTCCTGTGTGTTATTACTGTGAAACATGAATTTCCACCAAGAACCTACAGTACAATCAATAACATATCTAATATAAAAATAATAAAAAAATATTTAAAATATATAAAACGACTTCCAAAGTAAAAGCAATAACATTCTTAAAAATCAATGAAATAAATTCTCACTGTCGAAATAGTTCCCCTTTTAAATTCTGCTAAAATATAACTATTTCTCTACTAAATCTTCTTATTTTTGAAGTCGGTACAATGGTGCTGATGATGATTATTTTATAGTGACATTTATAGTATTTTTATAAGCAATACTGACGATGTTTCATTTTTCAATTCAAAGACTGAGGAGTACCGTTCAGTGCTTTTGGATCCAGGATTATACCTTGGCACAATATTTCACTTTTTGGTAGCATATGCTCTAATTACTTCAAAAGAAAGTCAAAATTACTATAGGTGTCCCTATAAATTTTGAGGACTTCTCTCGATTCCTCATCGATCCCAAAACCGGGTCCAACATTTGGTGAGAATGGGACCAACTTAGAAGTCAACCCTTAAAAACTAAAAAATAATTTCGAAAATCGGTCCACAAACAGCAGAGTAAACGAGTAACATTCATACAAAAAAACATTTACTAATTCTGCCGTGCTTGTAATAAACATAGTAAGTCATATGGGGACTTTCGAGAAAACAGCGCGTAAAGTTTTGTTTTTTATTTTTGACCTTTCTCACAAAATATAGATTACATCTAGGCCTTTCCCTACCCTTATCCATATATTTACATTATACATTTGTATATGGTTTAATATGTATAGATTGGATTTTAATTACAAATGATATATAATTTAAAAATTAAAAAAAAAACAGTAATCGCTTAAGTTTCTTTATGCACTTACTGTACTTATAGTTAAGATGAATATGTAAATATTAGAGCATTCATCAAAAAGCGAAAATAAATTGTTTGAACAAATCAACCGTAATACTTTACCGTGATTATGCTTAAGCTATTTTATCTTGTATGCCATATTTTCATATTTCAAATATACAGAAACTAGCTGTTGCTCGCGGCTCCGCCCGCGTAAGTACCTGGGCTGATTGATAACTGGCCGAAACGACGAACTTAAAAAAATGATACGCAAAAAAGGAATATTACATTATATTCTGGCATCTTTTTGAAAATAGAACGCCAAATTTGAATTTAATCGAACTGATGGAATTTGTTTGAGAGGACGTAGAACTTTCTCTGTCGTAAATTTTCTTAACAATGGAAAGAAACGAAATTCGTGCGGTGATAAAGTTTTACGTTTTAAAAGAGAAAACAGCAACCCAGATTAAAACCAAGCTAGACAGTGTTTTACGTAATTCTGCTCCTGCATTGAGTACAATTCACACCTGGGTAACTGATTTTAAACGTGGAAGATAGAGCTGCGAAGACGCCCACAGGTCTGGCCGTCCAAATGAAGTCACGAATCCGGACATGATCAAAAAAATTCACAAAATTTTATTGAATGATCGGCGCTTAAAGTTGCGAGAGATAGCAGAGATGGTAAGCATTTCATCTGAACGCGTTTTTAATATTTTGCACCAACATTTGAGAATGAAAAAGCTTTGCGCGCGATGGATGCCGCGTTTGCTCACTGTAGACCAAAAGCAACGTCGAGTGGACGATTCATCGGAGTGTTTGGCGCTGTTTAACCGAGATCCTAATGAGTTTTTGCAGCGTTATGTAACAGTCGATGAATCCTGGATACATCATTATACTCCCGAGACAAAAGAACAATCTAAGCTGTGGACTGAAAGCGGAAAACCTGCGCCGAAGAAAGCAAAAACGGTTTTGTCGGCCGGCAAAGTGATGGCGACTGTTTTTTGGGATGCTCGAGGGATTATTTTAGTAGATTATCTGCAAAAAGGAAAAACAATAAATGGAGAGTACTACGCAAGCTTGCTGCAAAAATTAAGTGAATAAATCCAGAGAAACGACCACATTTGGCCAAGAAAAAAATTTTGTTCCACCATGACAACGCACCTGCACACACGTCAATGGTTGCAGTCGCCAAATTCCATGAATTGCGGTTCGAATTGCTACTGCATCCACCCTATCCAGGCCAGATCCGGGGGGATCTGGCCCCGTGCGACTTCCACTTATTCCCAAACCTGAGGAAATGGTTAGGTGGCCAGAGATTTTCATCAAATGAAGAAGTCATTGTTGCCGTGGACGAGTATTTTGAGGGGTTGGAGAAAACATTTTATCAAACTGGTGTAACGGCATTGGAGAAGCGCTGGACTAAATGCATCGTGGTAGGAGGAAACTACGTTGAGAAATAAATTTATTTTAAATAGATTTTTGAAGTTTTTCTGTGTCGTTTCGGAAACTTATCAATCAGCCCTCGTATAGTATTCCTCGGGAACACTACTTTTTCGGGATAAAAAGTAGCCTATGTTTTAATCCAGAGTCTAAACTACTACCATACCGAATTTCATCGAAATCCGTTCAGTAGTTTTTGCGTGAAAGCGTAACAAACATCCACGCTTTCACATTTATAATATTAAGTAAGGATGTGGATCTCGATCTCTACATCCCGAATATGTACATAAATCAATATCGACAAAAATGCGACTTACTGTATTTATCAGAAGCACGGCAGAATTAATAACCTCCTACTGTGTTTTAGAAGTCGGTTGAGGAAAAAAAATTAAAATGTATTTAGGGGTTAAAAAAATAGATTACAACCGATTCTCAGACCTACCGAATATGCAAACAATTTTTCATAAGAATCGGTCAAGCCGTTTCGGAGGAGTGTGTCCCCGAACTCCCTGAACACTATATGACACGAGAATTTTATATATAAGACATTTTTACATTTTTTTTCATACTATCCTTCTCCTGACAATAACAAACACCTACAAGAAAGATTTATCCAATTTGGTGCAGTCGTTTGGAATTTATGCGCGTACAAACACTTCGGTAAACAATTTTACAGGATTATTATTTACAAAGGGTCCGTTATTAGTTGTCCTCAATGACTGACTTACATAATATAAACGCATGTGCGTACTGTATAGCCGTAACCGCTAACGGTAGAAATGTGAAATTTGGACAGTAGTTTTAATTTACAAGGTATTTACAAGGTAGAAGCGCACTTAAAAAGGGATTTTGAGAAATTCCATCCTTAAAGGGGTGAAATAGGGGTTAAAAGTTTGTATAGAAAATCTTTAAATCTCCAACAATTTTGATGAAAATTTATATTCCTGCTCTTAAATACGTTTAATTAAATACCTAAGTGTTTCTGATGGTGTTGAATTTTGGCACGCAGATAGTTATTACGACGTAGAACATTTTCGAACCACATACCCTAGTCCCCACGGGTGTGCAATAGGGATCCACGCGGATAAAATCGCGCGTAAAAGCTATAAGTACCCTTAATATTTCTGAATATGTAAATTAAATATAGGTAAATATTTTACATGTAGTCATCACTTTTATTATTGTAGATTTGTTCATGTAAAAAACGAAATCATTTAAGGCTATGTGGTATTTAATTTTACGGTATCCGATTTATAATTGCTCCACATATTATAGTTTTAACCTAGGCACCTAATTTTGAAATTTCTTGAGAATATAAGAACGTGAAAGATATTCTGTTTTCGCAACCATGTTGAGACACCATTGAGACACCTTAGCGCTTACTCGTTTGGTGACCTATTGAGTGGTGGACGGTGGTAGAGCTCAGACCAAATAAAAAAGTGAAGACAGTGCTTTGTCAAACAAAAACTGAAGCCGTTTTACGTGACACTGTGTTACACGGCGAGGCTGAGTTTAGACCGGCTTCATTGTGTGGTTCGCAGAACTCTGTCTTCGCTTTTTTATAATTGATAGTAGTTAGGGATTCGCTGGTTCTGCCTCATCGCCTTAGCCTCTGGTAAAATGGTTATTTCGATGACCATTCGCTAAAAAAAACTCTCACTCACTCACTCACTTTCTCGCGATATTAGTAAAACAAAACAATTTTTCATTACATTTCTTTTATTTCATTCATTTAAACATGTATTGAACATAGTGTATAATATTATATCATTACATAAAGTGTTGCTACTAAATAACTTTTGATACTCTAATAGACTTTTCCCATTGAACTTATAATACAAATACATTAAACTATACTCTCCACAAACTGATGTGAAATCATTTTGTAATTTACACGTGTTAAAACCCCATCTCTTGCAGTTTCGTCCCATAAAAGCCTTGTGATATCGCATAGGACCACGTCCAAAAGAGTTAAAGTATTGTCCGAAGCCATTTTCATTGATGTGTATGGCTATCCAGTGGGATCCAGGTTTACTATCAGGGTCTAAGTTGCTAATAATGTATGTAGGGGTTTGAACAAATATCGGTAGACGATTCGCGGCGTATACATTATCTTCTAAACCTTCACAAATTCTTCTCAAATAATTACGGATCTCTATTGTGTTCATACTGTATTATCACAGAACCGATCTTGTATTTATGTCACATATCCGTATTATGTATGGTTTATGTATTTACTAAGAGGGGTATTACATATGAAAATAATGAATGAATAAATAAAAGAAACATAAATTTGGTACAATAATTTTATTTTATAATACACACACACACACTAAAAGGTACACACACGTTACACATTATAACTTAAATAGATCATACATGTGACTTTTCTTAGCTACTATAGTCTACAGTTACATTACGGCTTTTATCTATTTCTATAACATTATCAAACTCTGCATATACAATACAGTAAATCGTTTGAGGGAGACTAGAATCAAATCGAACCTCTAACCTCACACTACCATGTCTTATCAGATTTCAATGACTGTTCGTGTTTGATGATAAATCAGGGGTTAAATCAAATGCTAATAGACAATAACCATTTGCATATTTTTCTCTTGATATCCCATTTCCTTCATTAAGGAAATGTATACCAGTGTCGCAAAAATAATGTATGATAGGCTGAAGTGAACATATTATCATTGAAGGATGGTTGTAGGGTGTTTGAAGGCACTTGTTGTCCATCTATGTATAAACAAAATTAATTTATACCATAATTTTCAAAATTGAAAGGATTCTTACTAATGCTACCATTAAATGCTGCGTTATTTACAAATCCTATGATACATCTTTTGGGTACTTGCCCCAGGAATATATTATCAAGCGTTTTTTTTTCTCATCAGTGGAGTGTTATAATATCACAAACCATTATTCACAATCATTGAGTCATACTTAACATCCTTATCCTTTTAGTGATAAAGCATACAGAACAGGATAACTTAATGGTTGGGGCATTAGATAAGTTTGCAAAACCGCATTCCTAACCACCCAAATTTTTACTATATAAGTCCTCTGTTTTCTCATTGTGGATACCATTACTGTGTGAGTAAGTGAGTGGGTGAAATCAGTCTAGTGATTAGTGTAGTTAAACTCTTGTGCAACTTCTGAGTACATCCTGAAATTAGGTTTTAGTAGTAGGTTTTCACCGGGTCTGGCTCGAAGGCAGACCCGGTGAACCCGGTTTGCTCCAGATTTTCGGCGTTCGAAAAAAAAAAAAAAAAAAAAAGTTTGGTGTCTAATTGGGGGTTTTTGCCCATGCCCGATCGATTGCGCTTATCCGCTTTTCAATATCTCTAACGATTACAAAGATAGACTTTTGCAATCACTAGGTTCATTAAGCTCTATTCATTATTACTAATTACGTCATGCAGCGGTAAACAATGGGCGGTGATAAGCTTAGGGTCATTAGTGGTTAAGTGAAACAACAATGGTATTGTAAGTGAGTCATTTTATTGGTAAAATAACACTCAAATAAAGTACATAATTTCAAATCGTTGAATAAAGTATTTGCACCAAAGTGTACCAAGAAATCATTCAGTGACTTATTGTTATAAATATAATACAGATACATTATACAGTATTCTCCACAAACCATGGTATAATCATTTTGTACTCTAGCTATATTGTATGACCATATTCTACAATTTCTCTCCAGAAACTTTCGGTGATATCCCTGTGGAGACCGACCATATGAATCAAAGTATTGTCCAATACGTTGTTTATCAATATGTATGGCGATCCAATGGGAACCTGGTTTATTATCAGCGTCCAAATTGCTCACGATATAGCATGGAACTGGAACATGTATCGGTAATCGGTTTGCCGCGTAAACATTATTTTCAATGCTTGCATCAATTTTTTTCAAACATTTCTGTATGTCTAAAGTATCCATGAATACTGTTTAGGTATGGTGATCTTATCTGCTCTAGCGATTGAGTATTAATGTGCACCATCTTAACCAAACTTGATATAAATCATGATATTTAAAGTTGATATCAATATCATCATATTATATGAGGGAGAAAAAATAAACGTTTTTTGTAGTAAATTTTTTATTCAATACACATATAAGATATACAAACAAAAACCTATGAATAATATACTTAACTACTATAGTCTACTGAAATATTGCGATTTTTATCTATTTCTATAACATTATCGAATTCTGCATGAACAACGCAATTGATCGTTTGAGTCAGAGCAGATTCAAAACGAACTTCTAATCTAACACTACCATGTCTAATTAGATTCCAATGACTAGATGAATTGGCTGACAAATCAGGTGTGAGATCAAATGCTAGCAAACAATAACCTTTCGAATACTTATCGTGAGATATCCCATTACCTTCGTTAAGAAAATGTATTCCTGTTCCTGAGAATAATGTGAGATAAGTTGTGGTAAAAATATTATTATCAAAAGATGGTTGTAAAGCTTTTGAAGGAATTTGTTGACCGTCAATATATAAACAAAAGGAATTCATTTTATAGTTCTCAAAATTATATGGATTTTATAGACAAACAACCATTAAATGCTGCATTATTTACAAATCCAACTATACATCTCAACACCATTAATTAAAAACTTTTCTTGATTGAATATGTCACCATGAAGGTGTTAAATCGAACAAATTAAAAACTTTTCCTGGTTGAATATATCACCATGAAGATGTCCAATCATTTCAATGTATATTAAAAATTTCGATGTGCAAGTTCTAACTTGTTCAACAGGTACTAATGTGTTATCAATGGAATGTAATTATTGACGAAATAATTTTTAGCGATAGTTAGGGACGGAATGTGTGCCTCCATTAACCCAACGATAACAGTTGTGTTGAAATACAATTAGCATTCCACAAGTTTTGTATATAATGGCCGAAAGTTTTAAGTATTGTCACAGTCGGTCATCGTGTGGTGAAGTTGTTATTTTTTGTACAAGTTTGTGTGACAAGTGCTCTACAACTACTATGGAGGTGAGTGTTATAATATATTTTCATTGTTTAGTAAAGTATTATACTTATTAATATACTTGCCCGCTGCTCCATTTGCATAAATACAGTACCCCACGGGGACACTGTAAATTTTTTCGGGGTAAAAAGTATTGTGTGTTTTAATCCAGTGCTTTAACAACTACTATACCGAATTTCATCCAAATCTGTTAAGTAGGTTTTGTGTGAAAGAGTAACTAACATCCATCCATCTTCACAAACTTTCACATTTATAATATTAGGATGTATATTAAGCATTTGTTATTGTTGTTGCAGGCTTCATTTAACACCGAAGAAAATACTTTTAAACTATTATTATTCGTTTTCTAACGACGAAGAAAACCAAGATAACATAACTCACAAACTACCAAAAACATTGAACAGAGTTAAATCGGAAGACAACCTAGACACACTTTTTGAAATCAAAAAGTGTAAGCAGACAAAAAAGATGTCATCAACGGTGTCGCGAGCTCACAAAGATGGCAATATTTTTATTTCAACCAATGCTGACAATAACTTACACGCAACGCATATAAAAATTGAGATATTTAATTTGAGTAAAATAGAAAAAGTTCCAACTGAACAACAATGGAAATATGCCGATTACAAATTAAAATACTACACCAATGATGCTAATGACAGTTACAAAGAAACGAAGAAACTTGTTTATAACATAACAAAGGACATCGCAAGCGCAGAGAATTGTAAGAAATACAATTTTAAAAACAATTAACGAGTCACATTAAAATTTTTGAGCTCTTTAAGTCATTAGTGTAATAATGTAAGCCTATTTTAATAATGTAGCTAAGTACCTGCTCTACATTTATTTAAACCTTCGTAAAAGTGTGAAGAATATCATTCGACTTTGTACATTGTAACTGGTTGTTACCCTTTTCTAAATCAACAATGGAGAACAGTGAAGTTTGTGTCAGTACTTTCTTTTGCACGTCTATTGACACAGAAAATATGAGTGACTTTGAAGACGAACTATGCAAAATTTGTGAAAAAGTGGAGACATCTGGTGTGTTTGACGATGCTTTCAACGAAGATCTCTACAACTTATGTGAAAAGGTTGAAACAAATATCAAGTAAGTGTTATTGTAATATGTTACTTTAAAATAATATTTACTACATTAATAGGGTTCACTCCAAACTTATAATTTTTTTTTGTCGTTCCAGTGAATCTACTCTTCAGACCGGAGGAGAATTAAATAGAAAAATGCATCAGGAAAACGCTACTAGCGCAAAAAGAGCAAGATATGAAGATAGGGCATCTACATCGTCAACCGGATCTAACAGTGTGAAATGATGAAATGAAATGATGAACTGTTCTTTTTGTCAAATATTAGTTCGTAAAAGGTATTTCGCAAACCATTTAAAAAGTAATCTTCATAAAAGTAATGTTACAAAATCGCATAGTACTTTAGAAAACGTAATAGTCGTTGAATCAACTTTTGGTAATAGAATAATGTCATATAAAATCAATAGTAAATGTGAAGAATTAAAAACATTCGAGACACCCGAAATATTTATGGAGTCTATCAAAAATCAAATAATAACATTATTTGAAGAATTGATTCGATCACTGACAATTTTTAAAGTAAATTTTGTGCTGCGTGCAGATTTTGTTCAAGAAACAAAAAATATTTCTAACACATTTGAGTTCCAAACTTCAAATTATATAATAATGCAAGGTGATGACTTTAATATTTTCTTTACATCTCTTTGTGACACATTTGTAACTAAAATTAGTTCTTTTGAGAAAAAAGATAGCGGTTGGAGTCTTAAAAAAAATAATAGTTTAGATATGAATGTAAATAAATTTGATCCGTTACGCGGGAAATCATATATTGAATTACCTAGAGACATTAAATTTAAAAAAGTGGTAATTAATGTAAAGAATAATGATAGTTTGTGTTTTAAATGGGATTTGCTTTCAGCATTATACCCAGTTACCAAAAATTCGGATAGAGTTTCATCTTACATGGTGTACTCAAATAAACTAAACTTTACAGGAGTATCTTTTCCGGTTAAAATTTGTGATATATCAAAAATTGAAAGATTGAACGATATTAGTATAAACGTTTTTGGATTAGAATATGACATCAAAACAAAAAAGCATAGTGTAGTGGGGCCGTTATTTTTAACTAAATCTAGAAAAACTAGTCACGTTAATTTACTATTTTTTTCATGTGGTAATATTAATCATTTTTGCTATATCAAAAATTTGTCACGTTTGGTAAGTAGTCAAATTTCCAATCAAAAACATGCAGTTTACATTTGTGATGGATGTTTATTACACTTTCCAACACAAGAAAGGTTATGCAATCATCAGCTAAACGATTGTTCCCATGTAAAAACCGAAATACCAAACGGTGTCACAATTGGTAAAGACTGGTTCGGTAAACCTGTTCCAAATAATATATTAAAATTTAATAAATTTAATAGGGCGTTAAAAATACCTTTCGTAATATATGCTGATTTTGAGGCTTTCCTAAATCCAATTGAATCCTGCTCAAACAATCCATCAAAACCTTATACAAGTGACATTCATAAACACGAAGTTTACAGTTTTGGTTACTACATAAAATGTTCATATGGGGTAAGCTATCAAAATATGTAACATACAGTGGTCCAAATTGTACACGAGTATTTATGGATCGGTTGTATGAAGACATAAAAAATATTTGTACAAAAAACACTTTTGTTAAAAATCAGAAACCCCTAACCAATCAAGAAAACGAAACGATTTTAAACGAAAAAGAATGCTTCATATGTCACTTTAGTTTAAATGGTGAAGATAAACTATGTTTTAATACGCATACAGGAAATTTCATAGGTGTTGCACACGATATTTGTAAAACTAAGTTTCGAATCCCTGGTCATATTCCAATTATTTTGCATAACCTTAGTAATTACGATTCTCATTTGCATTAAATACTCTAGAAGGAGAAATAGATATAATCCCTCAAACAAAGGAAAAATATATCTCGTTCTCAAAAAAAATAAATGTAAATAATCAAAAAGTTGAATTGAGGTTTATAGATTCACTAAAATTTTTACCATGTAGTTTAGATCAATTAGCTAGAAATTTAAATGAAAAACAACTTGAAACATTAAATTATAATTTTCCGAACTATGACAATTTCAAACGATTAAGAAGGAAAGGAGTTTATCGATACGAATTTATGACATCTTATGATTCCCTTAAGCTTTCATCACTCCCTAGTAAAGATAATTTTTACAGTTCTTTAACTGATTCACATATTTCTGACGACGAATACAATCATGCTAGAGATGTTTGGCAATATTTTCATTGTAAAGATATGTTGGATTATTCTAACTTATATCTTAAAACCGATGTTTTATTATTAACTGATGTATTTGAAAATTTTAGAACCCTATGTTTGCAAACTTATGGATTAGACCCTACTCATTACTATACAGCCCCTGGGTTAAGTTGGGATGCCATGTTAAAATGCACGAAAATTAAATTAGAATTACTTACAGATTTCGATCAAATAGCATTTGTGAAACCGGGAATTCGTGGGGGTATATCTCAATGTAGTAATCGTTATGCTAAAGCTAATAATAAATACATGCAAGAATATCATAAAGATAAACCAACATCTTTTTTAACATATTTTGATGCTAATAATCTTTACGGGTGGGCTATGTCGCAATATCTTCCGTTTGGGGGTTTTGAATGGGTAAGCTTGAATACAGATTATAATGTTCCTGATGACTCAGAATGTGGGTTTATATTAGAGGTAGATTTACAATACCCCATTGAACTACACGATTTGCATTCAGATTTGCCTTTGTGCCCCGAAAACATATGTATTGGTAACTCTGAGGATATTAAATTAGTGCCAAACCTTTACAATAAAACTAAATACATAATACATTACAGAAATTTAAAACAGTGCATTGAAATGGGTATAAAATTAATAAAAATTCACAGAATTTTAAAGTTTAAACAAAGTGCGTGGTTACAACAATATAAAGACATAAATACAAAGTTGCGGCAATCAGCTAAATCTGATTTTGAAAAAGATTTCTATAAACTAATGAATAATTCAGTTTTTGGAAAGACAATGGAGAATGTTGAAAAACGTGTAAATGTAAAATTATTAGGTCATTGGGAAAATCGAGGCAAAATCCTCGGTGCGAGGGATTTAATTGCGAAACCAGAGTTTCATAGCTCAACTATTTTTTCAAATAATTTAGTTGCAATACAATTACGTAAAACTAAGGTTATTCAAAATAAACCTATTTATTTAGGTTTCTGTATTTTAGATATTTCTAAAACACTCATGTACGATTTTCATTATAATTATATGTTAACAAAGTTTCCAGGTAAAATAAAATTATTATATACCGATACCGATAGCTTAATATATCAAATTTTTTGTGAAAATTTTTATGATGATATTAAACCTGACTTACATTCACGCTTTGACACATCTGATTACGAAGATAATAATATATTTGGTTACCCAAAAATTAATAAAAAAAAGTTAGGTTATTTTAAAGATGAGAATAATGGTAAAATTTTTAAAGAATTTGTAGGCCTAAGATCAAAAATGTATGCATTAGAAGTAGACGATAAATTTATAGCTAAGGCTAAAGGGGTAAACAAATGTGTCACTAAAAAATGAAAATAGAAAATTATAAGTCATGTCTTTTTTACAAAACAATTGAATATTCAACGATGTTTAGATTTAGATCTATAAAACATAACCTTGTTACTCAACGTGTAAATAAAACATCTTTGTCATAAAACGATACGAAACGACATATTTTACCTAATAATGTTGATACATTAGCTTGGGGTCATTATAAATTAGGATAAATAATAATTTATTCAATAAGTTCAATTATTAATTATTAATACTAGTAATTGTTAACAAAATTTTGTATATATAGTTGTGTAAGTTTGTACAATGTTTGAGATGGTTTTAGATGTATTTACTTTTGTTTTTACCTATATTGTATCATTGTAATGTTTAGTTTAAGAACCAATAAAATAGTTTTAAAAGAAAAAAAAACTTATTGTTTTCTTGAACCTCGTCTTATCCACACGTAAGGAAAAATGAAACATTTTATTCATCCATTTACTGCAATAGTTGCAGGACCTAGTGGTTGTGGAAAATCAAATTTTGTTACGAAATTTATTAATAATGTGAAAGAAATATGTAACACATCTTTTTTCCAAATAACATGGTGTTTTGATGAGATGCAACCTTTATACAATTTGAAAAATGTCAACTACTTTCAAGAATTACCTGACTTAAGCATGTTCAATGGTAAGGAAGCCAATTTGATTATAATAGATGATCTTATGAGAGAATCTGATGGTCGCATTGTAGATATGTTTACAAAAGGTAGTCACCACAGAAATTGAAGCGTATTTTATATAACTCAAAATCTGTTTCATCAAGGAAAAGGTCAAAGAGATATTTCGTTAAATTCGAGCTATATAATTTATTTTAAGAACCCCCGTGATAAAACACAAATTCGATATTTAGCTCGTCAAGTCTCACCTGATAATGTTAAATTTGTTCAAGAAGCTTACAAAGATGCAACGACAGAGGCACATGGTTATTTGATGATAGATCTCAAACAAGATACAAATGACATGTGTCGTTTTAAGACAAATATATTCCCAACTGACAAAAACTGTTCAGTTTATGTACCGAAAAGAGGGTTTGAATACGATAAGAACCAACAAAGTTCTATCATTTACAAATAATGCTGGGAAGCTTAAAGACGCATAAAGAGCTGCTCGTCGCACTGCACACTTTAAAACCAAAGTATCAAAAAGCTTTATTAAAATCATGTGATGAAGATGAAATAAATTGTATATGTGAGTGTATTCATAATGTTCTACAAGGCAAAGTCCCATTAAAAGAAAAGGATAAAAAATCTTTAAAACAATATATAACATTACTCCGAAAGCTTGTTCGTAAAACTACAACCAAAGTTAGAAAAAATATAATTGTTCAAAAAGGTGGTGCATTTCTACCTATTATTTTAGGTTCCATATTAATTGGATTAGTTAGTGGTCTTGTTTAAAATGGAACACGCTAAGAAAATGTTATTGGTGGAACCAAGTTTGATTGATAAAATAAACGAAAGAAACGAGACTCACGAAAATCCTAAATCACGATTAGATGCTGAAATGCAAAATATTATTAAAAGTAACGATAACGACAGAAAAAAATGGATTTTATACTTACAAACATTACAAAGGTATTTGCACTTCATTGGAGAAGATCGTCAGCCTTATCAACTCCCAATAATAACCTCAAATATGGATTTATCTGAAACACTTTTGAAAAAAGAACAATATGATAAAAGTAGTGGCCCAAACTACAAAGATCCAATTGTTGATCAGACATCGAGTAAAGAAGAAGATAGATACAATGAAAGCGACACAGTTGAAAATAAATCTATATACTCAAAACAACACATTAAGTTTAAGACCTAAATCTTACATTAATAAAGGTGAGTCATTATTAAACTTCTTATTAACAAATCAAAACAAAGTACACTGGAACGATGATGGTACAGTACTAGTGGATAGTAACAAAATAAATGGGAGCAATATTGTAGATTTAGTCAATGATTCATTAAGACCATTGAAAATAAGTGATCCAATAGGATGGGAAAAATTTGCTAAAGCTTTGAAGGATCTAAAAGTCCCACTCACTTATATTGGTAATCCGAAGAGAAGTGAGTATATTAACCAACTTCAGTTGAAAGATTTTGGTGAAATATCTGGTGGCGAGGAATATTCTACACCTGCATCTGAAAACAAGTATACTAGAAAAATAAAAAAGAAAATTGATTGGGAAAAATGGACCCCCTACTAGAAATTCACAATATTTATTATGATGCATCACACCCTGCTGGTTACAGCAGTATTGACAAACTTGCAAAAGCTATGGAAGGAAAAATGAATAAAAATGATGTCAAGAAATGGTTGCAATCACAAGAAACGTACACACTTCATAAACCGGTTTACAAAAAGTTTCCTCGAAACAAATATATCGTATCTGATCTTAATAAACTGTGGCAAGCAGATTTAAGTGACATGCGAACATATTGTAAATATAATGATGGTTATAACTATATATTGTGTGTTATTGATGTATTACTTTAGTAAGTATGCTTATGCGAGACCTATGAAAAATAAAAATTCTTTAACAATCAAAACATGTTTTGAGAGTATTTTTGAGGAAGCTCATACAGTTCCAACTCACATACAGTCTGATAAGGGTACTGAGTTTGTTTCCAAAGATGTTCGTCAATATTTTAAGAGCAAAAATATTAATTATTATACGACAAATAATCCTGATATAAAGGCTAGTATTGTAGAAAGATTTCAAAGAACACTCAAGTCAAAAATGTGGCGTTACTTTACACATAAAAATACATACAGATATATAAATGTTTTACAAGATTTATTATATGCATATAACCATAGTTTTCATTCAAGTATTAAAATGCCTCCATGTGATGTAAGTTCTAGTAACATTATGACTGTTTGGAACAATTTGTATGCTCGAGAAAATAAAAGGTCATTAGGAGATATCTCATTACCAAAGTTTCACGTGGGTGATCATGTTAGAATCACAAAATACAAACATATCTTCCAAAAGGGGTACGAATCTAACTGGAGTGATGAAATTTTTATTGTTTCAACTGTAATCCCTAGATCGCCTTGGGTTGTGTACACCTTAAAAGATTTACAAAATGAAGATATAGAAGGTACTTTTTATGAAAGAGAATTACAAAAAGTTACTCCACCTAGCCCCACTTCAGATCACAAAATAGATAAAATAATAACTTCTCGATATTCTGGTAGCAGAAAGCAGGTGCTTGTCAAGTGGGAAAGGTTATCCTGATAAATTTAATAGTTGGGTTTTGGTATCTGATTTAAAACAGATATAATGAAAGGAAGTTTTTATTTAACATTACTAAGCAACAGTTCAATGGAATATTTTCAAGATAATATGACGACAAGGTTTTCAACAAAATTAACAAAATCAATTAAATTAGAAGGGGAATGGAGTGTAGGTGTTGTTGAATTTCAGTACCCATGTACAATGTTTACTGTTCAAGAACATGAAAATATTGTTTATATTACTAAGAAAATGTTAATGCCAAATGAAAAATATCCTTCAATTGTTCACTATAAAAAACACATCCCCGCTACCAACTATGATAATATTGATCACATTTTAACAGCTTTAAATAATATAAGAGAAAAATTTACCTTTCGTTACGATGAAATATCCAAGTTTGTATCTGTGACAATTGCAGATGATTCAATTATATCCTTGTCACTATCACCTCAGTTAGGTATTCAATTAGGGTTTGAACCTTATAGAAATTTTGTGGGAAACACGTTTGGCAAACGTCCTGCAAACTTACATCTGGGATTACCAACACAACTGTTTGTTTATTGTGATATAGTGGAACCACAGATTGTTGGGGATGTTATGAGCGCTTTACTAAGAATTATACCACTAGATCCTTCAAAATATATATACGGAGCAAATAAAATGCACGTGTTTTCCCCTCCTCACTACTTACCAGTCATGCGCAGAGAATTCGATACAATTGAAATAGATATAAGATCAAACACCAGTCAAAAAATACCACTCCAGTTTGGAACAGTCTGTATTAAACTACACTTTAGAAAATTATAATGTATACACACAATAGCATAAATTGTCCGTACGAACATTATTATACCCATCAAGCTGGTTCTGGAATAGGAGTCGTCTACAAAGGAGCTCCTTATCAACGCGGACATGGCATTGGGGGTTTTTTGGGAGGGTTATTTCGATCTGTCTTACCTTTGCTTTCTAGTGCTACTAAAGCGATCGGAATGGAAGCTATGAGTGCGGGTGTTGGACTTCTATCTGATATGGCACGTGCACGGCCCATGGATGAATCAATAAAATCACGACTTAAGGAAATTAGTTCAAATTTGAAAAGAAGGGCAGATCAAAAAATTGATAAATTAATCATGACTGGTTCAGAATATATAACTGAAAGAAAACGTCTTGAAACAGCCATTCGTTCATCGAACGGTAAAGGAAGAGGTGCTAAGAGACAAAAATCAACTCGTCAATATCAAGGAGATATATTTTCATAAATTTAAAAACTATGTCTTTCTTACATAGTCAATCTTGTGAATGTATAAAATCTGAATTAGATTTGTTTGCTTTACCATCAACACAAACAAGCATAGAAAGTGGAATGTGGGTGCACTACAAACCAATATCATCTTTAGCTGACGATGGCCCCATAGAATTTCAAGTCCCTGGAACTGGCGATGATTATATAGACTTGTCACACACTCTGATTCATTTAAAAGCAAAAATATTAAATGAGGATTCTTCAAAACTGGCAGCTTCAACTGTTGTAGCACCTGTAAACAATTGGCTTCATTCAGTTTTTACTCAACTCGATGTTTATTTGAACCAAAAATTGGTTTCACCGCCAAATAATACATATGCTTATCGAGCTTACATTGAAACTCTTTTGAATTACTCACCCAATGCTAAAGAATCTCATTTAACGTGTAGCCTTTGGTACGAAGATACAGCTGGTAAAATGGACTCAACCGATGACAAAAATTCAGGTTTTACTAAAAGACAACAATTAGTTTCAGAAAGTAAGGAATTCGAAATGATAGGACACCTTCATGGTGACATATTCAATCAAGAAAAGTTTTTAATTAATGGTGTTGAGATGTGTATTAAATTGGTTAGATCACGTGAAACATTTAACTTGATGGCCCCAACAGATGATGTTAAATACAAAATTAAAATAACAGATGCGACTCTCCTTGTTCGAAGGACAAAAATTAACCCATCCGTCTTACTTGCCCATCAAAAAGTCTTATCCACCACTACTGCAAAATATCCTATAACTCGAGCCGAAGTAAAAGTTATAACGATACCGTCAGGGGTTCAAGGCAAGACATTAGACAATATATTTTTGGGACAAGTACCTAAGAGATGTATAGTTGGATTTGTAAATAATGCAGCATTTAATGGTTGTTTGTCTAAAAATCCATATAATTTTGAAACCTATAAAATGAATTCCTTTTGTTTATATATTGACGGTCAACAAATTCCTTCAAAAGCTTTACAACCATCTTTTGATAATAATATTTTTACCACAACTTATCACACATTATTTTCAGGAACAGGAATACATTTTCTTAACGAAGGTAATGGGATATCTCACGATAAGTATTCGAAAGGTTATTGTTTTCTAGCATTTGATCTCACACCTGATTTGTCAGCCAATTCATCTAGTCATTGGAATCTAATTAGACATGGTAGTATTAGATTAGAAGTTCGCTTTGAATCTGCTCTGACTCAAACGATCAATTGCGTTGTTTATGCAGAATTCGATAATGTTATAGAAATAGATAAAAATCGCAATATTTCAGTAGACTATAGTAGTTAAGTATATTATTCATAGGTTTTTGTTTGTATATCTTATATGTGTATTGAATAAAAAATTTACTACAAAAAACGTTTATTTTTTTTCCCTCATATAATATGATGATATTGATATCAACTTTAAATATCATGATTTATATCAAGTTTGGTTAAGATGGTGCACATTAATACTCAATCGCTAGAGCAGATAAGATCACCATACCTAAACAGTATTCATGGATACTTTAGACATACAGAAATGTTTGAAAAAAATTGATGCAAGCATTGAAAATAATGTTTACGCGGCAAACCGATTACCGATACATGTTCCAGTTCCATGCTATATCGTGAGCAATTTGGACGCTGATAATAAACCAGGTTCCCATTGGATCGCCATACATATTGATAAACAACGTATTGGACAATACTTTGATTCATATGGTCGGTCTCCACAGGGATATCACCGAAAGTTTCTGGAGAGAAATTGTAGAATATGGTCATACAATATAGCTAGAGTACAAAATGATTATACCATGGTTTGTGGAGAATACTGTATAATGTATCTGTATTATATTTATAACAATAACTCAATGAATGATTTCTTGGTACACTTTGGTGCAAATACTTTATTCAACGATTTGAAATTATGTAGTTTATTTGAGTGTTATTTTACGAATAAAATGACTCACTTACATTACATGACATTGTTGTTTCACTTAACCACTAATGGCCCTAAGCTTATCACCGTCCATTGTTTACCGCTGCATGACGTAATTAGTAATAATGAATAGAGCTTAATGAACCTAGTGATTGCAAAAGTCTATCTTTGTAACCGTTAGAGATATTGAAAAGCGGATAAGCGCAATCGATCGGGCATGGGCAAAAACCCCCAATTTGACACCAATTTTTTTTTTTTTTTTAGCTGGTGATGCCCATCGAACGCCGAAAATCTGGAGCAAACCGGGTTCACCGGGTCTGCCTTGGAGCCAGACCCGGTGAAAACCTACTACTGGTTTTAAACTTTCATCACCTATTTTATTACTCATTATTTTTTGTTTTCGTTCCCAATTCATATGAAGTATCATGTAAATATGTCCAACGAATAAGAAGACTCATACAGGGATATGAAATGTTAAAGGATATCGTCGTGGGAGTTGAAATCGAAAGGGATTAAGAGCTCGAATCAGGCAGCTGCATATTTTCTCATACTTGAACAACTGTTTATTTGAATATAAGCCTTTGAACAATATTGTAAATAAGACATCATGAATAGCTATACAGTTATCGTTGACCTTCAAGGATTTAAGGATATCGAAAATAAATTTATCGTAAAAGAATTTTCAATTGCAACCAAAGACTACACACAGACGTTTGTAATTAAACCACCATATCCTTATAATAATCTTACAAGTGAAGAAAAGAAGCAAGTTCGATGGTTAGAAAAAAATCGTGGACTACGTTGGAGTGAAAGATTCATTGACTATCGTGAATTTCAAAGAACGATTATGCACTACTTAAGCGGTAAAAAAATACTAACAAAAGGAATGGAAAAGATTAAGTGGATTCATGAGCTATGTTAAGACTGTGAAATAATAGAATTAGGGGAAAAGGGTTGTCCTAAATTTTTAATATTGTATTATAAAGAATATTTTGAGAAAACAAAGAAGAAAGAAAATGGCATCTCGAATTGTGTTCATCACAAAAATATATGTGCTTTAAAAAATGTACTCTGTCTGAAAAGATGGTATTGTGAAAATGCTAATTTAATTCAATATTTTTATCAAGTAAAAAAATTTACTTTCTTAATATAATATGTCTATTAGAATATAATTTTCTTTAATTTCCTTATATTCTGTAATAATAAATTAAACCAAGGAGAAAAAATCAACACTGAGTATTTAATTTATTTATTTGTTAAATTTTTTTTATATTATATTATACTAGCTTTTGCCCGCGGCTTCGCCCGCGTGAAATAGTATTGTTGGAGAAAATCTACTTCGGCGAATAACTCTCTACTTACAGCAATATACTTCTGATGCAATATTGAAAATGTTTTTAGGTTTACCCAATGCAAATGGTTAAAAATGGGACCCTATCCCATCGGTACGACATGAGTGATCGCTTGATATACATTTATCGCGCTTGAATATAAATTTTACGATATCTTAATATATCTTAAAGACTATTTAAAAAAACCCGCATCATAATCCGTTGTGTAGTTGTAAAGATTTAAGCATACATAGAGATAGACAAAAAAAAGAGACTGTAATATACCTACTATGTAATGATAATGATTATACCGACTATTGTAAACAAACAAGAAAATAAAATAACGTTTTGAGTTGTGTCCATCACGAAATATATGCGTTTAAAAAATGTACTCTATCTGAAAACATGGTATTGTGATAATGCTAATTTGTTTTAAAAGTTTTATCAAGTAAAAATTTCACTTTTTAAAAAATGTGTATTGAAATATAATTTTATTTCATTTCCGTCAAAACTTTACTTTTAAATGAATTTCTATTGGAGTATCATTTTATTTCCTTTATCTCTATAATAATAAATAACCAAGGGTTAAAAAAAAATCGACACCGATTGTCTTAGAGATTATTTATTTGTTCAAATTTTTGATATTATATTATACTGGCTATTGTGAAAAACAAAAAAGCAAATAATATTTTGAATTGTGTTCATCACAAAAAGATATGCGTTTTAAATATGTACTCTGACTAAAACCACGGTATTGTTATAATGCTAATTTTATTTTAAACGTTTTATCAAGTAAAAATTTTACTTTTACTATGTTCAATAAATGTCTATTGGAATATCATTTTCTTTTATTTCCTTTTATTCCTTAAAAACTAAGGGAAAACAATCGACACTGATTTCTTTTGTTGTATTTTTTATTCGTTCGAAAGAAGAATGCCAAGATACAGCTAGAATAAAAAAAACATTTCAACATATTTATATGTATCAGTAACTTAATTTCATTTCCATCCACTCTATAATAATAATTAAGCCAAGGGAACAAATCGTTATTGATAGTTTTTCGAGATTTTTTTATTTGCTTGTCATCATTCAGATTTCAACTTTCCTTCTGTTTTCGAAAACAGAAGAAAGGGTCAATGAAATCTTAGACATTTATTAAAAAGTAAAATTTTTACTTGATAAAACTTTTAAAACAAATTAGCATTATAACAATACTGTGGTTTAGTCAGAGTACATTTCTAAAACTCATATCTTTTTGTGATGAACACAATTCAGAATATTATTTATTTTATTATTATAAAAAATCGACACCGATTTTTTTACCCTTGGTTTATAGAGTAAAAGGAAATAAAATGATACTCCAATAGACATTCATTTAAAAGTAAAATTTTGACTAAAAATTTTGAACAAATAAATAATCTCTAAAAAATATCGGTGTTGATTTTTCGCCTCGCTTTATTTATTATAGAGTAAAAGGAATTAAACTAAAATGATATTTCAAATATACACTTATCAGAAAGTAAAATTTTTACTAAAGATTTTAAGCCAATAAAAAATCTCTAAAAAATATCGATGTCGATTTGTTCCCCTTGGTTTAATTATTATTATAGAGTGGAAGGAAATGAAATAAAATTATACTTCATTATATATTTATAAAAAAGTGAAAATTGTAGTCTATTAGAGTATCAAAAGTTATTTAGTAGCAACACTTTATGTAATGATATAATATTATGTTCTATGTCACTATGTTCAATACATAGTGTAATCATGCATGCATGTTCAATACATACATACACCCTCATTAGGAACAATAGGACGCCGAGGCGAGCATTAGATAACGAACAATAGAGCCCGGAAATAGTAGATAATGAGGGGTAAATGCAAAACGTAACTTTGGAACCGCTAGAGATATTGAAAAACGGATAAGCGCAATCGATCGGGCATGGGCAAAAACCCCTAATTTGACAAACTTTTTTTTTATTTTTTTTCATGAAATTCATGTTCATAATAATATCACACAACTTTCTTATACACTTTTCCACTTTAGGTTTTACAATAATTTTTATATTTAAAACACGACCGGTACTTATACTTTTTTGTTTGGTCCGAGTGATAGAGTTGAAGAGCGAAGGCACTTAACTATAACAGTAGTGATGTTAAAATACAAAGTATGATCTGTAATTTGGCACCTAAGCATTAGAAACATCTTTATTTGATTTAATCGATTCAACCTACTTTTCCTGTTTGTATTATGTCGGTACTTTATTAGTGGTCTATACATTGAGATGTAGATTGTACGTGCTCTAAAGCAAGATATACTTAATATTGGCGTAACCTTGTGCTGGATAATTAATCCAGCAAGTAATTGTTTCATGAGTTATTGTTCTAAGATAATGTGTTTATAAAACATGTTAACATATTCGGTTGTAGGGTGCATAAAAATGTTGTGTCACCTGTGTCCTTCTTCTTTATTTTGCTTGCAGTTGGTAAATAACCAATATTACTACAGATTATGTTACCTTTGGCTTTTTCATATTTTGAGTAGCGATGTAAAGTAACTAAAGCTTTACCTAATAACTTAAAGAAAAAATTCTACTGCAACTTAACTTTTTCATAGTTTGGGTTAGGTACTTTAAGCTTAGTACCAGCTATCTATCATTAATCTACTCACATTATAAATATCAACCTCTCGTTCCCCAGAGCGCTGGGACCCGCGGGAAGTGTCCCTCGCTGAGGTGTTCCGCGGCATCCAACTGGGGCTGGAGGCGGCGATGGTGGAGCCGCGCACGCAGGTCTGCGGCGTCCTCGTCATCATGGACATGAAGGGTCTCACCTTCTCTCACATCATGCAGTTCTCGCCCATGTTCGCCAAGGCGTTGCTGGATTGGATCCAGGTTTGTGGTCACTTGTGCACGATTATCAAACGACTTATATACAGGGTGACCTGAAATTCGATACATTCTTTTGAAAGACAGAAAGTAGACCTCATTTACAGTAATATTTTTCATGGCATCCCCTATCCGAAAGTTGATATTTACAAAGTTATTGAAATTTCAAAAAATTTTTCTTTATTTTCGACTTTTTGACTTTGACATGACGTATTTTTAAAAATGTTTGTCTTTTTAGTGATTTTTTTATGCATTTTAACCGTCAATGAGTCAAATATTATTTTTAAGGAATAAATAGGGACAAACTAAGCGAGAATTTTTCATTATGAGACATGAAACAGAATTTTCTTTTAAGAAAAATGCACATTTTTCTTAAAAACAGGTGATTTTCTTAAAAAAATGTATGATACAATGCGTACAAATATTCTAAATAACTTCCTTATCTCATTAGCTTTCCAAAAAGGTGCAAATGTCTACATAAAAATATGACGTTGTAGTAAACATATTAGAAGTAAAATGAAATAATGTCTAAATCTCTTATCTTAAGACTTCACATCGCTATATACAGGATATAGCGATGTGAAGTCTTAAGATAAGAGATCTTGCACATAAATTGTAATAATATTATTACAATTTATGTGCAAGATCTCTTCAAAACAAAAAAACTTAGCTTGACCAAAATATTTTCTTTGTAATTTTAAAGCATAATAAATATAAAGTTACTTAGTGTTTATTTTTATTGTCATGACTCATGAGTATAGTACTACAGTATTATTATTTACTTTTATTTGTATACAAATTAATTAGTTAAATGCTTTGATTAGTATGTACCTACAATTAACTATTAAGTAGATATGCGTTTTATCTCTTGTCGTTAGTGTTGTTTATATCATGAAAATTTGATATTAATTGTTATCATAACTACATCGTATTGTCTAATTTTATAATGCATTTAATGTTACATTTGTTTTAGGTTTAAATTCCAAGTAAATAATAAGTTATCGCACAGTGTCCTAGTTAAATCCACAATAATTTTCAGGATTGCATTCCGATCCGTCTAAAAGCCGTGCACATAGTGAACCAGTCCTACATATTTCGGATGCTGTTCGCGATTTTCAAGCCGTTCCTACGGGAGAAGCTGAGGTCGCGTATCTTCTTCCACGGCTCGGACAAGCAGTCGCTGCTGCAGCACGTGGACCCGGTGTCGGTGATGACCAGGTTTGGGGGCTCGCTGCCTGATGATGACGTGTCCGGGGAGGTGATGTGGGAAATGCTGCATCACTACGAGGAAAACTTTAAAAGTAAGCCTACAATTTTTTATCCAGTGTAAGTGATCTTTCATCGTCCAATATAGGAAACTAGCTTTAAATACAGTATCGCACATGAACACTGAACTTTTTGGGATAAAAACTAGCCTATATGTTAGAGCTTAAACTAATACCATACTAAATTTCATCGAAATCGGTTTAATAGTTTTTGCGTGAAAGAGTAACAAACATACATCCATCCATCCATCTATCCATCCTCGCAAATTTTCAAATTTATAATAGTAGTAAGACTATCATGCCAGTGGATCTTTTTCCACTAGCTTTGACATTGCGCGAAGTTGATTCTTTTCCTTTATTATTAATTATTTTCTTTCTAACTCTTTTATGAATTATTTGTCTTGCTGAATCAAATTAATTATTATTAAATTGGTACAAAATAATTAGCAAAAGCTCCAGATTTTGACATAGTACTACAATTTAATGCTTCAGGAATGTTAAGATTAGGTATGGCATAATATGTGCCTATATTATGCCATACCTAATCCTACCTAATATAAAACTATCTGTCATCTAAGTTGTAAGTTGTACGGTCGCCGAAAGTACCGGTGTACCACTTTTAGATCTTATTTCTTGTCAATAAGGTTCACCGGATAATAAGTGGTACATCGGATCTGTCAGCGACTGTATCTAACCGTACCTGGACCTTCGACGTCCTGCTGGACGTGATGCAGGTCCAGGTACGGGTAATAGTTTTTAGTAAAATATTTAGTTAGCAAACTAAATATTTTACTAAAAACTATTACCCGATTACATTAATTATATAGCCCCAACGTAGAACGTAGTACAAGGTAGATGTGTGTCAGAATTCCAAACGTATGTTATATCTAAGTAGAGATATAATTAATCTTGCCAACAAAAAATAAGTTGGCGAATGCACATGTGCATACTGTATTACCTCGTAACCCGTAAAAACCTCGAAGATGACAAACACCCATATCAGTTTTACAGAACAATAAATATTCGCTTTTTTGGAATTTCAAAATGAATCTTATTTTCGTATTCAGCACCCCCAAAAACCTACTAAACGACACCCATATCAATTTTACGAAAAATATATATTCGCCATATTGAAATTTCAAAATGAATGATTTTTTTAAATCTACACCCCCTGAAACCGAGAAAATTAAAAATGGGAATTTTGTACGCTCCTTTAGGTTTTTTTTGTGCGCTCGTTTTGTTACTTATTAATATGTTTTTTGAATTACCTAGATCAAGGAAAATATATGTGCCTATTCTTAAATTAGATGTGCACTCTCAAATGGTCACCAAGATGGTTATTTGTTCGCCAAAATAATATTTTTATCTGTCTACCAGTTTGGAATATTCAGTGAACAAAACTGGTATTATTTAGTGACCATTTAGTCACCAGATTTGGAATTTTTTGTTCCATACATTCTTTCGCCAACTTGGTAATTTAGTATTTTATATTCGGTTTATTCATACCCAAAATTTGATTGTTTTGTCGCAACTCGCAAGTTTAAGTACATGCCATATGTTTCAGGAGTCAACGCCTACGGTTACCTAGCAAAGGATAAATAGCATGCGCCTAAAGAGAAGATGAAGAACAATGAAAAATAAATAGTTAAAAAATATATAAACCGACTTCCAAAGTAAAAGCAATAACATTCTTAAAAATCTCTAAAAAGTATGAAATAATTCTTATCGTCGAAAGAGCTCCCCTTTTAAATTCTGCTAAAATTAATTATTTCTATACTCAATCTTCTTATTTTTAGCCGACTTCCAAAAAAAGGGGCGGTCATAAGTACGTTTGGCTGTATATATTTTTTTTATGAAGTCAGTACCAGCCAATTTCTACGTGAGTTCTTTAAAATATTGTTTGTATGTATAAGGACGTAGTTGTGTTAATTTTTTTTATTTTATTAAATGATTTACCTAAATGTTTGGGCTGATACCGACTTCAAAAATTAGAAGATTGAGTAGAGAAATAGTTACATCCCACAAAAATATTACCTAAATTAAAAAAGCCATGTATTTCCTTTGCAAAAAGTTATGAGATGTCGTAGAGACCAAGCGAAGTTCAAGAAAGTCCATTTAATTAATTACTCATAAAAAAATTGTAACCGTATGTGGAAAATTTTATTTTTATAATTTATTATCTTATTAAATAGTGACTTGGCAATGAGCACTTAAGGAGTTAATGACCATGGTAGGGTTTGGAGATTTAAAAGATAAATAAAATCTGAACGCACTTGTAATTCCTCTGGTGTTGCTCTGTAGATGCCTAAGTGTGCAAACGGATCACCTTATGGTAAGAAATTACTACAACTTCATACCATCAGACGATCCGTTAGCTCGTTTCCAGATCTATTCCATAATTAAAGCAATTACCATCATAGACATCTGCAATACCAGAAGAGTTACAAGTGCGTTTCCGATCTTTAAAACTAACCTCTGATGGTAAGAAATTATAACAATTTCTAACCACCAGGCGATCGGTTTGCTCGTTTTCAAATTAATTAGTAAAAACTTATTAAAATTTCATACTAGCGATCCGATTGCTCGTGTCCAGATCTATTGCATAGTTAAAACGTTTACTGTAGCTCATGGACATCCGCAACACCAGAAGAGTTACAAGTGCGTTTCCGAGCTTTGCATGAGGAAGGTCCCAAAGTGTGACATCGGTATCTTACTCATGCAGTGAGACACAACGCAAGTTAGTAGTTACGGCCGCTTAATACTTGGCGATAGCGCTACCGCGCTATCAGATTTTAGCGGAATTTAAAAAGGGAGCGCTTTCGACGATAACAATTATTATTTCATACT
The DNA here is from genome assembly GCA_037179445.1 of Phengaris alcon alcon. NCBI lineage: Eukaryota > Metazoa > Arthropoda > Insecta > Lepidoptera > Lycaenidae > Phengaris > Phengaris alcon. Next base: position 935,136 of record JAYRCH010000317.1, on the reverse strand, counting down.
TTTTAGTGATTTCTAAAACGTGATGAACTATTTAAATAATGTATACCTACGTCTTTAATAATAATATCTGTAATGTTTATTTGTTTTTTTATATGATAGGCAATTATAAAAAAGTTTAAAATATAAGAACTATGAAGTTATGCATGAGATACATAGATGTATTAAATTAAAAAGAGGATGAGATAGCTCTATAGACTAGTGCAGGGGCCTCCAAACTTTCCAGCCTTAGGGCCATACTGATTACTCCAGTAAGTTCCGAGGGCCATTTTTTTTTTTTTTTTTAATTTATTCATGACCATGGATACAAAGTCCTTCAGTCGGATACATTTTGAGTTTTGACATATCTCCGAGGGCCAATATTATCATTGTTGCCGGTGGTAAAAAGTGAAATAGTCCACTGATGAAAAAAAAGTCCGAAAAAGTACGCAACGTTTAAAAAAGGCTGCAAATCGGACTAAAGTCCGCAAAACGGCAACACTGCATATTATTAATTTTCTTGTCATTATCTGTAATTTTTAGATTAGTCGTAGAGTACGAGCCATGAGGAGTAACGTGACACGACATCTGGTGGACACAAGCGGAAATAGGTAGTACCTTCTATCGCTAACGCGCCATCCGCTAATAGCACGTACAAAATAATCTCGTTGGTTCGAGAAAGTTCCACTCACTTCTAGATGGCAGTAATTGGAATATATAAGAAGGCTAGTGGCGCAACCACAAGTCAGTTCCTATGACACTGTTGTGAAATAAAATAGTGCGTACCTCCTTAAAACGTGTTTGTGCGTGTTTAAGTTTAAGACATCTTTGTAACAGTATATTGATTTGAATTGTTGCTTTTGTGTGTGATTTAGTAGTATGGAAAAGAAGCGAAAAATTGATAGTGAATGCAGAAAATTCATAGATCAGTGGAACATTTAGTATTTCGTAATTGAGTCCACTAACAAGGCGCTATGTTTGATTTGCAATGAAAGCATAGCCGTTCTCAAGGAATATAACATGAAACGCCATTATGAAACAAAACATTTTCAAAATTACTCAAAATATACAGGAAGTTTGCGGACAGATAAATTCGAAGCTATGAAGCGCGGATTGAAATCGCAGCAATCTTCATTTACAAAACACACTTTACTACTGTTTTCGTGTGGCTCTTGAAATTGCAAAACGTGGAAAACCATTCACCGATGGAGAAATGATCAAAGAATGCATAATTGCAGTAGCCGAAGAAATGTGCCCTGAAAAGGTAAATTTATTAAAAACTGTCAGTATGTCAGCAAACACTGTGGCTCGAAGGGTAGAAAACATCGCTGAAAATATATCCTCTCAACTGTTCGACAAAAATGGACATGTTGAGTGGTTTTCTTTGGCCTTGGATGAGTCAACGGATGTGTCAGATACTGCTCAGGTGTTGATTTATATTCGAGGTAGATAAAAGCTATGAAGTGCATGAAGAACTTCTTAATATGTATAGTATTCATGGCACAACTACTGGCACAGATATTTTTAAAGGAGTTGAAATGGCCATTAATCAAAAGAACCTTCGATGGAAAAACTTGAAATGTATTACAACTGATGAAGGCAAAAACATGAGTGGGAAAGATAAAGGAGTGGTCGCTCTTGTGTCAAAGGCTGTAGAAAATGACGGTGGTTCAAAACCATTAGTCTTACATTGTATCATTCATCAACAGTCTTTGTGCGGAAAATGTTTGGATATGTCTGAAGTTCTGAAACCAGTCATATCAACTGTTAATTTTATCAGATCTTTTGGGCTGAATCACCGACAATTCCGACAATTTATTGAAGAGATTGGAGAAAATGACTTACCTTATCATACTGCCGTACGTTGGCTTAGTTGTGGGAAAGTCCTTCAGCGCTTTTTTGAACTTCGAGCAGTGATCGAAATTTTTTTGAATGAAAAGCATCGCCCTCTTACTGAATTACAAAACAACGCATGGCTGTGGAAGTTAGCATTCTATGTTGATTTGACAAAACATGTGAACGAACTGAATTTGAGATTGCAAGGAGAAAACCAGCATCTTCCTGATTTATACACTAATATCCAGTGGCGTGCACAGGATTATGACACTGGGTATGCGGCGAAGTACTCGGTCACAAAAACTTTTTCGTTTATAGATTTTTAGCATAGCTACAGCCAAGCGACGAATCTCTAAGTCGAAACCATGCCAACAGAGCAAGTCTTAGATGTACTACTATTCATGTACATCTTCTACGGCAACGTCGCGTCGCGTCGCGGCGGAAAAAATTCTAATAAGTAAAATAATAAGCATATTTTAAAATATTATAACTACTCACCAGTCAGTCAGCTTCAATTTTCACATATTCAAGGTTCCGGTTACTTGAGATTACTATATCCCGATGTAAATTACTAAATAATATGCAAGGAAAACAATATAATTTAATCGTGTGTACACAACCACACAGCCATTATACGTTTCATAACTTTTAACATGAAATTTTCGAGTTACATTATTTTTTTCCTGGTTTAATTGTTGTAACTCGGGTACACACCTACCTTTAAACAGAATTTTGAATCTTTTCACTGAATGACAATTGTGAGAACTTGTTATTTTTAATTTTTAATAAACACACATTTTCAAAACCTCACAGTCAAATAACATTTGAAAAAAATCGACTAACTCACTAGTAAAAGCAAATCACTACAATTATTATAGAAACTCAGTAATAAACTGTTAAATGTACACACTTTCAAATGTTAAAATGAAAAATCTTTTAAGAAAACTATAAATAAACTGGAGCGATTAAATTGTAAACAATGCTTATCACATGAAATATGCAATATGGCCCCCGCGAAACACAAAACGTTTCTTCTATTTAAACAAATAATGCATACGTCGATTTATTAGATTCGCGGCTTATAATTTTTACTCGGATTATAGGCAACGAATAATTTCCGACAAGCCAGCTCGGCGGTTTTCGGAAGCGATCGGATAGCCGAACCATGTCTGGTCAGTTTCATACATTGGAAAATGAAGTACATGCTCAGTACGTAAAGATGTCGCTATGAGTAAGCATTGTGAACCATGGAAAGTAATTCTAAGTACGTAAAGATGTCGCTATGAGTAAGCATTGTGAACCATGAAAAGAATCACATTAAAAGCACAATTAAACCGCCATGTAACTTGTTTTGTTTTACGTCAGTGATTTATTTAGTTTTATTCTTCAAAATTTTCAATGATTACTGAATAAAATATGAATTTATAACAATATTTTATTCATACAACGCGCTCTTTTTTAAAAATTGAATTGATAAAGTACATCGGCACTACGGGACTCTTCAAATTAAATATCGTCAATTCACGATAGATGGCGGCCTAGTTAAAACGACGACGCAACGCGCAGGCGGCGCTATGGGCGCTTATTTAACAATTTATCTTTATAGCACAGAGATAATATACTACGTTAGTACGTAGATAATAATATACCTAGTTATGTTTGGTTCTGTTCGTTCTCTGAAAATAGTGTCATTTATAATTTCCACGTAAAGTGCCATCTAGTAAGTTTTCTTAGTAAATAACATTATACTGACAATCATAGAACTCGTTGTAGTACCAAGCTCGCGCCACGGGCGCCCGAAGCCGAAGGCCATCTCATGCCGCATGAGTTTCGCCTATTTAAACATGTCGATATTCATGGTTGTGTGCGTTTGCGAAGTATGAAAATTACACATACATGTGATGATTTGTCCTGCACAAAGCTACTGCATGAGTTGCTATTTATAAAATATTAGGCGTTTTAAAGTGTTTCTTTTTTAATTAATTTATTTACTATTAATTAAAGTCATCTAAAACGTACGAACGTTTTATTAAAATATCTGTGAATGACAAGTAAAGCACTGCATTTCTGCCTATATGGAGCGCACGCCCCTGCTAATATCAAATCATTCCGGAAGAAATTGATACTGTTTCAATCACAACTACGAAGTAAATGTTTTTCACATTTTAAAACATGTGAAATATTCAGCTACACCACTGAGACTGAGTTTCCTATCGATTTTGCAATCGAAACTTTCGAGTGCTTTGAAAATAAATTTTGATACTCGTTTCTCGGACTTTGATGCCATTGCGAATCAAATTAAGATTTTTCAGAATCCTTTTGATACTGACATTGAAAACCTAGCCCCGGAACTTTAAATGGAATTGATCTACAGTGCAGTGATATAATTAAGAACAAATATCAAAACTCATCTTTGTTGGAATTTTATAAGGGTCTTCCACTGACACAATTTGATAATTTGCATAAATTTGCTCGTGGGCTGTTTTTTGTTTTTGGTACTACTTATTTGTGTGAGAAGACCTTCTCCAAAATGAAGTATACAAAAAATGTTTACAGATCTAAATTAACTGATGAGCATCTTAAATCTCTTTTAATAATTGGTACAAGAAAAATTAGTCCACAACTACAAACTATTGTCAGTGGAAAATCTCAATTACAAAAATCTCATTAGTATTTCATATGTCATTATGCTTGTTATAAGTTATGTTTTTATTTAAAATGTATAAAATGTTAGATGGATTCATTTCAATAATTTGTTAGTTATTATATACTGAAGTTAAATTTTCTGCATATTATACATGTCTTTACTCATTACAATTCTGTGTTTCTTTATCCAACTTATCACTAAAACAATAACAATAAGCCTACAACAATGTTATGAGTATTTAGCCCATTGCCATATCAATGTAGATGTCATATTAATAATTATTCAACATAAAATTAGAATACTTCAGTAAACTAAATTTAATTTGCTATAAAAAATATGTTCTCTAAAGGAGTTTTCAAGTATGCTAGCTCTCCGCGGGCCGGACAAAATCTGTCCGCGGGCCGGATGTGGCCCTCGGGCCGTAGTTTGGAGACCCCTGGACTAGTGCAATAAAACGAATCATTAGGTTGGTTTACCAAAATATATTTATTTACTAAGAATACTATTTACATTTCACCACACAATAGATATAAATTTAAGTATTGTCTCTAGGTACCTAAAAATTTTTAGTTTTTAAATGATTCAAAAAGTTTTACGTATATTCTCAGATTAATTACGTAATAACGTATATTTTGTTCCCAAGTTATTTTACCTTTGTCACATTTATTTTTTCACTTACTTGGTTGGTAAGAATTCTTTGAGAAGAGCGTTTGAGAAGAGAGAACAAGTTTTTGATTAAATTAAGTGGGTACTGGCTATACTTCGATGTTTTTTTTAATAAAAAAAAACTAAAGACCAAATGAAAAAGAAGAATTAGGACTTGAAACCAAGAAAATTAGTACAGACATTGTGTATAACAGAGGTAAAATTAATTAAACTTTGCAAGCTCCATTGTGATTCAATATACCTAGGCAAAGTTTTATTTACTTACGATAGTTAAAATAATTATTTCATAGAGTTTATAATATTAAGTAAATTGATGTGATGAAAACAGTAAATGGGTATTAAAGTTTAAGATTATTTTATTATTTGCTACATAACATTTACCAAAGTAAAATAAAAAATAAGTATGCACAAAACCATATAAGTTATACATTAGGCACATAGGGACACGCCTATTATTTATATGAAATTTAAGATTAAATTTCGACTTCTTCAAATTTAGTCCATAGTATAATTTTCCTACTAACCCGGAAAACATGTTAACTATAGGTACTAAATATTATGTAATGTAACAATTATTCTACAAAAGACTTAAATTATATAAAATTCAGTCTTTTTGTGTTCACCTAGTTTATGCTACCCTAACTTATTGAAGTACTTTAAAGCACTGATAGCAGGCGGTACCAAATACCAACATGCATCAGATCATTCAGATCCATAGATGAAAGGGTAGCTAAATTAAAACTGAACTTCATATTTTTACCTCCAACGCAAGAGAATCGAGAAATGGATTGGATGAATTCAAACCTTAAAAATCATTTAATATAACTGAAAAAATATACTAAGACTGACAGTAAAAAGAACAAATTATCACAGGTATTTTATGATGTAAAAGAAACCAAATGCAGCGTAAATTTCATGTGCTATAACCTACCATCCTAATATGATTCTACACTAATGTTCAGAATTCAATTTTTTTTTCTATTAGACAAAACATACAGGTATCATAAATTACATTTCGAGTGATATAGGTACGAAAAAATATAGTAGATAATAACAGTACAATTAAATCTAATGGGAATGCAACCAATAAATGAGAAAGACAGAATTCAAGTATAGAAAAGCTCTGACTTTACAATCACTTTCCCTAAAACTATATTCGAGATAATGTGATAATTTTCAGCTATTAATAGTTCCTTTGGATTCTTACGGCTGCACTCATAGACCTTTGATGCTTACTTTAGGAGCCACTCAGTAGAGAATTTGACATAATGTCCGTGTACTTATTTTCTGCTTTAACTGGCTCTGAGTGCAGCCGTTAGATATTGTTAACATTTGTAAATATTAAAACTATCATATTACATTTTCTCACACTTAAGTGTTATTTACAGCTTCTTCTTGTAGCCGTATGAGTTGATAGCTGAAACAAAGAACAAAGTTACGTCACCAAAACCAAAGTCAACCGCGTAAAGAACTGTGGAACGTGGTAGAGTTCCGTACGTAGAATGTAGAGTTTTCACAAACTACTGATAAGTGATAGATAATAAGCGGCGACAAAACTTCCGATTAAGCTATCCGACACATGTTAGATTGTGAAACAGGCCCTAAGTTTTAAAGGTTAGTCAATCATTATAAAAAGATTATAAAAATAAATAAACTGGTGAATTCCGGAAAATTAACTAATAATAATTACTAAAATAAATCATGAATACTTGAAATTACAAACGTGGGCTGATTCATTAGTCATTGGTTAAACCATACACATTACGCATACGGCATACAGGGTACGTTTACTTAACTTATTTGTGCAGAAACCGGTCCGCTTGTGGCTCAATTTTCAAATTGAACAAACATTCAATTATTTATAAAAAGTCTTATACTAATAAATGAGTACTTTAAGACGGTTTTGCTCTCTATAAAAACTACAAGATTTCTAAATGACAAGACGATATTTTGCAAGCATTAAGTAGTATTTAGTCAAAAACATAAAAAAAAATATTCGTCAAAAACGCGCTTCTATTTAATAAGAATGTTTGAAGCGATTATATCTTCTAGTATAGTAGACAATAGAGTTATAATTATTCAGAGAAGTGTCCATGAAACTATTCAGTTCACAGTATAGGTAAATACTTCAAGATGTTGCCCGCGGCTTCGTGGACGCAAAGGGAAATCCCGCGGGAAACATACATTTTATCGCGATAAAAAGTAGCCTACGTCCTTGCTTGTGGCACAGATTAATAAATAGTTACTACGTAACTTGTGGTTTGCTCTATATCTGTGCCAAATTTCATAAAAATCGTTCCAGACTCCAGTAGTTTCGAAGCCTATTCAATGCAAACAAACAAACATAGATGATGTATAATATAACACAAACTTACCTTTAAACTCTGTATCACAAATGAGGAGCAGCTCCAGCCACTGGTTGCCGGTGACGGTGGGGATAGAGAGGGTCCCTCCGTAGCAGTCGGGCAGGCACTTCGGGCTCAGATACTTGTACAGCAGTTCCCGGTCGTTGCCGATGAACTGAATCCTGGACCGCAGCTTCTCCTTCAGGATCGGTTTGAACAGTTGGAACACCATGTTGAATATGTACGGCTGATTGATTATATACAGACCCTTCACTCGCAGAGGTATGCTCTCCTGAAAACACAAGTTATCACACAGGATGTTATCTAATTATAATTCTAAATTATTCTTCTAGTAAGTAATATGATGGTCTTATATTCTTTGAAAGCCGAAAGGTGCTTACATTCTGCCATTACAATAGCGTGCAATATATTAAAAATATTAATGGTTATTATTGTAAATTAAATTAGGTCTCACATTTACGTGACAAAACTATAGGTAAATTATTTAGCACATTCGGCAAAGTATTAATGTTATAGGCAAAGTAGTACACAGGGTCAATATTTGTTTGATTTGTTTAAATATAAGAGCATTGAGCGAGTTAATTAGCACCTATGGTTTTAGCAAAATTAGCAGTTGTCTACCGAATCGTGAATTTGCGGGAACCACACGGATACAATATTATCAATGTGCGCAGTTCGGACACGAGGAAAACAGATTATGGTTTGAATGGTGATTATCATGATATTCAATAGCTGTTATAATTATGATGTCATTCAAAACACGATCTCAATGCCCTTTTTATGAATATGTACACGTACCTGAAGCCAATCGACAATTCTCTTGGCAAACTGGGGTGTGAACTGCCAGGCTTGCTGCAAGGAGAGACCATCCATGTCCAGGACGACCACTGCGCCGCAGATCTGTGTCTCTGGCTCGAGCATGGCGGCCTCGAGAAACAGCACACACCCCTTGAACACTTCGTCCAATGTGCATTTGTTGTGATTCCATTTCTCTAAAAACGAAGGAAATATTTTTGTGAAAAAATGTGTACCTAAATGTACCTGCCTAGATCTAAATCTTACCTAGATATTTAATACTTAACTATAACTAAAGTATACTTAGCTGTAAATAAAGTGCTTTATAATCTGTAGACCATGTCAAATGTGTTTATTTATTTGACGTAGCGAAAACAAAAACTAGTTCCAACTTCCAACTTGACGGGTAATTCACCTCACACAGTATCTAGACGTTGGCTATTTTTTGCTTAATTTTTCTATGTTCATTGTTATTTGTTTCCTTGTCAATCTTGTGAATAATAATGCATAATTATAGTTAACTTTTGTACATGGCAAATGACATTTGATACCTACATACAATTAATTTTTTAATAGGTACTATGTACGCGGATCACATTAATAACAATGTGCTACGTGTGTAGTCGAAACGTGCTGTATAGACTTCTAACAAAAGAATTATGTAACTTTAAGAATAATATTGTTTAAAACGATTTTGTTATAACGGAATTAGATTTCTGCAGCCTAAGTCCCATTTTAAACCCGTTACTGTTAATCCATTGTCAAAATATTATCATTTATCCCTTTTCTTTCATTATATGAATAACGAGAGAGATTTAACGATTAACTTTAACATACGTTGGTGAAGTTGACACTCATTCACGTAATTTTTTCTGTTAAATTAGCAGCATGTAAGCGACGGCGCTGACTGCCGCACTAGCACACGATCAAATCATGTGTTAACTGCAACCATTAACCGCTGGGATAAAGTTTCTAACACTTACTGCCCAGTTCTAAAACGAGCACCCTCCTCCCGAGCTGGTCGCGCGTCGGCAGCACATGAAGAACATTTTGGTTGAACACATTCTGCTCTTTGCTTGGGATGAGGTCGTCAAAGTGCTTGTGATGCTTTACTTTGAAGGCGAAATACTTCTTAATCTAGAAAATAAAAGAGATTTATATGATACTTTTTATACACTTAGATTTTGAGTTAGGGAACAAATCATAAAATTTCAGGTAGGTACCTATACTCGAAATTGCATTCCTCGTTAGGATGCTGCCCAAAATTTTTATTAAAAAACCTCTACAATACCCGCTAAAGATGTTTTTAGGAGTGCAATAAACTCTGAATACAACGACGCGACGATAACAGAGGGGTGTTATATTAAGTTTGACGTGTCTAATTGTCTATCTGTGTGTTTGTGTCTCTGTCCGTGGCATCGTAGCTCCCAAATGGACAAACTAATTTTAAACCAATTTTTTTTTTGTTTGAAAGCTAACATGATCGAGAGTGTTCCGAGCTCTCTCTAAAATTAATCATCATCAGCTCGTTCACTGCTTGACAATTCGAGGGTTACTTATTTTTAATTTTTATTTTGTTTGTTCATTAGTGAGAGTCCATAGACCAACGGGGTAGCTTAGAATAAATAAATGATAAGGTGACAGCTTGGTGACTACTGACTGCGTAAATTCCCAAACTTACCAAATCATACGCACTCTCGGGGTAAAATTTGCACGGGCGCAAAAATCTGATGAGCCATGCGTCACTCTCGTGGGGCACGTACAACTCTTCATCAGCTAAAATTAATTTATGTTTGGTTAAATAGGTATGAAGTAGATAAATATAGAGACCACTGAACAGGCGGTTAATAAGCCGTTACTTTACCCTGGATCGTGTGAAAAAATCTACGTAGTGTCTGTCTATCTATGTATTATTAAAGGGGTATCAACGTTTGTATGTAACTTTCTTGTTTGTGGTCAGATCTGTTTAGAATTTCGTGATGTTGCTCTTTGGAATGATTTTCTAAAACTCTAATTCAATATTTACTAAAATTCGATCTTTTTAGGGGTAAAAAGGGGTACTAAACTTTATACGGGGAAAAATACTAAATGAGCGTTTAGACTTGGAACTTTGTAAATGTAGTTCTAAAAGAAAATAAGTAAACACGTGTTTCATGACTTTTTGATATTCAACCCCTAAATGTATGAACGGGGGGTATGAAAGTCTTTTTTTTTCATCAACGCCGAGGCAAAACTACTGAAGCTAGAAGCGTAATATTTGGACCGTGGCTTCCTTTTGTGACGTTTAGGTGTACTAAAAAGGGATTTTGAGAAATTCACCCCAAAAAGGGGTAAAAAGGGGTATCAACATTTGTATGAAACTTTTTTGTTTGTTGTCAGATCTGTTTTGAATTTCGTGATTATGCTCTTTGACATGATTTTCTAAAATTCAATTTTTTTAAGGGGTAAAAAGGGGTTAAGTACTTTGTATGGGGAAAAAATATTAAATGAGAATTTCGGCTTGGGACTATGTAAATGTAGTCCTAAAAGAAAATAACTAAGCACATGTTTCATGATTTTTCGATATCCAACTCCTAAAGGGATGAACGCGGGTATGAATGTCTTTTTTCAGAGTCAGACTCATGCTTGACCATTTTTTATATGCGTTGTATATTTTTGGAATGGTCTCTTCATTGATACCAAACACCTTCTGCAGTCAGGTAATAACATACATAGACAGCCAAAATCATTATCCTTCCTTTCGGCTTCGCCGTAGTCGGGTAAAAAGGGTTCCGTTTCCATTTACTATTTCCACACAAATGAAGTTGCGGGCACTAGCTAGTTATTGTATAAACCAAGTTAAAATTCAGATTCAAATATTTAAATGAATAGTCATATTATGATTGACAGAAGTTTTTGCATATAAACAATTGAATAGGTGTCTAAGTCTATTATACGAGGGCGGCACTGAAAATTTCGGGAATCAAGGAAGTGACACAACATTACTATTTAAAAATGTATTTATTGCTTTTCGAAGTATTCTCCGCGAAATTTGACACATTTTTCCATACGATGGAACCAATCATTGAAGCAACCATTCCATTCGGAAGTTGGGGTCTCCAAAATGGCCGTTTTGTAGGCCTCCACAGCTTCTTCAGGTGATGAAAATCTCTGACCACGCAATTTATTCTTTATTTTAGGGAAAGTATAGAAATCATTAGGGCTTAGGTCGGGGCTGTACGGCGGATGGTCTAATAATTCTATGATTTCTAGCTCTAAAAACTCTTTTGTTCTGTGCGCGGTGTGAGAACTCGCATTGTCGTGATGGAGGATGATGCGGCGGTTGCAGTTCTCTTTACGGAGTTCAGAAACGACCTGTGTGCAAACAAATGTTAGCATACCATTCTACATTAACCGTTCTTTGTCCCTCAAGAGGAATAGTCGCAACATGGCCGGTTTTGGAGACAAACGTGGCCACCATTTTTTTTGCAACACTCCGTGAACGAACAATTTTTGTTGGCTTTAACTCATTTTCGAACACCCAAACTCGTGACTGGTTTTTTGTTTCGGGTTCGTACGCGTATATCCAGGATTCGTCACCTGATACGATGTTGTATACAGCATTTGAGGATCCTGCGTGGAATCTTTCGAGAGTTCTGACGCACCCAAGTAACGCGAGCCGCTTTTTGCTCTTCACAGAGCAAATGCGGTATCCATCGGGAAAACAACTTTTTTACACCTAATTGTTCATGCAAGATTATTTGTATTTGACTCATGCCAATGTCTAAAGTTGCCTGAATTTCGCGGTATGTCACATGTCGATCTTCCTCAATCAGCTTACGCACAGCATCAACGTTTTCTAGGTGACTGCAGTTTTTGGACGATCTTGACGGGGATCATCACTGAGCTTGACACGTCCACGTTGAAATTCAGCAAACCAGCGATAAATTGTGGTTTTGGATGGGGCTTCATCACCAAATGCAGAAATCATCCGGTCAACACACTGTTTTTGTGTTAAACCACTTCGAAAGTCATAATAAATCATCGCTCTAGAATTTTCTCGAGTCAATTCCATTTTCTCAACGACTAAACAAGTTTGACAAGACCTTGTGACAAGACCGAGAATCTTTTTTTAAATAAATAAACGGTATTCGATTTTTAAAACCAAGGAGTTTTAAATTAAGAAGATTTTAATATGACAGGAACAGTGGAAATATTCCATTCCCGATACTTTTAGTGCAGCCCTTGTATTAAATGCATATGGAAGCTATTTTTGCGACACCAATTTTTTACTAACAGATAATAAACAATAAGTTATAATTAATAACGATAGGTACTGTTTTTCCAATGTAAGCAACATTACGGTAGTGGACGAAGTTCTTACCAACTAGCAATCTGCGCAGTTCTTCAATGGCGGGCTGGACAATTTCCGGCGTTTCTCTGAGCTCGCGCCGGGCTATTTCCTTGACGGAGTCCCGCGGCTCGTCCAGCTCGAACTGCAGCGTGAAGTCGCCCAGCTGCACCGACGGCAGCGTCGTTACATCCGACAACATGTGCTGCGAAACTAAAAAAAAAGACAATTTTGAACAAAATGTTCCAACTTCCAAGAACAAATTCGAAACTATTTTACATATTCCTCCTGCTAAACCTACTGGCTATATTTAAATAATAATTCAATAGCTTCAAATTCACACGTAAAATATTATGTCATTAAATATGAAATTGGCGTTTTGTAAAGGAGGAACATAAAGGCGATTTTTTAAAACATAATGGTAATCTGTTAGAGCAAGGTCCGGGGAGTACCGTGGATATCATAATATATGGATAAGCTCCTCTAATTTGGTAGCCGTCTGTTGTGCAGTGTCTGGTCTAGCGTTGTCCTGAAGCAGCAGTGGCCTAGAGCAAATGACCAACCTCGGTTATTTAGCAGCTAGCTTTTCCATCATGATTTGCAGTTGCTGGCAATAGACATCTGCCGTAATCGTCTGGCGAGATTTAAGAAAGCTGTAGTGAACGACACCGGCACTAGTCCACCAAACGCTCACAAGTAACTTTTTTTCAGTCAATTTTCGCTTGGGGCAGGCTTTGGCTGGTTCGCCAGGGTTTAGCCATTGCGATGAGCGTTTCCGTTTATCGTTCGATGATTCGATTTAAAATTCCTTTATTATCGTGCCGGTTGAGTAATGTAACGCAGCAGTCGACGCGCGCTTGTCGGTTTGCTGCACTCAATTCATGAGGTACCCACCTTTCAAGCTTTTTCACCTTCCCAATTTGCAAGTGGATTAAAACAGTTTCATCACTAACACTGCAGCCTGCAGCTAACTCGGACGTGGTTTGCGATGGATCCGCTTCCACAATAGCCTTAAATTCTTCATTATCAACTTTGGTCTCCGGCCGTCCACGGGGCTTGTTCTGCAGGTTAAAATTTCCAGAACGAAGACGTTGGAACCAAAAACTCAATGTGTTTTCTTTTGCGATACCACAGCCATACACATCATTAATCCTTCGAGCCGTTTCTGCAGCACTGGTGCCACGGTGGAACTCGTGCTCGAAAATAATACGATATTTTAAGTTTTCCATTTTGTAAACAAAGTGACGCAACGAAAAAATTAAAAGAGGAAAAAACAAATGAATTACGGTTTTCGAAACTCAAATGCATGAGTAAATAGCGGTATAAATTTGAAATTGGAATTCTTAACCATAGAGTATATATTTGTGATCAAAGTGGACAGTACGACAAAACGCCAATTTCGTATGTTTGGACCTAATACAAGCAGATAATTTTTTTGGGGAATAAATAAATATTCAAAAAAATATATAAACCGACTTCTAAATTAAAAGCATAAATAACATTCTTAGTAAAAATCTCTCAAAAGTATGAAGTAATTCTTGGTGTCGAAATAGTTCCCCTAATTTTTTAATTCAGCAAAAATTTTACTATTTCTGTTTTTACTATCTTCTTATTTTTTAAGTCGGTTTATATAATTCTTTTCTTATTAGAAATTATTAGAAATCGATATCGGTGTTAAGAGTATGAGAAATACCTATATCAAGATAACATCATGATGTATGGTGTGATAATGGTGGTGGTGGTGATGATGATTATTTAATAGTGACATATGGTTGCAGTTCTTTAAACAATGCTGAAATTTCCAAATTTGTATCTTTAGAGACTGAGGATCCAGGGTACACCTTGGCACAACATTTCAGTTTTTGGTATTGTAAATGTTCAAAAAATTCAATATTGGTGTAAAAAGACTCATAGTCTCATAGATGTACTTTGGCAGTTGGCACAACTTTCACTTTTTGGTACACTGATATCGATATCAGTGTAAAAGAGTATGAGAAATACCTACATCAACATAATATCATGATGTATGGTGTGATGATGGTGGCGATGATGATGATGATTATTTAATAGTGACATATGCTTGCAGTTTTATAAACAATTCTTAAATTTCCAAACGTATGTCTTCAATGAGTGACGAGTGCCGTTCAGTACTTTTGGATCCAGGGTATATCTTGGCACAACTTTCACTTTTTGGTAGCTGTGAATGTTCAAAGAAGTCGATATCAGTGTAAAAGAGTATGAGAAATACCTACATCAACATAATATCATGATGTATGGTGTGATGATGGTGATGATGTTGATGATGATGATTATGATTATTTAATAGTGACATATGCTTGCAGTTTTATAAACAATTCTTAAATTTCCAAACGTATATCTTCAAAGAGTGAGGAGTGCCATTCAGTACTTTTGGATCCAGAGTGTATATCTTGGCACAACTTTCACTTTTTGGTAGCTGTGAATGTTCAAAGAAGTCGATATCAGTGTAAAAGAGTATGAGAAATACCTACATCAACATAATATCATGATGTATGGTGTGATGATGGTGGTGATGATGATGATGATTATTATTATTTAATAGTGACTTATGCTTGCAGTTTTATAAGCAATTCTTAAATTTCCAAACGTATATCTTCAAAAAATGAGGAGTGCCGTTCAGTACTTTTGGATCCAGGGTATGTATACCTTGGCACAACATTTAACTTTTTGGTAGCATATGCTCGAGTTACTTCAGAGAAAGTCTTAATCATTATAGGTGTCCCTATAAATTTTGAGGATTTCTCTCGATTCCTCGTGGGGCCCATCACCAGGTCAACCATTTGGTGACAATGGGACCAATTTGGGAGTCAACCCTTAAAAATTAAAAAAAAAAATCGATAATCGGTCCACAAAAGGCGGAGTAATCGCGTAACATACATACAAAAAAACTTAAAAAAAAAAACATACATACGAATTGATAACCTCCTGTGTTTTGAAAGTCGGTTGTAAAAGAAGTAATGACGTTACAGGCTATACAATAGTAAAAAGCATAGGTACTTTGATAGAGATAAGAAATTAATTATTCGGTACATCATATTAAGTAAGTTATACCTACTAACATAATATTTAGAGCAAATGAATATTTATAAGCCCATGAAATTGTTTGAACTATAAATAATATTTGTTTCTTACTAAGTTCAACTTGTTGAAATTAGTCCACTACGTGGGAAAAATATTACATATTATTAGATTAATCCATAATAAAGGAACCTAAGAAAAGATAAGGTCGACGAAATCGAAGATTTTCGCAATCGTAATCCTATAGCTAAATATGTACATATATTCGAATTCCCAACATAGACAGGCACTATTAGTTGTCTACTATTAGTATAAGTTCTATGCAATATACCTGTAACTTTGATTTCAGTTAAATTATGCAAATAACTACGTCATTTTTATTCAAATGTGAAAGCATAATGCAAGTTTACAAACACTAAACAAACATAGTTTGATTAACTTTAAAAAAATTTAATTGTCAGAATGTGACACGAAATTCCCTTATTTTAATGTACTAACAGCCTGCATAATTAACCTCAGTCAATTTAACTAGCAATCATTGAAATTAATTTTATTCAGTTTTATAGATTCTACTTTGGACTGTAAGAAAAACAGGGCCTTTTGAGAGCATTTTGTACCATCTAATACGGTCTGTATTTCATGGTAGAGACACAGAATACATAATTAGTACAAGTAGTAGAGGACTGGTTAGCAGATATTCATCTGTAACCACAAGTCAGCAGTATCAAAGAAAAATACTAAGTACCTACAGTAGTAATGATATCGGAAAAATACCAAATCGGTCGTTAAACATTAATTCGTATTTAATTAATTCGTAATTAATTAATTCGTATTCCCATTAGTAGAACTAATGGGAAGACGAATTAATTGTTGTCTCGGTTACACAATGATAAGCTAAACTGCCCGAAGTGCCCGAACGCAGTAACACAAAAAAAAATTACAGCACAAATTATTATTATTTTTTCTAAATACAGATAAAATATGTGAAACGTATGCAACGTTTCACATTTTACACGAAAAATATATTGGTAATATATGTTTTTTGGTCTGAATAGAAAACAACAACTATCAATTTTTCGGTCTTTCAAATCGAAAATATAATTTATTTTACCCTCACACGATGTTTTTTTTGCTTACAGATTTTTAATCTACGTTCCCACAAGCACTTTTTTTCACGCGACAAAAAAGCGTTAGAAGAGAACAACTAGAAATGGAAGCTTTTCTTTAAAAATGAAAAGTTAAAAACTATATTTCGACTGTAGCCTACGTGGCCGTGGTACGTATTACGAAAATAAGTTCGACTTCAGACGCTGCGTTGGAAGAGGTCATTATAAGATTATTTTATCTTTATTCGAGTCGGTATTCACAATATTTTTCGGCTAAAAAGTTACTTTTTTTTAAATTAATGTATTAATAACTTGCTGTTGCCCGTGGCTCCGTCCGCGTAAATACAGTGCCTCGGGAACACTGTACATTTTTGGGATAAAAAGTAGCCTATGTTTTAATTTAGAGCCTAAACTACTACCATACCAAATTTCATCGAAATCCGTTCAGTAGTTTTTGAGTGAAAGAGTAACAAACATCCATCCATTCTCACAAAATTTCACATTTATAATATTAGTAGGAAGTAGGATAATAATAATATCTATGGACGCTTCACACCACGTCAATCTGGTCCCGTGCTAAGTATCCGAAGAACTTGTATTACAGGTACCAGAAAACGGGAAGTATATTTACTATACACATATATTTAAGATTTTTATTATATTATACACATTTTTAATACACATCCATGACCCAGGAACACAGAAAACATTTTGTTCCTTCGGCGGGCTCGAACCCGCAACCCCCGGCTTGAGCACCAACGCGCTGAACCACTGAACCACAGAGGTCAGTTAATTCAGTTAATTTAGTCGACAGTATAGAAATCACATAATATATATTTTAAGTTATTACAATAATAACTCTAAAATCACAGTTCTCTGGTTACTTCCTAGCTACAAATTGTCGAGAGTAACTGCGGATTATTGGTACCGCTTACATGCTGCCGACGTCCACGTACGTAGGTATACCGACGCGATTATACAAACGCAGCTATTTCGCCATAAATCGTGATTTACCTAAACTAGCAGTTTTATGGATGCGCTGATTCCAGTAGATTGCCTAATTATTTCTTAAACGAAAAAATCTTATAAGTTTTTTCATCAGTGTAAGCTCTGTGTCGCTAGTAAAAACGAAGATCATTTTCAAAGTCTAATAACCGCCTACTTTTTTGGAAATCGGTTAAAAAAAGGATACACCGAGTACAATATTCTATTTTAAATCTACCCACCATCTTCAGGTAAGTAATTTTAAAACATTGCTAACTTCTAAATTATGATTTTCTATTGACAAATAAATAGATTGTAAATGCAAGTTGCATTTACATCATATTTTCTTACCATAAACTTAAAATCGTAAATGTTTAAAACTATTTTAATTTAATATTCTAAGTTTTACCATGTTGTTTCGGGCAAGATAGTTAATATTCCATAAATTTTATTCATAAGTATTATAAAAATTCCTTCCTTGATTAAAATATTAATTAACTAAATTATTATACGTACCTATGTCCAATTTGTGTTTCGTCAGCATTAAAACAATTATCTACAAGCCAACATATCTCATCAAACATCCCTAATGATTACAAGTATTTTTATCAATGTAAGTTCTGTTAATTTGAGTACTCACTTTTTCCCATTTTTCCCAGTTCGCAATCGGACAAGCGCGACAGATCTGTACCGGAACGAGCACAACTCGCGACGCGACTGCCAGCTGCCGCCTGTCACTGGAGTGAGCGGTCGAGCGAGCATCGATGCCGATTTATATTGCGCTAAGCGACTCACGACTCACGCGTACCCACATACACAAATGCTATGTGTATTTACACACATTTTTTACCGTCATATATATTTAATTTTGGGACAGAGATTGAAGAATAGGAATAGGAATTCTTCTAACAGCAGCCACACCCACTGACGTCGGAATATATCGTCGTCGTCGACGACCGACCGACGTCGGTATCGCACGACACATAGAGATATATATTTAGTAATTACTCAAGTATGGTTTAACATCAAAAAGCGAAAATCTAAATTTAGGTTTGTAAAAGCTTTCATGTCAATCTTGATAGGTCCTAAAGTAATTAGTAGATAGTGATCCTAAAGCTAAATCTAGTGAGTGCTTGCATAAGCAAGACAAGGCTTCGTCCCCAATCTTTCGCGTTTTGTCACTTAGAGACCTAAATACTACAGTTATGTTTAATTTTGTAATCCTATACCTTTGTTAAGATAAAATTGTTATATCATCAATACTAATCCTAGTTTATAAACTCGAAAATTGTTTATCTCCTTGTATCGTATTCCATTACCTTAGGTCTCTACTAAGCCCTATTTTCTCCCCCGGGAGCATGTACCCGTATAACGCGTGTTACCTAGATTTCGTCGCAATAACGCCACGCTGCATTTTTGTAAATATCTTTGCAATGTGCAGGCTTGGGGAGTCTAATCAAAGATGTTGTGCTCGCGAATAACTTTTATTAACTGCCTATTTAATACACTTACATTACAATATATAGGGAGGTGATACACACACTACACCTCCCCCGTATTTTTGAAGAAAAAAAATTGATATACATATATTTTTTTTCCTAATATAATAAACTTAATATTAAAACCTCCTTAATTACTTTTTTTTCTTTTTTTTAATTCTTACTAATACCATCTTATTCTAAGTACTACTTAATACTAAGTAATGATAACTACAAATCTGTGCTATTTTAATTTTATTTGTAAAACATCATTTTAATAACATTCGTGATGGGTCATGGGATGTTGACGATATATGACTCATAAGTGATTAATGATTTTTTTTTACATGGTAAAACCTAATTGTTTTTAATAATTTAATTTGTATTATTATGTATTTAATTTTAATCTTTCCAAACAAAAAAAAAATCGTTACCTCCTCAATATTATTATTTTATTTATTATTCTCTCATTTAAAAAAAAATACAATCCCCATTTTACTATATAGTCAATCCATTTTCATATTCATTTTCTTAATCATTTCATATCACTTATATAATTACATTTATTTTACTGATTTATACTTGATTAGTGGACTGGCCAGTCACTTACATTTTACACCATCAGGTACCTTATTTTTATTTTCTTTTTAAATATTTTCATATAATGCATGCTTTTTCATAATCATGGTACAATGAATCCTTATTATTCATGTTTAATATTTACTCATAATTTTTCATAATTTTATTTATAGTCGACTATTTAAATTATTTATTATAATGGTACTTTACTTTATTTATTTTTATACTTCATGTGCGCACTTTATTTGGTACAATGCTTTATTTATACAACATATAACGGGACCTATTTTAAGACTAACCAACACATAATATTATTAATGAAAATATTTCAAAAAAACACAATGCTTAGTGCGATTTTCTATATTATGATATAAAAAAACCGAAACTTTTCAAATATGCAATGATAGGGAGTTATGTCGGAAATGTCAATGTGCGACGTTGTTGTTTTTGTATGTCGTGCGACGTTGTTGTTTTTGTATGTCTTGCAAAATTTGTGTTAATTCGGTTCATAATTTGTGTAATTGTTGTTCATAATATTGGTAGAATATTAACCATTCGATATTCGTTGACGTGCACAAGTGTGGGCAAGTGATACAACTTCAAAAAGCGTGCTATTTTGTGTTCGGCCAATACTCCCTAGGAACTTTCAGTAAAGCTTCTACCACTTTACTGAATCGACTTGACTCGTTGACTGCACTGACCATTTATTTAGACTTTGACTAGACTTAGGACTTGACGATTTAGAAATACGGTGTTGAAAACGTTAACGAAAATCAATTCCCGCCTTTTTATCTTGACACTGGCAAATGATCCAATCTGACGACCAACTCAACCACCGCGCGCTCATTGGTCAATTTAAATAGCGCGCGCTTCCGCTACTTCCTGTTACACACTTCCGTCCCATTTCACGAAATCACTCCCAAAAATTGCAGCAAAGCGAGAGGAAAGATGTTACACGTCAATAATATGCTTGTAGTGAGATTGCACTTTTTAAGAAGTTATAATTTTTTGTGCGCAATAGTGTTTTTGCACACATTCGACATGACACAATATGGAAGCTAGTAGATGGAGCTGTTTATATTTTTATACCAAGCAATTATTATACTCATCAACCACAACTACAATCACAGCGTAATTATGATCTCGTAAAATATGTTAATACTTAAACTATACATAAAACGAGTACATAGTTACATAGATGTTATGATAAAATGTTGCTTCTAATTTTATTTCGGAAAGTTTAAGTATAAATTAGATAGAGAGTATTTATTACTTTGTTAACTGGCAAAAAATGTAAACCGCTGGTATAAAAATAATGGCTGTTAACATAAGGACGTTATAATAACTCATAAAGAGATAATAATAATATACCAAAATGAAAATATGATCGATCATTATAGTATTTTGGACAAATTAAGGAATCACATACCTTTATGGTTATAACTATTAGGTATGTGATAGGTACTTGAGGACAACATTCAGCATAGGTACTCGAGGACAACATTCAGCAGGGATATTATAATGTACCAGTGGGGTGGGGTTCCCATAACACCATTCCTATCAGCTTCACTTACCACTTACATTTTGAAGATCCTCATCCAAATCCCTACCTATTTATACAGGTTAGGGCTTCCGTATAAAGGAGAATCAGCCTTCGCCACTGTAATGGCGTGGCACCTACCTACAGCTACTTAACTAGCTGTCCCGTGCCCACTCTGTTGAGCATTAAACATTATTACGTGTCATGAAATTATAAAGTGCATCTGTTAGTATCCCGTGGTATGATTTAAATTTCGAGACAAATTCCTCCAAAGTTCGCTCCGACCATACCTACGAAAGGAGCTGACCGCGCGAGTTAACACGACCATAAAACTCTTTAATATTCGTCTAATTTATACGTTTGCAGTCAAACGGAAAAGTATTATGTATTTAAACACTTGAGACGATACATATAGGTACTTATTTGGGATAGGAATGATGAAAAAGGTAAGGCGATGGCTTTGGTGGGCTCAATTTTGAACACATTTTATTCGGTAGTGATTATGTGGTTCCTAAGATATCTTTACAACGTTATTTTCCGAAATTTTTTATTAATGAATGGTAGTTACTGTGCCAAAAAATAGAACTGGTGATCTCTCTAACCTTCTGACAATGAAGACATAGTTCGCAAAAGACGGGCATTGGAAGCTCAGGGGGAAAAGCCCGCGGGCCGCATGTTGTGACCAACATGCGGACCAGGCCGGACTGCCTGCCCTATTGGTTGCAGACGTAGGTAAGTGTAGGTTGTAGATTTAGGTTGTAGGTGTAGGTAGTTATTTATTTATTCCAGTTCATAGTAAAGACAGACCAACGTCTGTTGGGGTCAGCTAGTTGAAGTTCTCACTAATTCCTCATAGTATTACTATGAGGAATTAGTGAGAAGCTCGATGGCTTTGTGCTTGTGGTCATAGCGCGACCTCGGTCGTGGTCCTAACGAGGATGGATGATTACAATCCCGTATATATTTTAAAGGTCTAAATTGATACAAATAGGCCCTAGCGTTTTACAACTCAAAAGATTTCCGAAATCATTCAAACATTTATAATTAATCTACGACGAAGAAATCCTTACCCGCGTAAATATAGTATCGGGAATCCCACGGCAATAGATACTGTCCTTTTTCGGGATAAAAAGTAGCCTATGTTAAAATGCAGAGCCTAAATTACTATCATACCAAATTTCATCGAAATCCGTTTAGTAGTTTTGGATGTTTGTTACTCTTTTAACGCAATAACTATTGACTCAAGAATATTGAAAACTTTTTGGAACGAAGTTCCTTATCGCGCGTTGCGAAAGGGGGCTAGACGGAAAAAATTAAGACTAAAAGTTGAAACGACACTTTTTGCTATAGTTGTAAGCCGTGCGGCGTGCGCGTGTTTCTCTGTCTGTCTCTCTCTCTCTCAATTATTACTAAAATTGAGCCTACTGATTAAGTTTAATATTACATTGTATTTGTTAATAATAAAAAAATATTATTATAACTTAAAAAAATAAATATTACAATTCCTTCACTAATTAATCGAAAGGAACTTCGTTCCATCCGGGTGTCCCTTGACACCTCTCAAGTCTTTTTTTCGAACCTGCGACCCGTTGCTTGAGCGCCGACGCGCTAACCACTGAGCCACAGAGGTTGTCACTTATTACCCAACAACATAATTATTAGTCGATATTGCGACGAGCGACAATATACTCTGTACTCGGAATGTTCTAAATTTTCAGTGATATTATACTTTATAGATATAATATATCCTGTATATACCTGACCTGAAATTCGATACATTCCTTTGAAAGACAGAAAGTAGACCTCATTTACAGTAATATTTTTCATGGCATCCCCTATCCCAAAGTTGATATTTACAAAGTTATTGAAATTTCAAAATTTTTTTCTTTATTTTCGGCTTTTTGACTTTGACATGACGTATTTTTAAAAATGTTTGTCTTTTTAGTGATTTTTTTATGCATTTTAACCGTCAATGAGTCAAATATTATTTTTAAGGAATAAATAGGGACAAACTAAGCGAGAATTTTTCATTATGAGACATGAAACAGAATTTTCTTTTAAGAAAAATGCACATTTTTCTTAAAAACAGGTGATTTTCTTAAAAAAATGTATGATACAATGCGTACAAATATTCTAAATAACTTCCTTATCTCATTAGCTTTCCAAAAAGGTGCAAATGTCTACATAAAAATATGACGTTGTAGTAAACATATTAGAAGTAAAATGAAATAATGTCTAAATCGATTTATTTGCGATAAGGTTAAAATAAAAGGAAAAACTTGAATTTAATTACGTTTATTGTGTTTAAAAAACATCAATGTTTAATTAAATTTAATAATAAATATTCTACTTTAGATCTTGTTCAAAATGTGAACCTCTGTTTCTGATACAGGCCCGTAGTCTTCTCCGTACCTCTGTTTTGATTATTCTGGTAGTAAGACTAGTTTTGATTTCTTCTGCTGCATTCAGACAGGTATGTATATATATATACACATACAATAGGACAAATTAAGAAAAATTATTAATGAAGATGATGGAGATATATAAAGGAGACGGTGGTAGTTATTTCATTCTTGTCTATTTTAGCCAATAATAAACAAAAATTATGCAAAATATCGACAAAGTTCCTGCTCGATCGGTTTCCAAACTTTTTATTTTGCACTAGGACGCCTCAAAATATTTAAACACGAAGGAAGTTACCGCATCGACTGAAGACGTGTTTCGAGTTAGTATTTACACGTCAGTATGTGTGCGTGCGCAAGATTCATCGGTGCTGTTAAGCAATTTTGATCTTACTACGAAACTTGTACGATAATTACTCATAATTAGATTAAATTAACTCATAATTAGATTAGATTAGGTTGGTGAAATTTGGCACATATATTATAACGTCTCCGAAAATCAATTACGGATACTTCGGGCACATGATTCTCTAAGTACCTACTTGTGTAAAGACGTTTAGGTTAGAAAAAGGACAAAAAAAAAACTTGAGAGGTGCCAAGGGACACCCGGATGGAACGAAGTTATAATATATAAGTATATTATAATATAAATATATAGTTGATAATGAAGAATTGAAGCCTAATAATTGAAGAGATATATATATATGCTAGACCTTATAATATCAGCTATACATATATGCCAGTGAAAGTCCCGTGAAAATCGGTCTAGCCGTTTCAGAGATTAGTCGGAACAAACACACAGACTGACAGACGGACAGAAAAATGTTAACAATTTATATTTTATTGTAAGTACCGATCATATTTTTAAATGCATTAAGTGAAAATAAAGGCTGTTAATTTGAAATTACAAACAGACACTTCAATTTTGTTCATCTGTATAGATATAATATATTATATTATACAAAACAAATAGTTGAACTAAGTAGTCAAAGATGGCCGAAAGCACGTCGAAGGAATGCCGATAACAGTCACAATGTGTAATTGCTAAATTCTACATAATTGTCAAGGTGATAAGGTCGTTTTTGTATCATCCTTAATAGTCGTTATTACATTGTGATTTCGAGTGGCAAAAAGTGTCCTGCCTATTTTTTCCGTCTAGCCCCCATTCGCAACGCGCCATAAGGAACTTCGTTCCAAAAATTGTCATACTCAAAGTAAAAAATCATCTCATGTATATCATGTATTTCCAATCTCTAAGCGCAAACTTGCCCATATAAAGAAAAAAATATTGTTTTCTAGTAGTACAATTATTTTTTTGCCTAGACGTCTTCACATAAGCAGTAAATCATGTGCCCGAAATATCCGTAATAGGCATGTTGCCTAAAAAATTTTTTTTCATCTATTCGATGTTAGACAACATGTTAATAAACAATCCAGAACCCATCTTAAAAAATAACGAAGATACAAACAATTTAAATTTACAATATGAAAGAGAGCGATATATTGACCGTCACGAGTTGCACCCGCCATACATTTGTCATTACAAAATGTATGGCGGTAGCAACTTGTGACGTAACATATCGTTTTGCGAGAAAGAGGTGGGCAATATTTTTTATTTGCTTATAATTTTTAATCGCGTCAATCTAAATTTCTATTTCTTTTAGATTTATGTATCTTTAATCAACAATTTTAAAATTTAATTTATCAAAATGTGATATTCTACATTATGCTACATCCCTATTGATTTTTCTAATCCATAAATAGAGTAGACCACGGGAAAGGACATAGGCGGGAAACATCTAGTTAATAATAAACATACAGCTGTTGTAAGTCATAACAATAAAAAACAACATAATAATATCACAGAACAGGGCTTCGTGCTGCCATCTCTTGAGGACTAGCGGATATTTTATGTAATCTAAAACACAGATGGCTCTAAACTCACGAAGCTGAACATGATGATCATGGAACACAATGGAATAATTCATTATGACTTACGAAACTAGAAAGAATTAGAGCAATCGGAGCAATTCTATAAATCTAACATTAGTAAATGGTAATTAAATCATCATAAATAACATTTCAATTACAAAATAAATATAATGAAAAGACTGCTGCCGCGCTCTCAGATTATTTTGCTCTCTTATGCCTTAAATCTTTATTTACATTAACTGAATTAAACGTAAATGTAATTATAGCCAGCCACCTTAATAATAACTTACACTTGTTATTCGAGTGCAGCTAATGAATTGGAATATTTCTTCTGTTCTATAACCTTTTAGGTACCATTAATTAATTATATCGTTTAAATTAACGCCTACAATTAAGAACTTAATTCATTTTCAATGGAAATATTATGTTCATTCTCTTTTAAACTAATCTCTTTTCTAATAGACGGATCGATGTTTGTCCATGAAGCAGTGAACCTGACCTAGAGCGCGAGCGGCGATACTGGCGCGGCGCAGCGCGAGGTGATTACACTATGTCCGCTGAATCAATGTCTACAAACTGCGGATTTTCTAATTCTTTGGGTTAATTTTTTGTTTTCACTCATAATTTCACTGTTATTTTATTTGCTAGGAATATTCGTTTTTTTTATACTTATTAGAACAGTTAACCCATTGAATGCCGATTACGAGATAACTTGTAGGTAAGTTCTTTCTTTAAGTTCTACCTGTGAAGCCACCTACGAGTATTATCGTAGGAATTGTATGAACTATTCTATGGAAAAGATCGCTTTGGCGCCTTAGAGTAGTAACTAGGAATCTACTGTGGCCTCTTAAATAAAACGACAAAACTTAAAAAAGTAAGTTTATTTATAATCAAATAGTTTACTAGGAACTTTTCTGAGATACTTAGACGTTATCTAAAGCTAACAATATAATCAGTAATAATAACAAAAAAATAACAATATTTTATGCACCCGGAATGTCGCATGTCCAGAAAGAAATAGGAACTTCTTCTCAGTTGGAGGAATATGTTCAAGATAATGAAAATTTTGTTGACATGGTCTTATTGCTGGGGCAGCTTCGGGTATGGGTCCAATAATATGTTTTGTTACTTCTTCGCGAAATTTGAGTAATCTCATTTTCGACTAAGGATGACGAATAAGATACA
Source organism: Phengaris alcon alcon (assembly GCA_037179445.1). Classification (NCBI taxonomy): domain Eukaryota; kingdom Metazoa; phylum Arthropoda; class Insecta; order Lepidoptera; family Lycaenidae; genus Phengaris; species Phengaris alcon. Next base: position 908,257 of record JAYRCH010000317.1, on the reverse strand, counting down.
TCTATGTGCGTTTTGAATATATATGTCAAAAATATGTACTTATAGCGATTTTTTTATACCAGCGTAAAGCTTTTCTCAAACTGGAGTAGTACGATGCCATCTGATCGACGCGGTCAATACCAGACATACGAAGGTTATAATCAGCAACTATGTTTGGTTTAGTTGAAATTTTACCATTTCAACAATAGAAAATGGAGTACAAAGCAGTACGAGTTAATTCGTATATGGCGTCAAAATAGACAATTGTAATTCATTGTGCCGAGATACGAGATAATTCGTATACTAATTATCTCGTATCTCGGAACTGTATATGTAGGCCAGCTACGAGATATTTCGTATATCATAAAATGTATGGTGGGATCAGAATTCATCTGCTGGAAAATCTTGGCATTCAATGTGTTAAAAACTCTCGTAAACCTCTAGAAAAATTTCCTAGAGAATTGAGAATTCGAAATAAGTGGTGTCCGAAAACGTTAAACGATGTCCAACAACAAAATCACATACTTAGAAAATTGATACTTCTAGCCCGGAAAAAGGAAAATTTTATAGCTCGGGATGACCCCCAAACTACAATTTACCTACTGTTTTAATACTAGAATATATACTGGTTTATGGAGTATAGACCTTTTTGCTGATTTAGTTTCTCATAGATATACAACATGTCACCATATCATACACTGTAAGAAGTTACAATGTTACTATCAAACTTGCATTGAATTTGGGCTTAGGCCAAATAATGTAGGTGAATATATTTAAATATTTTACACGTGCTACAAATTACAATACACATAAATGTAGAGTATTGTAAGTATACCATACGCATAACATTATCTATATTTTATTATTTCCTAGTTCCTACCTAATACGGAATAGCTGTAAAAGTTTTACCTTTCTTTTTATCTAATATTTCTCTTTTACTTATTATTAATATAATATCTTCTTCTATCTCTCAGACATCTACGATTGGTAGTAGATACCACTAAGAGTAAGTTATTTTGAGTTAAATTATAAATAGCCTGATTAAGGCTGTATTTAAATGCATCGTTATGAAGTTAGAAAATATATCCTATCCGTTTTCTACTTTCTATAATAAACTGGTCTCGGAGAGCAAAGCAACAAATAGACAGACACTAGAGTATACCCACTGTTAAATATTTTCATAATAATATAATCATTAAAATTTTCCACAGTTGAGTTAAATATGATCAAATTAAGCCTACTACTCCTGCATTAAGCATGAGCACGGCATGGCATGAGTAATCTAGTAACTGGTTAATCATCTGCCACACAATAGTGTTCATAAGCTTTGTACTTTTGTAAGCGATTAGCATATTATTGTAAAATATGAGATCCTGGTTGGATTAGATCGTTGCACCTAGCTTTTTCCCGCGGCTCCGCCCGCGTGAATACAGGACGGGAATACGGGTAATTTTTCTGTTAAAAGTAGCTTAATATCTGCTTTCGGTTTAACACATAGGCTCTTTTTTTATAGAGCTTAAACTACTACCATACCAAATTTCATCAAAATCCGCTCAGTAGTTTTTGCGTTAAAGAGTAACAAACATCCATCCATCCAGCCTCACGAACTTTCACATTTATAATATACTAGTAGTAGGATATAAGTTCAACGTGGGCATATGTTTAATACCGGTTTGTTTACAGGCTACAGCCAGTATAGCAGTAGTAGAAATGCCTAACGGGTTTAGTTTTATTGAACCATTCGTTGGCCAGTAACTAGCAATATGAGAACTGTTTGCGTTTTATTATCCGCAAGTCACTGGTTTGTATCTGCAAAACACATAGAGTAGCTTAAAGCTTTTGAAATGATATAAGCCTGTTATAAAATTGTAACTCTTTTCATGAAAAAAAAAATATCTTGGTCTAAGGACTTTTTAGTTTTTACGCGAGGTTTCTACGTGGAAAGTCTGACGATCTGTCATCTGACTGAGAATGGAAAGTAGATCACATCATTCGCAATCACTATTGTTTGAAGTTTAGGTCATTGTTTATGTACTTTGGCAATGTCACTCCAACGCTGTTACGGGTAATAGTAAATAAAAGAGGAATAATTACCAACGTGACAAATTTATTTAAAATATGGGTCGTGGGCAGAAGGCCGAACGGTCTGGTTTAGTCTCTTTAGTGTCTGTGGGGATCGGAGGGGCTTTAACCACGGGGGAACTTAGCTGGGTCCAGGAGTGTAGCACGTGGCGAGAGCGAGTTGGGGCTCCAACTTCCGGTAGCGTCTCTCTGTCCACCGCGACGTAGATCGTCCGAGGGGCGGTGCAAACTGATTCCAAAACCAGTAGTTCAGTCCGGAATATCTAGCGGCACTCAGAAATCCGGATGTGGGAAAATAGCCAATAGTCCTGGTAAAACGGTGCCTTGAACCCGGTGTATAGATCCCTGGAAAATCCATACAAAACGTGTGGATATAGGAGTCCCAAAGCCAGCGTGATCTTAACCCCAAACGATCAAAATCACGGGCTGTGTGACCATCACAAAATAAAGGGTAAGCAAAATAAAAGATGATATAAAAGACAATTAAAGTATAGATACAAACATCCTAATATTGTAACAATGCAAGATCGGAAAAATGAAACTACAAATGAGCACGTGGTAAGGCCAATCAAATTTTGACAACAAATTTTACAATGGTGCTAATTTACAGGAAAAAATAATGTGTTTTATTACAAGCGTGATTTACCGAATAAAACTTCACAACACAGATAAAAAACTCACCGTGAAAACTGTGAAAATATAAGATACACTTGTATCCAGAAAAACTTGAACAAATGGCATCAGCAAAAGAAAAGGAACTGTCATCTCGCGACATCCCTTATATATACTCTTATTATCATATTGTTTTTTTCTTTAACTGACAACTAGCGGTAATGCATAATCCATATGCCACCATATAAAGAAATATTGGTAATGAAGCTCCAGTTAGAAACGTTTGCCAATAGATGGCGTCGTCTAGTATAAATTAGCTATTATAATTAGCAACAACAGCTAATAGATGACTCTAGCGTCGTTATTAGCTATAATAACACGTTAAAAATGTAGCTATGCTACAACGCTTCTCTTTTAAAATGAGCCTTTCTATATTTGTGCAATGATTTATATTTAGTAATTTGGCCAATATTTCTCGATTTATTCAATTTGTTAACTTCAGTTTGGCACTAGTAAACCTTGACCGACTGATGCAATATTTATAGTGCAGTGTTGTTCATCCTAGCTTTTGTGTTGGGCAATTATACTTATTCATCCTTACACCCGTTAGACACGTAACGATTTAATTATTTTTAAACAAAAAATATAAACTCACTTCTTAGGTAAAAGCAATAACATTCACTAAAATTTTCGGCGAACATAATTATTATTAATTGAGTCCGCCACATCCATACTAAATTGATGGTTGGGTCGGACAACGATCTCAGTGCTGCCAACTTAGGGGGTTTCCCCCTAAAATTAGAGAAAATAATCTCTACAGGTACCTGAAGAGATTTGTTGAGTTATTAAGTGGAAAGATTTTTAGAGTTATTTTTCGAGGTTTTTAATTTCTTGTTTTTAGTAAAATTATATCTGTTAATATATAACCTTCTATTGGAAGCCCTTTACTCGAAATGGTTGATGAGAACAAAATATGAAATCGTAATTTTTATAACAAGTAGTACAATGTCACAAGCTATAATTTTTTTAAGTATACGTGTAGTATTTCCTATTAAGGTCTACTTAAGAGTTAGTTTGGGGCGAAATATTTTTGAGAGTTGGTAACTCACTGGCTTTCGGGAAACGTCGAATTTCATACATCGTCAGAAAAAACAGAACTCTGCGCATTAGCGTATTGTATTAACAATAGAGCTGTAACTCGAACACACGAGACCAAGCCCGAGCGTCTGTAGCGAGACCGGATTCGGTACGCGGATATGGTCGGGCGGACCATATCCGCGTACCGATAAATTTATAATTGCTCCATGGGTCCGCCGCGACCAAATTCGAGTGTCTGTTAGTACCTACTATTAAACCAGTGGTCGGCAACGCGCGGCCCGCGGTTCGCGGCGTCACTCTAAGGGCCTGTTTCGCAATCATCAAATAAGTGTCGAATAGCTTTTTAAAGAAATTAAACAGCCTAAAGTATGTTACCCGGGCTATTATTACAAACGTATAGAAACCTTCAATTCATCATTTATTAAAATCGAAACAATAGTTCAGGCGCTACGGTGGAACATACATACACACATAGACTGCCTAAATCATTACCCTTCCTTTTGACTATGCCGTAGTCGAATTAAAAATTAGGGCCGGTTTCACAATCTACTGATAAGTAAGTGTCAGATAGCATATTTGCATATTTTGTCTCTGATGCTTGATGTTATGTAAGCAGCGACAAACCTGTCGAGTTAGCAGATGTAAAACAGGCCCTAAATAGATAATTTACTATCGGTAAGTAAACACATGGTTTAAATAAACAGACAAAAGTTACAGTTACTAATATTATTAACGCGAAAGTTTGTGTGTATGGATGTATGGTTGTGTGGCTTTGTGGAAATTTGGTGGTCATAGCTTAAGCTTTAGGCTCTGGATTAACAAATACTTAGGTTACTTTTTATCGCAGCAACTGTATTTTTTCACAAACTGAGTAATTTTCTAAACTTTTACAACATATCATAAAAAAGAGTATTAATATTATGTAAATTCTTACGACGTGATCTTGTTAAGTATGTAATATGTATACTATAAGAAGGGCTCCACAAAGCGAAAATTCTTAACTCAAGAACATTTACTTCTTTCACAATCGTCTAACTCAATGAAAAATTAACATAAATATAAATATCCAACGGGTTTCAAATCTCTAAGGTGTTGAAATTTCAATTTTTTTTTAATTATTTACTGCTTTAAAAATATGCTTTTATTGACGTACCTACTCACTCGACATTAACGTTTTCTGCATTTCTGGAGCGTGTAGTTAAAAAACGGCGGGAATATGGAAAAGTTCAATGTAATCAAAGTTATAGGTAATTTTATAGGCTTTTATTTCATTTTGGAACATTTTTTGCTACAATGCACCGTTTTTAAGATATTGGCAAAAACTCTAAAATTGAGACCTTTATCGCCCCTCTTCCCCCAGCTCGCCTCCTAGACGTCAAAGTATGTTTTCTCCCTAAGCACCCTGAATAAGTTTCTGAAGAAATCGCTTAGGTTCCCGCTCACGCACTATGTACCCTCTTTTGAGTCATCCACTGACTGGACTAAGTACAGAATCGCTCGCAACATCTGGTTTCCTATAATAATAATAGTAGCAATAATTTATTGCATTAGTTAAGATTAAATTATGACTAACACCGAAGGCCATCTGCATAGCTATCATCGATTGGTGTCATCTATCACAGTTCGAAGTTCACTTTAAAATATTGTGCTCCATTAAAAAAACTCGGTCACCGAGCGTTTGAAAAAACAATGATAAGCCTTCACAGTTATATAATCTACATATTATTTTGTTACAACAGCCGTAATATTTTATTACAAAATAATATGTTCATAATTTTCCATATAACATAACGTACGGAATGTAATAGTGAGCGAGTCTTGGATGTATAGTGAGAAGTCTGATTTGGCTCTTTCGCGATGGCTTCTGTAGTATCGTCACTAGATTGTGGGTATGTTTAGTTGACACATTATAATTTTCAGAATTTCATTTCAAATCGTTTTTGACATGCCGTGGTATCTCTGGTAGAGCCGTTCCATTCGCGCCAAAGCAGGCTCTCTAGCAAAAATAAGTGCATAGAATAGGTTACTGATAATTAGCCATCGACTATCCTCCTTACTAATAAAACTATTTGTCTGTTATGTGACTTTTCCAACGCATCAGACAAAGACAGAAACGTTGTTTAAGTTATCCGTTGTGTAAATCTTTTTATTAGTAAGGGGGTATGTGTAGATGCTATGTAGTCGTGATATTCATATACCATATGGGGATACCCCATATGGTATATGAATATCACGACTACCACATGGGGTAGCATGATACCACATGGGGTAGCTATATGAATATCGCAATGTAAAATAAAACCACACACAAATGAGGCGATAACGAGGATCGCGAAGTTCTTCCTCAATTTGGTGTCGATTTGCTTTTGTCACACTTTTGACACTGCAGATTACAATATGATTGCAGGTGTGACAGCTTGTGAGAAAGTGATATTAAAATGACTGTTTCTGTATGTTTTACTTGGATTTATTGCTTCAAACATTGTAGACGAGGTTTACTTGCTTAGATATAAAATATTTAGTAATACAGAATATAGTAGATACCTTCCTATTATCTACACTTAAACGATACCAAAACGTATATCGGCTGATTTAGGTATATAATACACACGCATACAGTTTTTTGCTCTGTAATAAAGAAATTATTTAATGTAGTTTGCCTGACTGGAATTTTGGGGGTTGAATTGAAATTATTGTTTAAATAAGTATCTACCAGTGACCTACTATTTTGGGTATTTTTTTATTAAAGATCATATGCATTTGTTCCTTAATTACACAAAATCGCAAATTGAGCCGAACATTATTGTTCTGTCAAGTCAACGTCGTAACTAATAAGTTCACGTTTTAACCTTGCTAGTTCTCCAATAAATTAGCTTCTAATTAGCTCGCTAATTTCTGGTTATCTGAGAGCGCGGCTATCGCTATGTATTTAGCCGTTCTTTATTTTCTTCAATAATATTTTTGCAGCTATAGGGATAGCTGTAGACTATATTAAAGGGACCAATTGTAATTGAACAGAAACCCAAAATTAACTCAGTTAAGATTGTCTTAATGATGTAAAATAATGTAATTGATTAATGTATGTTCTATTGTATGATTCATTAAGCATTGGCTAATAGTTCCTCAGATCGTCATTAGTAGACGTACAATAAAAATGAATAAATTATTCAATCTTTATTTTTCTACTGTATTTCCTTTTCCGTTTAGCCCTCTGGTTTTCTGTGATTTTCCACGACATTTACGAGCTCAGTAGACAAATTTTATAGAAATTATCTGTATATATTACAGAATTATAATGTTTCTGACTTCTGATTACGGATAATCTCGCGTCTTCCCCATAGTGTGGCCTGTGGGATATCATTAGATAGGGAATTTAAAAACATTGAGAGGTTGCTAAGAATATTTCTGATTAAGGTATCCGTTTGCAAGATTAGTTTAGAACCTTAAAGCTAATTATTTTGTTAATAATCTGAAAAAAATCATAAAGGTAGTCCATATTATGATGAACTTTGAAGGAAAACGATAACGGCGTGTCTTATATCGGCGTAAAAAAGTTATATAGGCGTAACTTGAAAAATCCACTTACTTGGAAAACTTCTTACAAAAATAACGAAATATTAAGTAAACATACATATTGGTTTAATGGTACGGAACCCATCGCACGCAACTCGCACTCGGCCGATTTTTCAATTATTAACATTTTAACTGGAATTGTAAAGTAGATACAACGTGGTGTTAGGTATACAAGTTACATCGGGTATGTTAGAACTTTAGAAACTAGGTAGAACTTTTAGAACTTTTTTAAAATGTAATGTAATCAAGTTATGTATAATATTCTTCATATTTTGGTGAAGTATACCTAAATAACCGACCTTCCAAAATATACATACATGCATAAGCCATGTATGTATATTTTGGAATAAGTCAAATTTAAATAAATAACAAATAACTGAAAACCTGGCCGAGGTATAACAGGCTCTCTCTCTATATACTTAGGAACTTGTAAATATTTTAGTGTGAGTAAATAGCAAATGCAAATAAATTTATGCAACGGCGGATTACTTATGATACAAGTATGAAGTTATTCTCTTAGGAAAGAGTACCACATGGGTTATATTGAGTACCTATGTCTTTTACGTAGGAGAGCCACGCTTCGGCATGAATGGGCCGGCTTGACCGGGTAAATACTATGGTCTCACAGAAAACAGGCGATTTCTATAAATCGAAAATTGGGGATTTTAAGGACTGGCAACGCAAGTAGCAAAACCTGAGGAGTTATAAATGTAACCCCTCTGGTGTTGCGAGTGTCCATGGGCGGCGGTATCGCTTATCATCAGGCGATCCGTCTGCTCGTTTACTGGTTCATTTCATTAAAAAAAAATACATCATCACCGACCGCCAGCTACTGCTGGGGAAGGGTCTTGAGAGAGATATGAATATGAGGTAGATCGTCCTCTTTAGCCTACGGTGAGTTAGAATTGTAGCACCAGAGGATTCAGGACTATATGATCCGGAATCCGGCGGGCCGCGAAAATATTTGAGCACTGACAGTAGAACTGTCAGTGCTCAAATACCCACAATTGAAAATCGAAGTGTGGAGTGTCGAGTTGTCAGATTTGATATTGACATTTGACTCGACACTTGCGTGTTCGATTTTCAGCTCGATTGTATTAGCGCAGAGTTCTATTTTCAATGCTCTGAATTTTCTCCGGCCTTCCGGATCATACTATAGTCCCAGCTTTACAAGTAACCTGACAGATGAGAGTATTACGAGTATTTGGTGGTTGGTCACAAGTTAATATGTAGTTACATTACAATGTTCATCTGTCGTTAACAATTTGCCTCTCACTCGAGCTTGCGAAAATGTATCAAGGATTCGTAATTTTTCGACTGACATATTGAATGTTTGGCCTTGATAGGTTTTGAATCATTTTCCAGTTTAAAAAATGTTTCCAACTTTTTGTGTTGCTCTTCTTGTTCTTATTTACTTGTGATTACCTACCTACTTGAATATATCTACGTAGGTTCTCTTTAAATTACTTCGAAGGTTATTGTTCAATTTCGTCTCAAAATATTTTCCTATCAGTGCTATCAGCATGGAAACTTACAAGTTTCTATCTCTTATAGTTTAGAAAAGCCAGGGGGAGGGGGTAACTTATAACGACGATTGTATGAAATAATAATTTTCATCCTCACTTCAGTTATTTCCTTGTAGTACTACGGAACCCTAAAAATAGAGCTTACCTAATACCTACACTTAAACTGTCCACGTAGTTTTCTATTCTAAGCCTTATATCTTTTCAGGTCTGTAGCAGACTGCTAAAATATATTTAATGTTACGTATATTTTTTATAAAATAATATAATAATTACTTTAATAATAATAATAATAATGCAAGTTGCAACAACGATATCTTTAATTCCATTGACAATTAATGTCCTCGGCTGATTTCAACAATGCTTCTAACAATACTTATTTTAATGAAGAGGTCAAAGAGCATTCCTTTGCCCTTTAACTTGTCAGTTTAGTGATTCAAGGCAGTTCTGGCGACTGTCTATTGTCTTCTGCAAGGTTTATCGACTCCTGCTGGGCAATAACGGGCGCTAAGTTGTTTCAGTTGAATCGTAAACGAACCGTGAACGTTACTCGACTTTTTTAATGATTCAGTATCGCGCTAACGCTTTTAGCGCTTTTGACAGATAGTTGGAACGCAGCCGCACCGCAGTCCAAGCGCAAACGCTGTCAAAACAGAAAGATGATACGATGCTACTATTTTTCTCGCACGTTTCTAAAACGTTTCTGGTTTTGGTGTGTTAAATTGTTGAGAATGTGAGTTAAAAATGTCTTGTAAAATAAAATAAATATAAAAGTTAAATTTAGTTACGATTGGAAGGATAGTGCGATACTGAAATTTGTTCAGCCGCACCGGAATTTTATAATTTTATCTTATTTTATAATTTTATCTTGTTGTACTAATTTCTTACAATCAGGCGCTACAGAAATTAGTACAACAACATAAAATATGGGGTAAGATGTCAAATTGTTAGCATCCCCCCAAATATTGGCCCCAAAGATTTAAACTACATGGTCTGTGTTGGCCATCCGTCATTTATCCTACTACTATTATAAATGTGAAAGTTTGTGAGGATGGATAGATGGATGGATGGATGTATGGTTGGGTGTATGGATGTTTGTTACTGTTTCACGCAAAAACTACCTATTGAATGGATTTTGATAAAATCTGGCATGGCAAGTAGTTTAAGCTCTGGATTAACACATAGGCTACTTTTTGGAACGAAGTTCCTTATCGCGCGTTGCGAAAGGGGGCTAGACGGAAAAAATTAAGACCAAAAGTTGTAACGACACTTTTTGCTATAGTTGTAAGCCGTGCGGCGTGGAATAAATTATAAATTCCCTTCAATTTTTTACCACAAGCCAATATTACTAAAATTGAGCCTACTGATTAAGTTTATCTTACATTATATTTGTTAATAATAAAAAAAATATTATAATAACTTTAAAAAAATAAAATTTTATTCCTTCACTAATTAATCGAAAAGAACTTCGTTCCATCCGGGTGTCCCTTGACACCTCTCAAGTTTTATCCCAAAAAAGTACAGTGTTTCCGTGGAAGCCGCGGGCAAAGCTAGTACACAAATAGATAAGAAAAAACATAAGTATCTAAGAGCATAAACAAAACCAATACGATACCCGTATTTTATATAATGGGGTACTGGGTAGCCAACAATTGGCTGTTCGGGGCCGACAATTGGGTGTTTTACCTGAGTAAGATCGTAGGAACGACTAACGACCGACCTCTAAAGTAAGCTCGGAAAAACGACGGAGTACGAGTGCTCCCTATGTCCATTTTCTAACATAGGCTGACCCCACATTAGGCGTGCGCGTTCCTCGGACGTGTATGAGTGGCGCGAGCAGCGCCCGCATCGCGCCCGAGGATCGCTCACGCCTAATGTGGGGGGACCTTACAGTCTACGCTACATTCTACAGTAATACAAATTCGAATGTAATTCTTCTGGAGATAAATAGGTAAATACCATTTTAAGTTTATTTAAGTAATAGGAAAATTTGCAGACTTTACAATGCATTAACTATATAAGCTAACCTTTTAGTTTTATACAGGCTGTACCTGTTTTATTATACCTGTTATATTGTATCTGTTTTGTTCTTAATGCACAGATATAAATGTTGGTTCTGTATTTCTGTATTTGTAGCCTGTAGCTTTGTTTTCTACGCGGGGAAGCCATACTTCGCCACAGTAGGCTTAAGTTTCCAATTGCTTTTTTCATTCTAAGTTATTAGGTACACTACGACTGACAGACGAATGACATAAAGAACGTCGTTGTATATATCCATATAAAATTTTAAAATGGTAATATTATTTCGATGCTCGGAAGCTGCTTTAAAAAATACAATAGTTTATGTCAAAGCTATTTAATATTTATAGTTCACAGACACGTTCAAGGCTTCAAAGCGTTTAAAAATTGGCCTAAGTGTGAATAATATTACTTATTGAAATAAAATAATACACCTCTCCTCTCAGACATATATTATGTACTCATCAAAAAATGAATGCGAGAACATTTCTAATATATACATAAACGCGGTAAAAGCAGACAGGAAAACCTTTTCAATTTTAATATCATGTTGTTGAGTTTTTAAAGAGGTTGTTATTTACATTCTGTCCATGTCATCGAACCAGTGAGAGTGAGACCGTGACAAATGTGGCCTTCAAAATAAACCAGAAATCGTTGCGATTGAAACATTTTTTTTTTAATTAAGTAATTCAATGATCTTAATACATTAATCAAATCCAAAAGATAAACTATTTTATTTTAGTTGCCTTTTAGTTTAATAAATAATTCTTATTCTATCGAAAACAACATGACACAAAACTGACAAAATTTATCTTTTTATCTAGGTATAATTTTGTTATATCTAGATACAAAGAAAGATATTATACAATAAAAACAGCACCTGCTTCTTGAAAAAAAAAAGCACCTGCTTCTAGTAAAAAAACAACAATTAAGTTTGCATCACAAGTTATCACTATTGTAAGTAGCCACTTTTGTTACACCTGTGTAATAATGTTTTGATGTGTGTATGCGTTAGGCTATGCATACCAAGTATGGTAGTGCTACGAAAAAATATAAACAATAGGTTTGTAACAACTAGTAACTTACCTTCGGGTGTCACTTCCCGCAAAATTATTTTAGCTTGTTTCTCTTGTGATGGCATCATTTACACTTAAAACCACAGCAAGTTGTAAAAACCAATGGAACTTTGTGTTGAACCAAAGTTTTTTAATTCAGGCGCCGGAAAATCCCGAGAACGGCGGCGGCGCGGGCGTGAGACTAGCCGCGTGTGGGGGCGCGGACTGCCGCACTTTGTATATATTATTTACTTCTCAACGCGCATGTGCCGTTGCCCACTACGCAACGTGCTTATCGCTGAGTCGATCAAAACATAGATGATAAGTACTGCTACTGAAACGATCAAAAGCTCTGTCGTCACCATACCCATATCAGCTCCATGGTCGTCACAGCCTACGAGCTTAATTCGAGCGTTAGCTCATGTTGAGTGTACCGGTCTTTTAGAAATAAGAGATTATGTGTAAAAAACTTAAACTGTGACTAAACATATCTGCATACATAGTTCAAGAGAGTGCTAGACAATGGAAATCAAGAAGGCCATGGAGGCGCAAAATATGCAATAAGTACCTACCTATATGAATCATTTATGTATTTACTTAACTAATTTTATACCTAATACCTATATCATACGCGTACATTCTGTAATTTTTATATCTATTTGCAATTTCTAGATTTGTTTCATTACCTGCTAAGATGGACTAGATAGGTAACCCATTTTTAAGGGTTCCGTAGTTCAAGTCTCAGAACTCTCATGGTTTCGTCAGATCTGTCGGACCGTCCGAAGTGCTAAAATAAAATAATGAAAAATATTTTTTGGAGTACCTCCCCAGTCCCCTACACGTAAAGTGGGGATGACTTTTTTCTCGCGTCTACCCCATAGTGTGGGGTGTGACTCCGGATTGTAACGTGTACCGGTGATGATGAGTAATTAATATTAGCGATAAAAAATGTGATTTCGATTTAGATGTGCGATAAAAGATAAGAAACATTAGGAAATAGTGTGCATGTAGATATTAGGTGCGTCACAGAGAAACAACACGTAGCGGAGATAATCGTGTCTGCAGTTGGCAGGGGCGCTGGCGCACATTATATTAATATTATGATTTCTTTGATTTCACGTGTTTCGTTTTACGAGCTTATGTGCACGAGTCTTTACAACTCAGTTTTAAAGGCTGAAGTAACCTCAAATTTCTTGACTAAATCTCTCAAGTGTCAACAAAATTTGAAAATAAATAAATTTATATGATAATCGCGGGCTTAGCCATACTCAATGCAGCTACCAAAGTTTCAATTATCTAAATTGAAGGCCTAAATGGAACAGTCAATATCATACACTACTTAAACCCTTCAAGCACCATGTCGACAGCGAAAATGTTATGTTTTTGTCTACCGCGACCGCCTGAAATAAATCAATCGATTTTATTTTAGCGAAGTTAAACAATAAATTTTTGGGAAGTTAGGAAGGAACGGTAGGAAATCTCTCCTTCGACAGGCGACATTCCAAGATCTAAGAACAATTGATTTTAGTTTAAAAATACAAGATTATTCTATTTTTACACAAAATCGAAGCGTAAACCATTATGAGCTATGAAAATGCGATATTTTTCAGTCCCAGTTAACTTGAGAAAAATTTAGGATTGCAACATATAAGTACTGCCATCTATACATTACTCCACACACTCATTGTAATAGTATGTTACTTTCATGATTCTTGAAGTTGCTAATAGATGGCGTAAATTCTGATTAATACGGAAGGGCAAATGAAAAAGTTGATGTGTTAGTTTAAAGTGATACTCACAGATGGCGTGGTATAAAAATAGGCTTACACTATAAAATATTAGCTATATAAATTGTAGACACTAACAACCAACAAGCCTAAAGTAGAGTGTTCTTTAAATGAGCTGTGCATTACAGTCAGCTTATCAAATACTATTTATACCTATAGTGATGCACGCCCATGGACCACCACACAAACAATATTATCATGTTATTTTCACACTTTTAATAATTCTAATCCACCTAGTCTAAAAAGTAATAGATAGACAAACATGTTATGTTCCAAATATACAGTTTACAACAACGATATCATAAACTGACAAAGTTTTCTCGCGAATTGCGAATGTCCTAGAACTTATTATAATGTTAACATCTAAAAGTTCTTTTATACACTTTCAGAATAAATAACAACATAACTAGGTACATGACATTATTTAAAGTCACTTTTGAAACTGACCAATGGTTAATTTCTCCTACATCGTGTACATTATCGCCAAATAAGAAACAAGAGTATGTACAAACTGTACGTACTGTGATTAAAACCAAGTACAAAGTAGAGCTTCAATATTTAATAGGTAGGTGTAGACGTCAAATTTAATTGAAATCGTTTTAAACTAATACCGTCCTAAACAACATTTGTAAAGTATACGTCAACTGATTTTGTTTATGCAGTGCACCAGCTGTTGTTTTTCAGGAATACCTGCAATTGATAAGGACTGTCTTTGTTTTCGCAAGTGTTGTTTACAACTTGCACGTATCTGCCATGACTTGTCATTTTATTACAAAATACAATGTGATGTCACGAAATGGAATGTCGATTATGATCTTTATTTACCAAAAAAAATAATTTAACTGTTTAGTTCCTACTGCTATATTCAAGCGTGATCTACTTTGGTCAATCAAACAGTAATAATAATGAGTCTGTACGACGTATGTCGTATGTACTGAGTACTCGTTTTTTACTTTGCGTTAATTTCTGCTCATTTACTTTGTTTCTTTTTCATAATGCTTTGGTTATAAAACCAGAATAATTTAGAACCCTATAATAAAATAAGCAATCTTCTCGATACAACCAGTTCGCCTCATTGTGAAGCGACTACACCAGTCCACATGAAGCACAATGCACATCCATTTGTCGCCGCCGCCCGCGCTGCCGCCGCTCGGTCACGCAGCACCGCTTGTTGTCCCCTTTGGGGCGGCTATGCATCGCCCAGTCGAACGTCCAACTGCACATAAAACAAAACAGCAAAACAACAGAACACTAAATTGTAAAGGTTATTTTGAGATATAAGTGAGCATTTCATGGACACTTGAAACACGAAATAAATCACTAGTTTATTCAAGGTCTTATAAAATATTGGGAGAAATAAAACGTTGGCTACCACCTTTTACCAAAACCACCGAATTCATAACCAAAGCCTGTCGTTGAGCCGCCACCGCTGGATATTGGTGTAAAAGACTATGAGATATACCTATATCAACATAATATTATGATGTTCGGTCAACGGTGTGATGATGGGTGGGGATGATAACTATTTAATAGTGATATATTCTTGCAGTCCTTTAAACAATGCAGAAATTTCCAAATGTTTATATTGCAAGATTGGGGAGCACTGTTCAGTCCTTTTGGATCCAGGGTAAACCTTGGCACAACATTCACTTTTTGGTAGCTCTGCATGTTCAATTAAATCGATATCGGAGTAAAATACTATGAGAAATGCCTATATCAATACAATTCCATGATGTGTGGTGTGATGATGATAATTATTTAATAGTGACACAATATGTTCAGAGTTCTTTAAACAATGCTGAAATTTCCAAACGTGTATCTTTAAAGACTAAGGAGTTCTGTTATGACCTTTTGGTTCCAGGGAATACCTTGGTACAACATTTCACTTCTTGATAGCTGTGAGTGTTCAAAGAAACGAATACCGGTATAAAAGACTATAAGAAATACCTAAGTATATCAACATGATATGTATGGTGTGATGATGGTGGTGGTGATAATGATTATTTAAAAAGCTCGTGTTACCACCATAGACGTCATGTCACTGTCGTTCACGTCACAGCTGTCCTTACTTCAACTTTTTCTTAATCCCGTCTTCGTGGCGGGCACGAACAAAGGGTTATTGGTACAAGGTCACCTTGCAGCATTCAGTTCACTGCTGTTCCGTAGTTTCACAATTACGCCGTATGCATGGCGTGCTGCCTTGTTGTACATACTGCCAAACTCGATTCACATCATTCGCAATGATTATTATCACTTTTGTAGTCTTTGTGCGGGATAGATTACACTTTTTTTTAATACCCACACTTTTTCGGAACAAGCATTTTCTTTCTTTGCACGACTTGATCCCGATTCTGATGTCGTCTGAGGCTCAGATTTGGATCTATACCATTAAGACACTCTGTGGGCTTACGTGGGTATATCGTGCAAAGAGAAGTAACAGACTTACAATATCACTCGTTTATTCGGAATCACATTACAATTCTATAAAAATTCACTACACTTTATAAAATCACTGCACTTTTATAAACGTACTGGCACTAAAACGGAACTAGGACAGTTCTGTGACGTGTTCACAAGTTGGTGGCTCAGATTGAACTCACACCATTTTATTACAACACTATTTAATACTAAAGTACTCACCAAGTGAACTAATCCAGCATCTAATCCGCAGTATATTCTAACACCGGACGAGTTGCAAGACGGTTAGTTTTGGAATCGCGACTCCTACATAACTACTAAGAGTAGGTACTAACTAACACCTCAATTCTATAATATGGATCCCACCTTCCCTCACATACAAATCGCTTACTGATTAAACCCGACACAGACCAAGTGACTCCAGAAGCAGGTTTGACTGTACCTCGTAAGCAAATTAAGACTGTACCTCGTAAGCGAACACCTTAAGCTTACATAATATGAGAATATGTATATTTCTAGCATGTCATTGGATTTTGTTGGCATGTAACAAGCTACTTTTCTACTGGATATATCATCAACCATAAAAAATTAGTAGTGGTAATATGTCTACGGAAGCTTATTAATCTGAACCATACCGAAATAGTAAATACGATAATAATTTTATGCTCTAGGACCAAGAGACTTAGAATCTAGGCCACGCAGACCTACTAATTTTACACAAAACACAAAACAATTAAGAACCCAATAACAAATGGCATCATTTTGAGAAAATTCAAGCGTAACATAGGGACCGAGAAAAAGCTGCAATCGAAAGCCGCAAGTTATAAAACCGATATCCAAAGTATAAATACACAAAAAAGTATGAAATAAAATTTATTGTCTAAATAATTATTCCCCTTTTAAATTCGGCTAAAATTTTAACTATTTCTCTACTCAATGTTCTTTATTTTGAAGTCGGTACTAGCCCAACCAATATCCTACAATATTTTATAGAACTCAGGTTAAAATTTGCTGGTACCGACTTCAAATTAGGAAGATTGAATAGAAAAATAGTTAAAATTTTAGCCGAATTTAAAAGGGGAATTATTTAGAAAATAAGTTTTATTTCATACTTTTTTGTGCCTTTGGAAGTCGGTTTCAATTTTTTGTTTAATTTGATACACACATTGATATCGGTGCACGAAACTCTGATGAGTAGTGAGTACATATGTCATCATAATAATATGTTGGTGTTTCTTGTGAAGATGGTGGTGATGATGATGATGATTACTGTAAGTGCTATTAATTATGATGACATATTATGATTGCAGTTCTTTAAGAAACGCCGGAATATCAAAACATGTGTCTGTGTATAAGGATTAAGGACTCAGGAGTTCTCTACAGTACTTTTGGATCCGGGGTATACCTTGGTACAAAAGCTTAGTTTTTGGTAGCATATGCTTGGAATACTTCAAAAACCTGGGCACGGGCAGCTAGGCACCCGCCGGCCGGTCCAACCGCTATGTTCCTGCATTTTAAATCATGTTTACATCATGTAATTTAAATGAATATATTCATTCATCTTTACATGATGTAAAGGGCCATATTGATCTATATGAAATGCTCAACGTATTTTTAGGTACTTAATTGGATAAAGATTAATGCTGTATTACTTAAAATCGCTTCGTAAATAAGCCATTATATATTTCATAATTTTTATGGTAAAAATGTATAGGATAAAAAAAGGTTATTGTGGGTTATCCCTATTTCAATTTCAATTTCAATTCATTTTATTTGCTGTAAAAGTGGTAAGTACAATAGTTGGTACAAAATTTATAGGTTCTGACACTTTTAGCTACATATAGGTAGATAGCATGCAAACATTTATAAGATTAATTTAAATTATGAAGCTTCTAGAATACTAACATTATTATTCAAATATTCTATTCCAATTATCTCATTTTACTTTACCTAATAATTACATGTCAAGACTTTTAAGAGGTTAAGTAACAAAAACAAAAAAAAAACATAAATACAGAAAAACACAGAAAATCATACAGTTTACATTTAGAATAATAATAACAATATTAAAACAAGTAGCTATCGATTGTTATTTTTTAGGTTAAATAATTCTTTATTGTTTTAACTATTTAATTATTTCCTTTTTAAATTTATTATACGGTAGTGTTTTTATATGACATGGAATAGAATTATATGCTTTTATACACATGGCATAATATTGTTTCTGATACAATGCATTTTTCGGGATGACGTCAAGCACTAGTCTATCAGGATTTCTCTTATTCCTAGGGTATACGTCACATGCCTTTTTAAAAGATTTATAATTTATTTTTACATTTTTCACTAGTTCGTAAATGTACATGCTCGGTAAAGTCATTATATTTAGTTTTTGAAAAAGTGGTTTACAGGACTCGTGCGGTTGCTTACCACAAATAGCTCTTTTATACATTTTTTCTGTGCAATGAAAACTTTGTTAACATCCGTGGAATTACCCCACAGTAATAGGCCATACCTTAGAATTGATGCCACATATCCATGATAGGCTGATAGGATTGTATACATCGATGCAACTTGTTTAAGTTTTCCAAGTACAAATACAAATCTGTTTATTTTACTACAGACTGATTCTATATGGGCTTTCCAGTTCAAGTTATCATCAATGTACAGACCAAGAAACTTGGTATGTGTGACCTTTTCAATACTCTCATTTTCATACGTAATTTTGTCACAGATGCCTGGTTTAGTCCTATAATTTTTAAATTCAATATAGTTAGTTTTAGTCAAATTTATATTTAAATTATATATGTCAATATCAGTGTTATTAATATCATTTTTATGAGTATAGATATGTCATCTGCAAAAAGGGCGGAATTATAATTTGTAATGTCAGGAAAATCGTTGATATAGAATAAGAACAGGAGTGGACCGAGAACTCTCTATCTCTATTGACTCTACATTTAGATCTCACGGCGGTTAAAATATTTTTTTTAGTAATAGTCATAACTTCGGTATATTGTTCTCTATTAAATAAATATGATTCTATCCAGTTCAAAGCAGGACCTCTCATACCCAGGTTACTCAATTTCCTTAGCAGCACATTGTGGGACACGAAGTCAAAAGCCCTTGACATATCAAAAAAGATGCAGATGGTTGACTTTACATCATTTAAATATTTAACAATATTCCGTACTAATGTAGATGCTGCTGTGGTAGTGCTTTTATTACTTTGGAAGCCGAACTGTTGTTGTTTAATTATGTTATGTTTTTCTACGAACTTTATAAGTCGCTTGTACTTACCTTTTCAAATATTTTAGATAAAATGGGTATAAGCGTTATAGGACGGTAATTTTTTAATAATGATTTATCTCCTTTTTTAAATAATGGTTTGACTACTGATAATTTGAATAGCTCTGAAAATGTGCCCGTTTCCAAAGAAAGGTTTATTAAGTGTAAATTATAGGAGTTAATTAGTTTCTGCAGTATTTTATAACCTTAGTAGATACACCGTCATATCCTTCAGACTTTGTATTTTTAAGTGAATCAATTATACTATTAATTTCGGAATAACAACATGGAGTCAAAAAAATTGAATTTTGAATATAAGTATTATTAGTATTAGGTAAAATAAATTTATTTGGTTTATTTGTCAAGTTAATTAAATAATTATTGAATTCATTAGCAATGTCAGTGGGATAACATAATATTATATTGTCATTATGTTCATTTTTATTTTCTTTAATAATGTCAAAATTATTTAATTTATCAGTAACTTGGCTATTTATAATTTTCCAAGATACTCTACATTTGTTTTTCGCGGTTGCTAGTAAATTGTTGTTAAATATTTTTTGGGAGACGTTGAGGCTTTTCCGTAATATTTTAGAGTATATTTGATATTTTGATTTATTTCTTAAAGTTTTATTTTTATAATAAGTATAATATCTCAGATTTCTTTTGGTTTTGCAGCTTGTTTTGCAGATTGCATACGGGTTTTTTTTATACTTTATCGTTCTGACAATTCTTTTAGAGGGGAAACACAATTTATAGAAAAGAATAAAATCATCATAAAAATAATCTAATGCTATATTTATATTATCATTGGTTCTGAAAGCGTCACTGAACGATAGACAGCTAAGACAGTAGCGGAACTTTTCCAGATTTTCTTGACAATAATCTTTTACATAAACGAAGTATTTCTCTGGTACATTCTCTTTATAATTGACTGGAATGTGTAGCATTTTTTAGAATTTGGTACTCTATATAAACAAATTACAATTGAATTGCAGGCTGGAACTTCAATTCCGCAGCATTCAAATATTTTATCTGACCCAAAATTACTTTTTATATGTGTCAATTCTTTGAATAGTATACCATTTTTTACGATTATGCATACACCACCTCTATTTTTGTTATTAGATCTACAGTAGCTAGAGACAATGCGATACCCATTAAATTTAACATTTTGCACGGTAACCGAGTTTAAAAATGTTTCTGTAACGCAGAGTATGTCGGGTTGCTGGTTTGTATCAAGAAATTCCGAAATGACGACATTGATGAGATCTTGTTTTGAAAGAATCCCTGCTGTATTTTGGTATAACAATCTTATTGATTGCGACTCTTTTTTTGTCAAGTTATTAGAAGTTTCTTTGTTCCTTGAACTATTTTCTTTTATGTTATTGCACGTATTATTTACTGTAGTTTTGGAAATGAAAAAAACTGATTTGTAATGTTCTTGTCGCCTAAGAGATAGACATATACCATCGCGGACTTTTTTGTAAACCTTTTTAAGGTGTACAATACTGTAGTACATACTTTTAATCTATCTCGTAGGGTTAAGCCAGCGTTTGCAATGTTAGCGCAAAAAATGTGTTTATTTACATCACATTAGAAACCTCCAAAATTACCAGTGTTTCTCTACTATATTATGCATGTTATATACATATAAACCTTCCTCTTGAATCACTCGATCTATCCGCATCAAAATCCGTTGCGTAGTTTTAAAGATCTAACCATACATAGGGACAGACAGAAAAGCGACTTTGTTTTATACTATGTAGTGATATACAGACGAATGCATTACCGCCCCCTTTTTTTGGAAGTCGGTTAAATATGCTTTTAGCATTTTCGTTCAATAATAATGATCATGAACAGGTAATGAGTACTCAAATTGTGTGTCAAGAACAGATATTATTTAATCTGCACTTAGGACCAAATCTGGTGACTCTTGATGTATGAGGTGCTCCCGAAACGGGTTTATAGGTGACCTTATGAACTTTTCTCTTAATGGTCACATTGCATAATGATTTTTCATGTTCTTAGATTTGGTTAACGCCATTAATCAACTTATTTTTGAACAATACGTTTCTTCGTTAAATTAATAATTTGATGATTGTTGAAATAATATCATCATCATCATCAGCGGAACTTGCTAGACACTGTTAAAAGTTCAACAGGGGCCATATTATCTTTATTATATCGATTTTCAGTTCGGTATTTGATGTTCCAGTTCGGTATAGCATGCTCCAAGGTCTGTAATAAGATTAGCAGTTTCTTTTGTATGATATACGTCTATTATGAGTTGTAAGGAGAATTAATGACTGTTAAAGTTTTTATTAGATAACTAGCTTTTGCCCGCGGCTTCGCCCGCGTGGAATGTGTTCTTGGAGCAAAAACTTCTTTAGCAAATAACTCTACTCACTGCAATATACTTCTGTATACAATATTGAAAATGTTTTTAGGGTTTCGTACCCAATGGGTAATATATATATTTAAACAGCCGAATGCATAACCGCCTCCTTTTTAAGATATTTAATTTGAAGATCATACTGTGTGTATGATACGCCACCGCCCCCCCGGCCGGTCCAACCGCTATGTCCAGGCACTTTAAATCTGTAATATTTTCGAAAATATTCATTTAAACTATATGCTGTAAAGGGGAACATTGATCTATATTAAATGCACAATGTATTGAAGGTAGGTACTTAATTGGATAAGGATTAATGCTGTATTGTTTAAAATCGCTTCGTACATAACCCATTATCATAAAATGGTTATCGTGGGTTATCCCTAAGAGATAGACATATTATACCATCGCGAAATTTTTTGTAAACCTTTTTAAGGTGTACAATACTGTAGGACATTATTTTGAGGTATCTCGTAGGATTCAGCCAGCGTTTGCACTTTAAGCGCGAAAAATTTAATTTATTATTTAAGTTTATTTACGACATAAAAAAACCTCCATAATTATCAGTGTTTCTCTACTATATTATACATGTTATAATCCTTCCTCTTGAATCACTCTATCTATTAAAAAAACCCGCATCAATCCGTTGCGTAGTTTTAAAGATCTAAGCATACATAGGGGCAGACCGAAAAAGCGAACTTTGTTTTATACTATGTCACTACATTTTATACTATGTTACTTCTCAAAAACATAATATTTTTGTACGACAATATACATATCGGTATTAGTACAACCTAATTTCCTCTTCTGTTAAAAGTCTTTTGTAACATATTTCATTACTACATTTTTTTGTTATTCATTTCGAGGCAGGACCTATCTAAGATTATTTAAAAGTTTTAAATAGTTATTTTACTTATTGCATCATTATTTTTGTTGTTTTTTTTTAATATTTACGTTTCTACGAATTTTTCTTTCTTTTGTAAATATGCATCAACAAACTAAATACCAGCACAAGGTCGAGGGTTGTTTAGTATTATTTTTGTGTAATTATTTTAATATGCGGCCCATAAGTTATTTAAGTACACGGCACACCTATGTGAAATATAAGAATACTAACTTTTGCCCGCGGCTCCGCCCACGTAAATAAAGTATCGCACGGGAACACTGAACTTTTTCGGGACAAAAAGTAGCCTACATGTTAATCCAGAGCACAAGCTACTACCATACCAAATTTCATCAAAATCCGTTCAGTTGTTTTTGCGTGAAAAAAAAAAGGCTTACATAAGATATTTTTCAATGGTTTTGTATGAGTATTTGTTGTGTTGGTCGCGAATTCATTTCAGATTTTGTGAATACCTAATGATAGATGAGATTCCACTTGCCGTAGGACAAGGTTTCGGTGTACTTCTAGAAGTTTTAGATTGTAACCGTCCACACCTTATCACAAAAAAACATATTTTAGGAAGGTTGACATAAACATAGCTGTCAATGACTACCTTCATGACCCCCCAGCCATTGTTTACATAAATGGTGATTATTATGATGACTGTATTTTAAGACTTCGCTTAAAAACGGTTAAAAGTGCACATTTCAAGTAGGCTGACAAGGGCATACAGACAATTTGTTAAAGGTCGAACAACCATTCAGACAAAAGGACCATAATATGGGTGCAAAGAAAATTGATTTTGTAAGGCCATTAGTGCAGTAACTATTTAATTCTACTTTGTTTGTAGCGGATTAATTATTCAGTAAAATTTATCATAATGTAGTCTGCCATTGCTTAAACACATTTTAACCGAAGTTACAAAAACAATATTTCTTCACGGCTGCATTTTAAATATTTTAGTTAAATATTTAGATATACCTACTACTAATTTAATTTAAAATTATTTATAAAATAATATAATGGGTGTTTATGCTTTTAATTATGTTCAATATTATTATAATAGAATTTTAATACGTGGCAATAGAGTTTTTGAGCAAAATTTATTTTATTCGTTGATTTTTTTAAATTATTATTTATCCTCAAACACTTAATGGGATATTTTAATGGTTTAAAGCTTAAACACTTTACTTAAATTCCTTTTTCCTGATAACTGAATGAAATGTGGAGTTTTCTCGAAATACATTTAGTATGAAAATGAAAATACAGCTAATTATTATATTTATATGTAAAACAAAAACTTTTAGTACAGTTTTACGAGAATCGCGCGAACGAAGGCGTATGATAATTGGTACAGTTAAAGTTTATGCGGAGTTAGGTGAGCAGAAAGTACATATTTTTATATATATTTTATATATCGTATAATATTTTTTTAATAATGCGTAGAAATACTTTATGAACAATAAAAATAACAACACAACTTTACATTTCTTTCTTTATGAGGCAAAAGAACCCTTATAGTGTATAAACTTAAAAATTATAATATGAACAATTATGGGCGAATTTCGACCCCATGGCGCCCTCTACTAATATTAAGTAAATATCGTTGTTAATAAAAAAATAAATTTATACCGTTTGTACGTAACATATTATAGGCAGTAAGATTGTTACATGTAATGTTATTGTTTAATATGCGCTACCGGCTCTATACTGGCGGGCGACCGCAGCGTGGACTCTACGTCGCGTTGTGCAGACTACAGTATACAACGCGACGCAGCTGCGCGCGCGCGTAGTACTGGTTAAAAACTGCCTGAAATACATTTCGGTAAGCCGTATATTTTTATGTTTATATGAAACATTAAAAACTTGTATTAACCATTGAAAACAGTGAGATTGAGTGATTATTTTGCAAGTAAAATAATGTTTAAGACTAAAATAGAAACGACAATATTATCTTTGCATGTGTTATCCTTGAATAATTGAACAATTTTCTTTATAGAATAATTTTCTCATTATGTATTTATATATAAATACATAATTTGCGTGACCTAGGCTTTCTATTCATGATCAATATAATTTAATTTGGCTTTTAGATATTTAATTATGTAGGTATGTAATAAAAAACTGTCTTTACTCTTTTCAACATGAATGATGTAGGTACATGGTAATAATATACATACATACGTACATAGCTTACGTTCGGTTGCCTTTTTTAATAGAAAAATAAAGCGGTACTGCGGTAGTGTTTTTCTATCGATGTATTTAATATAATAACAAAGGCTCTTATCAAAGAGCTTTTACCAGCTTCCTGAAAATACATTGTCGTGATACAATTTCTTCTCTCTAAACATATTAGAAAAATGATTTTCATATGATTATTACACTATTTTTATTTGAAATAATATGAATCAAAGGTTTTAAAAATGGTAAGGAAAAGGATCTCATTGATATCGAGTTCAAATTCCGCTGGTTACAACTTACAAATAAAGTCCAGTTTGACTGGTTAAGTTAGGTTACGAGCCTCGCCGATGGTGAGTGTTGACTGTTGTATTGCTTGAGTCACGACTCACGAATCACGATCCAAAACAATAACAATATCATTCAATTTGATTGATTATATTCTAAAAAAATTAAATTTAAATAATAAGAACGCACTATAAAATTATCTTGCTTTTATTCAGTTTTAATAGCCAAGTTGCCTTAAAAAGCCTTAAATTATAACTACAATAATAAACATTAAATTATAATATGCATTACTAATCTTAGCGAGCTCAAATTCTGGGGTGGTGGTTCCGAAGACTGTATTACGAAACCAGACTGTAGTTAATATATTTTTAATTCAATTTTAATAAATAACAAAAGATAAAAAATAATCTAATCATAACTAGAGTTATTAAAATGATAATGTCCATTTATCTTACTTGGTACGTGTTCGCTGAAGACATGTCACAATAATTAGTAAGTACCCATCAAAAACAACACATCAAAATTAAATTTATAGAATATTGAAAACTAGCTTTTGTCCGCAGCTTCGCCCGCGTGGGAGAGTGTTCGTGGCAAAAAATTCTTTAGCAAATATACCTGCAATATAGGAATCGCACAGAGTAAAAATATATACTTTATAATATATTTTCACACGTACACTTTTTAATTTTAAGATATCTCCTAGATATATAATCTCCTAGATAAGGATAATTAAATTGTATCCGTCTAAATATTATCTTCTGAAAATACCACATTATTTCTGATCTTTCTTTTTTTTACTTAGAATGGGTATAGTAACGTACTCTTAAAAGATAGACATGATTATGTCATCGCGGACTTTATGTATTAATATAAATGAGAAACAATCCCACCATACGTTGTTTTGTTATTTATCTCCAACGGGTTACGTATTAGGCAGCGTTTTCGATAAAAGTTCCTAGACTGTTTGATTTTTTCCGACACCTTCAACAATTATCGTCATAAATCAAACAATTTCGACAAAATCTTTTAAAAATTACACAATATAGTTTTAAGCTTCTGATTGTAAAATATAGTTGAAGCTTCTGAGCGCAATGTTTTTAAGCTCGGCAGTAAAGCAGCTAAATATTGTAACCATAGTATGATAACCTTGCAATTTTTTACCGACCGTATCTATACATTTCCCTTTTTTTTTTTCGAATGGGCCTTCACTTAAGGACTGAGAATGTTGTTTTAGCTTCGTCGAACTATGACTGCCGGTTGGTTTGTAGCTCTAAGTTTATACTCTACAAAGCACAGATTAAAGAGGAACAGATAAACAGCTACATAGTTAGCTTTCGAATTGATTTCACTACTACAAGTATATGATGTGTCCACGAATAACCTATCTTGTACGCGGTAAGTATAGTAAAAAATCCGGTAAATTCGTGGACTGTCGAAGGGACGTCAAAATATTTATATTTCGTGTTTGATTTTATATGTCACGTGAGATTGTAATGTCTGGTAGGTACTGATTAGTGTTGGTTGTCATGACGATAAATAACAAATTATTGAAATTATATTTGTGCCTAATGAATGTCAAAACTTTACAATATTAGAATCATATACTAATCATTGATCTCGCTGGGCGCTCTACGTTACAATCAAATATCTTCGATTAGAATATTAAATACAAATAATATTAAACAAAAAAAAAATTATGTATTGTACTATGTGCATAAAAATTAATAGAATAAATAAAAATATATCTTATTTTATCTACCCTAAGTAATAAAAAAAGATATATTTTAGGTAAGTAAATATTTTCTCGTAGGTAGGCCTTGCTTTATAAGAGCGTCTATGAACATTAGATTCCTTGAGTCACACACATGATGGTGCAGGTTCTATGACAAAATTTGGTTCGTTCTATGAAAGCTGTTCCTCTGTACGTAAGTATATATTTTTACACTGTGCTACAAACTTACTACTACACTCGGCTGCTCTAATATTATGAAACCTAATAGACGACGTTTTTAAGCTACGATTTTATAATATTCCACAAAAGTATTAATTATAAAGCATTTCAATGTACCCAAGTCCCAAGGTAATGGGGATTGCAAATTGCAATTGTCTTTTATGAATAGGTACAATAGTGAATAGGTATCTGTTTTGGCACATCCGGCACTATCGTAAAAAGTGAATAGCGATTATAGAGTGAGGTATAATTTAGTAGGTAAAGTCGTAGAAAATAAATATTTAGCACATGTACTTCTGAAATTGAGTACTATTTTGCGATGTTAGCCGACAGATTGCGATTTTAATTTTCCCAGACTGTACACTGTTTATGTTCGCCGGGCGGCTGGTGACTGGTCCACGTGATGACCTTGGCGTCGCGCGTCATTCCAGCACGTGCACCGGTGTGGAGTGCCCATACAATGTACATACATAATAATGAATGTACCATGATGTACACATGCAATAGACAGTAGACGGTAGACACCCACGTTAGAACTAGTGTATTGCACAAGCTATAATGCAATAACTCTTTGATAGAGTCGCAGAGTTCAAGTTCAAGGCCCCGCGGTCGTGTCTGGTTTCTATTTTTAACCGACCTCCAAAAAAAAGGAAGCGGTTATACATTCGGCTGTTTATATTTTAGTTTTTTTTTTGTTCAACGATAATTCCGCCATTCTTTCCGTCATTTCTTTGCCGTATGTGAACCGATTTGCAAAATTGTTTAATAATTAATGAGAATTAATTATTGTAAAATAATTATTTAATAATATAGTATCTAATCAATATTATCATTGGTGATTGTTTAGACTTTAGAAGGTCCACAGTTCGGTAATGCTTATTTGGGGAAATACCCCGTGGTATTCTCTCAGAAAACTGGCATAAATTAACGCTCAAGTTTGTTTTGCCTAGACAGTGAGAATAGCGGAGGCTTGTTATATTTATATCTTTCTTAAAATGAGTTAATAATAATATAATAACAGGTACACTTAACTAAAAAGAGACAAAATATTTTTTTCTACAAAAAATGAAAACCGACTTGCAAAGTTTGAATGCACAAAAAAGTATGAAATAAAACTTATTTTGATAAATAATTCCCCTTTTTAATTCGGCTAAAATTTTAACTATTTCTCTACTCAATCTTCTTAATTTTGAAGTCGGTACCAGCCCAATCAATATCCTACAATATTTTATAGAACTCACGTTCAAATTTGCTGGAACCGACTTCGAAATTAAGAAGATTGAGTAGAGAAATAGTTAATATTTTAGCCGAATTATAAAAGGAGAATTATTTAGCAAAATAAGTTTTATTTCATACTTTTTTGTGCATTTTTACTTTGCAAGTCGGTTTTCATTTTTTTGTGTAGTGAGACCACGCCGCTGTGATGACTGACGTCTGTATATCTATCGTAATAGAACGAGATTTTATGAATTTTAGAATAACTGATAAAGTCATTAACAATAAGAATGTACTTAATGGTTTTTAATTAAAGTTAACTAAAGGCCATTGTAAGTATATTATCAGAAAATATTATATAAGTACTTATAATTGTTTCAATTTTAAAATAAGTTATACTTAATTGTCGTTCTTAACTTGCAATGGCCAATGTTTATTAAATAGGTACGTAATTTATAGTTTTTGTTATAAATAAATTTTATAGAACAACAAAAAATTACTCGCTTCAAAGAGGACTAAAATGACTATAGTCTACACCATTCCTAAAGCAGTAGATCGAAAAGGTTTAAGTAAATATTCGTAAATAATTATTGTACTTTAAGTAAACGTCCTTATAGGTACCTAACCCTAATAGACCTTAAAGCGGTCAATTAGCAGAAGCCGGTACTTATGTAACCAGTTACGGCAAACTGAGCTAACCTCGTTCTCATACCTACTCACACTACTGTGACTACAAAACCTACAATCTTGCCCCAGACTCTCTCGCCTCGGTATCAAGTATGCAGCTAATTAAATTGACTATCAATTATCAAGATTATTATGAAGCTGGAATACAAACAAAAAAAAGTTTTAGAACACTTATTTACTAAATAATTTATTCTTCGGTAAGGCTTGATTACTTTTTTGAAGTAAAACGTTGGCGTTGAGAGTGTAATTGGTCGCATCACGTTACGACACGTGTGACGACACGAACGTACACATCACGCCATCGATATAACGCCATCTGTTGGAAGTTGCTTATACTTCATATATTACAACTTAACTTTCGATAGTACACAGATGACGCTAGGTGTACAAATTTTAATTTTTCTATTCTTTTTTGAAGTGATGTTCTCTAGCTACTTTAAACGATGAATAAATTCACTTTTGCCCCGTATGCTCTGTGTGTGCGTGTTTACAAACTAAAATTTTAAAGGAAACAACATTTAACAAGAAACGATTGTTGCAGCCTTGGTTGCCAAAAAAAAACTAATTTTAAAAATTACTTTTGTAATCAAAGATATTAAAATGACTAATAGGCTACTTTATCTTGTTTTTATTTATGTCCTAAACGCTTCATAATTGTTTCATTACACACAAAAAATAATATAACATTATTTTGAAACCTAAAAATCTACAAAAGAAAAAATTTTAAAATACACTTTTTAAAAACCGCCGAAAACACTATTCGCCATGTTGGTTGATAGAAATTCTGTGCTGTGACGTCATACTAGTACTATTTGCAATCTGTGCTATAGTCTGCAGTAGTAAAATGACTTACACAACTTTTTGATAAGTATAATAGTTCATGACATCTATATAGATGTCATGAACTATTTATTACAGAAACGTTCCGTTTCACTACTACATATGTATTTAGTGTGTTTGTGTCGTCACATCCTTGCCGAAAGTTACTTCGAGGTGTTTTCATCAGTGGAAATTAAAAACAAAAATACATATTTTTAAATCAACTTTATCTAAGTCTTCTGTTTATCTTTAACTATCTTAAGTTTTTAATTTATGATATCGCTAGAATATGTTTTCCCAAGCCAAGTACTAAAATACTCCATCAATGTGTAAAATTAAATATGAGTCAAGTAGCCTTTTACGAATTACAAATTACGAGTGATTCCCTACTGAAGTGAAGTATAGGAATGAGTTTGTGGGAATAGGTGGAAGCCCCAAAGGGAGATCTCCGCCCAGCGAGGTGGTATGCTCGGTTAGGCCGAAGCCCACTTGTATGAATTTCAGATGTCGTTTATATAGTGCCGATCATAGTAAACTTCGATAGCGCGATTCAGGATTGTGGCGCTAATTGTTCCGCCACATCACTCCCCCCGAAGACCTGAGGTCGAATCTTGAGTCGTCTTGCTTGAGTCGCCAGTGCCAGAGAGTCCCAGTGAGTCGGAACTGTGCTGCTGCTGCACGGGCTCCAGTGATTCGGAGTGCTGCCGTGCGGGCCGATGCTACGTGATGACCAAGAGAGATGTGCTCTGCTTTCTGACCGGTCGTTGTAGTGAGTGTGCCCGTTGAAGCCGATGAGGGTTTGACCAGGCCGCGGTGCGTTGAGGCTGGTGGTCGAGGTACCCGATGAGGCTGAAGCTGGCTGGCGTGGTGCGGGGAGTGATGATGATGATGTCCAGAAGGAGGCGTGCTCCTGTCGAGGGTCACCAATGTGGGAATAAGTGCATGCCCCAAAGGGAGATCTCCGACCGAGCGAGGTGGTATGCTCGGTCAGGCCGAAACCCACTTGTATGAATTTCAGATGTCGTTTATATAGTGCCGATCATAGTAAACTTCGATAGAGCGATTTAGAATTGTGGCGCTAATTGTTCTCCCACAAGTTCACGGTCGGGTCTCCCACGGTGCTGGCCGCATACGCTGAGTTGAATATTTCCCCCGAATTGATGTTGAAATCTTGCACCGTGTGCGGTACAGCGGAGTTAAGCTGTGGACACACTTGGGCTTCTAATATTGAATTAAACTGAAGTTGAAGAAATACACTGATATGTAGGTTAGGTTAGTGTAACACCTTCCCCCGTAGAACAGCGAATGTTGAAAACTGGTGTCGGTGTCGTAAAATGCGCTGGAAGATGCTGATCAGA
Organism: Phengaris alcon alcon; assembly: GCA_037179445.1. Classification (NCBI taxonomy): domain Eukaryota; kingdom Metazoa; phylum Arthropoda; class Insecta; order Lepidoptera; family Lycaenidae; genus Phengaris; species Phengaris alcon. Next base: position 877,052 of record JAYRCH010000317.1, on the reverse strand, counting down.
ATCCACCTTTCCGGGATGAGAGTAGACAGCTTGCATTTCCAACTTATTCTCTTCAATTGGTTTTGATGTTCTAGCCAACGGTCTGGTATGACGCTTCCAAAAGTACACGCTAATTAGGGCGCATGCACTTAACAATATTAGTACATATATACTAGGTACCATATTTTTCTTCATTTTTAATTTTACAGGTTGCTGCATAGAGATTCTTGAATTAATTTCTTGAAGAATCTTCAGGCTTATTGAATTAAGAATGAGAGTAGTCTGTGAGTTTTGATCGGTAGTAGTATTAGGCATATTCAAAAACTTAAGCGCCTGTCCTTTTAGACGATCCTTGTAGTTGGAAATGGTGAATTGTGGTGTCTCCATATAACATTGATTGGGAACAATAATAAGATAGCTGCCTTGAAGAGTTTCATATAAATGATGTTTGCAGAACAAGTGGACCTTCGTTGGTTCAGGAAAACTGACAGTGTAATACTTCTCATCCAACTCTTCGAATGCTGCGTGGCTTAGGGTTACAGTAATTGGTTTGCATAACGGACTTCGCTCCTAGGTTGTTATTAGTTGCTGTATGCAGTCCTCTGGTCTTCTCTGGATTCGGCTTTTCTATACATAAATTCCACATGCTGGCCTTCGGGCATTCAGCCTCTATGCACTTGAATTATTTCTCATGGATAACTAGGAACGGTAAGGTGGGTCATTTGGGTCAGGATTTCATGGTGCTTATTGGGAACTATAGACAACTTATATAGAGTATAAATGTCAGCTAAAACTATCTCGTTTCCTACATAAAATGATTCTAGTCTAATTATATCATAATATTCTCTTACATCTAAATTAAGTATATGCTCGCTGCCGAATAATGTCAATGGAAATTCTCATTTTCAAAGTAAATTCAATATTTTGTCATATTTATTTGATACAGGAGCATCGATCTGTGCCATAAAATATGATTATGTTAAAAATTGAATATACTGACCCACAACGAGTGCATCTTAACTCTTCTCTTTCTTCTTATTAATCTTAAATCCTTTTACAAGGAATAAGCGGTGCGATTCAAGCTATCGGATATGTTCATATCGAACATGCATGATTCTCAGGAATCTATGTTGCAACATAAGTTTTATATTTTTCATACTTTGCCGTGCAAAGCAAATGCTATTATAGAACAAGATTTTCTTACAAAGTTTGATGCAATTTTGAACCTTAAATATTCGACTTTAACTTTAAATTGAATAACAATAACATTATATTGCCGCGTAGTTCCCAGACCGAAAGTAATAGTAATTATTATATTTTACCGCCTAGATCGGAATCTATACATTATATACCAACTAAATATACGGAGGAATGTTTTTTCGTCAGAATTACAAAACGAAGTATTTATAGCAAATATATTATAGTTAAACCTTTAAAAGGTGTGATACCTATTCTAATTTTAAATGCTAGCGAGGAGATACGTCTAGAGAAAATTTATCCAAAAATAGACAAAATTAGTGATTACGAATTATGTCTACGACTAGTCGATGTAAAAATTTTATATCCGATCGAGTTAAAAATTATTGAATCTACTTCATTTAAATCATTTGGATATATAAGAGCAAACGATTATTGAAAAATTTGTGACAAATATTCGGATATATTTCTACTACCAGGTGACAAATTGACGACTACAAACATTTACAAGCATCATATTTATTTAAAAAGTTATGCTCAGCCAATTTTCAGTAAACCATATAGGAATTATAGGATACCATACTCACAAAACTCAGAGCTGAACAAACAGATTAGTGACATGTTCAGCGATGGTATAATAGAACCGTGTCAGTCAGAGTCCAAAATTTAATAATTCAGGAAGTAAAAAATGGCGATTATCGATTACAGAAAGCTAGTTAAATAATAATATACAGAATGAAAAATTTCCTCTTCCAAACATAACGGATATTTTTTTATATTTTTATTTTATTTTGTTTTGAAAACTTACAGCATATAAAATATAACAATAAAAATACATATTAAAAGCGAAATGCCAATAACAAGTTTTCACTAGTGTAAAACAAATTAAAGTTAATATAAGCACATGGCACATGCTAAGCATCTGATCATGACATTTCATAACATAGACTCACTGCATAAAAGTAAAACTAAAATCAAGAATAATAATAATGATCAGCATAATCAATACTCAAACCACAAGAAAAGGCTAGCCGATTAATAAATATCATAATAAAATCAAAGGACACGTCACACATACTCACAGCAAATGGTTTTTAATAAATAATTGGGACATAAAATATTAAATAGGAAGCTTATAAATTAGACTTAAAGAAGGCATCAGTCATAAGTTTTCTAACTTTCTCGGGCTTTAGTAAGAATAAGTCCTTACATGGATTACTATTTAGAAATAAGTTGAATTGTGCGCTGGATCTAATAACAAATGAATTTCGACGATAGTAGGTGTTAAAAGGTGGGATATAAAAAGGCATAAAATTACGAGAAGTTCTAATGGGAAAGCTAAGATTGATTTTAATTAATAATTCAGGTACATCTATTTTATTGTTAATAATTTTACACAAGTACGCCAGGTCAGAGATGTTCCTACGATAGTGCAAGGGAAGACAATGGATTTTTTTGCACCTGGCATCATAATCAGTAAGGTTAAACTCTCTTTCAGGTTCTGTATATTTCTCTGCACTAGACCTTTCAAATAGTTACTATCAATGTGACCTTGAGCCTAGTAGCCGAAAATACACTGCTTTTAATACTGGACAATTTGGAGTGATAGATTCAGTCAAAGGCAATTGTGCTACTTCTCTTGCAGGACAGTATCAAATGACACGAATGCCCATGGGGCTAAAAACTAGTCCCGTTGCTTTTTCAAAAATGATGACGACTGCAATGTCAGGTTTGACGTACGAAAAATGTTTAATCTATTTAGATGATTTCATCGTATTTGGTAATTCATTAGAGAGTCATACAAATAATATCATAGATGTGTTCACTAGGTTACGTAAAGTAAATTTAAAACTTAATCCTCATAAATGTAACTTTTTAAGAAAATATATTTTATATTTAGGTCATACTATATCCCGTGAAGGTATTTTGCCCGACCCAGAAGAAAATAAAGTTTAAAGTAATTGGCCAACTCCAAATAATTTAAAAGAGTTAATAAGATTTGTAACGTTTGCAAATTATTACCGGAAGTTTATAAAAAACTTTGCAATGATTGCATACCCTCTTATGCAGTTGACTAAGAAAAATCCTAAATTTAAATGGGATGAAAAATGTTAGTCAGCTTTCTTAACCTTAAAATATTTAATTTCATCACCTCCCATACTTCAATTTCCAAATTATTATTATAAACTTATATTACAGACAGACACCTCACAACATTCATTAGGCGCAGTTTTGTGTAATTCGAATAGTAAACCAATTGCATTTGCGAGTAGGAATTTAAATAAATCTGAACTTAACTATCCCACAATAGAGAAAGAACTTTTGGTGATTGTGTGGGCTGTTAAACATTTTCGTCCTTATTTGTACGGTAGGGCGTTTGCAATTCAAACGGATCATAAGCTAAGATCAAAGATCAGTGTATTTATTTGGGATGAGAGATCCATCTAGTCGACTTATATAATTTAGGCTTTTACTCGAAGAATATAATTTTATTGCCTATCACGTCGGAAGAATTAAAAGCGATGCATGAGAGCATCATCACGGTTATGACACGAACACAGCATAGGAAAGCTTAGAGTTCAAAGCTTAAAGTCTTTTGAAGCTTAAAGTCTCAGAGTTCTCCGTGTGCTGACTACTGACGATTGGCCTGCGCAACCAAGAGTTGTAGAAATTCATAGTAGAATATCTGTTGAACTTAAATTTATTGAGTATTATAAATTAAGAGACTTACATAAGTTAAAAGAGATAGATATTGAAAATAATGTATTTTGTTACTCGTCAAAAAGAATGTCTTTATATACTTTATATAAATCCAGTTGCCCGATCACTACTGACGCCAGCCGCTTTTGTGAGGGAACTGAGAAATTTTTGTGAAAGAATATTCGTGCATGAATAAATTTTTATAAGATATAAAAGTAAAATATACGACGAGTTTATACAAAAGATAGCTAACGAAATAAATATACAAAAGATTAGACCGGTCCGCTACTTTTGGTCATAAAGATGACCAAAAGGTAATATTGAATAATTTTCATCTTCTTACAACTAGTGGCCACGCTAGAATAAGACGAATGTATAAAAATATAAAAAAAATATTACTTTTGGCCTGGTCTAGAGAATGATGTTAAGAAATTTATTAGTAAATGTGAAAAATGTTAAAAGCAAAAGCATAGTACTCACTATTTAAACGAACCAATTATGGTAATTACAACTAAGGCTAATTTGTGGAAAAAGTTTTTCTTGACGTTGTAGCACCCCTAGAGAGGGTCGATTATAATTATTCGTATATTTTAACTATCCAATGCGAATTAAGCAAATACGTAGAGGCGTATCCTATGACTACTAAAAGTTGAGAAGAGATAGCGAGGAATTTCGTAAATAACTTTATATTACGGTATGGGATACCAGATATAATCGCTACTGATATAGTGAATTTTGTCAACAATTTTGCAAAAGAGACTTGTAAGTTGTTACAGATAAAACAAATTCTACTGCTTACCATCATCAAAGTAATCATCTTTGGAAAATACTCATAAAGGTTTAGGAAATTATTTAAGGATTCAAACTAAAAATCATTCACGATTATGGAGCCCTTAGTTGCCATTTTGGTGCTTATCCTATAATACCTCATACCTCATTCATACCTCTACAAATTTTACACCGTTTGAGTTAGTTTTTGGTAATACATACATACTATAAAACATTATGTCTAGAAATATATATATTCTAGAAATAATATTTATATTTAAATTGTAATTAAGTATGTGTTGGAAGTAAGTGATAAAATAATTGTGTCCATTCAATTCAATTTTTTTTCCATCGGGGAAGGTGTAGTATGCATGTTATTGTCATATAAATAAGTACCTTCGTTTAATAAAGGCAGTCGTTAACGAGTCGTCAAGTATTTTATTTCACATATCTGGGCCCATCCTCACATCACGATGGAAGGCTGGATTATTTATAAGAGCATATTTTATGCCTTGCCAATTTTCTGGTATGCCACTAGCATTTATTAATCAAGCTGCAGGACCCGTAATTTTATTTAAAATGACGGCAACTAACACTAAATTACCCAATTTCTGTCCCGGCTCGGTACTTGCGTGTGTTAACACACAACAATTTGATTGCACATATTTATGAAACGATCAATAATGTGAGGGTTCCCCTCAAATTCGGGTAACATCCTCAATGATTTATAAATTGCATCTAATTCGTATTGAGCCATATTTTCTGAAAAATCTCTGTTCTCGTCAAGTAAATTATTTCTACTTGAATTTAATCTAATGTTACATAACGTACTATAACTACTTTCTAGCGGATGGAAAATTTTGAAATACTATTATATATATATAATTTTTATGGAATACTTATGTTATATGTTATAGGTTTGGGTAAGGAACTTGAAAGATTCAAGGGCTGGATTCCCGTAGGCTGCAACCGTAGGTTCTTCTATGTATTCGAAAAACACACGGGTGGCACGCGTCGCGATGATGATTATCCCGAATCTCGCGAACCGGCCCGCGAGTAAATCCACAAGACTGCGCCAGAAACGTTTGTTGCAGCCTTGGTTGATAAAAAAAAGCAAATTTTAAAAATTACTTTATTAACAAAAGATATTACATTAAAAATTAAAATTACTAATTACGAATTACAAATTAAGAGTGATTCCCGACTGAAGTGAAGTATAAGAATGAGTTTCACGGTCGGGGTCTCCCACGGTGCCGGCCGCATACGCTGACTTGAATATTTCCCCCGAATTGATGTTGAAATCTTGCACCGTGTGCGGTACAGCGGAGTTAAGCTGTGGACACACTTGGGCTTCTAATATTGAATTAAATTACTTATAATAATCTTCATACAAAATAAAAGAAAGTGATACACTGATATGTAGGTTAGGCTAGTGTAACAAACACCACAATAAAAATATTATGTTTATGTACGTAATACATATAATAGGCTCATAGGCCATGAGTCATGACCATGTGTAAACAAATGCCATACTTCCTTATAGCTTCAAACACCTCGAGACATTGAGCGCTAGTGATGATTTAATTAACTTTTGGTGTTCCGGTTTTTGAGGGTTTTTACTTTTGGTGTCGATCAACAGATTAAATGTGCTTATAAATAAATGTCTTGTTTTTCTAAAAAACCTTGACATTTAGCTTGGCAACATTTAAAAACTGTTATACAATAAAGCCATAAAACGTACCTACCTAGTAACTAAATATATATAAGGTAGAGGCAGAAATTTTACAAAAAAATATAAAAAACCGCAGAACAAAAAATAACTCAAAAAAACTCAAAAAAAAGTATTAAGAACTTTAAAATAAAAATAAAAGTAACCAAATGAGCATCTCAGGCATGTCTAAGAAGGGTTCCGTAACTATCACGTTGATAGTTAGTCGTTAATAGGTTTTTTTACAAATTACAATTTACTTAGGATGATCTATTAGCATGGAGAGTTACAAGTTTGTACCTCTTATAGTATAGAAAGGCCATTGGGGGGCCAACTTGAAAACGGACTTGCTCCATGGGACGGATAGACGGACGGACAGACCTAAAATATAAGAGTTTCTTGCAGTATTACAGAACTAGAACAAATGTTTAACTTACGTTGGATGACTTGATGATCTTTTTTACGTCCCAAAGTACTTATTGCAATTACATTATCAGTGTGGTTGCCTACTAGTACAGAATACAATTAGGTACGTATAGACGCCCGGTCTCTTGTAATTTTGCATTCTAAGGGCCTGTTTCACATTCTTCTAATATATGTTGAATAGCTTATCGGAAGTTTTATCGCCACTTACTTTATATCGAACGACAGAGACAAAACATACAAATAAGCTATCTGATACTTAACAGTATCTAAATTGTGAAACAGACCTTGAATGAATTTGCACCTGTCAAACAACCGTCGTTACGTATCTACAAATAAAATAAAATATGGGTTCAGATCTATTATTACTTTTTTCATCTAAAAGTAAGTGGCCAAATACGATCCTATGCAGGAATGCCAAACGTTTAAGGCAAAGTTCGAAGTCTCCGAAGCTCTAACATATTATTCTGCTGTAGATGACATTCCAGTGATAATTTTTTATCGATTTAAGTAAATGAAAATTGAAAGGAAAAACGGATTTTTACAGGTTACGTTACGAATTCGTATATTTCTATACTTCAGCTGCGAAGTATGTAAATACGTTATTTATGCCATAACCTACACAAATAGGTAGGGTAAGGGCCCTCATATACGGTCCGCTTTACCTTCAGTTCGGCCTGAACGGATGCAAAATCATATCGTACTTATGTGTGCAATTTCAAAATAGCATTTTGTCAAATCTGTTTTTGCGTAACCTTAAGGTTGTATTAGTACACTACCAACATAATAATTGTCAAAATTGCAACTTTTATCCTCCAACCCCTTATACTAGGGGATGAAAGTTAAGTATCTTTAAAAGCGCCATAAATCGCGTTCATCGCTTGGATTGGAAACTAATTGACGTATTATTGAAATAATTATTTCCCGAGTATTCTTTAGTAATTTAAACGGAGAATTATACATAAAGGTAACATTCAAATTCATTTTCAATCAGAAACTAATTTTATAAATCAATAAATTACATATATTTTATAAATTACATATGAAATTGGTGTTTAGTAAAGGAGGAACATAAAGTCGATTTTTTTTAAACATAATATATTTATTTAATCAAAGTATATACCATTGCTATGCACTTTTGACATCTCATTGATTCCTTTACTAAAAAAACCATTCGGACAGGAATCAATAAAATCTTTGAAGGCGCTTTGGACTGCCCCATCGGAGTTGAATTTTTTCCCTTGCAAGAAGTTATCCAAATTTCGAAAAAAATGGTAATCTGTTGGAGCAAGGGAGCATGGTGGATGTCTTAGACATTCCAATTGAAGCTTCTCTAATTTGGTAGCCGTCTGTTGTGCAGTGTGTGGCGCTGTCCTTAAGCAGCAGTGGCCTAGAGCGAATGACCAACCTCGGTTATTTAGCTGCTAGGTTTTTCATAATGATTTGCAGTTGCTGGCAATAGACATCTGCCGTAATCGTCCGGCCAGATTTAAAAAAGCTGTAGTGAACGACACCGGCACTAGTCCACCAAACGCTCACAAGTAACTGTTTTTGAGTCAATTTTCGCTTGAGGCAGGCTTTGGCTGGTTCGCCAGAGGTCAGCCATTGCGATGAGCATTTCCGACTATCGTACAGGATCCACTTTTCATCACAGGTTCGATTCACACACATTTGATTTAAAATCCCTTCATTATTGTGCCACTTGAGTAATGTAACGCAGCAGTCGACGCGCGTTTTTCGGTTTGCTGCACTCAGTTCATGAGGTACCCACCTTTCAAGCATTTTCACTTTTCCTATTTGCTTCAAGTGGATTAAAACAGTTTTATCACTAACACCGCAGCCTGCAGCTAACTCGGACGTGGTTTGCGATGGATCCGCTTCCACAATAGCCTTAAATTATTCATTATCAACTTTGGTCTCCGGCCGTCCACGGGGCTTGTTCTGCAGGTCGAAATTTCCAGAACGAAAACGTTAGAACTAAAAACGCACTGTGTTTTCTTTTGCGATACCGCCGCCATACACATTATTAATCCTTCGAGCCGTTTCTGCAGCACTAGTGCCACGGTGGAACTCGTACTCGAAAATAATACGATATTTCAATTTTTCCATTTTGTAAATAGAGTGACGCAAAGAAAAAACAAAACAAAAAGAAAAGACAAAAAGAAAAAAAAATTGCAAAACCTAATTAGAGTACATAGGTAGAATGATAATTCATTGATTAAAAAAATATTACGGTACCTTTATGTACTACTATGCTATGGCGTTTCTAAATTAATGACCACAACTATAAATATTTTTTATTTTGGAATTTTCTACATTTTTTTTTCATTACATAAAAAAGGTGGGCAATTTTTTTTTATTGAAGCTTCTCCGAGAATTTTCGAAATCAAAAAAAAAGCATCGTCGGAAAAATTGTATTTCTCATAAACCCCAAAATTTACATATTCCTGACATCCTAATAGTAAGCATTATTATAATTCAGATTTCAGTCTTATCGATAGATTTAAGATAATACTTGATTGCGCGGCTATCGCGAACTCGCAGAGATACCTACCTACACAAAGTTGAAAAAATAATTAAGTTAATTTTAAATAAAATACTTATTGCCTTGTTACAACTTGAACCTCTGCACTCAATAAGATTTGTAGTGTTTACATACTATGAAGAAAATATATTTGCACAGTGTTGATTGCCAAATAAAGTTTTGAGATCTTTGACTTCAATTTATTACTAAATACGTATTATGTATTAATTTCTGTGACATTATATTCTTTTCTAAAATAAGTTAGACAAAAAATATATGTAAGAAGTTGAACGATTACAACAGCATAGAGCATATGGACCTATTTTGCAAGTGACTTTAGAAATGTTACATCCTTAACTATACGCCTTCTAGTTGTTAGTCATTTCGATAAAATAAATAAAACTTCTTAGAGATTGGCCCATCGCATTAAGCATTGTAGAAACTCAGTGAAGGGGCGGAAAATAAACCATTAGTTTATCGAGAGAGTGGATCGTCGAAGCGGGAAACAGGATTACGAGAAAGCGCTTCGTTTAAAGGTTCTTGTTAGGGACTAGTTGTATTGAACGCTAGACACACGCTTATTTAATGAAGGCTTTCTTACTGATTAATTATTATTTATAGACTTATAAGTCAGCTTTGTGTTTTTCAGTAGCGCACTTACCTTTGTTCATGGGGAGAGGTTTTGAAATTAAGATTCTTTATATATTGTTAGGGCATTAATGGGGTTACCTTAATTATAATGCCCTTATTTATGGTCCATGATAAGCATACCCTATAACGTGTAGGTACTAGGATTGATCATTTAAAAAACAAAAATTCGTAGAAAAATTAAAAGCTTATATCGTACCTATTATTGTCTAACGACAAATTAGGAATAACGTTCAGATTAATATAATACATACCTACATTTTTTTTTTTTTAAAGTTTATATTACAACCTTAATTAATGATGTTTAAGTTAATAAAAAAAAATATCTCCTCCTAAAGTTAATTGTTTGTTTTAAATATACCTACATTTATAAATAAAAAGGAAATCCCTTACATTATGGTCTGAAATAAAGTTTTTATATTTAGGTATACGGGACTGTAAGTTTGCGAGTCTTACATTTTTCAGTTTTACGAGTGAAATAGTTTAACTTTTTGATTTTGTGTTTTATTTTTCATACAGCGGTTAAGCACCACGTACCAACCCGCACGACACACGACGAATCAAGCTGCACGCGATGTGCAGCGCTGTAGAGAGGACTTTATCAATGCACTTGTTACTTTCTCGGGATCAAAAGGAGCCTATTTGTTAATCCAGAGTTTAAACTACCTTAACGAATTTCATCAAAATCCGTTCAGAAGTTTTTGCGTAAAAGAGTAAGAAAATCCGTCCATCCATCTATCCATCGATTGATCGTCCATCCATCCATCTTATTATAAATCTACTTTCGTTCATGAGGATTTATAATAAGTAGTACATTTATAATAAGTAGTAGGATGTTATGTTATAAATGCGTTTATAAATCAATTTTGATAAGTCAAAATTTTAGAACTAGAAAGAGTTCAAATTGCAACTCTGAAAAATTTGTCTCATCGAAACCAAGGTCCACTTGCTTAACAAACACTTTTGTTGGTTTCAAGTTGATAAACATTCTCGTTATTGTATAACACTAAATGTAAATCTATTAACGTTATTCGAATATTTTTATCAAATCAATAAGCCGATTAAATTAAATCGCTATTAGTTTTTAATTCTTCTTTTTTAATATTGTAATGTGAACCTTATGTTTTTACCAATAAAAGTTTTATGATATATAAGCCGATTAATATTTATTAATTTTAGGATAAAGTTTTATTAATTTGTTGTCTTTGATTGTTACATGAGTCTGTTGTAAAATTATACGGTAGATAGTAACCAACTTTAGTGTGGAACACTCGTGGAACATAATATTTTAATAATACATAATATTGTGTTTAAACAATAAATGAGGTTTCCAAAAGAGTCTTTTAAGCTCTTTTAAACTGTATTTCTGTAATTTCAAGGCCATGCCGTGTCCGGCGTACAACGTGGAGCTGGATCTGGACGAGCCGTCGCGGGAGCTGCTGGAGTACGCGCGCCAGGCCTGCGGCGAGGACCCCAGCACGCGCCTGCAGGCTATCGACGAGCTAAGGGACTTGATATATGGTATGCCAATCCGAAAATAAATATCCCACCAAAAACATATCCACGTTAAAATATTTGTATTTAAGTATAGTTTATTACTAATATTGTCTGTCAAAAAGTTATGAGATCTCATATAAAACCAAGCTTCTGATTCTACACGCCCTTACTCTACAAGACTAACTTCACAAGCTCTACACATTAGTCAAGATATGTGGCCTGGCCATTTCGCTACATTTAGGTACTTGATCGTAAGGTGAAAAATTCACTGACTGTTTTTCTGCTAAACTTCTGGCCGTTTCGTTCCTACAAGAGTAGCTTGTAGGAACGAAACGGCCAATCCACATATCTTGACTGAGGTATAGAGTTTGTGAAGTTAGTATTGTAGAGTCAGAAGCTTGGTTTTATATGAGTACGAGTCATATGGTATTTTATTATTCGCCACATTTTACTATTCGAATAATTCAAATAGCGGCAATCAAATATTCGAATAATACGAATATTAGTAATAAACCATAAATATAAATAATATAATGCATTAATATGACCTGCATATTTAATAATATTATAAAATGTGAAGTGTTTCACTATTAACTCACAAAAAATCAACATATTGTCAACAAAAATCTTTTTTTAACATAATTCAAAATCTTTTAACATAATTTAAGACAAATATACTGGCCCGCAAAAACAATTTAAAAACTTAATTGCGATAATTTTTTAAACACACATAGGTACAGATTTGGTCCGGGGCAGACCACGGATTTGTTTGCCAACTTAGGAGTTTCTTCCTAAAATTAGGGAAAAAATCCTCTAGGGTTTTTTAGAGGTTTGTATTTTCTTGTTTCTAATTTTGCCTTGGATCGATATAACATCGACAAGCGATTTGAAAAATCAAACTGTAGAAAATAAACTTTTGGAACTATATTTTAATGTATAAAGGACAATAGTATTACAGAACACATTTTTTTATTATTTATTTATCAGTTTATTTAAGTTTGGGGAGAAATATTTTTGAGAGTTGGAACACTGCATAAAAATCGGAATGCACTGTAAATAGTACTCTGTTCTAATACAATGGAGCTGAAAATCAAACGCACGAGTGTCGTGCTGTCATAGCTGTAGCTGGTGACCGCAACTTCGTTTGTGTAGAACTAACGGAAAAGGAATCTTCTTTTCTAACGTAACCCTAAGAATTAAGGTAAAAGTAGCCAGTAAAAGTTCCGCGAAAATCGATCCAGGTATTCCGGTGATAATATTAATTTTTGCTATAAATCTTCTTATGTCTTGTTTGTTATGAGAATTAATGAAGACATTAGAAAGAGTTATTTTTTTATTCCTACCTCGGGGGAATGACACGGATGTGAAAATCTTCTGAAGTAATCGGATTTAATTTTTAATAGACACAGTTTTTTTTATTAAAATCTAAGGGTCAGTTTTTAAAAATTGAACTTTACTCACTACACGTTACCACGTTAACATACACGTTTCATATGACATCATTCATACACTGCACATGCGCTGTGCAGCGCGGTGCAATCTAACATTCGAACTCCTACAATTAAACGTGTAGGTATCTTCTTGTGTACTTAATGAAGTTTAATTTTAATTAGCTATCTTAAAAATGTAGCGCCGCGTAGCGTCGCGTCGCATCACGATGCAATCAGGCTAAAAATAGATTCTAAGACGCAGTGTTTCCAATAATGGCTCCAAAAGAAACATCATTATTTTATTCACGTGTGTTGTTTTGTTGTTATTATTTTCATGTCATTTTGGAATAGGGTTGTTATTGATGCCCTTACATTGACCCCGTGTCGCAACAGTCGTGCGGCGCGGGCGTGTCAGTCTGTTCGTTACCCAATGTTCTATTACAGATTTGACCGATAATGTAGTTCAACCATAGATGTATAGTTCAACTTCGTCTTAAAATTATTTTTATTACTTTCATTTGAACACATAGATAAATAAGTACTTGGTATCACTTAAAATTTATTATTTTTAACCGACTTCCAAAAAAGGGAGGTTATATTATGTTCGGCTGTATTTTTTTTGTATATTCAATGATAACTCCGCCATCTGTGTACCTCTATTATTATATACAGGGTGTCCCAAAATTAGCACGTGACACTGACACCGGAGGTAGATGAATCCAAGACGCATTGGACAAGCCTAACATGCCCATAGAAAAGTTTCGTGGGTTTTGAGTTATGACCAGATTTAGTTATTTTTTAAAAAATCACCATTTTTTTAGTAATGTTCCTATCAGAGACTTTTTAAAATGCGCTTTATTTTACTTTTTTTTATGTGTACTCCCTCAAGACTAGTTACTTATTATGAAACAAACAATACTTAGTCGATAAGCAATGTGAAATAACGTCAGTTGATAGTCAATCTCAATTTTATTCTCACATAAAAATAATAGTTTCGACTTTGAGCAGCCACCGTGAAAAAAATTACTTGAAACATAATGAACAAATACCTTTAAAAACTTCCCTATGCCATGCCAATTCCAAAATGGTGTAACACTTGTATTGTATATTATTGATAAATTATAAAATTTTAGTTGTTTCTCATCAATGCCCTACGTAAGTGGAATTAATAAAAATAAACCAGTAAGTCCTGCAGTTGCCACGATCAAGTAGGTAGAGAATTGGTCTACTAGGGTGTCTTTTTTACCTGGCTTAGTAATTGGGACTGAAAGAGATAAAAAATTATACGCTGTTAACACCGAAATGCTATCTGTTGTGGACGTGGACAGTATTTGAATAGTGCCAGAGCAGACAACAGTTTAGTGTGAATAACACAATATCTCTGCACCTCGCTCGCTGGAATACAGTTTTTAATCTCACTTCTTCTTTCATCTCTCCGCGTTCTCCCTGACGCTAGAGCGCCAAATGACGTCATCGAACCAGATGCAGAGATTTGTAGGCTAAATGGTGTAGGTGTTGAAAGAAAATAAAAAAAAGTTTCGTATGAATTTTGCATTTATTTTGTTTACAACAAGTGTTCAAATTGTCTTCCTCCCATTCTTACGCACAAGTGACACCTTCGTATAAAATTTCGGTTGAGTCTTCTTATTAAGCTTATGGTCGATATTTCACGGGCGCTTCAAATACCCTTTGCCTTAATTCAGCCTCAGATGTAATCGGTTTTGCGTAGACTTTATCTTTTAAACATCCCCAGTAGAAAAAATCCAAAGGATTTAAATCCGGGGAACGTGGCGGCCACAAGATCGGTCCCAGTCGCCCTATCCACCGGTTGGGTATGCAATATAGAGGTGCTCTCGCGGGCGTACTGTGCTGGGCAGCCATCGTTTTGGAGCCACATCCTTTCCCTCAATTCCTCAGGGAAGCCCTCTAGTAATACTGGAAAATCATTCTCCAAAAAATTTAAGTAATTTTCTCCATTCAGGACAGCTGGTAACTCGAATGATCCTACTATCTGGCTATTTAATATTCCTGTCCACAAGTTAATTTTAAATTGATATTGAGAGCGAACTTCTCTTTTTTCATGAAGGTTGGTTAGACGCCAGCTATGAAGATTATGGAGATTAAGGTATCCATCTCGTTTACATGCAGATTCGTCGCTCCACAAGACATCATAAAAAAAGTTTGGATATTCTCTCCATTTACCAATCATTTGGCGACAAAATACAACGCGCCGTTGGTAGTCACTTGTTAGAAGCGTTTGGACACGTGTTATGTGGTAGGGATGGTATCTGTGCCGCTTTAAAATTCGATGTGCCGACAATTTTGGGATCCCAGTGCGCCGTTCAATGATCCGCACTGAAGTACCTGGCTCCTGGCGGACTTCATTCAAAACAACATCATCATCTACAGTGCGGGGTCTTCCAGCGCCTGGGCCTCTCGTTACTGGTACTCGACCCTCGCGATATGCATTAACAACGCTCAAAATAATTTCGTAGTTTGTCGGCGTACGATAAGGATACCGTTCTGCATACAATTGTGCAGCCAACCTCGCATTGTAAGTTACGTTCCCGCGAGTCGAAACTCGCCTGGTTTCACCATAAATTAGATGCATGTCTGCGTACTCGCTATGAGAGTAAGAGACGTTGGGATTCGCCATCGTGCCCGTTTCACAAAATTCCCAAGAAAATCAGAGTCCGGTTGAGCGCTGAGTCGTCGTTTCCACAATAGTCCATATTCACAAGCAAAACAGAGTCCAGTAGAAAAGCCAAAAACACGTTGAAAATCACAAAACAAAATGCAGAGGCGCAGAGAACACGTCGGTAGCACGAAACGCAAGGTAAGGAACTGTCTTGACTCATGACTGTCTGGGGCTGGTCTGGCTGGCTGGTCAGTTGGTCAAGTATCTGCTATCGCCGTCTCCTTCTTTTTAACACTTGTTTTACAGCGTTTCTTTTGTTATTCAGAACCCGTGTTGGGCCGCCCAGGCAAATGGCAGGTAAAATGTGTATGACGTCATCTTCGCCTCAACAGCTTTATTCCCACTCTCACGTATTGTGTAAAGAAACAAAGGGCAAGTGTTACACTATTTTGGAATCGGCATGGCATAGAGAAGTTTTTAAAGGTATGGTGTTCATTATGTTTGAAGTAATTTTTTTTCACGATGGCTGCTCAAAGTCGAAACTATTGTTTTTATGTGAGAATAAAATTGAGATTGACTATCAACTGTCGTTATTTCACATTACTTATCGACTAAGTACTGTTTGTTTCATAATAAGTAACTAGTCTTGAGGAAGTACACATAAAAAAAGTAAAATAAAATGCATTTAAAAAAGTCTCTGATACGAACATTACAAAAAAATGGTTATTTAAAAAAAATGACTAAAAATGGTCATAACTTAAAACCCACGAAACTTCAGCTCCGGTGTCAGTTTGACGTGCTAATTTTGGGACACCATGTATATCTGTCTATTTATCTACACAATCTTTATAATATTGAAGTCGGTACCAGCCAACTTAAGCGTGAGCGTTTTATAGAGTAAAATAATGATTTATCAGGATATTGTTTGGGCTGGTACCGACTTCAAAATAATGAAGATTGTGTACACTGTAGAGAAATAGTTAAAATTTTAGCCGAATATAAAAGGGGAATTATTTAGAAAATAAGACTTATTTCATACTTTTGTGTAAATTAAGCGATTCTCGTTTGTAGTTTGAATTTTGGAAAAGTTGGAAATTAATTTTTGTATAATTTAAATTTTCACCTAGACTTTCTGAGAATGGCTTGAAGATGTGTCTGAAACAGGTTAGTAACATGTTTCACAGAAATAACTTTTTGGTACATATTATATAGATAACAATTATTATTATTATTATTATTTGTGTTTTTCAGAGCGTGGAGAATGTACTCCACACCGCATGGACGATGAGTTCCTCATCAGGTTCCTGAGGGCGCGGCAGTTTATACCACAGAGAGCACATCGACTTGTGAGTGTCAATAGTTAATTCCGAGAAAATATATAATTTACATAGACAACTACCTGCAAATCGTATAATATTATTTACTATAGTGCAAATGCCACGTGCAGCAGTATTTTTCTATTCGACCTTGCCTAGGTACTCTAAATGTGCTTATTATGGTTTATTATTAGGTACTTATTATTAACTATAACAATAGGTGTTGTTTCATAGTCGTATTTTTTATTTCCAGATGGTAAATTACTACAAATTCAAAATGGACTACCCGGAGCTATTCGACGTTTACCCGCTGGACCTGCGGAGGATTGGCGACGCCCACGTAGTGGCTGTACCTCCTTACAGAGATCAAGACGGACGCAGAATACTGTTCTATAGAATTGGTAACAAATATTTCAAGTTAATTTTTTTGCGTGGCAGAACAGACGATCTAAGATATTAGAAAATTGTAGTGAGGTTTTACTAATAAACCAACATTTTAGATCTGATTATATGTATAAGGTTGTACAAAATCAACCTCGGGCATATGATCTCGGTACTGCTTAATAAATTCGCGGTATAAGAACCAGATGATCGTATCTACAAAAAAATCAAAAATAATTTTTGTTAACAAATCTGATCCGAGTGTGGTCTTTTATGTTATGCCAAAACGACATAACAATATCTTCAATATACCTATCACAAATTCTATTTAAAACGAATATTATGTATAAAAACCATTTTCAATAAAATAAGAAAAGCGTATCTGTTACGAGTACCGTTAAATGAGCTTTAATTAGCTTAATATTAGTTAGGGCTATACAAACGTTTCTGCAATAATATTTTTAGAAAATTTAAATATTTGCGCATCCCTGTTATGTACTTATTCATAATTTCATTGCCTTAAAATTGTTTTTAATTTTTTGCCTATTTTCACAATAGAATTAAGATGAGTTTAGATTTATTTATTTGTTACATAATATAATAATTTCACAAATGACGTATTTCAGTATGATAACAATTATAAAGGTTATAAAAAAATTAGGACCATACTCTGGCAAACATATTTAAAAAATAGTACTTGGGAGACTGAGCTTAGCTCGGTGTTTTAGTAGAACGATAAATTAATAAAAATAAATAAAAAATATAAAAGAAAAAGAAAAAATAAGAATCGCAAACATATTTATTTATATACCGGGATTCGAACCCACCACGCTCCGATCCGAAACAATGCAGACATTATACATAGACCGTACGCATAATCAGACTGACGTAAGAGAGTCGAAATTATTGATATATTGTGTTGCACGACGTTTTTTTTATTTAAAAAACATATCGCTTAAAAATGCGCAGTTTCTAAGGGTTAACACCTAGCTAGATCAATTTTTTTCCCCCAAAACTCCCTGCATACTAAATTTCATTAATACTTGTAGCCGATGTCGAGATACCGATTATATACAGGGTGTTCGGCACATGGATGGACAAACGAAAACCGTGGACCCGTGGAGCCGTCTGCTATACATTGAGGCCTAATTACAAGACTCAGGCCCAATAGTTTTTTTTTTATATTTTTTTAAGTTAATTTCGAAAAAAGCCAGTTTTCAAACTTCAAACGACTATAAATTTACTTTTAACATTTCAAATCCAAACATGCTTTTGTAATAATTATCTGCATTAGTTGTAGAATCATATTAAATTCAGTTTTGGAGCAAATGTTAGATATAAAATTAGATACGAGTCCTTAAACGATAAACAAAGTGAAAAAATAATTTTCATATTCCACTTTGAAATTCTTTAAAAAAAAACTATGATTTTTAGAGCACTTAAAATTCTAGGAAAACATCTGTGGTTCATACCCTTTATATCGGTATACAATTTGCACATATTTGTTTAAAAATAACTAGAGTAAATCGCAATTTAAACTAACGGGGCCTTAATTCATAAGACTCAATTTGCGAAAACTTAAATCAAGTACAAGCCAATTTGTCATAATTGCTTTCGGTATGTTCAGTAGTCTGTCTCTCTCTTACCAGTCACGATACTATCTCTTGTCTCTTTTGTTGAATTTGGACAACAGCCGTACATAGCAGGTAGAAAAAGGGGTGTTATTTCTCTGTGCAGTAGTAATTCTATGAAATCTTATATGTTTTTAATTAGTAAGCTTTTTAGTAGAACATGAATTTATTATTAAAACACTATGATAATTTAAATTTAAATTTATTTCCAAAATTTATTTTATAACAATTGTTCGAATTGGTGCCCTTGACTTCTTATGCATGCTCGGCACCGTTTTAAAATTTCCACTGTTGTTGTTTGAAATATCATTTCGGCTTTCATTTTTTCGAATGCTTCATTTATTCTAATTATTAACTGCTCTCGACTGGGCACCACGGTTGCGTACACTAGCTCTTTGGCTCTACCCCAGACGTAAAAGTCTATTGGGGTAAGGTCGGGCGACCTTGGTGGCCAAGGAATTGGACCACCCCGACCGATCCACGAGTTCGGGAACACATTATTAAGGTATTCCCTCACAGCTATGCTCCAATGGGCTGGGCAGCCATCGTGTTGGAACACAAAAGGTCTGTCTTCTTGTAATACTTCTTCTACTAAATCGGGCAAATCATTTTGCAGAAATTCTAAGTAATTATTTCCATTAATATTGTCCGGTAAATAATGCGGCCCGATTAGTTTATTTCCATTGACCCCAGCCCAAACATTTACACTGAATCTTCTTTGAAATTTTCTCGGTCTCGTCACTCGTGGATTTTGGTTTTTGAGTGCCCAGTAATGGAGATTATGGTAATTTGAAATACCTTCCTTATCAAATTTTGATTCATCTGTCCACAGAATACTTCTTAAAAAGTTTTCGTCTTCCACGTCAGTGTGTAGTAGATGTCGACAAAATTCTACGCGTCTATCAAAATCATTATCTTGAAGATCTGAAAACAAAGAAAAAAGGCTTGAGAATTTAAAATAAGGAAGACTAGATCTAGGCTTTGGTACATATTCAGTCTCTTTACGGAATTAAGAAAAATCTATTGTATCCATACCTTGCACGGAAGTGTAATGGAAAGCATGTTGCCGATTTTCCCGGAGAACTGCCCACACTTTCCATATGCCAAGGCCCAGCATTGCAGCTACCTCTCTTATACTTTTATTAGGGTTATTATTAAATTCTTCTAATACACGTTCGTCTGTAGCAACATGATGTTGTCGTACATTCACCCTCGGTTCTTGATAACGCAAATTACCCGTTTCTCTAAGTCGTCGGCAAAAGTTTGGTGGCTAGGCAGTCGACGGTTAGGATAGCGCTCTTGGTATAGTGTTTCACGTCCATTGCAATAAGCGGCTCCATACACCAACAACATATTGGCGTATTCTTCATTCGTAAAAGAGGTGGTCATTTTACGAAAAAAAAAACAACAACGTAACAACAAAATAACAGAAAACTTAACAAACTGAAGCAACAACAATAACGTAAAACGATAACAAAATCACAAAACGAAAACAATAACAGTAAGCGCAACGGACACGTCAGATCGCAGAGTCAGTTAAGACTCGACAAATAAGTAAAACAATTTTTTCCAAAATTAACGTTTGACTGATAAGGAATAGACAAAATCAAACAATAGCGCAATTGCAGAGTGAAATAACAACCCTTTTTCTACCTGCTATGTACGTACGGCTATTGTCCAAATTCAACAAAAGAGACAAGAGATAGTATCGTGACTGGTAAGAGAGAGACAGACTACTAGCTCCCACGTGTAGTGTTAGTGAACATACCGAAAGCAATTATGACAAATTGGCTTGTACTTGATTTAAGTTTTCGCAAATTGAGTCTTATGAATTAAGGCCCCGTTAGTTTAAATTGCGATTTACTCTAGTTATTTTTAAACAAATATGTGCAAATTGTATACCGATATAAAGGGTATGAACCACAGATGTTTTCCTAGAATTTTAAGTGCTCTAAAAATCATAGTTTTTTTTTAAAGAATTTCAAAGTGGAATATGAAAATTATTTTTTCACTTTGTTTATCGTTTAAGGACTCGTATCTAATTTTATATCTAACATTTGCTCCAAAACTGAATTTAATATGATTCTACAACTAATGCAGATAATTATTACAAAAGCATGTTTGGATTTGAAATGTTATAAGTAAATTTATAGTCGTTTGAAGTTTGAAAACTGGCTTTTTTCGAAATTAACTTAAAAAAATAAAATAAAAAAACTATTGGGCCTGAGTCTTGTAATTAGGCCTCAATGTATAGCAGACGGCTCCACGGGTCCACGGTTTTCGTTTGTCCATCCATGTGCCGAACACCCTGTATATATAAAAGATCGTCTCCTTTAAAGTATTATATTGTATATATAAAATTACATATATATATATATATATATATATATATATATATATATATATATATATATATATATGTAATTTTCTGAGCAAGGATATATATAAATAAATGTTAACTTTATTAACAATATATTACTATACCAACGTATCAGTACAGTTTTTTCCTTGGGAAATTGTGTTTGCTGCTATTAAAAAGTTCTCAAAGTTTGATTAGGTAAATTTTCGCTGTTTTATTGCTCTCCTGTAAAATTTAAGATGTAGAGTAACATCTGACTCTAATACCGCGTTATATCAAGACGTTTTAGCTAAAGAATAGACGAATAAAATTTTACAAAATAAAATAAAATTACGCTCTTTACGGCACTGTTAAGGTCATTAACGTGAGGTCAATTGATTGTACTGATGCTATTTAGGCAAAGTCTTTGTTTCCTCTTTAAATAACCTGTTTCTGTGAGATTAATCACCTCAGCACCTTAGAGTGCGCAATGTAATTTTATTTACTTAGTATAATGCTAATCTTTTTGAAATATTTAATTATTTTCAGCTGAATTTGAATTGAGATTGAATGAGATTTTTAATTATGAAAAATAATTAAAAATCTCATTCAATCTCAAAATATCTCTAATTGATATTTAACAACCTTATAAATTTTTGCAAAGGTCAAGTTGTGGAGCATGTCAACACTAATTTTAACTAATCTACTAATAATATAGTAATATATTATATTATAGCTACCTATAATTATAATAATTCTTGATTTTTGTCAATTACAGGCCCATGGGATCCCAAAGACGTGTCAATCGATGACATTTTAAAGGGAACAATATTCGCGTTAGAGTTGGGAGCGCTGGAGCCTCGCAACCAGATCCTAGGCGGCGTCGCTCTGTTCGACCTGGAAGACCTGACTATGCAACACGTCTGGCAAATCACACCATCTGTCGCCTCCAAAATAGTCAAGCTATTAGTGGTGAATATTGATTTATTATTAGTCCTATCCCGTAATATCTGGGTTAATCGCCCATGTGTGTTCGTTTTAATTTATTTTCGTAACATTTTTATGTACTTACTGGTTACTGTGATAATTGTAATAATGTTTGATTCTATTAATACGTTGTTTTTTCAGTCGAGTTTCCCAGCCACAACTCACGCTATCCACATCGTGAACAACTCCTGGATATTTGACAAGATGTACAGCATATTCCGGCCATTCCTCACCACCAGCATGCAATCCAGAATATTCTTCCACGGATACGACATGACCTCTCTACACAAACACATACACCCAGATCACCTACCCGAGAGATACGGAGGCACTTGGCAGGACTATGCCTACACGATCTGGTTGGAATCCTTAAAGGATAATTTGACGGTGGCTAAAGAATTGATGGCATGCGGCTACAAATTCAGAGAGCATGAAGTCGGAATGAATGTAGCAAAACACATACGAGAGGTTGGAGGAAAGTAAAAATGAAGGCGTGAAAATATTTTTAAAAAACTAATTATCTCTTGTGGAGCATTGAAATGAAAAAATACCTCCTAGAGGATTTCCAGTTATAGCTAAGGAATACTAATTATAAATTAGTGTTTGCAAAATACAGTCATTAATATGATAATATAATTAAATATAAGAAGTACTTGTTGGACAATGGACATGTTAATATTGAAGTACCTATTTATTTTCTACCTAAGATGATACAATTTCAACAAATGTTATATTCAGTTATTATCCTCATGGTAGTCGGACTCGCGCACGTAGGGTTCCGTACCATTATACCAATATTTTACATGTTTTTTTAATATTTTGTTATTTTTGTAAGTAGTTTTCCAAGGGAGCGCATTTTATAAGTTAAGTCTCCACTCCTGAAGTAGCAAAGTTATTTATGCCGTTAATTAACTTCAAAGTTCATCTCACATGGACTTCCATCATTTTTCTTTCAGAATTTCTCGTCAATGTCTAGTTGTTGTCAAAGAGACATATTGAGCGAAATTGATTTAAAATTCTTCTCAATTTACTTTAACACACTTTCAATTACTTAAAAATGTAGGTACTGAGAAAGTTGCGTCAGGACTCAGGTGAGTAGGTCTAGGTATAATGCCTCTATTGTGCAGGGTACATGTTGCCAAGTACAAAATTGTGTAGTGATTTCATGTACCGGCTCTTAAATCTCTCGTTTTGAAAAAGTGTCGAGATTATTAAGCCAATTCATTTGAATCATTCACATTAATTTTTTAAAATTTTAGTCCCAAGAATCTTTTCGTGAAAGACAAACTTATTACAGAAAACCGTAGATTGACGCTCATCGTCCACGCTCGTTTGAAGTGTACATTTTTAAGTAAATTGAACTACAAAATTTGTGATATCTAGATGTGGATATTCTAGTTCTTATGTAGGTAAGTCCATAAGGTAAATCATTATTTATTAATAATATTATTATAAGATTAATAAGATTAAGGTAAATTTATAATTAACGAGTGGACCCGACAGACGTTGTCCTGCCGGGCTGATTTGTAAATCTAAACCAGGGCGCCACCCAAACGCATACAATAAAATTCATTCAAATCGGTCCAGCCGTTTAGGAGGAGTTCAGTGACATACACACGCACAGTAGAATTATATAAATTAATATATTTAGAGTGATTACTATTAGGTATTCTTAGTTAATTATTTTTATATAAGTTGTAAGACATCTAAAAATTAAATTGCGTAATATAAAACCTCAATAATTTGTTTTATCTAAAGATTTCGTATCTAAGGAACTTTATCCATCTATTAATATCCGTTAACTAATCATTGAGGGCCTCTGATGATGACTAAAAAAGAAGAATTTGTATTGTTGTCTAGGATATTAATTTAAAAAATATGTACCTATATTTTTTAAATAAAACTAACAATAAAGCGATAATGGTTGTTAAGTAAAAATACTTATCATATTAAATAAAAATAAAGTTACACACACTACCTGAGATTAATAACTCACACTACACTATACCATACGTTTACGTTTTGTCTATTGTTTGTATAATAACTGTCGGTGTTGGTTTATTAATAGTAATAAAAAAATAATCATTTTAAGGTAGGCTTATTTCTAATACCTATGTTTGTGAGGTGACGCTTACCTACCCTTAACACATACTACAACCTAATACTACTACTACCCTTAATACTACACTTATTCAAACTTGCAATAAGCTCCGAGGAAAGTTTGGTAGTCTAATACCTTGATTGTATTGATAATTGATAGTAAAGAAATATATTTTATCGCATTTATTTACAAAGCAGGAACTCGTGTGTCGAGGCGATCAGGAAATGAATAGGTAATTTATTTTTACAAAAATTCCCTCTGCTCCATTATTCCAATTGTTGAACTCCGTGACCCCTGCAAATAAACCTGTACCTTTGTCAAATGTAACTCCGGTTCACTACAAATCATTACACGTGGAAATTTTCTATGTCACCGCTAGGGAGGTTTCTGGCCTCAGGCTCCGTCTCCTGAATTATAATTTGCTGATTGTTATGATTTACTGACGCTCTCAGGAACGTCAACATAAATAATTACAATCAGGTAGCAATGAACTTTGCTGCTGGTAATTATTTTTCGATAAATGAGACCGGCAAGTCGCCATACATTTAATGCCTGGTAATTAAAATACGTGGTCACAAAAATATTATTGTAAGTTGTACTTTATGAACATAGGAACAAAAAAAGCAATAATATTATACATCAAAATATATCTATCTATAATAAATATATCGGGGGATAAAAGATAATTGATTAAATATAACCTAACCTATCGTTCAATAAATTGCCCTAGTGGCGGTTTGCGGAAAAGCGACATCTATTAGGAGATACCAATTACGTAATCAAATGAATAACTAGTTTATTTGGTAACCCAATATACTACCAGATAAAGGATAGATGTCGCTTTCACGTTACGAAAACCAAAAACAAAATAATTTTATTATGTTTTTGATTTTCGTTACATAAATAGTTAGTATAAATATAACAAGTATAGAGGGATCTATTTCACACCCCAAGTAACATTTTCTTTTCATCAAACGAGTACTTAACTGTTGAACTATAGAAAAAGAAAATAACTTTATACTACAATACCAATAAATCTATTAGGCCACTAGATGGAGCTTTTACGCCTCAAATTGACAATTTACAGCATGATAACAACGATTACCACAGATAAGTACGTATTTTGCACATGAATTTTCGGAGATTCATAACTTTTTATTCCCAAGTCCTAAAAATATAATATTTTTTATATAATAACTTTTTAAGTATTATAAAACTACATATGTTCGAAACTTTACCGCTCTTGATGGAAATTCGGGCAGGATTCGCCAGTGTCCTTTTCTGCAAAATTTTATTTCAACTACCTACATACTACTTACACTGTCGTGGTGTCGTAGACCGTGCTGTAACTACCACTGTCACGTACTGTGGGGTTTTCGCAATGCAAGGTATGGGACCTTGCATTGCGAAAACATCTTCACATAATATTATAAACCTTGCTTAGTACATAATGACGGTGTTTTACCTGTAAATAAAACACATTAAATACTTACCTTACTTACGTGCTCGACCTCGTCTTGTCTCTTTCCTTCTCGTACCCTTTCGCTCGCACAGCTACCTCGAGAACCCCACCATGGCGACGCCACAAGCAGTGGCTTAATTTAATTTCAAATCATTGAGTCGAATATCACCAGGCAGTATTAAAAATGTAAGCTTCAAGTAAGGTAAGTATTTAATATGTGTTTAATTTACAGGTAAAGCACCGTCATTAAATACTGTACGCATACTTAAAGCTTACTGATATGAGACCTGTTTGTTATCGCCTGGTGGGAAAAAGACGCCAATGTGAAGGCATATTATACATTAGAAGAGCATAAAAAATAGGAATGTAAAAAATACCTTACTAAGATCAATAGATTTATCGATTTGTACTAATTAATAAAGTATAAATTAATTACAGAATAAAGTATAAGTAAATATAAAATCAGTTTGTAGGGCTAAATAATTGAGCCAAACTTGTTGATTTACCTGTGCGAGACGACTTTACTTCTCTGCGATAAAAACGCGAGAAAGTATTACTTGACGCCAGTTTCCTTTGGCCAATATTTGATCAAGAGGTAAATTATCAACCCAGTTTTTAGACGCTACGGCAGAGCGAATACTTCCTGGAGGGGAGTAATACCTGTTTCACGAAATACAGTTTTTACCCAACCAAATGTCAAGTAGTAATGTCAAGTCATGGACTCTTCGGCCTGAGCATAAAAGGAGCAAGGTGGCTGTATGTCGACAAGTTTGGAAAACATTGTTTTTATCGATAATTTGCTTTTCCAAATGCTTCAATAAATCGTCTATATCCCATACACTTGTTTTTCTAGAGACTGGTTTATTTACAGCGATCGACTTAAGCATATGATTTACCAGAACATGTGGAGATAATTTGCCCGCATCTTCAACACTGCACAATGTTGACACGACCGACTTGTGTACTAATATAGTATTGTAAGCTAGACCATCAATAAGATGAAGATCAGCTAAATATTTTGCCAGAACAGATCCCAACGGATGAGTTGCATTTTCTTTATTAGTGCGGCACCATCTGAGCCAGCGGTTCCACGCCACTTTTTAAGTTTTTAGTGTCGATGGACGCCAAGAGTTTTTTAGGAGATTAAGGTGATTTATATTCCAGTCCTTTAGCTCCTCTGTCCACCCCTACATTTCCACACCTGCAATTCCATGTCCTGGGTTCCTGCTGGGGGATGATCTGTCGCTATGTCTATTAAATTCAGGCGTAGATTCTGTATGGTGAACGGGGCTGCTACTGCTCGGGTTCTTAGGTCCGCCCTCCAAAATACTCGTTCCCATCTCGGGACTACCAACAGATAGAATCCTGTCGCCTTGTTCTAGTGCATGAGCACCTTGGGAACTAGATAAGGTGGCGGGAACACCCAAGCGAGGGGATAATTCCAGGTTCGGGAGAACGCATCGTGATATATCGCCTCCTGATCCGTTCGATCCAGACTCACATAATTGGAAACTACTTTCGACGTTTCGCTTGCAAAGAGATCGATCATCGGTGTTCCGAATTTCTTGAACAGGTTCTCTGTGCAATGAGGCAGTAAATGCCATTCCGGAAGACTCAGATGTCGTGATAAATGATCTGCATGACTGTTGTACCTTCCCGGTAAGTGGTGTACCTGTAGTTCTATGTGGTGTAAGTCTAAAAGGTGAAATATTTCTTTTGTCAACTGGAGCAACGGTAATGACCTGGTCCCGCCCTCGTTTTTTAAATAAGACACAACAGTCTTGATGTCGCACTGTAGGAGGACTGTGGATTTCTTTATCTTGTGACATAGACTTTGGAGTGCCTTTAACACCGCTAACATTTATTTTTGGTTGCTGTGCAAATTTTGTTCTGGACCTGTCCACATTCCACTCAAAGATATTTTCTCCAATTCGGCTCCCCAGGCTACGTCCGAGGCGTCCGTAGTTAAGAATTTTGTTGGAGATGGAAAATGAATTTGTGACGACAGGTCGCAATTTTCCATTCACCACTGCAGTTCCATTTCTACCGTGTTTGGCAACTGATGCACGGCAGTAAGCGGGCTCTTCATGGCAACGTTTAAGAACATGAGAGTGTCTCGAAAGTGTAGTCGTCCCCTCGGAATCACAAACCGAGCAAAATTGAGGAGTCCGACAAGACTTTGCAACTCTTTTAGGTGTATTTTTTGAGTTTGAAGGATTACGGAAATCTTTCTTTTTAGGTTTATCACCTTCTCTAACGGAAGAGATTTTACATTGCACCATGGGTCCCATTGAAAACCCAGAAAGGTCAGACATTTGGACGGAGTCAGCGTTGACTTTTCGAAATTGATTTGAAGGCCCAGATATTGAAGTCTTTCCACTACAATTTGGATATGTGATTTTAGTATATGGTAATTTTGATTGACCACCAAGAAATCGTCTAGGTATACTATGACGCGTATACCCTGTTCCCTTAGAATTTGAGCAATCCAGTTGCTTAAACAGGCAAAGACCCTTGGGACCGTGCTGAGGCCAAAGGGAAGACACGTCATTTGAAGAATTTCCTTGTCGTAAATCAGGCGTAGAAAATGTCTGTGAGAACGAGCGATTATGGTAGATTGAAGTAGGCCCGGGATAAATCCACTTTGCACAACCAATCGTTCGGTTGTAGGAAGTCTGGGACCCTGTTCGCATTTATTACCCTGAATGGTTCGGTTAGTACATATTCGTTCAAATTGCTCAAATTGAACACAGGACGGTGCGAGCAGTCTTGTTTCGGAACGAGAAACATGCTCGAAATGAAGCTGGGGGAAGATCGAACTACTTCGAGAACTTTCTCGTCCTTCATCTTTTGAATTGCCTTTGACAAAAGTGCGAAGCAGCACTTTCTTGTCACTAGGCAGGTGCGTGTCATGTCGGGGAGGCGAAGAGAAGGTTTCTTGTAAAAGGGTATGCGATAACCTTTTATTATTTTTAAAAGAAAACGTGGTGCCTTCAACGCCCTCCAATGACTGTGATACGCACAAAGTCGGCCCGCTTGGAATCTCGAGTCAGAATCATCTTCTCTTACCTGAGTTGGATTCTCTATTAATAGGCCGTTTTCTATTGTCCTTCGCATGCTCAAGCCGTACCGCTGGCTGCCGGTCGACTCGTTGTCGAAAGGAACTACGGTTAGCTTTATTGCTACGCCATGCGTTAGAGTTTTTGTGAGAACCCTGCGAGGGATAACTTGTGTACCTTCCCTGCGAGGGTTGGTAATTCTGTAACGGTCGTGTGTGTTGAGAGCCACAGCAACCTTGAGATGTACCCTGCGAGGGCGCATGACTATTTCCCTGGGGATGATTAGAGCCACTATTGCCACTAGTACTAGCCACTACCTGCGAGGTAGTTCCAAAACTTTTTAGTTTTATCAAAGGCATAAAAGCTTTCTTAACGCCACCTGCCTTATCAAGAACTCCCGATAGCAATTCAGAACTAAAAAAGTTTTTATTTGAAGGAGGGATTTTGCGTAAATATGATTTAGTTAGTGGATCACGTGCATATTTTATGATCCCATCTCGGCGCATCTGTATCTACCTCAGCTCTGTGACCACAAACGAGCTGTAAGAGGTCGGCAGAAACAGACGCATAATCGCCGCTTGTAAATAATTAAATAACCTTCGTATGCAAAGAGTCGACATTTAGGTTTACCTCATCTTTAGCCCAAGATAAAAGTAAGTTTAGAGTCTGTTGCAGAGCATCGCGCTGTTTTAGCAAACAAAAGGTAATACCGGCGTAAGCTTTATCTGCGTTAGCTAAATGACGTAGACTATCATAAGCTTTAATCTCATCGTTAGCTTCTAAATCAGTAAAACCTAGCGTATGATTATACCGCTTTTGCACTTCTGCATAGCGAACTTCGCTCCATTCATCTTTATCAAAATGTTGAATTTGTTGCAGCAAATTAAGAAAATTTTCAGGTGCCTTTGGTACCGAAGGCTCCTTTAATTTAACTTCAATATCAAAATTAAAATCTAACTTGGCATTATTAGTATGTTCTTCATCATAAAGACTACCACTAACTTGATCGTCAATAATATTATCGCTATAATAGTCTCTGTCGAGGTCTACGTTATCAATAACTAGAGGCGAATAGCTTTTCCATGATAAAAACGAAACCTAATATTAGGATTCCATGCAAAAAGCTTGAAAATGTAAGATATGAACGACAAACAAAAGTATTCCTTGACGGTAGTTAAAAATATTTGAAAACCATAGAAAGATTTGTGTTTTACTAAAAATACGTACTTAAAACTAAAAAGCACGAACGTAAAAAGCATTACCACTATGCCATTATTACCATTATTATAAGTAGTTCTAATTATAAAGAAATCTAAAAAATAAGTACAAAAAAGTCTATCTGAAGGTAGATAAAAATTTCTAGAAAAGTGGTAAAATTTTCTAAATTTTCTTATAAAATTACTGAATTCCTTTAGAGGGTACCGTAAACAACTTAATTATTATAGATTCTATTAAAATAATGATCTATTTATAGAAATATTTTCAATACGAACGGTAAAAACCGTTAGTTGTATTCACTTTGTACGGAAAATAAAAATGAGCACTTACATGAATAGCTGCTATATCAGGCTCACACTTATAAAATAGAATAAAAACTTAAGCACTTCTCACAAAATGAATTGTTGGTAAGTGCAGACGGGTCGAAAATTCAGACGCCAATGATTTGAAATTAAATTAGGCCACTGCTTGTGGCATCGCCATGGTGGGGTTCTCAAGGTAGCTGTGCGAGCGAGAGGGTACGAGAAGGAAAGAGACAAGACAAGGTCGAGCACGCTAGCGCCATCTCATATCAGTAAGCTTCAAGTATGCGTACAGTATTTAAAAGATACATTTATCTTTGGAATAAATATAGCAAATATACTAATTTAAATTAAAAAACATTATTGCGAAAAATTCAAACTTTTTTTACTTACCAAAATAATGTCTGTTACACCTTTGACCTCTGTGATGACCGCTACGAAATAAGTTTAATGGGGCCAAAGACTTTTGCCTGAAATAACATCATCCCCTGCCCCATTATTGTCGCTATAAATCTTAATTTTACTTAACTGTTTCCTTAGGGTTCCATTTTTTTCTTATATATTTTTTTCATAATTTAATGTGGCATACCTACCTCAATAGGCACAATTTTGTCTGTCGTAATAATACTTTGGCATACTAGTTTGTTGGCATAATGATATAGTCATTAGGCATATTTATCATTTAGACTAATGTTTTTTGTCCTGGTTTAGTGTGGAATAACTCGTTAGGCATAATTATTTTTTGTCATAGCAATACTTTGTCATAATTGTTTTTTGGCATCACTCGTTAGACATAAATAACGTTTGTGTAGCTTTGGCCTGGGTTAGGTAAGAACTTTATTATCACGCTCAAAACGTCTTCGAAGTGGTAAGACGGCCTCACAAAAACCAGGCGTGAAATTACGTTTGTGTAGTTTTGGGTTAATTTAGGTTAGAGCGGCATGTTCAGATGGCGGCCAAATTGACTTAACTTTGACTCATCATTGACTTAACATTGACCACAGAATAAATAATAGTATAATCTACAAGTACAGAAATTTCTTGTTTTACTGTGACCATATCAACTCAACCGATATCCAGAGGATATCGGTTGAGTTGATATGGTCACAGTCCGTGTTATAACACGGACCACGTGACTGGGCGCGGAGTGAGATGCGCTGCACGAACATTATTATGCGCGTAGGCATAGTTCAAAATACGCGCCCGCTCGCCCGCAGGATAAACTTATTGTTTAATTCAATATTTACAAATTGAAATAATCTTTTTAAAAATTGTTCTTCACAGTACAGTGTAGTTATCCGATTTATGAAATTATACTGAATAGTTTGATTAGGTACCTACAATGTGGAAGGTTTTTTTTCTTTTATTTACTTATTTTCCAGAAACATAACAGTTCTTTATAAAAAAACGTAATAGTTTCTCATTTCGTGTGGATGATAATCACTTACTCAAAAGGAGTCGCATATGCGCAAAACAGTTAAAGAGATGTCCAAGTTGAGCCGTCTTTGTCTTACTCGCTCACGAGTCAGCGTCGGATTTTTTTTTGCGATAGCTTCGAGTGTCCTATAACTATTTAAGCATTTAGTAGCCGTGAAAATGTGTGAGCTTCGCCGATTTTTTTCTTCTGTGGGAATAGTGAAAGTGAGATCTCCAACTTAGCGAGATGGTATGCTCGTAATGAAGATTACACGTTAAGAATATTTTATATTCTTAACGTGTAATCTGGAAAGTACGAAAAATTTTTACTCGCTCGCGATTAATATACAGAACAATGAACATGTTATATTATTTAGTACAGACGTTCTGTTTTAATCATTAGATTTTATTGTATTTTTCCGAAGTTCATAGTCTTTCAGGTTTAAAGATGAACAGATTTTAAATAAAGAAAGAAAATCAATTTTTTGGTCGCTCGCTCCGCTCGCTCGCGTTTATGATACAGAACACATTATGTTACTTAGTACTTTCGGTCGGTTTTAGGCTATTGATTTAATTGTATTTTCTAAAGTACACAGTATTTCAGGGTGTAAAGTTTAGTTCAAGTAGTAAAATAGAATAAAAAATTTGCTCGCTCTCTCCGCTCGCCCGCTTTTCGCTTTTCGCCCCGTGGTAGAATTTGCTACGGGCCCCGCGCTCTTTGTCCAAATGTCAATCAATTAGTGGACATCTGATAGCTGAAATTATAAAGATGGTAAAGGTAAAAGAAATATAAGTGGGCGGGGGTGGCATTTTTCAGTTTTTGCCCCGCCGAAAAAAATTGAAGATCCGGCTGTCAAAACATTTTTAAATAATTTTATATCATTATGCCTAAATATGTTTATGCTTTGTAAAAGTATGCTTAAATATCATTATGCGTAAATAAATGTATGCTTATCAATGCGGTAATGTTTGCTTAAAGTGATTATGTAAAAAAAAATGCCTAAACAGTTATGCCAAGTTAAATTATGACATTTGATTTTATGCGCAATAATAAGGAACCGTTTCCTTATTTAGACCTCTACGTAGGGTTGAAATAAAATAGTAAGAGCGAGCGCTCACTAATTGAGACACGACAGTATCATTACAGAATACATTACAAAATATATGAAAATGCGCACACTAATGGCCAGTAACAATCCTTTAAGCCATATACGTATCTATATAATATAGACGAGGCATGTTGAGACAAAAACTGTCTCCACTTAAATGGTCCCACTTTTGGATTTTCGGGGACATCTTGACGTTTGAAGTATGATGATATCAAGATGGCTGACATTTGAGGTATGGTGAAAACCAAGACGGCGCGGCGTAACTTTTTCTTGTATGAAGATTTGTTCTGTCAAATGTACGTTATAGCCTATCCTTAGTTTTGAAATTTTTGCCTTAAAAGCACCAAACCTCACTATAGGTAGATTTTCTTAGAAGATTAACAGGAAGAAAATTTTATCAGCAAAGGCAATATTTGAAATTTTTATACATAGACCATTACAATGGATTAAGTTAATACTTAAGTAAGACCTGAAATGAACGTGAAGATCTGAAAAGGGTCGAGCCAGTTCATCGCTCCAGCTGCCTGCGATCTTTGAACTCGTGTTGTCATTGCCGCGTGTTTCCATTGGATCATTCTAATCTCTAATCGTTTTCATTCTTATTTAAATCACACATAATAAACATTTTATTCACGAAGGCGGTTATACGTTCTGTTAGGGGTCCCTTCGGATTAGGCTTTTTAAAAAAAAGGTTTCTTTCCACAACCACTTTTATTAAAGGAAAATACAGTAATATATGAAAGGACCCTTGGGCAGAACCGTCACGACCGAGGACTGAAGACCAACTGAGACTCACAGCTAGAGTCTAGACCAGACTAAACACGGGATGTGCTGATTCGACGTTACGTCAGCAACAACCCTAACAGGGACGGGACATAACACCTCCCCCCTAAGATGTAACTTCGAGGAACATCGAAGTTACAGTTGAAATTCTAAAATCTACTTCGAATATTATTAATGTTTTCAATTTCTATATTATCTTCAACATTCTGTTCAGGTTCTTTCATTTCTATTATGTTACACTGAATATTTTTAGATACTTTGGAATTAGAGTCAACTTTTGCTAGATTCAATTTTAAGGTTCTGCTGCCGGGTTTAACACAGTTATAAAGTCTAAATATGGAATAAAGAAATATTACTATCACTATGAGTATGACTAATACGGAGTAATGTGTACCGTATTTAACTATATGAGGATTTTCTAGAATATTTTCTGAGTCCTCAAGATTTTTAAGGAAAATTTGTTGATTAAATTTAATATTATCTAAATCAAAATTTTGTAGTTTGATAGGGGTCACATTCCTCGCGCTTAAATTTAATTTCTTAAAATTACAACAGCTGTCATTAATAAGATTAAAATCAGGTATTCCAATTTCTATGGTAGCGTTGACAAAATCGTGTTGAGTTATGAGAGTATTGCTTTTATGATAACCGATACAATTACTAGGAAGTGACATAATGCCAGTGCCTAAAATCTTAATTTCGGATGCTTCGCTATTTCTACAATCTATAGATACCTTACCGGGTACTGACTGTACAAAAATCCATCTATTATTTTTAAGCGGTTTCCAAATATCTAACTCTCCAAAAATTAATTTAGTTTCACAATTTTCCGGGACTTTATCAATTACTTTACTCATAAACTCTGTTTCACATGTGGACTTAGTTTCTGTTACATAAATTATTGAAATTTCACAAATATAGTTTTCGCTTAACATGTTTTTGCAACTATTTACATCTTCCAAGATACAATACTGCGATTTGTCTTTGGTCATTGCTATGTATTTTGAATTAGGTATTATTAAACTGAAAGAGTTGGGGTTGCTAGAGTCATGTGGTGTCGGTAATCCAATATTATGAAATAACATAAATTCCTTAATTAACACTAACGGAATTTGGAGAACAAAAAATATCTTATTATCTACATAATAACTATCAATTTTAGAAATACTTAACATAGAACTCATTGAGGCTATGTCGAGGCTCACAGGATACTTCATATTATTAGGTAAATGTTGATGATTATCGGCAAGTTCTCTGAATAACTGCTGTGTCGTGATTAAAGAAGGGTGTAAGATATTTTGGTTACTGAATAAAATAGAATTAGTTATGTCTTCCAATTGGAAGGATAATGTTAAAATTGAAGTTTCTAAATTATTAATAACCTGGTTAATACTGATCTGAGACCAGAGCTCATCCGTGATGATAGATATGTTACGTACTTTAACAGAGAGGTTGTCGATAGCATCATTCAAATTTAATTCGTTAATTTTAATTTTATTTATAGTATCGTTATACATCGACACGGTAGATGTGGTAAGTAAAATATTATTTTTGACAAGAGAAACTAATTTATTTTGATTATTAAACAATACTTTTATAGCCTCGTCGTATTTAAGACCATCATTCTCATCTAAATTGCCAAATACATGTTTTATTATTGAGCCTATTCCACTCACCCAAGCACGCTTTGATTTCCTGGTAACTAAATGGGATACAGAAGTAAATTCCTTATACATATCATTATATCTAACAGCTAGCGGCTCGAGGAGATGGTGACAATCGATATTACTAAATGTTGTTTTCTCACAAAGATCCTTAACTAATTTTATAGCATAGTCTATATTTTCAATATGTGTACTTAAGTGAGATATGTCCATTGGCATCAAGATATTTAATTTCCCGTTAATAACGCTGAGCTTGCCAAGATAGTCAAAATAGATCCCTGGGCTTGATTTAAATTGTTGAACGTAATGATTTTGCTGACTTTCAGCATGTTGATGAGTTCTGCAAGAATAGAACAGTATCTTGCTATTATAAATTATAATAACTAATATTATATACTTAGTGTGCACTAGTATGAAGAGTAAAAAAAAAGGTAAGGTAAAAGTTATTTGTAAATAATGTATAGGTAAGTATAATAAAGTAAAATTTAAATGTAAAGTATGTATAAAAGCAAGCATTTTACGAACTCGGCACATGAGCAGGTTTGACCTGGTCATAGTGGTGTACGACATGACGTCGATTAATTAATATTGTCAATGTATTATTACCATTGATCTTAATTATTTTATAGGGGCCTTTCCACACTGGGGACAAGGCTTTCCGCAGTCTTAAATGATTCTTTACGTAAACGTAATCGCCGGCATGATAGCTGACTGGTCGTGTCCGTGTATCATAATATGTTTTGGAATTTCCTTTAGATTTATTGATGAATTCTACGGCTTTTTGCCGGGAGTACTTGAGACGATTCTGCAACATGCGGACATATTCAGGGTATGTAGCCCCTGGGGATTCGCTATAGATAGAATTTGGTATAAATGGTTTATTACCGAACATTAGTTCATATGGTGTAAAATGCGTAGTAGAGTGGACGGATGTATTATAAGCTAGCATGGCAGTGTATATATATCGAGGCCAATTTGTTTGCTCCTCATTAATGTATGATTTTAAATATTCCTTAAGGGTGGAATGACTTCGTTCAAGAGCCCCTTGCGTCTGTGGATGGTATGGCGAAGCCCAAAGATTTTTAATTTTTAAGAATTTGCATGTCTCTTTAAACAGTCCAGATGTAAAATTTGTCCCTTGATCTGTGAGGATCATTTTGGGTATACCAAAAATTGAGATGTAATGAAGGAGACATTCACATGTTTCCTCCGCGGTTGTGGTCCTAATAGGATATGCTGAAGAGAATTTCGTTAGGTCATCTTGAACTGTTAATATATATTTCAATTTACCGGGACCAGATTCTGGAAGTGGCCCGACAATATCAAGAGCTACACGTTGACAAGGTTCTGTTGAAGTACTAGTTATTTGCATGGGAGCACGATTTATTTGTCGGAGTGCTTTATTTTCTTGGCAGGATTTACATTGTTTAACATATGTTTCTATGTCGCTACGCATCCCTTTCCAATAGTAAATTTCTTTTATCCTGTTATACATACGAGCAGAACCTAAATGGCCAGCAATCGGGACATCATGATTATCGTGTAATATTTTCTTTATTTCAGTCGGGACAGGGAAAGTAATTTTATTATGATATATTTTTATTTTAATCTGCGTGTTATGAAAAAGGTAAGTTAAAATATTAAATATTTTAATAAATGAATGTTTTTCAAAAGGATTTTTCATATCTGATATACCTATTTCGTTGGTATTTCCGAAAATTAATAATTCATTACGAATCCTCTTTAAGGTTTCAAATATTTCTGGATAGGATGCTTCATCAAAATGATGAATTTTATAAAATAACAAATAACATATTTTATTATTACGTTCTATTTTATGGAAACCAAAAAGCTCTCTTTCAGAATTTAATATTGTTTGATTTGTTTCAGAATCATTCAGCATTTCTTCAAGATAAAGGTTGGATTCATCAAGGTCAATAGATGTTGGTACAAGGATTACTTTAGCCGGACATTTTAATAAACTTTCGTTATATTCTTCGATTACAGTATTAAATGTTTTACTTTTATCTGACATGGACTTTAAGAAGGTAGGATAATCATCTACAGGAGCATCTGGATTCGCGCTAGTGGAAGGAGTTGGCTCGGATGGTACTTCAAAATCTGGTTCAACGATAGGCTGATCGTTAGGCTCATTAGCCACGGCATCTTCGAGGCCGGGTGGATCAAATGGATCAGGAGGAGTATTCAAAAGTTCTGATGGAGATTCAGTATTTTCTACAGGGATTGGATCGGGCAAGAGATCCAAGAGGTCTCTCTCGGGATCAAAGGATGGCGGTGTCACTAACAAATCTAAAAGATCTCTATCTGGTGAGTACGGTTGTTCCTCCTGGGGTTCTGGTGCTGAAGGAGATGGGTTTTCGGCTTGGATTGGGTTCACGGGGTACCGGGAAAGAGCGTCGGCATTTGTATTTATTTTACCTTTTTTGTATTGAATATCATAATCGAATTCTTCGAGTTTTAGTCTCCAGCGAATTAACCTAGAGCCCGGATCTTTACAGCTGAACAGCCAATTCAGCGGTTTATGGTCTGTAATTATTGTAAAACGGCGACCAAACAGGTAAGGCCGGAAAACTTTTGTTCCGAAAACTATCGCGAGACATTCCTTTTCAGTTACTGAATAATTGGTTTCGGCTTTATTTAAAGTTCTAGAGGAATAAGCTATGGGACGATCTTGACCAATAGGACCTTGGGACAAAATTGCAGAAATGGCGTAATTGGATGCATCACAAGTTAACAGGAAAGGTTTGTTAAAATCAGGATAAGCTAATACCGGAGCACTTATAAGATTTTCCTTAAGAGATTCAAAAGCAAGTTGTTGTTCCTCTTTCCAGATGAACGGAACATCCTTTTTCAATAAACTGGTAAGTGATTTTGCTATTTTAGAGAAATTAGGAATAAATCTTCTATAATAGGAAACAAGGCCTAGGAAGGATTTAATGTCCTTAGGGGACTTGGGTATAGGAAACTTAGCTACAGCCTCTGTTTTTTCTGGGTTTGGCCTTACGCCGTCTTCGCCTATTATGTGCCCTAAATAAACTACCTCTTTACGAAGGAACTGACATTTTTCCGGTTGTAATTTAAGATTAAACTTTCGAAGTCTATCAAATACGGCTTTAAGGTTATCTATGTGTGTGTCGAGATCGAAGGAATAGATTACAATGTCGTCCAAATAAACAAAACATCGACTTCCCTGTAGTCCTGACAGGCAAGTATTCATTAGTTTTTGAAATGTACTAGGTGCGTTTCTGAGGCCAAATGGCATACGATTAAATTGAAAGTGACCTTGAGGGACTGAAAATGCAGTTTTGGGTGCATCGTCAGCTGAAATACGAATTTGGTGGAATCCAGAAGCAAGATCTAGTGTTGTAAAATATTTACTTTTACCTAACTGGTCTAGAATTTCAGAAATTTGAGGTATCGGATAAGTTTCGCCTACACTTATGTCATTAAGCTTTCTATAATCTATCACTATTCGCCATTTGCGTTGTCCGCTTGAGTCAATTTTTTTGGGAACTACCCATATTGGTGAGCTCCAAGGAGAGGATGACGGCTCTATTATGTTATGTTCAAGCATTTGATTTATTTGTTTTTCAACTTCTTGCTTGTGACATTCGGGAAACCTATATGACTTGGTATGTATTGGAATTTCGTTATTTGTTCTGATGGTATGTTCGATTGCAGACGTATGTGTGAGCTGATCACTAGGCATGTGAAAGATATCCGGATATTGACTACAGAGATCAACAAGAGCATTGAGTTCTTCTTTATTTAAATGATCTGTCCGAAGTTCTTTTATTACTGCTTCGGATCTTTCTGAGGTAAATAAACTACATGTATTTACCGGATGTAGAGGAAAATTTAAAGGTTCAACATGGAGTTTTAGATCTCCTTTAATATGTGCATAATTTTCAGAGGTGTTGGCAATAGTTAAATTAACGCGATTATTATTTTTGATTTTAACGATGCAATTAGATATAAGTAAATCTTCCGAAAGATGTTGATCAACTATAACACCCTCTTTTAAATTAGTTTTCTGTATTGAACATTGAATTACAGCTTCACTTCGAGGTGGAACAATAAAGAACGGTTCGGTGAAAAGTAATTTAATTTCGGATTTTCCTATTTTTAATATATCATTCGTGTAATCTATTTTGCAGCCGAATTTTGTTAAGAAATCTGTGCCTATAATACCATCGTAAGGTAAGCTAATCTCTTTTATTACATGAAATTTAAATACTAACGGATTTTTGTCATTTAATTTTAGCCTAAGTTGTAAGTGACCCTCTGTAGAAGTCGGTTCGTCGCCTGGATCTATACCTTTAAGTTTTACAGGTTCTTTAATTAATTTTTGACTATTTAATATACAGGTTTCTTTTATTAAGCAGATCGACGAGCCCGAGTCGACTAACAAAGATAAAGGGATATCTGAAACTGAAGATTCTACTAATATGTGAGGTAAGCGTCGCTTAGTTGTATCAATATTAATTTCGTAAATTTCTTTTTTTTCAGGTTCAACTACGAGGGAGTCTTCGGTTTGGGGCTGGTTACCCTGCTGCGTGACTCTGAAGGATGCATCTCCGTTTTGGGGCTGATTACCCTGTTGTATGATGCTGAGAGATTTATTAGCGTTTCCATTTTGGGGCTGATTACCCTGTCGTATAACGCGAGACGATTTATTAGCGTTTCCATTTTGGGGCTGGTTACCCTGTCGTATAACGCGAGACGATTTATTAGCGTTTCCATTTTGGGGCTGGTTACCCTGTCGTATAACGCGAGACGATTTTTTAGCGTTTCCATTTTGGGGCTGGTTACCCTGTCGTATAACGCGAGAGAAAGTTTTCGTGTCGATTTCAGATTTAATTAGTCCCGCACGACACGAGAGCGAGACGGAATTTAGTTTAAATTATTATTATCCGATTGGAATGAGTCATCGACGTGTTGATCATCATGTTCATTCATAACCAAATGCATTCGATTCGGTTGTTGCCGGAATTTATTATTAAATCGGCTGTTATTGTATTCCCTTTTCGCGCAATCTTTAATATCATGGCCCGTAGTTTTACAATATCGACAAAACACCGATTGGGTTCTGTCTGAATAATTATTATTATTGTTGTTATTAAGGTTACTATTTGGAGAATTAAATCTCGGCTGATAAGAAGGCTGATTACGTGACGTGTTTGGTTGTCCATGTGATCGTGGGAAAAACGGTCTGGGTCTCAAGTTACTTTGATTATTATTTAACTTCGATTCTCCCAACTGAGGTCGTTTGTAAAGACTTTGTTGTATGCGCTCCTCTGAGATCGCAATATTAATAGCGTCATTTAAATTTCGCGGATTTCTGCAACGCACAATATTTGAGATACGGGGATGTAAGCCAATAAGAAAATGATGAAGTGCTAAATCCTCCATGGCCGCTGAACGACCAGGGATTTCCTTTAGTGTGCAATTGGACAGGGTTACCTCAGTCAGAAGCTGTGAAAGATAGGTTTCTACGCGTAAAGAATATTGTGTTACGTTTTCATTAAGACCCTGTTTACTTTCTTGCAAGTCCATAAGTATGTGAGCATAATGCTTACGTTCACAAAATTGGTTTCGCAGGAATTCTTTTAATTGGTCCCACTTTTTGAATTCTTTGATAGCGCAAGCAATTTCGGCTTTACCTTGCAACTGGCTAAAGATATAACGAAATAGGATTGGCTTTTGTACTTCAGTGGCCAAGTCATACGCGTTATTACAATTTATAATAAATGAATTTACACACTCCCGGGAACCATCAAATGGTTTGATAAATTTAAATAGTGTATTTAGATCCAGTTCGACCATCATGGCACTCGTACCCGAAGCGGTTCCCTTTCGGGTCGTTGCTTTAAGAGAAACAGGAGGGTTTTTAGCTGTGTCAGATGGACCAGCTTCCGATTCGGACATAGGAATGTTAAGATTTAATAGTTCACTTTTCGACATATTGAAAAATAGTATTAATGAGAATGATAACAAATTAAATTACAAATATGGATTATCTTAGTGGAGTACCGAACCCTAAATCTAGGTAACCTTAGAAGGCTACTAAATGTAAACAGTGACCAAAGACTCACAGTGATATCAACGCGTGGGCGGCGAAGATAAGCTGCACGGCGACTCGATGCATGCCCGCGCCCGGCCGGATAGTATGACTCGTTCACACGGTTATAACTTTTAGGATTTTAACACTATGCACTTGGGATTTTCACTTTTCACTTTGACTTTTGCTCTTAATGACTTTATGGATATTGGAAATGAGTTGGTTTCCTCACTGCACTTTCACTAAAGATTTTTTTTTTTTTTGACGAATTTTTAGATTTTCACTTTCTTACGATAACTTTCCAGGATTAAACGACACTGGGGATATCCTATCCCACCGCTGCCACCAAATATGTTAGGGGTCCCTTCGGATTAGGCTTTTTAAAAAAAAGGTTTCTTTCCACAACCACTTTTATTAAAGGAAAATACAGTAATATATGAAAGGACCCTTGGGCAGAACCGTCACGACCGAGGACTGAAGACCAACTGAGACTCACAGCTAGAGTCTAGACCAGACTAAACACGGGATGTGCTGATTCGACGTTACGTCAGCAACAACCCTAACAGGGACGGGACATAACAGTTCGGTTGTATATACCTAGTCTTACTAGACTACTAGTAAACAAAGAAAAAAAAATTCTATTGCAAATAACATTTATTACTCTTACAGTGTGTTAGTTTAATACATAAATATAAAACAATTTAAAATATAAAAAAGCTTATTCGAAGTGGTCTCCATTGGCTGCAATACAGTTCTTTAAACGTTGAGGCCCGTTATCAATAGAAGCACGCACACTTTCCATGGTTAAATTCTTCACTGCCAATCGTACGGATTATTTTAGGGACTCCAAATTATCATGTGCGTTTAGAGCAAGCCGTACTCTCTAAAACTGACCATAAATCATAATCCAGCGGATTAAGCTCGGGACTAGACGACGGCCAGTCTTCAGCTCTGATGAAGTCCGAAACGTTCGTTTCCAACCAAGACTGCGTAGACCGAGCTTTATGACCCGGCGCCGAGTCTTGCTGGAAGGACCATTCTTGGTTATTGAACATGGTGTTGTTAAGGGGCTTCACTACCTTCTCAAGAATGATATCTTGATACACTTGTGCCGATGTTTTGATACCGTTTTTCACAAAAGTATGGCTCAGTCACTCCTTCATAGCTAATACCCCACCAAACCATCACTGAAGTCGGATAGTGCCCACATTGCACTCTGTCGACTAATTTGGAAGCTTCCTTAGACCTTTGAGCATAAATACGGTCATTTTGTTTTTTAAAATGTTGCACAATTGTAAAAAAATTCTCATCCGTAAACAAAAATTTTCTGTGACCTCCCTTTGCGTACCGCTTCAGTAGTTGTTTCGATTTTACCACCCTATTCTTTTTTAAATTATCAGTTAAGAAATGACCAGTACGTCTCTTATAGGCTGCAAGTCCTAAGTCATCTTTTAAAATACGCGACATGGTTCTAGGTGCTATCTTCATCTCCCGAGATAAAATCTTTTGCTTTCGGACAGGATTTCTTCGAATTCTTTCGCTTACTGCTTTGACCACCTTTTTCGTACGAACACTACGTGGACGGACAGATCTTTTTCTGTCACAAACAGAGGAGGTCTCATTGTACGTAATAATAGGTACACCCGGTACAGAAACATTTAACTAATGCCAAGCGTATGGCGAGTTTTAAAAATTGCATTTGGCTCCATACTTACTTTGTGTAATGCAATCACAGCGATTCGGTTCTCTTTATCACCCCACTCCATTTTAATATCGTAAAATATTGTACAAAGTATTGGCGCCAAAATGATAAAAACCATATATATATATATATATATATATATTTAAAGTTAGGTAAGGTAAAGTTTCGAACATATTATGTGGTTTTTATAATACTTAAAATGTTATTACATAAAAATATATTATATTTTTAGGACTTGGGAATAAACAGTTATGAATCTCAGAAAATCACAAAATTCATGTGCAAAATATGTACTTATCTGTGGTAATCGTTGTTATCATGCTGTAAATTGTCAATTTGAAGCGTAAAAGCCCCATCTAGTGGCCCAATAGATTTATTGGTATTGTAGTATAAAGTTATTTTCTTTTACTATAGTTCAACAGTTAAGTACTCGTTTTATGAAAAAAAAAGTTACTTGGGGTGTGAAATAGATTCCTCTATACTTGTTATATTTATACTAACTATTTATATAACGAAAAACCCAAAATGACATGAAAATAATAACAACAAAAACCAACACACGTTAATAAAATAATGAGGTTTCTTTTGGAGCCATTATTGAAAAAACTGCGTCTTAAAATCTATAGAGGATGAACTGAATCAACATATTTTTTGCCTGATTGCATCGTGAACGACGCAACGCTACGCGGCGCTACATTTTTAAGATAGCTAATTAAAATTAAACTTCATTAAGTACACAAGAAGATACCTACACGTTTAATTGTAGGAGTTCGAATGTTAGATTGCACCGCGCTGCACAGCGCATGTGCAGTGTATGAATGATGTCATATGAAACGTGTATGTTAACGTGGTAACGTGTAGTGAGTAAAGTTCAATTTTTAAAAACTGACCCTATAGATTTTAATAAAAAAACTGTGTCTATTAAAAATTAAATCCGATTACTTCAGAAGATTTTGACATCCGTGTCATTCCCCCGAGGTAGGAATAAAAAAATAACTCTTTCTAATGTCTTCATTAATTCTCATAACATACAAGACATAAGAAGATTTATAGCAAAAATTAATATTATCACCGGAATACCTGGATCGATTTTCGCGGAACTTTTACTGGCTACTTTTACCTTAATTCTTAGGGTTACGTTAGAAAAGAAGATTCCTTTTCCGTTAGTTCTACACAAACGAAGTTGCGGTCACCAGCTACAGCTATGAGAGCACGACACTCGTGTGTTTGATTTTCAGCTCCATTGTATTAGAACAGAGTACTATTTACAGTGCATTCCGATTTTTATGCACTGTTCCAACTCTCAAAAATATTTCTCCCCAATCTTAAGTAAACTGATAAATAATTAATAATAAAATGTGTTCTGTAATACTATTGTCCTTTATACATTAAAATATAGTTATAAAAGTTTATTTTCTACAGCTTGTAGAAAGCTAAGTAGTAAATATACTTTTATATTATTTGATCTTATGAGTGATTATATCCAAAATAAAGGACGTAGATTTGTGAATCAAGTATTTCCTTAATGAATAAATTATTATTATGATTATCATCATGTTTCGGTAAACTAAAACTTAAGATAAAATAATATTATTTTGTTATAATTTTTTTGTTATTTTCCCAATTGTAACTTTCTTTAGAGAGGGGAAATTTTCCTAAATTTAAAT
This sequence comes from Phengaris alcon alcon, assembly GCA_037179445.1. Classification (NCBI taxonomy): domain Eukaryota; kingdom Metazoa; phylum Arthropoda; class Insecta; order Lepidoptera; family Lycaenidae; genus Phengaris; species Phengaris alcon. Next base: position 832,322 of record JAYRCH010000317.1, on the reverse strand, counting down.
AATGGGAATGAGCCCATCTTTACTCAAATCTGTTCGGATTTAGCTCGTTCCCGGCGGATATTATTAATTGAAGTACCAGTGGGTATTACGCTACCGGGCCGAAACTTTCCTATAGCCTGTTTGTTATCTTTTGACGTTTCAATGGAGCGGGACATTCCACTCTGCAGTACATTAACGCACGGAATTAGGTTAAGTTTATTTAAACTAGATATCGTTTTTCAAATAAAAGCGGGTTATAAATAATACCACAGCCTAGAGTACTATCTCTGTTATGCCACATTTTCTCCTTTGTAATCACTACTTTTGTGATTGCCAAGTTCTAAGAAGGGTATTGCTTGTACAATTTGCCATGCAAAGGAAGCCTTTCTTATTGTTTGCGTATACTTTCACATTTTTGTCTACTATTGTTGTGTAAACTATTCATAAATGACCATTATTTTATAAAGTAAAAACATCTCTCGTAATTTTGATTTATCTTTATATATATAATTCTACTGTACGTGTGTATGTCACTGAACTCCTCCTAAGCGGCTGGACCGATTTGAATGAATTTTATTGTATGCGTTTGGGTGGCGTCCTGGATGGTGTGGATTCACAAATCAGCCCGGCAGGACAACGTCTGTCGGGTCCGCTCGTAATTTTATATAATACTTTGCGGAAATTCATAGCATACATCTCGACTTCCAGAGGATGCTCCGGTGTCGGGGTGACATTGCTGACATTGGTGTGTGGTGGTGGTGTTTGAACGATCTTGTTGTTGTTGTGGGAAGGAAGGGAGGTGCTTTGCGCATGGTTATGCGTGCACTAAAACATTTGCTTACAGGTTGTGGGTATTTTTTATTTTATTAAAATAATAAATTCCAAGTATAGAATAATCGTTTAGTAGAACAAGTGAAAACTAAATTATAAAATCGTATTTCACCTAATTTACAATTTGTAGAATTAAATTTGACTTTAACTTTAATCATGATATGTCATTCAACATCACAAGTTACATTAATTAGGTGCCCCGCCCAGTTGTCAGATGTCAGAGAAAAAAAAAATTCGCCATTTAATGAACAGGAACGTCACTTAATGAGGAAACCGCTAGTTTATAACCGCCTCTTTTTCTCTTTCACTTTCACTTTCTCTAATTGACGATTTAAATGCAGTTAATGTAGCGCCACAGCGAATTTATAGACGGGATATATTAAAAATAAAATCTAATATTAGGTTCATAGAAAACATCCGCGACGAAATGAAATTAATACAATTTGCGAAAGATTTTCATTAGCTGACAGGTGATTGCAAATTATGCTTTACTATAGGTAACAGGTACAAACGGTCAACGGAGGCTAGACAAAGGAAATTGTTTGTGTGATAACATATGTATGTTATATTAGTGCATTAAATTAACCAAAAAACTTAATTACGAGTGCGTTGTCTACAAATATACTTTTATATTATTTGATCTTATGTTTTTTTTAAAGCGAAGTGTATAAATACTTGAACAATTGGGTATCAAAAAGGAAAAACTATAATAAATACAACAATACAATATAATATACATCAATACTCCGCCGTACCTATTGCTGAGAAACAATTTGAGATCCTAATGTATTTTTGCATTCGGAAACGAATAAACATGACATTCCTGAATCGATGGCACATAAATATGTGCACTCGAAACTGAGCTCTGCCACTGTCCTGTGTTTGCTGAAAAACAATAAATAACCCTTCAAAAACTGAACCTGGCATTCAAAGCAATCTGAAAAAATTCATCGGGGCAATGACCTAAAGCGTGCTTTAACCTTTACAGTAAATAAATGATAACAATTATATTTTCGATACTTCTGTATGGACAGTGGACACCCGGATCGACAGAAAATTCAAACAAAAAGGACTTGGTCCGAAATTGACCCAGAATCGACAGAAACGAAATGGTTGCTAATATTTTATGTTCACTTTAAATCATACATAATAATAATAATAATAATAATATCTATAGACGCTTCACACCACGTCAATCTGGCCCCGTGCTAAGTATCCGAAGAACTTGTGTTACAGGTACCAGAAAACGGTAGGTATATTTAATACTTTAATACTATACATATATTTAAGATTTTTATTATACTACACACATATTTAATACACATCCATGACCCAGAAACACAGAAAAACTATTTTCGTTTCTTCGGCGGGATTCGAATCCGCGACCCCCGGCTTGAGCACCAACGCGCTGAACCACTGAGCCACAGAGGTCGTCATATATGATGTCACCAAAAAGGCAAACTCGAAAAATGCGGATACAGAAGTCATGTGCAAGAGTAAGATCAGTTTTTATATGGGAATGATAGATATGAGACGATGTATGAAATACGACGATTTCCCGAAAAAAGAAAAAACGTGCTTGTAATTTGTTACATATTTTCGTCGGTGTTGTTAGTAGGTGTATGTGTAGTTTTTGATGATGAAATTGTAGGTATACTCGTACACACATACGCCTACAGTTTCAATGTACGGAGGTACAATTTCTTGCGTAAGTTCCGCAATTCTGGGGGCGGAAACGAAGCTCCATTACAACTCTAATCTGTACCTACACCCTACTTACCTACAGCAACTTAACTACATACTCCTACAGTACTAACACATATACACCGACAAATATATCTACACCTATATCTCTACTTACTACGATTTTGGATTTTATTCTGGCTCATAACTTCTATACCCGGCGTTTTTTGGGATTACCCATTTGGTGACATCAAATATGATTTAAAGTGAAAATGGTTTCCAATACCATTTCATTGATTCTGGGTTTTTTAGTATGAATTTTGGACCAAACCCTTTATCTTCTGAAAATATTCATCAATAAAAATATACGAAATAATGCACAGAGATTGGTAAACATCGGAGCCATTCGTAAGTGTTTTGTAGAACTGTTCATTATAATTTCTTATACCTACTCTAAACGAGCTAATCTAATAAACATATATTTAATCAGAATCTCAGAAACGGCTTCAAGTATTTCCATGAAATTTTGTGTGTCACACACACAGTTAGTGTAGAGGGTTTTGGGGGAGAAAAATATGTACCAGAACTCCGAGCAAAGCTCGAAAGTCCCAGGTGCTTCTTCCTAATTTAAAGGAAGTATCCATCAAATGTACTCATGATACAATTTTGCGATTAATATTATACAGTAACACCACGATCTCAGTGGTCGTCAGGAATTGTCGTTTTTTTATATTTAGGCTGCGATTTCCATAGAGATACGACGATTGCCGAGGGCCATTAGCAAAGTGGTTTTACTGTACCTATTTTTAATTAGCGACATTGATGTGTCATTTTTCTTCATTTATCTCCACTAAATTAAGGATGGCCTAGTTACGTGATAGGAAGCTGAGTGCTGACAAACAAACACTCACTCATCAGTCTCACTCCCGTCCACTCTAGATTTCTTATCTCCATCACAAATATGTTTACTATACTTACCAATTTTTTTCGATCGCACACACATCAAAGGCTATTAAAATTTATGATATTTACTGACTAAACGTTGCGTAATTAATAGTTGTAACCGCCATTGGTATCCACATACATAGCAGGTTACAGCTTCTCTGCTTTTTCATCAACTCTTTCAAAGATAAGTAACCGCATAGATATGGTACGGCTACTTGTAGCAGGTGTGTGTAGAGAACAGACTGTATTCTTACAGCAATTGGATTCTTTCTAATAATACCGAGTAACTATTTATTATAGTTCCACAGTATTATTTCTTGATTTATAATAAACTCATCCAGGAAGTACCCTCTATAATTTAACCCAGAACTGTCTGAGAGCGATTAATGTAGTTGATCGGATGAGGTAGTCTTTGCAATTGAAACAAAAAACAGTTTGAAATCCGACCTTAAATCAGATGCGCGGCTGCGGCGCCGGTCTGCTCTATTTATGACTGAATTTCACCCGGCATGAACTTGTTCACTGTGTGATTCATTTACAACATTTATATTTTATAATTTAAATATGTCTAAGCGATTTCCTTTTAAGGTAAGAAGATGTGTTAGTTTACTTTTTTAACCACTGACAAAGCCATATTAGTACTCGGTGCATTTTTGTGTATTACATAGATAACCAATACTTCGGAAATTTCTCGAATATTACGGAAAAGTTCGTGGAAATTTGGTCAATGAAAAACACACAAAGGTTATTTATAATAGTAGCTGGACGTTGCACACTGGCCTAGAACATAACACTAGTTCAAACTTTGATACACTAGCGCTCTGTCAATGCCACGATATTGACTGCTTGCACCGTGGGCGTGGGCGAAAACTAAACAAGTCACAGTTGAGTTGAACCTACTATTTATCACTGGACTAATGCATGCTCCTGATTTATTTAGGATTGAAAATTGATTTTGACGGTGATTAGATAGTTCTTTTAGTGGCTTAATCTAAAATATCTTAGTAAAATAGAAATACTTTTGTTTCAAAGGCTAAGCACGAAAAGTGAACACTAGGTACTGAAAATTCACCGTACCTATTTTGCATATACGAGTATATGTAAAATAGGTTAGGTACACTACATTATCACCTCTATATATAGCATCTAAAACAAGTGATAAACGTAATAATACCAGGAAATATAATGAATAAGTAGTTGAAAATATTGTCCAGCTTTCTGACATGACTAAAGCCCTGAACACAAGAGAGGACAAAACACTCATAACAGGATGTGGGACATTAAACAGCCGACATTGAAATGTTGCTCAATTTACATCGTTTCGAACAATATTTTTCAAGTGTGTAGTTGACATGATTCGCGATTTCATGGTCAAATTGAATAAAAATTATACAGTTACATAACTGTCAAAGGAATTTAATACAAGGTCTTTGGAGCTTCAAACTTACATATATTGTGATATATTGTAATTCGTAGTAAGTAATCGGGTAATTGAATCATTTACATTAGTGTTACAGTGATGTCCATTACTGATAAGCAGTGTCGAGGTCAGTTACGCGTGGCAACAGTAAATTCAACGATTGATCGATTTATGTGTAGTGTTAATAGGATTTATATTGTTTACTCTTTAGTCCAACATTAGTTACATTAACGAGCTAATGAGTTTCTAAGTTATCTCAATAAGACGCTAATATCAGAGTCATTTTTAAACCGAATACGTTTGTGTGACGACTCTTATATCAAACGTCATAAAAAAAGTCATATGACGACGACCCCTGTAGCTCAGTGGTTAACGCGTTGTCGCTCAGCCGGAGGTCGCGGTTTAGAATCCCGCCGAAGGAACACAAAGTTCTGTGTTCCTGGGTCATGGATATATATTAAATAATCAGTACCTGGGTAACCGAGCTCTAGTAGACAAAAAAAAGAATCACAAAAATATTGTGTAAGCTAGGAACTTACACATACGACTTTGAGCTGAGGGAAGTAGGTATATAGGTTAATGTGAGGGCTGGAGAAATCTGGGACTGACCTTATTGTTGAGCTGGTGGTTCTATATCTGGGCGGAGGTTTCTTCTCACTACACTACACAGCTGTTGAGCGGATTATCGATAGATTTATCGCGGTTCGCCGGCGAATTTGGTATTATATTAACGAGCCCAAATAAATATGCGCACACGCGTTCGCGTTCACTAGGTTTCGGGATGAGCTGAAAATGCATCCGGCGCGGAAGGGGATCTAAATGGAAGTGTTCGTCACTCTCTGACAGCGCCCCTTTCGGTCGGCCATACATCACGTAGTGATGTCCTTTGTGTTTATTCTAAACGTCGCGCTAGTGTTGGCGCGAACATCCTGGGGGGCCCGCACAGGCGGCGAGCTGAGCCCCATCCTGAGCAGAATCCAGTGGGAGCCGGGCAATCTTGCCGACAGGCCTCCGCAGCTGGCCTTGAGTCGTGTCCAAGTCCACAACTCTGATGACTCCATCCTTCCCAGGTAGCAGACGTGAGATTCTTCCCATCTTCCATTGTAGAGGAGGCAAATTGTCCTCCTTGAGCAGAACCAGTTCTCCAATTTTGGGTGGAGAGGAAGAGGAAAGCCATTTGGAGCGGATTTGAAGGGTATGGAGGTATGACTTGGTCCAAAGGTTCCAAAAGCGCTGAGAGAGTGATTGAATGAGCTGAAAGCGTTTGAGCGGAGATATTACTCTTTCATCTAGAGTCAGCTCGGGGAGAGCTGTGAGCGGACGGCCAATGAGAAAGTGGCCAGCAGTAAGGGGCTGATAGTCCGTGGGATCGGACGAAAGTGGACTGATGGGCCGAGAGTTTAACACAGCTTCGATTCTAGTGAGCAGAGTTAAGAATTCCTCGAAAGTGAGGTGTTGCTCACCGATAACACGGTATAGAAGTTGCTTTGTGGATTTAACATTAATCTCATGGATACCTCCCATCCATGGGGCTTTAGGCGGATTGAGTAACCAAGTTATATTTTGAGTTGAGAGTTTATGAGAAATGGCGTCGTTATTGTCATTGAGAAATTGTTGTACCTCTAGTAGATGATTCCTAGCTCCTACATAATTTGTGCCACAATCCGAACGTATCAATACCGGAAGTCCGCGACGTGAGCAGAACCTTTGTAATGTTGCAATAAACGCTTCGGCAGTGAGCGATGAGACTGGTTCTAAGTGAACCGCCTTTATAGTGAGGCAAACAAATATGCAAAAATATCCCTTAATTAACTTAGCATTACGTAATTGACTTGATTTGAGCAGAAACGGTCCGGCGAAATCTGTTGATACGTGACTAAATACGGGCTGAGGTATGACTCTATCAGCTGGCAGGTCAGCCATGATAGGTACTTCGGGCTGAGCGCGGCAACGGAAACATCTTATGCATTTAAACGTTCTGTGCCTTATAATGCGGCGGGCAGATAATATCCAAAATTGCTGACGTAAAATAGCATGTAGCGTGTCCGTGCCAGGGTGGCAGTGTATGCGATGATAGTCATCTATTATGAGGTCTACGAGCGGACTAGAACTAGGCAAAATGTATGGGTGTTGAGCATCGTATGTGAGTTCCGAACGAGTGAGTCTACCTCCTACTCTGAGGAGACCGTCCTGCGTAAAAGGCGACAGGCGTTGTAGTCGTACTGTGCAGATTCTATCGGTTTGCAGGCGGTGAATATCTTCTGCGAATGCATTCTGCTGTACAGAGCGGATCCAGAAGAGTAATGCTTCTCTACGTTCACTTACAGTTAGAGGGCCTAGTTGTCGCGAGTTTGAATTTAGTTTACAGTTACGAATGAATCGCCTCATGTAGGCAGTGACACCAGTTAGTTTTTCTAAAGAGCTGAAGCGAGTGAGCAGATCACTATCGACACCGGGTATCGAGAAATTGCATGGTACGTATTTTGGTTTGAGCCCTGGCAAGTCTTGTCGAGTATGAGCTGAAGGCATCTTGGGCCAGGTATCCTCTGGCAATTTGAGCCAAGGAGGAGACCACCATAAATCATGAGCGGAGAGAGCTTGAGCTGATAATCCTCTGCTTGCACAGTCAGCAGGATTTAATTGGGAAGGTACATGACGCCACTTAAGTGTGAGTGAATTTGAGTTAATTTTTGTTACTCTATTTGATTCAAATGTTTGTAAACGATGGGGCGGAGTTTTTATCCATGCAAGCACAATGGTACTATCTGACCAACAAACGTGATGTGTAATTGTGAGATGAGCAGACAATTGTTGGGAGACACGCAACATGAGCTGAGATAATAGAGTTGCAGCAGACAACTCTAATTTGGGGATTGTGAGTTTATTTTTAATCGGTGCGACTTTAGATTTAGCAATCATGAGGTGAACGTTAACAGATCCGTTGTGGGCTGATTCTTGTAAATATATCACTGCAGCAAAACCAATTTCCGAAGCATCTGCGAATCCGTGAAGTGAGTATGTTGATTTGAATTTGTGTGGAGCGATATGTCTGGGAAAATGTATATCTGAGATGTGCGGAAGATCATGATAGATGCGCTGCCAATCATCTGTAATATTATTTGGAGTGGGATCGTCCCAGTCCAATTTAGTTAACCATAACCTTTGAAGAAGTATTTTTGCGCGGAATATGACGGGTGTAACCCAACCGTTTGGGTCATAGAGAGAAGCTACTGTGCTAAGAATTGAACGTTTTGTAATGTGGGTAACTGGTGGTAATGAGATGTGATATGTAAATTCATCAGACCGGGGAATCCATCTAATACCCAAAACCTTAATTGATGGATACTCTGCTCTGATGTCAAAGTCTTTGGGCATTTCGCATTGATCGTCTGGAAATCTTTGCAAGAGCTGAGGTGTGTTTGATGTCCATTTACTAAGTTTAAATCCACCGAGTGATAACAAATCAATGAGCTGAGTTTGGAGTGCTGATGCTTCTTCTATGGTGTCATGGCCGCAAAGTACATCATCCACGAAAACAAATTTACGCAAAATTTCGGCAGCCTGAGGATAGCGATGACCTTCATCTTCAGCTAATTGTAATAATGTGCGGATAGCATGATATGGACTTGAGCGCAATCCGTATGTAACAGTGTTGAGTGCATATGTGAGCAGAGGTCGATCTGGAGACGATCGCCAGAGTATGAGCTGATAGTGTCTTTGGTCTGGTCTTAAGAGAATATTTCTAAACATCATTTTTATGTCAGTGCTGAATACTATACGATGTGCGCGGAATGATATAATAATATCTACAATGTCTCGTTGAAGTGCTGGACCTGTGTGCAGGCAATCGTTTAAACTGACTCCATTGGATGACTTACAACTGCCATCAAATACTGTGCGGAGTTTGTCAGTACCTGATTTGAACACGCCATGATGAGGAATATAATAATGAGGTTTATGAGTAAATGTAGACGGATGACACGGTGTCATGTGTCCTAAGTTTATGTATTCGTTCATGAATTCTATATATTTTTGTCGCAGTGTGTGATCGGATCGCAACCGTTTTTCTAGATTGAGAAATCTACGTAGAGCAATAGCATGAGTACTACCTAATACGGGTGCATCTGATAAGAAGGGAAGAGTCACCATGTAACGGCCTGAATCGTCTCGAATGGTGGTTGAGCTGAATATGTGTTCACATTGCTCGTGTAGCGGGTTTGAATGAGCAGAACGAGGCTGGGGTTCTTCCGACTCCCAGAATCTTTCCAGGCTTTTGCAAATATCATGAGTAGAATGAGCAGAATGTGTAGAGTGAGCCGACTGAGTATAATGAGTATGAGTAATATGAGCAGAGTTAACTTGAGCTACAGGTGAATCGCATGAGTGTTCAACGAGTCCTATGAGTGCAAAATCAAAAATCGTGCCGAAGGCTATGGGCTTCCCCGGGCCCAAAGCAATCTTAGTACCATCCAAAACGTGACCCAAAACGTCTGAGCCTAAAATGAGATCAATGGGCGCAGGATCAATATGCTTGATCCGCCAATGGAATGAGCTGATGAGCTGAGTCTTGTATAACATCTGGTATTTTTTGCAAAGGTAAATAACCTGTAACGTCTTTGAGAATATGAGCGGTAGTAGTAATAGATGGCGTGTCACGGTGTGTGGGCCGAAATGTTATTGTGACCCAACCTTTAGAATTTTGTATGTGCTGATCACCTACACCTGTAATTTTTAATGAACATTGTTTTGGTTGCAAATTAAGATTTCTAGTCATGCGCTGAGTTATGAGCGTTATCATGCTACCACAGTCCAATAAAGCCCGAGCTTTGTGATATTCTCCGCATTTATCAGATATATTTAAAACGACTGTGGGAAGTAACACTGGAGTTTTTAATGGGTTTTCTATGTGCTGAGTTGAATTTACTTGGGCTGATTCTACAGAATATTGGGCTGAACTAGATTTAGATATTTTATGAGCTGAATGTGATGCAGGTGTACTATGAGCTGAATGACATTTTAAATTATTGGGTTGATCTTCTAATTCTATGTGCTCCGTGATTGTAGGTAGTCATTGTTTTTTGTTTTGAGATTGATGAGTTGTAGACGGTGCATGATCAGACGATTGGTTGGGGTCTGATGATGATGATTGATGTGCACGCGTATGTTGTGTGTAGGCCGTGTAGGTATGTGGCTTGTCTTGAGCACGCCGGCGGGGCTGTGCACGTAAATGAGGAGGAAGCAAATGCGCTGACGACACCGGAGAATTTGGAGTTCCGTGACGATGAAGCGAGGTGTGGTGATTTGCACTTCCACACTCTTTGCATGAGTTTGTCGAACGACATTCATTTTCAAAATGCGGACCTAGACATTTACGACATCTGTCGTTGGCTTCTATGAAATCCCAACGATAAGTTTGTGTTCTGTATTCTTACAATAGGGGCAGTAGAATCGCTTGTGTTCATCTGTATTCCGGGCTGAGTACTCGCGCCGCTCTGTTCGGGGGGAGGGGGGCCAGTAGCGTTGAGGGTAATGAGGAACTGGGCTGACGTGATAGCTACTTAAAGTGTGAGCCGATGGCGAGCGCTGAGTATTACGAGGATACGCGGGACTAATTGGTCTAAAGCGTGGACTGCGCGGAGAGTTTGCGGGGGGTGTGTGTTGACGAGAGGGCCCAGTTTGTGGTGAGTAGGTAACACCGCGCGTTGCATTAGAATATTCGGTTTCGATACAGCGCGCGTGCTCCTCTAAAAAAGAAATCAAATCACCTAAGGTGGGCAGAGTGTCCGAGATGCCGTATCTTCTTTCGAACAGGGTGCGGAGCTCGCCTCGTAATTTTCTAACTACAATAGACACAAATACGTAATTACTATCCATAGGTAAACGCAGATTATTTAATGCGCTTTGTGCGGAAATGAGCGGAGTTAAAAACGTCGCGCGTATGCTTGATCGAATATGAATATTAGGTAGGCCGAGTATTATATCAACAAACCCATCTATCAGAACACGGCGGTTTTCATACCTACGTGTGAGTATATCGAGCGCGACGCTGTAATTATCATTTGTGATTTTTAAATGCGCAATCATGCCGAGCGCCTCCCCCGATAGGCAAGACAAAAGATAGTGCAGCTTAACTGCATCTGTAAGTGACGTCATGTCGTCTGTAAGACTCCTAAAAATCGTAATAAACGATGGCCAGTCCTCAACGCGTGAGCTGAATTTTGGCAGTTCAATTTTGGGCAGAACGGCAGAAGTGAGCTGACTTGACTCTGAAGTGGAACTTATATTTTCCGCTGCAGTTAAAATATCATAATGTTCGGATAGCGCGTTCTCGTAACCGGCTGTATAAAACTTTTCAATTTCTTCTGTAACACTGCCGTCGTCTAAAATTTCGCAGTATAAATTTTCTAATTTTTGTTTCAAATTTTGTAGGTCTTTAAAACGCGCATTAAACTCCGTTTTGTTAGACTTTGAGTCACATTTGTGTAATGCCAATGCGATCTCTCTGAGCCGACTAATAGATTTTATAGTTTGCCTAAATATGGCCGCTTGCGATTTTGTAGGCATGTTTAAAAATATATGCGTGTAACTAAGTTAAATATTTAAAAGTAATGAGCGGAAAATACGCGCGCAATTAAAACACAGAAAATAGATTTTAATACTGTGCCGACAATGTATACAATTTTATCATAAAATGTGTACGAGTTAATTAACAAATGAGCTGACCGATCGCCTGATGCTAATATAGTATTAGTGTATGTTTGATGAGCGGAGATTAATGCGTTAGAAGTCGTCTGTAATATTATATTAATGTCCTGAAGTTTGAATATAAACAAATCTTAGCGGGCGCGTTAGAAACAAAATAACGTAATGAAAACAATGTAAGTAGGTATGAGCAGGTTCAATCTCAATAATGTGCCGACTTATTCAAAACAGCTGTAACGTAACACCTATAATATATTTGTATAAACACAGAACGTCGATAAGAATTCTTATTTAAAACAGCTGTAACGTAATACCTAATAATATTTTTGTATAGACACAGAACGTAGATAAGATATGAATTCAATGTGAAGGTCACTATTTATTCTATGAAGAATACCTAATTGAGAATGAATGTAACAGCTGTTGTTTACGCACGGGCGCCGTGTAGGTACCTATTACCTACAGAATGCACAAAAGTCAAGTACCGAAGCGAGCCGACGATGTTTGTATGGGCACTTGAGATGTTATGCGACTCATAACTATTAAAATAATGCTAAGTTAATTAATATTGTGTTTTAAAAATTGAGAATATGAAGATATAAACGTTATATATAGATAAAATACTTAGTAATGCAACGACGATTCACAATTCTGTTATGAGCCGAACGTAATTCACAATACGCACTAGTTATTACTTATTTTATATGCGAATCAAACATTAAAATATTTTGTAAGTAATTAAGAGCTGAGAAAATTATATGAGTATTATTGGCACAAATTATGTATTAGGTACGTTAGGGAAGTTCTGGAATGTTCGAGTTCTTTGTTCGACAATAAGCCGACAACCTACCCACTATTTTTTTTTTTTTTTTGGGTTTTTCCTATGAATTTATGGGCCGAAATATGCACAAAATAATTTAAATAATTAACATATAGGTTAATATCAAAGTACAGAATAGGGGTTTAATGTTAAATGTGCCGAATTGATAATGGGAATGGACTGTAACTTGGTTTTAAAATGGCGGGGCGGCCTGGCCAGAATTAATTGGACAAAATATAAATAATCGAGCTGATTTTATGTGCAGAATTGGGCGGAGTGGAACTGTAGGTGCTGGTTCTAATCAGGCCCAACGCCGGTAATAGGGAGAAGGGCTTCACGAAGGCTCGATGGACCAAGAAATGTGTAAGCTAGGAACTTACACATACGACTTTGAGCTGAGGGAAGTAGGTGTATAGGTTAATGTGAGGGCTGGAGAAATCTGGGACTGACCTTATTGTTGAGCTGGTGGTTCTATATCTGGGCGGAGGTTTCATCTCACTACACTACACAGCTGTTGAGCGGATTATCGATAGATTTATCGCGGTTCGCCGGCGATTTTGGTATTATATTAACGAGCCCAAATAAATATGCGCACACGCGTTCGCGTTCACTAGGTTTCGGGATGAGCTGAAAATGCATCCGGTGCGGAAGGGGATCTAAATGCAAGTGTTCGTCACTCTCTGACAGCGCCCCTTTCGGTCGGCCATACATCACGTAGTGATGTCCTTTGTGTTTATTCTAAACGTCGCGCTAGTGTTGGCGCGAACAAATATTTTACCACAGTTCGAACCCACCACATTCCAAATTACTATATTTATTATTAAAATTAATATAATTATAATTATTAAAGAACAACGCAAACATTAACCAAACTGCTAATCGGACTGACATTATAGAGTCGAATATGTTGTTGCATGACAAAAGAAAAAACATATATAATTTAAAATGCGCAGTTTCCTAGCGTTTGTCAACCTAGCTAGACCAATTTTTCTCCCCCAAAACTCCCTGCATACTAAATTTCATATATATGCAAGATTGTCTCGTTTAAAGTATAAAATAAGATGTGTTTATATGATAAAAATCTTAAATATGTATATTTATTGTGTATAGAAGTATTAAATATATTATACTTCCCGCTGTCGGAGACCAGATAAGTAACACAAGTTCTTCGGGTACTTAGCACGGGGCCTAATTGACATGGTGTGAAGCGTCTAAAGATATAATTATTAATATTTTCAAAGTAGCACAGTTTCTTACATCGGCAGCCCGGACTCCCAAAAAAAAACAAAAATTATCTTAAAACTTTATTAATTAACTTATAATTACATTACAAAATTATATCCGTGATCGATGCTAGATCAGAATAGAATGAATGAAATAATATAATTATTTAAAATTGCAAAATGCGGTAAATTGCTGGAACAGCAGAATGATTCCTCGAAGCCGGGACGTTGACCAGACACGTGCCGCAGCGTCAGCGATCTCTTTTAGGGTACCGTATGTAATTCACTCTTAAACACTCAGCTCTACATGAAGTATGGAACATAGGCACAACATAGAAATATAATTCTTTCGTATAGGTAATTAAGATCTAAAAGTGCTCAAAAAAGTATGAAATAAAACCTATTTTCTAAATAATTCCCTTTTTAAATTCGGCTACAATTGTAACAATTTCTCTACTCAATCTCCTAATTTTGAAGTCGGTACCAGCTCAAACAATATCCTATAATATTTCTTAGAACTCACGTTCAAATTTGCTTGTACAAACTTCAAAATTAAGAAGATTAAGTAGAGAAATAGTTAAAATTTTAGCCGAATTTAAAAGGGGAATTATTTAGTAAATAAGTTTGAATTTCATACTTTTTTGAGCACTTTTACTTTGGAAGTAGGTTTTAATTTTTGTTTAAAAATAACACTTTTTCTCTTTTTAGCTAAATATATACATTATAACCTATACATTATATTATAAACACATTGATATCGGTGCACAAAACTCTGATGAGTAGTGAGTACCTATGTCATAACAATAATAATATGTTGGTGTTTCTTGTGAAGATGGTGGTGATGATGATGATGATTACTGTAAGTGGTATGATGGCATATACTGGCAGTTGTTTAAACAACGCCGGAATCCCCAAACATGTACCTATAAGGACTCAGGAGTTCTGTTCAGTACTTTTGGTTCCCCTCATCAGGAGTCCACTTTGGTGATTAAGGGACAAATTTCGAATTAAAGCCTTTACAACAGCAAAACAATTTTGCTAATAGGTTCACATACGGCAAAGTAATGACTAATGTTCAAAGATATCCGTGTCGGTGTAAAAGACTATGAGAAGTACCTATTATATCATCATAATGTGATGATGTATGGTGTGATGATGGTGTTGATGATAATGATTACCGTAATTGACATAGTGGCATATGCTTGCAGTTTTTTAAACAACGCCGAATTCCGCAAACATGTATCTATAAGTCCTCAGGAGTTCTGTTCACTACTTTTGGTTCCAGGGTATACCTTGGTAGTTGGTACAAAATCTTAATTTTTGGTAGCATATGCTTGGACTACTTCAGAAAAAGCTGAAATCACCATATGTGTCCATATAAATTTCGAGGAGTTCCCACGATTCCACATGGATCCCACTATCAGGTCACCACTTTGGTGAAAACGGGACCAACTTAGAATTATACCCTTTACATCAAAAGAAAATCGGTCTACAGACTGCGGAGTTATCGTTGAACATACAAAAATATAATAATAAAATACTGTATGTAACAGTCGAACTCCTTTTTTTGGAAGTCGGTTAAAAAGTCAGGCATATAAGAGGTCGCCCTATGGTCGAAATTTGTCCATTATAGTTCATATCATTTTTAAGTTTGAACCCTTTGATAAAAACCTCTCATCAACATCACACTCACACCTCACATTACATAAAAATTTCAAATACATAACGATGTTAAGAACCTTCTAAAAGCACATCAAACACCTCTTGTTTAATATACTGTTGCGAAGTAAAGTCGATAACAACGAATCTAGATGGTCATTGATGAAAAGGCGTAGTACCGCTAGTATTTACGTGACCCCGCGGCCACGTAAATATTTGAGGAACGGATATAGTGACTCGCGAGCTAGAGCGACTCTAGTCTGCCGAAGGCGAAGGCCACACATTTCCCGCTTGTTTTCTTTGACACAGTTCCGTGCTTTTAGTGATTCACGTTACAGTTCATTTCCCGCACACAGGAAATAAAAACATTGTTTTTGTCACTAGATTTGTGTTTTTGGAGACGTCATATATTTTTTCTGAAAAGTGAATTAAATATAGATTATTACGTCGCATCGAATGGATCGATCTAGATCAAAATCATTTATTGTCAAAAAAGAGAAAAGTGTAGAATGGACTCTTTTACGTCCTTAAATTATGAAGATTTCGTCAGATATAAAAACCTACCGAGCTTATTTAACTTACGAGAGACGTACTCGTAAGTGAAATCATTTTTGTTTATCCTTGAGAATCACAACAACGGCCGCGAAACCCATCAAAAGATCAAGGGATAAGACATATGATGATAGATAGGGATGACAAAATATCCTAGGTTCGCTTACTATATGAATATTTTTCTTTTTCTCAAACAAGGAAGACCGCCCTGATTTATTACCGTAAAATAATGAAGGGTGGGCATTAGTCAAGTACAAGTGTGCGCACGGATCCCCGGATTGATCTTACGATACGAATAAATGAAGCTGTCCGATGAAAAAGACAAGGCCAGGTGGTAAATCGTGGCTAGTAATAAAAGGTCTTCGCCGGGAAGAAAATTTGCGTTTTTATTGCAAGTTAATGTAAACAAGGAAGAACACAATACATTTTAACGAGGAAATTAGATATTTGTTTTGTTATCATCAATAACATGGTGTGAACGATCAATAAAATCTGTTATAGATACAATGTTCTTTAAATTTCTTTTATAAAATTTCAATTTCAATGGCATTACATGCATTGTTTACTAAACATCTTTTCCGGCTACGTTTACTTCTCTGTTTTGTAGTTAACAGTTATAACTAGTAGAGCTCGGCATGCCGGTGCCCACGGCCCAGTATGATAGACACAACAATTTTATTGCCATTTATGTTATTATTTATTATGTACAGTCTTTCCCACCTAACATATTTTATCGTATTATGTGTCTTTGTATGTCCTCAGAAATTTAATTTTTATTATATTTAGAATAAATTAATTATTTTTAGAATAAATTCATTAAATTCGTATAGTTAACGTTTCCAGCATTGTGCTGCGCAAAATTGAAAAATTGTGCGAGCTCGTTTTGAAATTTCATTGCTACTTCATCTAAGTAGATTAAGATAGAGTTCACATGTCTTTTAACCCATGTTCAGACACTGTGGAATGCCCGTATGTAAGCTCGATGTTATGTGTAAAAGTTCTAGTCTAAGGATGACTATACCGAGAGCCGTAGATACTTTTTCAACCGCGCGATTTTCCGCAGTATCTGAATAGGGTCTAATAAGACTGGGCAATTGGCATAGTCTACTGTAATTACAGTTTTAATTACTGGTTTTCGTTTAAAGACGAGAGTTTCTTATAAAGTTAATTCGAGTAATATTCAATTTTTATTAAAAATTCCCCCGAAAAATGATCAATCTCTCATGATTTTATTTAGGTGGTCGTTGACATCGGTAAACTATGTTTTCAATTTGATTGTTCATTCAGGATCATAGATGTGTTATATTAAAAAAAAGGTCTGCATATGTTATTACTTCCAAGAAATTTTGAATTGCATTCAATATTAATATATATTATACTAAAATATCGTCCGCGCTGTTATATTGGTAAAATTTGATTTTCTTCTCAATGGATTCAGTTGTGTCCGTTTCATTTCTTTGATAAATTGTTGCTTCGTTAGTACTTATAGATGAACCTTTTCTTCTACCTCCAAACATGACGCAACGTCCATTGTTACGTATTGGCAATAGTTATGCGGAAGAATCGAAAAAAGTCGACCCAGTTGTGAACGTTTCAAAGACAGCTCTCCCAAGCCAAATATTGACCAATACGCGGTGTATCTAGATGGGCCATCTGGAAACCAACATCTGCACACTGTCAAACGGGTCAAATATTTTGTTCCTTTTTATTTTGTTACGTTGAGACCAGCATTTTATTGTATGCTTGCTGTTGTTTTACTTTCTGATGACAGCTTAATTGTAGCACTACAACTTCATATATATATAATTTGAACATCAAATTGTAAATAATGTAATCTTGTAGCAGTTTAAGCCAAGTTTAAGTTATCAGAACTGGCTGGCAACACCGTATGTAATATTAGACCAACCATTTGGAGCCATTTTTGACCCTTTCATTAAAAATTTCAATAATTCCTATTACTATACTTATTTTAATTATTTTGTTTGTATGTACAATTTTCGTAACATAATTTCATTTAAAAATCTTATATTCTTAAGAATCTGGTCCTCTTATGTATTTATTTCAGGAACTATAAATGAATCTCCCCAATTATTATATCACCTTCTGGCTTTCCTTACAAATCATAAATTTTCCGTAGCATTTCTAGTGGCTCTATGCTGCTCTACACTCTACAGTTTGAAACATATTGACTGTTAGAAAATAGACGTGTGTCCTAGATGATCGACGGGCCCTTCGAATCGGGGCCAGATGACTCATACATATTTTCCATCTGTCCATGCAGCCGGATTTTATTGCAACTAAAATCTATTTTATTGTTCAAAAGCACTGCCATTCAAAAATCTTAATTGAATCCATAAAGTTCATTAATGCT
Source organism: Phengaris alcon alcon (assembly GCA_037179445.1). Taxonomy (NCBI): domain Eukaryota; kingdom Metazoa; phylum Arthropoda; class Insecta; order Lepidoptera; family Lycaenidae; genus Phengaris; species Phengaris alcon. The sequence goes on along the minus strand of JAYRCH010000317.1, from coordinate 814,137 downwards.
AGTAATAGTATACATTTTATTTCATTACTACGATACGATTGAGATTATTAATACACGACTAAAGTATTCCTGCAACTTTGTAAGCAGGAAATCTCAAAATGTTTTATAGGCATTTTAGTTTAACTATTTGTCGCCCATATGTCGAAATTCGTCTAAAAATCATATTCAATAATATTTATAGTTATGGACGTTTCACACTACGTCAATCTGGCCCCGTGGTAAGTATCCGAAGAACTTGTGTTAAGGTACCAGACAACGGGAAGTATATTTAATGTATTTAAACTATACGTATATTTAAGATTTGTATTAAATTATACACATTAAATATACGTCCATGACCCATCAACACTGAAATCTGGTTGTTCCCTCGGCGGGATTCGAACACGCGACCGGTTTGAGCGACGACGTGCTAACCAGTGAGCCACAGAGGTCGTCGTCATATAACTTTCAAGTTTGATATGTAAGAGGCCAAACGCCCTTATATAATGGCTTTTTTGCCGCTTAGATTCAAATAATAAAATATTTAAAAATAGCTTTTCCCGCAACTTCTCTCGCATAAGAGTGTTCGTGGCAAAAATTTACTTCAGCAAAATATATACCTGCAAAAGCCTCTTAAATAAAATAAAGATAAAAAAAATATATACCTGCAATATAGTAATAGCACAGAGTAAAAAGATATACTTTCTTCATAATAAATTTTCACACGTAGGTACTTTTTAATTTTAAGATATCTCCTAGATAAGGATAATTAAATTGTATCCGTCTGAATAGCTTCTGAAAATACCACATTATTTCTGATCATTTTTTTTAACTTAGCATGGGTATAGTTAACCTATCCTTAAAACATAGACATATCTATGGCATCGCTGACATTTTTGTAGACCTTTAAAAGAGAAACAATCCCACCATATATTGTTTTGTTATTTATCTCTAACGGGTTTGTTATTTATCTCCAACGTGTTAGGCAGCGTTTTCGATAAAAGTTTCCAGACGGCTTGATTTATACCGACACCTTCAACAATTATCGTCATAAATCAAACAATTTCCACAAAAACTTAACAAATTATTATCGACCTAAACCTTCCTCGGGAACCACTAGCTTAGAACCAGGAGAAAAATATAGGCCCCGCCAATTTTTAGCCAAATCGGTTCAGCCGTTATTGAATTATAAATAGTGTAACTAACACGACTTTCTTTTATATACTTAGTCTGGCTATAAATACTGTTACAATTAAAAATAATAAAAAAAATACATTTGAATTTGTAATCTGTCATTTTTATATAATTTTTCATTGAGTATTCTCATTTTGACGCCAATACATTGTACAATATTTTGCGATATTAAAATGGAGTGAAGTGATAAAGAGAACCGAATCGCTGTGATTGTATTACACAAAGTAGGTATGGAGCCAAATGCAATTTTTAAAACTCTCCATACGCTTGGTATTAGTAAAATGTTTATGTACCGGGCTATTAATAGGTACAATGAGGCCTCCTCTATTTGGGACAGAAAAAGATCTGGCCGTCCACGTAGTGTTCGTACGAAAAAGGTGGTCAAAGCATTAAGAGAAATAATTCGAAGAAATCCTGTCCGAAAGCAAAAGATTTTATATTGTGAGATGAAGATAGCACCTAGAACGATATTATTATTTTACGCGTATTTTAAAATATGACTTAGGACTTGCTGCCTATAAGAGACGTACTGGTCATTTCTTAACTGATAATTAAAAAAAAAGAATAGGGTGGTAAAATCGAAACAACTACTGAAGCAGTACGCAAAGGTAAGTTTCAGATAAATTTTGTTTACAGATGAGATTTTTTTTACAATTTAGCAACAATTTTAACACACAAAATGACCGTATTTATGCTCAAAGCTCTAAGGAAGCTTTCCAATTAGTCGACAGAGTGCAACGTGAGCATTATCCGACTTCAGTGATGGTTTGGTGGGGTATTAGCTATGAAGGAGTGACTGAGCTATACTTTTGTGAAAAAGGTATCAAAACATCGGCACAAGTGTATCAAGATACCATTCTTGAGAAGGTAGTGAAGCCTCTTAACAACACAGTGTTCAATAACCAAGAATGGTCCTTCCAGCAAGACTCGGTGCCGGGTCATGAAGCTCGGTCTACGCAGTCTTGGTTGGAAATGAACGTTTCGGACTTTATCTGAGCTGAAGACTGGCCGTCGCTTAGTCCCGATATTAATCAGCTGGATTATGATTTATGGTCAGTTTTAGACAGTACGGCTTTCTCTAAACGCCATGATAATTTGGAGTCCCTAAAACAATCCATACGATTGGCAGTGAAGAATTTTCCCATGGAAAGAGTATGTGCTTCTATTGATAACTGGCCTGAACATTTAAAGGACTGTATTGCAGCCAATGGAGATCACTTCGAATAAGCTTTTTATATTTTAAATTGTCTTATATTTATACATTAAACTAACACACTAAAAGTAATAAATGTTATTTGCAATAGAACATTTTTTTATTCTTTGTTTCAGTATTTATGGCAAGACTAGGTATATAGATGTAAATTATGTCTATTGAATGTGAAAGACATATTGACAAACGTCAACGTGTGACAAAATTGTATCAAACGCATGTTAGTGCGAGTTATTAATCCGAGGTAGTGTGTGTGACGAAAAAAGGGGTACAAAAGAAGCAACAAGTAAAAAATACAAATCGGCACTAACAACCTCTTATACCTAGACTTAAAGAGTCTTTGGATAGCTTATAATATTATGGTAGATTCGTAATCCTAGGTCTCCTAGTATCTATTTGGGTATGTCCCATGCATGATGACGTACAGTTTTCTGCAAGTACTTAACAGTATGTTGACGAGACATGATTCATTTGAACGGCTGTTACGCCATCCCTGTGCTATGAATGAGTCCAACGCGATCTTGGCAGTTGGCACTAACCTACTCATTAAAAAACTTTTTACTGTTTCTTTTAGCACATTCCGATTAAAAATATATTTCTGTTTAGAGCAGCACTAAAATAATTAAAAATAGGTAGTTATTGGTTTTCAGAAAAGCGACATGAAATCTGAAATTACGTGTTCTTTATTGTGTCATTAAGTATTGGGTAAACATTGTGCTAACTTTCGTTCTTTATATATTCGTAGTGTAAAGTGAGTTTCATAAAAATGAGTAGTTTATTAACCGTTGGTTTTCCTATGTAGATATAGATCGTAATAAAGTCATTCAAAAGCGGTTCAAATTATGAATGACTTCAAAATGTGAATTGTGAAGCATTTACAATTACCTTAAACCTAGTTAGGTATATCTATCATAGCGGATCTACTTAACGCAAAAACAAAACTTTTCAAAATTCAATATTTCTTCGCTGCGGGTAATGATAATACATTCTTGTTTGGGATCCCCTTTTTCCGCATAATTTTATTTGTCATAATATATATTTAAGTCATAATATAATATGTCACATATATGTCATTTCATTTGGCATAACTCCTTTGGCATAATTTTATTACGCATAATAATACTTTCCCATAATTGTTTCTTCGCATACTACATCATTAGGCATAAATATCATTTAGGTACACTAATATTTTTTGTCCTTATTTAATCAGGCATAATGTACTTTGGCATAACTGTTTTTTGGCATAAACTCGTTAGGCATATTTTTTTGTCATAATAAATTCAAGGCAAACTGTCACAAGGCATTATAAATATGCTTAAAATGGAAGGACATAATGAAAACACGCTTAAGGTAATTAAACGCATATATAAGAAACATAAAAAGCAGGTATTACTCTCATTATACCTAGTGTAACATGTGTAACAGTAGGTTAAGTTGCAGCGGGGTGGCCCTTAGCTAGGTTAAAAGGTTAAAAGTGTTCCGTGCCCTTAGCCCACCCGTAAGCCGCTAACATGTTTAAAATAATTAATACGAAAAGTTATTTAATGCAAAAACAAAACTTACTTTATCCCTAAGTGCGTTGGGCTCGTGGTTGTGGCTTGGATAGCAGTTCGTGTTGTTTGTCCGAGTTGAATGTCGTAATCAGTCGAGAATTACAAGAATAATTGTTATTTCGTCTTAACTCGCACATCCATGAGAATTTAATAATACTTTGTCTATTTTTCTCGTCATGAATCCGTTCATATTTAGCTTTATTCCTGACACACGATAACACCCAGTGAAAGGATGGTTTGTAAAATGTCGGTAGGAAAAAAAAAAAATCATCGTCATTCTACCCAATATCTAAAGCGCCTACATAACATAATATTTCGTTAGAGCAATGAATTCAAATTGTGTAATTAATATTTATAATTTTTTAATTATGCGGCGTATAAATATTATATTTTTACATTAGTATGCGAAAAAATGCTACAAACAAGTATATAAAAAGTATGTAAAATATAATATTATGTATAAACATATACTTGCTCCACATACCGGCGCCTTACAGCCAAACTAGCTTGCAAATCGGTCAATTCCCTCGCGTCATACTTCCAGCCAAAACAGCTCGGTTTTGCCTGCAAAGGGGGTTGTGAGGCCACCGTTCACTCTTTCAGGACAGCTATCCACAATCAAGGCGATGATGTGTTTCTGAAGGTCGATGTCAAAAACGCTTTCAACTCAGTTGACCGAGGCGCCATGTTGGCCCAAATTAAATCTAAAGCACCTGCCATTTTACCATTTATTATACCATTACCATACCATTTATTCTGAAGTGGGCTGCCACTGTACTATCCGACTTCCACACTCTGATCCGCGAGTTCCAAAAATAGGTATGCAGCTGAATCTAGGTAAGTGCGAACTTTTTGTGCCAGACAGTTGTTGGGATAGAAACGCGATTATATCCAGCTTTAAAGAAATAGCTCCACAGCTGTCTGTCATTGACAAGGACTCGCTCTTCCTTTTGGGCTCACCTATTTTAGACGAATCTCTCCCGGATTTCATAGATAACAAATTACAAAATTTTAATGAAACTTTAGACCGCCTCGTCCAAATTAACTGTCACATGGCCTTTACCCTAATCCGTTTTTGCATATTCGTACTTATATTGACATATGTCTTACGGTGTTGTCAACTGTGGAAGTTCCCTCAACTTCTCAAACAGTTGGATGATACCATAAGACAAACGCTCTCCGCTATTTTGAACACAAATTTCGATGACCGCGCATGGACTCAGGCAACGCTTCCAGTTAGGTTCGGTGGCCGGGGTGTTCGAAAGCCCTCTGACATATCGCTTCCGGCCTTCTTGTCCTCAGTCCACGCGAACCATAGTCTGATCTCCAAAATACTACATCACCCATCCTACTCCAATACAGTTCCCTTTCTGGACGAGACCAAGGACACCTGGATCGCAACTAGTGCTTGTAGCGAATTGCCTGACAATACTTTTTCCCAAAGGCTCTGGGACGAGCCACTCTGGAGACTGGTACGGAATAATCTTCTTAATTTGGACCTCCAAATTAAGAAGTGAGACCGTGTGAGAGAAGACGTCTCCAGTCCTGTGGAGCAGGCTCGCCTATTAGCTGCGGAGAAGTGGGAGTCGGGCCTTTGGCTACAAGCATTACCGTCACCCAATACGGGCACATTGCTGGATCGAACAGCTTTCCGGTTAGCCACTTCCCTGCGTCTTGGCACCCCCCACGCTGTGTTTGTGGTACAAACGTGGACAGCCTCGGACACCACGGGCTGTCCTGTCAACGAAGCGCCGGCCGCATCTCCCGACATTACTGCCTGAACGATCTCATCCGTCGGGCTCTTGTCACCGCCGGAGTGCCATCTGTGCTGGAACCCTCTGGTTTGACGCGCGACGATGGCAAGAGATCAGACAGTATGACCCTGGTCCCTTGGAGAGTGGGACGGACTCTTGTATGGGACGCTACTTGCGTCGATACACTTGCTCCGTCCCATGTCCAGGGCACCTCGAGTTCTGCAGGTGCGGCCGCCAATCAGGCGGAAAACCTCAAGCGGCGAAAATATGAGAACCTTAGTGGGGATCTCATATTTGAACCATTTGGGGTTGAAACCTAGGTACATGGGGTCTGGGTGCGCACAAACTTTTCAGAGAAATCTCCACAAAACTCATTGAGGCTACCCGAGACCCCAAAACCGGCACCTACCTGGCCCAGAGAATAAGTATCGCAATCCAGCGAGGAAACTCTTTAAGCCTTCTAGGTACTCTGCCTGGTGGGGACGACCTAGGAGATTTCTTTGTTTTGTAGCTTTTTAAGTTTTGGAGTAGTTATTATTTTTTTATTTTTTTAGTACTTACCTACTTTTATAGTTTGTAAATATTTTAAATAGATTTTAGTTAATTTTAGCTTTTAACAATATATTTTTTGCTTACCTAAAAAAAAAAATATGCATAAATATCATTATGCTTTTAGTAATTATGCGTAAAAAAATATGCTTAAAAATGTTATGCCAAATGAATATTATGCGAAACTACTATTAGGTCAAATTAAATTATGCCAAGTAAAATTATGACATATGATTTTATGCGAAAAAATAGGGAACATTCTTGTTTTATGGCTCCGTTTTATTTGTCTTAGAGCCGGCCATGACAATTTTCTTTTGAACATCAATGCCAAGCGTTTTGGAACAATTATTAGGTACAGAATGAACTTTAATTCCACGACAACATCTGTGAAATCACAGCTGTAAACCGAGACTTTCCCGGTAGATTCCACAGCATATTAGCCCCGTGCGCGCATTTTTGGCGCGCGGCCAGCTGTAGGCGCGCCCGCGCCGGAAGCTGGACGTTCTACAGAATTTGAATTCGAATACCAGCCAGCAACAACGTCGTCGACGCGACGGCGTCAACACAGCGCGTACGCAGATATGAAGATTTCTTCAGAAAACATTAAACTTATTGTATTATTAGAGAATATTTATCAATAGAGGAACTCCTCTAATAATAAAGTCATCTAGTTAAATCCGAATTTACGGCCAATAATTTGAAAACATAAAAATATGTTTATTATGATTGTCAATGAAAACTGCGTTGATTTCTGAAATATTTAAAGCAAGCTGATGAATCACTCTTTTAAGAGCCAGATCGTTCACAGTGTTATTACGTGACTCTTGCCAATATATTTTCGCGTGCGGTGCATTTCTGCTAAGGGTTTACGTTCCGTAACTATCACTTATATAAAATTATTTTTCTAAAGAGTTTTTAGCATGACTTATCTACATGAAAAGTCACAAGTATCTTCCTCTTATAGTTGTTGTCCTAGGGTAGGCTGTGGGACCAACTAATCAACCATTTTTCCGGCTGGACCGAATAAATACCATTGCCTCACAGAAAACCGGCATGCCTACGTTGTTTTTCCGGAGTACCACGGAGGCGGCGGCGGCGCAAGGGTGATATGACTTTTTAAGGACAGGGAACGCACTTGTAACTCCTGTAGTATTGCTGGTGAGAGTTGCTTACATCAGGCGATATTTACTGGTTCTATTTCATAAAAAAAACGTAAACAAATGACGATTCTACATGAAAATCTACTACCTAACTTACATTTTTCTCTACCAAACACGGTAACTGGACTGATTTAAAAAAATATCACCAGTAGAATCCAGCATTATCGCCTAAGAACATTGGTGATAGAATAAGCATACAGTTTTTGTATAAAACCTATATCGTGCGCCAGGGCGAAGCCGCGACACGTCGAGTAATGTTTATTTGACGCATATTCTTTCGAAATTCGAAACTTCAAAATTTTTGTAAGATGTTTAATTATATAATATTATGAGTTGAAAACCAATTTGATTTTGAATTTCTCGTTGCGAATTGCGACTTGCACATCGACTAAACTTCTAAGGCCCGTGCCGCGGCCGTGCGGGCGTGTATCGTGTACAAGCGTAGTGAGTTTACAATTGATATTTAGGCCCGGTAATTTGCGTTCGGTAATAAATCAGTGAACCAAACACTAGTTGACCGAATCGATTTCATACGAGTGAAATTGAACCAAGTAAACCGCGCAATCCGGGTTTTTTGATCGTTCGTTCGCGAACGACACATGCTTAATAAATAGCAATAGGCTAATAGATAATTGAGAGACTTTCGAGACTCTTGCTGCAAGACCAAGACCAAGACCAAGACTGGGAGCGTAATACCTAGAGCAAGACCAAGATCAGCTAAGTCTCGTCTCGTTCTTGCATTTGGGCAACACTAGTGCAGACACAACATAGTATACGTATTACGAATGTATGTGTCATATTCACAAATCCATTATTATCTTTCAGTGACTATAAATTTAGTTTTCATAAACGCCGCCACTGAAAGCTCACTTTCGCTGGAATTATATTTTGTCCCACGTCGTCGACAGCCAGGAGTCAGGACTCGGCGGAGTGCGGACCCGCTGACAAAAGCGCGGTTGAGAGATCGCTTTATGTTGTGGGTACTCGGGCGAGGCTGAATTATTGAAACAATAATTATATCTCTCATAATGGACATAAAACATCGGCCAAGGGCTTCTCAATACTATTGAAAAACAAAGCCCTTATGTTGATCCTTTGTTTGCTTTTCATGGAATTAGCTATATCATATATATATGATGTATCAATATCGACTGATCATTACTGTTATTTGCTGAAAACAGATCTGAGCCTTTAGTCAAGTAGCATTCGATAATTTTGACGGCGAAGTTCGAAATAAAAAATGTATAGGATTTGACACAAGTCATCGCTAAGTGACATGTCGCTTGCGATTCCTTATGTCAAATTCCATACATTTTGTTTTACATGAATGCATCTTGAATAAAGGCCCTGCTGTTACAAAATATTACGAAGGAAATGTTATAAAATTTTATGTGTAAGAGAATATAATTTATTGGAAAAATGACGTTTCGCGACATTAGAATTGAGTATTTTCCGACATGTAAAAATTAAGTTTTTAATTAGGTATTACGTATAAGGTATTAAGTACAACTTGAAAAAAGTAAAATGAATTAAGATTTTATGTCTAGTGTTATGTCTATGCATTTCGAAGTCACAAAAAGTTAAAATATTATTTTACGTGGTGTAAAAAACCTACATAATTTACTAATTATGTAAATCTTTTTATATTTGATGTAAGTAAACTTACATACACCAAATACAAAAAGATTTACTATGGCATATATGAACATAAACGCACAAACTTCGGAGATACCAGAATATTTGTACACATGGCACATTTCGTAGCAATAATGTTGCTACGAAATGTGCCATGTGTACAAATATACAAGTATAAGTAGCGTTTACGACTTTTGTATTGGGCGTTTTTACAAGATTCACAAAAAACCTCAAATAGTCCGCAGTACATTTGAAAATATTGATTTTTAGTTTAATTTAGTATATTTTTGTAAATTGTCTTATTTTTCAGAGCACTATTCATTTATGTAATAAAAATACAGGAAAATACCGTATTACGATTTGTACGATATCATAAATCGATCATAAAATTACAACACATCACACCTTGTTCAGTAAATGATTGAACGAACATTTTGTATAAATCTCCCCGTCGAAGCCGGCAAAAGTCAGGTGGAGCGATGTCCGCGAGTGAGTAACGTGTCGTGACAATTAGCGGCGACAGCTCGCAGCCGTCCCGCGTCGCGCGCGACATCCAACAACACGGCAGTTTCCTTCATTACAATCTCATTACAATTATCATGTAAATTGTTTACACCCAATATTTACGACTCTTTCCCAGGAACTCAAGCGTCAGTCTTGTTCTAACCCATGTGGCGTGGAAGAATTTTTCACGATTTTAGTTATTACTAGAGCTTTTACGACTAGTGTAAACATTTTACTTGACAAAATCAAGAAAGTACGTAAAGCAGTTTTGGTGTCTAAGCAGTCTTCAATCTTCATATATTACAAGAATATATTATGTTGGCGATTATACTGTCTGGCGTCTGCCATGGCCACCTTAGATCTACGCAAAATAATTACACGGTATTAAACTAAAACACAGGCTCAAGGTGTTTTCACTAATTTACGAACAACGTAGTCTAAGAGTCAGCTAATACAAAGGTGACATTAAAATTGCAACGGACGAGATTTATGCATACGATTTACGGATTTACATGCATGTAAAGTGTAACTCATGACCGTGAGGCGCGACCTCTGCGCTGAGTGCTGACCTCTCCCGCCGCCTGACCTGTATTCAGCTCAGGGTGCGACAATGACTCATTGTTTCAGGTCTTTCGTTCTTCATATTAATCGCGCCGTGTTTACGAGAATTCGCTTACTCCTAAAGCTCTATTAATCATAATGCGGGTATTGTGTATCTTAATATCCCATTGTCTTCGACAGTTATAAAGCTTCCATACTTCCAACAATATGGTATATACAAATTATTAATATGTTCTTGTCCACTCTCACAAAACAGTTTTGTTTTGTTTCTCAAGCTCAACAAACTGTAAAGAGCAGCACTTTCAATAACAACTGTGAGTGCTACAGACACTATAGGTGTTGCTTCCCCACAATATTTCTTAATGGTGCCATAACATGAAACTTTTCTTTACTAATAGCCTATCCATTGGGTCAAAATATAAGATCCCTACTATCTGCTGCTTCGCTTAGATAGTTTTATAGGATAAATCACCAATAGCTGCATACCCATTACCCACTAAAGGTGAAAGATCTATCACTTGAACCGCGATGGTATCTGTACCATTGCAATTATTTTTACATAGTTTTACTACGCAACTTGACATCTTTTTGCGATGTCTGCATCGCATTAATTTGCAATGAAATTGATTTACAGAATATCCTTTGAAATGGTGATGGAAATTATAACTTTATTTTTAGAGAATGTTAAACAAGACTTGATAATATTGTCTCTACATACTAAAGGGTTTTTCAACAGGTACGCTTAACCTTTGACTGCGCATAGTGGCTCTCTTAGTAAAGCTATAGCTGTAAAATTTAGCATGAATACAATATATTTAGTCGTGACAAGTATATAAATTATTAAAATTTGTCATAAAATTGTGCTCTATTCGCCTAACATTCCATGCATTGCGACATTTATGGCGTTTTAAAATAGAAATTGTAGCCTAGAATAAATGGTAAGGATATTACAAACAACAAGGCTCGATTACTATCTAAGAGGTTTTTCGATTACTCGGATTTTTCGTAAAATTGAGCCCCATTTATGTGAAAATGTTGGCAAAAACAACAGTGGAGTCTCGGCGACCATTTGATAAAAATATTTCCTATATTTAATGTCGTTGAATATCCTTTACAAATTACATTATTATGAAAAATTGTGGATACATTACTTTAACAGGTTGTTTTATTTTACTTCAAAGTTCGAGCGCCCTTATTGAAAAACCCTTTATAATAACAAAGAAAATAATCACGGTCGAGTCGTTTAGACGGGCGGCGCGGTGATAAGAAATCCCGCGTACCAAAAAGAAAGCAGAAATTTACATAATATTAATACTATTAAAACACATAATTCAGGGTTTCAAGGCAATAGCACTGTAGGCACAACTTACCTAGAACTATAAAGCACATTACGCAACTCATATTACGATTCACGGGTGGAAATTTTCAGTAAACGTGAGTCTGATAGACAAACGGTCTCGTGCGGGGAAACACACAACATAACTTCACGTGTTGCAAAAAGGGCGACGCAATATGGTTTATGGAACACCATTACACAAAGATATTATGTAATATTATTGTAATTGTCGCTAGATTCCTACATTCAATAACGGAACTTCGAGGCAATTTACACTCCTTAGGACTAGTTTACAAATTTGACATAAATTGGCTGTTTTTCGGTCGATTTTGCAACCAAATCCTACAAAACTAACAATTGACACAAATCTTTTTATCTGCAAAATGGTTTAAAACATTAAAAAAATATATGAAATTTAAATATAGTAAAAACAATTTTCCAGAACCTCTTCACCCAAAATTTACAAGAAGAGGTCGTGTTTAGGATCATTTTCTGCTCTTATGAGTTATGTATCTTATTTATTTATTTATTACACTTTATGCAACAAAGTTTAAATTTATTGTACAAAGGCGCGCTTAATGCTTATTTAGCTTGTTTAAAAATACCCGAAGATAGCGAAGATATTCATTTTCATTTTTCATCGTTCCTTTCGGCTGTTTCATGTTGTTGTATACCTATTATGTATGATATATCGCCATTAAGCGTCAGTTCACATAGAGACGCGACGCGGTGAGCGTTTTTTAAGATAGCGATTCAAAATTAAACTTTATTAGCTACCCAAAAATATAATAATATAATATAATCTGAATCTTAAAATTGGCTTAAAATTAATCCAACAAGATATTTGATTGGTCTCGCTCGCTCTACTAGATGACGCATTCCCTAACAAAAACAGCTTCGTAATTGCGGCAACTCATTATTGTAGTGTGTAAAGTGACAATTGACAAATTCTAGTGTGCGTGAAAAATTGTGATGCCAGCTCTTTTGCCCGATTTAATTGATTGATTTGATTTGATTTTTTTATGCTGTGGTCTATTAGATAAGTTATTATAAAGGTAGCTAAGAAAATACTTAAAAATTAACTTTTGCCCGCGGCTCCGCCCGCGTGAATACAGTATCCCACAGGAACACTGTACCTACTTTTAACTTTTTCCAGTTCCATGGGTAGAATCATAATAACTAGGTTAGATAAATGAAATAGGATATAATTTATTGTCATTGTATTTTATTATAATAAATTCACATCATAAAAATATTGGAACTTGGTTCTTGCATATGCGGCAACACTGAATGGCGTTTTGAGTTTATGTAATTTTGAAACTATACGATACCTACAGATGATATGTGATCGCAGTCTCTTTCTTATTTCTGGTCCAATTATTTTTACATAGTTTTACTACGCAACTTGACATCTTTTTTTTCGATTTTAACTAAAATAAAATATTCGGGATGTACACCTGTCATAAAGCTTTCAATATGACTTGCTCGGGTAAGCCGACGTCAGCTGAGTATTTATTGCAGTATTTAATAAGCACGTCAGCTCGGTCTGGTAGAGCGCCCAGCGAGACCAATGATTAGTATCTGGAAAAGGCAAAATTCTCAAAATTTTCACATGTTTTGCTTTTATGCATGAATTTGCGTGGAAATAAGGTTTATTTTATTTGAATTTGTTTTACAAAACTTTGCTGGATGGAAATTTCTGGATTTGTTTTACAAAACATTTCTTAAGAAATAACAGTCCGTATGCGGCCGCTGTCAAACAACACATTTTGCAAATGCGTCCTTCAGTAGAAACTAGAGGGATTCGATTCTCAAAATTTTTTGAGGGATGAGTAGGAAACTAACCATTTGCCTTTTAAGGGTCCCGTAATACTCAAGTAACCCTTATAGTTTCGCTCTACCCGTCCGTCTGTCCGCACTTTTAGCATATAAATGAATTAAAATTAGTATATTTAGAGTTTATGTATAGGTGTCGGTTTCGGCATCATAAAATAATATTAACTTTATTTTTTAGGGGTGGATCTCCATACATGTGAAGTAGGGATGAAAAATATTTTTCATTGTACCCCATCATATGAGATATCGTTAAATTTACTAAGTATATATAAATTTAGTTATCCTACGATTAGAGTTATCCGTTAGTTAACTTGAGTTAACTGGAGATTTCGTTTTCTTTACACCAGTTTAAGAAATAACCCCCGAATATTTTTGTCTTAAGTTTAAATATGGCCTGACTTTATACCTGGCAGTTAACTTACTGATGTCAGTGTGTGCATACAAACTCGACAGTGTAGAGTTTACATGGCACTGTACATGCTTGTACAACAAGTCTTCGAATGTCAAATATAAAATGAATACTCGTAATATTTCCTTCCCACTTGTGAAAATATTCATTGTTTTAAACAAATAGAGGTGAATATATATATTAGGATGGCCCAAAAACCGACAATTTTTTTTCGATCTCCCATGAAAAATTGTCGGAAAAAAAATATATAAAAAAAATGAAAAAAAAATATTGAAAAAAACTTTAGATACGAATAATAAGTAACTAAAAAAATAACGAAAAAGAATAAATATTTAGAACCTTTTATTAGAACGGAGAAGTAGGTAGTAAATATTTTTTAAGCACATACATTAAACTTGGGTCTAGAGGACCCCGAGAGTAGGTATATAGCTCACAGTCACACATACATGACCATAGGATAGCTAACCCATCGGTCTGTTGAAGACAACCATCGAAATTTTAACCCTGGAATAAGTATATCTGCCGAATAACAAACTCTAGTTTATCTCTCTCATGAAGAAATCGGCCATTAGTCGACCATTTTCGAGTAATTCAAAGAAAACCTGTTGCGCGTTTATAGTTACGGAACCCTCCTTATACATGTCCTGACATGCTTTTGATTAGGTTGGATTAGGTTTTTCTATTATTATAATTAGTGCAGATGTAAATTTTTTTTTTATGAAAATGATTGACCTGTAATACATTATACTGCCACATGATTATGTATCCTCGGTTCTAATGAATAAAAGAGGATAATAACTTTTTACGTTATATTATTTTGTCTTGGAAACTTATTCTCATTCGTATTTATTTATATTTAAAAAAAATTGAATGCAAGGTACACTGCAAACTTGTATGTTTTCTTAGAATGTGTTTACGCTTTTTGTTTATCTCTATTGAATGTGTAAATAATTCAAGTTATTAAGCTTTGTTAAGCAATGCGGTAACAGAATAACAAACGACTTGTTCCATAATGTTGAACTAATAGGACGTCTAAAATACAGGACAAATATCCAGTAGGAAATTTTCCACCCTCATAACCTTAGGTTCATTGTTTTCCTTCGTTAGCCCATTACAGAATAATTGGCAGAAATAATTTACTTAGACGGTGAACGACTTCAATACATATCTGCATCTTAGGGTTGTGAAACGTTTTAAGATTTATGCATAATATCACAAATCGCTATAAATGTCGTCATAGATTAAAGTAGAGCTTTCAACGGTCCGTTGCTACGCTTGTCTACGTTTGTGATTACGAGTTCGAATTGTTTTTCTGTAATTCTGAAGCTCTGGAGACATATTTAATTAATATCTTATGTTTTTTAAATTACAAAATTTATATATATTCTGGTAATATAGAATATTAATAGCAACTGCATTAGACAATTGTAGTATTTCGTGTTAAAAGATTTTCAGATTTAAGGAAAATTTTTAAATTATGTGAGAATGATAAATTAATTAAAATAATCAGTTAAGTAACTTTGTTTCTCTAAACAAATTATTAATCGATTATAATCAATAGGTATCTAACCATACATACGATGTGCATTGCTTTTCATAATTTATTTGTGTCGGCCAAGATACGTGAATACTTTACTTCAGCGAGCTAACTAATTACGATCCATCACATCGGCGCACACATCAGTCATCCCCGTAATTGTACTATCGTAAATTTGAACTCGATACGTACTTGACATGTCGACATATTTTAAAACGCAATTTGTTTCTTTGGGACAACCCTGAAATCCGTTTATAATGTCTGGTGTTTATATATAAAATCCTCTTGTCACAGTATTTGTTAGAGAACTCCTCCGAAACAGCTAGACCGATTTTTATGAAATTTTGATGGTGTCAAGTATGACAATAGCTTGTAAACTATTTTTTTATCCCTGAATGATACGTTTTTTAGATCATTTTAAGATTTGGTACTTATTACAAATTATACATTTAATGCTTCTCTAAACTCTTAATAAACTCTTCTAGCACCAACCCCCATTGTTTAATAGCGATATTAGTAAAGTGATAATCTTCAATACTCAGTGGTCGATAACTCTGATAATGTGTGTATTCTTTCACACATCGCCTGTAGATTGTAGGGGCAGTTGTAGGTGTAGGCAGTAGATATATTAGATGTAGGTGTAGATAGTTGATATGCAGGTGTAGGTGTAGACAGTAGATATATTAGATGTAGGTGTAGATACTTTATATGCAGGTGTAGGTGTAGGCAGTAGATATATTAGATGTAGGTGTAGATAGTTGATATGCAGGTGTAGGTGTAGGCAGTAGATATATCAGATGTAGGTGTAGATAGTTGATATGCAGGTGTAGGTGTAGGCAGTAGATATATTAGATGTAGGTGTAGATAGTTGATATGCAGGTGTAGTTGGTAGGTAGTAGGTATTATAATAATAAGTTACCCCACGCCACTGATGTACGCTTCACACCACGTCATTCTGGCCCCGTACACATCCATGTCCCAGGAACACAGAAAACCCGCGACTATCGGCTCAAGCACCAACGCGTAGAACCACTGAGCCACAGAGGTCGTCAAGGCCGGGGTCACCTAGTTTTAGTATAGTAAAAGGTAAGAATGTTGTCTAGTCTAACACCGACAACATTGAAACTGAACTGCATTCAGTTCCAACTCGATCTACATGACTTAAACGAACAGACTAATAGACACATTTTTTTACTGAAGATATCATTTAGTAATGTGTGGTTTAATTAGATTACTAATGCCAGGATTCTGATTTTTTGTCGGTAGTTTGTGCTATTTAATAGATAAACTACCTATAAAAACCTCAGAAACAGGGCTCAAGTTCGACATATAATTAGTAGTATTAATTATTATATACTAAGAAATAGGTAAATATAAATACACAACGAATGATAATTTTAGGTTTTTAACTTGTATCAATCCAATCCACAAAAGGGATGGTTATTACAAAGTATGCATATTATAAATTATATTTTTACTATAAATTATACAAAATTAAATTCTACCAAGAAGCATAAATTATAATAAGGAAATATGAAATTTTTAAAATGCCTAAAATATGACTTTGCCCAAAAATGAATTTAAGCGGGAAACACTTTAAAGTAGTCCACATTCACGGCTCGTTCTGGTGATCAAAGGAGATTAGTAATTATGTGCATAAAATGGCGCCTGTAAGATTATACGACTCAAACATAATCCGACACAAATTGTCGAAGTGCAGCGCGAAACGAATCGTATCATAATTTAAGAGCGTAGAGGCTAAAAATAAAGTTTTTAAATGTTGGTACTGTTTAATTTTAACTCAGTATAATAATAAATCAGTATAAATAAACGGACGAACTGTCGCCTACTATTTTCGTTTAGTGATTCAAGTGTCCGGCACGTGATAAATAATTTTCCAGGTATGCGGAGACCGCGCGATAATAATATGCGAAATTGCATAATATTTCAAGTAGCTATTATTTTATAGTAATTTGTAGCAAAGGCATGTCGCCATTCGAAAAATTTGTAGTGGTCGTTTTAGAATATATGTTTAGGTACTTATTGAGAATAATTCTCAATAAGTAGAAATTGCTTACCTATTATTTGTGGCTATAATTTTTCCATCTACATATTTTAGGAGACTTTGCAAAATTATAATCTCAAAGTTAATTATTTCAATTTGCATAAAAAGTAAATTAGTTTATTTTAACATTTACGCTGTCCGAATCACCAAAAGAAATCATAATTAACGCGAAAGATTATTAACAACAATTATAAAGTCGTTTACCTCGCTGCAGGTCGTTTCTCCGACTTCATCCCTGAGTTTAATCTAGCCGACTCAATTTGCCGACCTCCGCGCCGTGAGTCTCCTCGGTCGTACACCTCGCCATGTCACTCGGCACTTGCGATCATAATTATAATCTATGTATTATTATAATCAGTATTTTTTCGTAGCATAATTTTTATGCTACGAAAAGCACAAAGAGAGAAAAGCAGAAAGAGAGCCTCATTTCTTGAGGAGTAAATACATTACTATTGAAACCTACGCACGTCGCCTCAAAGTTACGACACAGAATATAAAAATCCTCTAAATATATTTTGATAAAATCTCAAGAATTTGAAAAATTTAGAACAGTATTAATGTATCATAAAATTCACGCACACAAACATGACTTAAGTAATTACCTTTATTATCCCTCTGAGGTCGTCATTTACAAATTCGTCTTCATTTTTCTCGGGAACACGACATTTTATTACAGCTTATAATAAGCGCATCGTGAAACAAATCGGCTTATTCTAAGGGTGTCAATGCACCACAATTATTATTATTTCCTCGTACTTTTACACATTCGTCTCGCACTAAATTATGTTAGGTATTATGTTTTATGCAGTCTAAACGGTCATCACGCCCGATGGGGCAATTGGGACCAAATCCTTCTCTAATAAACGTCAGGACTGAATTGTATTGATGTTCTTTGTTTGCGCTTCGGACTTCCTTATAGATATTGATAAATTGATTTGATAAAATCAATTTATTATTATCTATAATTTTTTGTAAATAATATTTTAAAATAAAATTTTAAAATTTTATTGATTTGATTAAATAAAAAAACTTTAAAAAGTATTTAAAGTAAATTTAATATTTATCACAAAAATATTTATCTGACCGAGATTCGAAAATTCCAAATTTCCAATCATCGCAAAAATTATACATAAACACACCCGATATTTAGCGGAACACAAAAAAAAGGCAATAATTAAAAAAATATGTTTTATTTTAGAATCTACTTACTACACTTCTTTTGTTATTTAAAGTTTCATTTGTTTTACTTAAAATGAGATCACATTAAGAACAGATTTTGCGAGTATTTGTGAAAAATGGTACATTTTTGAACTATTCATGTAACCGAGAAAAGTGAAAATTAATATTAAAATAACAATTAATTAAATTAGAAAAATGGTGATTAATATCGCGTATTTCCTCCACGTGCTCTTATTAAAGTTTCTACCCGTCCAGGCATACTGAGAATGATGTTATCGATGGTCTGCTGGGATAGTCTCCGCCATTCCTCAACTACGCCGATTCGCAGTTCACCCACGTTGGCAGGAGCTGAAATTCTGGACTTAACTTTTCTTTTCAGCAAATCCCAAACGTGCTCTATTGGGTTCATATCCGGTGATCTCGCCGGCCACTCAATAACAGTGATATTCATATTATTAAGATAAGCTTGAGTTACCCGAGCGGTATGCGGCCGAGCATTATCCTGCATAAAAACAAAATCGTCACCGATATATGGGGCAAACGGTAAGACATTTTCTTCTAAAACTTCTCTGATATAGCGGTCTGCAGTCAGACTCCCTCTGTCAATCACTACCAAGTCTGTACGAGCTCCCAAACAAATGCCCGCCCAAACCATTATTGATCCACCACCGTATGCAACTGTAGTTTCAAAATTTGTCTGAATGTATCGTTCTACGATGATTTACCTCGAGCCTTGGAGCCTTGGTGGGCACAAATGAACCCAAACCAGCTTCTTCGAACCTTCTTCGTACCGTACGCTCACTTACGGTTACACCCCGCACTGCTTCTAACTCATGTCGGGCTTGGACGGCCGTCAAACGGGGGTTCCTATGTACATGAAGCCGAATGAAACGATCATCCCTACTCGAAGTGCGTGTTTTTCTACCTTGTCCTGCACTTCTCACATAAGTACCGGTCTCCCTGAGCCGTTGGATACTGCGATGGATCGTTGAAACTGGTCGACGAAGATCTTTGGATATCACTCTGTAGGTTTGAACATTTCTTCGCATTTCGAGTGCCCTGGCAATCTCCGTTGGGGCTAAGTCAGGCATAATTCAGTCCCCAACTCCAAAAAGATACGCGATTAAAAAAAACTAACAAAAAACAGTATTCCAATGAAATTTTAAATCAAACTCAGAAGGAGGAAATACTCGAAGTTCGCTCCAGATAAGGTGTATTTGAGTAAAATTAAAACAATTGCATAAAATGTGATGTTCAGTTTTCTTAATTTGAAAATATTTCTTTTTAAATTAAATGACGTATAAACCAGCCAGCAACCATATATGATACTGATATCAAACCTTAATTTTATGTTCCGCTAAATATGCCGGTGTGTGTATTATGCATACCAAACTGTCAATCAGACTGACATAAGATTCGAAATTCTTGATATATATTGTTGCACGACGAAAGAAAAAACATAAGTATTGCTTAAAAATGCGCAATTTCTAAGTCATGAGACCTAGCTTGATCGATTTTTCTCCCCCAAAACTCCCTGCATACTAAGGCTCCGCTCCGTTTTACGTAGTTGTTAGAAAAATATGGATATGTATATACATGATTTTAATATATATGAACAGTTAATATATATGCTAAAGTAAGGCCAACGAGACGAGATAAAAAACGTAAATAAACGGACCGCTACTAAGTTGCATTATGAAAGTGAGTTAATATTATATCTGTCCTTATCACTCGTATGGAATAATGACGTCAGTTGGTCGACGACAGCTGTCGTAGCGTGTTTCGTGGTACAGGAAAGCGGCCAGTGCCGCAGTTGTCAACATTTGGTCCGCCAAACAATTGTGAACAAGTTCATTCCTGTTTGGATTGCGTTCGAAGTGATACATATTTTTTCGTCTCCGTATTTACTTGGTTTTTTGTTGTTATTATTCCGTTTCGGTTAGTTTTATTTTTGATTTTTGCTGTTATTGTGAGTTTAGTTGTTGATTTTAATTAGGGAATCACAGCCTGGCGGTAATAAAAGTCGAGGACAATTTTTATAGCAATATTGACAACATGATTGATAATACAATAGATAGTTTTATCATAAACACAGCTGACTCGGACTCTTCCGACGAATCATCTTTGTCTAGTACAGACGACAACGATTAAAATTCGAACTTTATAATAATTTATTCAAATAAAAATGTTTTCAACCCCTGAAAATTTGTTTACATTCTTTATCTCGTCTCGTTGGCCTTACTTTAGACAATAATAAATATTAATATCTACGTGAAAATTAATGAAAATCAGTTTTTTCAATATAAAAAATACAGACTAAACTTTTTTGGTATTTATATTATTAAATATTACATTTTTTAAAATAAATATTGAAGGAATGTATAATCAATAAGTCCGTTCTTTGTAGAAGTGTAAACGAAACGTTATTTTATTCGTTCTTTGTCGTGTAGATGACGCTTAAAAGTTGAGTAAGTGATCTCAATAACGGTAACAACTGATACGGTCTTGAGATCATACTATGAATTACAGACCATCTTGAGAAGCTAATCGTTATTTGAGACCGTCTCAGCCAAGAAATACCTTGAGAACGAGTTTGGGAACGGTTTATTAATACGGACCTAAATTTCATGGTAATACTTGTAGCCGTTGCCGAGATTCCGATTTATATACAAGATTGTCTCGTTTAAAGTTTAAGATAGATATGTTCAGTTAAAAAATGTTAGAGCTCTGACAAGCACCTATCGTAACAAACTTACGTAACTCGGACTCCTTATTGAATGTCAGTTAAACATGCCTCAGCCTTCTACAGAGCAGTATATTGCGCTACGCCTCTACAAAGCTACGTCGTTTTTCTCCGCCTACGGCCAGCGGAGAATCTCAAGCACTCGGCAGATGACGGGGTGTACTGTACTTATTACTGCGGGGGTAGATATTAACTGAAAGCATTTAGCTTTTAAGGGATTGTATGGAATTACTGTTTAACTAATTTGAATTTAAACTCCATCCAAACAGTCGGTGGCAAGGTTTTATGGATAACTAGATTTTTTCCGTAACTTTGTCCGCGTGAGCTACCGTTATTTTGGTTTCAGTTCTTAGGAAGTTTCCTACATAATATAAACATTGGTAAATTTTTTACCGAGGTGTAAAAACATACACAAACTCACATACCTAAAACATAATTAGATTTTGATCGATCGAAACTATATTTAGCCGATCTGGACGTCATTAATAGCGGTAATTACCAACAGTAATGATGCAAGCGTTATGGATGAGTGCTCAACGACGCCGCCAGCTACCGCAAACATCATCAAGTGTGGCAATCAATGATTTAAAAGGAAGGATAGGGCCTTGTGAATATTTTACATACAACTTCTTCATACGAGAAACCTGACTTACTTTTCTCAATGTCAAGTCAACCCAGGTGCCTCATTGCGGCACTCTCGTTGGGTTCGTTTTTACTCGTGACACGCCTCGTCAAGTATAAGTAAATTGCGGTGGTCAGCGACAGCGCCGCGCTCGCTGTACAATTTCATAAAAATTATACAACGTCATCCCTACAATAAATATTGATGCTTTTAAGCTAATTTTATTTTGCATGCTTTTATCGAAAACCATATTAGATTAAAATATTCATTATTGCATAGCTATTTTTAGTTATACCTAATATGTAGAAAGTAGATGTAGCCATACGCTGGCTCAGAGTATAGTCTGTATAATATGTATACTAGATGTAGCCCACGACATCGTGAGCACAAAAACAATATCCCACAGGAACCGTACTTTGCCGCTATAAAAGTAGCCTATGTCATTCCCCGTGGTATAATCTACAGGGTTATAGGTAAAGTCGATGTTGATCCTTTAAGGGATCGCAACTTGTAGTTTCGATCGTTTTCAATATTTTCTTCAATGAAAACCATATTCCAAAATTAATATTTTAAGAAATTTTGGAATTTTAAAATAAATCGTATTAGAAGATTGAAAAATAATAATAAAATACAATTTCTATTTTTTTTTATTTGAGGCATAAAAATAATAACCACCCAAAATATAACCACCTTAAAATGATATGTCAGCTACTCTGCAGATGTATAGGAAAACATCTACGTTTAATCAGCTATTTAACAAGGTTTAACAATACAAGATAAGTATTTTTAGAATTTCCATAAATTTATATAAACGCAAAATAATAATCATTTCTGAGTAGCAAGCAGTATAAACACAACTGAGAATTATTAATATCTCCTAAAGTTTTGTTTATTATATCATTTTAATTTCCAGCTACTTCATTTATAAAATTTATTTTCGTCACGCATTAGCCAATAGCGCGTGACAATTTTGGGAACCGCGCGCAAATCCGGTCAATAGTAAACGGAATTATGCGTAGTTCCGCTATATACATAATTGGATAGAAACGTCAGCAATCGCGCCCGGACCCTGTACCCACTGAGGACCAGTACTTACTAACTTGAAAATGTATGTCAGGTTAGTAATGTCAACCCCAATTAGAACGATATTGTATCTTTTATCAACTGGTGAACAAAAATGTACACTAGCATTAAAATCATCTTCTTGTGTGCTGGATCAGAACGTTAAATGATTGCATCAACATCAGTTTTGGGGACAATAAGTGACTATCATTATAGGATAATCTTCTTACCACCACTTTCCCGGAAATTTCCAGTGCACATTATATATAGCATGTATTTACGTGCCTTACAGTAAATAAATTGAGCTCAAAGTCAATATTAGTTCAGCATCAAGAGTCGATAATGTCGAGTACGACGCAGCTGCATTTCCCGGAAGTCGCGTGTTGCTGTCGCTCGCAACCAATCTCACCTTCAACTTCGACAATCGCCATTAATGTGATTTGCCTCCCATCGTTTCCTATTGCATTAGTTTTCATAATTTATTTCGGAATGCGAGTGTTAATATAGAACAAAATAAATCAAGTTCTGAGCGAAAATTCGTAAGATTTATTTTCGGTTATTTACGATCATTTCTTGAGTTATGGAGAGAGAAAGAGTATGTTAATATGAAAAGACAAAGATATGCCAACAACAAAGATAGCTTTAGCTTATAAGGTAAGGTATACCTAGTTAAGTTGGAACAGAGTTAGAATTTTTAAAAAGTTTAATAGGTATATTTTTATATTAACTAGAAAGGGCTTCAATCTAATTTGTGTGCGAATTTCGACTTTCTTATTGAACTAACGTCACAAGTTCTTTGACGGTACAGAGAGTAAGATGTGAACCCTTTTGTCTTTCATCTTATAATGTTTGTTTTTAAAAAGTTTAATAGGTATATTTTTATATTAACTAGAAAGGGCTTCAATCTAATTTGTGTGCGAATTTCGACTTTCTTATTGAACTAACGTCACAAGTTCTTTGACGGTACAGAGAGTAAGATGTGAACCCTTTTGTCTTTCATCTTATAATGTTTGTTTTTAAAAAGTTTAATAGGTATATTTTTATATTAACTAGAAAGGGCTTCAATCTAATTTGTGTGCGAATTTCGACTTTCTTATTGAACTAACGTCACAAGTTCTTTGACGGTACAGAGAGTAAGATGTGAACCCTTTTGTCTTTCATCTTATAATGTTTGTTTTTAAAAAGTTTAATAGGTATATTTTTATATTAACTAGAAAGGGCTTCAATCTAATTTGTGTGCGAATTTCGACTTTCTTATTGAACTAACGTCACAAGTGCTTTGACGGTACAGAGAGTAAGATGTGAACCCTTTTGTTTTAAAATACCTAACAAAGAATTGTACGTTTTAAATAATAATATAATACACATAGGTACAAATTATGTTCTACATATAATAATCCATTTCATTCTTTTAATTTCAAAATAACTTTTTTTTAACTGAATAGTGAAGGGTCGAATCATATTTTTCCAACCAAATCATGTTTTTTTATGTAAAAAATGATGTACTTAATTGAAATGATTCGATGTGAATTTGCTTCTGTTACCAGAAAGAAGGGGATGGGATAATCGCTCAACTTTTATCTGTTTACTTCACAAACGACACGTTTCGGATACACGTGGGACTGCCACGACTGCTAAACTTACAAGGACTGGATCGCAATATACCTAACAGAAACCTACATTGTTTTACCTAAATGCAGTTGCACTTTTAATGAGAAAGTTGCATCATTATGAAAAACTTCTGCTTAATTTTGTTACTAGGTATAAAATATTTATTTAAAAAAGCAAGCCATTTTAAAATTCGAAATTAATTTAGATACTGAAAATATTTGAATATGATGGAGTATCAATTGCAATAAGAAAAGTGAGGCCTCTGTGGTGTTGTTGATTTCGATACAAGTAACAAGAATAAAATTGAATCATACCTAGACTATATCCTAAACAAAAATTCATTTTAATTAAGAAATAGTTCATGTCACACTTTCCTAATGCGTTGATATAATGTATCAAACCTTATTTGTGTCCACAAGAACTAGAACATAATACTTCGCAACAATTAGGTCATTAGGATCGGATTAAGAGAACCTGGTCAGCTGTCTTGTTGCAAACGCGAGATCAACGCTCCCATTGTGTCAGATAGTAGTGACAGAGAATTAGGCAAAAATTCCACCGATATTTTTGTATGAAAAGCGCTCGGAGGACGAGAAAATCCGCCGCGAGCCAGCTTTATATAAAGACTTTGTACGACTGCGCGCCGTTCAGTCGTTCTCTGGAGCTTACTGGACGCACGTCGCTCTCTAGTCTATGACAATCTAGTCGGCTTCACTTGTTTTGACAATTTTCTACTGTATTGCTCTATTGTTCTTAGTTGTGATAAACGTTAGTGTTGTGTTGAGACTATCAGTGCTTCGAGATAATCGGGCCCCACCATTTTTTGATCATTTCAAAAAGGTTAGTTTTTAATGATTTATTATTCATTAAAAAGTACCGATATATTTTTTTTAAATATATTGTACACTAAAGTACAAGATTATATTGTATTTTATTTTATATGGCCACTGTAACATTTTTTTTTTCGTCATGCTTTTCCATTTAACATATTTTAAACCCATATTATTAGATACAGCTGTTTTAATAAATTAACATTAAGTAATCTCATCTCTTATAGAAGTAAGCGTATTGTTACTCATATTTTATAGGAACCACATCTTTACTGTAAAATATGGGAACTGACCTAAAATGTACCCGAAACATAATGAACCAGTAATTTGGAATGCACTAGTGAATAGAGTGTAAACTTCCTAAACCGAGCAATTCACGTTTGAAAACAGCTCACGGGCACTCGGTGTAGAGATTTATGTCAATATTACTAAAACTTGTATCGGAAAATTTCTGAATGCGAAAACTACACCTTTCAGCGCTGAAATGTACCTTTGAATAAACATCTGTGCAATGTAAACGATAAACATTTTCAATGTGACGGAGTATATAGTTTTTGTTAAACATAATATTATTATTGTACTACATTAGTTTAATTTCTGAATTTCAAAAAATTCTGAAAATAAACCGATGTGCGCCACAGCGTGAATAATTTTTAACGTAATAACGTCTTATAAATCGATGAACTCCGGCTGCACGCACGAAATATTGTCACGTTCCGCCTGATTGTCACGTTCCGCCTGAGTCGAGCGTGCAAGCTATAGCGCGAAACTAGCGATAGAGAGGCACGATTGGCCTAAGAGTTCGGCCTGTGTTGACATTATCACGTAAAATTATCGTCCGTAAACCGACTTACCTAATATTCAGGATTTACATAGCGTTTTTCAGTTTACTGAAGTGATGTGCGTTTACCTTGTTTAAACAGACCGGAGTTTTAATCATAACATTTTATTTCCGGTATAGAATAGAACAAATATTTCGTATGCAACTTTCGGACTGAAATAATATTCTGTATGGCGTCTTTAGAGTATAATATAAAAAATATTATATAATATATTATATATATATATAAATAGTATAGTAGCCCAAGGAGGAACAATTGACAAATACGTACTCGTAACATTATGAAATGTCAATTGTATGGGCGCTGTCATAATTCCAATTCTCTTTCGAAAACGGTACGTTGTTGTTGTAAGTTGTATGTTGTCAATTGTTCTTGCTAACACCACGGGATTTCTCGCAGCTAGAATGCCTAATAATTAATAGTTAAGATATTAATGCTATAAACCGATTAATAAATGTATAGAGCATTGACATCTCATGATGATGGGATGACGTTGACATGTGACCGGACGCTAATCGCGGCTTATGACGACCGGCGATAGAAGGATAAACACGCTCAATGTATTCCAGAATATCTGTCTGTTTATATTCCACGTGCTGATGTATACAGAAGTCAATTAGAATAATATTCCATCAACTGCTAAATAAAATACCTTTACTTACCTACCTGGGTAATTTTTGCCTTTTGGGGACCTGTCCTTTCATCTTTCTAGCACAAGACGTTTGGAAGGTAAGCCGAAGACGGACGGACGGACGGACATGACGAAATTTTAAGAGTTCTAACCTTAAAGAGAATAAAGTAGGTATATCTACTTTTATTAAATATTTGCTTATATGAAATGAAACAAACTGAAATGAAGTGACTCAGAACATTGTGCAATTCATAACTCGGTGAAAATTTATAGGTAGGCTTAAAATATAGGCCAAGTTCGCGAACCGGTGCCGCGACCGTGCCTGCTGATTTACACAACGTGTTTGTGGAACTTCTCATTTGATTCAACTTCAAAGTTTATCCCTACATGTTCGTGTTTTCTTACGCTGCAGGCGACGGATAATACCTTCTTTGATGTTTCGTAGAATCAGATATTTGAAAATTTGAGGATTACGATTACCGCTAATAAGGCTAAGTCAAACATAAATTCCTTTGCTTGTAATTTCTTTGAAATGTAATTTATTAGTTTATATAAACCTTTTATTCTTTTAAGAATACCATTTATGATTTTGATTCAATACAATACAATTTTCGATTACAGGCAGAAAGCGAAATTGATTAAATTATACTTACCTAGTACTTAACAACTGGGAAAATATACTGCCCATTTAAATGAGGTTCATGAAATACCTACCTGTCAGGAGATTTACCTATTGATTCATTTTAAGGTTTTACTTATTTTAAAATTTTGTAAAATTCAATTAGTGTTGCGGCTATTTTTAAAAGGTTATTTTAATAGCGTTTAACCTCCAATATTTTCGTAAACCTAAAAATTTGTTTCGTAAGCGATGATTTAAACAATCGTCGTGATCTGAAAGTGTCTGTCAGGTGCATTTTTTTAAAGTGGGTCAAGTGTTTTAAGTGTATTAACCCCATCTAAATATACAGTAACTATGTGGTAGGTATATAAGGACGAATATTTTCATGTGAACTTCGGCATCTTTGAAAGAAACTGAAAAAACTAACTTTCAGCGGCTGCCAAAAGAGCGCTGAGTAAATTGTAGGTAACATTTATTTCGATACATATTATGTGACTTAGTAAGCTTTGAGTACAAAATTTTTTTTCTCTCAATTACACTAGTTTTAAAATAATTGTTATTCTTACAGTCCATAAGGCATTCACCTCGCTAAATATAAAGGCGATCTGCTCTTATTAGTTAGACGTTGATGTATTGATGCATCGATGTAATGTTTATTGATTTTGTAAAACGGTTTTCTAATTTCTGATCGCTTTTTATTGATTATTAGATTAAATATTAATTTATTTTCAGGAATATGTTATAAGTTGTAGAAGAAAATAATTACTAACCATGTTGTTAATTGTTCCATCATTAATAATAATATTATCTTTATCTAAAAATTGTCTCTAGCAATAAGTGAGTTTTGACCACTAAGAGCTCAGTTGAAAATGTTTTGTTCAAAATATCGTCGATCGTTAATTAGATGTTACCTACTTTACATTTATAAAATTCATACCATTCAGTACCTACCTATATTTTGAGAAATAAGTAGATTTTATATTTACTCCAATTCAATTAAGTAGTATCTAATATCTACTGAAGCTTCAGATTCTATGTTTGGTCTATTTGGGGCAAAAAGGTAATTCAAAGTTGAAAGTAGGTACTGCGAACTGTAGTTTTGTTTCAGCTCAAATATAGGTTTATTGCTCGGGTTGTTTGTTATCTTTGTCTGAAAAATTGTGTGAACGGGACGGTAACATTCGCAATAACAAATCATCTTTGATGTGTACGATACTTGGATAACATTGTTATAGCATTTGTGGAGCAAAATTACATAACTGAATTAGGTACATGGCGTAACACATTCAGGTCAGGTTCTAAAAATTCTTTGAAGAGTGCCCACATTTTTATTGTTTTTTAGATTTGATGAAACGTAAATCTTGGTTGTAGTTTTTCTTATAATTGTTGAATGGTTTTTTGAAATGCGCGTTCAATCATTATATTACTTTTAATTAGTGTTGTCCTGATGGCAACCACATGGCAACTTGTGTCACCGCTGGTCGTTTAAAATATTTTTCAATACTTTTTTTTTTTGTTTTTTTTTTAAAGATTCCCTAAATTTAAATAACTTAATTATTTTATTACCTCGACTATTTAACTTCAAAAATAATATTTGAACATCGATCTTTTTGAAGGTCAATGTTGTTTTGCCGCCCACAGGCGCGGTTCGTCTCTTTTGTATATATAAAATATGTCACAGATAATATCCCACGCTTAAACTCTTCTTTCATATAAAATTAATTGGCGTCCAGGACAAACGGCTAGTGATGTATGACTGTGCTTTGCCGAAATATTAGTAAATTATAATATTTACAATGAAATATAATATATTTGCTTTATATTTGAAAAGCTATTTGAAACTAATTAGTGAGGAATACATTTTTAGAAATAGATAGGTACTGTACATAAGCAGAAACTCTTTGATTCTAAAGATTATCATATAACAAACTTTATCTCCCAAGAATTTAAAATTAAAACTACATTTTAGCACTTTTTATTGACCTTTACAGAGAGTTAAACATAGTAGGCGTGAAATTGTGTGGGCACAAGCGTTTAGCGTAAAAACTGAATAGCCTAAGGGCGGCAATGTGTTAAGCGTCCAGCCTGCAAATCAAAAAAAAAAAGTTTTGCCTACAAGTCCGCGGCCTTGGAGTTAGATATAATAGACAAAATTTACACATTTTTATTGCGTATCTAAGGGGCAAAAGAACCCTAAAAATTGAAACTAAAAATATAAATATGAATTATGGTCGAATTTCAAACCCAGGGCGATCTCTAGTACTTTTTAAATTCTCTTCCTTCATAGAGAAAGTTACTCTCCTTCTTTTACCTACTAGATTAACGGGCATTTCAGAGAGTGGTATCGCAATTCGCAATGTTAAGGTAACAGTGCATGAGATTTTGGTTCAACGCTTTGTAGAACGATTCAAAAATAAAGAACATACGTATTTGTGGATACAATTATTATTAACACTACAACACTGACTTACAAACAAACCTTTAAAAATAATCGAATATTGAAGATGCTGCTTATAAAATAAAATTATTATAATCAAAATCGTGCTTAAACAATTGAATACAAAGTATATAAAAAGTAGGAAAGTATTTCAAGTCTAATTTCGTAGTTAATTGTTAAAGCCCAATTTTGTTGTCATTCGGTTGCTGTCCGAATATAGCAGGCGTGATCACGCAGTTATACAGCGGCACGTGCGAGCTCCACCTGACTGGTTTTATTGGGTCTGTAATATTTCTCCTTGTAAGTTGTTTACCGATGTCAGGTGTCGACGCGGACGTTAGCCCCCGAAGCTTTTGACGATGGCACGTTTAGTATGCAACCAAAGTTTAGAATTATTGTGTCAATATAAAACTTTTAACGATTAGGTAGTAGACAAACTTCAATTATACTACAGAGCGAATACTACAAAGCGAAAAAATTAAAGCTTATTTGAAATCTAAATTTTACATAATATTATGCAATTCTATAACAAGGTAAGACGATTTTTAACTTTACTTCAACTTGAATAGTATTAAAAAATGCTATTCTCAGTCTGAAAGAAAATTTACATAATAATTAAATACTATAATTAATTAATAAAATCCATGCTTTTTAAAATAATTTAAACTATGCTACGTCATAGAGGATTCTTTTGGCAGCGGCCAGGCCTTTTCAGCGATAAAACTCCGAATATTGGCGCCAAACATAAATAAAGCTTGACATTCTTGTCGCGACGAATTCGCCGCCGCCGGCCACCATCCGACGCCGGCGACGACAGTTTTTTTTCTTGTGAATTATTTGACTCGCCTACCTAATAATAAACTAAGAATTCCACAAATTACAATTTTTTTTAAAAATACAACAAAATGCTATTGGCGCCAATCTCGAGTACCAACAAAATTTTCATTTCGCAAAAAAATCCTAAAATTTTGAGATGTGAAATGTTGAAAATGTGATGACAAAAAAGATGTTTGTTTTCGCAACAATGTGGTTTTTAGGTGTTACATACATCATACTAGATATTTACTCAAACTTAAATTGATTGTCTATCTTGAAAGCTTTGAATGAAGTCTGGTAATGTTGTAGCTTATAAGTTTATTTAATTAAAAATAGATTACTGGAGAACATATTTTATCTTTCATTCAAATGAAGATTATGAATCGTATAGTATCGCTGTACGGTTATTCAACTGCCGCGCTGTACGGAATGACTGACGCAGAACATCTGATCCTATAAATATATTGCATACTTCCCAGATGTTACTGTCGTTTTTCAGACCAGTCAACATCTTAAAAATGTAACCTGCAACATAGGCCGTATATAATACTCAAATTAAAAACGATATCAGTTGAAGTAGCACATCAAACTTTTGATTATATCCTACGAGTAGGTACATTATCCTTATCCACCAGTATCTTAATAGGGTATTTATTATATTAGGATGTTTATAGTCTATTATACTAAAACGATCCATAACGATGTCAAAAAACATAAGAGCCCATAACATATTTGCTAACATAGCGACTATTTCCGAGAATAATTTTTCTCTGCTACTACCGGTAGTACAGAAATATATGTTAACTGTTATTCAATAATTAATCTTATCTGGAATAGACGTTGTATATTACAACTATTTCTTTATTTATTTAAGCAATATTATTTCAAGTACAACAAATTTTCCTCAGCTAATATCAATAGGACTTATTTTTTTTACTTAAAACGTGAGCCAAAACCCACAATAGTTTTTCGCAGATCTAAAATAGCATGACAAATCTCGGGACAGCTGATGAAACTGACGCGCGGCATACTAGGTACGAACCGGAAGAGCGTCGACTCTTCTGCCAATACTAAATCCGTAAATTATAATTTCTGTAGCTGATCAGCATGAATAGCGCGTAGAGATTCATCATATAAAACAAATCTACATCACGATCTCTAAAGTGCGGTCGCGGAGCATATAGAGTTACGTACATTGACCTATCGCCACTTGTCTGGTTCACTCGCGCACGAATATATTGCTATCGCGCTCCTATCGCGTACCTGTGTAAACGCGATAGCAATATATTAGTGCGCGAGTGAAAGACACAAGTGGCGATAGGTCAATGTACGAAATTCTACATGCTCCGTGACCGCATTTTAGTATAAACTGATAACCTACGCATATAACGTCGTAAACAAAAGATTATGCGGCCTAGTGTTTACGTCGGCTAACAAGTTTGTACGCACAATAAGTGAATGATATTCGCAACTGTTACCGCATCTTATATTTAGCGGTCGGTGATGCCAAAAAACTACGTCTCCTCTGTTTTGAATGTTTTAAAGTTTTGCATTGAAATGTTTTTTTTGTTTCAGAATTCGTCAGTCGGTACAATGAAGGAGGAACGGAGCAGTCCGCAGCGTGTTCGCATCGCCGTTATTGGCAGCTCCAGAGTCGGCAAATCCGGTAAGCTACAATAACATAATCTAATACAGTATTCACATTATAATTCTATTATGGCTGAAAGCTAGCATCATTTCCGTCAGAGAAACGTGTTGCGTATTTACTAACTATGGTTGCCTGGAAGAAACTGCTTCAGAAGTAAGGCCGTGAATTTGGACTTTTTTATTCAGCTTCTACTTTATGTAATTTTTTTATTTTGGAGCCATATAAAAATATTGGGTAAAGGTGACAAAAATGTAGAGCACTTAAAAACTATTAAATTATAAAAAATTTACAACAATATCATTTTAAGCTTAAATAATATTTAAAAGAAGGCAAATAAAACACAATTTATAAATAATAAAAAATATTCTATCGCGAGTTTTAAGCTCTGTTTAATAAACTCTCTAAGAGCAACGAGCTTTTAGCGCCGGTAAATATTTTACTATTGAATAACTTTTTTGTAGGTAATAAAAAACTAAAATCCACCATTATAACTGACCTAAATATTACACGTCCATCATAAATTAAAATAACACATCACAGTCAATCTGAGAATTGTTCAACCTAGATTCCAGTTAGATAAGTGTTTACGTTTCCAAGTGTAATTGGAGTAACAAGAAAACAACATAATGGTATTGTTTTGATTTTGAGCAAGTTATGTTATTACATAGAGCTGATAGCAAATATCTACCTAAGAAATATAACAAATATTTCTGTTTCCTGGCCGCAATAACTTATTACGTTAGATAGTTTATTTTATCAATAAAAGTTTACCTCGATGAAATCGAATACCATATTGTTATGATTCGTTTTTCATTGATAGAATAATATTTGTAATACATTTTAACATAAAGTGCAACCCACTGACCTAGTCTTCGTAATAAAGAACGAAGCCCATGAAGCAATATTTTCTTCTACTCTTATTTATGGCATAATAGTTAGATATTATATTATAATTCATACCAATATGTATGATACCTACTTTGAATAAAATAGGCAGGTACGTACTTAGATATTGTCTACTACTAGCTAGGTATTTTTAGGGTTCTGTACCCGAATGGTAAAAACGGGACCCTGTTACTGAGACTTCGCTGTCCGTCTGTCTGTCTGTCCATCTGTTACCAGGCCACATCTCCTTAACCGTGATAGCTAGACTGTCGAAATTTTTACAGATGATATATTTCTGTTGCCGCTATAACAACAACTATTAAAACAGAATAATACCCATACCACAAACATTTTTTTTTGGCCGCTTTTTACGGAACCCTACATGAGCGACTCTGACTCGCACTTGTTTAAATTATTTAAATTGTTGTCAAATTAAAATTATTGCTTATTGCGCTTTTGTCTTTGCAGCTCTCATCGTTCGCTACCTAACCAGAAGATACATAGGAGAATATCATTCTAATACAGGTTGGTATATGTTTAATGTTTATCTTTATATTATTATTATTAAATGACATTGGGAGTTTTTACCCCCGTTTTGAAAAGTCACGCCCAAAATAGGTACTATTAGATTGTACAATTTTCATTTACCATCCGCGCCGGCCGTTAGCGTGACTGTAAACCCTGCTATATAATCCACCGTATCTTTTATTATGAAATTCTTCTGAAAGCCACCTCCTGCAGATATGCGACCTATGCCGTTGTAATCCAGGTGTAAATACGCTTGCATTATATGTAAATTATTTTATTATTAGTGGCCGTGGGTAATTGTTTCATATTAAAGTGCTTTGAGTTGGACGCCGGACGCAAGAGACGAATAACATAAGTGACGTGCCCTATTTACGCTATCTTCGTTTGTTACTCAAAGCCAATTACTCTAATTAGTAAAATCACGCAAAATTTGTCCCCCATTTTACAAATATTTGAATTTCTTGTTTTAGATCTCCTGTACCGGCAAACAGTGCCAATAAATGGCACCTCAATAGAATTAGAAGTAATTGATGTATCTGGATCAAGCTTAGACAATTTTCCAGCAGAACAGGTAAGAAATACGCATACAAAATAATGTTGCAACTTTTACTCCTTATCATCAGCAAAGAAGAAAATAATTCTTGAAATTTATATCAGTTCAGACTAAGTTCACGTACCTATTAAGTATAACTATATATTTTTAACCTATATTCTAAGGCGAAAAGAAAATATATAAAACTGATAAGTAAATATAGTTATATATAGCCGTCGTAAAATATGATGATTCGTAGCATATCCATATTAGGTCACCAAACACTGGATCGTCTTTGTTGCCATGCGGTTCTCATACTACAAAGCAACATGATTTGATACATATTTGCCCGACTACCCCAAAATAAGGGATTTTGCCATGTATGTAGATTTGTATGTTCTATCGTAGCGTAATAGATTCGTAATAACGGCCTATATAGTTTACGTAGTCGGGTTATAAGTTTTTATTAACTTTTTTCTTATATACAACAAGACAAGCATGCAAGCTTTATCTTTTCATTTTGCCTTTAAAATTTAATAGGCCCAGTGTTCTAGTTTATTTTACGTACGACGACGACGTGTACAGAGTACATGTGGCAGAAGTGAAACTTCATTCATCATTTAAAATTTAAAAATACTCTCATCGTGCCTAAAATACTTCACTTCAAAAAAGAATAGAAAAGTTTAAATACATAAACATCTAGCGCAGTTTGTGTATTGAGATTTGAACCGTACAATGGAAAGTTAAGTTGTTATGTAAGAAGTATAAGTAGCTTCCCACATATGGCGTTATATCTAGAATCATGGCGTGACATGACGCGACCTTGAAATTTCACTCTCAACGCCGCTAATGAAGTTTCACTTCAATAATGAAATGTAATTGAGAGCAAGGAGCTAAAACTAGGTTGATGCCGTACTTTTTGAGCCCATGTTTCGTTTATTTAAATGTATCTTTGCTACGAGTATCAAAAATATGTAGTGGCCTTTGGCAGACGCTACTTAAATATTAAAATATAAAAGGATAGACCTGAAGGTTAAATAACAATACAACATTGTTAAGACTTTAAGTGGGTAGCGCTTTATGATCAGCAGTTACTTTAAATAGATGCTACGTAGTAGGGTCGAGAGCTCGCCTTTAAGTCTAGGAAATGGTATCTGCAGTGAACGTAATAAATTTTCGTTAATCTCGCTGCTCCATATTTGTTTGCAAGAGTGAAATGGAAAAAGTATAATTGACTTACCGAGTACAGTCATTAGTATACGACACAGTTACACATAAATCACAAACACATTACGCGCTCGGTACTGGATGTCTGGAAGCTATCAAAATTATATGGACCCTTCCGTGTTACAGCGGATTAAAAGAAGATCGAATGTTCGGACAAGTAGGTTAATAGTAGATTGTAGTAGATATACTGGACGAGTGCGCTCCAGTGACCCGCCCGTGAGTCACAGTGTCTACAGCCACACACAAGCTTGCTTCATGCTGACATGTGTATGTCTACGCTGTAATGTTTTGCTGTAACAAATTTATTTCGGCTTATTCATGTTTTGTATTTTCGTAACGATTCATTTTCTGAACCAGGAAACTTCTAACAAAGAGCTCGTTGATACTTACAAACTGTTAATTTGTGAATTTGTTTTCGTAGACATATTTTGTAAAATATAGGCATCGTCGGTTATTGTAATATTTAACTCGAGCGTAATAAAAACATGTTTAATGCACGCGCACTGGGTGTTTCACGGACAAAGTCGTCGATAAGGCATTCGCTTGCTTTAATCAATTCCCTATAAGTGCTTCCGTATTATGGTAGCTTAAGCCGAGGTTATTAATAATATGTTACACAATGTATCGCATTAATATTGTGACGAAAATACCAGTAGAGGCTTATTAAATAATTAACATTGACCACTAACGCCGATAGCTACGACACACCGTAGTCCGCTACGAAAGCTTTTCGGGGCAATGGTAATTTCATTGTTAATATTTTTGTTACAGATTCAATGGGCCGACGCGTGTCTGCTCGTGTACTCGGTGACGGATAGGAGCAGTTTTGAGTACGCGGTGGACATCCTGAACACGCTTAAGGCGTCGTCTCTACAGGGCAGCCCGGCGCACGGCGCCTCGCCCGCCGTCATGCCCGTCGCGCTGCTCGCTAACAAAACAGACCTCGATCACTTGAGACAGGTAAATTCATATGAAAATGAAACCATGAAACACTGATTAGGAATATCTAAAATCTAATCTCTCCGTACCGACGACGTGTGACTCATTTTCAAAGCAACGAAAGCTACATATAAGTTTATAAGATATTTAAAAGCGAAAAAATGTATTTATGTAATTTGTAAGACGATATAAAATTCATGGCATTTAGCGTCTTATAAAATCTGGGACAACAGTATAGTTTAAAAAACTTATAAAACATTGCCGCGGCGCGGCGTCGCGAATTGGGGAGTTTGTTTAACATTAGTGTGTGGGCATTTATTACTCCATTTTACTAGTGAAAGCTTTCAGCGTTTCATTATTCTTGTATAAATTCTTTTTTTAAACGGGTCACGAATTAATTGGCGTGTCTTTTACGCTTTATAAATGTTTTAAACAAATACTTACCTTATTAATTTTCCTATTTTTATCCAACGAACTACGATATAATCGGTAACTAAGTATACTAGGTACGCATTAATGTACATAAAGATTCGTAAGATTTCGGTCTAAAAATAGTACGTATTCTATACAGTATTACGTATTCACCTTCATGAAATATCTTGTTACTAACTCGAATTTATAAAGACCATTTAGTATCAATAATGCGATAACAACCTACGTAGGTAAACGTCTTGGTAACTTTATAAGTATCAAAGAAATATATAATATAAAGAGTAAAGTCGGAAAAGTAAAAAATTACCAGTTACAAAATTTCTAAATTTTTGAAGAGCCACAAATTTTTTTCTTGCCAACAATACATAAATAAATTCTAACATAAATAAAGTTTATTTTATAAAAAACTAATATATTTGTTCATAAGAACTGGTGAAGACACTAAACTGTCTTGGGTTGGAAGCGCTTTAAAATCTACATAGAAACCTCCTATTTTTAATTATAATGCGAGCGAGCGGAGCGAGCGAGGATTTTTTGTCTATTTTACAGGTTAAACTTTAAACCCCAAAAGAGTTCACTTGGGAAAATACAATAAAATCAACAGCTTAAAACAGAACGTCGGTATAAAATAATATAGTACATAATATTATTATGTTGTTTATATTTATTGCATCTAAATTCCGAGATATGCGTAATAGAGGGTGGAGGTCCACGTCGCGTCGCCCACGTCGTACGCCGCCTTACGATTTTACCCGCAACCAGCCAGCCGAAGTGGCTGTGAGATAGAAATGGTGCCTTATCTTCGTTCATCGATTCAAAACGATTTTCAAACTTTTTTTATATAAAATAAACAATATTTGCGTATAGTACTAAAGAGCCGCAGCTCCACATTAAAAGAGCCGCATGTGGCTCGCGAGCCGCAGGTTGCCAAACTCTGGTCTAGTAGATGAGTGTTGCTCGAGTCAATTGATAAGAAATTTAGAGGAACGGCCCCAACATTTTTAATGCGAATTATGATTTCTATTCGTAGATAATATAAGGAAAGTCCTAAACTTACATTACACATACAAATCAAACCATTTAAGTAACTAGGTACGTGTCTACCAAATTTTTAAATTTTAACTTGATGTTAAACGAAAATATCTGCCAGTGTTGACTAATGAGATTAATTGGCGAAGGAAACTATAAATAGTCAGCGTCGTAATGAACACTAAATATATTTTTCAGTTGCCACATTCATGTCATTAGTTTGAAGAGTCACCTTTAGTACTTGTCTCGATACGAGACAGCTTGTCGCGAGTGGAAACGTCGCGAAATAATGGAACAATAGTGTAGGTGCCTCTCTCTGCTCTCTATAGAGATAAAATGCGAACGTGAAACAACGCTATTTGAATCTTAACTGGCAGCTTTCAAACAAGTTTGTGATGTACCCGTGTTCATGTACACTGGGTGGGGTAGAACAAACAAACATAAACTTTATGTTTGCATTGTTATGGCAGCCTATGAAAACATCTATTCGTTAGAAATTAATTGCACTGGAATTAATGAACACTAATTTCACGTAAGAATTAAAAGTTGATAATAAACCACGTAAGGCAACTATTACATTTTCTCATTTTACTTTAAGGCTAGGTAATATATTAGGAATATGCATTATAAATTCTATAAAAATCTATTGTTGTTTCTTAAGCACCAAGCTTAAGAATAGGTATCGCGCATACTATCTTTATTATAAGTAGACATTGGACACAATAAGTGACTCAAACTCAACCTTCTCAGTGCCAAACAGTTACAGACATTATATTTATCGCAAGGATAAATCGATGAAGGCTACCAATAATTACTTAAAAAGAAAATCTATGGAGTTCATTTCCATGTGTGTTTTCACTGCAATATTTCGTTGGAGAATTTATTGGTGTAGGTATATACTGGACATGATGTTATCATGCATATGACTGATATTTTTTAATGCAGTTTTTCTTGTTGCAGGTCCCGTTTAAAGAGGGTCAGGCGATCAGCGCCGCGCACGGCGCCTCCTTCAGCGAGGCGAGCGTGGCCGACAACTCCGGGGACCTGTACCGCTGTGTCGACCGCCTGCTGGCCGAGGTCCGGACCCCGCAGAGGACAAGAAAGTTCTCCGTCACAAAGATGCTCGGATCTTTAATAGGTAAATAGTTTTTTATTTTTTTTTATTAAATAAGGGGGCAAACGAGCAAACGGGTCACCTGATGGTAAGCAATTACCGTCGCCCATGGACACTCGCAACATCAGAAGAGCTGCAGGTGCGTTGCCGGCCTTTTAAAAGGGGATACGCTCTCTTCTTGAAGGTTTGCAGGTCGAATAGGTCCGGAAATACTGCTGGTGACAGTTCGTTCCAGAGTTTTACAG
This sequence comes from Phengaris alcon alcon, assembly GCA_037179445.1. Lineage (NCBI taxonomy): Eukaryota > Metazoa > Arthropoda > Insecta > Lepidoptera > Lycaenidae > Phengaris > Phengaris alcon. The sequence continues at coordinate 774,884 of JAYRCH010000317.1, read as the reverse complement.
TGCGCGGCAGAAAGTTACGCGAAAAGCGCACGGTGGAAGACTGCCAATCATCAAGGTGATGAGGATGGTATGTTTTTCGCGTGGGACGATGGCGAAAAGTTGCAGGTGGTATGATTCCGAACAATTCCTCAGAGCACTCCCCGTGATACAACCGATAGAGGATGCAGAGTGAAGCTACATCTCGGCGTAATTCCAAGGGGTCCAAGCTGTTTGAAACACTATGGCTGTCAACAATTCGAGCGGCCCTTCGTTGGATACGATCCAGAGGGAGCAGTTGTTATTTTGGCGCCCCTGCCCAGAGATGAGAACAATATTCCATATGAGGCCGAACCTGCGCCTTGTAGAGAATAATATTAACTTGTTTTAAGATTATCTAAAAAACGCATCAGTTAATTTTTATCACGTCGAGTGTATTCTTGTGTAAAGTCCCTCTATTTTCTTTGTCTCTTGGTTATTGTAGCTCGATCACTTCAATCATTGTGTATAGTAGACGTGTCCTGATAATATTATACTCTATCTCTTCCCAGGTGGTGCGACGAACACCAACCAACTACCACGAGGTTCTGTGGTGGCGTGTCCCCGCGTGCCGGCGTCCTCTCGCCCTCCGCTAGCGGCGGCGGCGCCCTGACCGACCTCGCGCTGACGGCTACCCGCCGCCTCCTGCCTCACCTGCCTGCCGGTGCGCCTGCCCTGCCTCACGCCGTTGCCCGCCACCGTCTAATGCCGCGGATCAGAGGAATGATCAAAGTCCCATAAATCGTACCATCGGATTAAAAGTCCTTATTTTCTCCTTACTTTAAAACCGATTAAATTAATGATGGATTTCAAAATTATTCTAAATTTAGTTAGTCAAAACAAAAAGAGTTGCCTAATATTCGTGGGATTAGTATAATTTATAACATTTACAATATAGTTTGCCACTAGCAATTAGGTAAGGTTTACTGTAGAAACTTTGATCATTCCCTTAATTTCGTCTAGTTACTGTGCGGTTGAACTTGAACAGTCGAAATGAGTTTAAGGTGAACGTGGTTCTCTGAGCTTTAAAGCGATCTTGCTTGAACATTCGTTAGTGATGTCTAGGTTTAGGTATTAGGAAAGTGTATTTGTAGATTGAATTTCCAAGGATGTGTGGTGTCTTATAAGAAATTGACAATAACTGTCTTCGGGTCGTTGCAGACTTGTTACCTATGTTAGCCAAGAAAGTATGGAATCATTTTGTAAATAAGTTCTGTGTGACGTTTGTTTGACGGCAGATCAAAAATAATTTGTTAGTAAGTAGATAGGCGTATCTTAATTGGAAACCATTTTAATAGATAAATTAATTAAAATACCCTGTTTTAATGATACATTTTATAGGGCATCTATCTGCGTTATACCCTGTTTCAATAATACATTTTATAGGGCAGCTATCTGCGTTATACCCTGTTTCAATAATACATTTTATAGGGCAGCTATCTGCGTTATACCCTGTTTCAATAATACATTTTATAGGGCAGCTATCTGCGTTATACCCTGTTTCAATAATACATTTTATAGGGCATCTATCTGCGTTATACCCTGTTTCAATAATACATTTTATAGGGCATCTATCTGCGTTATACCCTGTTTCAATAATACATTTTATAGGGCAGCTATCTGCGTTATACCCTGTTTCAATAATACATTTTATAGGGCAGCTATCTGCGTTATACCCTGTTTCAATTAACCATTTTATAGGGCATCTATCTGCGTTATACCCTGTTTCAATAATACATTTTATAGGGCAGCTATCTGCGTTATACCCTGTTTCAATAATACATTTTATAGGGCTTCTATCTGCGTTATACCCTGTTTCAATAATACATTTTATAGGGCAGCTATCTGCGTTATACCCTGTTTCAATAATACATTTTATAGGGCAGCTATCTGCGTTATACCCTGTTTCAATAATACATTTTATAGGGCATCTATCTGCCTTATACCCTGTTTCAATAATACATTTTACAGGGCAGCTTTCTGCGTTATATTTATAAAATTATATACATACTTATATAATTTTATACTATATTCTATATTATACTTATAGGTATTTGATAAAAAGTAGATTTTGAAATTGAGATTTTAAATACATAAATTACTTTGTACTATTGTATTGTATAATTAAAATTTGTTTCATACCTACACACACATTTAATAACTATTAACATACGAGTAAAGTTTTTTATAATCTTATAGCGCACACCTATCGACTTTTCTACTTTTACACAGTATTATCATAACTTATGTTTAGATTTATACTTAAGTTTATGTAACGATGCCAAAAATATTTCAAAAATCAAATCTAAAATACATTGTGTATTTTATTAATATAATTTATATTATTAATGATAAAACATGTTTATTGCTGATCAACTTTGTCATAATCTACACTCTACATTGATATTGTATTCGGAATTTCAAAATCTATTAAATTTCGCACCAAATACTTCAATGTAAATTCAAAATTAACACTCGAAATTATTATGATGTATGTTGTTTTATAATCGACCGATATAATCATTCAATGATTTATTTTGTATAGTTCGTCAAAATTCTCCATGCTTTAGCCAAATTACCTAATAATATCAAAAGATAGGTATAACTATTTATCGATTGTAAAGCAAACCTAATTTAATTGCTTAATTTGCAATTTTAAAATGACCAATGATGTATTATTAAGTTGTATTTTACTATTTTATTTTATTATATTATTATATTAATTTCTTACTTTATCGTTTAAAATATTAGTCATTGTCTAGTCATTAGGTTTTAGGCTGTGAAAAGACATCGGAAAGGGAAAATCTCATGAATAGATACCAAAAAATATAAAAACATAGCTTTTCAATATGATTATTGTTACTTTATTCAAAATAAGCAGCAAATAAGCAAATTGAAAATAATGTTATTTACAAATTATTATTAGTAATTTAAAATTATAAAAAAAAAACAATTTAAATAAAATATTAGTATTAATTGAAAAGTAAATTATTATATTTTGTTAAATCATCAACCAAAAGTGACAATCCCTTCCGTTATGATAAACCAGTAACTGTAAGTTGGAGAAAAATCGGAACTGATTGGATTAAGTTGTAAATATATTTTTATTAAATGTTAAAATAACGTATTATATTATGTTTTATTTTTATTTTATAGCCTTCCTACACTGATAACATCCAGTAATTACTAAGTAAATATTAAACCGTATTCGTAATCTTATCGTAAACAAACTGACAGACGCCAGTCGCAGGGCCTACGTACACCTACAACGGTCTAACATTAGCACTACGGCGTAGGCGCCCCGGTCTTCATAATTATATGAAGCATGACTAACATAACGGGACATTTACCGAAGCTTTACATTATTATCTAGTACGCCAAATACTAATTGATGTAAATAATGTATGAATACTCGTAAATTTTGTCTTTATCATTAAGATGGGAAAGTAAAGTTGATATAATATAAAGTTTGTGATGGTAGACAACTATATTAAAAATAGCTTAAACATTAAGAAAATTTCGAAGCTCACAAGAAGAAATAAAAACAAACTGTTTCAATATGCGTCACGGTTTGAAGTGCGAAATCTTTCACGAGGAGCGGCTAATATTTTCCTCAAGCGACGCGAGAAAATCCCACTCAATATTATATCGGGATCAATTTAGATAGCGAGCAAATCCTGAGTGATTTATCGCATCGAATCTCTAACTCGTTTAACCCACTTGCGAGTTGCGACTGTCTAATGTATTGTGTAGAGCAGCTATACTCAACCTGCGGCCACAGGTGCCCCACCGTACCTTTGTTATTAAGTTGAGTGAGTGAAAAAAAAGTTGAGTGTGGCTGGTGTAGTCACTGCCCTTTACCTATAGATAATATTTTGAAGCAACGATTACACGTTACCGCTATACCGAAAAGCTCTTCCAGGGGCCCGTGCGCAGTACGCCTGTGTGCACGAAGTTCATAACTAATTTTATTGTTTACATTGTGCTTTATACCTATTTGATATCATCCTACATCAATTGATCGATTTATTAATTAATATTCATGTAAGATATGTAGGTAGTATAATATGTGCATAATAGCAGACGTTTGTTACTCGCTCGGCATGTCTCTTACGAGACAATCGAGAAAGGGCCGCCGCACGCCGGTCAGAGCACTCGCACCGCACGTTCCCGCGCTTACGCGTCGAAATGCCATGTAATTATTGTGCAGTGTAGTAGTTTAACAACTTTTAGTAGCTTGTGACCTCTTTAGTAGGCATTTAGTTCTTGGTAGTTTTTTTTTTGTAGGAAACAGCCTCCATCCAAAAAAAAAATAGCAAGAGCGTTCTTAAAAGTATTTTATTATAAAAGAATAATAATTAATAATTTTAAAATTGAAACACTTACTTTAGAATTTATTGATTATTATCTGCTTTGCTGATTTCCTTATTATTATATACCTATTAAAATTATTTACGCGATTTAAGATATTTATAACTATAAAATTTAATAATCGAGAACTCAATTAAGGTTAAAAATGTATAAATATTTTATAACATATTTCATTGACAAATAAATTACAATAACCCTCATAGGTACAACCCTCATAGGTACAACCCTGGCGCATTCGTGCGATGACGCGCGTCGCACGGCCGACAACACAATCTCAACTCTTTAGGCGCGCACATAATTTTCTCGCTGCGAAAAGCAGATATTATTATTAAGATTTTTTAGGCAATTATAGCGTAGGTACATTCGCTTTTGCATGCGAATGATGTATCTGTTACGTAGTAACTATTTAATAATCTGTGATAATAGTTAACAAAGCCTTGTTTTTGTAAGAAATTATTAAAGTAACATTATTGGAACTTGCTGTTACAAACATACTCAAAGTGGGTAGTAAGTACCGCAGTAAAACAAACACGCTTCTAATGCGTGATCTGAATAGCAAACAGTTACGTTGAAATATTACTTACTCCGCCATTACTGTGCGAGATACATAAATCTTTCACCTCCATATTTATTGCTTCTGTCTCAATGAAAAGCTATTATAAGGTAAACGCGTGAAGCATTAAAAGATCTTACTTCTATTCAAGAGATTACTTTATTTTTCTACTAGATGTTGCCCGCAGCTTCGTGAAAAGGAAAATCCCGCAAGAAACTGTACATTGTGCCGCAATAAAAGGAAGTTATGTCCTTGCCCGTGGTCTGTTCTATATCTGTGTCAAATCATCATCATCAAAATCGGTCCTGTAGTTTCTATGCAAATTTGTGTGCAAAGGAACAAATATACAAACAAAGAAACCTTTGTTTGCTTGTTATTTTCTGTAATTATAATATTATAAACTTTAAAATAGAGCATCTATGCTTGTATAAAATATCAATAGATAGGTATTGAAACAAAATCTATAATATTAGGACCTCACATATGAAATTGGCGTTTTGTCATACTGGCCACTTTGATCTCAAATATATCTTCTTTGGTTAGGAATTACAATTTCAAATTTATACCGCTAGTAATCATGCGTTTATATTTCGTAATTCATTTGTTTTTACCTCTATTGAGTTTTCTTTGCGTCACTCTGTTTTACAAAATGGAAAACTGAAATATCGTAATTTTCTGTTCTAAAATCTGTTTTAAAAAATTTTAAAACTGTTTTAATCCACTTGAAGCAAAGTGGGAAGGTGAAAAAGCTTGAAAGGTGGGTACCTCATGAATTGAGTGCAGCAAACCGACAAACGCGCGTCGACTGCTGCGTTACATTACTCAACCGGCACAATAATGAAGGGATTTTAAATCTAATCATTACCTGTGACGAAAAGTGGACCCTGTACGATAATCGGAAACGCTCATCGCAATGGCTGAACCCTGGCGAACCAACCAAAGCCTGCCCGAAGCGAAAATTGACTCAAAAAACGTTTGGTGCCGGTGTCGTTAACTACAGCTTTCTTAAATCTGGCCAGACGATTACGGCAGATGTCTATTGCCAGCAACTGCAAATCATGCTGGAAAAGCTAGCTGCTAAACAAACGAGGTTGGTCATTAGTGTTGCAAAAGTAAGTGTCAATGTCATTTTTGACATTGACAGATGTCATGAAGTAAAGCCTATTTAGACCTTGGATGACCTTGGCGTGATGGGGATCTTGAGTTTTTTCTTTTCTGGTATGGGGGGGAACTGCCCCGACGACTTTTGTGTAGCTTGTATATTGTGACTTCTTCTTTTCCATCTGCTGCATTGATTGATTCTTCACTTTTCTGCGCCATCGTGAGTGTTCTACTGAGGAGTTTGGCTCTTTCTAGGGATAGATCTTGCTCTTGTAAGAGCTTTTGACGAAATTGCGAGAAGTTTGTGGCCATATTAGCAATGAGAATGCCCTTTACAAGGGAATCGCGTAGCGAATCAAACTGACAGGCATGACTTGCGTTTTCTAATTCCATTAGAAAATTTTCCAAGGATTCGTTCACACGTTGTTTCAACGTAAAGAATTTGTGCCGCGCCACCGTCAAATTCTTTTTGGGTTCAAAATACTCGACGAATTTTGCCTTGACTTCTTGGAATGTAGCAGTGCTTAGGTCCAAATTGAACGAATTGTAGATATTTAAGCCCTTTTCTCCCATGGAATGCAGCATGATTGCAATTTTTCTTTTGTCTTCTGTTTTATCCATCCCCGACGCCAGTAGGAATATCTCGAATGACTGCGTCCATTTCTTGAAATTTTCAGCATTATTGTTGATAATTTCTGTAGAGATTTCAAGCTTCTGCACTCCGTTTCCTGCCATTGTTAAGTTCCCGCACTCAGATTGTCTCGAAGCTTCCGGAGTTTTCGATGTACCCTCTTTTGCGTTCATGATTTTCGTTTTCTTGACAACTTATTTTTTACTTCTGACACCATGTAGCGAGCTACGACCTCTTGATTTGTATGTCCCTCTTGTGCTGATGATAATAATACAGCAACAATTCTTATATTCTCCTTTATTGGTGCTTAACACAGATACGTATTACATATGAGATATGCCTAACACAAAATATACTAACTAAATAGGCTTTACTTCATGACATATGTCAATGTCAAAAATGACAGTGACACTTACTTATGTCAATATGAAACAATTAGCTCTAGGCCACTGTTGCTTCAGGACAACGCTAGACCACACACTGCACAACAGAAGGCTACCAAATTAGAGGAGCTTCAATTGGAATGTCTAAGACATCTACCGTACTCCCTGGACCTTGCTCCAACAGATTACCATTTTTTTTCGAAATTTGGATAACTTCTTGCAAGGGAAAAAATTCACTCCGACGGGGCAGTCTAAAGCGCATTCAAATAGTTTTTTTAGTAAAGGCATCAATAAACTGCCTATGAGACGGCAAAAGTGCATAGATAGCAATGGTATAATACTTTGAGTAAATAAATATATTATATTTTTAAAAAATCAACTTTATTTTCCTCCTTTACAAAACGCCAATTTCATATGTAATGACCTAATATTAATCTTAAGATTTAATTACAATCATGAATATATTTTACTGATCAAAAGTTTACTAAGTAAAACTATGATAAGAGCTCTCGATTTTTTAAGATAATATTTTATGAGTTTTTACGTGAGAGGAAATGAAAAAAAGCTAATTCCTAAGTTGTCGGTATCTCTATCTTCCAAGGCAATAAAAAAATATTTATTTTCATTTATTTTCCTATACTATCAGTGCACCAGCCCAATTGCACTAGTTTCAATGAAATGCCGGGCAATGCACGCGCCAAAATAAATCACAACGATGCGAGAACAATGGGTCGAGATCAGAGGGGTGCGCGCCCCAGCGGCCCAGCTGCGTGCCCCGATCGATCGTGGACCGCACCAACTTCTCGCAGCTTCACTCCCTGTCATCTCCGTTCCAAACTCGAACGTCCGCGACAAAAACGAGTGATGATCTAATTTTATAATTTTGTTTTAATTAGGTAGTGTTGTAGTGTTATGTGTTAGTTATAAAATGGAAGGGCGGAGGAACTGGGACGGAGTGCCGCTGGGGGAGGCGCACTCGCCGCCGCAGTCGGTGCCGGGCCGGCGGACGCCGCTCGGTGCCGTCGGCCTGGGGGGGTTTTACATGCAGGGCGGCCAGCCTCCGCCGCCGCAGCACTGCTACCCTACCGACGAGAATCAACCGGAGCCCGGCACCAGCTATGGACAGAGGTATGTTTGTTTACTTTAGGTAATACAACCTTATTCCATCTTTGCTTTTGGGAAAGGGCAGCAGCAAGATATCTCTGAAATATTTGGCTCTTTCATCTCTCAAATAACATATTTATCTGATATTTTAAATTACAATCATCAATAGGAAAAGAAAACTCTAGGCTTAATAATTGTTCATATAATTTCTTATGTTATGAGCGATGAGCCTAATTAAACGTAGACCGCCTTTTTACCCTTTTATCTGACTGTAATATTGTAGAGGTACAGTCACCGTCAAATCCGGTGTACCCCTTTCAACCTTATTGCAAAGGAATAAGATCGAAAAGTAGTGGTACCAAAAAAGGCACAACACAATATCGCGAATTTAACCCATTTCCTATGTTCCGTTACAGTTATTATTTTAACTTTGCAATTATAGCCTATACATGTAGTGATAATCTAATCATATTCTGACGCACATATTATACTATACCTAGCTTTATGCTTACTTTCGATTTTTAATAAACAACGAGGGACATATGACATACAATAACAATACATCCAACATGTTCATTTCTATATCGCCATCTGTTCTACGGACTGTATAAGGTATCAAGTATTCGAGTACATTATACAATCACTACCCCACATTATTAACCGCTCGTTAGCAAATGCACAAAGGACTCCATGTGTAGCACTTGATATCATATTTAAAATCGGCAATCATAGCGCAGAGTTAACAGAGGTTACGACTTGCGACCTACTGAAGCCTCTGCAAAGAATTCCTATCTTCCGCAAAAACATGTATCCAATAATAAATTTTAGAGTAAACAACCGCAAATATGAAACAGCTCAACTTATCTACAGAGTGAATTTTTCAAGTGAGCGTGTTAGACAAAATCCGTAACTATAAGGTATAGCAAAAAATGCTAAAATAAAAGTAGACCAATTTTGATAAAACTAGAACTGCATCATTACATTTCGGATTAATCAATTTCCCTCAGGAATCGAATGAATGAATGAAATGAAATTAATTTTCCAAGTACTTTATGTATTAAAACTAAGTACTCATCCACAAAAGCATTATAGGTAACTGCCGATTTATCCATCCCCTGAAATACAGTTTTCAGCGGAACATTCGCGAAACAATAGCATTAGTCACAGTCACTAGTCGTCCCCTGAATAGAACAAATGGCACTTGTTCCGCCTGACGTGTCCGCAGTCCGAGGATACCGACCCTGGGAACAAAGGGGAATACTCGGATAAGGGTCCCATTATTATTTAATTATTTCATGATTAGCTATAAATGCTATTCCTTATACCTATTCCATCGCTTACATTAGGTATTGATAGTAAGTTACACGTTTATTTTCCAGAGCACTTGGGGATGGCAAATCGAAACAGAAGATGCGTCAAGGCAAAAATGTGCGACTAAACATTAACGCCAGGGAGAGGAGAAGAATGCATGACTTGGTACGGTCACTCTTTTAATCTTTAAGATGAACTTGCCTAAGACCAACATTCGACCGACAGCAATTCCATTGCATAGCTAAACTTTAATTAATAATAATAATATCTATGGAAATTTCCACACCACGTCCATCTGGTCCCGTGCTAAGTTCTCGGGGAACTTGTGTTACGGGTACCAGACAACGGAAATGTATTTAATACTTTTTATACTATATTTATATTTAAGATTTTTATTATATAATACACATATTTAATAAACATCCATGACCCAGGAACACAGAAAACTTTTTGTTCCTGGCGGGATTCAAACCCGCGACCTCCAGCTAGACCGCCAACGCGTTAACCACTGAGCCACAGAGGTCGTCAACCGTAGATTTTCATTAAATTACTGCGGTGTGGGTAACAAAATTAGGTAAATAATGAATATAAGCTTTAACGTTGTCTGTACTATAACATTACAGAACGACGCCCTGGACGAGCTAAGAGGAGTAATTCCGTACGCACACTCGCCCTCCGTCCGCAAGCTGTCCAAGATAGCCACGCTGCTGCTGGCTAAGAACTACATCCTCATGCAGGCCAGTGCTCTGGAAGAACTTCGAAGGTATAACACTGGTTCATTTGTAATTTGCATAATACTAGGCACAACAACACCTGCAGGCAAAAATGCAGGCCGAAGGAAAACAAAGAAAGGGATATTGCATAAAATATGAGTAAGTTCTCTGAAGAAATAGTATAGATATTATACCTACTAAAAATCAATATTTTCATAGGTACAGCAATTTGTTTACAAAATTTCGCAAGTCTCAGTGAAAGCACTCCATACAAAAGTCCTAACTGTGGCGTCACTATTGGACAAACGTGTATGAAATATAAGGCCACAGGAACATATCTATAATTAATATCTCCGAAATATGGGCGTTTAAACTCATACTTACCATAATGAAAGTTTTTGTATATGATGATGTAAGTAAACTAATGATGTAGGTTTTTTTACTAATTTAACCAAAGATTTCAAAACTCAAGATAGGCTATGACGTATAGGTACATTTGACAGAACAATTATTCATACAAGAAAAAACTCCGCCATCTTGGTTTTCACCATACTTCAAATAACAGCCATCTTGTTTTCACCACACTTCAAATGTCAAAATGGCCTAAAACATTGCAAAAGTTAGGCCATTTAACTGGATACACTTTTTGCCTCAACATGCCTCGTCTATAATATATAATAATAATACTAAATAGCCTCATTTATTCCTTAATAAATACATACAAATTTCAACGACTTATTAATAATTACATTTTTATTGTATTAATTATTATTTGAATTGCATGCAACATTTTCTATATTATAATTATTTTTACAAATCAAATTTAATAAATTTAAAAATATCAAATTAAATTTTACATTTTTCTGGTATAATAATTTATATTTTTAATATAATTAAGTACTTCATATTATTACATTTTTAATTTTGTTTATTATATTTAAGTATTTGTATTTATATTAAGGACTACTTTACTCTCTACGAGTGAAGGCCTCCTCCATATTTTGCCATACAACTCTATCATTAGCTTTGGTCATCCAATCTTTACCAGCAATTTTTAATTATTTCGTCTGTCCATCTTGCTCTTGGTCTTACTCTTTTTCGTTTGTTTTGTGGTCCTTTCCAGTTACTTACTTTGTATGTCCATTTCTGTTTGTTCATCCGCGCTACATGTCCGGCCCATTTCCATTTTAGTTTTTGACAATGTTCCAAAGCATATATTACATTTGTTATTTTTCTGATAACTGAGATTCGCTTTCTGTCACTCTTTTTTATATTTAAAATACTACGTTCCATAGCTCTTTGGGTAGCTTGTAATTTATTTTTTGTTTTATTGTTGTATATTGACAGAACGAAAGAACCATACCATACGAAAGATATGGAAATAAGCAGGAGTCAAGCACTTTTTTCTTAAGTTTTATAGGAAGTTTTGATTTTAGCACTTCCTTGTAACTCCAAAACTTATTCCATGTAATGTTGATTCTTCTACTTATTTCGCCTTGTTGTCTAGATATTATGAAAGCTATTTGTTTTCCTAGATATATATATTCTTGGACATATTCGAGAGGGGTACCGTTGACTTTAATTGGGAGTAAGATAGAGTTAGTCATTATTTTTGTTTTAATAGTATTAAGCTCTAAACCTATTTCTTGACTCACTGTGTATACCGTTCGCAAACCATTTTTTCTATTTGGACAGCTGTTTCTGAGAAGATAATGATGTCGTCTGCAAACCTAAAATTGCTCAGAAAATCACCTTTTATGTTTATACCTCTTTTTTGCCAGTTTAGTTTTCTCATGATGCTTTCAAGAACAGTGATGAAAATTCTAGGCGAGAGTGGATCTCCTTGCCTAACTCCTCTGCAAATTTTTATTTCTGAGCCTTTTGTTTCCATTTTTACTCGGGATATGCTTGTGTTATAAATTTCTTTTATAAGGTCTATAGTTTCTGTCGGCACATCGCATTCATATAGAGTCGTCCACATACTATTATGAGATATTGAATCGAACGCTTTAGCATAATCAATAAAAGCCAAATAGAGCGATCGCTGGTGTTCCTCATATTTCTCTATTATTTGCTCTAATGTATGAATATGGTCAGTTGTTGAAAAACTTTTTCTGAAACCTGCTTCTTCTGGTGGTTGGCATTTATCGGTATATTTTTCTATACGACCTACAAGGCAAGAGACAAAAAGTTTGTATATATTGGGTTGTAAGCTAATTGGTCTGTAGTTATTTATATTTGCTGGCATCTGGTCCATTGCTTTTGTCTCCTTTAAGTTTGTCTATTTTCTTTATAATTTCAGTGCCTGAGAACCTGTCAAGAGTGGTAGAGTTACATGTGAGCGGCTCAATTCCTAGTTGATCGTCGGTTTTTGATGAGTAAAGATTTTTATAAAATCTCTATAATATATACGTCTATGAATTTAACAAAAAATATATGGTTTTTTGTATTTTTATATGTAGGTAGGTTTTTATATGTATAGTTAATTACTAAACTACATATAAAATATAATATTTTTTACGTTTTTCAAGTAGACTACCTACATATAAGTAGTAAATACGTAAATTTTTCTGATTAGGTATATTAATGAAACTAAATATTTTACATGTAGTCGTCTCCCCAATTCTAGTGCAGCGGCAATAGAATAACATTGCTGACGTTTACTTTACGCAGGCATTCAGTCCTGCGGGCTAACGGCAAAAGTCATGGCGATCCATGCTTCAGTAAGAAGAGGCCATAGAGGTCTACGGAAACGTGTCAAACATACCTTATGTAATTTTCAGGTTGGTCGCGTATCTCCAAGGGACCGCTACGGCAGCCGGTATAGTTCCTCCGCCAGGGTTCGACCTCACGAGCTTGCCCGCGGCGGCCAAGCTGCTGCAGCCCCCCACCACCGGCCCACCCGCACCCCCGGACCCGCCTTCTTGAGAACCGGCCGTCAAAACCGAGCCCTAACATTATTTATTATGGAAACTAGAATTACTACCTAAGTAATAAGTTTATTTCATTCGCAATAAGAATTTCGAAGGCTACAATGTAAGATAAGGAATCTCAACTAGGCTCTAAAGGTAACTTAGGTAGGTACAATAACATGTTCTGATTGAATCAAATTAGGTAATTGAACGATGAAAATGAAGGGGTATTTTGTCCTCGTCCATCCATCGTCGAAACATTTTTTTGTTAGCTACTATAAAACAAGTATATAACAATTTTTTGTTAGCTAGTACAAAAGTATGATTTTCATTCGTTTTGAAAATATTTTCTTGTAAAATAAAGATTAGACTTAGCTCATTGAGACTGGAAAAATATTTGTAGTTGTAATAAGTCTTTTTGGATGGAGCTTCGGAAAAATAAAATGTAAGGTACATTTTGTGTACCTATTTAATATGACTAGTGGTCGTCTAGTGGACGAAATTCGACCATAATTATAAGGGTTGTTTTGAGTCGAGATATATAAAAATAAAAATATATAAAAATGAAAATATTGTCTGTGGAATATGAAAGACAGACTGACAATTCTTGTCTCATGTGTCAAACTAACACCAACCTCAGATTATATATTAATGAGTTATTAATCTGAGCTGGTGCGTATAACGTTATTTTCATTAATTTTATGTATTTCTAAGCAATATTTAAAAAAAATATTAGCTTTCAGTCCACCTTACTTCACATAAATTTTAACTGTGCCAAATTTCATAATCCTCAGTTCGCAAAATTTTCGTAAAAAGTGGTTAGAAGTTTGCTTCACGTATATATTAATACTAGAGGTTACCCGGCGGTCGAAATTTGCCCATATACATTTGCCAAATAATTCATATAATTTCTAGCTTTGAACTTTATAAGGGTTATCATCCTTTCAGATAGAAAAATGTTGTGACAGATTGACAAACGTCAACGTCTGAATCTATGTATCTATATATATTTATGAAGAATGTGTCTCTCAAACGCACGGTAGTGTGTGCTGTTGTATTTTTTATTAATTTTATGTATTTCTAGCCATTTAAAAAAATATTGTTTTCTGCACAAATTCCTTCACATAAGCTTAAACTGTGTCAAATATCATACTCGTCCGTTAGCCGTATTCGTTCTCGCAAAACTGCACTGAAAGTAAACTGTACTGAAAACTTTACGTATTAATATAACAATAATTATGTTATGATGATTTAGTAGGTAATTACTAAACTTATTGCTCCAAATTCCTAAATAACGACTAACGAGAATCTCTTTAAGATTCTAATGCTTTGCTCACATTATAAATTTAAGGGAAGGTTTTTTTAGTCAATTAAGTTATAGTAATTAATATAAGTAGGTACATTTTAATGCTACATAATATTGTAGTGTTAATAATCGACACACACATTATCTTAAAATTAAATTAATATGATTGTTGTAAATAATAGGTGTGTTACCTACCTATAGTAGGTATTTCATACTGAGATTATGAAAGTAAAATATTTCATCTTGAAAGGATTTGTAGACTTTATGTTATTTTACAAATAACTATTTATTTGCAATATTTGAATTTATAAGATGTCTCAATTATTATTGAAATTATAACATAGTATATCAAAGTATATATAAAATAGCGTAGTAATTTTCAAATACTTAGTTATAAAAATCATCGTGGATTCGAGATGTGGATAAAATGTAGAGTCGTGACTTTACGTTAAAAAAAATAAAAAAATACGAAATTCTAGGAAAAATAACTTTTACTGTTGATCTCATTCTGGCAACGGTGTCAGTTGTAATTTAGAGTTATTCTGAACCTTCTTGCAAGAAGGCAAACTGTGAATGAATGTGCCAAATTAAAGTAGTATTTTAAATTATAAACTAAATTCGTACATTTAATTATACAATTAAGTGAATAAAGTATTGTAGGTTGTGTTATATTATATACGATATGACATATGAAGGATTATAGCGTCTGTACTTTTTAAACTTAATGTAAAAGTTTCAGTGTAACTTTACGCCATTATTGATAGGATTAGAATTAATGAAGTGTAAGCCAAAGTAATGTGATTGTTTGTAGCAATAATTAAAAATATTATATAGAGGTATCTATGTGAATCAAAATAAAACTTTACACAAACTAGATTTTATTTTAGAAAAATGTGTAGTTAATACATCATATTATTCCGTATATTATATAACGTGCAGTAGCCAGTAGTAGAGAGCTCCGTGGCCTAGTGGATAGACCATTTGATTCGCACTCGAGAGAGTGCAGGTTCGATTCCTAGGTTGTGCCGTGTACCAATGAGACTTTTTCAGACCTCAAGTACATTATACGGACGCTCTAACGGTGAAGGAAACATCGTGAGGAAACCCGCACATGGTTGGCCCCAGACGTATTGACCAGTCAGTCCTCTGGCCTAGGCTGACTATGTTGTGAGAATGCCGTATGTGCTTGGGCAACCATACGACATTTGAAAACCAACTGTCCCAGGCACTACAGTATTTCAAGTGTGATTACTTCGCTCGGAGAATACCTACTGTATAGTATATAAATCATCCCATAACGGATGAAAAGGCCTAAGTAGCCAGTAAAATTCGATTTACTGGCTACTTCATACCTACTTGTATTTTGGTTAGGTCCAACGTAACAGAAGAAATACTTTTACTAATCTGTTATACTTACCGGCAAATATTGGTAAGTTAATAGTTTCTTACAGAACTTCTCTGAAACGCCTTAAACGATTTTTATGAAATTTTGCAAGTGTATTTGGTAGGTATGAGAGTAGGTTATAGCCTCCTTTTTAAACCCCGAGTGATAAAAACCCCAAAATTTATTGTTTTATTTCTTGTATTTTTTTGCTTTTATTATTTTATGATTTGGCATACATATTATAACCGTCAATTTTCACCCGCCCAACACCAACCCCCATTGTTTAATGATATGAGCAGATATTAGTAGTATTAGTAGGTAGGTACTGTAAGAATCATCAAGCCTCAGTGGTCACACATCGCCTGTATGTTGAAGTGTAGGTATAAGTAGAAGGTATAGGTGTAGATGTAGGTAGTATGTTTAAGTAGTAGGTGTTGAAAACTTACAGTCTAGGTAGTTTTTTATTTATTTCAGTTCACAGTTAGGGTAGAGCAACGTCTGTCGGGGTCAGCTAGTACTATAATAATTTCGAAAACACTAAGAAAACGTTAATAAAGCGCTGTTATAA
Source organism: Phengaris alcon alcon (assembly GCA_037179445.1). Taxonomy (NCBI): domain Eukaryota; kingdom Metazoa; phylum Arthropoda; class Insecta; order Lepidoptera; family Lycaenidae; genus Phengaris; species Phengaris alcon. The sequence continues at coordinate 758,532 of JAYRCH010000317.1, read as the reverse complement.
AATTGGATGTGGCGCCATCTGTTATCAGGTATCGAAAACTCATCTGGGAATTGTATTAAAACTATTTTGTGGATCTCATTAACCAATCCACCTAGAAGGCCTTAAACCTTGCTCAAACATTATAGAAATGTCTAGCACACACTTTATATAAAATCTAAAAATCTAGAGAAATATAAAGAAATCTAAGAACTTAAGTTCAAGCATAAAACGCCACCTACCGGATTATTGTACCACTATTGCAACTAGTCGAGATTCGAGAGTCGTATTATATTCTAACTTATTCGACAGATGTATCTGTTAGAGAAATCATTACTACAATGCCAAGCAATGGTAAGGTCAGGTCGTAAAAAGAGAGTATTTACATAATAAGTATTAATTATCGATATACCTAAATGTATCTTAATTTTTAATATTTACCTGCAATACCTAGGTATATCCCAAAAATCAATCAACAATAAGGTATATACATTCCGAATTCAGAAAAGCCGAATCTCACCAAATCTCACTTGACGAGAGGGTCTCAGCAAATATCACTATCAATTTTTTTCGGCATGTATTAACTTGCGAGTTGCAACAAAACAATCAAATTTTGGGTGTAAAAAAACCGAATATTGAATACTAAATTACCAAGTTGGCGAAAGAATTTAAGGAACAAAAAATTTCAAATCTGGTGACTAATTAATACCAGTTTTTTTCACTGAATATTTAAAACTGGCAGATAGATATTATTTTAGCGAACAAATGACCATCGTGGCGACAGTTTGAGAGTACACATAAGAATAGGCATATATGTTTTCCCTGATGTAGGTAATTCAAAAAACATAATAAGCAGCAAAACGAGCGCACATGAAAAAAACGTTATAGAGAAGATAAACCTTGAAAACGATGCCCAATAGTATCCTAAAATGCGATTTTCCGTAGCCTGCAAATTGAATTTTTAGCAGTCATTAATTTATCAACCCAATCTGGTTTTAAAGCTGCTTACATCGTATAATAGTCACCAACTCGGAAATTAAGTCGCCAAATTTCGGTGCCAATTTGGGTTAAATTTCGCCGCTTTATATCTGCCGATTTTTGTATTTTTGTCACCTGAGTGCTTTCGCCAGTTCAGTTTATTGTTATGATATATTTATTTTTTGTTCGCAAGATTAATTACATCTTTTTTTTTATTATTTTTTGAGAAAATTAGGCTAAATTGAAATTTAGGAAAATCCATTTGTGCACATGTGAGAACATGTTTGTAAGAATAATCTCTATTCCCAAATTGCTATAAGTCTCAATAAAGTAATAAAACAAATTGTGTTTGTTTGAATAAAACAATACATTTATACACAAAAAACAGAATTAAAAGTTATCTTCCCAGTTAACATTATTTAATCAAAGCAACATATTATTCTTTAGGTAGGTACTAATTTTCAACCCCATAGTAAAATAAGTGACTTTACTATCACAAGTTACATTTTAAACACTATCTTGGTCAAAAATTCCCAATTTGAAAAAACTCTCATTTTGAAAATAATCTCACTTCTTGCAATAACGGTTGGTACCTACCGCGGTCAACCTGAGCTTGACGACCGCGACAGTAGCACTTGGAAGAGGGTGCTGGCCGCTGGGTAGTTGTATTAGATGGAGAGCTACTAGAAAATTTAGAGCACGTGTTTGAGGAAAGCTGAAACCTTGTCATGTACTTCTCCTATTGTACCTCAACACGAGACTGCAAGTCTGGCTGGTCAGAAGTGGGGCTAAATCGATATACAAATTTCTGAAAAGTGAATTTTTTAATCCCCAAAAAACATGGTTGAGGCAATTTGAAATTTTGATATAGGTAGTGTTAGTTTAATGTTTAAGGAATTGGGGAAAAGTAAGCCAAGTCATTTAGTCGGGGCCTTAACCTTGCCAGACCAGTGTGAAAGTAAGTTGGAAAAAAAAAAAAATAAGAACACGATATTAACTTATACAATAAATTCTGGCTATATGTGTCTAGGATAAAAACCTAACCAAGAGCATGTCACGACATGTCTATGTCGTGGGTTAGGGTTCCGTCATCGACGCGCGGTTTTCTTTGAATTACTTCAAAATAATTTTAAAAATATTTTTCGCTCAAAATAATTTAAATCAAGCCCCTTAAATCTAAAAATATTATAATTGTATGATGCCAAAACCGAGATCTACACACAGTCTTTAACTGTACCAGATTTTATCAATTTATATTCATAATTACAGAAGCTAGAAGCGCGGACAGACAGAAGGACAGACAGACAGAAATTTGGTACAGTTAAAGACTGTGTATAGATATTGGTTTTAGCATCACAATTATAATAATTTTACATTTTAGGGGTAGCTCTCCATACATGTGAAGTGGGGATGAAAAATATTATTTTATTGTACCACATCGTGTGGGGTATCATTGAATAGGTATTTTTCAATAAAGGCAAGGTTTCAGACATGACTAATTTACAAAGTCGACTATTTTCGAATAATCGGCCTCCAAAGTGGTTTAGAAGTTGGTCCCCCCTGGCATTCTAAACTATAGGAAATTTGCTTAAATTTATATTTAGCATTACTAAAACCTCTTTAGGAAAATTATTTTGAGCGAAATCAGACATTCTCGATGTTATGTAAACATACGTGCGACCTCTATTCGAGTGTGCATATGTGGTTTGGAATCCATACTTTAAAAAAGACTTCTTGTGGGGGTTCAAAGAAGAGCGACAAAGTTAGAGACTTGAAAACCCCAGAGTATGAGGAACGATTAAAGTACCTTCGACTCACCACCTTGGAAAAGATTAGAATGAGGCAGCCTTATTGAAACATTCAAAATACTTACTGGTTACTATAATATCAATGGAATTGAGAACTTGTATGCCTAAAATGAAAATTGTCATCTTAGAGGACACCCATTTAAACTATGGAGAAATACATGGGGTATTTCAGCAATCCATTAATTAAAGCACTTCTTACCAAATAGAGTGGTTTCTGAGTGGAACAAGCTACCTGAGACTATAATAATGGCACCCACAGTTAATTCATTACAAAATAGATTTTTAATGAATTAACTGTGGTTTTATAATGTGTGATACACACTCATCAGCTTTTAGGTGCTAGTGTGCTTACAGATATAATATAATAATAATAGTAACTTTTGAAGTAATTCAAAGAAAACTGCGCGTTGATAGTTACGGAACCCTCTTTAGACATGTCGTGACATACTCTTGGTTAGGTTTTTATCCTAGAATCTTATACCCAGAGTTTAATGATTAAGTTTTTAAGTTTATATCGTGTTTTTTATTTTTTTAACCTTTTTACAGTTTACTTCTACACTGGTCTGGCAAGGTTAAAGCCTCGACTAAATGACCTGGCTTTATTCCCCAACTCCTTAAACATTAAAAAAAACAACTTAGGAAGTGGACCTGCGAATAACGAACTTTGTTCGCAGGTCCACTACCTGAGGATGCTCTGGCTTCGGGGCGAGACGCGCATCGAGTTTTGCACCCTGCATGGTGGTGTAAGACCTTGCACGATCATGCTGACATTGTTGCTTGTGTGGTGGTGTTGTTGTGTGGTGGGTTTGTGTGCACGATCTTGTTTCTGAGTGTACGCATAAGCAGTGTGGGAGGAGGGAGGTACTTTACTCATGCTTAAGCGTGCAGTCACACATTTGCTTGCAGGTTGTGGGTATTTTTCCGCGGGATATTTCTAGATATAATATTAATTATATTGGATGCTATGGATTTCCGTAAAGTAACGCCTGATTATATTAACTAATTTAACTAACACTATATTCAAATTTCAAATTGCCTCAAACATGTTTCTTGGAGATTAAAAAATTAACTTTTCAAAAATTTGTATATTGACTTAGCCCCGCTTCTGACCAACCAGACCTACAGTCTCATGTTGAGGTACAATAGGAGAAGTATAGGACAAGGTTTCAGCTTGCCTCAAACACCTGCTCGAAATTTCCTAGTAGCTCTTGGGCTATATCAAAATTTTAATGAGCATTGGGGTTTAGATTTTTTGACTTAACTTTTACCGAAATGAATGTAATGAAATGATGCCTTTGATGATTTATACAGTTCGTTCATATAAATATTAGAGCGCTTATAAAGTACGAACTAACTACGAACCCACTGACATTTCGTGACTGATACCACACTTCACCAAGGTCGCAGTATAATGGCAGTGCCATAAAATACCCTTTGCTTCGAAAATAGAACTAATAATCTATTAGTATGACTGGAACAAACGTAGAAAAATATTTTGATTCTTATATACAGACTAGCTTTGCGCGCGACTTCGTCGGCGTGGATCCCCATTGTACACTGTACACTGACTGTACTCGGTAATCCGTAATCGGTATCGAACCTGCACCATCGTCCACCACGTGTGTGACTCAACGGATACATCCAGTAGGTTATGGACACTCTTATAATAAAACAAGACATCTACTAGAAAATTTTGTATTTACACACCTTTAAGTATTATTATCGTTGGGATAGTTAAGTTGTTAGATACAAATATAATATCAAAAAAATGTTGTTTGTCGTCATGACAACCAATACCAAACAGTACACACATCACAATCTCACATGTGCCATGACATAAAAACTCGAAACACTAATGAAAATTTTGACGACTTTTTGACGGCCCACTGGATTTACCGCATTTTTCCACTCGTGCCGTGCATGCGACAGGATGCTAGTGGACACACATACACTCACCATAGGTATGCTTGTAGCTGTTATCTGTAATCAAAACGCGAGCTTACTATGTAGTTACATACGAGGGCGGCACTGAAAATTTCGGGAATCAAGGAAGTAACACAACATTACTATTTAAAAATGTATTTATTGCTTTTCGAAGTATTCTCCGCGAAATTTGACACATTTTTCCATACGATGGAACCAATCATTGAAGCAACCATTCCAAATCGGAAGTTGGGGTCTCCAAAATGGCCGTTTTGTAGGCGTCCACAGCTTCTTCAGGTGATGAAAATCTCTGACCACGCAATTTATTCTTTATTTTAGGGAAAGTATAGAAATCATTAGGGCTTAGGTCGGGGCTGTACGGCGGATGGTCTAATAATTCTATGATTTCTTGCTCTAAAAACTCTTTTGTTCTGTGCGCGGTGTGAGAACTCGCATTGTCGTGATGGAGGATGATGCGGCGGTTGCGGCGGAGTTCAGAAACGACCTGTGGCAAACAAATGTTAGCATACCATTCTGCATTAACCGATCTTTGTCCCTCAAGAGGAATAGTCGCAACATGGCCGGTTTTGGAAACAAACGTGGCCACCATTTTTTTTGCAACACTCCGTGAACGAACAATTTTTGTTGGCTTTAACTCATTTTCGAACACCCAAACTCGTGACTGGTTTTTTGTTTCGGGTTCGTACGCGTATATCCAGGATTCGTCACCTGATACGATGTTGTATACAGCATTTGAGGATCCTGCGTGGAATCTTTCGAGAGTTCTGACGCACCAAGTAACGCGAGCCGCTTTTTGCTCTTCACAGAGAAAATGCGGTATCCATCGGAAAAACAACTTTTTTACACCTAATTGTTCATGCAAGATTATTTGTATTTGACTCATGCCAATGTCTAAAGTTGCCTGAATTTCGCGGTATGTCACATGTCGATCTTCCTCAATCAGCTTACGCACAGCATCAACGTTTTCTTGGGTGACTGCAGTTTTTGGACGACCTTGACGGGGATCATCACTGAGCTTGACACGTCCACGTTGAAATTCAGAAAACCAGCGATAAATTGTGGTTTTGGATGGGGCTTCATCACCAAATGCAGAAATCATCCGGTCAACACACTGTTTTTGTGTTAAACCACTTCGAAAGTCATAATAAATCATCGCTCTAGAATTTTCTCGAGTCAATTCCATTTTCTCAACGACTAAACAAGTTTGACAAGACCTTGTAACAAGACCGAGAATCTTTTTTTAAATAAATAAACGGTATTCGATTTTTAAAACCAAGGAGTTTTAAATTAAAAAGATTTTAATATGACAGGAACAGTGGAAATATTCCATTCCCGACTTTTAGTGCAGCCCTCGTATCTGCTCCTCGTTAATCAGTACTACAAACCTGCACAAAACTGGACAACTGGGCCTTTAGTCAAGATGCATTCGATAATTTCGACAGCTAAGTTAGAAAACAAAATGTATGGGATTTGACATAAGGCAGCGCAAGCGATGGGTATGTCACTTAGCTTTGAATTATGTCAAATCTCATACATTTTTGATTTCGAACTTAGCCGTCGAAATTATCGAATGCATATTGACTAAAGGCTCTTATCGTCGTCTACGCACAATGTAGAGTTCCGTTATTTCGCAAGTAGTTACTCATCCATTTTAGTAAGCCTTCTGACTTATTATTAGGTTTACATTTATGTATCTTTAATTAAATAAAAAGGTAATTTATAGAAATAGCAATGAGTTTCTTCATGAAGAATAACAGGCGATGAGATTGAAGGGGACGGAGACTTAATCTCATCGCCTCGTATTCTTTTCTTCTGTTCCTCAATTGCAAAAATATATTAAATAAAATAAGTGGGATTGATACTCATAAATTTCGCCTTTTTTAATTTCTTTTAGATTTATAAATGACAATTATAGTTTATGACTTCTTAGACACGGTAAGTAGATAATAACTAAACTATGCCAAGTAAGTAGTAAGTTTAAACACTTCTAGAGTTCACATTTCTAAGCTAAGCCGCGGTCAAGGCGAGCTAAATAAGTAAATAATATTGAAACTACAAATTAATGCAAAATAAATACACCGAAGCCCTAATAAATGCTGATCAGCTATTACACAATCATTATCGGGAATCTTCAAGTTAATAACTTTACGATCATAATCTTCAAGTTGATAATATGAAGTTCAGAAACACAATAGTGTTTCTGAATTATGAAATAACAATCAACGGAAACGTTACTTTAAGATTTCTAACTCTTTTGAAAAATTTTAAACGCGGAATAATAAACGGCTGTATAAATAAAAACTTCTGCCATTAAAATATGAAAACTACAAATATTAATATACGGGAGGAGGATATTAATATACCCTTAATCCTTATGGGAGACTAAGTACATTAAATTTACAGAGCTTGTGCCCAATTCCTACTTTTACTACCTTAAAGCAGGCTAAGTTACTTCTTATAACATCATCTATCAGCCAGTGAAAGTAGTTTTTTTATTTTATTTTTTGGTGTAGGTACCGTGTATTATACTATCATATGCATTCAGCGGAAAGGCATTAATTTGAAGTTATTTATTTTTATGAATAGAAGATATTTTATTTGTAGCATAAAAGTACCGGGTACAAATGGTATAATACATTTGTTTAATAGTTAAATTCAGCAATATTCTGTTGGTTATCGCATATCTTTGTAGGCTGATAAGCTTCACGTACTCCTGTGCCAGTATATTTTAAATTGGACCTACGTATAATTAGGGTTAAAAAAAACAAAAGAGGGGATAAAGTGTCCCCGGTCTCTCCTACCTAGCTTTTTAATATTTTGTTTACAACTAAAAATATTAGGTACCTATTTGGTATCTAATATTTTTAGTTTTCCAAAAAAACGTAAGATAAAATAAACCAGGACGAAATAGCAAACCTAGCCATGATGAATACAGGCAAGCTCGAGGCTGGGTAGCCATGTGGTATGAAATTTAATCTACCCCCGTCTGCCACCCCGCCCTCCCGCTGCTAACTGCACCTACGTTTGTTGTTAAAAACCCTATGAAAATTCCTTATTTCTACTGTATTATGCAAGTCTGTTTTCCCCGTTGCCATGTGAACGGTGATTCAAATTCAATGCAACCCGGACTATATAACTAGTATTTAGACACGACACGACGCTCTGTTATATACATATAGCACAGTCCTACACAGTACATAGCACTGGTAGCTAAAAGGTACACTCCAAAGAAGGAGATAAAACAAAATACATAGACAACTACAACGTAAAATACAGACAAAATAATGTTATAATGATTTGTTTAGTAAATGATGGTAGTAATTTAATCGAATGTTACATAGTTGTTGTAACTATGTAACACGTCCTATAGAATTGTTCATATGAAGACCTACCACCAGCAGGTTACTGAATTTTAAATAATAATTAATATGTATTTTTATTTAATTTAGAATAAATAGTGTAGAGTATGTATGTGTACATATTTGTAAGTATATTAGGTATCTAACTAATTTAGTATGAGTTTCTATCATATTTCAATTAACAAAGTAGAAATGATAAAGTAGAAATTAAATTATATATTGAACGTAAATTCAAATGAGCCTTTGGCAAAATAGCAGATAATTTATTCTAATTGTTGGTTAATTAAAATCTTACCTAACTTAAGAGTATGTTGAACACGCTTAGGTATATATAACGTTCCTATTCATATTTTTAGGAGTGTGAAGGTGAAAAAAATAATTTCAGTGTTTTATCTTCGGATTTCGCTTGGCCTAGGTAAATTACAGGCGGGAGCGAGAAAGCCCTATGCGAGCGTCGCGTTCACCCTCCGCGAAAGCCTCCTGAAAATATCTATTGATTATCGTATACATGCCGCTCGGTACGTATAGTCACCACCTCGCCCTATATTATGTCTAGCGACGACTAGTGCCAATTTATTTCAAGAGCGTATATGTATTGTACAGCAACTTACGTGTAATGTCTAATGACTGACGATATCACACGGAAATATCTCCATACCCCACATAATACTAATTTGGAAGTGACGCAAACATGAACATAGTTAAATATATATTACAGTTATTGTACAGTTTCTTAAGGTGACCTGATTTAGCATTTTCGACATTATTGCACATGAAGGTTGCAACTGGCTGAGGCGTACTTCGAGCGAGCGACTCATCTGAAGCTTCACTTTAGGCACGTATTAGATTCAGATGAGGCATTTACTAGCTCCTAACAGATACCTACTATCTTCTATATATATAAAAGGCAAAGCTGATTGACTGATGTATCAACGCACAGACCAATCCCTTAAGGCTAGAAATTTGAAATTTTACACACGTATTTCTTATGTGACGTAGGTATCCTAAGGAAGGATTTTTCAAATTTCAACCCCCAAGAGGGTAACAATAGGGGATAAATGTTAGTATGAAACTTTTTATTCCTTTGACATATTTGCATGATAAAAGTATGAATTTAAGTACGGAAAAAAAATATGAGTTACATATTTTAGGATTTTCTAAAATTCAACCCCTAAGAGGGTAAAATAGGGGATTAAAGTTTTAAATTATTATAAACATAGCGTTTAACTATTATTTTTAAACAAAAAATTAAACCGACTTCCAAAGTAAAAATGCACAAAATAAAACTTATTTTCCAAATAATTCCCCTTTTAATTTTGACTGAAATTTTAACTATTTCTCTACTGAATCTTCATAATTTTGAAGTCAGTACCAGCCCGAACAACATCCTAATAAAACAATATTAAAAATAGAACACACGTTCAACTTAGCTGATTAACTTCAACATTTTGAAGATTGAGTAGAGAAATAGTTAAAATTTCAGTCAAAATTAAAAGGGGAATTATTTGGAAAATAAGTTTTATTTTGTGCATTTTTACTTTGGAAGTCGGTTTAATTTTTTGTTAGGGGAATATACTTTTTAGTGCATTTTTACTTTGTTGAAGTGGGTTTAATTTTTTGTTTAATAATAATAATAATTTTTCCCTTTGGTATTTGTTAAATTATTATTAACACATTTTAAGAACGTTTAAAATAAACTATCGTATGTATAATTGAATACGCGCCAAGCTTCCATTAGGTATTGTATATAAGATAATGATGCTAATTACTGTTAGTTACATAATGGAATATGCTTGCAGTTCTTTAAACAACGTCGAAATTTCCAAATTAGTATCTTTAAAGACTGAGGAGTTCTGTTCAGTGCTTTTGGATCCAGGGTATACCTTGGTGCAGTAATCTTACTTTTTAGTAGCATATGCTTGGGTTACTTCTGAAAAAGTAAAAATCACTATATATGTCCATATAAATTTCGAGGAAACTCCTCGATTCCTCATGGATGCTATAATCAGGTCACCACTTTGGTAACAACGAGACCAATTTCGGATTATACCCAATGCATCAAAAAAAGAATTTTTAAAATCGGTGCATAAACGGCAGAGTAATGTTCAAAGATATCCGTGTCTGTGTAAAATACTATGAGAAGTTATTATATCATCATTATGTCATGATTTATGGTGTGATGATGGTGGTTATGATGATGATTACTTTAATTGACATAGTGGCTTATGCTTGCAGTTCTTTAAGCAACGCCGAAATCCCCAAACATGTATCTAAGGAGTCAGGAGTTCTGTTCAGTACTATTGGATACCATATAAATTTTGAGGAGTTCTCTCGATTCCTCATGGATCCCATCATCAGGTCACCACTTTTGTGAAAACGGGGCCATCTTCGAAGTATACTTTACATCAAAAAAAGAATTTTGAAAATCGGTTAACAGACGGCGAAGTTATCGTTGAACATACAAAAAAATACATACAGGCGAACGTACCACGCCTACGCCTCCTTATTTTGGAAGTCGGTTAAAAACTAATTTCACGCGGGCGAAGCCGCGCGAAAATGCTAGTCTGCAATATGCCAAGTGGTTACGATTTCAGAAGAAAGAGGTTTATATTAAATCTCATGCAATTTTCCATACCGGACATAAGATGTTGGTTAATGGAACTTCGAGTACACGTGTATACGAAACTGCCAATCGGACTGACATAGAGTTTTGGGGGAGAAAAATCTATCAAGCTATGTCTTATCCTTGGAATCTGCGCATTTTGAAGTTTTATATATATATATATATATATATATATATATACAAGATTAGCTCGTTTAAAGTATAATATATTATTAAATTAAAATGGTATCATTCAAATGAAACTTAAATTTTGTACCTAAATGCTTCTGTCGCCTGTCATGTCACTAAACCGTAAATGGCAGGTAACCCTTTCAGGTAGCTAGTACCTCTACTGGGTATAGGAGATAGGTACATAAAAGACGAGGTACATAAAATAATATTTTTCGTCTTTTTTTATGATAATTATTGTCATCGCATTAGGTGCCAATGTGGTGCTCTAATGTACCTATTAGTATACGGTCCTAAGTAAACGTTACACTGGTTACACATTAGGCAAAAGTTGGCAAAAATTTCAAGACCTAATTGATGTTTGTTGTTCGCGTAAATTTAGCCCCCATTGGCCCTTTGGGTCTCCCCACTACGTCAGCCCAGTGCGCCCACTACCCCCGCTCTAACCCAGATTCGACACTGACGGAAGGTTTCAAAAGTTCAAGGCACTAGCATCGTACCGACGTTTCATAATGTGAAACTAATTTCACGGAAAAATGTGCTTATTACCCGACTACAGCGTAGCCAAAAGGAAGGATAATGATTTTGGCATTCTTGCCAATTCATTATGTATGTTTGTTTGTTCCGCCGTAGCGCCGAAACTACATATAGGCTATATAATTCACGTAGTCGGTTATAGTTTTTTTTTATAAAATTTGTAGTTATCATTCTAATAAACGGAATTTTCCTCTTTTCGCACTTAATCTCGGTTTAAGGTTTTAAAATCATATAGTTTCAGAGACTCTACCTCATTTAAACTAAATAAACTCTAAAAAGATCCGGTAAATTCAACATATGTTACGTACATTATGCATTTTAGTGAGAAACTAAATTCTTTATGACTACCTACAAGTGAAAATGTTAATATTCTACATCACAAATGCGATACGTATTCCAACTGAAAATAGATGAATCCGTCGATTACCTTGAGTAACATACTGCTATTTTTAATGTTCTGAATGCGTGTTGTTCACCGAATATTTGCCTTTTAATTCCGTCATATTTAGCGACGAATGAATCGTATTACATTTTTATCATCAGATTTATAATAAAGTGAGGATATAATTAAGTATCAAAAGAGTCTATAATATTGTATAATACGGAGTACGGACTCTACATAATATATCAAAATAGTACAAATTGTACAGTGACTATTTGTCGATTCAAAAGTGCTCTGCTATTCACTTACAATTAAGAAATAAAATCTTAAAAGCTACGTTAGTGTACTTAAAAGTGTTTTAATAAGGTTCGTAATTTATCGGCCCCACCCACAAATCGGTTGTCAAATTGTTCCGGCGGCGCCAATGATTTCAAAACTAAGGATGGGCAGATGGGTAGTTTCACAATACCTCAAATGTCAAGATGGCCCCAAACAACCCCAAAAGTGGGGCCATTTAAGTGGGGACAGTTTTTGCCTCAACATGTATATACATATTATATACGTCTGTGGGTGGCGAGTCAAATCTGAAAATATAAAGCGGTTTGTATGTTACTACTTTCACTCAGCTATAAACGAATATTAATATTTGGCTCTAGAGTCTAGAGAAACGAATTATTTTATGATTATGCAAATTTATTTGTGTTTTATGTAATTCCTTTTATGTATAAAATGTAGTAATTCTAACATTTCCTTTTTGATAATACTTAGTTTATGTTTTTATTCAAAGCCTAAAAGATATTCATAAATAAAATACCTAGGTACTAGAACAATATTTGTGAAACTCGTTGATTTTATGTATCATTGCATGTCATAGGAATAAAAATTATAATTATGGTTTGTTATAAAACTATGTTACTATTAACAATGTAGTGTTTAAAAATTAAAAAAAAATCAAAAGCTTCTTTCCTTTTAGCCGACCAAACCGAGGGCAGATCACTTCTGAGACACGTGAACACAAGCCATATCGAATCCATAATACCTACTTAATAAATTTATACTTAATATATTAGTAACAGAAATACACATGAGTGAGAATGAATCCTTTCCATTTTTGGAGTCAGTTATAAAAATTCAAGGGCTGACTCACTCACTAATAATCTGGGTTATTATTAGAAAATCAAGGAATAAAATGTATATTATGTATTTTGTTGTTACAATTTTCTATACCTACAAAATATAAGTGTGTTATTATAGATAAGAATTATGACGTAAATGTAAAAGTTAGAACGAGCCCTACCGAGTTAGACCAAGATCAAAAGCTTGTACCTACAGCCGGGAGCAGGTATAAGAAACCTCCCCTAAAAACGGTAAATTCAGAGCTAACAAAGGTGTACAAAAATGTATTTGCTTATACCTACTTGTATTTATTAGATATTTGCTGTAGAGAAGAAGATGCAAATGAATTAATGGTTTACACACTTTACTGAAACAAACTAATTTTTAACATTGTTAAAGTATTATTGTTTAGTGCTAATTAATCAGAATTGAAAGGGTCGTGGAACGTATTCTATGTATCGGCTGCTCTTATTTGCTTCTATAGAATAATATTTTAAATAAGTTAAATATTACTTGAAGGGACATTAAAATGTAGAGCTGGTATTATCACATTGTGAGAAACGAACAGCGCCTGCGCGGACTCGTCTATAGAGACGGTGCGGAGAGACGCAAGGCCGAGGGGAGGGGAGAGGGCGCGGCAACGTCACGTCGAATAACCCAAAGATTACGCTACCATTTTAAAAAGTAGTTTTTGTGCGCGTTTATCGGCGCGCTTCGTACATATCTCACTCGGTAGCATTCGATTTGCCTGCGTAGCTCGAGAGTCGAGTGTCGACCAACATGATTACGCGAGGTGGGAACGTTGAGTGCAGTGCTGTTCGAGAGAATTGTAATGATAAGTTCACTTTTATTTATTGTTGATTAGCAATGCGTGAAAACCTTTGCAGAAGTGTTACGGTTTAGTGTATAAAATAAGTACTTCAGAATAATTTAAATTTGGATATAAGAACAACAGTGCAGTAAATAAATGAGGAACACAACGGCGCGTCATCGAGTTACAAGTGATAAAAAACCTTATTACTTTTGAAATTCGATTCAAGTTATCGTACTCGTAGCAGTCTCTTGGATATGAAAAATATGAATGTGAACGTTGCGTTCATATCTTGTACAGAATTGTTTCAATTGTCCATATTTAAGACGTACAAAGTATAAATCATGAGTCCGGAGAAATAGAGAACTACATACAAGCTCGAGAGGCCGTTAAGACGTAAACCTTTTAAAACAGGTACCGGTTTTGTATTATCATTTTGTTTGATTTATAATGCTTCTCGGGCCTTCGGGCCTTTGCACTTTTCTAACCGTTGCACACAGGAATTAAAATGTACAACATAGTAAAATCCAAACCTTTTCATGATCATACGTTATAACTTATAGAGTTAAGAAATTTAGAACACGTTGACCTTGACTCCACCATTCTAATAAAGTAGTTAGTTATAAATTTATTTCTTTTACAGGTGATGGAAAATCAGGAAGAGAAAACTGAGCTATCTGGCACCAATGATAGGTGTTCGATGACAATGGAGAACAATGAAGAAGAAGCTTGTGCATCTGTGATAAAGAACGATAAAATTGACAGTGATGCTAATAGTGATGATTCTAGTGATAACCTCAATGATGATCAAAACGATGTAAATAGTAATGTCTCTCAGTTTTATGAGAGTAGTGACATTAAAGTAGATTACGCGGTAAAATTAGACGATAATGACACTTTAAGTGATATAGAAGACATTAAGACAGATACCGCCTCGGCAGACAGTGAAGATTCGGCACTTGGAAGTTTACCTCCCGAAAGGGAAGAAGATGGGGCTGACAGATCAGATGGTAGTGACTCTGGCTTAGGTTCTGAAACAAATGAGTTTATTAACCTACCACAATTTGAAAATATAGCTGCCCTAGACGAGAAAGAAGAAATAAAGCCGGAAGAAAAGCCAGCTGAATGTAGCAATAACGTCGAAGATACGAAGGACGATACACAAAGTGTTGAAATTGAGAAACCGCTAAAAAGTAATCTCAAAAGAAAGTATGATAACGAAGTCAGCGAAGATATTCAACCAAAAAGAAGAAAAGGAAACATTAAATTCGATAATGTTACTGTTTATTACTTTCCAAGATCACAAGGTTTTACTTGCGTGCCATCACAAGGCGGATCCACTCTGGGAATGGAATGGGAGCACATTCACACACAAAAATTCACCTTAACTGAACATGCTCTGGAACAAAGAAGGTTACATAGGCAAATATTACAACAACTGAAGAGTGAACGACATTCTGGTCAAGGTGAGTCATTATCTTCTAGTGAAGATAGTGACACTGAAGAAGAAACTAGTGATATTTCAGAATCAGAGCTTGATTTAGATAGCTACTATTTTCTCCAGCCTGTTCCTACTAGACAAAGGAGGGCTCTATTAAGAGCTGCGGGCGTTAGAAAAATTGAGGGTTATGAGAAAGACGAATGTAGAGATATAAGGACATCTCGTGAATTTTGTGGTTGTGCGTGTAAAGGTGTCTGTAATCCGGAAAATTGTTCATGTAGTTTAGCGGGCATTAAATGCCAGGTCGATAGACTGAACTTTCCGTGTGGCTGTACGAGAGATGGTTGTAGTAATACTACCGGCAGAATAGAATTCAATCCACTAAGAGTAAGAACACACTTTATCAATACTTTAATGAGAATAAGTTTAGAAAAGAAAAACGAGGAGCAGCAGGAAGCCAAGAGACAATGGGCCGAAGCGCATAGTACAAATTCAGGTATATTACATACAAACATAACTTACGATAAAACATGTCACAATCAAGATAATAGTTCCCGCAGAGAAATCAATACTTTGTCAAATAAAATTTGTACTAACAGTTCAGAAACATTTAAAATGCATTGCAGTCAACACACCCAAAACGCTACTGCTAGTGTTCAACATGAAACTTCTTTCAGTTTTCCAAGAAGAGAGCATAATGTCATTAGCTACGAAGGTAAATCAGATCCTCGATGTCATGATACTTATACTTCTAACATTCTACAGGGAAAGGGTCCGCCCTACGCATCAGCTACAGTAGCCGAGTATAATCCGGTACCCAGCAACACGCAAAGGTATCATTGCGATCTCAATTACATGTACGAACAGCATTCAGAAAATCACCAGTACAAGGGGATACATTCATTTTCGGCGAGCAGCTTCGAGGAGTTTGCGCATAGCTCGCACATATCGATGTTCAATCACTACGGACACATGTATATGCCGGACTATTTACAAAAACAAAACTTGAACATGTCCGAGCACACTGCACAATATCCTATGCACCACTACGATGTATATAGAAATAATACAGAATGTTATAGTAGTAATGAAAATAAAAGCGATTCTCATTATACAACCCTAATGACGATGCCATATCAGCAAAACAATAAATTACAAACATTAGATAATGATGAGAATTGGTTTTGTCAAAATAAGTTAATAAACCTAGATCACTTCGACCAATCGGCCCAAGACGCGCCCCAGCAGCAGACCGAGACAACCCAACCGACCACAGAAGCAAACGCTAATGAAACAGAAAATTTAGGGGAACTAATTAAAAAAACTATGGTAGAGTCTGTTACTGTGTAGATGAATCACATGTTGTATTCTAATATTTCAATAATTATATTGTTATTAATCATTGGGACATAATAATTTAACTGAATAAAAACTTTATTTAATGTATAATAATAATAGTAAATAAATTATGTTAAAATATAGATAATAAATTAAGTTTTATTGAATCTTTGCTGTTTTAATTTATATAAGTAGCTGCAACTATTTCACTATCTAGTTACTAAACACTTTTATTACTTTCATCACAGCAAATAACATAACACTTATTCTTCATAGCTAGAACTATCTAGCTTATTTAGTTACGGCCACAAGGAAAACGATAGTTCCAATAAAAATATTAAATAGGTAGGTAAAAGATTTAAATATGAACCTTTTAAAAATCTACATGTATTATATTGATTATTATTTCCTGTGGTAATTAGGAAAAGTCTTAATCAGAGACAATTTTAGAATATAGCTAGGTATTGTGTTCTAAACTTATGATAACACCACATAGACTTTGTTTTACTTCATCTAGTTACCTCAGATTATCCAGATATATTTTTATCTTGAAATATTGTTTCATCCTTAGGATCATATATATCATTTATTTCAATAATATTAATAATAATAATTATTTGAGAACCATAATTAAACAACGATTAATTTTATTTTCATTAAATACAAGGTTATTGTAATAATGTTTTACTAAAGTAAAAAAAACAAAATATATTTTATTTTTTCCGCAACGTTGTTTTCTGAACATTTAAAATTTAGAAATATGTTTTAGTCAGTAAGTCAGAGTTTAATTGCACCCTTTTTTGTCGTCGTTATAACCGGATTTAACTGTATAAATTATTTGCCGTGTATACTGTACACTAAGTTCACATTCAATATATTCTAAACGTAAACAAGGTATTATGAAACAATAGCGCGCCATAATGCCGCCGATTTAAACGTCACATATTTGCCGTGGAATAAAGAAATTCAGTGGCTCATTACTTATAGTTTCATAAATAAATTTCATCTCTTTGTATTTTCGAGCTTCGAAACGTGTCGAGCTTCAGTGTCGTTGTGTACTTAATTTTGCAATTAAACTCTGACTTATTTACCGACTAAAACTCATTCGATAACGTTGTCAAATGTTCCTGCTAGGCCCACAGATATTTTTTTCTCGATTTCTTTGTTTGACTTCTAACCCACGCTTTTTATACCGGACTTGTTGAAATTATGTGTGCTGCGTTTTAACGGAGTTCTGATTGCTTTACTGCTTGTGCGTGTGAACTGGACTCTTATCATTCATCATAAACAGAAACCTCACAAGGGAGGAACACGTCCAAATTCTCGTCATGAACCAACAAGGGCACAGCATCCCAAACATATCACGGGAATTGAATGCCACGGTAAGCCATACTAAGTATTTTATTAAATAAAAAAATACGGTAATATAATAAACTATATTATGTTGCTCGCGACTTCGTGCGCGCGCAGAAGGAAATCTAGGGGGAACCGTACATTTAGCCGCAATAAAAAGCCTATGTTCTTCCCCGTGGTATATCTGTGCCAAAATTCATTAAAATCGGTCCATTAGTTTCGGAGAATTCAATGCAAACAAACAAACATTTCCTTTTTATTATATTAGTATGGTCTTTAGTGAGTAGTAACTAGAGAATATAATATATTAATTATTATAATCATAATATTGTTTTCAAAATATGAATTAGTAATTAAAAATACAAAATACAATCACATCGATTGCAAACGTCTTTGAAGCCGGTTTTTAGGCGTGAGTATGTGTGCGTGATGAGTCGTGTCATCAAGATTCATTGCTGCCAAGCGATTTTAGCCTTATGCCTGGTCGAGCGGAAACTTTGTCGATAGTACCTACCTAGTCTTTGTCATTATCTGTCCGATATCGGATTGAATTATAGGAAAACGCACTTATGGCGATGACATAAGAGCGTTTTCCGGACCGATATCGCATATCGTTTAGCTGTGTGAAAACGGTCTGACGCTTACCGTGTAGATGCCATCGACACTATAGTGTCGACATTTTTTGTTAAGTGCCAGAGTCAAGTCGTGATGAATCCCATGCTTTCACGTTTTATAGATGCACCAATATTTTACATTAGGATGCACCAATATTTTGCATTACGAAGTGATTTGATGCGTGATGCCTCGCGTTCCGTCCCTAAAGAACGCGAGGTCCGATACGCATCTGGGGGTCTAAAAAGGCCACTTTAGGTGTTTCATATTATGATTTATATATTTTTTTAAACTAATATTATGTTTGCAATTTTACGCATTTCTATTGAAAACTGACAAAATTGATGTTTTCTAATATGATGAAATCAGATGAATTATGTAGCCATTTTACAATTTCACGATATGGAAAAAAATATATATAACATACTAAGAAACACCTAAAATGGCCTTTTTAGACCCCCTGGCCTTTCCTACCCCAACCTGCAGCGTAAGCTAATTTAGATTTAGGATTTTTACAAAAATAAGGACCATCCTGCAGTTTTAGATTATATTAATACTTGTCATATTTTGCAATATTCCAGTCGACAAGATAGTAGTTGATGATATCTACCTAATATGTATAAATAAGCTATTTATGCTTTTGGTGAATAATACGAAAAACTTGCTACTAACACGGTATAAGAAAGTATTACGTTGTACAACATAGGTGCATAAATGCAACAATGACCAGCAGCAAAGCGCATGTGCTGAAAATGCTTGTCGTTGATTCCAGGAGGTTTATTGATGGAAGTCATCAAGTCATGTATTCAACTATGTCTTGTGGAATTCATAGACACGTATACATTGTTTGTTTTACCGGCCCAAAGTTGGATATAAATTGATAAGCTATAAACTAATCTAAAAAAATATAATTTATCTTTTGTCGAAGACGAAGAATATGTAGAAGGATTTTGGGACTTTGGTGCATACATCATATTATAGCTCATGCCCCCTTACTGTACTTTAATTGATTTCACAGAGGATTCTAAAATATATTTTCTTTTTCAAAAAAAGCTATGTAATTTATTTATTTATCAACAAATATGAATCATTATATTTTCGTAATCCGTATGAGATTTGTCGAAAACATGGCAGTTTTTTTTCTAATAATGATAATATAGTCCTCAATATGGAACAGACTATTTCGCAGTGGTTTTTTAATAATAAGAAATCTATAAGATTTGGTTCACTCTTTCTACTTTAATTAACAAATGAACCAACCGTATTACAGTATAGTTACCTTGTGAAAAGTGCGTATTTTTCAATAATACAATTATTATTAATTACCTGCTAGATACTGATGTCTGGTACCACGACCGTTGCTACAGTTTAACGTCGCTTGATTTTAAATTTCTACGGTTATATCTTTAATAAAATCGGGTGTTAACGCAAAAAAAATTACACAGATTTTTTAAATTTAATATCTCCGTAAAGTCAAGAACTTAAGGACAGCATTTTTCTCTACTCTAGTCTACTAGTTGTTCTGAAGTCTACACTAATAAATAGCTAGATACAGGTACTATTTTAACCGACTTCCAAAAAAAGGAGGCGGTTATACGTTCGGCTATATGTATTTTTTTCTTTTTTATGTTCAACGATTACTCCGCCGTCTGTGGACCGATTTGCAATTTTTTTTTGTTGTTGTAAAGGTTATAATTCGAAATTTGTCCCTTACGCTGTTTGTCCACCGCCACCGTCAACGGGACGTCCGCGTCACCGAGAACGAGATTATTTCAGGCCGAGATTAAGGTGACGTGACGGCGATCGTTTGACCACCGTGACGATCTCGGTGGTTCAGTTTGTTCTTACGTCATTGATTTCCTGGTCCGTCTACTTAATGTTCGGCTCCAGAAAGACATTTATGCCATTTCTGTCCAAAATTTTATCTTTGGATGCATTTTTAGTTTTATCCCACAAACATTATATTACCGTTCGAAAAGTTCTATTAATGAATAAATGGCGTATTTAAATTTCTTGACCATTTTTGTCTTGTTGTTATGTTCTCGGTGACGTCCCGGCGACGGTGACGGTGGACACATTTATACGTGTTATGTATTGCCGCCACTTCGGCCCGTCACAATCTCGGGCCGATTTCTAGCGGTAGCGCCGAACTAAGCGATATTTCGGCGGACGGAATGACGGCGCTCGGGTGACAGGCGTGCGGTGGACATACGGCCATAGTAAATGTATGTGTCGCTAAATCGGCGACGTCATCTCGTTCTCGTTGACGTCCCGTTGACGGTGGCGGTGGACAAGCACCCTTGATCACCAAAGTGGTAACCTGATGATGGGATCCATGATGAATCGAGGGAACATTTCGAAATTTATATGGGGTATTTATACACATATAGTGATATCGACTTTTTCTGAAGTAGTCCAAGCATATGCTATCAAAAAGTAAGCTTTTGTACCAAGGGATACCCTGGATCCAAAAGTACTGAACAGAACTCCTGACTCGTTATATATACATGTTTGGGGATTCCGGCGTTGTTTAAAGAACTGCGAGCATATGCCATCATACCACGTACAGTGATCAGCATCAGCATCACCACCATCTTCACACGAAACACCTACATATTATGATGACATAGGTACTCTCTACTCATAAGTTATGTGCACCGATATCAATGTCTTTATTCAAGAGTATACTCAATCCTTAAAAGTTTGGACACTGACTGAAAAAACACTCTGTATAAAAGGCAAAGCTGATTGACTGATGTATCAACACTCAGGCCAAACCCTTAAGGCTAGAAATTTGAAATGTTTCACAAGTATTTCTCATATGAATTAGACATCCACTAAAAAAGGAATTATAAAAAATCAAGGGGTAAAAACCTTATAATTCCTTGGACATACTTATTTGCATGTAATTTCGTATGAATTGAGTACGGAAAAAATTTGTAATTCAGCGTTTTCTAAAATTCAGCCCCTAGGTACCCACCTACTTTAACCACCTACAATTTAATTAGTAAATAAAATTTTAGCAGAAATTTAAAAAGGGAATTATTTAGAATATAACATTATTTCACACTTTTTTGTGCATTTTTACTTTGGAAGTCGGTTTAATTTTTTGTTTAAAAATAATAATTATATAATAGATCCTAACATTATTGCATTAAACATATAGTAAACTACTTTGCATATTTGAAAACTATGATTTAAGATTTTAAAACGCATTTAATTTCTAGAAAGGAAGGAAGGTATATTTAAATACTAGGTACTCCTGCATTCATAAAATTTATTTGCCAATATGTTTGATTGATTTTATATCTGCTATTATGATCAAATTATGCAAAAATAATCAAAATATAGTTAATACTGAAATTGTAAAAAATATTTACTTTTATTTGTCAGCACTCACTAGACATTATCCATATTTTAACAGATTTGTCTTTACTTGCTGTTATTAACCTATTAGAAGATCTATCAAAATATATGCTCTCGATTTCATCTGAAACAAAAAAAAAATTATTGAACGTTACTAAGCGACGTATAGTCTAGTCTATTCGTGTTATTAATAAGACAGTAAATGATGCGTACAAATTATTTTAAAATTGAACAATGACGCATATAAACCTACAGAGTTTAGAGCAATTGTAGAGCAGGTTTTTGAGGCAACCTGGCAATTTGTCCTCTACCTCTCCTATTAGGGTTTCGTAGTTCACGTCTCGGAACCCATATGGTTTCGTCATGTCCGTCCGTTCGTCCGTTTTCGCCTTACCGTCCAAACGGTTAGTGCTAGAAAGATGAAACTTGGCATGGATATGTGTATTTACTATGTCGACAAAGTGCTAAAATAAAATTATGAAAAAAAAATTTTTTTTTGGGTACCTAAAAAGTAAAATAATCATGGGGACGATTTTTTTCTCGCGTCTACCCCACAGTGGCGGGTATCATTAGATAGGTCTTCAAAAAACATTGAGAGGTTGGTAAAACGATTTTCTGATTCAGATATCCGTTTGCGAGATATTCAAGTTAAAATCGCATTTTTTGTCAAAAGCTCTTGTCTCTAAAAGCTAAACGGCTGGCTCGAAAATCTAAAAAAAATCATGATGGTAGTCCATGTAATGAACTTTTAAGGAAAACTATAACGGCTTATATAGCTTTGTTAGTTTCAGAGTTAAAGATGCCTGACTTGTAAAATGCGCTTACTTGGAAAACTTCGTACAAAAATAAGTAAATAATAAGTAAACATGTCAAATATTGGTATAATGGCAGATTACTAAATAGTTATAATGGTACGGAACCCTACGTGCACGAGTTCTATTCACACTTTTTTATACCACAACCCGGAACCGCCGACCTGGCTGGTCAGTAGCGGGCTAAGTCAATTCCAAAAGTTTTCAAAATGTTCTTTTTTTCAAAAATATGTTTGAGTCATTTAATTTTGACATATGTTCGCATGAATCACTGTCTTCTTAACGCGAATAGACTATAGTCATTTTATCTTACGAAAGAAAAAATATAGCGTTAGTTAAAAAACGCCGTTGCCGATTAATATTGCTTTCCTACTAAAAGATACCAAATTGTGTACACTGAACAACACAGGTACTCAGCGATAAAGTACGCACAGCTGCGTACAGAGCATGCAAACTGCGTTCTAACTGAATTTACTGACAACTGTATTTTATAATACGAGTAACGAGTTACAAGTATCATGACGTATGTACCTACTATCGAACAAGATGCCGCACGACCAGGCATAAAATTAAAATCGCTTAACAGCGCCGTTGAATTGTGCGCACGCACACATACTCACGTGTGAATAAGGACTTCAACCACGTCTGCAGACGATTCGTTCACTTCCTTTGTGTTTAATTACTTTCATGCGACCTAGTGCAACGGAAAATGTTTCGCAACTGGTCGAGCAGGAAGTTTTTCGATGTTGTACATAACGTAATATGTAGTTTGAATCCATAATATTCACCTTCATGTATAGTGTGTTCGGTAGTCTGTGTGACGGTCTCCATATTCCACTGCAGCAGGCTGCCGCCGGCCACGCCGAACCACATAACGTAACCGCCGTCGCTGCACAGAGCCGTGATGGTGGACGATAGCCGCTTTTCGTATACCTGGAGGGTACTTTGTTAGTAAATTAATACTTTAATTGTTTCCTACAACAAAAACCAAAACGAAGGCCCTTAATTTATATAAGTAAATCTAGCTAATACTGAGATATTCTAACATATTAATCTACTTATATAAATCTTGATAATGAGTTTTATACAGTTTTACGCTGGATCATTTGCGTTATTATCATGAATTTCAAATTCGCACGTAGGCAAAACGTAATTTTAACGTCTTTAGATCTCTGCTGGGGTAAAAGGTATAACCTAACATTAGATGTAATATAATATGACAAATCTCACCACATTCATGAAGCTCAGGTCCGTGACGTTGAGGTTTCCGTCGCGCGCGGCGCATACGACGCGCTCGTGCGTTAGCGTGCACGCGGCGAGCGGCGCGGTCAGCGTGCGCGCCCTCACCAGCGCCACGCCCGTGCTCACCTCCCACACCACCACCTCGCCGTCTATCGTACCTGATATTATGTCCAGCTTGTCGCCTCGGTATCTATAGTAACGAAATATTCATATTGTATATGTTACAGGCAATGTATAGAATGCCGAAGCTATTTATGGACGACTAAGATCCCAGGCCCGCCAGACTACCCTTATATTCTTACTGATAAAATGTATATCATATTGTAGTATCAGTATACAATGAACGTATGCATACCCGCTAGTTTGTGCCGTGGGCCAATTTTGAGGTACAAGACGCTAAAGTTGCGGAAAATTGTACTCACTTTACTTAAATTAAAGTATCAAAAATTGGTTTTAACTCATCGTAAGGAACAAAACTTATTAGTAATTTTTCTCTAACTTAGTGTGAACAGAGATACAATCGTTAGAAGTTTAATGATTTTTATTTCTACATGGATGATTTTCCCTTTTTTTACGAAAACAACAACATAAAAATAAGTAATCGGTT
Organism: Phengaris alcon alcon; assembly: GCA_037179445.1. NCBI lineage: Eukaryota > Metazoa > Arthropoda > Insecta > Lepidoptera > Lycaenidae > Phengaris > Phengaris alcon. The sequence goes on along the minus strand of JAYRCH010000317.1, from coordinate 734,059 downwards.
TAAATTTCACTTGATAATATTTAATTGAATCATTTCAAAGGCTGTAAGAAAAGTTAGTGGGTACAATTTTTTGTACTAAACTATCTATATTTAGGACCTGTTTCATGACGGTTTCGCATGTTTGATATTTCTGATAAGTGGTGAATAACTTATTCACAAGTGTTGCCACTTACCTCTGGCTAATTATAATGTAATTTGACTGTTTATGTCAAATATACGGCAGTTATGTATTTTATAGCTTGTATCAAATATCTTTAGTACTATTTCTTTGTAATTTAGTTAGAAGAACGAGAAAACCTGCGCGCTATTGTAGTGATGTTGCCATCGTGGTCGAGTTCTACCTTCAACCCGCGGAGTGCCTGTCCGGTATTACCCAGGTTTCCCCATACGCGGACCACGCCATCCCAACCGCCCGAGACTAACAAGCGTTCTGGAATGAAAAAAACTTTTGTAATGGTCTTCAATATTAAATAAGATTCCTTGCAAACAAGAACAGTTTCATAATTTTACCTTTTTTCAACCACATCAAACAGCTGACAGAGTCATCATGCGCTCGAAAACTGTCCACCACACGTCCATACTCCACATCGTATAAATATCTGTAACCGACAATTAATATTTTGTAAAGTGGCAGAGCTATGATTGTTGCATTATTTACAATCCTCCATGAGATAACAAACAGGTTCCTCATAAAGAACTTTGGACGTCAAACGGAACAAAGTAATGGCTAGTTAGTTTGTATTTCCAAAAAGACGTCCAAAGTTCTGGTGTTCAGCCTCATAATTACGAGACACTAACAATTATCAAGTTATATCAAATATGGCGGCTTGTAGTTTTCATCTAGTTCACAGACTTACCAGAAGATGGCGCAGGGAGATCTGTAACGGTAAACGACATCTAGCGGTTGCAAGCGGAAAGAAAACGGTGTCCTCTCCCATAAAGGACTTTGCAAGTCTTTTGGAAATATAATACTAATTTAATTGGAAACTATATAAAACTTTACCTACATTTCGTTATCCCATGATCCAGCAGCGACTAAGTTTTCATCCACCATGACGCAAGAGCTAAGGGGAGTGGAGCATAATATGACACTCCTTATTTGTTTTCTATGTTCCGTATCATATACTTTTAAAGTCCCATCCTTCCCAACAGATATAACTCGATTATTATCACAAATAACACAAGTCACAGCTTCCTTATGCAGTCTTACTGTATCTAGTAATTCCATATCATACCTATCTACAGGTGTTTTTACATCCGATATGCTTTTCGGTACCTGGTGTATTATTTTTTTAACATGGGGCTGGGTAAATAACTGCTTTGGCACTTGACCAAATTCCATTATTTGCACTTCTAGAGCATGCCTGTCATTCATATCACAGATGAGTTCCAAATCCACTGATCCTTCGTAACACACATGGTGAAACACTGAAAAAAATTTTAGAAAAAATTTAAGAAAAATAGCAAATACATAATTTTCATTTAATAAACTGATTATACTCATGCAATGCTTATTTCTATTAAATAGGGATGTTGCCTAGTGTGGAATATCACATTTTTATAAATTAAATTTTAAAATTGTTGATTAAAGATACATAAATCTACAAGAAATAGGTATTTAGATTGACGCGGTTAAAAATTATAAGCAAATAAAAATTATTGCTTATCTCTTTCTCGCATAACGATTTCTTACGTCACAAGTTGCTACCGCCATACATTTTGTAATGACAAATGTATGGCGGGTGCAGCTCGTGACGTCCCAGGTCGATATATCGCTCTCATTCATATTGTATATTTCAATTGTTTGTATCTTCGTTATTTTTTAAGATATACGAAAATGGGTTCTATATTGTTTATTCACATGTTGTCTAACATCGAATAGACGAAAAAAAATTTTAGGCAACTAGCCTATTAAAAGGTGGAGACTACGAAGCCGCCAATCTTATACGGTATATTATAAACATGGTTATAGGTTAAGTAGATGTTATTTTGTAAGGGGTTGTAGTACCTATACTTTCCAATATTTTATACCATTAAATTTATATTACAAAATTCATATTTTAAGAGATTTTGAAGTTTTAGTTTTTTTATAAAAATTTACCTATCTTCTCCATTTCTTTCAAAATTGGTGCTTTTAATTTATTTATTTTTATAGTTTTTATGTAGCTAATAAGCTGTTATATTATTTTTAATACCATTAATGCCGCTAAATATGAAAACAAAGTCGTAGCAGAAGATTAAAATTAAAAAAAAAAACAATTTTTGTGTAAAAAAAATTATGGTAGCTTAGTATAATCGACAAATTGATTTTCGAGTCAAATATATATACTGGTAATACGTAATCGTTGGATTCGCAATCACGTCCAGAAACTTGTGCTAGAAGTGCATATAATTGCACAGATAATTGAAAAAGTTACAAACAATTAAAGATGCCAAAAAGAGTGTTTTTGGTTTTTTAATAATAGTTTAAAGGCTGTTAATATTTAATAAATTATTAAAAAAAAAAATTAACTACCGGAACTTTATCTACATTATTCATAGGTAACTTTAATTTCACACTGAAAACAGGTCTCCGCGCGTCATTTTTAGACTACGTATGCGGCGTAACCCTCGCGCGGCGGCGTAACCAGACACCCGACTTGAGCACCAACGCGCTGAAATACTGAGCCACAGAGGTCGCCAAAATAGCTTTCATTGTGGCAAATATAGAAAATGATGGGAAGTACTACCCCTTAAAGGATCAACATCGTCTTAACCTTGTATAATCAAAATCTCAGAAACAGCTTCAAATATTTCCATGAAAGATGACATGATGACATTGACATGACATCAATGAAATGGTTGCCAATGTGTTTACTTTATATAATATTTGTTGTCACCAAATGGGCAATCCCGAAAAACGTTGGGTATAGAAGTTGGTCGGTGTAGATGTGGTTTTTGGTATTGAAATTATAGGTTAACACGGTATCGGCAAAGTTCCTGCTCGACCAGTTTTTGAAAATTGTCCCTGGACTGTGACACCTCAAAAATACTTAAGCACATAGGAAATAACAGCGTGATTGGTTAACGCACACGTGTGCTCGACCGTAAAAATTATTAGTTGTAAGGTCGTGTTCGTCGACGTACTTTTTGGCGCATGCGCTGTGGCATCACCGAAGCTTAGTACAAATTAATAACAAAGGTTACCTTCAAGTTGTAAACAAATTTGAAATTTGTTTATAAATTGTCAGGTAACCAAAAATAAACGTTTTTAAGGCAACTTTAGGTGTTTCATAAGTATTATGTTTCATAAGTATATTTTTTTCAACTCATATTATGTGCGCCATTTTACGCATTTCTATTGAAAACTGCCAAATTGCTGTTTTCTAATATGATGAAGTCAGATAAATCATTTTACCATTTAACGATTTTAAAAATATGTGAAACATAATATGAAACAACTAAAGTGGACCACCTTTTTAGACCCCCAGGCAAAGGGGGCAGGAACATTTAACAGCGGTGTAACTTTTTTTTTTAAAGTATTATTTAAATAATTGGGGTCGGTTTATAACCATTTGCCAGTGTCAAGTTAAAAAAGCGGGAAATAGAATTATCGTTTAAATTTTCAACACCGTATTTCTAAATCGTCAAGTCCAAAGTCTAGTCAAAGTCCAAATAAATAGTCAGTGCAGTCATTGAGTCAAGTCAGTCGTTTCAGTAAAGTGGAAGAAGCTTTACTGAAAGTTCTTAGGGAGTTTTGGAGGGGACATAAAATAGCACGCTTTTTGTAGTTGTACCACTTGCCCACACTTATGCACGTCACCGAATATCTAATGGTTAATATTCTACTAATATTACACATTATGAACCGAAATAACACAAATTTTGGAAAAAATACAAAAACATGATGATGTGGCGGACCAATTAGTGCCACAATCCTGAATCGCGCTATCGAAGTTTTCTAAGATCGGCGGTATATATACAACACCTGAAATTACTACAAGTGGGTTTCGGCCTGACCGAGCATACCACCTCGCTCGGTCGGAGATCTCCCTTTGGGGCTTGCCACCATATTCCCACAACATTATACACCTACATCTCCACCTACTATGATTTTGGTTTTTATTCTTGATATTCTTCTATATCCGATGTATTTCAGATTTGCCTCTTTGGTGTTATCAAAATATATGATTTAAAGTGAACCTATTGGCAAACATTTCATTGCTGTCGACGCTGGGTTTATTTAGTATGAATTTTGGACCATGCCCTCTAGTATGCAGAGGGTTTTGGGGTGGAAAAATTGAAGTAATTCAAAGAAAACCAATTTCGCCTTGATATTTATTAGTTACGGAACACTCCTTAGACATGTTGTGACATGCTCTTTGTTAGGTTATGTTATTTTAATATAACAAAAAGAAGATTTACAAAGTCAACTGTATCTTTAAGAACTAAATCAGATTAAAAACTAAACTGCTAAATTTTTAAAATAAACCAGATACAATACCTAGTGCTATCCGATTTTCCGCATTATGTCCTTGAACTCTCCCCTCACGTCTTCCAGAAACTATAAATTTAACTACATGATGTACAATAATTTACTCACCATTATTTGCTTTTACAGCCTCACTCCCTCTTTGTTTATATCCAAATATGAGATCGATCCACAGATGTATGTGCCTGGAAACATAATCTGACTCCAGAGCTTCCCTCATCTTAATCACATAGTCTTCTGGCGAACTCGCCCAAGGTGGCAGTTCCACATTTTCAACTTTTCTTCCATCGTGTCTGACTCCAAAATCGATATTATACATATTTACTAGAAAATCGCCTTTTTCACTTGTATCATAAAACTCTGGTACCAGCTCCTGAAATCAATGTCACTCGAAATGTTACAATTTTACTTATTTTTAACCGACTTCTAAAAAAAAAGGAGGCGTTTGGCTATATAACCGCGTCTTTTCAGACAGTGTCCAAACTTTCAGTAGTGAATATACTCTTGAATATAAGCAAATTTTACTATGGGATCAACTTTCCCACTTGAAAGAAAAATCAGTTGTTTCCTACAAAAGGTCATAATATATTAGATCCTTACATATGAAATTGACGATTTGTCGTAGTGTTTGTTTTAGTAAAGGAATCAATTAACTACCTATGAGATGGCAAAAGTGCATAGATAGCAATGGTATAATACTTTGATTAAATAAATATATCATGTTTTTAAAAAATCGACTTTATGTTCCTCCTATACAAAACGCCAATTTCATAATGCACCAGTGTCGCAAAAGAAAACACAGTGCGTTTTTGGTTCCAACGTTTTCGTTCTAAAAATTTCGACCTGCAGAACAAGCTCCGTGGACGGCCGGAGACCAAAGTTAATAATGAAGAATTGAAGGCTATTGTGAAAGCGGATCCATCGCAAACCACGTCCGAGTTAGCTGCAGGCTGCGGTGTTAGTGATAAAACTGATTTAATCCACTTGAAGCAAATTGGGAAGGTGAAAAAGCTTGAAAGGTGGGTACCTCATGAATTGAGTGCAGCAAACCGACAAACGCGTGTCGACTGCTGCGTTACATTACTCAACCGGCACAATAATGAAGGGATTTTAAATCAAATCATTACCTGTGACGAAAAATGGATCCTGTACGATAATCGGAAACGCTCATCGCAATGGTTGAACCCTGGCGAACCAGCCAATGCCTACCCAAGCGAAAATTGTCTCAAAAATAGTTACTTGTGAGTATTTGGTGGACTAGTGCCGGTGTCGTTCACTACAGCTTTCTTAAATCTGGCCAGACGATTACGGCAGATGTCTATTGCCAGCAACTGCAAATCATGATGGAAAAGCTACTAGCTGCTAAACAACGGAGGTTGGTCATTCGCTCTAGGCCACTGCTACTTCAGGATAACGCTAGACCACACACTGCACAACAGACAGCTACCAAATTAGAGGAGCTTCAATTGTCTTTGAATTGAATGTCTAAGACATCCACCGTACTCCCCGGATCTTGCTCCAACAGATTACTATTTTTTTATAAATTTGGATAACTTCTTGCAAGGGAAAAAATTCAACTCCGATGGGGCAGTCCAAAGCGCCTTCAAAGATTTTATTGATTCCTGTCCGAATGGTTTTTTTTTGTAAAGGAATCAATGAACTACCTATGAGATAGCAAAAGTGCATAGATAACAATGTGATACTTTGATTAAATAAATATATTATGTTTAAAAAAAATTACTTTATGTTCCTACTTTACAAAACGCCAATTTCATATGTGCAATTTTCTATTTACCTAATAGCATTTTGTAGGAAACAGCAGATTTTTTTTTTCAAGTAGGAAAGCTGATCTTATAGTAAAAGTTGCTTTTCAACGATAACTACGCCGTCTGTTGACCGATTTTCAAAATTATTTTTTTGATACTAATGGTATAATTTGAAGTTGGTCCCGTTGTCATGAAAATGGTGACCTGATGATGGCATCCATGAGGAATCGAGGGAACTCCTCGAAATTTATATGGACACATATAGTGATTATGACTTTTTCTGAAGTAACCCAAGCATATACCTACTACCAAAAAGAAAGATTTTGCACCAAGGTATACCCTAGATCCAAAAACACTGAACAGAACTCCAGACTCCTTATTAGATACATGTTTAGGGATTTTAGGGTCAATTAAAGTAATCATCATCATCACTACCATCATCACACCATACATCATTATATTATGATGATATAATAGGTACTTCTCATAGTATTTTACACTGACATGGATATCTTTGAACATTCTCTGCAGTTTATGGACCTATTTGCAAAATTCTTTTGTTTTTGTAAAAGTTATACCTTTTCGAAATTGGTCCTTTAGTCACTAAAGTGGAGACCTGATGATGGAATCCATGAGGAATTTTTACTTTTTCTAAAGTAACCCAAGCAAACTAAACTACCAAAAAGTAAGATTTTGCACCCTAGTTCTAAAAGCACCGAAAAGACCTCTTCAGTCTTTAAAAATTGACTGGATTAGCTGGTACCAACTTCAAAATTATGAAGATTGTGTAGAGAAATAGTTAAAATTTAAGCCGAATTTAAAAGGGGAATTAATTAGAAAATAAAATATATTTCATACTTTTTTGTGTATTTTATGGTTTAAAATATTGTACTTAATTAATTGCGGTTGGCTTCAACTTCATTATTCAGTGGGAAACTGTTATTGAAACATAAACAAATATTTCTATCAACTACTCTTTTAATTTGATGAGTGATTAATATTATTTTTTCTAGATTTAAGAACAAAGGTCCATAAACAATCATTTAAAACATAGAGCTTTAGAAGAAGCTTTAGGTTAAAAGTAAAATATGGAATTCCAAAACAACAAACCTTAAAGTCCGACATATTCTTCAAACAATTATGATAAACATGCCCCACAGAATTAAACATTCTGTCTGGGTGGTCAAATCTTCCATTTTGCAAACATAACATATATTGTGGATATTTGCGGACCTAGAAATAAACATATAATGTACTGCATAGTGCATAAGTATATATCCTGATGAATCCTGATTCATCAGTATTATGACTATTAACCAGGTTTTGTATTTTCATATGTATAGTAAGTAATATAAATTTGAAGTGTACATCTTTACTTATTGTTATAAAAGGTAAAGGTAGTGAGGTTTTTTGGGTGAACTGATTTTGAAAATCCTTTACTATTTTATATTATTATTTGTGAGTAAGTATATGAGGCTATAAATTATAAAGATATTGTGTATGTAAAACCTAATTTACCATGGACGAAGCCACGGGAAATAGCTAGTATTTAAAGCTTCTTTGGTTTATATGCTTTTACAAGTACTGTACTAGGACATTTACATTTATTACATTAAATATCTTATATCTATGAAGTATAGAAGCATAAAATTGAATTATCAAATAAAATGTAGCTGTAGGATGTAGAAAATGGATTCAAAACAAAACTATACAGATAATGTTAGATTATTAAAAGACAAGGAAAAAAGCAATATGTATTAGTTAAAAATATGACTACCTATACTCACCAAATAAAACAATACTAAGCCAGGAGCTGAATAATGAGATCCATATAAAAACTTAGGCTCAGACATTTCTTGATACCTTTCCAATAGTTTTTCCAATCTATCTTTATTTAGAGCACCCATGGGCTTGGATAAGTCTCTAAATGTTTCCACACTGTCTAAATCGAGTGTTTCTGAGGTGTAATCTGACACAACCCATGGAAATACCGGATACTGAGTCAGATCATTCTTACTTCTGTCTGCAAGGCTTCAACAAAATATTTGATATAAAAATCAAAAGTAAAAAATACATTTTAATTTAAATGTCGCACTCACCAATTAAGGTACACCAAGTAATCGTAATTTGCTACAATGCCATTTTGCCACCTGAGGGTAATTTCTTCAATATGAACCTGCTCTAAATTATTATTAGGTGATGATTCTATAAATTCGTACACTGTGTTCCTTTCATCTTCACTCAATAATGTCAAGTAAATGTGACGAATAGAGCTTTGATTTGAACAATATATTTCAAGACCCTAAAAGTATTAAGTACATTTTTTATAATAAAATTTGCAACTTATAAATTTCTATTAGCACAACACACAATGATACATACAACTTGCCTTAGCAAAAATCTTCTTTTATAAATCCTATTTATATCCTTTAGCTTAACTTTCAAGATTGGACTCTGCAAAAAATTATAAGTAAGTAGCCTTAAAATATAAATACACATAAGTACATTATGTAAAGATATATTAAAACCCCTCAAACATAATAAGGGCTATGAAAATTAAATCAACTATTTTTATAGTTTTGCCTGTTTAAAAAAACCTAAAAAAGAGTATGTCAGGAAATGTCTAAAGAGGGTCCCGTAACTATCAATGTGCAATAGGTTTTCTTTAAATTACTGTCCAATTACGCACAAAATAATTTTCCTAGAGGTACTAGCATAATATATCAGCATGGAAACTTACAAGTTTCTATCTCTTACAGTTTAGAAATGCCAAAATGGGGGACCAAATTATAAGCCACTTTGGAGGCTGATTTCTCGAATATAGTAGATTGTATAAAAAAGTTATGTATGAAACTTTGCCTTTATTAAAAAAGACCTATTCGTCGATACACCTATATGGGGTAGAATGAAAAAATATTTTTCACCCCACTTACAATGGCCAACATATAAAATTATTATTATTTTATGGTGCCAAAACAGAGATCTACACACAATCTATAAGTATACCAAAATTCATGTATTTATATTTATAATTATAGAAGTTATAAGGGGCGACAGTTCCTTGTAGTACTATGAAAACCATAAAAACAATATTACAATAGAATCCGGTTATAATGACGACCAAGGGACCATCTATTATTATGTCGTACTAACCGGACGCCGTACTCAACGAACATACATTTTTAATGTATTTAAAGTACTGCTGTTGCATTCCAATCAGCGATGTGCAGGCAAGAGGGGTGCACGGGACGGAGATAGTTTCTTACCTACGATTTATTTGTAAACACGTCATAGCTCGTTGTAACCGGACAAGTGAGTGAATTTCCGTTGTTAAAAGCAGTCGACGTTGTAAGTGGAGACGTAATAAACGTAGGTACTTTCATGATGGCTCATATTAAAACCAAACACTCATTTACGTCGCTAAAAATGGTTGGTTGTTAAATGTGAAGTCGTAAACGGACTATGGATGTATATATACATAAAAAGCTAAAATCACTTACATTTTCAATGTTACTAAAGGGCTGAAAATAAAGGGTTGAAGGTGTAAGTGCAAGTTTACCCTGATGTCGTACTAGTGGTGATATTTTTTCTACTTGAAATTCACAGATAATTTTCTCTGTGAAGTCATCCATCATCACAGGATCAAAAACCATTCTCATATATCTAGAGTAAAGAATTGTAGCCACCATACTGTTATGTTCAGGTGCATGCAAGGTTGAAGCTCTCAAAAGTTGTTGCATCTGATTTAAGCATTCTTCAGCTGAGGCAAAATCGAAGATAAAGAAGAAATCCTTAGCATTATATTGGAATTTGTATGGCGTCAAAATATTTTCTTCCAACATTTCACAATATTGCTTAACTTTTATTTGAATTACATTACATGTCTTATTTATTTTAGATGAAACTTTTGAGATATTTAGGCATTCTTTGAAATAGATTTTTAAAAGTGGTTCCACGAAATTTCTCGGTTCAAAAACAAGGGACTTTGAACAAAGTTTTAAACGGCCCTGTCTTATTATTCCCTTTTTTAAAGATAAATCATCGTGCATGGAACAAGAATAATCTTCAAAATATATCTCTGCAGGCTCTAATAATAACATTGAAAATCTGAAATTAATTTAACAAGTATGAAACAATGTAAAATAAACTATTGTTAGGTAGGTACAGGGCCACTTAAGAAGTATATTTTATGTTACAGAACATAAACAGCAATTTTTACATATTGTATCAAGTATACCTGCATTTATTCATGATATGTACTGATTTTACTACATACAAGTCAACAAAGTATTGATTTTTTAGATGAAATCAAATTAATATTTAAAAATATAAACACAATTACAAAGTTTGTTTTCGTGCGAATATTTGTTTGACGTTAGTGACTTGTTTTTTTTTTATTTTTTTTTTATTTATATATAGCATCGGCTTATAACCATTTGCCAGTGTCAAGTTAAAAAGGCGGGAAATAGAACATTCCTTTCAATTATCAACACCGTATTCCTATATCGTCAAGTCTAAAGTAGGGTCAAAGTCCAAATAAATAGTCAGTACAGTCCATGAGTCACGGCAGTCGATTCAGTAAAGTTCCATGGGAGTTTTGGCATAATAGCACGTTTTTAGAAGTTGTACCACTTCACCACACTTGTGCACGTTAACGAATATTAATGAATGGTTAATATTCTAAAAATATTACACATTAAGAACCGTATTAACACAAATTAATTAAGAATACTAAATCCACAACGTCACCCATTGAACTCCCTGGCAAAACTTCGACTTGTGACTTGTCCATTTATTAATCTTCGTCTACTTCATCATGTTAACAAAATAACGTAATACCATATCACAGGATACTATGGCTAGGACTATATGCTCCGGAATCCGGAAAGCCGGTGAAGATTCAGCACTGAAAATACAACTCTGCAATATTACATATTAGAGTTATATTATCTACCTTTCTTTTATCAGTAGTTTTACGTAGTTATTAAAAAATATGAATACATATTTATTATGTTAGAGAATAATAAATATTCATATCTACGTGAAAATTAATAAAAATCAGTTTTTTTTTCAATATAAAAATACATACTAAACTTTTTTTAGTATAGGTGTAACTATATTATTAAATATTCCATTTTAAAAATTGAAGGAATGTTTATTCAATAAATGCGTTCTTAGTAGAAGTGTAAACGAAACGTAATTTCATTCGTTCCTTGTCGTGTAGATGACGCCAAAAAGTTGAGTAAGTGATCTCAATCACGTTATGGCTGAGACTATATGCACCGGAATCCGGAAGGCCGTAGAAAATTCTGAGCATTGAAAATAGAACTCTGCTTTAGTACCTACAATAGAGTAGAGAGAGAAAATCGAACACATGAGTGTCGAGACAAATGTCAGTGTCATATATGACAGCTCGACAGACGAAACTTCTACTTTCAACTCTATTGTATTAGCGCAGAGTTCTATTTTCAATGCTCGGAATTTTCACCGGTGTTCCGGATCCCGGAGCATATAGTCCAGTCCCACTCCCAGCCTAACAACTGATACGGTCTTGAGATCATACTATTAATAATTAAAGACATTCTTGAGAAGCTAATCGTTACTTGAGACCGTCTCAGCCAAGAAAATTCTTGATAACCAGTTATTAATACGGTCCTAAGACGTTTAATAGTGTTAAAAGCGTCAATCATTTAAAAATAATGCCTACAAGTTCGCTTCAAGGCCGCGGCCTTGGATTTACAGGCTAGAAGTATGGCGCTTAATAGTTATTGGCAGCTATCGTTTTAGTATAAAAATGGCAGACGATGTACAAAAAACGATTCCTGAAATACCTACAGTAAATGAATATATTTAATAATTCTGTTGTTCACCATGCAAAGTACCTACAGTCTGTCAAGAAATTGTTAAAAATGATAGGGTCGCCACCATCGTTCGAATGGCCACCCATTTCCAGTTACTATAAAAGATTTTGATACTTTAATTAAAAATACAGTTTTGGAAAATACATTGTCCAATAACTAATATTATTTCATTTGGATCTACAATTCTTATTATACTCTGGAAGAGCTTAAGCCACCAAATTTCAACAAAACCCGTAGTTTTAGCGTAAAAGAGTAACAAACAACTATCCAGCCAACACAAACTTTGACACTATACATTAAGCTATAAAAAGCTTGCCCGCCTAAATACAGTATCCAGCGGGAACACTGTACTTTTTTGGGATAAAAGTAGCCTATGTTTTAAACCGGTGCTCAAGCTATCTCCCCAAATAAACTTCTCCCCATTTTTCATTTCGCCCCATCACCGTTGTACGGTTGAATCGGCGGTTGAGTAGTAGTCCCAAAAAACATTTAAATTACGCGCGAAAAATATATGTTGGTCTCTTTTAATGTATTGAATATTGAAGCTAATGAAAAGGATGACAAATCTAATATACATAAATATAAAATCCTAACAAATAACAAAAGCGATAGCCAATTGAAAACAACTTAAGTGGTGTCAAATTGCTTTCATTGTTTTGTACACTTCGCGGTTATTACAGTGTGTTGTGAAGTGCAATTTTGATAACATACCTCTTTATTATCGATAAATTTTGTCGAAATCCGTTCAGTACTTTTTGTCTGAAAGAGTAACAAACATTCATACATCCATCCTCACAAACTTTCACATTAATAATATTATAGTAGGACTTCTCGCTGCGAGCAGCATATGTTATTATTAAGATTTTGTAGGCTATTTCGCTTTTGTATAGAATGATGTAGGTATATAAGCGTATTAATGAGTAAATAAATTCCTATTACGATCCTACTTTCTACTACTATTATAAATGTGAAAGTTTGTGAGGATGGATAGATGTTTGTTACTCTTTCACGCAAAAACTACTAAACGGTCTTGATGAAATTTGGTATTGTAGTAATTTAGGCTCTGGATTAAAACATAGGCTACATTTTATACCGAAAAAGTGCAAAGTTCCCGTACGATACTGTATTTACGCGGGCGAAGCCGCGGGCTGAAGCTAGTGTTATATTAAGCATTCATTGCTAAAATGTTCAGGAATTCTATGAAAATTGAAAACAGACATACAAAAACAAAATGTTTATTTGCTATAAGGGATACAATGGTGTTTTATTATACTAGGCAGAGCCTGCTATGCGGGCATCTTAAATATTTAACACATATAAACAAATAAAATCAGATATTTAATAATATTTAAAAAGTATTCTGCTCTTTTTGCAGCTGTATATGGCTTTTCTATCAACTTCGACTGGCATTTCATGTACTTGAACCCTAACACTCTCAGCACTTGACGCAATTGTTCGTGGTTTCCATCATAAAGAAAATCTAGGATATAAGTTTTCTAAAGTTGATGTCTGAAAATTATGTAGGTATTAGAATCTATATATATAAAAGAAAGTCGTGTTAGTTACACTATTTATAACTCAAGAACGGCTGAACCGATTTGGCTGAAAATTGGTGGGGTGGTAGCTTAGAATCAGAAGACGGACATAGGATACTTAAGTGCCCCGCCGAGTCTGTCTGTCTGTATGTTCGCGATAATCCCAAAAACTACTGAAAGGATTTTCATGCCGTTGACATTTACCGACAGAGTGGTTCCTTAGGAAGGTTTAGGTCGATAATAATTTTTTGAGCTTTTGTGCAAATTGTTTGATTTATGAAAGTGTCGAAAAAAATCAAGCCGTCTGGGAACTTTTATCGAAAACGCTGTCTAACCTAACCCGTTAGGAGATAAATAACAAAACAATGTATGGTGGGATTGTTTCTCTTTTATAGGTCTACAAAAAAGTCCGCAAAGGCATAGATATGTCTATCTTTTAAGGATAGGTTACTATGCCCATTATAAGTTTAAAAAAATGATCGGAAATATTGTGATATTTTCAGAAGCTATTTAGCCGCGGATACAATAAAATTATCCTTACCTAGGAGATTATATCTAGATGTCTTAAAATTAAAAAGTACGTGTGAAAAATTATTATAAAGTATATATATATATATATATATATATATATATATATATATATATATATATATATATATATATATATATATATATTTATTATAAACTAGAACGCTTGCAGAATCTCTGTATCCGTTTTGTTTTTGGTTTAAGAAAGTTCGACCACATATCGGCTTTTCGACTAAAACTTAAGTGGCTCCCTATTCGTTTCCGTCGCAACTCCCATATCCTTTTGTTTATTATATAATATCTTGTATAATCCTCTGTCTCCTTTCTATCTTCTCGAACGATTTAACTTTTCTCGACCCCTCGATACCCCTTGTAGGTCCAATGTAAGATCTAATCTTTCCCTTCCATCCCATCGTTCCAACTTCTACTCCTACTCCTTCACCGTTCACGCAGTCAGATTGTGGAACTCGCTCCCCCACACTGTACGAGACAGTCCCACTGTTACTATTTTTAAAAGACGTTTGAAAGAGCACTATCTCGAATCTCTATTCATATAAATACTGTTATTATATATACGTATAGTATTTATATATTAGAGGCATATTATTATATTACTTATAGTATTTAGGTATTGTATTTTATATTAATTATTTTGATAGTGTATATATTATTACATATTATAATATTTTATTTATGTTTTAGTATAGACATAATAATATGTACATGTATTTGTAATTGTGCACGTTCTATCTGCTTTCTTTTATCCCTTTTCTCTCCGTAGGGCTGCTGGAAGAAATTTCTTTTTAGAAATAAGCAGAACCTTTGTGTCATTTTTCCATGTAAAGTGAAATGTTTCATGTGTACAATAAATTGTTAAATAAATTGAATAAATAAATAAATATTTTTACTCTGTGGTACTACTATATTGCAGGTATATTTGCTAAAGGAGTTTTTTGCCACGAGCACTCTCCCACGCGGGCAAAAGCTAGTATAATAATAAAACAATAACTATAAATATTTGTCTATATACTAGCTGTCCCGACACACGTATACTGACGTACACATACTGACGTATGAACTGGAATAAATAAATAACTATACATAGGTACACCTACAACCTACTCCAACATGTACACCTACACCTACAGTATTTTATCCATAATTTTTCCAATATTTCTCACCGTTTAAACCTTCCCCTGAACTTCCACAATTATTTCAAGACCAAAATTAGCCAAATCTGTCCAGCCCTTCTCGAGTTGTATCGAGACATTGGAATTGCAAACCATTTTTAGGGTTCCGTATTACTTAAGGAACCCTTATAGTTTCACTCTGTCCATCCGTTTGTCTATTCGATCGTCTTGATCGCGGCATTGTTAATGATAATATCGGCACAATAAGTTAATAGAAACTCGAAACAAACACATCAACCGGTCAACTTCAAAATGTCTAATTGTCAAATTTTCAACCATACCGTTTAGCTCTCAGTTGCGTTTTGTTATACCACGTTACACGTCCTACGGGAACGGGATAAAAAGTACGAGTATCCTATGTCCATCTCCTGGTTCTAAGCTACCTCTCCACCAATTTTCAGCCAAATCAGTTCTGCCATTCTTGAGTTATAAATAGTGTTAGTATATAAATATATATTTTGTTAATTAAAAATTAACACTCAAAAAAAATTTGTTAGCTGCAGTTTCCTCCTTAATCATAAAAAAGATTTTTGTTTGCTTGCACACAAGTTCAAAATCACTGTTTTTTGGGTCAACCTTTTGTATGCTTTCGAGGAGAACAAAATATGCCATATTTGTTCAGTAGTTTCATATTTGGAATTTCTGAATTAAAAAGCCGTGTGGTGTCGTGGGACACCGGATAGGAACGAAGTTCCTTAATATAAAAATATTAATTTTAAGTTCTATTCGAGGCATATGGAAAATAATAAATACTATACCTACATAAAAATCTTACGTTACGGACGTTTTTTCCCGGCTAGGGTGGGTACCCTCATCACTCCGCATCGCCCCATAAGGAACTTTGTTCCAAAAATAAACCACAATTAGGTAATTTTATAATAATAATTATGTTTTAAAGCAAAATATGTAAAAATTATAGTTTACTTGAAATAGGACTTAATTAATATTATGTTAGAACTTATGACCTTGTAGGCTACAGTATAAATATGCGGTATGTCAAAGTATCAAATATTATAGCGCTCTATACCACAGGCTTCACGCCATCTCATTGATATTTGTAAACTTATCCTTAGTGCAAAATGATTTTTCTCAATAAACTAATTATAATGCTTGGCAGCGACTTAAAACAGTTTTGTATGTATAAATTAACATTCGATTTAACAAAATAAACTCACAAATACCTGTCATTTCAGCGGTTCTTTTATATACATAATCCGAAAGTATAGTTTTACCCTCATATTGCAAAAACATTTTCTGTACACTCTTTATTATATTACTTGCTGGGCAAAACTTCAAATCGTTCGATTCATTTATATTAAACTTTTTACATAATTTGCCTTGAAACTTTTGTGAGAATGTTGTCGCTTTTAAAAAAAATTTGTTCCGCTTTTTTGACAGGCTATCCTACCCTATTAGTCTGTATCACAAAGCTTCTGTACCACTTTTTGTACGAAAAAAAAACGCGGGAATTTGAATTCTTTTGTCAAAATTCAAAAGGTAAGAGGCACTGAGAAAATTTGACGCAAATTTTTGTAATTAATTAAATTACTATATATAGTAATTAATAGCACGAAAATTTAATTGTTTATGTTTAATATAACAACAAGTAGGTAAGTAAAAATGCAAGATACAACAGACACAGTATGTCAAATGAAGTTTCCTCAGAAGTTGTGGCATTTACTCAATTTAGATTCTGATGCAATATTGTGGAGTGGAAACGGGGAAACTATTTTATTAAATTATAAAATACTCCACGGTTATTTACAAACTGGTCATTCTATTTTTAAAACTACTAATATATCAAGTTTTATTCGACAACTCAATCTATATGGATTTCGGAAAGTAACATCGCATCTTCAAGATCCTTTATGCAATTCGAGCAATCCATTTATGCACGAATATATTCATGATTATTTTCAATATGGACGTCCTGACCTACTGAAAAAGATTTCAAGAAAACCGTTGAACATAAAAAGCACTTTAAAAACCAAGGTAGAACAATAACATAGTATATTTTAAAAATAAGTATATTAACAGGCCAATTGTTGCCTTACACATAGGTAATTTTCATCATGACTTACTTTATGCAGTTAAAACTTTCAATTAAAATAATTCTTATCCATTCTCTTTAGCGGTGTAATATACGAGAACAAAATTTATTCACTCCACTACAGAAAGCTCGCCATGCTCTGAGAATTGCTTTGAACAAAGTAATAGAGAACTATTATCCTAATAACTATGCTGATAATAAATATGAAATAGAGTTTGGAGGTATGTTGTTTATTTATCCCTGTTTATAATTATTGTTACTAATAATTTAGAAATATCTGTGAGGATATGGTTGCTTGTTATTCCTTTACAGTTTTTACACAGCCAAACAGAAATTTGGCACAAATACAGTATAATGTAGCCTAGATATTTTATCCTAGAAATGTATATAGTTTTGGCTTCATGATAAAAGTTCTTATAAAATTTTCCAGGTGCTGGGGAACTATGTGAAAATGATGAAACGAACATCATGTTTTTGTCAAAGAAAGATGAATTAAACCCCGAAACAGGTCCTTTATCCAAATTTATTTACCACCTACTCACCTTTAACCATAATGTCCTATCATACTTTTTCACACTCCAATTTCTTAACATCTTTCTACAGGTTCATTGAAAATCATATATGAAAATGAATACTCCTTTTGTAATAATTCAAGGTAATAAATACTTATATATTTTAAATATAATATCTTAGTATCTATCTATAGTCTTAATCAAAATTCAAAGTATAATATTAACAAATTAAGTTTCCCATGCAGTAACTGTCAACCAAACCCTAAGGAAGAAATTCTATGTATGCCATATACAGAAGCAAGAAGCTGCCATGATACAGGAAAAATGGAATTGCTTGCAGAATTTAATGTTAACAAAAATACTAGTTCATTAAACTGCATTTTACCATCTTTGGGGACATACAACATGTATGACAATGGAGTAAATGAGGTAAAAGATAATACAGTTTTCAATACTTATATATTTCTTATCAAAACAACATCTTTGAAATATAACATATTTTTTTTTGTTTTAGAACACTAATGAAAATTACTTTCATGGTGAATGGGAACAAATGCTCAATGACATCAATTTTAATAAAAATTCATTTTCATTCACAAATTTCAATGATGTTCTGAATTCCTAAATTTTTTGTTAAAGATTGTAAAAATGGTCTGTTATTCTTAATATGTACTGGATTAATACCTATATATTCTATTTAATTGAGTAAAAACTCGAGTTAGCATGATACAATTTTGCACAAGATACAGGTGTTAGTTGATTCTTAAAAAATTATACTAATTTTTTTATTTAAATATAATATATAATGAATTTAAAATTTTGTACAAACAGAATACTATGTAGGTAATGAATTTAATGTCTTAATTTAATAGCAAACTCATGATATTCATAGAAAATAAATGTTTGAGTTTATTGTTTCTGTACATTTACTGTTTATGTTAGAATATTATAGTAATTGTTTTTGTAAAAGACATTGAATTGAAAAAGGAAAATATAAGTTTAGCCATTTATTAGTTACATAAAATGATTTAAAAATACTACTTCTTCTGTTTTTTCTTTTCGGCCTCCTCTTCCTTTTCTTTGTCAATTATAGCAACATAAGAGTTGATTGTGTCTACATCCAACATTTGCATGGGCTGATTACGCCTCATAACTGCAATTTCAAGGTTTTTCTGACCTGACTGCACAACTTCTAACAGTGCACGAATAGCAAGCTGTAAGGAGCACAAAGCTTTCAATAAACAATTAATTTATTTTTGATAAACTAATATTTTACAATTATTCTTATTAGTTCAAGTGGCGCTTATAACTCAATGCTAAATGATTATTAACTTGCTGGTTCTTATAATTCCAGTCTACAGCTTTTAGAAACATTATCTACTCTCATTTAAAGTCACAAAACAGTCACAATACAAAGCTTACAAACAACAAACAAAAACATAATAGGCTAGATGATAGATTTGAACTTTTAAAGTGGGCACCCTGTACAGGCAAAATCCGAATTCCTTATAGTTAAGGAATAGCAAAAAATGCTGAAATGAGTTGCAAGCCCGATTTTGATAAAAACTAAAACTGAATCATTACATTTATGATGATAAATTTCTCTAGTCTGAAATCAAAACTGATTTGTCATAACATTTATATAATTTAATTTTTATTTTTGAGGCATAAAAACCCTTATAAGTTCAAACTTACAATTATAATAATTATTATGGGCGAATTTCGACCAAGGGGAGACCTCCAGTAATAATGATTTAGTATTTTTGGGGGTGCTCCCCGTACATGTGAGGTTACCCCACCTTATTATATAATTTTTTTTATACTCTT
Source organism: Phengaris alcon alcon (assembly GCA_037179445.1). Lineage (NCBI taxonomy): Eukaryota > Metazoa > Arthropoda > Insecta > Lepidoptera > Lycaenidae > Phengaris > Phengaris alcon. The sequence continues at coordinate 714,319 of JAYRCH010000317.1, read as the reverse complement.
TTCAATTCTCCCATAGCACAAGCTGGGCCTAGTATGGGGGACTGATATAATCATATTGTTTAAGATTTTGAAAAAGAAATACACAATTTGTATTTGTTAACCCAAAGAAAAGTAAATGAATTTGATTTACAGAAATTGTAAAAAAAGGAGCATTACCTTAACAGCACCATTCTCAGATGTAACTTCTTCTGTGGTATAATTTTTCTCTAAGAACTCCCTGACAGTCTTTGCTGATCTGCCTGTGGCATTTGCTTTCCATTCATAGTATATACCGGAAGGCTCAGTCTGGAACAGGTGGGGCTGTCCATCATAATCAAAGCCACCGATAAGGCAAGATATACCAAATGGACGACGTCCATTACTTTGCGTATATTTTTGTTTAAGACCAGCGATATATCTAGTTATGTATTCCAATGTGACTGGATCCTCCACAGTAAGCTTATGTGACTGACACTCAATTTGAGCTCTATTGATCAAGATACGAGCATCAGCGGTCAGACCGGCGAAAGCCATAACAACGTGATCATCTAACAAGCAAATCTTTCTGACAGTTCTTTCTTCTTGAAGCTTGGCAACAGACTTCTTTTCAACTCCTAATACGACTACATCTTTTCCTCTTACCCCAACCTATAAATATATAATAGTATTATAGTAAAAGGTAGTTAAAAAGTACTAAATTACTAAAATATGCAAAGTTGAATACCGCAGTCGATCCCTTCCGAACAGCTTCTTGGGCATATTCTACTTGTAGCAAGTGTCCATCAGGAGAAAACACTGTAATAGCTCTATCGTATCTTGCAGACATATTTATGCGACTTGAAAAAGTAATTTGTGTAAGAAAATATCTTATTTATAAAAATGCTTTGTAATTGCAAAAGATAGCCGTTTTGACAAATAATGACAAGTCATGCAGCGAACTGTCACGAGTGTCACGCAAATCACAAATGACGTTTTTTTTTTTACAAATAGTTCGTGTTCAAAACTATACAGTCCATTCAGAGTTACTTTACCTATTACAGGATACATTGGGTGCATTCCACTAAGCGTTCACAACGATCACGCTCACGACCGCAGTTTTTCCCGTTCCACTTGCTTGTGAGCGTTAGGGATGGGCGTTGAATCAACGAACCGTTTTATTAAACTGTTTATTAGTCATCAACGGGTAAACTAGTTTAGGGCCTACCGATAAACAGTCTACGCGTGAACGGAACGGTGCTTGCGACGGAGACCGTTCATCGCGACGCGACCGATCGACGGACGGGCGGTGAGGAACGAGCAATACGTCTATCTCTGTTCTGTTACAACCGATGACGACGTGTTTATGTCTCGCTCACTCGAAAGAACGACGAGAGGACAATATTATGTAATAATGACATTTGTTGAGTGGGCGGTGTTTTAACGAAATGAACTTTAAAGTAAGCTAACAAAGACGCAACTCTAATGACATTCTGAAATAAATAAATGTTTCAACTTTGTTTACGTAATTTTACCCATAACAATTAACATGATGACTCCTAAGCCTGGAAAAAGTATGAAGGGAAGTTCATTTCCACCGCTCACAGATTAAACCGTCTCGTCGTTCGTCGTCATCACTCGTCGCGTCGATCAGCAAACGACAACAAGTTTGTCAAAACAGTTGCTGAAAGTCGTTTAGTGAACAAAACTACTTTGTTTGTCATAGTTTATTGCTCAGTTCAGTATTCGTCGAAGACGTAAACTAGTCGAAAAAAAAAAACTTTTTTCAACTAGTTTACGATGAACGATAAACGGTCTCGTTTCGTTGATCGAAAAAGCGTGGACGACCCACCACTAGTGAGCGTTACTGTCGTAAACTCAAGTGGAATGGATTATAGAGCGTTTTGAGCGTGGAGGTAAATAATACAAACGGCGAGTTAATAAAAAGAATGTAAAAGATTTAAGAGGTAAGGTTAAAATCCGTAAGCCTTGAATATAATTTAAATTATTGTTTAAATCGATTTATATAATAGAAAAATATAATTTAATTTTTTATATTTAATATTAGTTATAACGAGGAATTCTTCATCAATAATATGATCCGTGACATCATCAGAAAATTTAAAATTTTCATCAGCACGATCAGCAGACGTTGATATTCCGGGTTATTCATTTAAAGCTCTGTTCAAAAGTTGTGTCGCAAATGCTGTGTCTATAATAAAAATAAAATTTTCATGAGTGAAATTTTAAACGTATGTAATAATTTTTTCAATAAGAAAACTAATTTAAAGAAGGCTAAGTTAATTTTCATTTCTAAAGTTAGCTTATATTATTGGCAATCAAGGAAAAATGTATACATGTATATAAATTATAAAATACAATTAATTTTGACGTGATAACATCTTATAAATCGATGGAGCCGGCTGCACGCACGAAAAAACATGACTCATGCGTTACCCGTTACCCGTTATCGTTACCAAGTACCAGCGTAACCTCGCATTGCCTTTACCTCATTATTATTATTATTATTGTTGTTGTTGTTGTTGACGTTGTCACGTTCAACTATCGTCAGTAAACTGACTTTACAGACAACCGGTATTTTTTTCTAAGCTTGTTTTACATAATTCTATCTAATTCAAAAAAATATTTATCTGTGGAGGCACGTCGAGCATCCGCTGCAGAAACATTCACTTCTACTAAAATATATCTTTCCGTATGAAATAACGTAAGCTTAACGGTCGCCATTTTTGTTGCTTTGAGTTTTGAAAACGCCGCTAATTTTCTCAACGATCACTTCGACCCACCTTTTTAGATGGGTCGTCGTGAGCTTCGCGTGAGCGTAAGTCATGACGTCATAAGTGACGTTTTCGCCGCGATCACAACGACCGCGGTCGTTAAGTGAAACGACTAAAGGAGCATTTTGATCGTTGTGAACGCTTAGTGGAACGCACCCATTAAGGTAGTAATTTTAATATAAATTAAATTAATAAAAACAAATTATCGACAACTAGGTGTACCTAAATTTTTATTATTAAGTTAGAAATATAAAAATTGAGTTCACAAATAAACAATCGACTTTTAGTTGGAAATTATTTAGGATATATTTTTGCGAGTTTCAACTTCCAACCAAACTTTCCTCATTTCTAAATCATCCACCACTTTAATGAACTTGTCTGGAGTTATTTAATAGGCTAGCTGACTGAATTTTTTTATTGCATATTATATGAACTCTTAAATATGAGTAACTTCTCAGAAGAAACAGCAGGTATATCAAAAGTCAATATTTTCAAAGGTACAGCGATTTGTATACAATATTTCCCTACCGGACTAATGACACGCCCATACCCCTGGTGGTGTCACGAGTACTAAAGTTCGTACTCGTGGCAGCCCCAGACGTCAAATCAATACAAATGTGTAGCAGTGGTATCACAAGTACTATTTACTGGTTCTAATGACACCACCAATAGAATAGTGATGGGCGGTAGCTATAAAAATAATTACAAATAGGACATCGTTTATTTCCTCAAAATTATGATCAAATAATCAAGGAATACTGTAACCGTGCTACGTTTACTAAACCCCTTACTAATGAAGTATAAGACCGCAGGAACATAATATTATAATATGTAAATATCTCCGATATTTGTACGTTTAAGTCTTAGAGCATTAAAAGTTCATACTTACCATAATGAATTATTTGTATATAATGTAAGTAAATAAAAAATGATGTAGGTTTTGTTTACTAATTTAGCAAAAAAATTAACTTTTTTGTACTTTTTATATAGACGTATACAGGATGTCTGAAGACCACTTCTTTTAACTTTGGGATATGATTATACTACTTTTTCTCATTATAAAAATGTATTTAAAAAAAATGTTTTTTTCAAAAATGTCATTTTTTTTAATTAATTTTTCTACATTTTATACCTTTTAATCATAAGAACAAGCTGTTTAGAAGTAGATTTTTTATTAAAATCTAAAATTTTATTATTTTTACTTCATTACGCACGCGGACCAATGACCCGGCCAGTTGGCCAATGTCAGTTGGGCAATACGTAGTATCCCCTTAGTAGTCTGTGGTTGGGCACAGCTGACACGCCGTGCCGGGCGCCGCGCTGTGCAGTACAGTATCGCAGTACCTACACGCGTTCAGCGGTGGTGTATGCGGTTACTTAGAACCGTATACACACAAAAGTAATGGAAAGATGATAAGATAAGATTCCAAAATCCAATTTTGGTACTTGGACCTAGTTAATGCCCTAGTCCGGATATTCGCCAACTACCAAGTGAAGATCCTAATTTCATCATTTCAAATAATTTTGGCGGAACCTTGATGACCATCCTACGGAACCCACTTTAGAAATCTCTGCTTTACACCGCCTGCAGTGTGGTTCGTAAATACCACACACAAAATGTTGCCGAAATTCAAACGATGTCGACGCTAAATACTTCTTCGAAAAATATTATGTTCTGCTTTCGGCTAAATTCAAAAGAATTTGCCGACAACAAGTATAATACTGGATAGCAAACTCCGAATTTTGTACTTGCTAAAAAGAACTGTATTACAACGATATAAAGTGCATTTCACAATGCACGTAACACAGGGGCAAACCCGAACCGAGCGAGATAGCTAGCCGGGAGGCCGTATGTCTCGTTCTTGCATGTTGCCAACCAAAAAAATTTTGGTGTTCATAAAAATTATTTGAAAAATCTTATCTTTACGCCTCTTTCTTCTTTTTTTTCTTAAATGGTATCATTCGTAAGACAATAGATACGCACTCAAAATGTATCCGACTGAAGGACTTTGTATCCATGGTCATGAATAAATTAAAAAATAAATAAAAAATAGATACGCCTTGAGCAAAGGACTCAGCATCCAGTTCACAATATTAAAAACTTGAAAGGTGTCAAGGGACACCCGACTGGAAAGAAGTTGTAATATATATATTAAAATATAAATATATACTTGATAATGAAGAATTGAAGCCTATTTTGGAAGATATATATATATATATATATATATATATATATATATATATATATATATATATATATATATATATATATATATATATTTAGGCTAGACCTTATAATATCAGCTATATACAGTGTGTCCCAAAATTAGCACGTTGCACTGACACCGGAGGTAGATGAACCCAAGACGCATTGAACAAGCCTAACATGCCCATAGAAAAGTTTCGTGGGTTTTGAGTTATTAAAATGCACTTTATTTTACTTTTTTTATGTGTACTCCCTCAAGACTATAATTACTTATTATGAAACAAACAATACTTAGTCGATAAGTTATGTGAAATAACGACAGTTGATAGTCAATCTCAATTTTATTCTCACATAAAAATAATAGTTTCTACTTTGAGCAGCCACCGTGAAAAAAACATTACTTCAAACATAATTAACAAATACCTTTAAAAACTTACCTATGCCATGCCAATTCCAAAATGGTGTAACACTTGTATTGTATATTATTGATAAATTATCAAATTTTCAAATTATCAAAGCCCTACGTAAGTGGAATTAATAAAAATAAACCAGTAAGTTCTGCAGTTGCCACGATCAAGTAGGTAGAGAATTGGTCTAGTAGGGTGTTTTTTTTACCTGGCTTAGTAATTGGGACTGAAAGAGATAAAAAATAATACGCTGTTAGCACCGAAATGCTATCTGTTGTGGACGTGGACAGTATTTGAATAGTGCCAGAGCAGACAACAGCTCAACAGCTCTCTGCACCTCGCTCGCTGGAATGAAGTTTTTAATCTCACTTCTTCTTTCATCTCCCCGCGTTCTCCCTGACGCTAGAGCGCCAAATGACGTCATCGAGCCAGATGCAGAGATTTGTGGGCTAAATGGTGTAGGTGTTGAAAGAAAATAAAAAAAGTTTCGTATGTATGAATTTTGCATTTATTTTGTTTACAACAAGTATTCAAATTGTCTTCCTCCCATTCTTATGCACAAGTGACACCTTCGTATAAAATTTCGGTTGAGTCTTCTTATTAAGCTTATGGTCGATATTTCACGGGCTGCTTCAATACCCTTTGCCTTAATTCAGCCTCAGATGTAATCGGTTTTGCGTAGACCTTATCTTTTAAACATCCCCAGTAGAAAAAATCCAATGGATTTAAATCCGGGGAACGTGGCGGCCACAAGATCGGTCCCAGTCACCCTATCCACCGGTTAGGGTATGCAATATCGAGGTGCTCTCGTACGGCGCGGGCGTAGTGTGCTGGGCAGCCATCGTTTTGGAGCCACATCCTTCCTCAATTCCTCAGGGAAGCCCTCTAGTAATACTCGAAAATCATTCTCGAAAAAATTTAAGTAATTTTCTCCATTCAGGACAGCTGGTAACTCAAATAGTCCTACGATCAGGCCATTTAATATTCCTGTCCACAAGTTAATTTTAAATTGATATTGAGAGCCAACTTCTCTTTTTTCATGAGGGTTGGTTAGACGCCAGCTATGAAGATTATGGAGATTAAGGTATCCATCTCGTTTACATGCAGATTCGTCGCTCCACAAGACATCATTAAAAAGTTAGGATTTTCTCTCCATTTAGAAATCATTTGACGACAAAATACAACGCGCCGTTGGTAGTCACTTGTTAGAAGCATTTGGACACGTGTTATGTGGTAGGGATGGTATCTGTGCCGCTTTAAAATTCGATGTGCCGACGATTTTGGGATTCAGTGCGCCGTTCAATGATCAGCACTGAAGTACATGGCTCCTGGCAGACTTCATCCAAAACAACATCATCATCTACAGTGCGGGGTCTTCCAGCGCCTGGGCCTCTCGTTCCTGGTACTCGACCCTCGCGATATGCATTAACAAAGCGCAAAATAATTTCGTAGTTTATCGGCGTACGATTAGAATACCGTTCCGCATACAATCGTGTAGCCAACCTCGCATTGTAAGTTACGTTCCCGCGAGTCGTAACTCACCTGGTATCACCATAAATTAGATGCATGTCTGCGTACTCGCTATGAGAGTTAGAGACGTGCCCGTTTTACAGATTCCCAAGAAAATCAGAGTCCGTTTGAGCGCTGAGTCATCGTTTCCACTTTACAATAGTCCAAATTCACAAGCAAAACAGAGTCCAGTAGAAAAGCCGAAAACACGTTGAAAATCACAAAACAAAATGCAGAGGAGCAGAGAACACGTCGGTAGCACGAAACGCAAGGTAACGAACTGTCTTGACTCATGACTGGCTGGGGCTGGTCTGGCTGGCTGGTCACTTGGTCAAGTATCTGCTGTCGCCGTCTCATTCTTTTTAAAACTTGTTTTACAGCGTTTCTTTTGTTATTCAGAACCCGTGTTGGGCCGCCCAGGCAAATGGAAGGTAAAATGTGTATGACGTCATCTTCGCCTCAACAGCTTTATTCCCACTCTCACGTATTGTGTAAAGAATCAAAGGGCAAGTGTTACACCATTTTGGAATCGGCATGGCATAGGGAAGTTTTTAAAGGTATATTTTGTTCATTATGTTTGAAGTAATTTTTTTTCACGGTGGCTGCTCAGTCGAAACTATCATATTTTTTATGTGAGAATAAAATTGAGATTGACTATCAACTGTCGTTATTTCAGATTACTTATCGACTAAGTATTGTTTGTTTCATAATAAATAACTAGTCTTGAGGGAGTACACATAAAAAAAAGTAAAATAAAGTGCATTTTAAAAAGTCTCTGATACGAACATTATAAAAAAATGGTGATTTTAAAAAAATTACTAAAACTGGTCATAACTCAAAACCCACGAAACTTTTCTATGGGCATGTTAGGCTTGTTCAATGCGTCTTGGGTTCATCTACCTCCGGTGTCAGTGTGACGTGCTAATTTTGGGACACCCTGTATGCCAGTGAAAGTCCCGTGACAATCGGTCTAGCCGTTTCAGAGATTAGCCGGAACCAACACACAGACTGACAGACGGACAGAATAATATTAACAATTTATATTTTATTGTAAGTACCGATCATACTTTTAAATGCATTAAGTGAAAATAAAAGCTGTTAATTTGAAATTACAAACAGACACTTTAATTTTGTTTATCTGTATAGATATAATATTATTAGCGGAATATATTGGCAACACATGGAACTGTCATATTCATCTGGCAAATTCGCCCTATAAAAGACGTTACATTGTGTCATTCGATCTTTTTGCTCGTGCATCGACATTCAGGTGATATCGGAAACCGGTAGTGCGTATAAGTTAGGACTTGTTAGCCATTGTGCTTATTTAATTTCGGTGTATTAATTATATCTGTCGGGTTGGGCCTGACAACAGAATTAAAACACAGGAATTTTACAATAGAACAGTATATTCAGATATAATGGTTAACACGTAGATGTTAAATTCATTAATAGTTAATGAATTTAATCATTAATCAAAGTAAATAAATTAATCACGCCAATCGCTAGAATGACAGTGACAGAAACCAAGTTGGTTCCTTAGGGCAGTACTGGTTATCTCGGAGACAACGGTCCGTGCACCTAGACGCATCCACTCGAAATGCGTGCCGAGGAGGGAGACTTCTCCTCGCGCGCCGGGCCCCTGAAAAGGGCCTTGGGCGGGGAACCAATGCCAGGGGCTAAGCCCCTCTAATTGGGGTGGGAAGACGCGCCCAGTACGAGTTCTGGGCGCATGAGTCTCGTTTTTAGGGGAAGACCCCCCGCGGCAGAACGCGGGGGAAACCCATGGGGGGCACCGCAAAATCCGAGGGAATGACGAGTGCCAATCCAGGCCCGACCAAGACCAGCGGTCGGCTCCAAACGGCGCGTGGGGGTCCCGACCCGGGGGCCGGGAAACGTGTTTGGGTCCACTCCCTCACGCGCCGCGTTTACCGGACCGCGGAAACAAGCGACCTGGGGAAAGGGGGGAAGGTAAGCTTCCGGTTCCCGACTTTTAATGTCGGGGGGGAAGGTGCACCAAGGAGGCGACGGGGTGGCAAGAGGGGGGGGGGGACGGCATCTCTCGGTAGGCGGTGGCGGTCGGGCGGGCGGGCATGCCACGGCGCCAGGTCGGTCAGCTCGACCAGGCGCGAGGCATCCGCTCGCGCGAACAGCTTCGTGGAGAGCTGGGCCACAAAGGCCTCCACGCTCTCCACCCTGAGGTCCCTCGCTATGATGGAATTTCGGACGTACCACGGTGCGTCCGCGATGCGGCGCAGCACCCGGTTTTGGGCCCTCTGCAACAACCCTTTCTGGGGTGCAGAGAGCAGGTGGTGCCACGCGGGTGCCGCGTACGTGAGGCGGGACCGTACGTACGTCTTGTAGAGGGCGATGCGCATCCTCAGGGGGATCAGCGGGGACGCGTAGGCCGGACGCAGCTGGGCTACCGCCGAGTTCGCCCTCGCCACCGCCGCAGAGCACTGGGCGACCATGGACAGGCGGCGGTCGATGGTGACCCCTAGATATTTCGCCGTCTTACCCCATGGAATTTCGGCGTCTCCGATCTTCAGAGGAGCCGGAAAACCTGTTCTCGTAGTGACGGCGAGCGCCTGGGACTTACGTGTATTCACGGATAGTCTCCATTTGCTCAGCCAGTCCGGGAGAAGGTCCAGCGTCCTCTGAAGTTTCCTGACTGCATGGTCCCTGTTGAGCGAGCTGGCGATGAACGCTGTGTCGTCAGCGTACAGCGCCGCGATGGTGCCGGGATGCGTGGGAATGTCGCTGGCGTATAGGTTGTACAGCCCTGGGGAAAGTACACTACCTTGGGGTACGCCAGCGGTGATGGGGTGCTCGGCGGAGAAGACTCCGTCCACGCGCACCTTGAAGGATCTGCCGGAGAGGAAGGAGGCCACAAGCCTTACCATCGGGGGAGGTACGTTGGCTCGAATGAGCTTGCAGAGCAGGCCCTCATGCCAGACACTATCGAACGCCTTTTCCATGTCCAGGAAAGCGGCGACCGAGGTTTCCTTCTTGTTTGCCGCAACGGAGAGGTGGTGGATCACGCGTACCAGCTGGAGGGTGGTACTCAGCTGGGACCTGAAACCAAATTGTTCCTCACGAGGAGGGAGGTGTGGAGCAAGGTGTTTGAGGAAAAGGGTTTCAAAGACCTTGGATAGGGTCGGTAGCAGCGTTATAGGCCGGTAGCCCTCGGCCATCCGAAGGTTCTTGTGGGGTTTGGGGATGGTGATGATGAGTCCCATCTTCCAGGAGGATGGAAAGTGGCCGGTCCTGACAATGCCGTTATACAGGCGAGTGAGGGCGGCCACCGTCTGGAAGGGAAGGTGTCGGAGAGCAGAATTGGGGATGCCGTCTACCCCGGGGCCTTCCTCGGTTTGAGGCGAGCTAGGGTCCTTTGGACCGTCCTCGGTGAGAAGAAGAAGTTTGGGGGGGAGGAGGGGGAAAGTAGGAAAACCTTTACCTCCTCGGAGACCATTTGGGCGTGTTCCGTTGCGGTCGTGGGCAGCGGCGAGAATTGGCGTTCTAAGTGCTCGGCATGAATACCTGCTCTGTCCTCCGCACGGTACCTGGGGTTGCCGTCCGGGTGGAGCAGGGGATGAACGGAGGCAGTGGCACCGGTAAGGGCGCGGCAGAAGCGATGAAGGGAGGGCCAGTCCTCTCCGGCCTCCTCTATGCGTCGGGTCCACTCCGCGGCGTGTAGGTCCTCGAGCGCGACTCTTACCTTGGCAGTAAGGCGGTTGAGCTCTGCCTTCTGCGTGGGGCAGCGCGTGCGTTGCCATCTCCGGCGTAGGCGCCGCTTCTCCGCCAGGAGGTCGGCGATGTGGCGAGGGAGTGAGGGCTGCTTGTATTGGCGGCGGGTGGGCGGCTGGGTAGCCGCGTTCATTGCAGCTGTAATCGCCTCGGTGATCTGCAGCGTCATGGACTCGACGGTCTCTGCAGAGTCAACCGGGAAATTGGGTGTGGACTCGTGCAGCTGCAATGAGAAGGCGTCCCAGTCGCGGACTGGGTAGGGGGGGAGGGGGGGGACGCTAGCCGGGACGGCGCGTATGATGGCTAGGACCGGGAGGTGGTCGGAGCCGTGGGCCACATCGAGGACCTTCTGGTGGAGGTCACCGGGGAGTTGGTGGGTGATAGCCACGTCGAGGACATCAGGAGAGAAGCGGGGATTCTCGGGGTAGCGGGTGGGGGAGTAAGTGCCCACCACCGAATATCCGACTCGTACGGAGTCGGCATGTAGGCGGTTGCCGTCCGAGTTGGGGGTGCGAGAGCCCCATCCGGGGTGCTTGCAGTTCAGATCTCCGGCAATCACAGTCGGCTCTTCTGATAGGAGCCTAGGGATGTCGGAGATATCTAAACGCGACCCCGGAGGTTTGTAGCACGCATATAGATGGGTGCGGCGCGAGCCGAGGAGCACTTCCACTCCGAGAGCGTATAGCGAAGAGACTGGGGGAGGGGGGAGGAGTTGGTGCAGAATTTTCCTGCCGACCAGAACGGCGAGGCCTCTGCACACCCGCTCACCCCCTGGAAAATCCTGGCGGTAAGTGTAGTAGCCGGGAGCACTGAAACGGTCCTGAGGGGACAGGAAGGTTTCGCTAAGCAAAGCGACATCCACCTCGTACTCCCGAAGGAGGTGGCGAATCGAGGTCACCTTGCCGCGGAGCCCTCGGACGTTCCAGTGAACGACCTTTAAGTGGACTGGGGCGTGGTTAGCCATTGGGAAATGAGGGAGGCAAAGAGGGTGGCCCCCTCGGGGAGGGCCTTCAAGAGGGTCTGGAGGATTTCCTCCCCGGCCAGGATTCTATTGAAGACATCCATGGCCAGGGAGAACAGAGCTTGTAGAAGCTGGGCCGTGGTCCTGGGGGACTCTCGGCGGCGAGAAGAGGGGGGGGCACGAGGGGGCAAAATGGCGGTAGTGATCGCCGGGTTCGCGGGCTCGGTGGAGAGCTCGGTCACCTCTGGTTTGGTGACCGGAGGGACAGTGCGTTTGATGCGCGCAGGGCGCGGGGGGCGCGGGGTGCGCTGCGGTAGAGGGGGGGCCGATAGAGTGGCATCATCAGCCGGGGGGCTGCTACAACAGGGGGGAGGGAGAGGGCGAGGGGCTCTAATTCGGAGTCCGTGGCGGCATTGGAAGTCGCAACGGATTTGGCCCTTTTTTTGGTCCTGGTCCTCGTCCTGGTCCGCTTCCGCTGCTTCGGGGCAGCTGGGGGGGGGGCGGCGGAGCGGGGGATGGGGTCGTTTGCCTCCGCCATTAGAGATGTGGCGGAGGGCGGTGGCGGGGCAACCTCTCTCTCCTGTATATTAGGGGCGTCACTTACCCGGTTTGTGCGGGTTGTGCGGGCTAAGGGGCCCGCGCGGCGGTTGTTGGTTTCTCGGCGGAAGACCGGGCAATTCCGACTGTTGGCGGGTGGGGCCCCTTGCAGTTGATGCAAGTGGGCGGGTCCGTTAGTGGCCGGGGGCAGTCGGCGGCGGCGTGCTCCTCGCCGCATCTGACGCACGCCGGCTTGCGGTGACAGTTCCGGCTGGAGTGCCTGAACTGCTGGCAGCGGTGGCATTGGGCAGGGCCAGTCTTCCCACGCCAGGCCTCCACCCTAATATTCGGCATATTTAAAATTTCGGTCACCTTATAGATGTCTGGTACCAGGTTCGGGGTGCGCTTCAGTAGAACAAAGTAAGCGCACCCGGGTCGGTCCTTCCGGGCGAGGATTCGGGATACATGATCCACCTCGAACCCTTTGGAGGCGAGATCAGCGGCTATCCTGTCCGTGGGTGTATTGACCGGTAGGCCATGGATGCCTACCTTTAAACCGCGGTCCTGGGGCAGCGCGTACGAGTACCAACTGACCTGGTTGGATTCGCTCAGGTCAGCTAGGTACCTCTGCACGCACCGGTACTCCGTTTCTCCCTCTGGGGAGAATTTTACCCCCTGGCCGTACGTCTTCGCATTCGGGGGGTGCCCCAGGAGGGCCCTGAGGCGTCTAAAGTGGTCGATCCAGTCATCGAGCTTCTCGACGATGATTGGAGGGCACCGGGGGGGTGCTTTCGGCGGCGGAGAAGATGCCTTCGCTGTGGGGCCGACGGAGGTTACCGGGTTCACTTCCATCGGCGAGGGGGCCCTCGAGGTAGAGGCCACTGGGGATCCGGATGGCACGGGGGCGGTGGTCGCTGCGGCGTAGGTTGCCGGGCGATCGGCGCGCTTGGCAGGCGGCGAGACGTCTGAAGACGCCTCTTGGCGCTGCCGCTTTGTTACCTGCACGGGAGGGGCAGGGGGCGGGGGCATGATGCTCGACGAAGGGGCCGGTACCGGGGCCTTCGGAGCAGGAGCACTTACCCCTCTGCGGTCTTCTTCCGGCGGGGAGGCCGGCGAGGCGGCGAGGGCGGGCTGTAGGCTCGCTGCGGGTGGTGTATGCGGAGGGCGCGAGGCGCTCACCTCCGTAGTGCGGCGCAAAGGGCGCGGCGGAGAGGCCGGACCCTTATCGGCTGAGCGGGTCGGGGGCCCAGACTCGCGGCGGGTCGCCGTCGGAAGGCATTGGGGCGGGGGGGGTGTCAGCACACCCCCGCGAGAATGCCGAGGACGGCCCGGGGCGAGCGGTATCCGTACCGCTCAAGCTGGGCTCGGCGGCAGAGTGGTATGCGCGCTCGGACGTGCGCGAACTGGACCTCGAGGAGGGTCCGCTGCGCGACGCGACAGAGCTGGCGCGGGAATGGCTGGGGCGGTCGCGGCTATGCGGCCGCGAACCACGGTCGGCCATGGTGACGGGGCACTGTGTTAGCGTCCACCGTAATTTAGGCACATGTTCATAATGTCACACACTATAACACTATAACACATGTACGTAGGCACAAACACAAAAAGTATTCACACGGCACGATAGGGAACTAAACTTAACACGATAAAACTAAAACACAAAACACGTATTTAGTGTCAGAGTAGTCACTATAAGTGTACGTACTTGCACGATTCACTGGGAAGGCTGGCTCTCCGTGACCCGACGTTGGAAACGAATTCCCAACGGGAGGCCAAGGGCAGTGCAACCCTTCAGCAAGGCGGCAATCCGCTCGTTATTCTAACGAATGACGAGTGGATTGACGATCGCGAATGGGGTATAACGGCACTGCACAAGGGGCGGGTCGGCACGAGCGTGGAGTGAGCGAGTCACTCGACACGTTCCGAGCGGGACGGCACTACCGCGGAGTGAGCGAGTCACTACGACGCGGATAACGCGAGACGGCACGAGAACGCGGAGCAACTGAGAGAGCACTAGCACGCACGAGAGACAGGACGATCCTGCGTGCCGACTCAATGCCACAGCCTATTTTATACTGGCTGAGCAGTGGTGGGGCGGCCGATGACGCAGTTGTTGACGTTCCGGTGCACGTGCCGCTAACGCTATATTATCGCCGTCTCTTTAAACACCTTAACAACATGGCCACCGTCACGGCCATTCTGACAATCGCTCGCCCTCGAGCGTTATACTGCTATGTATCTGCACAGAAAAAATAAAATTACAATAATTAGTTCATTGAGATTAACTCTATGTAGACAGCTACATCGTGATAAAATCGTAACCCAAAAAGAGCCGGTAAGATTTCATAAATAACAGAATAGATCGTCTTCCACTATAGCAGAAGAGATCTCTACATAATAAGTTGTTACCCACAAAAGCAGATAAAACTTCATTATTAATAAACTAGATCGTCTCCCACAACAGTAGGAGAGATCACCACACATCACTCGTGAAAGTCGACACCCACTAAAGCAGGAGTAAACTAGATCGTCTCCCACAACAGTAGGAGAGATCACCACACATCACTCGTGAAAGTCGACACCCACTAAAGCAGGAGTAAACTAGATCGTCTCCCACAACAGTAGGAGAGATCACCACACATCACTCGTGAAAGTACCCACTAAAGCAGGAGAGACTAACACTAGTTATATTTCTAAACTTCTGTTTAATCTGCGCTTAATGTTTGTGAACCAATTGATAATGTTTCTTCTGAATCATTTGTTGCTTTGGCTGAAAAAGTACTAGCACTTTCAGTCTCAGAAGAATCCACACTCAACGTTCGAGAACAGAGGGATAACGTTTCCTCAGAATCATTTACATCGCTGGCAGTTAAAGTGCAAGAGTCTGCTGAGTGTGTTTCCTCCGAGTCTAACAGTGCTAATGGTGGTACAACACGGAGATCATTAACATCACTCTCACTGTTAGGAGATTCACCATCCACCGTCACGGTCCCATCATCATCATCATCATAATTTTCAGATATTTCTAAATAACCGCTTTGCCCTTTTGGCACTTCCCTAAGGTTTTCGTGAGCATATTTATAAATCCTATTTGAACCGTTGATATGCTTAAGCTCATAACGATCATTATCTAAAATTCTAATAATTTTAAAAGGCCCCTTAAATTTTTTATCCAATTTAGTTTGGCGTCTTTCTTCACATTTAGCAAAAACAAAATCACCTCCTGAAAAAGGTTTCACTTTAGCTTTACCTTTGTTAAATCGAAGAGTATCGGTATGGGCAACTTTTTTTATATTTTCTGATGCGGATGATCGGACCATTTCTATATCAACAATGGTTTGTCTGGAAGAACTGGAAGCAATTCTAGCGAGATTAAGTGAATTCCCTTGAAATACGAACATTAGTTCCATTGGTGAAAAACCAGTTACCCTAGAACGGGTGCTGTTAAGAGCTAGTTGAATTTCTCCCAGTTGATCCTGCCATACACAATTTGAATTACATTCTATTACTGTAAGTATGTTCTTCAAAGTTCGCATGACCCTTTCGACCTGACCATTGGCTCTACTTGACCCTGTTGCTATCAGGTGAAGATCTATATTAGTTTCTTTGCAAAAGTTTTTAAATTCGTTAGAGTCATAACAACGGCCTCTATCTGCTATAATTCTTTTTGGAGTGCCGAATAAATTAACAGCTTTTGTAATGGCTTTGACTGCGTAAGAAGAACTCAATGTTGGAGTATATTCTAGTAACACAAATTTTGTAAAGGCGTCAATTAGCACTGAGCAATACTCCTTCCTATCGCTTTTACCAGAAAGTTTTCCCGTAAGATCTACATGGATAGTGTGCCAAGGTATAGGGTTTTTAGGTATTGAGTGTAACTGCATTTGTAACGCACCCGAGGGACCTTTAGAAGTCTTACAAACTACACAACTATTAATAAATTTTTTGACGAATTTACCCATATCAGGGAACCAATAAAATTCATATAGTTTGTCCAATGTTTTGTCAAAGCCTAAATGTTTAATTTCATTATGGACGTGACTTATGAGAGACCAAACAAGGGAACGTGGTATAATGGGTAGCCAACTAGAAGCTCCTCTACGTTCGATTTTTCTATATAAAATACCTTGTCTTAAGTCGTAGGTATGAACTATTTCTTCCGGCAATTGGTTATTACGTAATTTTGATATTATCTGGGAAAGTTCAGAGTCTCGTGATTGTTCGACTATTAGCCATCCTTTATCTAATTCGAGAAAATTAATTTGTCGTGGTTCGGAATTTTTAGGTTCTAACAAATTTCGAGACAAGAAATCGGCGTGAGCCATTTTGCGACCTTCTTTATACACGATTTCAAAATCATAAGCCTGCAAAATAGCCCACCATCGGTGAACTCTAGGGGTTAAATCACGTTTGGAGTGGGAAGCTTTAAGTGAGTTACAGTCAGTGAATACCGTAAATTTTCGGCCATGCAAGTAATGACGGAAATGCTCAATAGCTTTTACTACCGCTAACGTTTCTAGTTCATAAGAATGATATCGCGTTTCTGCGTCTAAGGTTTTTCGACTATAATAAGCAATTACATGTGGAGAGTCATCGTGTTTTTGAATAAGAATCGCGCCGTAGCCATTGCAACTTGCATCGGTATGCAGTTCAATTGGTAATGTCGGGTCAAACACTTTTAGTACAGGTTCCGACGTTAGTATATGGATAATTTTTTTATGAATTAGGTCATGATCTGGAGTCCATTTGATATAACCTTTCCCTTTTGTCAAAGGGTACAAAGGTCGAATAATTTGTGAGAAATTTGGAATAAACTGTCTGAAATAAGTGGCTAATCCTATAAGCTGTCTTACTTGGGTTACAGTTTTTGGGTTGGGAACATTTATTAAGGCTTGTATCTTTTTAGGGTTCGGTCTTATCTCCCCTGCTGAAATTACGTAGCCAAGATATTCTGTTTTAGTTTTCATAAAAGAGCATTTTTTAAGATTGAATGAGAAACCAACTTTGGATAATGTTTTGAGTAATATATCTAATCGAACTAAGCCTTCGTTAATATCTTTTGATACACAAAGTACGTCATCCATGAAAACTAGAATTTTTTCGTCATTTAAAGGTTTTAATGCCGTATTGATTGCTTTTTGAAAAACAGAAGGGGCGTTACGTAAGCCGAATGGCATTGTTAGGTATTCAAAATGTCCTTTGGGGGTCACAAATGCGGTCTTATCTATTGAATTTATGTACAGGTAGTTGATGAAAACCAGAAGCCATATCAATACTGCTAAAGAAATGAGCACCGTGTAACCTATCAATTTGTTCGTTAATTAAGGGTAGAGGATAATTGTTTGGTTGAGTGTTGCTGTTTAATTCTCTATAATCAACGCACATACGACTAGTACCGTCCTTTTTTGCTACTAGAATTATAGGACTAGCAATGAACTTTCTCTAATAATATCTGCTTTTAATAATTGTTCAATCTTTTCGTCGACTATTTTAGATTCGTAGGGGGAAAGTCTATACGGTCTTCTATGCACTATTTTATGTGGGTTTATTAAGTCAATTTTTAATTCGCCAGTTTTGATTCTATTAGTTGGAAAATCTTCAATAAAGTATTCAGAATATTGAGATAAAATTTTATAAAGCCTTATTTTGTCAAGCCCTGTTAAATCAGTATGAATTAAATCGATGTCAAAAACACGTTTAATCCGAGAACATAAGTTAGCTTCATTATGTTTTTTGAATATTAAGCCGTTTTCTGAAATTTCTACAAAAATATTATGTTCAAGTATATCTCGACCCAATAAAATAGGGTCATTGATACAATTATCCGGAACTATATGAAAAGTAACTTTTATTTTAATACTCTGAATTATTACGTTACAAGTTATTTGCTCTGTGCTACTGACACTACTTTTACCTATTCCTGTCATGTCGACAGTGTCATGCGTTCTTTGACCCGTAAGTAAATAAGAATAACTTTGTTTAACTAGACTACACTCAGAACCCGAATCAAAAATAAAACTAATTATTTTACCACTACAATCCATATCGCCATGACAGATTCTTGAGCACAGATTGACTTCCTTGGAGCCAGTCGCCGTTGGCATCTTCTTCGCTTCTTTTTTTCGTGATGGGCAGGAGGATGCCACGTGACCTGGTTCCCCACAGACGTAGCAGGTTACTGGGGTCTTCTGGTTGAAACGTTTATCTGAAGAGTTAGATTCACGAATTTGATTTTATCTCGGCAGTGTACCGCTCGATGCCCTCTTTTGTTACATACAAGACAGAAGCCTTGAAATCCCACTGTCATACGGGATCGTTTTGAATCCGAATCACTTGAGTCCAAGTTATCTGATTTTCTTTTCAAATATATACCACGCAAAGCACGAAATAACTGTGTTCTGTCGCTTACAATAGATGAATTTAACTCTCGTCGTATTTGAACATCACTTTGAGACAGAATTGAGACAGCAAATCCAGTTATCACCTTTTCAGAAAATTTTGCGTCAGGAATATTTTCAATTAAGTGCCAAAAGCGGACACAAGCTTGGGCTGGAGTTTCGTTTGAGTTTATTTGAAACTTTAAAATGTTATCAAAATGATCTTGGATAAGCATAGGACGGGAAAATTGCGATTTTAGAATTTCTTTTACTTCGTCCCATTGAAACTGATCAGGACATATTTTAGTTAGTAACGTAGCTGCACGTCCCTTAAGACAATGAGTCAAAGTCATAATTAAATCTACACCTTTTAAATTTTTATTCTTAATAATAACATCCGACAGTTGACACCAGCCTTCTATGTCGGAGTTAGGATCATCTGGATCAAATACCACCAGAGGTGTGAACGATTGTGATGTACTGGCATGGGTCGATAAACTTTCGGATAACTTAGAAAAGAACGCCTCAAGACTTTTGGAAAACGTTTGATCATCCATGATGAGGAAGATTTTGTCAAAAGTGGGCGGAATTTCTCGTCCCAATTCTGATGTCGGGTTGGGCCTGACAACAGAATTAAAACACAGGAATTTTACAATAGAACAGTATATTCAGATATAATGGTTAACACGTAGATGTTAAATTCATTAATAGTTAATGAATTTAATCATTAATCAAAGTAAATAAATTAATCACGCCAATCGCTAGAATGACAGTGACAGAAACCAAGTTGGTTCCTTAGGGCAGTACTGGTTATCTCGGAGACAACGGTCCGTGCACCCAGACGCATCCACTCGAAATGCGTGCCGACTCAATGCCACAGCCTATTTTATACTGGCTGAGCAGTGGTGGGGCGGCCGATGACGCAGTTGTTGACGTTCCGGTGCACGTGCCGCTAGCGCTATATTATCGCCGTCTCTTTAAACACCTTAACAACATGGCCACCGTCATATCTTTGTTCGTTAGCGTTAGTTGGGTAGATTTTATAACCTTTGTAAATAAGTGATATTTGCTGTTGTATAATTTTGATTGTAAGTTTCGTGTAGTTAAATAAAATAATTTTCCTTCTTATTCTTTTTTTAACAAAACATTACTTTAAGGCTTATAATTAAGATTATTTTATATATATAGAGTGTATTATGCTACTGAAGGACCTCTTAAACTCACTAATACTACAATATGATATACATTTTATCAGTTATGATAACAAAATCAATTGTACCATAAAAGTAGGTAAGTACTAAAAAAATAATAACTACTCCAAAACTTAAAATGCTACAAAAAAAAGAAATCTCCCAGGTCATCCCCACCATATATATATATATATATATATATATATATATATATATATATATATATATATATATATATTATATTATTAAGATTATTATTATTATTATATTATTATTATTATTATTATTATTATTATAGGCTTATAATATATTATATTAATTATCTGCCAAATTCACAGTATGCTCATGTGCAGTCGCAAACTATTTTTGTTCGCATGATCAATAATTATAACCCTTTTTACATATAACTATATTATTTATATTGATTGATTTTAGAATCTATCGATTTTCCAACATCATAGACATTCATATGATTACATCCCTATTTGAGTAGCAGAACTTTCTAGAAAGAAAGAATCACACGAATTTGAATTAAAACTGATTAAAACCTTGTATCTATGACTGTAAGGTGCAAATTTGCGTGCATAAAATGCAAATTTCAAGAGTAGCCATCTAGCGTCAAATAGTTGAACTATACTTAGTTCAATTATTTGACGATGGCTACTATAGTATATAGTCAAAGATGGCCGAAAGCAGGTCGAAGGAATGTCGATAACAGTCACAATGTGTAATTGCTAAATTCTACATTATTATCAAGGTGATAAGGTCGTTTTTGTATCATTCTTAATAGTTGTTATTACATTGTGATTTCGAGTGGCAAAAAGTGTCGTTAAAGCTTTTTGTCTTAATTTTTTCCGTCTAGCCCCCTTTTGCAACGCGCGATAAAGGAACTTCGTTCCAATAAAACAAACTTAGCAAAATAATGAATTTTAAAGCTGACTTTAAACTGATAATGACGGTTTGGCACTCGAAACATATAATTTTGTCGACAACGAGACGTGCTTTTTCATTTACTGTCAATTTAGGAATGAAGGAAAGGAGAGATTTCGTTTAGTATCCATGGTAAAAAGGCGCCCTCTAGATCGATGATTTGAAATTAAAATATAGGATGCATTATGTTAATTCAGCGCTCAGAAAATAGATGGCATTAAAACAACATTTTTGAAAATTTCATTTAGTGACGGTATTGGAATAAACGTGCGTTATGTATTTCAAGGATGCGCGCTGATGAAGATGCGAGAATTAAGTAGTGTGCTTATAAATAAAATGCTACATTTTCGATTTATAATAGAGGTCATTCATTATATTTTCACAATATTGGCTTTGTAGTGTCTCACACAGCAGAAAAAATTATTGTCACCCTACTAGAAAGGGATACATCACACGGCCTCTCGTCCAACCTCTCGCTCGGCTCGTTTTTTGGCTCACAGTACTTAGTCCAGCTGTTATTATTTCTACATCCATGGTCGGAACAGCTAAAAGCATGGAGGTTAGAAAAAAGGAGAACGTACGCTGTAGAAAGTGTTCCAGAAATCTGCACAAAATAAGTTAGGCTCTGCGATCGCTAAGTTGTCTCTATAAAAGCAGGCCACCAATGCCATGAAGAAAATTATACTACTTGCCGATGGCAGCGCGGCTGGTGGCTTAAAAACGAATTATAAATTCTATAAATTTTTAAGGAACAGGCGGGCAACGCTTTAGCACGTAGCAATCGGTCTCCTGCAGTCTAACCGCCATTGCTTTATGGCTGGGACTATATGCTCCGGAATCCGGAATGCCGAGGAAAATTCAGGTCACTGAAAAATAAAACTGTTGCATTAGCACACATTTCTATTTTTAATGCACAGAATTCTTTACGGCCTTCCGGATTCCGTTTCATATAGCTTATGTTTATTAAAAGAAACGGCCGGGAAGTTTTGCCGGGAATCTTCCATAAATTTGTATTATTTCGGTTTTTAATGTGTAATATTGGTAAAATAATTAAATTTTCGTTAACGTGCAAGTGTGGGCAAGTGGTACAACTTCAAAAAACGTGCTATTTTGTGTTCCTCCAAAACTCCCTAGGAACTTTCAGTAAAGCTTCTACCACTTTACTGAATCCAATGACTTGAGTCATTGACTGCACTGACTATTTATTTAGACTAGACGATTTAGAAATACGGTGTTGAAAATTGAAACGAAAATTCTATTTCCCGCCTTTTTAACTTGACACTGGCTATAAGCCGACGCCATTTATTTAAAAAAATACAAAAAATATCGTGTTTAAGTCAATGTCAATTGTCAAATCATAAATATGGCGACAGCAGTGAGCGAGTTCGAGCCATGGCTTATTGATAAATTAAAGTTGCTTAAAACGGATGAAAATGTATTTAGTTCTTATATTTCTGGCATTTTAGAAAGCGATGATTCGATTGACGACAAAAGAGATGCGCTGGAGGGCATTCTATCTGAATTTGTAGTAAGTAGAAGCCGTAAATTTTATGCAATTTCTAGTACCTACAGTTTTTGTCAAAATTACCTTATTTTATTGACTTCACATAATGCATGATTAGACAGGGTCATGCGTTAAGTTATTAGGTCCTTACATATGAAATTGGCATTTTGTCGTACTGGCCACTTTGATCTCGAATATAATATCTTCTTTGGTTAGGATTTCCAATTTCAAATTTATACCGATAATTACTCATGCATTTTTGTTTCGAAAAACGTGACGGTTTTTTCTTTGCGTCACTCTGTTTACATATTGGAAAACTTGAAATATTGTATTATTTTCGAGTACGAGTTCCACCGTGGCACCAGTGCTGCAGAAACGGCTCCAAGGATTAATGATATGTATGGCGGCGGTGTCGCAAAAGAAAACAATGCGTTTTTGGTTCCAACGGTTTTGTTCTGGAAATTTCGACCTGGAGAACAAGCTACGAGGACAGACCAAAGTTAATAATGAAGAATTAAAGGCTATTGTGGAAGCGAATCCATCGCAAACCACGTCCGAGTTAGCTGCAGGTTGCGGTGTTAGTAGTAAAATTGTTTTAATCCACTTGAAGCAAATTGGGACAACAGCTTTCTTAAATCTGGCCAGACGATTACAGCAGATGTCTATTGCCAGCAACTGCAAATCATGATGGAAAAGCTAGCTGCTAAACAACCGAGGTTGGTCATTCGCTCTAGGCCACTGCTGCTTCAGGACAACGCTAGACCACACACTGCACAACAGACGGCTACCAAATTAGAGGAGCTTCAATTGGAATGCCTAAGACATCCACCAAACTCCCCAGACCTTGTTCCAACAGGTTAAGGTACTAACAACAGGTAACTTCTTGCAAGGGAAAAAATTCAACTCCCAATGGGGCACTCCAAAGCGCCTTCAAAGATTTATTAATTCCTGTCTGAATGGATTTTTAAGTAAAGGAATTATTAATGAACTACTAAAAGTGCATAGATAGCAATGGTATATACTTTGATTAAATAAATATATTACGTTTAAAAAAATCGACTTTGTTCCTCCTTTACGAAACACCAATTTCGTATGTAATGACCTAATATAAGGATTATAATTATTGCACCTCAAATAGGTATTCTTAGAAAAATCTAATGTCCCTAAAATAGAACATATTAGCTACTTCTCCAATATTTTCGAGTTATGGTAATTTCAGTTGACAACTGAAGGAATGACAGGTCTAAAATCAGTATTCTGTATTTCGTTTTTTAAATTAAAAACAGTACTCTTATGTAGAAGATTCAGCAGTTCTATCAATAGGCATCAATGCATTGTTTTTGGAGATTGAATAATGTGTATATGCCTATTTTGATAAAATAATAATTTAATACTTTATGCTTTTACAGACACAGGACATTTCCCTACATGTCAATGAAATAATTGAAAAGTGGAAACTTTGTCAACCTAAAGATGAAGAAGCACCAAAACCTGCTGCAGATGTAGATATTCAACTTGCCAAACTTTTGGAATCCCAATCACTGGCTACAACAACTCGTAAGGAATATACAGATGAAGAGAAAAAAATACGAGAAGCTATATTGTCCCAATACAGTCAACTTTCTGATAAAGAGGTGTGTTATAAACTTAGCTTTGAATTTATTTTCATAATTCTTAAAGTAACTAACTCTATAAATTTTTTAAGGACAGTGAAGAAAATGAGGATGACCAAACAAATTCGGACTTAGTAAAAAACACAAATGTATCAAATGTTCAAGCTGCTGCTAGGGAAAGACGTGAACATGCTAGACTTGAAGCCCAAAGAAAAAAGGAGAAGGATAGAGAAGACAGGTAAGGTTAACATGAAATCTTTAAAAGATTAATTAAACGAGTATCCTAATTGAGTATTGATTAAACGTTAACTTTTCAGGGAAAAACAAAAACAACAAAAAGAGGAAAAAAAGGAGAAACGAAAAACACAAAAAGGTGAAAGGAAGAGGTAGCAAATTGCTAATGTCTTATGTTTATGCTGCTTATCTAAGATTTAAAATCTATTACTTACTATAATAAATGTTGTATAATAAGTATAAGTATTATCATTTGAAACAGCTGAAGTAAAGGAGGATGGGTAGAAATGTATGAATACTGGTCTACCTACTTAATACGAACTTGCCGTATGTCATTGGAAAGGGCATATTTTCTTGTGGATTATTATATATTTTTATCAATGACCACATATAAATTATGGGATTTTTGTGTAACACAAAAAAAACTGAAAAAAGTAAACTTTACATTATCTTATGCATATTTTGACAGTATTTGCGAAAGAGAGGGCAGTGCCTGAGGTGGGATAAAATGCAACCCTGTGAGTGCATAAATTGTTATTATTTCGAAGACATACACATAGTTAAAAATAGAAGTTGAGCTGAGCTGACTTAAGTTACTATGTCACCAAGACCCAAATCTTTGACTGCTTAGAGAAATTCAGGATTAAAACATAAATACTTTTTCTCATTAAAAAAAAACATTTAAAAGAGAAAATAATAAGTTATGAAGAATTTCCAACAGTATAGCAGTGCTAAATATACAATTAGCAGAGTTAAAAAATCATGCAATATTTTTGTCCTGCAGTTGGTAATGAGAAAAATGGTCTTATGGTACTAACAAATTTTGAATGTAGGACTGGGATAAACTACCACGCTCTTTGTAGGACAATGTGATTGTTAAATTATATAAATATAAATTAAGCAACTGATAACAAAAAGAACTGGTTAGTAATCATATTTGATGACTGCGTTATTGATACAAGTTGGAAGGGTCCCCCCATTATGTAGGACTCATAATATAATTTCTAATACTTTAGATAATTGTCTAGATATTTAACAAAAAACAACCAGTGAGTAATGAATTTTTGAGTCATTCAATCGACATATTTTAATCTTGCTACCACCATCCAGAGTTGTTGTAAGAGGAAGTTGGATGTCTCATCAATATGAAGTCACTCACGAAAGATAAGCTTGATAGTAATCATTTTAAAATGAATGATGATGAATTACTCAAAAAAAAAATTAAAACCAAAACTTCCAAATAATGTGTAGTAAATATAAATTATTATTAGTACAACAGCACCAAATAAATTAATCACAACAAAACTGCTTAAACCAATTTTTCAAAGTATTTATCACTATCAAAAGCAAGGCGATCAGCCTTGAAATACATTTCAATTTATAAAATACATACTTAGTTGTCTACAAAATTATTATTTATTCATAACTTAGGCACTTGCAAGTGTTTGTTGTAGTAATATTATGTTGGTCTTTATCCTTGATCACTTTTTACCTTGTTTTCATCAACAACTAGAAAATTGTGAGCAGCACCAGAATAGATAGTCCTTATATTCGGCAAATTTTCTAATTGTACTAATGTAGGATGGAAGACACAGTCAGCCGAATTTACTCCTGTATTAGCATGTTCATTCCAACCCCAAGCCCACAAAGTACTGTCATTTGCCAAGCATACAGTGTGCTCAGATCCTAATACCACATCTTTAGCTTGTCTGTTATCTGCAATTAAAACAAGCCTCTTTTTGTAATAAAATTACAATACTTTGAGATTTCTGTAAACTTAGTAGGTATATTCAATAAGTATTCTCACAAAACTTGAAACATACCTGGTAATTTGATGTTGATTATGTTTCCTGTAAATGGTGTATCTGTACCTAGTTGCCCATAATTATTTCTACCCCATGTTAGAAGTGAACCATCTGTTAACCACAGTAAAACATTTGTCCAACCACTTAAAAGTTTTCTTACATTACTCTTTGCATCAATGTCAATTTTTTCAGGTTTGAAAATCT
The DNA here is from genome assembly GCA_037179445.1 of Phengaris alcon alcon. Lineage (NCBI taxonomy): Eukaryota > Metazoa > Arthropoda > Insecta > Lepidoptera > Lycaenidae > Phengaris > Phengaris alcon. The sequence continues at coordinate 688,348 of JAYRCH010000317.1, read as the reverse complement.
TTCTGTATTTATCAGAACTTAAGAGCAGTTGTCCATGTTTATTATCACCCCACACAAATAGTGATCTGTCACTACTTCGCCAGGCTACTGTGTGATTTTGTCCACATGCTATATGGGTTATATTGCATAAGACGGAAATTTTTTGAAATCTATCTGACTCAAATACATCATTTCCTAAACCAAGCTGTCCATGTTTTCCGCACCCAGTGGTCCATACTTCCCCTTTACAGCTTATTATAGCAGAATGCCTTAAACCCATAGAAACATCACATGTATTGACTTGTAATTTTATTGGTTTAAGTGATTCCTGAAATTGCTCTTTTGGCAGTCCTAATTGTCCATGGCTATTAGATCCCCACACCAACATAAAATTATCATCAGTAATGCCACAGCTAAAGTCCCACCCGCAAGCAACATTAGTAAACTTGATACCACTTAAACACCATGTTCTTTCAAATTCAAATTTTTCTTCTGGATGACCTGTTTGCTTTTTTGAATTCCATCCACACGAGAACAGTTTTCCGTCATTATCAATTAGAAGTGAATGCCCACCACCACAACTAATTTTGCTGACACCATTCCAGGATACTGAAGTGATTTTTGTTGGTTTATCCACTTGTTCACATATGTATCCAAGTCCCAACTGTCCATGTGAATTAGCACCCTACAAACACATCGTTAAAAAGTAATATTGAACTTAAAAGTATATAATATATAACGTTCAAAAGTCTGAAGTACCCATGTCCACATCATGCTTGAAAAATAAAGATGATTATAAAATGATACAAAAAATATTCACTATGATAAGTATCTTATTTATCTGTATAGACATCCTAACATAAATAATGAGTCCAACTGTGATCCAACCTATTAATTATAATATTAGATTCAATTGATAAAATTGTTTACTATATTTTAATTGAATGTTAAAATGTTTTAATAATAATAAATATGTACATCATAGTGCTTAAAAATAAGGTACACAATTTTGTACAATGTACAGCAGACAGCTTCACAATTTTGACAGTTGTGAGTTTTTTTTTTCATTTATATATGGCATCGGCTTATAACCATTTGCCAGTGTCAAGTTAAAAAGGCGGGAATAGAACTTTCGTTTCAATTTTCAACACCGTATTTCTATATCATCAAGTCTAAAGTCTAGTCAAAGTCCAAATATATAGTCAGTACAGTCCATGAGTCATGTCAGTCGATTCAGTAAAGTGGTAGAAGCTTTACTGAAAGTTCCTAGGGAGTTTTGGCGGGAAACACAAAATAGCACGTTTTTAGAAGTTGTACCACTTGCCCACACTTGTGCACGGTAACGAATATTTAATGGTTAATATTCTACCAATATTACACATTAAGAACCGAAATAAGACAAATTTATGAAAAACTACGAATTCCACAACGTCACCCATTGAACTCCCCGGCAAAACTCCAGTTGTGAGTTGAGCACTGGCAGTTGACAGTTGACAACACGATTTTTTTCCTTTGGTTTTGGCACAAAGGACGAATATGTACCGTTGGCACCCTGTACCTGAGAATTGGCCCACCGCACAAAATCTGGCGGCATACAAACGTTCATTGTACCTACACAAAAACTTAGGCCTTTTTATCCGATATTGGATGATTTATACAGTCTTCTCCGAGCGAACACTCTTGAAATACTGTAGTGCCTGGGACAGTTGGTTTTTAAATGTCGTATGGTTACCCAAGCACATACGGCATGCTCACATCGACAGTCAGCCTAGTCCAGAGGAATGACTGGTCAATACGTCTGGGCCAACCATGTGCGGATTTCCTCACGATGATTTCCTTTACCGTTAGAGCGTCCGTATAATGTACTTGAGATCTGAAAAATTTTCATTGGTACACGCCACAACCTGGGAACGGCCACGGAGCTCACCTACACAACTAATATTACAATATCCAATATGACATAAATTTTATCGGTAAGAATATAAGGGGAGTGTGGCGGGGCTGAGATCTCAGTCCATTTTGTATGGAGCGCGAAAAGTGTCACGAGAATCTTGTAAACAAATCGCTGTACCTTCAAAGATTTCAAAACAAAGGATGGCCGATGATATACATTTGACAGAACAAATCTTCATGCAAGAAAAAGTTACGCCATCTTGATTTCATAATACCTCAAATGTCAGCCATCTTGATTTCACCATACCTCAAATGTCAAAATGGCCCTAAAATACCCCAAACGTGGGGCCATTTAAGTGGGGACAGTTTCTGTCTCGACAAGCCTCATCTATAGTATATATAAGTCTATCTACGTACTATCTACCTACGTACTATATACGTGTACCTGGAAATATTGAATTATAATATTAAAATGCTGTTTCTTCTGAAAAGTTACTCATAATATATTAGGTCTTTACCTATGAAATTGCCGTTTTGTATGAAAAAATTTAAACGAATTTTTTTCATGTATTTTTTATTTGTATTAATCGAAGTAATCACCCTTGCAATCAATGCATCTTTGCCAACGCAGTGGCAGTTTATTGATGACCTTCTTAAAGAAATCAGCTGGACGGGAGGCAACAAATTCTTCAAAGGCATTTTGTACTGTCTCTCGGGTATTGAATTTTTTCCCCGCCAATAAGTTATCCGAATTCTGGAAAAAGTAGTAGTCTGTAAGCGCAAGGTCTGGTGAGTAGGGCGGATGACGGAGAGCTTCCAATCCCAGTTCTTGCAACTTCGAGACCGTCTGCTGTGCAGTATGAGGTCGCGCGTTGTCGTGCAGGAGCAGCGGAGACGAGCGATTGACCAATGCTGGTTGGAGATGTGCCAGCTTCTCCATCATTGTGTTCAGTTCTTCACAGTACACATCTGCAGTAATGCTCACCCCGTTTGGTAAGAAGCTGTGATGAATTACACCGGCCCTAGACCACCAAAGAGTGACCATCACTTTTCTAGGGGTAATTTTTCGTTTAGGGCATTGTTTATGTGCTGAACCAGGATCCAAACAACTTGCTGAGCGCTTGTGGTTATCAAACAGAATCCATTTTTCATCGCAGGTAACAATGCGGTTCAAAATTCCTTCATTTGTGTGTCTGTTGTGCAGTGCAAGACACGTCTCGACGCGTACTTCGTGCTGGCGATCATAGAGTTCGCGGGGCACCCATTTGTCAAGCTTTTTTACCTTTCCAATTTGACGCAAGTGGACCAATATTGTTTTGACGCTTACGTCGAAAGCTGCTGCTAATTCAGCCGTAGATTGTGTATATGAGCTTCCACAATCGCCTTTAATTCGTCATTGTCGACCAAAGTCTTCGGACGACCGCGAGGTTCATTTATCAGGTCGAAATTTCTAGAACGGAAGCGAGCAAACCAATATCAGGTGGTGCGTTGGTTTGTAGTGTTAGCTCCGTAAACGTCGTCGATGTTGCGTGTCGCTTGTGCCACGTTGCTGCCACGACGGTACTTATATTCCATAAATACCCGAAGTTTTAACGTATCCATGATGGCGAAAAAGATTGAAATGCGATGAAAATTTAACACTAATCAATAAACAAATGACTACTTTTGGAAAAAGAATTCCATGTTTTTAAAATACAATTAATTTGAAATTAGAATTCTTAGCTAAACAAAAATTATTTTGATTTGAAATGGCCAGTACTGCAGAACGGCAATTTCATAGGTTATCTATTATTTAAAGAGTACTATTCATTCTTCTATTTATATAATTATGATATAAGTAAAATAATGATATAGGTTTTTAGGATTTCGTAGTTCATGTCTCGGAACCTTTATGGTTTAGTCATGTACGACCGTCCGTCTTCGGCTTAACGTATAAAGGATTAGTGCTAGAAATATGAAACTTAGCATGGATATGTGTATTTACTATGTCGACAAAGTGCTAAAATAAAATCACAAAATACAATTTTCTGGGGTAGCTGCCTACCTGTATATACGGCCTACACGTAAAGTAGATGATAATTTTTTTTCGTCTACCCTATAGTGCGGTAATAAGTAGGTATTTTAAAAAGATTGAGAGGTTGCTAAAAGGATTTTTTGATTTTGGTATCCGTTTGCGAGATATTCAACTTTAAAGCGCATTTTTTTGTTAAATAGGGTGACCTACTCCAAAAGCTAAACGGCTGGATCAAAAATGTCATGTGATAAACATTAATGGAAAATTATAACGGATTATATAACTTTGTAGTTTAGGAGTTATAGATGCCTAACTTGTAAAATGTGTTTACTTGAAATCTTCGTAGAAAACTAGCTACATATATAATAAGTAATTATGTTTATAATAAGTATTTAGGTAAAATGTTGGTATACTGGTACGGAGCCCTACGTACACGGGTCCGACTGCGACTTGGCCGGTTTTATATTAATTTAGCAAGCAAATTTGAAACTATTTTGTATTTTTTTAGACGTATCTAATTACTATCTAAACGACACATATGTTTATCAAGTAGGTAGTAATACCTACCTCAATATTTTTGAGTAAGTACCTATACAAATTAAATTTTATTTTACATGTCGTCTCCCGAATTAAGAGTGATTATATTTATATTCTACCAATATTACAACACACTAGCATATGCCCGCGGCTCCACCCGAGTAGAATAGTGGTCGTTGCAAGAAGTAAATCCAAACAATGTACTCATTATTACAATTTTATGGCGCCAAAAATTTAAGTCTATACTCAATGTATATCATAGACAATCTTGTATATGTCACCGTAAAATTGTAAAAACCGTTTCACTAGTACTATATAAGTAATTACATATGTAATTGGCGTTTTGTAAAGGAGGAACATAAAGTCGATTTAAAATTTTAAACAATATATTTATTGATTTCAGTTTAAGCGAATATTGTTCATTGTTTAAAAAATTTACGGATTGCCCTTCAAGATGCAGGAGTCTACAAGCTCGACTGTGACTGCGGTCTCTCCTATATAGGGCAAACTAAAAGATCCATCAACACCCGCGTAAAGGAACACAATATCGTAGATGTTAAACACCGTCGCAACAATACATCTGCAATTTGCGAACACACACTGGATCAACTCCGCCATTACATAAGATTTGATAAGCCACAAGTACTGGCAAATGAACACCGTTATCGCCCTATACGATTAATGCGCGAGGCTATAGAAATTAAAAAGTACCCTAATTTTAACCGAGAAGATGGCTGGGTGCTGCCATCTAGCTGGGATCCAATAATTAACAAAATAAAATTTAATTTAAAAACAACGCGGCTTCAAGATACTGTTACAAAAGCTGTAGTGAAAGACACTGGAACTAGTCCACCAAACACTTACAAGTTACTTTTTTTGAGTCAATTTTCGCTTGAGGCAGGCTTTGGCTGGTTCGCCAGGGTTCAGCCATTGCGATGAGCGTTTTCGATTATCGTACAGGATTCACTTTTCATCACAGGTAATGATTCGATTTAAAATCCCTTCATTATTGTGCCGGTTGAGTAATGTAACGCAGCAGTCGACGCGCGTTTGTCGATTTGCTGCACGCAATTCATGAGGTACCTTTCAAGCTTTTTCACCTTCCCAATTTGCTTCAAGTGGATTAAAACAGTTTTATCACTAACACCGCAGCCTGCAGCTAACTCGGACGTGGTTTATCGCAAACTTCCGCTTCCACAATAGCCTTTCAATTCTTCATTATCAACTTTGGTATCCAGCCGTCCACGGGGTTTCTTCTGCAGGTCGAAATTTCCAGAATGAAAACGTTGGAACCAAAAACGCACCGTGTTTTTTTTGCGACACCGCCGCTATAAAAATCATTATTCCTTCGAGCCGTTTCTGCAGCACTGGTGCCACGGTGGAACTCGTACTCAAAAATAATACGATATTTCAAGGTTTCCATTTTGTAAACAGAGTGACGCAAAGAAAAAACCATAAGGTATCTTTGAAGTTGGTCGCTTTTTTACAAAAGTGGTGATCTGATGATGGGATCCATGAGGAATCGAGGGAACATGTAGTGATTTCGACTTTTTCTGAAGTAACCCAAGCATATGCTACCAAAAAGTAAAGATTTTGCACCTAGGTATACCCTGGATCCAAAAGCACTGAACAGAACTCCTCAGTCATTAAAGATACGCGTTTGGGAATTTCGACATTGTTTATAGAACTGCAAGCATATCCTTACTTACAGTAATCATCATCATTATCTTATATACAACACCTAATGGAAGCTTGGCTCGTATTCAATTATACATTCGAACGTTTATTTTAAACGTTCTTAAAATGTGTCAATAATAATTTAACAAATATCACTAAAAAGGGAAAAAATATTATTATTTTTAAACAAAAAATTAAACCGACTTCCAAAGTAAAAATGCACAAAATAGTATGAAATAAAACTTATTTTCTAAATAATTCCCATTTTAATTTTGGTTGAAATTTTAACTATTTCTCTACTCAATCTTCACAATTTTGAAGTCGGTACCGGCCAATTTGAACGTGTGTTCTATTTTTAATATTGTTTTATCAGGATTTTGTTGTTGACTGGTACTGACTTTAAAATTATGAAGGTTGAATCGAGAAATAGTTAAAACTTCCAAAGCCAAATTTATAAGGGGAATTATTTAGAAATTATGTTTTATTTCATACTTTTTTGTGCATTTTTACTTTGGAAGTCGGTTTATTAATGTCAATCTGATTGGCAGTTTGGTAAATTTTTGCGTTGTTCGGAAATTCGGAAATGTGGCTAGTTCAAACCCCGTTAAAATATTTTGTTATCCTTTTAATTTTGTTTAAAGCTACTAGATCTTTGAGCAATGTTACCAAGGTACTATTCATATATATCACAAAAGTAACAAAAGTTAGTTATAATAGCTCCCCACACTGATTTCAGTGACGGTGGCCGGTTTAATTGAAACCAGGCCAGCTACGCAGGAGTTATTTTATAGTGCCCAAGTGTGTGCGCAGTACACAATAGCACTCTCTCTTCCTTTTACTCTCGTAACCCAGTGGGACGAATAACCGACACGACTAGTGAGATATCAGGCGCAGGTCCGACTTTTTACATGCCCATCCGACGCATGGATCATCTTTCTTGTCAGACAATCAGGTGATCAGCCTGCATTGTCCTAACCAAACTTGGAAACAAGATTTTTTGTTGTTCCAATGCGGGAATCGAACCCACGACCTCCGAGTCGAGAGCCAAGCTCTAAACCACTAGACCACGGAGGCTGTTAGTTAGTTACTTGTACTACGGAACACTAAAAATGAAGCTTTTATTATCAACGTTTCTTAAACTTTTTAAGTTGCAATATGCATAGTGTATCAGGGCATCAAATGTCCCTTATAATCGTAATTCATAGGGGACACTTAGTACAATTCCCTATCGTTTGTTTGAGTAGTAAATTGGTATATAGTCTAAAGAAAAACAGCGGAATACGTGAAATTTATCTTGCTATAAGAATCTGTGACAGCCAACGGAACATCAGTGAAAAAAATACAAATTTAGATAGCAAAATTGACTAACATATGCTCGCAGCATCTACGCTGGCGTCTGTTCCATAAATAAAAAATGCCAAGCGGTCTGAATATTTTACGCGTGCTGGTCCTCAAAAGTCTCATGTATGCTATTTTAACCGGTCAACGCTCCCAACGTATCTTCGCAGTTTTATTTACCTCGACCTTTTTCTAAGCATAAACTTTGTCGCCATTAGTACCTTTCTCGGAAAAAGAAAAAATTCACTGAGATAAACTGTATAATCACCTCCTTGGACGTTTACTTAAATGTTGTTTGAAGCTTTGTTTATGCTATAAAACCGGCCAAGTGCGAGTCGGAATTGCACACGTAGGGTTCCGTATCATCCATTATACTAATATTTTGTATATTATTAACTTATTAATAAGTTATTTTGACAAGTTATGTTTATATAGACAAAGTTGTATAAGCCGTTATAGTTTTCCTTCAAAGTTAATCACATGGACTACCATAATTATTTTTTTCAGTTTTTCTAAGTAAGCCGTTTAGCTTTTAGAAAGGGGGGAGCCCCATTTTAGCAAAAAATGCGCTTTAATGTTGAATATATCAATTCAATTTGTAACGTTGTTTAATTTATTTGTTTAAAATATTAAATCTATTAATTAATATTATACAATTATTGACCTTGCATTTTATTCGTGAACATAAACAAATATCCAGCCGACACAATACTTCGCCGCTATAGTGCCGCGAGACTAGTAAGTATTACCATCTGTGTGCTGAGTGTGAGTCCCACAATTTTTTTCGAATAACTTTACTATCTTGTAAATCGAGTTAACGCCAATCGAATCGAAAATCAAAAGCATGCGAGTGTGAGTCAATATCAAATCTAACTAATCGAACGCGTTTCCTCACCGTGAGCACGGTTAATTATTTTTGTTATATTGGTAGCACCACTTCACTGTGAGATTAACCGACCAAATTGAATGTCATTTTCAGTAACCTATTTTGCTAAGCAGCCGCCGTCATCAAGATTGTGACGGGTTTTAACTTATTGTGCTGTTTGTGACACCGCTGTAAGTCGCCAAAATTCTACATGCCTATTTTGCATTTAATTCGTTCAAAATAAATTGTGTATAGACCTAAATTAAAAAATTATGAAAACAAGTATTTCTCAGTTTGATACTTTAATAACATTCATGGAACAGTAAGTGTGACAATCGGTAATCAAGATAAGCTTGTTTTATCCATATAGACCAAACAATGTTTATTCTTTTTAGACACGGTGACCTCAGCAAACCTTCTAATGCCAAAGGTCGCATTAGCAATATTAATAAGTGGGAGGAATTAGCAAACATCCTTAATAGCAGTGGACTAGGTTCAACTAAGACGACCGAAAAGTGGAAGAAGGTTAGTACTTAATAAATATTAATTATTATTGCTTGGACTACACTGGTATATGCAGTGGTGAGCAAGTTTTACTACATTAGTTGTTGACTCTGTTTTAAGGTATGGGCAGATTTTAAAAATAATACAAAGAAAAAGGCAGCACGCTTGCATAAAGCTGCAACCGGTACAGGTGGTGGGCCGGCTACTCACTGCAAATTAAATGATTTGGAGCAAAGGGTTCTAAACCTAATTGGTGTGCAAGTAGCAACAGGCTTAGGGGTGGAAGAGGCTGGGTTGTCACAGGTTTTAACTTTATTAATTTCTAACTGCTACTATTATGTGTATTAATTCATATAATTTATTGGTGCTCATGAGAAAACTAATTTCACTCTTGTCCAGGTGATTCAAATTACCAATCAACAGCCAACTTCACAACTACACATATCTAATGAATGTAAGTTAAGTGATATTTTATATTAAGATATAAATCGAAAACAATAATTTTAACCTGGTTTTAACAATCATTATTTTATTTAGCTCAACAACTTGTTGGCCCTGTACTCCGGACATCACCATCACAAGAAAGAGCTGTATCTTCACCACCTAATACCTTCCTAGTAGAAGAAATTCAAAGTAAAATATTTTATAAAAATAGCCAGAAAAAAATTGAACCCTAAAGTTACTACTTCCCACAGACCAGACAGTACCTATTTTATTACTTATTTAACTTTAAATCAGAAAGTGCATATTGCTAAAATAGATTAAAATACAAATAAAATTAAAAGGCCATAATGGTTATTATGGTCTTTTCAACAATGAGTATAAGCATAAAAATTTCAGGGCCACAACATTCGGATGAACCTGCGCCATCAACATCATTTCATGTTGCCCCAGCACTAAGTCCTAATGCAATAACTTCACTGCCTGTCACTGTTGTATATAATACTGGAGAAGCACAAGAGGGTAAGACAAAATGTTCCTAAGAATTTATAATAATTATAGTAATAAATTATTTTATACTAGAATAACTGCTATGATGTCTTTTTCAGATGCACATGCACTCTCTCCTATTAGACCCTATTCTCGGACCAATATAATCCGGACTGAGCCTGCTCGTTCTGGGCAAACAACACCTCGCCGAGCTAGAACTCGAAGGTCTCCTCGCAGAACGTTGAGGCCAGCACACACTGAACTAGCAGCACAAAACTTTCTTCAAGCTGAAGAATTTTGGAGACAGTTTAAAATAGACCAACACCAAGATTACATTAGCTTGCGGAGAGAGCAAAATAGGATTAAGGAGATGGAAGTGCAGACCCAGAGAGAGTGGCAAACCATAGGGATAAGAGTTTTAGATATGTTAGAGAAGTTAGTTAACAAAATTTGTAATAATAATAATTAGTTGATAAATTTATTAATCATATTTAATTAATGTTAAAGTTATTCTATAAAAAACTGATTGGTAAACTTAAATCTAGTTGTATGCCAACATAGTAAATTAAAGCATAAGTTACTTTGTTGTAAGTAACCTATCAAGATATTGTTACTTTTTATTTTGAAAGAATTTTTAAAAATATATTTCCTTTAAATTTTAAAAACTTTACCATATACCTTGGTAAAGTTATATATACAATTGTCATAAAAATAATTTAAGGGTATTTATGAAAAATATGTACATTGTTCATGTCACTAGAGTTATTTCTATTTGTTATAAAGTCAATGTTTGTTACTATATTTTTTATTATGTTACTATATAAGATCTTATTTGTTATTAAGTATTAAATCTTGTTTGTTAACATTAGTAATTTCTATTTGTTATAAAGTCAATGTTTGTTTTTTAATTTTAGTAAGAGTTACAAGTGAATGTAAGATCTTATTTTTAATTAAGTATTAAATCTTGTTTGTTAACATTAGTAATTTCTATTTATTATAAAGTCATTGTTTGTTAATAACTCTGTTTCTGAACAATAGTAATTTCTATTTGTTAATTTATTTTTAATTTTAGTTGAAAATGTTGAAGTAAAAGTTCCTATTTATTAATTACTCTGTTTATTAACATTACAGACAAAGTGTCACACAAAATTGTTTATTAAATTATTATTAAAAAAATAAATACAAATAAATTTTCTACTTATTTATTTCACATAATTATTAATAACATTTACTTACATACAGATTCAATATTATTACTAACAACAATAATACAAAGACGTTGAGTGTTTAAACTGGCTTTTTAAGAATTAAAAAAGTTGCTACCACAATCGGTCTTGAGAGTCGAGTTACTCATTTTGACTTTCGGAAGTAAATGTGCTAACGACGTCGAAAAGTTGTAACCCCGCATTCATCTACGATTTATCAGTGACTAGGTAGTGAATTGCGGTGAAAGTAGTAAAAAAATAACATTTTAACAATTAATTTGCTATCGCAGGATGAAAGTTACAGTATTTACCCAAATAGGTGTCTAGCAGATGTGTAAATGTCTGTCGTTGTAACCCTGCTTACAACTAATTAATTGTTTTATGGTATGATCTTAATGTCCTTTGGATCAAATTAAAAATTATGTTACAGCCGGTTTCAAACATAGTCATTTTCTATACTCTATTGAATAGATTATAGAAAATGACTATGGTCTAGACTCTTAGAGTAACGATTGGTTAGGTGACTAATAAATAATACAATAAAGTCTATTGTATTATTAGTCGTCTTATTAATTCTTCTCTTATTATTCTACCCCTAATTAAATCAGTGGTAGCTCCTGCTCCTTCCACATAGTGGTTTTCATTGGGTTCTGTATTTTCTTCCAGACCTAGAAATAATTAATTGTTAAGTATTTTTGTAATATGAAATAAATAATAAAATACATACAAAAATAACAACACTCACCTTCTAACTGGATGTCATCAATGCCAAAATCAATCATGATGTTGTGTAGAATTGAGCACGCTAATATAATGCGACCACATTTAAGTGGTTTGTAATGAAGAACTCTGTCCTTGTTCAGGCAACGCCATCGGTTTTTTAACTTTGAGAAAGTGTTTTCTATAACTACCCTGGCTTTCATATGTTTCTCATTATAAGTGGCTTCAGGTGTACCAGAATTTGCCTCTGATACAGGTGTCATTAGCCATGGGCGTTGAGGATACCCAGAGTCACCTAAAACAATAATTATGAAAGTTATAGTAATAGAAATAATATGAAAAAATATATATTTTAAATCAACGACATTTTTATAGCTTACCTAAAAGCCAGACCATTTCTCCATTTTGATGAAGATATTGCATATACGTATTTAGGTCACTATTCTCCCATACAAACGAGTCATGATTGGCCCCTCCAAACTTGGGGTTGACACTTAAGATCTTATATTGAGCATCACATACCTGAAACAGAGGATTTTTGTTTTTCAGTTTACCCTTATATAATAATAACATAACTTGTCAATATGTGATCAATCATGTAAACCATTTGAATATTAAGAGAGTGATAATGTTTACGGCTATAATACCAATGCTCTTCCTCTTTTGATGGCACAGTTATTTTAAAATGACTGCCGTCAATACACCCAACCACTCCAGGCATTCCATACTTTCCATAAAATCTACAATTGACATTTATATTAAATTTTTATCCTTTCAATATTGAAAATATAGGTAATAAGGATTAAAAGCGATTGTAAAGATAATTGTTACCGTTGACTAACAGCCCGACGCGCAGCTTGGGTGTCAGGGAACTTGATGTATTTATTAACCATTCTACTATGGTTTAAAGCTTCCGTCACTTGTTCAATGTACACACTGCACATTTTTTGGGAAATGTGTTTTGCAACACTAATTGGTCTTTGATAAGACCCCGATGCGTAAAAGAATAGAGCCGTCAGCACCTACACACACATCATTGAAATTAATAAGGTCGAATTATAACTCACTGTTAATAATTTGAAATGGCAAAATGTGACATGGGTAAATTGTAATACATACTTTATGTTCCAACGAAACGCGTTGAGAGGACTTTAAATTTGTCAATCTTTTAAGTTCTCTGCACAAAAACTTAAAAGCTGTCTTTGTAAGACGATACCTTTTTTTAAACTTAGTTTCTGTAAGGTCCATTAAAGGATCAAAAGATGAGCGAGCTCTTGCTTCGCGTTTTGCATTAAAATTGCGGTCGTCTTGAGCTTTAGCAGCCGCAAACATCCTCCACGCGAAAAATAACCGTCCTGCCATAGCAAATTAATTAAAATGTTCTTTTATAAATACTTTCACCGCAATTCACTACCTAGTCACTGAGAAATTGTAAGTGAACGCGGGGTGACAACTTTTCGACGTCGTTAGCACAAATTTACTACTCGAATGTCAAAATGCGCAACTCGCACTCGCAAGAATTTTGAAACAACCAATAGACTATAGACCGGACTCTGCACGGATTTCATTAGAGACCGGATTTTTAATCATGTCAATAAATACTTAGTCAATAGTGAAATTTCTACAAAAAAGATTTTTTGATAGCTGCAGTTGCTAGTGGACAGAAATATAAGTACAAGTCAGTTTGAAATTATATTGTGTGACTATTATGTACTAATGATATTGTAATAAACGATAGTAAACGTAATTATAATCTAATGAGTTTTATTTACGACCAAAGACCGGACTTTTTAACAGAAATCAGGTTTTTTTAACACTTGCAACCGGCTTTTCGATTTCAACCCCTGGTAATCCTACGCGAGACCTAGCCGCTGATTTCGAGAACCGAGTGCCAAGTGTGAGTTTTGCTTTTCGCATTCAACCGTGAGCGCGTTCAGCGCTTACTAGGAATTTGTATGTGATTTGTACAGCGCCACCTAGTTGTAAACGCGACAACTAGGTCAAATCACATATAAATTCCTAGTAAACGCCAAACGCGCTCACGATGGAATGCAAAAAGAATAATTCCCCTTTTAAATTCGTCTAAAATTTTAACTATTTCTCTACTCTATCTTCATAATTTTGAAGTCGGTACTAGCCAACTTGAAGGTAAGTTCTATAAAATATTGTTTTATCAGGATGCTATTAACTGTTAAACGACGACGTATATACAGGGTGACCTGAAATTCGATACATTCCTTTGAAAGACAGAAAGTAGACATCATTTACAGTAATATTTTTCATGGCATCCTCTATCCGAAAGTTGATATTTACAAAGTTATTGAAATTTCAAAAATTTTTCTTTATTTTCGACTTTTTGACTTTGACATGACGTATTTTTAAAAATGTTTGTCTTTTTAGTGATTTTTTTATGTATTTTAACCGTCAATGAGTCAAATATTATTTTTAAGGAATAAATAGGGACAAACTAAGCGAGAATTTTTCATTATGAGACATGAAACAGAATTTTCTTTTAAGAAAAATGCACATTTTTCTTAAAAACAGGTGATTTTCTTAAAAAAATGTATGATACAATGCGTTCAAATATTCTAAATAACTTCCTTATCTCATTAGCTTTCCAAAAAGGTGCAAATGTCTGCATAAAAATATGACGTTGTAGTAAACATATTAGAAGTAAAATGAAATAATGTCTAAATCGATTTATTTGCGATAAGGTTAAAATAAAAGGAAAAACTTGAAATTAATTACGTTTATTGTGTTTAAAAAACATCAATGTTTAATTAAATTTAATAATAAATATTCTACTTTAGGTCTTGTTCAAAATGTGAACCTCTGTTTCTGATACAGGCCCGTAGTCTTCTCCGTACCTCTGTTTTGATTATTCTGGTAGTAAGACTAGTTTTGATTTCTTCTGCTGCATTTTTTATGCGGCTTCTGAGCTCCTGTACAGTAGTTATGGGTGTAGTATACACCAAAGCCTTCATATGACCCCAAAGATAAAAATCACACGGGGTCAAATCGGGACACCGTGATGGCCAAGGAATTGGCCCGCCTCGACCTATCCAGCGATGTGGGTAAGTTTGGTCTAGCCACTGGCGTACGCCGAGGCGGAAGTGGGCCGGGCAACCATCATGCTGGAAAATCATATTACGACGAGTTGCTATTGGCACATATTCCATTAAACCAGTAATCTCCTCTCTTAGGAAATATTCGTACATTTCACCATTTAAATTTTGAGGCAAAAAATGAGGTCCAACTAAATTATTATTAATTATACCCATCCAGACATTTAGACTGAATCTGGTTTCATGGGCCCTTTCGTTTTTCATCCTAGGGTTTTTTCTTTTTGGTGCCCAGTAATGTGTGTTGTGGAAATTGTTTATCCCGTCACGGTCAAATTTCGATTCATCCGTCCACAATATTCTTGAGAAGAAATTGCGATCCTCCATGTCTGCATTTATCATAAAACGGCAGAATTCCATTCTTCTAACCGGGTCTCCCTCTTCCAACGCTTGGACAGGTGTGTAGTGAAATGGATGTAGACGCGCTGTGTGTACTGTAAACCACACCTTCCATTGACTCAATCCAAGTCTTCTAGCTGCCGCTCTTGTAGAAATAGAAGGATCATTTTGAAAAAGTATAAAATTTCTTCTTCTTCTTCTGGAGCATACAAACGAGGTCTGCCTGAATCGCCACGTCTTCTATCAACACGGCCGCTTTCCCGAATTCGTCGAAATGTTGTTGAAAACACTCTAACGTTTGACACTCGTCGATTCGGAAAACGTTCAACGTATGTTCTTCGTGCAGCAGCAGCATTACCATTACAAAGTCCGTAACAAAACAAGATGTCAGCGTATTCATCGTACTCAAAAGCAGCCATCGCGATACAAAAAAATCACAAGTAGAAGTAAGGGTGTAGTTTAAAGCAACAATACGTCCGTACACGGCAATAGTTGACTTAAAACTAATATTAGCTACTAAATTTGCTCTCTAAGCCAGTGGGTAACTCATTGACAAAGGGCCGCGATGACAGTAGCCGAAACATCCCGAAGTTTGAACAAAGGAAACAATTGAAAAAAAAAGGTCGCCTCAGGTAGAGTAATTCTTGAGATAACGTTACCTGATGATTATTTTGTCTTTGTTTATTACATGTTCATATTTTTATGTACATATTTGTACCTTTTTTGGAAGCTTATGAGGTAAGAAAGTTATTTAAGGTATTTGTACGCATTGTATCATACATTTTTTTAAGAAAATCACCTGTTTTTAAGAAAAATGTGCATTTTTCTTAAAAGAAAATTCTGTTTCATGTCTCATAATGAAAAATTCTCGCTTAGTTTGTCCCTATTTATTCCTTAAAAATAATATTTGACTCATTGACGGTTAAAATACATAAAAAAATCACTAAAAAGACAAACATTTTTAAAAATACGTCATGTCAAAGTCAAAAAGTCAAAAATAAAGAAAAAATTTTTGAAATTTCAATAACTTTGTAAATATCAACTTTCGGATAAATGCCATGAAAAATATTACTGTAAATGAGGTCTACTTTCTGTCTTTCAAAGGAATGTATCGAATTTCAGGTCACCCTGTATAATTTATTGCTATTATACCTATAGGAGATTTCATCACAAAATTTTCTGTTTATAAATATTTTTTTATGTCAAATTTTGCTTTTAATATATTTTTAATTTTATTTAATATTTTTTTAATGTTAATAACAATAAACTTATATTTTATTATAATACTTTCATTTAAACACCAAAAAATAATTAATTCCGCCGCCCTATACAACTAGAAACACTGTGCGCCGGCCGCTCTGTCGCGCCGCTCGCCACGAAGTTCGGGCAGCGCGAGCGGCCTCAAAGACATATTTTATTCTTCGTTTGTGTATTAAGGATTCCAATACAATATCTCATTAATAAATAATTACTTTATACCTTATTTAATGAAAATACCTGCTTCTGTTTGACCTTTTTTTGACGTGATAACGTCTTTTAAATCAATGAACGCCGGCTGTACGCACGAAAAATTGTCACGTTCCGCCTGAGCCGAGCGTGCAAGCGAGAGCGTGGAACAAGCGATAGAAATGCACGATCCGCCGAAGCGTTCGGATTGTGATGACGTTATCACGTCAAATTATCATCCGTAAACCGACTTAACAGACAACCATTTTTAGGGTTCCGTCAGAAGCGGATTATCCCTAAGGCAAAATAGGCATAGGCATAGGCGCGCGGGCGGAATTGTAAAATAAAGAAAAAATACATAATATAGCATAAAATTAATTGCGCCAGTAAGTAAGCCACCTAGTTACACAATGAAATCAAAATTCGCAACTTTAAAAAATAGTCTCTTAATTAAATTAAATAATAATAATTAAAAATTTTACATAATTTCTGCAAATAATTCAATTATTTTAAATTATATCTAACTTTAAGTTACAAGAGTACCATTAAGTTCACTTTAGTATATATAAAAATCTGATCGTGTTGAAAATTTAACCCTGTATCAGTGTTTAAGTCAGTACCGGATTAGCCATATAGGCGGAGGCAGCAAGAGTTACCCCCGCGCTCCAACGTCTGTCCGGCCGCATCGACCGCGGAAGCGTAAAAAAATATTATCATACATAGTAAAAACAGAGCTGAAAATATATTTCTGCGCTAATACAATAATGCTGAAAGTCAAACACACGACAGCAACTAAAAAACTCGCTTGTGAGTTAGATTTTCAATAGAGCTGAAAATAGTTCTGAATACAAAAAAGTATCTAACTAGATTTTTAACCTTCCATATTAGCAGAGGCGGCGCAAGGCGTGGGCAATGTGAGCAACCGCCTTGGGGGCCTTGCGCCTCACAGCCGAAAAAAATTGAATAAGTATGAAATATCTAATAAAAAACTACAAGCTGCAAGTTTTTTCTTGTAATGAAAACATAAGAATTAATTGTCAACTCAAAGATATCGAAAATCAAAATCAAAATCAAAAATTTTTTTATTCAAAATTGGTATTTTTAAATACTCTTTTTGAACGTCGATACTACGTGATGCCTACCACCGGTTCGGGAACTAACCCAGCGAGAAGAGCCGGCAAGAAACTCGTCTGGGGCCATCTTTTACCAAAAAGATGGAAAATTATTCTGATATTTCACGAAGTCATATATCGTGAACAATAAAAAATTTTAACATTTCATAATCCTGTGTATAAATATGGTTTGGTAAAATCAATACGGATATTTTGGTCATAATAAGATCTACTGCTTATGTGAAGACGTTTAGGCAGAAAAATAATTAAAAAATTTCGATACAATAAATTTATTAGTAAAATATGAAATAAATTTTGCTGGCTCGCTCCGCTCGCTCGCTTTTTACATAATCAACATAATATTATATTATTTTGTACTGAAGTTCTTTTTTAGGCTATTGATTTGATTGTATTTTTCCCAAGTTCACAGTCTTTCAAGTTTCAAGGTTTAAATATTTTAATCTGGAAAGTAGATTTTTTAAAATCTGTTCCGTTTTAATCTGTTGACTTTATTATATATTTTTCGAAGTTCATAGTCTTTCAGGTTTTGTAGATGAACAGATTTTAATCTGGAAAGTAGAAAAAAAATTTAGCTCGCTCGCTTTAAATACAGAATATATTATAATATTTAGTACCGACGGTCGGTTTAAGGCTATTGATTTAATTGTATTTTCTGAAGTAAACAGTCTTTCAGGGTGTAAAGTTTAGTTTAGGTTGTAAAATATAAAAAAATAATTGCCTACTCGCTACGCTCACTCGCGTTTCATATAAATTGCATAATATTATGCTCTCTCCGCTTGCTATCTCCGCTCGCTTGGTTTTCGCACAGAAGGCCGGCGGCAGAATTTGCTACAGGCCCCGCGCTGGCTTAATCCGGCACTGGTTTTAGTAAATAATTCGTAGCTTGATTTTTTATGGACTAGGTATTAATAAATTCTTAAAATAATAAAAGCGCCAGACAATTCACGACGACGTTCGTTTCGCAAATTTGCCCGACTGAAAAAGAAATCCGGGACTTTCCGCGCTTAGGGCAGACATCGAGGTCGAATTAAGTATCTACAATATATTAAAGTTAGTTAATTATTTAAAAAGAAATATCTGTTCAATAATTTAATTCATACGACTGGCGCGGGCGTGTAAATCAGAAATTATTATATAGAGAATTTCATAATTTTGAGGCTTACATGCCAGTAGTACCATAAAGCTTTACAATATTGTAACCGAAATATTGTAAGATCTGTCCGACAATATCGATCTCATATTGTCAGCTCATGCTCTTTTTTTCTTGGCCCCCATCTCATCGCGTTTTCCTAAGGCGGTTTCGATCAATCAATAGTACGAGTTATTTTGAATATAGGGGCGCCGATGAGATGCTTGCCTTACGGCGTGTTTAACGTTTAATCCTTCTCTGGGTTCCATAATACATAAGGAACCCTTATAGTTTTGCTCTGTCCGTCCGTCTGTCTGTATGTCTGTCTGTCCGCGTTTCTAGCTTCTGTAATTATGAATATATATGGATGAAATTTGGTATAGATAATTCATAATAGATTGTGTATAGATCTCAGTTTTGGAATCATCATTTATATTTATGGGTGGCTTAACATACATGTGAAGTGGAGATGAAAAATATATTTTCATTCTATCCCACTGTTTGGGGTATCGTTGAATAGGTCTATTAAAATGAAGGCAAGGTGTCATACATGGCTTTTTACAAAGTCAACCATTTTCGAGTGTTCGGCCTCCAAAGTGGTTTATAAGTTGGCCGCCCCTGGCATTTCTAAACTTGTAAGTTTCCATGCTGATAAGATCATGCTAAAAACTCTTTAGGAAAAATATTTGAGCGAAATCGGATAATAATTTTTGAAGTAATTCAAAGAAAACCTATTGCGCGTTGATAGTTACAGAACCCCCTTAGACATGTCGTGACATGCACTTGGATAGGTTTTTTAATGAAGTAAACCAGGAAACGAGCAGACGGATTGCCTGATGGTAAGCGATACCACCGCCCATGGACACTCGCAACCCCAGAGGAGTTACATTTGTAACTCTTCGAGGTGGTGCTTTTGGTGGTGGTGTTATGACTTGCGTTCCCAGTCCTTAAAACCTCCCTCTTCCGGTAACCTCACTCACTCGGCGAAACACTATGCAAGCGTTATTTCATGCCGGTTTTCTGTGAGGCCATGGTATTTACCCCGTCGAGCCGGCCCATTCATGCCGAAGCGTGAGCCACGTAACAAGTTGACAGAAGGATTTTAGAATTTTACTATTAACATAGTTAACTTAGACCTGTAAGTTCCCAAAAACCCTCATAGTTACTTACGAAAGACAATTTTAGTTATAGAAATGTTTTGTAAAATCTAGCCATCGTAAATTGTGTTGCTTTTAAACTCGAGCAGGGATGGAATTTTACTGTGGGAATCCACAAAGATTTAACTTCGTGGTTAATTAGATACCTACTCTGTATTATGCTTGGAGCCTAAAGGAGACTTTCTTTTGTTATTAAAAATAAATAGTTTGTATTTTTTGTGAAACTGTGGATTAATTACATTTAGGTCTGGTTTAGTTTAGTTTACTGTATTAGTCCACTTGTAGAGAATATAAATGTCATGTCATAGCACATATGATCTCTATAGAGAGAGCTTAAGGTACTAGTGGAGGATAGAGAAAAGTGGCGGAAGCTCCACCAACAAGGGCCCTGCCCTTAAATTAAAGAAGAAGAAGGTCTGGTTTGAAAAGGATAAAGGATCACGCTCCATGCGAGTTTGGGCAACAGAGTCAAGTAGCGGGCCAACGAAAAAAAAAATTATAGCTTTATAGAGGAAGTTAAAAACTAAATATTTTTTACTATGGCAAGAATTCTCTAGAATCATTGGTGTGGCGGACTAATTAGCGCCATAATCCTGAATCGTGCTATCGAAGTTTTTAAATTTACAACATCTGAAAAGCTTACATGTTTGCTTGACCGAGCATATCACCTCGCTTGGTTGGCCATCTCCCTTTGGGGCAATGCACTGGTTCAAAAAATGTATGTATAGAGTGAAAGTTTTTGAGTAGACTTTTTAGATTATCTATGAAATTTAACTTAAAGAAAGTAAATACAGTTTTATTTTTTATCAAAATCATGCTTGAGACTTCCTCGAGCACTTTTCGGTAAAACTCATAAACAATAAACTTTGCCACAAACTCAGGTCCACTCAAAAACTTTCAACCTGTATATTTTTTGAACCAGCGATCCTAGAGACTTGTTGCCGTAGTAAAAAATATTTCAGTTCGACTTACTCTACAAATCTATAACTTTTTTTTTTGTTTTTTAGTTACTTGACCTCGTGGTCCAAAATGAACCTCTCCTTTAAGAAAATGCTCGCCTGCTTTTGCTCGGGTGCGCCACAAACTCGAGTGTTCTCAACGTCAGCGGCTTAAATATTCGTTTCTCTTAAAGCTGTTACTGCCGTTATGTAGGTAGGTATGCGTTCTCTAGTATATTTGACTATTTTATATCTGGCTCTATGCTTAGAAGTGAAAACATACCTAACTATTTATTTAACTTATTATCATCACCTAGTCTTTGAAACATCAGTATTCATTTATTTGTGAAAAAAATGACTTGTTTTTGTTATTTCAGATTCGGCAGTTTAGAGCGACTTGGCAACGCACCCTTGCAATTTAAAAAAAAGCCTGTATTATCTTTGAAATATTTTTTCGTATTTATTATAATATCTACAAAAAAGATGTCTAGAATAATCATAATTGAAATAAAAACGGTCTCTGCTTAAGTCTTGGAAGGACAGTTGTTACATAAATTAGGAATTATAAATCCATCAAATTCTTACTGAATTCATTTCAGAGACCTTAGTTCAATTTACAAAACGAGTGGGTAAAAAATAAAATGGTAATAAGCCTGCGTTTTTAGGGTTCCGTTGTAATAACAAGGAACTCTTATAGTTTCACTCAGTCCATCCGTCCACGTCCGTCATCCCTTGATAACTTCGGTAATTATAAATAAATTTTGTATAGTTAAAGATTCCATATTATATATTTTACTTTTTGCAATCATAAAATAATTATCCCACCAAAACTTAAATATAAAAGCCAAGTTTCTCCATCGCAAAATATTTTGAGTCCAATGTCAAAAACCAAGTCCACTTCAAGATTGAATTAGTTACTCATAAAACTTTGTGACCGAATGTGGAAAATTTCATTCTTTTATAATTTCTTTTAAATAATTTAATATAATAATTTTGTATTGACTCTTTGAGCGTAATAGGACTTTTGAAGTAATTTAAAGAAAACCTCTATTGCGCGTTGATAATTACAGAACCCTCCTTATAAATGTCCTGACATGCTCTTGATTAGGTTACATATACATACTTAATATAAGATTACAGGATGTAGGAGGGCGGACAGACGACGGGCGGACACGTGACAGAGCCAAACTATAATAGTGCTAACAGACACTCGAACTTGGTCCGCGGACCATACTCGTATCCGCGAAGCGGTGTTGCTACACACGCACGGATTTGATCCGGCAGACCGAATTGAAAACTCGACACTCTTTCGTGTTCGATTTTCAGCTCCGTTGTATTAGCACAGAGTTTTAATTACAGTGCTGTTTTTCGACGACGAATATGATTCCCGCAATCCATTGAAATCGTGCAGTGATATCAACTCTCAAAAATATTTCTCCCCAAACTTAACCCTTAATTCGACCCTGATTAGTTATACATACTATTTACAGGTATAAGAGATAATAAGCTAGAAAAAAGGTTATGTGTTTAGCATAAAGACTTACGCGTAAATGACATTAAACTAACGTGTCACTTAATCTGATTTTACTCTCTATAAATAATTATCATACACCGGGCTATATACACATATAAACTTTTTTCATAAGGAGTAAACTCTAAAAGTCCTGTCCTCTAGTAAAACCCCGTAGATTTTTTCCCTAATTTTATGGTGAAAATCCTTAAGTTTGCAACACTGAGATTATTGTCCGGCCCAATCGCCCGACTACTCTACACACATACGGATTTGGAATGGAGCAAACCATATCCGATGCAGACCACGGTAGACTCAATTAATAATAATTATGTTCGCCGGACTTCTCTGGAACTGGACTGGAGCGGACAGAATCCGCGGTCCGCTCAGTTAGCACTATAAGCGTTCCCACTACAGAATCCTAATAATAACCTAACCAAGAGCATGTCAGGACATGTCTAGGGAGGGTTCCGTAACTATCAACGCGCAAAAGGTTTTTTTTGAATTACTTCAAAAGCTATTGTCCGATTTTGCTCAAAATATTTTTTCTAAAGAATTTTTAGTATGATCTATCAGCATGATAACTTATATGTTTCTATCTCCTATAGTTTCGCTTTGTCCATCCGCACTTCTAGCTTCTGTAATTATGAATATAAATGGATGAAATTTGGTATAGTTATATATTGTGTGCAGATCTAAGTTTTGGAATCATAAAGTAATAATAATTTTATATTTTAGGGGTGGCTCTCCATATACGTGAAGTGGGGATAAAAATTATTTTTTTATTCTACCCCATCGTGTATCATTCGTATCGTTCAATAGGTCAGTTAAAATAAAAGCATGGTTTCATACATGACTTTTTTACAAAGTCAACCATTTTTGAGTGATCGGTCTCCAAAGTGGCTTATGAATTGGTCCACCCCTGGGGTTTCTAAATTGTGAGACTTAGAAACTTGCAATTTTCTATGCTGATAGATCATGCTAAATACTCTTTCGGAAAAGTATTTTGAACAAAATCGGAGAGTCATTTGAATAAAACCTATGACGCGTTTATAGTTAAGGAACACTCCTTAGACATGTCTTGACATGCTATTGGGTAGGTTATTAAGATAGCTATTCAATATTGAACTTTATTAATTGCATAAGAAGATGCACGTTTCTTTGTAAGATTCGAATGTAATAGGCAGCTCACTGCACAGCGCATATGCTATGTATGACTGATGTCATCTGAAACGTGTATCTTTTTGTGTAGCGAATAAAGTTCAATTTTGAATAGCTATATTAAATATGCAGCGCCGCGTAGCGTGCGTGTCGTTGCGGTGTGAACTGACCTACAATATTACGTAAGTAATGACAGTAATTATAGCTAAATTTACAGAAAAATAAAATGATTAACATTTCCTGAAAATTCTCACTTAGTACAAACACTCTCCCACTGCCGTACTTCGCGTCGGCTTTAAAGTTCACGCGCCCGCCTACGTTTTTGGAACGAGAATCGAATACTGATCACACTATTTGAATATCTATTTTTGTTATGAAACCGTTCTGTATAATATTATGATACTTGGTAAAACTCAATTATTAAATATAGATGTAATTTATTTTCTTGCAATATTTATCCTATTTATTAGGTATTCCTAACTAAGTATTCATTCTAAATCTCACGCTTGAATAAATATCTAAGCTGGCGCGAGAATATAGAATTACTTACCTAATTCACAAAGAAGCAAACGGTTGGCTTCACCAAGAGCTAGCTACACCGTACACGAGCTGCATCCGGACCTTCTGGACGAGTATTATGTGTATTAAAGCTTCAGTTATATTTTGTATTTATCAAGGATATACGAAATCAATATTCAATTTTGTATAATTTGGTAGAACTTGTTGAATAGTTTACTGTACAAAATTAGTTGTTTAAATTTCCCCAAAAATAAAATAATTTTGACACTTAGTTAATATTACCTTCCAATATTGAAATTGAGTATAAAATCAACCTTTGAAGCAACTCAATGTAGATTCGAGTGTTTATATATTAATATCGAGTGAATTCTTTCCACATGTTAGCGTTCACCGTCCGTATTTAATAACATAATCTGACGTCGCTGTTATCCAAACTCGACTAATGAAGTTTAGTTAAGCCCGTCCGATCCAATCTCTCGCTGGGCCTAATACGTCACAAAACGTTCACTGGACGTGGTTTAAGTTGGACCCTGTTCGATGCAGGGTTTTGGGGCTAGAGATTTATGGTAATCTGAAACGCGATGTCCAAGATATTCCTGCAATACTCCAGCGACTTATATCATAACTAGCTTTTTCTCGTGGCTCGTGGCAGTTTTCCACGGGAATATTAAAATTTTCGGGATAAAAAGTTGCCTATGTTTTAATCCAGCGCCTAAACTACTACCATACCAAATTTCATCGAAATCCGTTCAGTAGTTTTTGTGTTAAAGTGTAACAAACATGTATCCATCCAGTCTTTCAAATCACAACCTATTTTTAAACACGCTTCGATTATGTTTCTAATTTTATTTTGTCTTAGAAACCTTCTCTAGAGCTGTAATCTGAAAACTTAAAGGTACAGTTCCTACACCAACAAATACTTCTACACCAGACACCTACTTGTACTGTACCTACCTTAGAGCATTTAACCAACGTACCTACCCGCTGTGGTTTAGAATTTAATTCTTCCTCATAACTTCTATAACCGGCGTATTTCGGGTTTGCTCTTTTGGTGACATTAAATATCATTTAACGTGAACACATTGGCAACCATTACGTTGCTGTCAACTCTGGGTAAATTTTTAACCATATTCGGTGATCGTGATATATCGTGGATTTAACTACTCAACGGAATGTGATGAAGTTTGGTATGGTAGTAGTTTAGGCTCTGGATTAAAACATAGGCTACTTTTTATCCCGAAAAAGTACAGTATTCCCGTGGGATACTATATTTACGCGGGCGGAGCCTGTTGTGAGCTTTGTTGTGCATTTGAACTTGTTTTTAAAATTGTCATAGAAGTCAGTTTACCAAATCTTATGTGTAAAGCTTATATACTTTACTTATTTAATTAATTCTTTTTGCAACTTATTAGGTGCAGGACGAAGTGTGCAATCATAACTTTCAATGTGAATGCTAATAAATAATACCATTAATTGTGATCCCAGTAAAGTCAGTAAAAAACTTCTCACGTCGGGTTCTAATAAAATCAGTACCACTTTACTGATTTTATTAGAACCCGACGAGAGAAGTTTGAAGACGTGAAACGAGCCACTTAAGAGTATCGCATAGGACATAGGCAATACAAGCTTTCACAAAGCATCTAAAAGCCAGGTGTGGTATTCCGATGACACATCCAGCGCGGTAGGCCGGTGAGAATAATTTAGCTGGCTCGGATATTGCAATTTCCATCTAGCTCACGGCCGCTGCCCCTTCCATTTCGTTTCATATTGCGCAGCACTAACAACACTTGACGTTTATAATGCAATTTTCGCCGTCCAGGTATCCTCCGGGAACATCCACTTAATGTAATTTGTATCGGTGGACTACCTGCCATAGTTAAAGTGCGATGTACAATCCAGGGGCGTAGCTACCGCTGTATCAGCTGTATCAATAGGGATGTTGCCTAGTGTGAAATATAATTTTTTTATAAATAAAATTTTAAAATTGTATATTATAGATACATAAATCTAAAAGGAAGATTAAACGTAGTTAACGTATTAACGTATTTAAATTGACTCGATTAAAAATTATAAGTAAATTAAATTATTATTGCCTATCTCTTTCTCGCAAAACGACAAACCAGGGTGTAGCTACCGCTGTATCAGCTGTATCAATAGGGATGTTGCCTAGTGTGGAATATCACATTTTTTTAAATAAAATTTTAAAATTGTATAATATAGATACATAAATCCAAAAGAAATAGGTATTTAAATTGACGCGGTTAAAAATTATAAGCAAATTAAAAATATTGCCCATCTCTTTCTCGCAAAACGATTTGTAACGTCACAAGTTGCTACCGCCATACAATTTGTAATGACAAATGTATGGCGGGTGCAACTCATGACGTCACAGGCTGTTATTCATATTGTAAATTTAAATCGTTTATATCTTCATTTTTTTTAATCGCTCATCTCGCTTCGCTCGCTCACTATTGATAATATGAAGATCTATAAATTTTGATATTGTTGTGTTAATAAATTAGAACCAGTATTATATTTTAAAAAATATCTGGTCTGCTCCGCTCAGCTAATGATTTTAATACAAAGATTAGAATTAGCTAATGATTTTTAACGAGTGTAAACTCTTACATGGACAGCATCTAAAATTAAGTTATGTTAACTCCGCTTTCATGGCCAAAAATTTCAAAGTTTCGAGCCTTCCAAAAACAAAACTTCGCTCGTGAGTCATTGTTTAAACTTTATACAAAAAAATGTTAGCTCGTTCCCTTCGCTCGTCGCTATTTTTGACTTTAGTTTAAATTAAATGCGAGCAATTTTCTCGCTTTTGTAAATTTTTACCCTTGGGCTGGAGGGCCCCCAATTTGTTTTGATATGGGGCTATAATATGATAAGGCTCGCTACGCCACTGGTACAAACATAATATTGTAGCTGGTAGAAGAACCAATTTGTGTTACGGAGTTATTTTGGCGTAAGGTTAGTTGTGCAACATGCTTTATTTTTCTTACCGGGTAAGAGGAACATACGTCTATACGTATGTTCCTCTTACCTTACGTCTATATGTATGTCCATAGACAATCTTGTTCCACCAAAAAAATAGACTTATTTGACTCGTTTAGTCCTTCCACTTAGATAATATTTGTATTAATTTTTAAACCACATAGTATATTTCTACTTATATTTTATGTCAGGCAAAGTTACTGTAGAGAACTCACTCATCACAACACTCACACAATCACTATGCTCTAAAAATCGTTAGTAAATACATATATTGTACTTTGTATGCCACGACACGTTCGTGGCCATGTAGATTGTAAGCATAGTATAATACGTCTAGAATAGTGTCTTTAATATTGTACAAAAGCCGCTGATCAAAATGTTGCATACCTCTTGACCTAAAA
Organism: Phengaris alcon alcon; assembly: GCA_037179445.1. Lineage (NCBI taxonomy): Eukaryota > Metazoa > Arthropoda > Insecta > Lepidoptera > Lycaenidae > Phengaris > Phengaris alcon. The sequence continues at coordinate 660,834 of JAYRCH010000317.1, read as the reverse complement.
TCTCTACCTGTAGCTCAAGCAGCACTTGACAAATATGTATTCGTAACGTTATCGAGTGTCAATAATTGTATGTGCGCAGTCATAATTTTCATACAAATCTCTTTCGATTAACGTTATCTTTACGTCCGAATACGTAAATGTCAATTGTTTTCAACCGTGTGGTTGAACAGTACAGTGTAGTAACGACTACAAAATATAAGTCTGCCGTCACTCGTAACGTTCCACGTGACGTAGAGCTACGCTACGTTGGAGGCTACGTAGAACTAGTATCGATGTTATCGTGTCCCTTCGCTTAACACTTCAACAAATTTATTAATGGCCTATAATATACAGTACTAGCTTTTTCCCGCTGCTCCACCCGCGTAAATATAGTATCGGGTATTCTACGGGAATAGTCAATTTTTTCGGTAAAAAAAGTAACCTATGTTTTAATCCAGAGCCTAAGCCTCAATCAATAAATTTAAAAAAGTAGTTAAAGAACGTTTGCGTGCTAAAGCCTATTATAAAGTTAATGATTTTATTAATGATAGCACACCTTGGGAATGAGGTGGCCCCCTGCAAGGCTACTTCAAAATTACATATATTATTGTACTCTTGTTATGTAGTTTTAGTCATAACATTGTTATATATGCCATTTTTATATTTTTAAAAGAACAATTTTCTATCTTATTGATAAAAGATGGCCTCGAGCGAGTTTCTTACGCCGGTTCTTCTCGCCGGGCCAGTTAGTAGTTCCCGAACCGGTGGTAGGCATCATGTACACCGACGTTCAGAAAGTGTATAAAAATACCTATTTTGAATATAAAATTGACTTTGACTTTGACTTTGAAGTTACCACCATACTAAATTTCATCGAAATCCGTTTGGTAGTTTTTGCATGAAAGAGTAACAAACATACCATACCCATCCATCCATCCATCCTCACAAACTTTCACATTTATTATAGTAGTAATAGGATACTGTACTTCTGTTCTTTGTGGGTATTGCGGAATAAAGTGTTTATAGATAGAAACACGGAGATCATCGCTAATTAATGAAATTCAAAATAAAGCCTGAATATAGAATATTTTCATACAAATAGGAATAGTACTTATTGTTTTTTAATTTCATTCACAGTACGTGCATTGTTCAGCCCCGCCGCGGTCGCTCGGGCTGAGGTTGTGTTTTATTCAGATTTAACCATTATATCATATTTAACCATTGTGCTTGAATATTCATCACATTAACCCTTTCTTTGACCTTTAATTTTACGCGTAGATTACTGTAACTAAAGTCCTTATTTGTATGATATAAACCTAAAATCTCTATGATTCATGTGGTTCTGAAGAATGTTAATGTGGGGTTTAAATTGTAGAGTAACTTCCTATGTTAATGCTACTAAGTACTAACTAACACTATTGGTAGAATGTTATGAATTTTACTTCTTAGTTCTTATCGTAAGTATCTAAATAATATAACATAATATTATATGAATTTTGTTATTCCGCAATTCAGGTACATACCTAATCACAGATGAGAAAACGTTGAATAATATTCATTGTGACGTCAGAAATTTATAGCAAGGAGTGGGGTTATTTGCTGAGTGAGTCAGTGAGTATTCCACGGGGATGTCGCCTTCCCACTGAGTACGTGACCGTAATGCCTGAGTTCCTCAGTACTCAGTTTTGCATCTTGCCAGCCAGGAGACAGTTTACTCCGCGTCGGCTGCGAACAATCTTCTCATCAGACGTTTGTTTCTCTGACAATATGAATATACTAAAGTATTAAAGTATTGTATGGCTCTAATACATTATTACATCACACCAAAAGAATTAAATTCAAAAGTTAATTCTTTCAGTCGCTAAAAGTTTTAAGATCTATAAAAATAGGAACCTAAAAAAATACGACTATTAAGAAATGGTGTAGGTACTTAATTTTTTTTTTAAATTTTCATGAGTGTTACTAATAATGCATAAGTATAATCTCTAACATTAGATACTTATATTGAGACACGATATTTAATCCGTTTAATAGAGACTATTAAAGGCAAAAAATTCCATAACGAAGTATCTATCTTTTGAGCTGTGCGAAGATTTAGGAAAATACGATCGTGTTTCTGATTGGGAACGCTTTTGACAATTTGAAATTAATATTGACATTCCCAAAGCGTTGAGCCGTGAGCGTATTACGTACAGAGGAAGATTGGTCAAAGATGAGATCAAAAGACCGATCACAAAGAGCGTACAGACTACAGAGGCACAACACAAAGAGTATATATAGACCACCGGAAACTTTCTATGGTTACGAGTACACGTGGAATTTCGTATAAATTATATTGTTTAAAACATAAATTGTTACAAAAATAACTTTGATTCTTCTTTGAAAATGTTGAACTCGGTTTTAGCAAACCGGTTAAGTGGAGCGATATAAATTTTTAACTAATGAGATCTGGAACAGTTTTTGTTCCCCTTTCAGAAAAATTAGCAAAAAAGGAAAACGCAAAATATACAGTATATTAGTATGTACCCAAATAAATTACTCTTTAGGCAGGTCCTAAGTGATTGACACCTACGCCGCTTTTGCTGTTTTAGACAGAAAGGTTGAGAGGCTGTTGTTTAAAATTCCCAAATGCGTGCGTAGGCAGCCAGTGCTTTCCACCTTCATAGTACGATTCACATAATGTGGTCTTAAATGGCCACATCATGTGAACCGTACTATGGAACATCATCTTTTAAATAAGTTGCTCTAAAAGTAACTTACAACAATTCTATTTTAACAGTTTTCAATAGAAATGCATAAAATGGTACGTACACATAAGAAGAATTACTTAATAGAGATGATGACTACATCTAAAAAACTATTTACTTTTATTAATATACTCAGATAAAGTATTGATGCATTACTGCTTGGTAAATGATAAACATAATAGAAAATGATGTGTAGTTTAGTAAATAGATACCTACTTACATCTAAAAAAATGTTTAAATTATTTTTTGCTAAATTAGTAAACAAAACCTACATTAATCATTTACTTACATCATACACAAAATAATTTACTATAGTAAGTATGAACTTAAACGCACAAATATCGGAGATATTTACAAATATGTTCCTGCGGCCGTATACTTGATACACGTTAACAGCGTGACGTCACGGCTAGGTACTACTTTAGTATGGAGCGTTTTCACGAGACTTGCGAAATTTTGTCTACAAATCGCTGTACCTTTGAAAAAATTGACTTTTCATATACTTTTTCTTCTGAGAAGTTTATCTATTTAAGAATACTATTCATTTATGCAATAAATTAATAGTATTATATAAGAAAAAAATAATCATCTAGCCTATTGTCAATTATGAGAAGTATTAGGTTATTGTACTTCTAACTTCTTTAAACGTTGATGTTTTGTAGTGCGTTTCACTTAATGTGGCCATTTTAGTGTGGACCTGCTGGTGGCATTATCTTTTTTCGTCTGTTGTAAAAATAACGTTTTATTTATTTTTGTTATATTTATAATATGATATCATGGTATAAGTGTAGGTAAAGCTAACATTTGATAAAAGGCCAGAAGCGCAAAATTGCTCCTTTTTAATAAAAATTGTTGATTACTTCATGAAGGTACAGTAAGTATAGAATATTACGATATTCCTCCAAAATGTTTTCACCTCAAATGAGTACAAGAATGTATAGCACCGCAAGCACATTGTCGGCGTCCAGAATTAGGGCAGGGAACGTTCAGTGATCAGCTCGTGTACACACTGCGGACGGTCGGGTTTTAATTAAAATCTCCTACATCAATCAATTTTATTTTTATAATACCAAACGCTACTCAATTTTGCGGGTTAAATATTATTTGTATACGGAGGAGTATTGGAGGAGGCTTCGGTAGTGCGTATATAGTAATGATACTTATCAAAATTTAAAATCAAATCAAAACAAAATTTAAATCAACCAACTTGAAACCTCTTTGTTCCGCAGGTTCTATTACTTAGTAACTAACGAAAATATAAATATCTATCACCCGAACACAATCTTCTGAGAAATCATTTTAATGAAGTTATAATAATGAAACTGTGTGTTAAACAGCTGCACACGCTACATTAGCGCAGTCGTAAATTAAGTCCCGCAATCCCGAAGTTGAACCGTAAACTTACGAACCGTGGCACAGTTTACTGTACCGGACTTGGTCATAAATCTCTTTAGAAAAATTAGGTCTTAATAAAAACTCGCTAAAGGACCAGATGAAACGAATGTGGCCTCTGCGAGACTATTCGTAGCACCAACGTAGCACTTGCAGTTTTGTTATACATAATTTATAAGACTATTACAATATTCTTAGCACAGTTTGTTTCCTAATAATTTAAAACATTATTTCATATTTGAGCATGTTAAAATATTACTCCTTATATTTTATTCCCTTATTATTTTTTCGAGGAAAATCCGGTAGCAAGGCAATTTCCTGTCGATCAAACAGAAATATTGTTTCGGCACAGTTAAATTTTGTTAAATAGTTTTCGTTTTTACGTATCAAAATCCACGTTCTGTGATCGAGCTGGTGAAAACTTCGCTGTGCTTCGCTTACTCTATGCTATTATTATATTGTAGTAGGTATATTTGCTAAAGAAGCTTTTTACCACGAACACTCCCAAACAGGCAAAGCTGCGGGCAAAAGTGAACATACAGACAGACAGACTCGGGTTGTGGACTTGAATTTATAATAAATTTTATAGAAAAGTCCGAAAGTGTGCGTATTGCGTTTCGAAAATTTTAATTTTCCCTAAGTCCGCTGCTTGCCCGGACCCGCCACGCTAGTTAACACGACCTTTGGCCAGCCAAAGAGTTGGAGCATATACTCCCAGGACTATATGCTCCGGAATCCGGTACGCCAGTGAAAATTCAGAGCACTAAAAATATTAGGATACATATGAAATTGGCGTTTTGTTAAGGAGGAACATAAAGTCGATTATTTTTAAACATAATTTTTTTTTAATCAAAGTATATACCATTGCTATCTATGCTCTTTTGCCATCTCATAGGTAGTTCATTGATTCCTTTACTAAAAAAACCATTTGGACAGGAATCAATATTATCTTTGAAGGCGCTTTGGACTGCCCCATCGGAGTTGATTTTTTTCCCTTGCAAGAAGTTATCCAAATTTCGAAAAAAAAATGGTAATCTGTTGGAGCAAGGCCCGGGGAGTACGGTGGATGTCTTAAGACATTCCAATTGAAGCGCCTCTAATTTGGTAGCCGTATGTTGTGCAGTGTGTAGTCTAGCGTTGTCCTGAAGTAGCAGTGGCCTAGAGCGAATGACCAACCTCGGTTGTTTAGCAGCTAGCTTTTCCATCATGATTTGCAGTTGCTGGCAATAGACATCTGCTGTATTCGTCTGGCCAGATTTAAAAAAGCTGTAGTGAACGACACCGGCATTAGTCCACCAAACGCTCACATGTAACTTTTTTTGAGTCAATTTTCGCTTGGGGCAGGCTTTGGCTGGTTCGTCAGGGTTCAGCCATTGCGATGAGCGTTTCCGATTATCGTATAGGATCCACTTTTCATTACAGGTAATGATTCGATTTAAAATCCCTTCATTTTCATCCACCTTTCAAGCTTTTTCACCTTCCCAATTTGCTTCCAATGTATTAAAACAGTTTTATCACTAACACCGCAGCCCGCAGCTAACTCGGATGTGGTTTGCGATAGATCCGCTTCCACAATAGCCTTCAATTCTTCATTATCAACTTTGGTCCCCGGCCGTCCACGGGGCTTGTTCTGCAGGTCGAAATTTCCAGAACGAAAACGTTGGAACCAAAAACGCACTGTGTTTTCTTTTGCGATACCGCCGCCATACACATCATTAATCCTTCGAGCCGTTTCTGCAGCCCTGGTGTCACGGTGGAAATCGAACTCGAAAATAATACGATATTTCAAGTTTTCCATTTTGTAAACAGAGTGACGCAAAGAAAAAACCAAAATAGGAAAAAACAAATGAATTACGGTTTTCGAAACACAAATGCATGAGTAAATAGCAGTATAAATTTGAAATTGGAATTCCTAACCAAAGAAGATATATTTGAGATCAAAGTGGCCAGTACGATAAAATGCCAATTTAATATGTAAGGACGTAATAGAACACATAAGCGTCGAGTCAAATGTCAATGCCATATATGACACCCGACACTTTGATTTTCAGCTCTATTGTATTAAACGCAGTGTTCTAAACACACCGGCATATTTAGCGGAACACAAAAAAAGGTCCATAATTAAAAAAATATGGTTTTATTTTAAAATGTACTCACTACACTTCTTTTGTTATTTAAAGTTTCATTTGTTTTACTTAAAATGAGATCACATTAAGAACAGATTTTGCGAGTAAAGGCTATTTGTGAAAAATGGTACATTTTTGAACTTTTCATGTAACCGGGAAAAGTGAAAATTAATATTAAAATAACAATCAATTAAATTAGAAAAATTGTGATTAATATCGCGTATTTCCTCCACGTGCTCTTATTAAAGTTTCTACCCGTCTAGGCATACTGAGAATGATTCACCCACGTTGGCAGGAGCTGGAATTCTGGACTTAACTTTTCTTTTCAGCAAGTCCCAAACGTGCTCTATTGGGTTCATATCCGGTGATTTCGCCGGCCACTCCATAACAGTGATATTCATATCATTAAGATAAGCTTGAGTTATCCCAGCGGTATGCGGCCGAGCATTATCCTGCATAAAAACAAAATCGTCACCGATATATGGGGCAAACGGTACGACATTTTCTTCTAAAACTTCTCTGATATAGCGGTCTGCAGTCAGACTCCCTCTGTCAATCTCTACCAAGTCTGTGCGAGCTCCCAAACAAATGCCCGCCCAAACCATTATTGATCCACCACCGTATGGAACTGTAGTTTCAAAATTTGTCTGAATGTATCGTTCTCCTTTGCGTCTGTATATTCTTTGCCTGTCGTCAATTTGATTTAAGAGAATTCTGCACTCATCACTAAACAATACCTTACTCCATTGGTCCGCGTTCCAAAGTCGATGTTCCTGAGCAAAAGTTAACCTGTTTCTACGATGATTTACCTCGAGCCTTGGAGCCTTGGCGGGCACAAATGAACCCAAACCAGCTTCTTCGAACCTTCTTCGTACCGGACGCTCACTTACGGTTACACCCCGCACTGCTTCTAACTCATGTCGGGCTTGGACGGCCGTCAAACGGGGGTTCCTACGTACACGAAGCCGAATGAAACGATCATCCCTACTCGAAGTGGGTCTTTTTCTGCCTTGTCCTGCTCTTCTCACATAAGTACCGGTCTCACTGAACCGTTGGATACTGCGATGGATCGTTGAAACTGGCCACTCTGTAGGTTTGACCATTTCTTTGCATTTCGAGTGCCCTGGCAATCTCCGTTGGGGCTAAGTCAGGCATAATTTAGTCCTCAACTCCAAAAAGATACGCGATTAAAAAAACTACCAAAAAGCAGTATTTCAATGAAATTTTAAATCAAACTCAGAAGGAAGAAATACTCGAAGTTCGCTCCAGATAAGGTGTATTTGAATAAAATTAAAACAATTGCATAAAATGTGATGTTCAGTTGTTTTCTTAATTTGAAAATATTTATTTTTAAATTAAATGACGTATAAACCAGCCAGCAACCTTATATGATACTGATACGAGTATCAACCTTTATTTTATGTTCCGCTAAATATGCCGGTGTGTGTATTTTAAGCGCTCTGAATTTTCTACCGCCTTCCGGATTCCGGATCATATAGTCCCAGCCTTATCTCTTTAACGATTAGTCCAAGTTGTGCGCAGTAAAAGGAAAATATCTTATGATTTAAACACTTGAGACGATAAATTATCTTATTTTCATAAAAAACATAATTTCTGATAATATGACCAATAAACATCACCTTACAATTTAAATATATTTTTTTAGAATAAAAATCATCTTTTTGTGTTTAAATATGCTGTTACTGACTTTTTTTTAGGTTTACTATCAAACTCATGATGAATCGAAGGAATTATTCGAAATTTATATAGACACACATAGTGATTTAGACTTTTTCTAAAGTAGTCAAAGCATATGCTACCAAAAAGTAAGATTTAGCAAAAGTACTGAACAGCACTCCTGACTCCTTATATATCATCATGAAGATAGTGTAGAGAAGTAAGTTAAAATTTTAGCCGAATTTATAACGGGAATTATTTAGAAAATAATATTTATTTCATACTTTTTGTGCATTTTTACTTTGGAAGTCGATTCTTATTTTTTCGATTTATTATGCAAATCCGACTACCACGGAAAAACTTATCATTTTTCAGGTTAAAGGGCCTATGACACTCACAAATAATGTGGCTTTCTATTAGTAAAAGAATTTACAAAATCAGGACAAACTTGCTTCATAATATCATATTCATAATAATAGTTTCAAGCATGTTTATAGCACTAATATTATATCTGTTACCTCACGAGAGGAACAAAATGAAAAATCTGGAATCAAACTTCCACTTTTACTGAAACCTAGCGTGGATCAAGTCGTCTTTATTTTTAATCATAATTTAATAATCGTTCCTACCACAGATTAAATTATAAATTACATTCGACAGCAGTTTTATTACAAAAATAGTCCAGCAGCTTATAATAGCTACATGAAATCTATTAGGGCGTGTGATCACTGCCCGGTCCGCTGCGCGCCGCGCCGCTCTCACGCCCGACCGGCTTACGTACGTTATTATATCATGCTTGGTTAGTTTTACACCCCATTCTGTTGGATAGCTTCATTTTGTATTATTAGCTCTACTATCTTCTGCTTTATAGTGACGCTATGGCTAAAGGAATAGATATTTTATACACGACTCAACTATATTCGAGTACCATTTTCCGATTTTGAAGCTTTATTAGCTATTATAAGATTGAGTATCTTCAAAATTTTGAAGTCGGTACCAGCCCGAACAACATCCTAATAAAACAATATTTAAAATAGAATACTATATGTGTGCATATAAATTTTGAGGAGTTCCCTCGATTCGTCATGGATCCCATCATCAAGTCACCATTTTTATGAAAACGGGACCAACTTTGAAGTATACCGTTTACATAAAAAAATAATTTTGAAAATCGGTCAACAGGCGTCGGAGTTATCGTTGAACTTACAATGTTTAATACACACAGCCGAACGTATAACCGCCTCATTTTTTGGAGGTCGATTAAAAGTCGGCAACACTTTCACCTAAATAGCTTTTACTTTTAGCATTTAGTGCCCAATATACTAGTATGAATATACATGAGTATCCTAAAAGAACACTGTACTTTTTCGGGATAAAAAGTAGCCTTTGTTACCATACTAAATTTCATCAAAATCCGTTCAGAAGTTTTTGCGTGAAAGAGTCACAAACATCCATCCATCCATCCATCCATACATTCATCCTCACAAACATTCACATTTATAATATTAATATATAGGACGATTAGTGATTACTGATTACACTTACAATAGAATAAGATAAACATTGTACACTATTATCCATTGGATAAGAATTTAAGTATTACACGGGCTACAATATGAGCCTCTACGAAGGTCTACGAAGTGCCTACAAATCTCCGACTAAAAGTTAAGGCGCTAAAAATTGATACGAATGGATCATCTTAGTGCAGCAAAAAAATATATGTTAATCTTCATCATATTTGTACGTCTACATTTTCAAAAGACTTTTCTCGATAAAAAAAATCATAAAAAAACCATTAAAATAGACATTCTTGGAGTTGTAACTGTATTCTTTATGAACAAGAAAGAGAAAATGAATTACAGTTTCATAATACATAATAAAAGGAAGGGAATTGTCGTTTTTATTTTTCGATTGGAATAAGATATTACATTGTTGAAATTTTTCTTCAAAACCTGTTGATATTTTTAGCCTGCCTGCCCGATTATTTGGGAACACAATCCACTTAGGTTTTAATCTAAAACACAGTACACACACACAATAACACTTTAATAGCCAAAATATGATAATTATATTATAAGGTGTAAGTATAAGGTGTATTACATTACATAACTCTTATAATAAATATTATAAATGGGTACATTCTGTTAAGCAGCAGCAACAAACTCACCCACAAATTTACTAACTGTTCTTTGGCTAATAGAGTGCTCTTGGCTAACACCTCTCTGATAGTGGCCAGTCAGAGAACCTGCAATTTATGTACCATTATCAATAAAGTGAGTGGCAGTCCTCCACCATGCGCTTTACCCGGAGTTTTCTGCCGCGCACAATAAAAACTTTTCCGGACTACTACGACCTGCAAACCTTCAAGCAAAAGGCAACGCGCTTGTGACTCTACCATTGTTGCAAGTAAGGCGCCGGTAGTTGCTTTCCATCAGGCGATTTGTTTGCTTGTTTGCTACTATATGTATAAAAAAGTAGGCACATACTTTAAACTAGTTTAATCTAGTTTAATTTAGATTAACATAGCGATTTGTCAAAAGTTGTCTTACTTACTTTGATTAAAACAGACAGTCCCGGAGATGTACGAGGAGTAAGATCTTCTCATAACTCCTCGCACAAATACTGCACCATTTCCCTGCTCACTTTGAAGTTCGCTAGGAACTCATTTTCAGGCAAACCCAAAGCTACAGTCAGGTTGCGTACTGCAGCTCTTTCGCGCCTTCATTAGGCTTTTTCATTGTAAAAACTTATTCGGTATCTAAAATATCCCGACATAATCTTAGATGTGAGAAATTGAGAATCTGTGTGTGTTATGAACTTGAAAAGCAAAAAGTCGATTAAAAAGCACTGTCTTCGCTATGTCTAGGACCATTATGATGTAGACTAATACAGAAGAAACCATGAAGAAACGTTTCTACGAGTATTATTAACTGTCAAAAGAGGACAAAAATGCTTTACTTATAGACTTTCGCTGACGGAAGAAAACTCGAAGAAAAGAAATGTTCTTTTCCCTTGACGTTTGAAATCGCCATGCAACGAACGATTGAAATGTTTCCACATCTGTCATTTAGTCCCTAAAATCTGTCAGTATTTCTATTATTTCGTATTTCTACTGACGCCATGCTAAGCCTGCTTCCTAACACAAAAATTTTTACGAAAGTTTTAATAATAAAAGTAGTATTTTCATGAATATAGACATTCAATATAAATAGTACTTTAATATATTCATTGAATCGATGTTTTCGATCGGGCACGTAATACATTAGTCTGGCAAAAAATCGACCGCGGACCGCTGGCCTTAAATGCACACTAGTCGAGTTTTAGCTTAAACTACATTCGAATTCTTTTCTATTTTATGGCTTTGGCTACTGTTTATTTATTTTTAATAGAGCCTTAGAATAAAGGTGATACTTAATGTTCCGTTCCCCACATCTAATAACTAGAATTTATCACGGGACTTTGAAGCACAGAATATGTAATAGTACAAGTTTAAGCACCAAAATTCATACTAATCTATCGTTATGATGCCTTGGTGCTTCTGTTTAGGGTAAAGCTACTTCGTTATAGAAGAAGCACCCGAGCTAGCCAAAGGTACCAAGCGACAATTTTATTTTAAACAAAATTTCCATTCTTCATGAAAATGGGCCAATGGTATTATCCTTTCTATGTGATAAGTTTTGAGGTAGCTGTGAGTGTATTGCAGCATTAATCAGGGTGATCCAGGAAAAGTATGTACAGTCGCGAATACCTGAGGCATAGAACTTTTAGACCTTATTGCCACAGTAATAAGGTTGAATCATAAATGGGTTTGTCGGTGGCTGGACGTGTGGCGAGGCAAACAGCGTCAATGAGCGGGCGAGAGTAATCTGTTTAAACGCTCCTCCTCAAATAAATCACGAATAACCTTCGTAAAAACGTAGCGATAGTTCAAAAAGTTTTTAAAAATGTTTTAAAGGTTTTATGAAATGTGTACGTTTTAAAATATTCATTGAACGATATTTTTATAATAAGTTACATATATTATTTAATAGGAACCTAATTATTTCATTTCAATTTACAATAGTTCAGGACCAAATAAAATAAAATAAAAAATGTAAGGATTTTATTTCGTCATATTATATTTTCTTCGTATTTTCTTCTTTAAAATAAAGACAAAAAGAAATAATATAATACCCGAACTTATTTACATCACACCATTTTGCTTGAACTTTTCGAACGTTAATATCAATAAAAACTTTTAATCAAAATTGATTTGCAAAGGGAAATGTTAGTGAAACTTTTAAAAATGTTAACATTGTTACATCTCGATCGCTGTTAGTTTCTATCTCAATTTGCCAATATCTGACGTAGGTACAGTCGCCGACAAACCCGGTGTGCAACATTTCGACCTCATTGTTATGCAATTGTTAAACGTGATACACCGTAAGTTTGTACGACAGTACGTCGTATACCTTACCTTACCACGGAATATGAAATACAAGGACCGTACAAATTTGCAACCTCTCAAAGAACCTCTTAAAATAACTATCTAAAGATAAACACTATGGGGTAGAAGTGAGAAAAAAATTGTAGTAAAAATAAGTAATAATGGGATATTTTTCGTGATTTTATTCGCACTCACCGTTTGGAAGGTAAGCCGAGGAAGGAAGGACGGATTGACAGACGGTCGGACGGATATGACGATACTATAAGAGTTCCGAGACCTGAACTACGGAACCCTAAAAAGGTCAGGTACACATGTATTGTGTCAGTTTCAAACACAATATATTAATAAATAACAACTGATTTTTCTGTGCCTGTACTCGGTGAGTACCTGGCGAGAAGTGTTCAATACATATCGCTCCAGTGGCAAAAGCATTGGAAAACGTCTGTAGTACAAATAGCCGTCTATAGACTAGGTAGGCCATACATTGTTGTGTATAGCTAAAAACCTTACTTATAAAAATATAGTCTAGGTAAGCATAAATTCAAGACTAAATTATCAAGAACGAAATATCATACAAAATCTGATTAATCCTGAACCCTGATTAACGTGTGCTCTTGGGATTCGTTGTGTAGAATCACAAAGATATTTTTATTTCGCAAACCCTTTTTCATTATTGTTTGTTACGAGTTCGGCGAAGCTAAAATATCAATTCCAATTTGAATAACGCGATGTTACAAACTTAAAAGGATTACCTACGTGGAAATATAATTTAGTGATCTTGTTTCAATTATGCCTTGTAAGCAAAATTTTACGACTTTGATGTTTCTAAACATCTAGAGAACATATCCGTCTATCTTATTCGTATAGATCAGGTAACAAAAATAAATTTAAATTTTATTTGAACATAAACAGGTAGTAGGTACATTAGGTAGGTACATTAGGTACATATACATAGTAAGTAGGCATATTTATATATATAGTAAGTACATATAGTACACATAGTAGGTACCTATGTACCTACTTTGACTACGTAATATACTACTATGACTTTGTACCTACTGGTACAGTCATAGTAGTATATTACGTAGTTCATAGTGTAATACATATTATGGGCAACAACGAGCCCGCGGGCCGGATCCGGCCCGCTCTAAGATATGATCCGGCCCGCGAGACATTTTGAAAAAACCCAATTAAAAATATTACATTAGGTGTGACACACGTGTGTGCTCACGGGAGTGACAGTGAGGCGGCATCAAATCCTTTGATGTTTGCCGCCTCACTCTTTGATAATCGCCACCACTCGGCTTGCTCGATCAAATTCTTTGAGGTTTGCCGCTTCACAGGCGACACATAAAAAGATTTATTGCTTCTCAATTATTATTTTGTTTATTCCAGATTATTCCTTCATTTTGTCTACACCAAATTATTATACCTTCAATGTCTCCGAATAGATCTATCATGGTTTTATAGAAAATTTCTGTAGCCGTGTTTATTCCAAAAGGTAATCTTAAAAATTTGTCTGCCAAAGGGAGGTTGAAATGTACACAGATCCACACTTTCCTTAGTTAATTTTATATTATAAAACCCAGAAAACGCATCTAAATGTGAAAAATAAGAGGCTTTCGACAATTTATACCTGACTTCATCTATGTTTTTAATTGGATAACGACATCTTAATAAATTTTTAATTAAATTCCTTGGATCTAAGCAAATTCTCAATCCACCATTCTTTTTCATGGCTATAACTAAACTACTCACCCAGAGAGTAGGTTTGTTCACCTTCCGTATGACTCCCATGTTTTCCATGAGTTGAAGCTCTTTCTTTAACGGTTCAACTAATGCAAAAGGTACCTTTATAGGGGGATCAACGCACGGAATAGCATCCTTCTTTAGCACGATGCTGTGTTCGAATGGGAGACAGCCCAGACCCTGAAACACATCATTATATCTGGTCACAATTTTGTCACTAGTTTTTTGATACATATTATATACATTTTGCTCAACATTTTTGACATTTTCTTTTCTTATAGAAAAGTTTTTTGTTATTAAATTTAGCTTTATGCAAGTGGGTAAACCAATCACAGTTGGACAATTTAATTTTGTTACAACAAAAATAATGTTTTCCGGTTTTGTTTTGTTTTCAAATAAGCAGAAAACATTTGACACTGACAGTATCGGAATTCTGTGTCCACTGTAGGGAAAGATATTATATGTTGAACAATGCCCCGATTGTAAATCTCTCAGCCTCAGCACTTTTTGGGCTTGATTCATCATCGAGATTTATGCTACCTACCCCAGAAACAACAGTCCTGACACTATTTTTCTTAAAACATAAATGAGTAAAATGTCCATATTTAAAACATGACCTGCATCTGTGTTTCCATGCTGGACAGTTGCGGCGACCATGCGATGTGTTGCACTTTACACACGACGTTGTTCTGGACCCAGGTGTAGCTGACCTTGGGTGACCTTGGCATGATGGGGAACTTGAGTTTTTTCTTTTCTGGTATGGGGGAGAACTGGCCCGACGACTTTTGTGTAGCTTGTATTATTGTGGCTTCTTCTCTTCCATCTGCTGCATTGATTGATTCTTCACTTTTCTGCGCCATCGTGAGTGTTCTACACAGAAGTTTGGCTCTTTCTTGGGATAGATTTTGCTCTTGTAGGAGCTTTTGACGAAATTGCGAGAAGTTTGTGGCCATATTAGCAATGAGAATGTCCTTTACAAGGGAATTGCGTAGCGAACCAAACTCACAGGCATGACTTGCGTTTTGTAATTCCATTACAAAATTTTCCAAGGATTCGTTCACACGTTGCTTCAACGTAAAGAATTTGTGCCGCGCCACCGTCAAATTCTTTTTGGGTTCAAAATACTCGACGAATTTTGCCTTGACCTCTTAGAATATAAGCAGTGCTTAGGTCCAAATTGAAGGAATTGTAGATATTTAGACCCTTTAGCTCCCATGGAATGCAGCATGATGGCAATTTTTCTTTTGTCTTCCGTTTTTGCCATTCCCGACGACAATAGGAATATCTCGAATGATTGCGTCCATTTCTTGAAATTTTCAGCATTATTGTTGATAATTTCTGTAGAAATTTCAAGATTCTGCACTCCGTTTCCAGCCATTGCTTAGTTCCCGCACCCAGATTGTCTCGAAGCTTCCGTAGTTTCCGATATACCTTTTGCGTTCATAATTTTCGTTTTCTTGAAAACTTTTTCTTCTGACACCATGTAGAGGCCTACGACCTCTTGGTTTTACATATCCTTCTTATGCTTGAGTGGTGATAATAATAATACAGCAACAATTCTTATATTCTCCTTTATTGGTGCTTAACACAGATACGTATTACATATGAGATATGTCTAACACAAATACGTCTACACTAAGTATAGCCTTTTGGCTATCTGAAATAAACCTAACTAAATAGGCTGTAACCTGTGGCATCTGTCAATGTGACATTGACAATTATACATCTCAAAATACTGTTGACATTAAGCAATAGACCAGGGACCCCCAAACTATTTTGGACAAGTGACCCCTTTTCCAAAATGAACTGTTATCTCAGACCCCCATGGCCAAATTACATACTTTTAAGATCAACCCCCTTATTAATAATGGTCCGCTAACTTAAAACAGCTGCTACAGAGTGTTATTTTTCATTCTGACTTAGGTCAATAGAAGAAGACAGAGTAATTATCAATGCTTTAAGTTAGCAGACTATTATGAATAAGGTGGCCTATATTTACTTTTTTCCTATTGATACAAAATACCTAGGTACTAAGGTACTAACTGGAAAACTTTGCACTTGGTTAAGTGAGTAAAGTTGACTTCATTTTCTCATCAAAATTTAACAAAATAAAAAGATTTTGTTTTTTCAGTAAATATCAAGTTTAATTTATAATGATTATTACAAATTAAGTACTTAAAGAATCTTAAGCAGGTAGGAAATTATATTTAAAAAAGTATTAATTCGCAAAGAGAAAATAAAACATTCAGTGTCTACTAATCTACCAATCTAGGTACATCCGGTTTAATATTGGTGAGTTGCAGCCTTAAATCTCCACGTTCGTTGATTTTCAAACGGTTTCTTTGTTTCGTCAAAATGTTTGTTACCACATTGAAGCTTTTTTCAACTAGGTATGATGATGGAAAAGCGATAAGGTATTTCTCAGCAATGTTTCACAATGTAGGATACTGTGTTTCAATGTTGCGTTGCAACCAGAACTTCTGATAGCCTTGGTTGAACTTCTACTTAAGCTCTTCGTCTGTGCTGATGGTAATCAACTCTTCTTTGCATTGGCTTCTTCTATGGCTGTGGTATTGTACGGATTTATTATCCATTGAGGAATTTGTAAATTTAACAGATCCCCAAACCTCTCCGTAAAATCCTTGTGTAATGCGTCTAAGTGAGTGACATATAATAAAATGTCATCATCTTGAAGCATTTCTGGTAGTAGAAACTGCGAATATTCTTTTCTGCCTACATTTTGTTTATAAATGATTAGTTTACCACGAAGGCCGATATTATTGATTTTGTTTTATTCAAGTTAAGATCGTCACCCTCCAGCTGAAAATTAACTTTGTTGAACATTCCAAAGATATCAGTCAAGTAATAAATATCTGTTTTACAATTGTTCCGATTTTCTTTCAAATTCGGATCTTTTTCTTGTAAAAACTCCAACACAGATTAAAAAATGGCTGAAAATCTTTCTAAGCAAGAGCCTCTTGATAACCAGCGAACTTCAGTGTGCAGAAGTAATCGAGTAAAGACTTCGTCGTTTTCCTCACATAGCTGAGCAAATAACCGAGAGTTCAAAGAATTGCTTCGAATCTTATTGATAGCATTTATTACATATTGTAAAGACTTATGCAATCTAGGACTCAGCTTTTTTGCTACTAAATGCTGCCTGTGAATCACGCAGTGAATGACCAGTACATAAGTTCCCAAAGTTCATCAAAAGTACCAAAGTTCATCAAGTTCATCAAGTTCATCAAATCCCAAAGTGGTCGATATCGACCCCAAGGAGTCGATATCGACCACTTTGGGAATCCCTGCAATAGACTCTCGTACTCTCCTTCTATTTAAAGGTTTTTGTCGTGTTTTTAGGTTTTTGTGGTGTTAATTATGTAATACTATTGTGACCCGTGAATATAAACTTCAGACTTTATTTTGTGGTTATCATTACTAACTTTATAATAGATTTACCTATGAAATTGCCGTTCTGCAGTACTGGCCATTTCAAATAAAAATAATTTTTGTTTGGCTAAGAATTCTAATTTCAAATTAATTTTATTTTAAAAACATGGAATTCTTTTTCCAAAAGTAGTCATTTGTTTATTGATTAGTGTTACATTTTCATCGCATTTCAATCTTTTTCGTCATCATGGATACGTTAAAAATTCGAGTAATTATGGAATATGAGTACCGTCGTGGCAGCAACACGGCACAAGCGGCACGCAACATCAACGACGTTTACGGAGCTAACACTACAAACCAACGCACCACCTGTTATTGGTTTGCTCGCTTCCGTTCTGGAAATTTCGACCTGAAAAATAAACCTCGCGGTCGTCCGAAGACTTTGGTCGACAATGACGAATTAAAGGCTATTGTGGAAGCTGATGATACACAATAGGGCTGAATTAGTAGCAGCTTTCGACGTTAGCGTCAAAACAATATTGGTCCATTTGCTTCAAATTGACGAGGTAAAAATGCTTGACAAATGGGTGCCCCACGAACTCAATGATCGCCAGCGCGAAGTACGCGTCGAGACGTGCCTTGCACTGCTCAACAGACACACAAATGAAGGAATTTTGAACCGCATTGTTACCTGCGATGAAAAATGGATTCTGTTTGATAACCGCAAGCGCTCAACAAGTTGGTTGGATCCTGGTTCAGCACCTAAACAATGCCCTAAACGAAAACTTACCCCTATAAAAGTGATGGTCACTGTTTGGTGGTCTAGCGCCGGTGTGATTCATCACAGCTTCTTACCAAACGGGGTGAGCATTACTGCAGACCTGTAATGTGAAGAACTGAACACAATGATGGAGTAGCTGGCACATCTCCAACCAGCATTGGTCAATCGCTCGTCTCCGCTGCTCCTGCATGACAACGCGCGACCTCATACTGCACAGCAGACGGTCTCCAAGTTGCAAGAACTGGGGTTGGAAGTTCTCCGTCATCCGCCCTACTCACCAGCCCTTGCGCCTACAGACTACTACTTTTTCCAGAATTTGGATAACTTCTTCGGAAAAAAATTCCCGACTACTTATTACCCGAGAGGTACTGCCTCTCGGGTATTGATATGATTGAGGTAAAATGCCTTTGAAGAATTTGTTGCGTCCCGTCCAGCTGATTTCTTTAAGAAGGGCATCAATAAACTGCCACTGCGTTGGCAAAGATGCATTGATTGCATGGGTGATTACTTCGATTAATATAAATAAAAAATACATGAAAAAAAATTCGTTTAAATCTTTTCATACAAAACGGCAATTTCATAGGTAAATACCTAATATTACACTCACTTCCTACCAAATATACCCTATACATAGTAGGTACATATTAGTATAAATAGTAGGTATAAATTAGTATAAATAGTAGGTACATATTAGTATACATAGTAGGTACATAAAGTATACATCGTAAGTACATATTAGTATACATAGTAAGTACATATAGTAGGTACATATTAATATACATAGCAGATACATATTGGTATACATA
This sequence comes from Phengaris alcon alcon, assembly GCA_037179445.1. Classification (NCBI taxonomy): domain Eukaryota; kingdom Metazoa; phylum Arthropoda; class Insecta; order Lepidoptera; family Lycaenidae; genus Phengaris; species Phengaris alcon. The sequence goes on along the minus strand of JAYRCH010000317.1, from coordinate 641,761 downwards.
GTAGATATATTTATGTAATTAAAGTATATACTATTGCTATCTATGCACTTTTGCCATCTAATAGGTAGTTCATTGATTCCTTTACTAAAAAAATCGGTTGTCTGTAAAGTCGGTTTACTGACAATAGTTGAACGTGACAAAGTCATAAGAAATGGAACAGAGCGAGGTAACGCCGCATGAGTCATGTTTTTTCGTGCGTGCAGCCGGCTCCATCGAATTATAAGACGTTATCACGTCAAAAAAATCGGGTGTCTGTAAAGTCGGTTTACTGACGATAGTTAAACGTGACAACGCATAAGAAATGGAACAGAGCGAGGTAACGCCGCATGAGTCATGTTTAGCGAGGTAACGCCGGTAACGCCGGTAATGCCAAATGAGTCATGTTTTTTCGTACGTGCAGCCGGCTCCATCGAATTATAAGACGTTGACACGTCAAAAAACCATTCGGACAATTCGGAATCAATAAAATCTTTGAAGGCGCTTTAGACTGACCCATCGAGGTTAAATTTTTTCCCTTGCAAGAAGTTATACAAATTTTGAAAAAAATGGTAATCAGCTGTTGGAGCAAGGTCCGGGGAGTACGGTGGATGTCTTAGACATTCCAGTTCCCGTCTGCTGTGCAGTGTATGGTCTAGCGTTGTCCTGAAGCAGCAGTGGCATAGAGCGAATGACCAACCTCGGTTGTTTAGCAGCTAGCTTTTCTATCATGATTTGTAGTTGCTGGCAATAGACATCTGCCGTAATCGTCTTGCCTACATACTACTAGTCCACCAAACGCTCACAAGTAACTTTTTTTGAGTCAATTTTCACTTGGGGTAGGCTTTGGCTGGTTCGCCAGGGTTCAGACATTGCGATGAGCGTTTCTGATTATCGTACAGGATCCAATTTTCATCACAGGCAAAGATTCGATTTAAAATCCTTTCATTATTGTGCCGGTTGAGTATTGTTGTACATTGCAGCAGTCGACGCTCGTTTGTCGGTTTGCTGCACTGAATTCATGATGTAACCCACCTTTCAAACTTTTTCACCTTCCCAATTTGCTTCAAGTGGATTAAAACAGTTTTATCACTAACACCGCAGCCCGCAGCTAACTTGGACGTGGTTTGCGATGGATCCGCTTCCATAATAGCCTTCAATTCTTCATTATCAACTTTGGTCTGCGGCCGTCCACGGGGCTTGTTCCCCAGGTCGAAATTTCCAGAACGAAAACTTTGGAACCAAAAACGCACTGTGTTTTCTTTTGCGACACCGCCGCCATACCATTAATCCTTCGAGCCGTTTCTGCAGCACTGGTGCCACGGTGGAACTCGTACTCGAAAATAGTACGATATTTCAAGTTTTCCATTGTGTAAACAGAGTGACGCAAAGAAAAAACGAATAGAGAAAAATCAAATGAATTTCAGTTTTCGAAACAAATGCATGAGTAAATAGCGGTATAAATTTGAAATTGGAATTCCTAACCAAAGAAGATATATTTGAGATCAAAGTGGCCAGTACAACAAAACGCCAATTTCATATGTAAGGACCTAATATTTGTATACAAAGTAGGTTCACATTAGTATACATAGCAGGTACATATTAGTATACAATATACATAATAGGTGCAATATTAATTGCAGACTTGAAATTATAGAGCTAGTGAGCCAGACAACCGTCAAAAAACAATAAAATTCAAATGACGTATAAATAAATTATTAAGCGCATGTAGCATTTGATTAAGGTATAATTAATTAAGCAAACTGCAAAATTCAGAAATATAACGTGGAAATTCTAATAAAACATTGCACACGATTCCCGCATTTGAAAAGTAGTACATTTCCTCAGTAAATGAATCTGGAACCACATACGATTCGTATCGTTCAAAAACTCAACATCGACGTATGCATAAGGGCACTCGGCCCGACCCATGAGTCCCACGACCCAGATACGTAGAGCCTGCGAGTCCATTTTCTGGGTACGGAAATGAGATTTGCCGACTGATGTAATAGCTTTCCGTGGATTATGTCATGCAAGTTTTACATCCACGACAACACAACAATACGAAGTGTTCATCCTACTAATATTATAAATGTGAAAGTTTGTGAGGACGGATGGATGGATGTTTGTTACTCTTTCACGCAGAAACTACATAACGGATTTCGATGAAATTTGGTATGGTAGTGTTTTCTGCTCTGGATTGAAACATGGGCTACTTTTTATCCCGAAAAAGTAGTGTTTACGCGGGCGGATCCGCGGGCAACAGCTAGTACAAGCATAAAAATATCGATCTAAAATTCAATTTCAAATGCAAATTCTTTATTTAACACACATAATAATATACAACAGAATAAAGATGTAATGTACATCATGCCAATCTAATCCCAGGCTAAGTTAAGACTTGTGTTATGGCAATCCCAAAACGGATACACATTTAACAACTTTATACCAATTAATATATTCAGAATAAAGATATCCAGTTAGTATGTTCATCAGTCGAATACTGCAGAAAATTCCAATAATTCACTCACCACTCGCTGATCGATAGTCTATATTTGCTTATAGAAAATATAATATATTCAAGTGTTTTGCTATATTAATTTACAAAACGAAAAAGGTTTTAAATTTTTTTCGTACCTATTAAATTAATGAAATTGATTTAACAAAAACAAACAGATGAATAAACAGTGCTCCATTCGATCCTACTGCCTACAGACCATAGAGCGCTGATGAACGCTAACAGAGTGGGGCTATTCCATTCGCCGCTCAAGGGCCGCCTCTCTCAAAACCACTCAGCCATTTTATGCTGAAAATTTTATTTCATAACAGTCGGATTGACAGTACATACGAGTACTTCTGCTATATTATCCGATTTCATGTAGAGAAAGAGGGCTGGTAAAAGATTCAAAAGGAAAGATCATTGAAAAGGTTGAGTACCTAATGGTTATACAGGGCTTTCTGTGAGTGTCTATTTAAGATACTAGATAAAGAAATCAAGTAATACTATATAGGTATACATTTTGTAAATGTACAATTACATAATTGTACATTTAGTTAATTTACCTTTTATTTCAAATTCTTCTAGATACATATTTTAGTGCTTGTGACTAAAAAAATACGAAATATTAGGTACTTGTGTGTTTTACGGAAGCAAGTAGGAAGGTTTTGCATAGGTAGCTTTTTTCTTTCACAAAGGCTGGTATTTAAAATAAACTATTTTATATTTTAAATAAAAAGTGTTCTGTAAAAATATCTAGTCTGCAAGTGATACGAGTATGTTCATTCATTCCATTTTAGAGACGGATAGAGAAAAATGTGGAACATTTTCCTTTTATATTGTTTCGTTTTTTTTCCAACGCTTTTGACCTTCCTCAATCAGGGCGAAACATCAAAAGGTCGGACAGCAGATTACTGAAAGAAAATAAACCGGTGTAAAGAGATCATGGTGACTGGAAGGACGTTCACAAAGACAACCGTTTTTCTTGATAGGATAGGATAGGATAAATCTGAAGTTTTAATCTTTTTATGTTTGAATTTTTTAATCTTATATGTATTATATGTTTTTAATATACTGTTATTTAATGTGAAATAAGAATGTTAAGGTAAGTACCTACCTATATAATCTATAACCTACAGTGACAAAATCAGGATTTTAGGTAAAGTAATTCCAAACTTACCATTTGTATTACCAAATGGTAGTTTTCCAGGCTTTTATTGTAAGCGTACTCTTGAACGGTACTTGAATGAATCCTGGACAATGTACCCAAAACAAGAGCGTCAACAAGCTTCTAAGCCTCTTATCCATTAGCAATTAGCAATTTTTGGCGCCCAACATGTAGAAAATGCGCGAAATCATATTGCAGTAGTGTGGATTCGTGCATTCTGGCTCACTATTCTGGATCTGGTTTCCCCTCGCCCTCTCCCACGTGCTCTATCAACGGTTCGAGCGGTGACGCCGGCTAAAAAAAAAAAGTTTGGTGTCAAAATGGGGGTTTTCGACCATGCCCGATCGATATATGCAATCCGTTTTTGCGCATTTGCACTAGTTTACGTTTTAGCTTTTGCGTCAGAAATGCTCCAATACCCTAATTAGGGTAATGCTAATGATCTCCTCGGTTTCTAATGAGTATTGACATTACATTCATTAAGATGCTAATGACATTTTGCTGTGTCGCAATCGTCATAACATTACATTGTCTCCTTTTTAATAATTAAAGCTGATGTTTAAAATAAAACTTTGGTTTACTTTCAAACAAATTATTTATTTAGTCGTAATCATTTAGTAAATCTTTCATAAAACAAGATTTAAACATTATATTCAAAAACATATCATTTTTAAGTATATCACTGCCAAATTCAGTCTGAAACTCTGTCAATGACTTGTTATGAAACTTATATAACAAGTACATTAAACAGTACTCTCCACACACGGAAGTCCAATCATTTTGCAGCCTGATAGTATTATAACGCCATTTCCTTGCAATTCTATTCAAAAACATTTTGTGCGTTCCCATAGGAAAGCGACCATATGTATCAAAATATTCACCGATGCCATGATTGTCTATGTGAATGGCTACCCAGTGAGATCCTGGTTTTGAGTCCGGGTCCAAGTTGCTAAGTAGATGCCCATCAAGATTTAGTGTAATATTGTCAAAGGGACTATTTTGTCTAGAAAATATAATAAACTCCGTTTTTGATTTAGAAAAATTAAAACCATTTTCATTAGACCATTTATGCAGTACATTAAGAGAATTTTGAACTAGTTGTGAAGTTGTTTGAATATTTTTTCCAATGCAGTACAATGTTAAATCATCCGCGAAAAGCAAACCTTTAATGGGACTGTTTATAACAGAAAGAGCGTCATTAATAGTAAGTATAAATAAAATTACACTAACTACAGAGCCTTGTGGAAGTCCATTGGCAATATCAATTGGATCGGAATATTCATAATTTATTCTTACTTTGATTTTCCTGTGAGAAAGAAAATTGTTTACGAAATGAAAATCATTATTTTCTGCAATATTAAGTACTTTTAAGGCGTTTAACACTACATTCTTTGAAACCATTTCGTAAGCTTTTTCAATGTCCATTGATACCGCCAATAGATGATGACCTTTTATAGCTAAGGCTTCACAAATAGCTGTATCTAACAAAGCTAAATGATCATTCGTTGAGCGGAATTTACGGAAGCCACTTTGAAAGGGTGATATACGTTTTTCATGTTCCAATTTCCAACGAATACGATTTGCAATTATTTTTTCTAAGATCTTACAAAGATTACACGTTAAGACTATGGGTCTATAATTATTAGGTAAGGTATGATCTTTACCTGGTTTTGGAATAGGGATTACGATAGATGTACGCCATATCTCGGGAAATAAATTATTTTTCCAAATTTTGTTATATAAATTTAAAAGATATGTAATACCACTATTTGGTAATTTTTTAATTAAGCAATTTGGAATACCATCAGGGCCAGGTGAGGAATTTTTGCAGTTATTTAGTACGAAAAGAAGTTCATCAAGTGTAAGTGATCCGTTTATTGAGTTTACCTCCTGTGTACTGGATACATTTTCCGGTGAGTAAGTAATGAATTTATCTCACATTTATCAAAAATACACATAGACATGTGTATTTTTGATAAATGTGAGATAAATTCATTACTGTAGTTAGAGTGTGCCGAATTTTTTGCAAAGTTTTTTGCTAACATGTTACACTTATCAATGTTAAATGTAATTCTGTTTAAATCATCGTCATGTAAAATGGGAGGTGTTGTGTTAATGTTACGATTTTTTAATCTATTTATTTTGTTCCAGATTTCAGAAGAAGGTGTTTGGGGACTAATTGAAGAAGTGTAATCATGCCAGGACTTAAGCTCAGTTTCTTTCAAGAGTCTTCTAGCAATTGACCTACTTTTTTTTATAATTAATCATTAATGCGATTGATTTGTATTTTAAATATCTCCTATATGCTCTTTTATAATTTTTAATCGCAGTTATACATTCATCAGTAAGCCAAGGCAATTTTTTATGATTACCTTTGATTCCTCGTGTTTTCGGAATGGCTAAATTGGCAGAGTTAATTAATAAATTATTAAACTTCTTTAAACTTTGATCAATCGTAGTATCAGTAATAAGTGAAATATTATGCAGTTCCTGAATACCCTTGTTTATTAAATTCTCGTATAAATCCCAATCCGCTTTTTGAAAAATCCATTTAGGAACCTTAGAATTATTTTCTAGGGAAGAAGATGAATGACTTATTATGATAGGATAGTGGTCGCTATCATACGGGTTGTCTAATACATTCCATTGAAACAATGGCGCTATCGTACATGAAGATAAAGCTAAATCAATTGCACTAGTAGACGCATTGGCAACATTAAAGTAAGTGGGTTGATTTTCGTTCAGGGTAGTTATGTCATTGTGTGTATCTAAAATATAAAGAAGAAACACAAAATAATATACGTAAATATATAGTTCTTGAGCTTCCCCATGACAAACTATGACAGTTAAAATCACCAATCAACAGAAATGGCTTCGGTAATTGATTAAATAAATTTAAAAAGTCTTCTTTAATTAAAGCAGTACTATTCGGTAAATAAATATTGCATAATGTAATCTTTGTGGGAAAATTTATGATACTGGCAACAGCTTCTAAATTTGTGTTAAGATTTACATCGGACACAAAAATATTAGACCTAATATAAGACACTACACCTCCACTTGCGTGGGGAGTATTATTTCTGTTTTTAAAAATAGCTTTATATCCTGAGATTTGATGACAATAATTATTTTTAAAATTAGATTCTTGTAGGCAAATACAGCTAGGATTCCTTTCTGATAACAAAATTTTTAATCTTTGTTTACGTTTATAAAATCCATTGATATTCCATTGACAAATATCTAACCTAGACATTTTTATTTTTATTTAGTAATTAAGTTTTCGTTGTAAACGAGTAATACGACTTTAAATACTTCTATTAGTGAAATACGGGTACAGATCCGTTAACATTTTAGCAATAGAAGAAGGGTCTTTAGAGTATTGAGCACAAATGGCACTTATATCTTGAACTCCATGGGTGTTTTCAAGAAAACTCTTAAATTCTAATTGGTTCATTGGATAGCAATTAGAGGACGAATTAATAATTGTATTTATCTTGTCCCAATCAGCCACCACCAAGTCACTAACTGATGTATACGTTTTCTTGTTTTTCCGTATATTTTTGGCCAAATCTATTGATGACGTATCACTGAAGCTCGATGCATCCTCAGACATAATATTCTCTTCGTTATGTACTAAAATATTATTTTCAGGCAATTCTTGGGTCTTATTTTGGTGAATAGAAATGGAATCAGAAGATGGGGGATGTGGGTGTTTTAGCATCGAGCGAGATACTTGTGAAACATCAGACTCGAGAGAAGTAACAACTATTCCCGGCTGATTTAATAATTCAGAACAATATTTAGCAATGTGCCCAATTTTTTTGCAAGTAAAATAGTGCATTGAATCCGAAGACAAATAAATCCAGTAATTGGTTTCATCGAATTTTACTTGAATGGTGTTCGGCAGTTTATTCAGGAGTTACATAAACCTGACGCCTGAAGCTTAAAATATGGTTAAAACCTGGTTCAGTAAATCCGGCACGTAGAAAAGTAATCGGTGACTGAGGCGTTATTTTGAGGTCTTCTAAACTCTGTTTAATAACATCATGGGGAATGACTGGACAAACATTAGAAAGAACAATTCTTTTGTTACGAGTGACAAGCGGTCTAATAGCAATGTTTTGTCCATTTACGTATATTATTTTGTGTTTGTCGACTAGTTCCTCGGCTAATTCCTTAGTGGCAACATAAAAAAAGATTCTGTTATTAGCAATTCTTGATACAAATCTTCGGATTACCAATATAAGTGAGTGGGACTTTTAGATCCTTCAAAGCTTTAGCAAATTTTTCCCATCCTATTGGATCACTTGGTTTCAATGGTCTTAATGAATCATTGACTAAATGTACAATATTGCTCCCATTTATTTTGTTATTATCCACTAGTACTGTACCATCATCGTTCCAGTGTACTTTGTTTTGATTTGTTAATAAGAAGTTTAATAATGACTCACCTTTATTAATGTAAGATTTAGGTATTAAACTTAATATTTGTTGTTTTGAGTATATAGATTTATTTTGAATTGTGTCGCTTTCTTGTGTCTATCTTCTTCTTCATTCGATGTCTGATCAACTATTGGATCTTTGTTGTTTAGGCCACTACTTTTATCATATTGTTTTTTTTTCAAAAGTGTTTCAGATAAATCCATATTTAAGGTTATTATTGGTATTTGATAAGGCTGACGATCTTCTCCAGTCAAGTGCAAATACCTTTGTAATGTTTGTAAGTATAAAATACATTTTTTTCTGTCGTCATCGTTACTTTTAATAACATTTTGCATTTCAGCATCTAATCGTGATTTAGGATTTTCGTGAGTCTCGCTTCTTTCGTTTATTTTATCAATCAAACTTGGTTCCACCAGTAACATTTTCTTAGCGTATTCCATTTTAAACAAGACCACTAACTAATCCACTTAATATGGAACCTAAAATAATAGGTAGAAATGCGCCACCTTTTTGAACAATTATATTTTTTCTAACTTTGGTTGTAGTTTTACGAACAAGCTTTCGGAGTAATGTTATATATTGTTTTAAAGTTTTTTTATCCTTTTCTCTTAATGGGACTTTGCCTTGTAGCACATTATGAATACACTCACATATACAATTTATTTCATCCTCATCACACGATTTTAATAAAGCTTTTTGATACTTTGGTTTTAAAGTGTGCAATGCGACGAGCAGCGCTTTATGCGTCTTTAAGCTTCCCAACATTATTTGTAAATGATAGAACTTTGTTTGTTCTTGTCGTATTTAAGCCCTCTTTTCGGCACATAAACTGAACAGTTTTTGTCAGTTGTGAATATATTTGTCTTAAAACGACACATGTCGTTTGTATCTTGTTTGAGATCTATCATGAACCATGTGCTTCTGTCGTTGCATCTTTATAAGCTTCTTGAACAAATTTAACATTATCAGGTGAGACTTGAAGAGCTAAATATCGAATTTGTGTTTTATGACGGGGGTTCTTAAAATAAATTATATAGCTCGAATTTAAAGAAATATCTCTTTGACCTTTTCCTTGATGAAACAGATTTTGAGTTATATAAAATACGTTTAAATTTCTGTGGTGACTATCTTTTGTAAACATATCTACAATGCGACCATCAGATTCTCTCATCAGATCATCTATTATGATCAAACTGGGTTCCTTGCCATTGAACATGCTTAAGTCAGGTAATCCTTGAAAATAGTAGACATTTTTCAAATTGTATAAAGGTCAAAAGGTCATCAAAACACCATGTTATTTGGGAAAAAGTTTTTTGTTAAGAAGAAAGAATTTGTTACATATTTCTTTCATATTATTAATAAATTTCGTAACAAAATTTGATTTTACACAACAACTTGATCCTGCAACTATTGCAGTAAATGGATAAATAAAATGTTTCATTTTTCCTTACGTGTGGATAAGATGAGGTTCAAGAAAACAATAAGTCTTCTTGTTCTTTTAAAACTATTTTATTGGTTCTTAAACTAAACATTACAATAATACAATATAGGTAAAAAACAAAGTAAATACATCTAAAACAATTTAAAATAATTTTATTTACAAATGATAATATTCCCAAAAATATTCTGAGAATATTAAGTTTATGACGGCAAAATGTACATAAGTAAAGGGTTGATTTTATTACATTAAAATACAAAAAAAAAAAACTAAAGATACGAAAAAAACATAAAGTTATTTACCATAAAACTACATAAATTATAAAATACTATACAAATAAAAAAAACCTCAAACTAAATAAGCTAGGTACCTTTTACGGTTTTCTTAATTTGTAATGGCCCCACGCCAATGTATCGATCTGATTTGGTAATATGTAGGCGCTTGCTATCTTGGTATGACAAAGAAGTTTTATTGATTTCCTGGGTAAATATTGTGTGTTTAATCGATCTAAATCTATACATACTATGGTGTTGAATATTTTTATTAAAAAGACAAGATTTGTAATTTCCTAATTCTAACTTTTTTGTAACACTTTTGTTTACGCCTTTGGCTTTTGCAACGAATTTTTCACCTACTGTAAATGCATACATTTTTGATCGGAGTCCTACAAATTCCTCTAAAATATCAACGTTATTTTCATCTTTAAAATATCCTAACATTTTTTTGTTTATTTTAGGGTAACCGAATAAGTTATTGGGAGGATAATCAGATGTATCGAACCTGTCCATCAAATCAGGTTTGAGATCTTCATATAAATTATCAGTAAAAAATTGGTATATCAATAATAAAACTATCGGTATCAGTGTACAATAATTTAGTATTTTCACCAAACTTTTTTAAAATGTAAATCAGTTTTCTGAAAATATTGATAGACTGTGGAATTGTGGTTTTGCTATCAAATCTTGTGCTCCTAGAGACTTACCCCGATTTTCCCAATGTGTTAAAAGTTTTACATTAACTCTTTTTTCAATATTTTCCATTGTTTTACCAAAAACTGAATTATTCATAAGTTTGTAAAAATCTTTTTCAAAATCTGAGGTTGTCTTCGTTCTGAGTTGAGTATTTAAATCAATGTATTTTTGCAACCAAGGACATTGATTGAATTTTAAAATTCTGTGAACTTTTTCTAATTTAATACCTAACTAACCTAACAATGTCTAAAACATTGCTTCAAATTTCTATAGTGAATTTTATATTTTATTTTATTGTTTAAATTTGGAACTAATTTTATATTTTTCGTAGCACCTACTAAAATATATTCAGGACAAAGAGGTAAATCAGAGTGCAAATCGTGAAGTATATACTTAAAATCAATAATACTTTAAATCAACTTCTAAAATGAAACCATATTCAGATGTATCAGCAATATCAAAGTTAGTGTCAGGATCTACCCACTCAAACCCTCCCACAGGAAGATATTGTGACATTGCCCAACCATAGAGATTATTAGCATCAAAATATGCAAGAAAAGATTTAGGTTTTGTTTCATCATAACTATTCAAATACTGATTATTTGCCTTAGCATACCTATTGCTACATTGTGACACGCCACCTCGAATACCCGCCCTGATAAACGCTATTTTGTCAAAGTCTGTTAATAGCTCTAATTCTATTTTAGTGTACTTTAACATAGCATCCCAACTTAAACCAGGTGCAGTATAATAATATGCTGGATCTAAATTGTAAGTATTAATACAAAGATCCCTGAAATTTTCAAATATGTCTGTTAAAAGTAATACGTCAGTTTTTTGGTACAAATTAGAATAATTTAGCATGTTTGAACATTGGAAGTGATCCCAAACATCTTGTGCATGATGGTAATCCTCATCAGAAACATTTAAATCTGTAAGTGTGCTATAGAAATGTTTTTGACTGGGTAATGATGTTAGTTTAAAACTGTCATTAGATGTCATGAATTCATAGGGATAAATACCTTTTTTCTTTAGACGAACAAAATCTTCGTTGTTGGGATTTTTTTTTTTGTGTATGAAACTGTTTGTCCTTAAGATTTTTAGCTAGTTGATCAAGCCTACAAGGCAAAAATTTTAGCGAATCGACAAATCTCAATTGAAACATTTGATTGTTAATAAATAATGTTTTAGTAAAGGAAATGTATCTCTCTCTGTTTTGAGGTATTAAATCAACTTGTTAAGCGTTGTTAGGTAACAAGTTAAGCGCATGAACTATAAAATGTGAATCATAGTGGCTTAAATTATGAATAAATACTGGAACGAAATTCGGAGCTCTAAACTTTTTTGTGCATAGTTCATGTGCGACACCTCTAAAATTTCCTGTATACCAGTCAAAGTCTAAAATTCCATCTTCGTCTAAAACAGTTTCACAAATATGACAAATGGAACAATTATCAATATTGTTTTTATCTTTATTAGTCAGAGTATTAGGAGCTTTCTGAAAGTTATTTTTACTACAAATTGATCGTATATCCATATATAATCTATCCATAAATATATTTACACAATTCGGTCCGCTGTAAAATTCATATATTGATAAATTATCATCATAAGAACACTTTAAATAATATCCAGAACTATAAGGTTCGTGTTTATGAATATTATTAGTATAAGACCTAGATGGATGATTAGTACATGAATTGATCGGGTTTAAAAAAGCTTCAAAATCTGCATAAATTAGAAACGGGATTTTTAATTTTCTTTCAAAGTAATCAAACTTGACTTTTATCGTTAGATGTTGGCTTTGCAAACCAATTTTTAAATTTTTTCTCACTACTTGGCAATTCGATAGTAACATGAGAACAATCATTTTGTTGGTGATTAGATAATCTCTCATTTGTAGGAAAGTATAACAAACACCCGTCACAAATGTAAACCGTATAATGTTGATTTGAAAGTTGTTTGATTACTAAACGCGATAAATTCTTTATACAGGGTGTTCGGCACATGGATGGACAAACGAAAACCGTGGACCCGTGGAGCCTTCTGCTATACATTGAGGCCTAATTACAAGACTCAGGCCCAATAGTTTTTTTTTAAATAATTTTTGAAGTTAATTTCGAAAAAAGCCAGTTTTCAAACTTCAAACGACTATAAATTTACTTTTAACATTGAAAATCCAAACATGCTTTTGTAATAATTATCTGCATTAGTTGTAGAATCATATTAAATTCAGTTTTGGAGCAAATGTTACATATAAAATTAGATACGAGTCCTTAAACGACAAACAAAGTGAAAAAATTATTTTCATATTCCACTTTGAAATTCTTAAAAAAAAAACTATGATTTTTAGAGCACTTAAAATTCTAGGAAAACATCTGTGGTTCATACCCTTTATATCGGTATACAATTTGCACATATTTGTTTCAAAATAACTAGAGTAAATCGCAATTTAAACTAACGGGGCCTTAATTCATAAGACTCAATTTGCGAAAACTTAAATCAAGTACAAGCCAATTTGTCATAATTGCTTTCGGTATGTTCACTAACACTACACGTGGGAGCTAGTAGTCTGTCTCTCTCTTAACAGTCACGATACTATCTCTTGTCTCTTTTGTTGAATTTGGACAATAGCCGTACATAGCAGGTAGAAAAAGGGGTGTTATTTCTCTGTGCAGTAGTAATTCTATGAAATCTTATATGTTTTTAATTAGTAAGCTTTTTAGTAGAACATGAATTTATTATTAAAACACTATGATAATTTAAATTTTAATTTATTTCCAAAATTTATTTTATAACAATTGTTCGAATTGGTGCCCTTGACTTCTTATGCATGCTCGGCACCGTTTTAAAATTTCCACTGTTGTTGTTTGAAATATCATTTCGGCTTTCATTTTTTCGAATGCTTCATTTATTCTAATTATTAACTGCTCTCGACTGGGCACCACGGTTGCGTACACTAGCTCTTTGGCTCTACCCCAGACGTAAAAGTCTATTGGGGTAAGGTCGGGCGACCTTGGTGGCCAAGGAATTGGACCACTTCGACCGATCCACGAGTTCGGGAACACATTATTAAGGTATTCCCTCACAGCTATGCTCCAATGGGCTGGGCAGCCATCGTGTTGGAACACAAAAGGTCTGTCTTCTTGTAATACTTCTTCTACTAAACCGGGCAAATCATTTTGCAGAAATTCGAAGTAATTATTTCCATTAATATTGTCCGGTAAATAATGCGGCCCGATTAGTTTATTTCCAATGACCCCAGCCCAAACATTTACACTGAATCTTCTTTGAAATTTTCTCGGTCTCGTCACTCGTGGATTTTGGTTTTTGGGTGCCCAGTAATGGAGATTATGGTAATTTGAAATACCTTCCTTATCAAATTTTGATTCATCTGTCCACAGAATACTTCTTAAAAAGTTTTCGTCTTCCACGTCAGTGTGTAGTAGATGTCGACAAAATTCTACGCGTCTACCAAAATCATTATCTTGAAGATCTGAAAACAAAGAAAAAAGGCTTGAGAATTTAAAATAAGGAAGACTAGATCTAGGCTTTGGTACATATTCAGTCTCTTTACGGAATTAAGAAAAATCTATTGTATCCATACCTTGCACGGGAGTGTAATGGAAAGCATGTTGCCGATTTTCCCGGAGAACTGCCCACACTTTCCATATGCCAAGGCCCAGCATTGCAGCTACCTCTCTTATACTTTTATTAGGGTTATTATTAAATTCTTCTAATACACGTTCGTCTGTAGCAACATGATGTTGTCGTACATTCACCCTCGGTTCTTGATAACGCAAATTACCCGTTTCTCTAAGTCGTCGGTATGTAGTAGCAAAAGTTTGGTGGCTAGGCAGTCGACGGTTAGGATAGCGCTCTTGGTATAGTCTTTGTGCTTCACGTCCATTGCAATTAGCGGCTCCATACACCAACAACATATTGGCGTATTCTTCATTCGTAAAAGAGGTGGTCATTTTACGAAAAAAAAACAACAACGTAACAACAAAATAACAGAAAACTTAACAAACTGAAGCAACAACAATAACGTAAAACGATAACAAAATCACAAAACGAAAACAATAACAGTAAGCGCAACGGACACGTCAGATCGCAGAGCCAGTTAAGACTCGACAAATAAGTAAAACAATTTTTTCCAAAATTAACGTTTGACTGATAAGGAATAGACAAAATCAAACAATAGCGCAATTGCAGAGTGAAATAACAACCCTTTTTCTACCTGCTATGTACGTACGGCTATTGTCCAAATTCAACAAAAGAGACAAGAGATAGTATCGTGACTGGTAAGAGAGAGACAGACTACTAGCTCCCACGTGTAGTGTTAGTGAACATACCGAAAGCAATTATGACAAATTGGCTTGTACTTGATTTAAGTTTTCGCAAATTGAGTCTTATGAATTAAGGCCCCGTTAGTTTAAATTGCGATTTACTCTAGTTATTTTTAAACAAATATGTGCAAATTGTATACCGATATAAAGGGTATAAACCACAGATGTTTTTCTAGAATTTTAAGTGCTCTAGAAATCATAGTTTTTTTTTTAAGTTTTTCAAAGTGGAATATGAAAATTATTTTTTCACTTTGTTTGTCGTTTAAGGACTCGTATCTAATTTTATATCTAACATTTGCTCCAAAACTGAATTTAATATGATTCTACAACTAATGCAGATAATTATTACAAAGCATGTTTGGATTTTCAATGTTAAAAGTAAATTTATAGTCGTTTGAAGTTTGAAAACTGGCTTTTTTCGAAATTAACTTAAAAAATTATTAAAAAAAAACTATTGGGCCTGAGTCTTGTAATTAGGCCTCAATGTATAGCAGAAGGCTCCACGGGTCCACGGTTTTCGTTTGTCCATCCATGTGCCGAACACCCTGTATAACAATAGTGACTATTTGTACCGTTTGTTAAGAATAATAAGTTGATGTGTATGCTTTTGCGGCTTTTAGTAAAATACAATGGGCCTACGACACTATTTTGTTTAGTTTCTCTATTATATTCCAATCTATAAACGTTGATACTTATGTTATTTAAATTTTCAACTTTGTGGATATCAGTTAATTTCATTGGAAAAGATAAACCATCAAACTTTAATTTATCCGCGTGTGCGCTGTATGAAGATACCCGTCCAACATTTTTATTGACTGGGTATAAAGCTGAGAGCAATGCCCACTTAAAACACATAAAGTCGACATTTTGAACATTTCAACAACAACAATATCATGAGGTAAATCAATATAAGGAGTACCACGAAGAGGATTAAACTTATTAACATTCATGTCTAAGCTTATAATTTGTTTGAGGCTCCATCCACTGTCTTTTCTCTCAAAGGTACTTACTTTATTCGTTAAAGTGTTACTAAGTGATATAAAAAAGATATCTAAGTCATCTCCTCGAAAAATTATAAAATTGCTAGTTTGAAAATCAAAAGTATTTTGTATATTATTTTTGCTTTGTTGTATAAATTCAGCATGTAAAATAAAATTTACTTTAAAAATGTTATGATTTACAATTGAACGCTCAATTAATTGAAATATGACGTCATTGATAGAATTCATGAATATTTCTGGCGTTTGGAAAGTTGTTTCAAGAGTTTGATTAGATTTATTACAAATTTTATACGTGATAATTCTTTGACCAAAAGCAGATTCAATTACGGAAAATTTTTTTAGCGATCCCCCCATTCTAAGAACATTGTTTTTGTTTACATTGCTTTTTAAATGATTTTTGTAATACCGTTTACGTACTTCTTTTTGACAAGCGCTACAAAAAACATTATCTGAATTGGTACCTGCGTGGGGCTCCGTGTGTAGGTATATTATTCGGATATAAAGCAACTGCGGTATGGGATCCTTCCATTGCAATAACCGAAGTTGATGCTGCTCCAGTACAAGATTCTCCAGTTATGTTGACAAAGTTGATGCTGTTTTATCTATTTTTTGACGTTTAAGATATTCTGAGTTGTTCACACTTTCTGACTTCCTTTTTAGAGCTCCCCCAGCTTATGGTTAACTAAAACAAAAAAGAAAAGTTGTTAGTTACAATAAATTATAAAGATAGTATTACAATGATATTTTATTAAGGTTCGCTTACTTGTTATGATTTTCAACTGCTACATGTTGATTATCAACATAATCTTCAAGAAAACAATGTGAGAACAAATCAGCTTATTCAACTTCTTTGCACAATCGCATTGATTCTATGTCTTCCAGAATTTCATCTATTTGTGAACCAAAAAATATACTCGTGCACGAATCCATCTTTGTACGAAGGAAAAATAGTCAGATCTTATCCTTTAAAATATCGTAGTCCAACTGATGAGATATATACAATTTATAGAGTATTTGTAGAGAAAACACAGGAAAAAATACATTAACAAACCCTTTTTAGCTAATGATCATTTAAAACTAAATAATAAAATAATAATAGAACAATAGAGTAGGTCTTGTTAAAGTTAATTATTGTGAAAATGATACTTTTTGCAATTTTCAGTTGTGCAAATCTCTTTTGTCAAATCAAATATTAATTTTTGAATACTTTCGAAGTTTTTGCTTGTTTGAGATGTGTTTAATTTTATTCTGGTTTCAGTATTTTTCCAATGTTCATTTGTTGGAATCTTTAAAATCTTCTTCAAATCATAAACCTCAATTTTATTAGATGTGAGGAATTTTGTCCATCGTCTGCATTGGTATAGACAAATGCCGTGCTTCCACTCTTTTGCATTAGTGAACCTGACGATGATAGCTTTTTTTGTTTTTCTGGACGTCAAATAGATCATCTAGCCTTGCAAGTGGTGATGCTGATCTTTTTCTACTTGGATTGGGTACTATTTCCAAGTCCGTTGTTTCACTATCATCATCAGGAGATGCAAAGTAGAAAGTTTTGTAAGTATTTTCTTCAAAATTGTTCTGTAAAATTATTTATAATAACTGTTAGAATATTAAAATTAAAAAACAAATGAGTCTACTAAAACAAAGAAAATTAATATCTTACCTCCATATTTATGAACACTAAATATTCACAGACACTGAGTAGTTATATACTGAAGCTTCACTGCACTGCACTTAAATATATCGTTATAAAGATCATTTCTCATTTATATACCAACAAATGTTACTTAATAATCAAGTTCAAATAAACCATTAGGTATCTAGTTTCAATAACCACAACAATTAATAATCTATTATTTGTCAATGTAGATAGTTAACTATCTAGTTTAACACATAATCCATTAGATATCTAGTTTTAATAACCATTACATAACTGGTTCCAAGAGTCCAAAATATGTTAAGTTAACTTTTTCCTGCGGTTCCTCCCGTGTAAATACAATATAAATATTATAAATATTCCGTCCCATGGAAATCATGCACTTTTTCGTGATCATTGAGTTAAGTACCTGAAGAGATGTTTAGAGTATAAAAGTATTAAATGTGTTAAATACAAAATAAATATTACAGATGCGACTCTCCTTGTTCGAAGGACAAAAATTAACCCCTCCGTCTTACTTGCCCATCAAAAAGTTTTAGCCACTGCAAAATATCCAATAACTCGAGCCGAAGTAAAAGATTTAACGATACCGTCAGGGGTTCAGGGCTAGACATTAGACAATATTTTTATTATTATTTTATAACAGCTAAGAGGCAAACGAGCAAGACGGGTCACCTGATGGTGAGTGATTCACCGCCGCCCACGGTCACCAGCGACGCCAGTGCGTTGCCTACCCTTCAGGTAAGAATATGCTCTTTTCTTGAATAACCCGATGTCGCAGTTATTGGGGAAGACCGCTGATGGCAACGAATTCCAGAGATTTACTGTGCGTGGCAGAAAACTGTTTTTAAAACGCATTGTAGTGGAACGCCAACCATCCAGATGGTGCGGATGATAGTTCCGGCGAGACGATCGGTTGCGGAAATCAGCGGCTTCTATTAAATTGAACAACTCCTCAGAACACTCCCCATTGTAAATTCTGTAAAGTATGCATAGGGAAGATAGATCCCTACGCAGTGCCAAAGGATCTAGCCGATCGGCAAGTTCAGGATCGTCGACAATCCGAGATGCCCTACGTTGGATTCGGTCAAATGGAGATAGCTGATAACCCGGAGCCCCGGCCCAAAGGTGGCAACAATACTCCATGTGAGACCGCACCTGCGCCTTATACAGCTTAAGGCGGTGAGCCGGCTTGAAGTACTGTTTGGCCCTGTTGAGTATTCCAAGTTTTTTGGAGGCCATTTTAGCCTTGCTCTCCAAATGACCGCCAGACTGGACAACACTTGAAATGTCGACGCCCAGAATGCCAATGTTTGGCTTGGCGCAAAGGTGAGTGTTTCCGAAGAGTGGTGATGCGACAAAGGTGGCTTTTTTAGCGGAGAACGCGCAAACTTGAGTCTTAGAAGGGTTAAACTGGACTAGATTTAGTCCTCCCCAATCGGAAATCTTCACAAGGGATGATTCGATTTCAGACACAAGTTTGTTCCGACATCGACGTGATCCCGAGAGATATTGCTGCGGCCGAAATACAGTGCATCCACGGTACTGTCATCCGCATAGCAATGAATGCCACTGGTATGCAACAAATCATTGATATGCAGAATGAACAATGTCGGGGATAACACGCAGCCTTGGGCAACACCAGCATTTACGGTCCGGGAGTCCGAGCATGAGCCGTCTAAGACTTTAACTCTCCGTTCCGCAAGGAAACTGCCGATCCACCTACAAAGTCTCTCAGGAAGCCCATAGGAAGGAAGCTTCGATAGTAAGGCTTTATGCCAAACCCGATCGAAGGCTTTCGCTATGTCCAAACTAACGCCTAGTTCCTCCCTCACCCCTACTCTCAATCGCCTGCGCCCAACGGTGAGTTAGTAAAGCCAGAAGATCACCAGCTGATCGGCCTTTGCGGAAGCCATATTGGTGGTCGCTGATCAGCTGGTGCTCTTGCAGGTAGCTCATGAGCTGGCGGTTGATTATGGATTCCTTAATTTTGGAGAGTAAGGAAGTGATGGCGATAGGCCTATAGTTGGACGGATCTGAGCGGTCGCCTTTTTTAGGGATCGGGTGTACTAGAGCCGTCTTCCATGAATGTGGGACAACGCCGAGGACATAAGAGTGTCTGAATAAGCGCGTTAAAACCGGTGCCAGCTCTGGAGCACACACCTTCAGCACAATAGGAGGTACTCCATCGGGCCCACTTGACTTGTTGACATCCAGGGAGAATAGTGCTTTCCGCACAGCACACTGTGTGAAGCGGACGTCCGCCATTGTGGTTTCATACCTCGGGATGGTAGGAGTGTTCCCCCTGTCGTAAAGAGTCGAGTTTTCCGCAAAGATAGAGCCAAGAAGATCGGCTTTCTCCCTTGTGGAATAGGCCAATGAACCATCCTCCCCGCGCAGAGGTGGAAGTGTCGACCGACAGAAATTACCCTGGACAGCCTTGGTGAGAGACCAGAACGCACGAGAGCCCGATGGCAGGCGTGCCAGTCTCTCGCCAATTCTCCCAACATAATTCGATTTTGCCAATGCAATTTGCCTCTTAAAGAACCTGGAAGCAGAGTTGTACTTCTTCTTGAGTGAGTCAGAGTTTACATCCTTAGCGGCCTTTGCCCTAGCCCAAGCTTGGTAGCATTCCCGCTTGCGACGATGTGCGTCACGGTAGGAGCCACCAAACCAGGGCCGAGACCTGCCACCGACGGGCACCGCTGAGCTAGGAACAAACAATTCCATGCCCAGCAGCACGACGCCGGCAACCGAGTCAGCACAGGTGCTAGGATCCTCTGACTTGAAGCAAATCTGCCCACATGGGTAGGATGCAAAGAAAGAGCGCATCCCGTCCCAGTCTGCCGACCTGTAGTGCCAAACACGTCGTCTACCAGATGGAAGTGGTTGCGACGAGATGGTGAGAGGCACCACGCTCCGAACTAGGCAATGGTCCGATGACCCAAGAGGAGCATCGACCCATACCCGAATGGGTTCGGGGCGAGAGGTCAGCAGAAGGTCCAATAAGGAAGGCGAATGGTCTTCCACATCCGGCACACGTGTGGGAGAAGGTACCATCTGCGTCATAACATTGGCGATGGCAAAATCGTGAGCAGACCTTCCCGCATGGTCAGTACGTGTTGACCTAAGCTAGTCAGAGTGGTGGGCATTAAAGTCGCCCAAAACCACAATTTCCGCGGTAGGAATCTGCTCAAGTATTCTGTCAGTGGACACCTGCAGGTGCTCGAAGAGCCGGTCAATTTCTGAATTTCCGCTATGAGACCTGTAAAGGCACGCGTAGACGCGAATGTGATCCTCACAATCGTCGCGCACCCAAAGGATCGACAGGTCTCTGCCTTCAAGACTGCTGAGCCTACGGTAACAAATTCCCTCCCTGACGTACACACACACGCCGACGCGTGGCACAAAAAAGTGCTCCAGGCTATAGGCTGGGTACTTTAGATATGAAGTGTCTGTCGGGGAGGAAATCTGCGTCTCCGTCAAAAAAAGCAAATCTGGCCTTTCCGTCTCGAGATGGTGGTGGACGGCATTTAAGTTCAAGTATAATTATAATATATTTTTATCAATATATTTTTGGGTCAAGTACCTAAGAGATGTATAGTGGGATTTGTAAATAATGTAGCATTTAATGGTTGTTTGTCTAAAAATCCGTTTAATTTTGAGAACTATAAAATTAATTCCTTTTGTTTATATATTGACGGTCAGCAAATTCCTTCAAAAGCTTTACAACCATCTTTTGATAATAATATTTTTACTGCAACCTATCATACATTATTCTCAGGAACAGGAATACATTTTCTTAACGAAGGGAATGGGATCTCACACCTGATTTATCAGCCAATTCTTCTGGTCATTGGAATCTAATTAGACATGGTAGTGTTAGATTAGAAGTTCGCTTTGAATCTGCTCTGACTCAAACGATAAATTGCGTTGTTTATGCAGAATTTGATAATGTTATTGAAATAGATAAAAATCGTAATGTAACCGTTGACTATAGTAGTTAAGAAACAAACATTGTATTATCTTTCTAAGTATTATTAAGTTCTCAATCTGTAATATGTTTTTAATGTGTAAGTAAATGATTATTTTAAAGTTGTGCTTTGATTTTATTTTAAAACCTCAGTTGCATGTTAAATAAGAATGTCTTATCTTATTTATTTCACTTGCGTATGATAGATTGAATGAATAAGTCTTTTTTAAAGAATTATGAATACATTACAACTACAATCATACTTAAAAAAGATTGATCCAAGTTTAAACAATAGCATGTATGCTGCGAACCGATTACCAATGTATGTGACGGTCCCCACTTACCTTATAAGCAATTTGGACCCGGACTCAAAACCAGGATCTCACTGGGTAGCCATTCACATAGACAATCATGGCATCGGTGAATATTTTGATGCATATGGTCGCTTTCCTATGGGAACGCACAAAATGTTTTTAATAGAAATGCAAGGAAATGGCGTTATAATACTATCAGGCTGCAAAATGATTGGACTTCCGTGTGTGGAGAGTACTGTTTAATGTACTTGTTATATAAGTTTCATAACAAGCCATTGACAGAGTTTCAGACTGAATTTGGCAGTGATACCTACACTTAAAAATGATATGTTTTTGAATATAATGTTTAAATCTTGTTTTATGAAAGATTAAAAATTTTACTAAAGGATTACGACTAAATAAATAATTTGTTTGAAAGTAAACCAAAGTTTTATTTTAAACATCAGCTTTAATTATTAAAAAGGAGACAATGTAATGTTATGACGATTGCGACACAGCAAAATATCATTAGCATCTTAATGAATGGATTGTCAATACTCATTAGAAACCGAGGAGATCATTAGCATTACCCTAATTAGGGTATTGGAGCTATTCTGGTGCAAAAGCTAAAACGTAAACTAGTGCAAATACGCAAAAACATATATCGATCGGGCATGGTCGAAAACCCCCATTTTGACACCAAACTTTTTTTTTTTTAGCCGGCGTCACCGCTCGAACCGTTGATAGAGCACGTGGGAGAGGGCGAGGGGAGAGGGCGGGGAAACCAGAATAGTGAGCCAGAATGCACGAATCCACACTACTTATTGAGCACCAGCTAGTAACGATGAAAAATAACGCGAAACGTTGCCAGCAACTTGAGAGTCTCGTGTTGCGTTACAACCTTGCCTAGATGATACGAGGCTTTACATGCGTCGCTTACGCAAAATATTGGTATATATCGTGACAGAGACCAGGGTCATCAACGAGAAGGTTCTAGAGACAAAACGTCGTCTAGGTTCAGCATCATCCACCACCAGTTTCGCCAGATATTTTAAGAAATAAAAAGAAATCACAAAAATATCAATCTGACCGGGAACCCGAGACACCAATTTTCCATACCAACGCAAAAATTAACATGCAATGCCAAGCTGTTATTGAGACTGACATTAATAAAGTCGAAATTATTCCAATATTGTTGCTCGATGAAAGAAAAAACATAATAAGCAACATAAAATGCGCTGTTTTTTCAGGGATAAGACCTAGCTAGATCGATTTTTCTCCCCCAACCCACTGCATACTTAATTTCATGAAATACCTTAAATCCGTTTCCGAGATTCTGACTATGTACCCAATATATCATACAAGAATTGCTCGCTTAAGTAAAATTTACGCCGTAAATACGATTACAGATATATGGCCGATAATATCTGAGACTAATTCCTTTAGCATAAGTATTATATTGTATATTATATTACGTATATTATATTATATGTTGTATTATATTGTTACAGATAGAGACAACTTAGCTAAGTTAATTTGGAATAATTACCTTTTCCGAGAATTTCATTCAAGCAGTGGTCTCAAATGACAATTTTAAAAATATATTTGTCTCGCAGTGGGAATAAAGTATCATTACGGAGCGGTATAAACATAAAGACGATAACAAATGAATCGCGACCTCCGACCATTAGCCGAGAAGCGTTCGCGACAAATGGCATGAATAATGACAATAATGACCGGCTCTCATTTCGCCTTGATTAGTTACGCGACCTACTTACGTGCCGACCTGATACCGAATTTTTGTATAGATACATTTAAAAGATACTTCGCTCTCTCCAAGCCAATAACTGCTTGGTGTCACAAATGACACAGTCTCATGGTTCTCTCAAGTCACTCTAAGGGTCAGTGCACACCGCGACGATACGTGAAGCTGCATTTTAAGATAGCTATTTAAAATTGAACTTTATTCACTACACAAAAAGATACACGTTTCACATGACATCAGTACACATCATACACTACAGTATACATACGCTGTGGTGCGCCGTGTAACTTGATATTCGAACACTTACAATGAAACGTGTATCTTTACTTATTGTGTTGGTAATGAATAAAGTTCAATTTTGAATAACTATCATAAGAATCCAGCGTCGCGTCGCTGGCCAGCGTAGACAGAGAGGAGCGCAGCGGAGAGGATTTTATTAACGCACTCGAAAATCAATGAAATATGAAAATAAAGTGCAATAAATACTTGAACCTGATGTACAGGTGTGCCCTATTAGGAGATAAATTAAAAGGTTTATATTTTCGGATTATTCATATATTATTATGATAAGGTGTAAAAAAAATTGTTTGTTTTATTTTGTGCCTAACCTAGGCCATTTTGCATATGATTACTGTCTGGCTCTTTCCTACTAAACACTACTAACAACTAAATTCTTACTAAGGAGGGAATAAAATAATTAATTTAGTAGTAATAAATAAAACTTTGTAAAATAACTAAGTTGGCAACATTAATTCTGGACTAAACGGACCATGTGTGTCAAATCACTTCAGTTCTCGCCAGAGCTGCGGCCGTATCGTGTATAAGCGTAGTGAGTTTACAATTGATAAACACGACCGTAGTTCGCGGCAAACCAGAATGAACTCGAATCCGTTCAGGCCGAAATGACGTCAGTTGGGTCGGATGCGATTTTTCCGTGTATGTGCCCGAATCGGTTCAGGCCGAACTGACGTCAGTCTAACTGAAACGATCGGCCTATCGTCTGTGGGGTGAAAATGCATTACTGAGAATACTTATACTATAATTTCAAACACATGCTTATCGTTATAGAAATGAACAACCACTAAAAATATTTTTCACGAATTAACTATTTTTAAACTAACATCTTAAAATAATAACTGCACACGCACCAAACACCGAAAACGCGAACAAAAATGTAGCACTTTTACACTCTAGCAGACTTCTATATGGGTCTGCGATGGTTTTGCTCGCGCATCCTCGAAGATACGCCCGATATAAGATAGAAAATCCCCGAGACCGCGCGAGGATTATTCCTCTCTGTCTGCGCTAACTGTCGCTGTGTCGTATATCTATCGTATAACTCGTATATAGTTACAGCCGCCGACCACGTCCGTGCCAGGGATATTGGCTATTGATCGTCCTTCAACTAGATGATCTCCGAGTGCCTCATATCGATACCAGATATGGCCAAAATTGAATTCCAACAGTAGCTACACCTACCCGTAACATAACACCCGTATATATCACACTAGCGACCCGCCCTGGCTTCGCACGGGTGCAATGTACTTACATTCTTTTTATACCTTCCTCTTGAATCACTCTATCTATTGATGAAAACTGCATTTAAACTCGTTGAATAGTTTAAAAAAACTAAGCGAAGAGACAGCGGAAGCGACTTCATTTTGTACTATGTAAAGATGTTCGTGTTAAGATGGATCCCTAAGATGCGTATTGAAATAATTAAGCAAAGTGGAAAAGCTTTAAAGTTTGAAGTGTATGCCTGACTTCTTCCCTGTTTGGCAAAAAGCGCATTAACTACTTTGAAAAACCAGCTTCATTACCGTAAAAAGCAAAACCTCAAAAAACTTTCAACAAAATCTTTTTGGTACATCCACATAGAGATTTAAAAGTTCTGCATAAATAATATCCTGAATTAAGAGAATACTCGTCGAGAGCGAACACTTCATTCAGCTTTTATATCGCGATTAATATAAAAATCATTTTAATGTTTTAATTTTTTATTACACAAATTATGAAAGAGGTTTTGCACACTGATAGTTTTATTTTACTCTGTATACTGGATGAAAACTTTTTATCAAAGGGCTTTTAGGCTTTTAGGCTATAAGTCTCTGTTACAGTCTGACTAGAGCTGGCAGCCGTTTACTCCACCCTTTTCCCTTCCATCACATAGGACAAATGTAGGACAACATGGTCGTTTGTACCGCATGTGCTCCTCATATAATGCTATCAATACAGCTTTTGATATATTTGCTGGTTCTGTTGTCTCCTCTAAAAATACTCTTAAAGAGATCCTTTATAAGAAAATTTTGTACTTTAGTAAACAATTTTTATATTTAATTTTAAATGATTAGTAGTAAGGTAACACAACTTTGATATATTCGTGCATGTTGTGTTCACTTCCTAGAGGGATGCAATCTCTAGTAATATTATTTTTATTGTATCTTGTTTTGTGAACCAAAAAAAATCACAACTTTTTCAATTTTTGGTACCATGATAATAGTGATGGTACCTAGTCTACAAAGACTCGAACACTGACCACTGTATAAAAACTTAAATTCTTTTTTCAAATCAATAGGCATGCAATGTGCAGGCTTGGGGAGTCCAATCAAAGATGTTGTGCTCGCGAATAACGTTTATTAACTGCCCATTTAATTCACTTACATTACAATATATTAGGAGGTGATACACACACTACACCTCCCCCGTATTTTTGAAAAAAATAAATTAATTGGATATATATTCTTATTATAACTTAATATTAAAACCTCCTTAATTACTTTTTTGTTATTTTTTTTATTCTTACTTGTACCATCTTATTCTAAGTACTACTTAATACTAAGTAATAATAAATACAAATCTGTGCTATTTTTATTTTATTTGTAAAACATGATTTTAATTACATTTGTGATGGCCGATGATGGGTCATGGGATGTTGACGATATATGACTCAATTTCAACTTAAGATTTTTTTTACATAGTTACATACCTAATTATTTTTAATAAATTTAATTTGTATTATTATATATTTAATTTTAATATTTCCAAAAAAAAAAACCTTACCTCGTCAATATTATTATTTTACTTATTATTTTATTCTCTCATTAAAAAAAAAATACAATCCCTATTTTACTATATAGTCAATCCAATTTCATATTCATTTTCTTAATCATTTCATTTCACTTATATTATTACATTTATTTTACTAATTTATACTTGATTAGTGGACTGGCCAGTCACTTACATTTTACATCATCAGGTACCTTATTATTATTTTTCTTTTCTTTTTAAATATTTTCATATTATGCATGCTTTTTCATAATCATGGTACAATGAATCTTTATTATTCATGTTTAATATTTACTCATACATCATTTCATAATTTTATTTATAGTTGACTTTTTAAATTATTTATTATTAATGGTACTTTACTTTATTTATTTTTATACTTCATGTGCGCATTTTATTTGATACAATGCTTTATTTATACAACATATAACGGGACCTTTTTTAAGACTAACCAACACATAATATTATGTCTCCAACCATTTTTATTAAGTGGAGGATTGTTCCCGCCGAGCATGCTCTAAGTACCATTTATTTTATTTTGTGTACCATAATTGTTATGTGTATTGTGTACCATATATGTATTGTGTACGTTGTGTACCATGTGTATTGTGCGCACTTTATTTGGTACAATGCTTTATTTATACAACATATAACGGGACCTTTTTTAAGACTAACCAACACATAATATTATGTCTCCAACCATTTTTATTAAGTGGAGGATTGTTCCCGCCGAGCATGCTCTAAGTACCATTTATTTTATTTTGTGTACCATAATTGTTTTGTGTATTGTGTACCATATTTTAATACCAAGGGTTTGTTTTAAGGCTTCTTGACCTCCAACTATTCTCACAAAGAAATCTCGTTTACACTATGATCGAATGAAGGATCCCCTTGCGTATTTTATTATTCAAGCTTTTAGAATTTTATTTATTACACATACATAGCATTTTAGCTAGTATTTAATTAAAGCACGGTGGCATTTTTCACCTTAACCTATCCAAATTTCTAACAAAAAAACCCATTCCATTTTGATGTTTTCAATATTTAAAACATCCATTAACCATTGGGTCATCAGGCTCACAGCTACTAGAAATTCCAAACATCGACGCATCCCTGTCTACCTAATAACGGTCCTATTTCAATCGAATACCTTCTTATGAAACTAAAACCCATATTCTTACTTCAAAATAACATTTTCTTTGCATCCCTACATAAAGCTTAAAGTAGCTATGTTACAAACTAAATATCACATTCCTAATCCTCTTCACATAATATTATGTCATATCTCGTATGAACGTAAATATTTTTAAGTAAATCCATGTAAGTCATATCCAGTATAAATTCTCGGAAAATGTAGCTAATCAACTTACAAAGTAGTTAAAAAGAATATTTTAATACATTTCTAAGAAATAATTGCCTCGTTTTGAGATTTTTACATACCTAACCATTTTTTTACCTATCCATCCCTATTTTACTTTACTTTTTCTAATAAAATTTTATTATTTTTATAACTTTAAAAGTAACCATGAAATAAAACCTTTTTTTATTTTTATATTATTTTATTTAAGTATGTATTCATTTCTTTGTTCTAATCTTAATTGAATTGGATTGGAATACATAGCAACATAACATCTTTTTGTTTTTAGCTGTATATGCAACAATTTTTTTTTTAAACCGTTTTACTCTGTTTTTACTTTTCAAAAGTTAAAGTTACTATTACATAATAAATTAAATTAATATCACCAATTCGAAGTAAGTTAAGACGTTTAATTTATTTATCAATTATATTTTATTGCTCCTATTTTTTTTATTCCTAAACCGGAAATAAAGTTAACGAACTAAATTAATTTAGATAAATGTGCTTTATTCAGTCACCTTATTACAAAAAAAAAAAACGTTCCTACCTATGTAGGTATTCTGGTAAAAATATTTCCTGTGTTTTTTTTCAAATATAAAACAAAAAGTTCAATTGATTCTGTTACTCAATATTAAAACATTTATATCATTTTAATTTACTAAAATTAATTCTTATTATGGAAAAAAAATATTGTTGCAAGTTGCAACACAACCTTTTGCACGTGTAAAATCATGGAATATTCCTAACCTAAATATGGCATGCTTACTTGACAATTATGGATGCATGTTGCATAATCTCATGCATCGTATAGCAAATGTTTTACTTTGTACCATAAATGGTGCATGTAAAGTTGAGATGATCTGTTAAACGACACCAATTATTGATAATCTAATAAAATGGACCACCCATATTATCTACTATTAATATTTAATTTAATTGTGTTACTAAAAATACTTTAAATTTTCCCGACAAGAAGTCAATATGTAGATAGTGCCACAATATTAAAATTTACCCAAAATTTAATAACTCAAATATTCTGAACTTTTAACTATTTTAACTAAATGACGAAAAGTACCTATATGTAACATATACCAAACAGTTTAAAACACGCTATTCGTTACCGGTCTTATTCCAATTCAAAATAATTTAGTAGAATGAATTGAAAACAGAATGCAAGAAACATTTTCTCTGATTTTTTTTTAATAACTAATATTGCCAATAAATGACATGATTCATACGACTTGTTACTTGTTATAATTATACACTATTTTGTACAACCCTAGCTTTGATTAACAAAGTGTATCTACTTACATTTCGTTGCGCGAATGCTGTGCTGGCACCGCGAATATTTGACGCTTTTCCAGCAAAGGCGACTTACCTACCTGCGTTAACCAACTGCGTAAAACATTTCGTTATTAATGAGTTAATATGAATTCCCTTTTCCAACTATCTAATATTAATATTATTTATAATATAGACACTATACATTTTATCTATAACTGAAGCAAATTATTATTTGAACTCATATTTTCTTTAAAGATAATATCTTTCTCACACATCTAATATTACTATTTTTATTTGCATTAAATACCTTTATGCACCGTCAACACCCATATATTAATTTTATTACGAACTTTACTTTCATATTATGATTATGATTACATACTTAAAATATAATAATAATCTTGACTTCAGCCGAAAATTCCTTTTTAAATACTGTAACTTCTACTAGGTACCAAATATGACGAGGGGCGGCTTAAGTTGCAAGATAATAACATTATAAATTAACTTCAACTTTTTAAAGTTACTTGAAACTAATGAAATTACAAAAAGCAAATCAATACATTTTTGATAGATCTAAAAATATACTAAAAAAAATGATATTTATCAGAATACTCCAATAACTTTTATCGCACACACAATTAAATAAACATCAATATTACCTTCTTGCACAATATGCTTCTGAGATTTTTATTTTAACTATACTTCACAAACCAATCTGACACCTAAAGGACATCATCCATTTTGGTCCAAAATTGAAAGTTCCGGCCAGAAAAAAAAAGTGGGTTATTCTAATAGAAGTTGTCCGTCTAATCATTTCTTACTATGGCACCAAAGTTGTATCAGCCTTTTACTTTTTTTTGTTCGAAAGTTCGAAAATTCTATTTTTTCATACATTTTCGAAAAAAATAATTATTAAAACAAATGAAGTAGCTTGACAAAACATGACATTTTAGATGTTTCTTTATACAATATACTAAACATGAATATTAACTTCCTCATCCGAGCGTATTCTCGGTTGCAACCTCAGCGACAATGCTTCAAAGTCGATGTCCGCTATCTAATCTAGGTGGTTTGACAAGGTTACTGGTTTTTACTCAGAGCGACTGCCGTCTGAACCCCACAACCCAAAGGGCAAACCACAGAACCAATATAACCTAATAAAAAGTAGTCTTGCAACTTGACTTAACATAAACATTTCTTGGAATCACGGTTAGTATATTATAATAATAGCGGCGCTTAGAAATCTATTTTGCTTTCTCTGTTCGACAATTTTTTTTTGTTCTTCTTCATTACGCCTATAATTATAATATTCTTCTTGCAACTTTTTGGTTTTAATTTCTCAGTTCACATATTTTTAGTCACACTTTTTTTTTACTTTTTTTTTTATTTCCATTAAAAGTCGTACAGTATTTTTTTTGTTCATTCAATATTTTTATATATATAATTTTTATTAGCACTTATAGATTTGTATTTATGTTTCTACACTATTTACTTAATATATTTAAACCTACATTATTTATTTCCTAACTAACGGCCGTTAAATATAATTTTAAAGTTCTTTTTTTTTACACTTAAATGACCAAATTTTCCATTGTACTTAAAGTCCACACTTCACATCACTTTTTATAGTCTTATTTTCAATAATTATAATTGTTCCTGTTCCATCTGCGCAGCGCTGCCACGGGGCAGCACTGGCAGGGTCGCCATGCAATGTGCAGGCTTGGGGAGTCCAATCAAAGATGTTGTGTTCGCGAATAACGTTTATTAACTGCCCATTTAATTCACTTACATTACAATATATAGGGAGGTGATACACACACTACAGGCAAATGTTAAGTCAGGCCACTAGAATTTATCGTAAAGTAAAATCTATGCAGGAGCTTTCCACGCTATTTAAATAAGTCGTATCTTTTTTATTCACTGCAACTTCTCTCCGTAGAATAAACAAGATGCGCTTTCCGAGCTCCGCATGGATGGGGCGAATCGAATGAATAAATCGAGCCGCGATACATTTATTGCCCCGGGCGTGCGGGCGGGTCACCAAGACCAGTATCTCCAACTTTACGACCTACGCCTCACACTTTTCGAAAGGCGCGGACTATTTTTAGAGCACTTTTTACATTATGCCCAAACTAACTATTTAAGTTGGTACCCATTTGTATAAAAGAATTACATAATATTATTCGATACCACGCCTTAGTGGTAACGGTTTCATACTTATCAACTCTAACTAGGAACAATTGACAATTACGTATTCGTAACGTTATCGAAAGAGATTTATAAGAAAATTATAACAGCGCCCATACAATTGACATATTGATCGTGTCTTTTTTTTTGTTGTTTGCATTGAAAAGGCTACGAAACTACAGAACAGATTTTCAGGAAAATTCGCACAGATATAGAGTAGTCTACTAGGAAGCAGGATTTCCTTTTGGGCGCACACAGTTATCATCTAGTTCAATTTAATTTGAGAATAGGGATGTTGCTTAGTGTGGAATATCACATTTTTATAAATTAAATTTTAAAATTGTTGATTAAAGATATATAAATATAAAAGAAAATGGTATTTAGATTGAAGCGATAAAAAATTATAAGCAAATAAAAAATATTGCCCATCGCTTTCTCGCAATACATTTTGTAATGACAAATGTATGGCGGGTGCTACTCGTGACGTCACAGGCCGATATATCGCTCTCTTTCATCTTGTAAATTTAAATTGCTTGTATCTTTGTTATTTTTTAAGATATACGAAAATGGGTTCTACATTGTTTATTAACATGTGGTCTAACATTGAATAGACAAAAAAAAGCCGTGTGGTGTCGTGGAACACCGGATAGGAACGAAGTTCCTTATTATAAAATTATTAATTTTAAGTTCTATTCGAGGTATAAAGAAAATAATAAGACTATACATAAAAATCTTACGTTACGGACGTTTTTTCCCGGCTAGGGTATCCCTCCGCTTCGACCCATAAGGAACTTCGTTCCAAAAAATTTTAGGCAACATGCCTATAGCCCACCCTGCCTGTTACAAGTTTTATGATGCTATATGATAGACACGACACGTTTTCTTTTCTTTTTTTTTTCACGTTTTTTCAAGCCGCGTTCAAATATTAAACCTATTTAGATTTCACCCTCCTATGCTATCTACATACCTACTATATCGAAAATATATCCAAATAAAATTTTAGGTTCTTTTTTATGAAATTGACCAGGAAACGAGCAGTCGGATCGCCTGATGGTAAGCGATTACCACCGAGCATGGACACCCGCAACACACGCACTCGCGCTCTTGCGTTCCTTGTCCTTAAAACCCCCAACCCCTTTGGGCCTCTGGGCCCTCTGGTAACATCGGTCACACGGCGAAACAACGCAAGCGTTATTTCATGCCGATTTTCTGTGAGGCCGTGGTATTTATGTTAGCGAATAAAATGTATTCTGTAGCATTGGGATGCAAAAAGGTCAAATTCAAGACACGGTCTGGCCAGTGGCCACATACTATCAAATGGCTCTCGTTATGTAACTTAATTTTATTTAACAACTGGACGCGTCATAATTAATGACGTCATGCTTTAAAATTATGTGTCGTTCGTGACTGATTGTTTTATAATTCATACTTACGTAGGTACCTACTCTCTATATATAGGCAGATCGATTCTTTGCGAGATGGAGGATTGAAGCAGGTAGCCAATTATATTACAGTTGCGGTTTGCTGTACATACAGTGTGGTCACCACAAGCTGGTGAGCTGATGTGGACGCGTTATAGTACTGAGCGATCATGATGCGCGCTGTGCTACAAATGACGTAATTAAAGAATTTACACTAGATATACAAACAGCCACACACATAAATTAAATTGAAGTGTCTGTTTCAAGTAATTTTGAGTTAACATATTTTCACTTAATGGATAATATGACAGTATATGCGGTACTTAAACAATAAAAAATTTTTTTTTTTTATATTTTTCGTCTGTTAGATTCGCCTAATGTCTGAAACGGCAGGAGTCTGGACCAATTTTCAGGGATATAAGGTATGACATAGGCTATTAGGGTACAGTTTAAAAAAATAGGGTTCCGTTTGACCACGACCTCAATGGCTTTCGGGAATCGTTGTTTTTCATACATCGTCTGTCATTTTTATGGTTTTACGTATAGTATACATACACAATTCTTTTGTTTTCATTTGTTTACGTATTAACTTTATAGCTTTGAAACACATTATTAATTTTGGCACATCGTCAGGCGGCTCGTTGGTCTAGGGGTATGATTCTCGCTTTGGGTGCGAGAGGTCCCGGGTTCAAATCCCGGACGAGCCCTCCATTTTATTAAAATATGTTATGTACCCAAATTATTATTACATAGTCATGGTATTAACCATGCAAAAACGCGTCCACCCAAATACCCATTAGGGTATGCTATGTAGGTATGTTTTAACCACTTTTTTTTTAAATAATAATATTATGAAGATTAGCGTCAGCACAGATTAAAGAAAGCTAGGGCAGTATATTATATTTTTACTCTGTGGTGTCAGTTCACACCGAGACGCGTTTTTGCGATAGCCATTCAAAATTAAACTTTATTTGCTACACAAGAAGAAACACGTTTAAATGCAAGAGTCGCGTCGAGTCACGTCTCAATGTGAGCCTACCCTGAAATTAATGTAGCAATTACATTTAAAAAAATATATTTTACTAATATTTTTAATATTTTAATAAGTGGTCACCGGCTCGTTGGTCTAGGGGTATGATTTTCGCTTAGGGTGCGAGAGGTCCCGGGTTCAAATCCCGGACGAGCCCTACCACTTTTATGTAAATTATTAATGTACTAATAAATATTAGTACTAATCAACTTTTTCAAAATACTAAAATCCATCGTAATGCACAGGAAAATACAAATATACTTGATTGTTACAATACGCGATGCTGATAAATAATAATTAGCCTCTATTGATAAATATTATAACACTGATTTTAGCTTATTGTCTATTCGCAGTGTTCGCCATTAGTACATTTTATGTACGGTAAATTATCGTGTACAATCAGCATTTTAGTTATATAATGATGCTTCATTCGATATTACGTCCAATTTGAAAAGTAAACAGCATGTGGGTGGAGCCTGCGACGCTGTTACATACTCGTAGAATGTTCGAGGGCGACACGAAAACTCCTGCAGGCGCCCGACACTTTATTGCTGACAAACTTATCTGCAGCTCCCACAAACCGTATTTGATTTAGTTAAAGTTTTACGAAAGTCTAGTTTAATACCCGCGTAATATGATGCTGCATATTCTTTTTTTCATAACCAGCGGTTACCATAAATTGACTCCTTATGAAATAATAAAACATTTTAATACGCGTTTTTATCTTGGACAAATATAGCGTTTATTAAATATTATATTACTAATTTGTCTTTAATATTTACCATTTATTTACTGCACTTGTACCCACATCAATAACTGAAAATACTTTTTCTGAAATTTTCTTCTTTTTGTATGCGCCTTTAAAATGTCTAATAAAATATTTGGCTTTACATCGATCTGGGTGTCGGAATGTTTGAATAAAGATTTATGAATAGAAGGTCAGTAGGTAATAAATTTGGGCAAAGCTTTTATAATTACTCACAGAGAGCCTCCGCAGCTAAATAACAAACAGAGTCGTATAATTTTATTAGTCTGAAAAGGCACATAATGTTGGATGGTTCTGTTAAGCTCTCACAATTTTCATATGCTAATTTAGTTTAGAGATTAGTTTAACCATATTCAAATTGAATCCGTCTATCAGAATGTTATAAAGTACCTACCCACTTTATTAAATCATTTTCCCGCTCTACACTGTACACAACTTTTCATAAAATTACCTTTATGTACCTACCTTACCTACATAATCATTTTTATATTAGTTTACTTTTAGCTCGAGGGATTTCTGATTGACAAAAGAATTAATTTATAATTAACCAGTTTAATTATTTATAAAAAATATTTTCTTTAATGGTAGGTAAGTACTTCTCTACCTACCTATTTTGTATTGCTACTTATTTCAACGGTAGCACAATTTGCTAATGGATGGGGTAAAAAAAGAAGTTATTACTACATGAAGTTAATGAGACACGTGAGGGACGGCCGAGGCTGCTAATGACGGCAGGGTTGCAAGTCCAAGAACATTTTGTCCGCTGCTTGTATGGATTTTGCACGAGAAGTTTTGTACGGTTGGTAACCCTAAACGTCGGCTGCCCGACACCCGAGTCGTGACTACCTTTTTATTTCTGACACAAATGGCCTGACCCACTTAAAATGAACAGTTAAAAGCTAAATAATTCAATGCCCGTATAAACCAAACATTGGGTATATCTCAAAAACTATTCATGTACAGGTACAAAATACTCGTATGTCAGTAGTAAGTAATCGAGTATATAATATTATACTTTCAAACACACGCAGCATTTTTAATGTGAAAAATTAAATACCTAGATGTCAGGGAAATCGTAACATTTTTGGTAATTTGATTATTAAACAATATAAATGAATGTTTCTACAGTAGATGAACGAATTTCTGTTAAATTAAAGGAAGATTTCAGGAAAAGAAAAGACGTAGAAGTAGAAGCCTCTACTGCTTTTCCTGCTAAGGTTTATAATTTGAATAATTACTCACTTGCCTTAAATAACAAAACCCATACTTACTCTAGCTTTAATTTAAAAGCTAAAGCTCTTAAGCCACGACTGCATCATACTAAAGTTAATTTATATTAAACAATTTAAAATAATAACCAAGTATGTTGTTTACAAGAACTCTGCAATAAAATTCCAAATACACATTAATAGGTGTAAGTTCCAATAAATAAATAAAAAAATAAAATAAAAAAATAAAATATTTTCAGACAAAGAAGTCCATATTTTAAATGATTTTGTGACAGTAAAATTATATTAATATACTCACAAATAATCAAAATGCAGCTCATCTTGCCACCCTGACATGTAGCTCAGACTCACTAGCGAAGGAGTGCAGAGTCAATTCGCTCCGCTATCATCTTCAGGACCCCATTCCGGCTCTCCCGAACTCTATGCACTACTGACGCTACCTTTTTCCGCATAATCGCGTAGAAATCGTCGACTCCTGCATCGGCAAACATCCCGGATGCACTGCAGTATCGAGGGAGCCGCAATGGAGACCTGAATATGTTATTGTAAAGGACCCGCAAGGCGCCATAGGTCCGTTGAGTAAAGCTATAGCTTATAGTTGAGTAAAGCCAATAAAAAGGGTGAACTTCCAAATAATTAGGGTATAAAATTGAGTCAACATTTTCTCCAACAATATCCTAATCCAGAGAACTCAAAAGTTCTCCTTTATAGGGAAGGGAAGCCCTAGGCTGCATATGTATAATAGGGTATAATAGGGTAGGGATTTGGTTGAGGATCTTCAAAAGGTGAGTTGTAAGTGAAGCCGATAGGAATGGTGTTCTAGGAACCCCACGCCACTGCTAGTTTATTATATTCCTACAATGTAAAGTTAAAATAAGTTATTTAAATTTTTATAAGGTCATATTATTAATTTTTATATCGTTTCGCTTTTTTCCTAATTTAGTTTAATTAATGTATCCGTTTAAGGTAGGTAGATCATGGAAGGCCACGCTCCTTTGAAGGCCAACTATTAATAAGTCGTAGTTATTGACACGTAGGGACATATTCCGTCTATTACATACTAAGATCCATCAAACTCAATACCGCGGCGGCGCGGCGAGTCGCTCGCGCCGCTATTTTGGCAGTGGCACGTTTCGTAGACTTCGGTCGTCAATGTTACAATTGTTATTCGCGCGCACAGCAAAACGTTAGGTTTTAGTTAAATAACCTACTATTTTCTCATATTTTTTACTGTGAATTGTCATATAATTTTTTTTTATGGTACTAAAGAAAAAAATAATTTTTACCTCGATTTATGTTAAAATATTGCTAGTGTTCTTAGGGAAGCCGGTAATTCCTTATAAGGCCAATCAAAAATTTGACGGTTGGCCTTGCTAGGATACATGGGACTTACAAAGAATATCTATAAATCATGAACATGTAAACACCTACCCTCTTTCTAATAAAAAATTCTTAAACATGCGTTTAACGTATGACTAGCTAAATTCGCTGTTTAAGGTAAACGTCCGATAAACAGCGTGTTAACAGCTGTCTACTAATAAAGATATTCAAGACCTTGCTTAACTATAATCATCGTTTTTCTTTGAATCTTCTGTTTATGGTGTATAGCGATACACCATAGACAGAAGACTCAAAGAAAAACGTTAAGGAATTGAGTAACACGCAAATAACACGTATCTGATATTCGCGTGTTGATGACAAAAATTGACATAAAATTTAATGTTTTATGGTCCTCGTTTTGATTATATACAAAATTGATGTTTACACATTTTTAATCAATTTCAAGTAGTTAAGTATGTAAATGTTGTAAATATTAGTAGTTCTACAAAGTTTAATCACTAACATTTTTGTTAGTAACTACGTACGTTACTTTATAAGTAACGCAACGAACAAACTGTCAAAATATATCATTGAAATTGTTATTTGTCACAAGACTCGAGCTAGTCCTACTATTAATTTCTATTAAACTATTAATCAGATTGACTGATATATCAACCCTCAGGCCAATCCCTTAGAGCTAGAAAGCTCACACACTAATAACTGTATGATAAATGCCTTGTTTATGCGTTGGTTAAATTAGTATGGAAATTATAACGTCGCTATACAGGCCTTCTGTCAAAAAAAGATTATTACTAGAAGAAATCTTAGAACGCCTGTATACGCAGTGTGTAACTTTTTATTAGTAAGGGGATTAGTTTTTAGTTTTAATACGTATTTTTAAAGTTTTAGTTTTATATTAATATATTTTATATTAATATAATTCTATGTTTTATAAGATTCAGGGTAGGTGAAGGGTAGCTTTAGAAAATGTTGGCCTTACAAAGAACTCTCAGAACGGCCATTTTAGGAAAAAAAAAGTTTTTGATTCCATTATAAAACGCATTAGCAAGTTATTTGATATCAAAATCTCTTTACTACTGTTTTTAAATAATTTCCATTCATATATTCTTAGTTAAACTATAGTGTTCAAGTAATGTTCGTCGAGTTTTTTATACATGATAAAAATATATTAAGCGTTTAACGTTTTGTTTAAATGAGAGAGCATATTATGCAGTATTATTAAAAGTGGATATTTTAATTGTTACAACTCTAATTTTAAGTTTAACGACTGATCCATAATAGTGGCCTTGTTTAGAGCCCTGTTTGCCAAGCCATTTGGAAGAGGTTAATAAAACTTAAGTTTATTAAATAGTGTTTAAAGCTGGGTTACAAAAAAATAAAAATGTTACACAATGAAACAAAGTATTAGTATTTAATATGTTTTTTCTTTCATTTATCCCGTAAATAATTCGTTTATTTTTTAGATTTAAAAAGCGTTTACTCGTTAAAGTGGCCTTCCATGGTCCACCCACCTTACACTCGTTTTGCAGACCTAAAGTTAAATGCCTCTCAATAAATCAGAGATGAATCTTTTTTTAACCGACTTTCCAAAAAGAAGGCGGTTATACATTCGGCTGTATACCAATATAATTTAACGAAGACAGGGGAATAAACATGCCTCAAATATCGTAACTATTTTAAAGTACTGGCTCGCAAACTCAAATGTGGGCTTCATGAGGGCATAGGTAACGTGGGTATTGTTGGTTTCAAAATGAAAAGACAAGAAACAACATTACTTTACCTTTATTTTTAATAATAATAAAACTATACACTTCACACTATTTTAATCACTTTTCACTGTCTAATAAAATAATAACGACTCTGCAATTATTTCACACTCTTACAACACTTTGCAGTTATATTCAATATCACTTTTTAACAAGAACACCGATAGTTCCCGAGCCGAACCTCTCGCCACGACGGCTGGTAGTTTAGTGTTCCGTGATCGTTCCTTGGAGGGAAAACGTGATCACCACCCCCACCAAACCGAACGCACAAGCTCGTCAGACCGGACTCTATCAACACCAATCAAGATAGCGCTAGTGTTCTCGCCAATTATACTTCCGTACTATTGACTGGTAGTCAATTCAGCAGCTGAAATAATAACCGCCTCGACAAATGTGTATATTTTTTAAAATTATTTGTTTTGTAGTTCAACGTAATCGTTGATGGTGATGGCGGTGGAGTAATCTCCACCATCTGTGGACCGATTTTCAAAATTATTGTTTTGCTGTAAAGGGTATTCCAAATTGGTACTTTTGACACCAAAGTGACCTGATGATGGGATCTATGTTGAATCGAGGGAACTCCTCGAAATTTATATGGACACATATAATGATTTCGACTTTTTTTGAAGTAGTCCAAGCATATTATGCTACCAAAAAGTAAAATTTTGCACCAAGATCCGCCCTGGATCCAAAAGTACTGAACAGAACTCCTGAGTCCTTATAGATACAAGTTTGGGAATTTCGGCGTTGCTTAAATAACTGCAAGCATATGCCATCATGTTACTTATAGTAACCATTATCATCACCACCATCTTCACACGATACACCAACATAATATTATTATGATGACATAGGTACTCCTCAGAGTTTTGTGCTCCGATATCCATGTCTTTGAAATTTTGCTATTGCTAAAATTATATTCGTTATATACAATAATAGGTAATAATATAGTATCTAATCGTTAGGTACTACATACCTAACAAATCACCAAGAAAACCGGTGATTGTTTATTAGGTCCACAGATCGGTAATGCTTATTTAGGGAAATGCTACGGCCTCTCAGAAAACCGGCCTCAAATAACGCTTGAGTTTGTTTTGCCGAGAGAGTGAGAGTACCGGAGGTTTTTTGTAATATAATGTAACATTCTTAAAATGTGTTAATAATAATATAATGAATATAACTAAAAAGGGAAAAAATATCATTTTTAAACAAAAAAAATGAAAAGCGACGTCCACAGTAAAAACAAAAAAGTATTAAATAATTCTTATTTTCTAAATAATTGCCCTTTTAAATTCGGCTACACTTTTAACTATTTCTCTACCCAATCTTCATAATTTTGAAGTCGGTACCTACCAGCCAACTTGAACGAGACTTCTATAAAATGTTGTTTTTATCGGGATATTGTTCGGCCTGGTTTCTGCTATTAACTTTGCAGTTATGAAGATTGGGTAGAAAAATAGTGAAAATTGTACCCGAAATAAGATTTTTTTTTCATACTTTTTTGTGCATTTTTACTTTGGAAGGAATTTTTACTTTTCGGTTTTCATTTTTGCTTAAAAATAATTATTTTTAAAAATATTATTTAAAAACATATGTAACATGTTAAGTATAAAATAAAAATATTATTTTATACTTAACATGTTACATATGTTAAGTTTTGTATAGAATTTTCAGAGTTATTTTAAAACAGCTCATATAAGACGTATTATAAACCGTACAAAGTCATTAATCACTTAACAAAAGGCGTGTCGGATACATGATAGCTATAATTAAATAAGACCTAGTAATTATACGCGTGAACCTGGTCCTCCGGCACTTGGGAGCTGGTTCATTTATTCCACGGTCGGTTAGAGAAATTTGTTGGAGCTCTGCGAGTGCCGCATACTGATGAGGGAGTGGACTGAGCAAGGAGGCCTCTATGCGAGGTAAGAACTATGATCCTGCATAATCGGTGGCGGATTTAATGGATATACAATTACATTGTATTAATTATTATGACTACTATGCTATTTTTAATTATTTATTTTAAACTAAATTAGGTATAACACACACTTTTACAATATTATGATTCTAATTCAATAATTTCAACTAAATATTTAAATTGATGCTTTCTTTACAAAATTCAGCGTGATAATACCGCGCGCCGGTCCATTCCAATACTTTTATGGCGTTCGTCGCGCGGTGGAAGTGGCAACTTGTTTTCAACTTGACGCCGCTAGACGGCGCCTCAAGTTGCTAACACGGCCATGCTGCATCGTGCATGCCCTCAGGCACGACACTCCCTCCTAAAACATATAGTAAATATACCATATTAGCATCACCATTGTTATTTCATTTATCATTACTCCTAAACTGCCTCGGTCATCGCGACTAGAAGTTAGATCCGTGCTAGTTTCACTCGCACACATAATATTATCTTACCTTTAGTCTTAGGTTTCTATAAGTGTGCGAGGAAAAACTTACACCAGAGTTTCCTTTCTTTTACTCTCATCTCCGACCATGATTCACCTTTAGGCTTAGGATAAACCAACTAACTTTTAGCACCGTACCTTTAGTCTTAGGCAACGTCTAGTAGTTAGTTTTC
Source organism: Phengaris alcon alcon (assembly GCA_037179445.1). NCBI lineage: Eukaryota > Metazoa > Arthropoda > Insecta > Lepidoptera > Lycaenidae > Phengaris > Phengaris alcon. Next base: position 600,199 of record JAYRCH010000317.1, on the reverse strand, counting down.
AAGGCCAACGAGAAAAGAGAAAAAAAAAAGAAAGCTTAAACATAATGCCGATTTTAAATTTTAATGTTTAATGAATTTTGATAATAATTTTAACTAATAATAATTTATCACTGATAATATTCTCCGACTTTGCCTGTCTCCAGATATCTATATATACACAATTTCAATAGTTGTCATGCAAACTTGTAACCTAAATATGAGAGTAAGCAAATACTCAATAAGGTCAAATATTATTTGTTAGAACATAATTCATCATTCATATAATGAACATAATCAATCATTAAGACCAGATTATACCTTGCTAACACGAACCATCGTCTAGGTCCAAATCGTGAATTTTGATCCATGGTTTCATGTTCTCGGCTGCTGCGATTCCAGTATATAGTTTAGAGCTCCTTTCACTGCCTCTCAGGTCTGATATTTGATACCTATCGTTCCCTAAAACCTTTTTTACCTGTAACGGCCCCTTGAATGATGGCATTAGTTTTTTGCTTTTTCCATCGTTCGACTGACTTCCTATTTTGACTAATACTAAGTCACCTTCTTGATACGGCTTTGCTTTAATTCGTGTACGATCAAATCTCCTCTTTTGGTCGTCAGCACTGACTTTTATGTTCTCCTCTATCTTTTTACGCAATTCTGTAACGTCTGTATGATCCATATCGCTTTCAACAACCAACCCATCCCTATCTGTTCTTAACCTATACCCCAACAAAGCTTCACATGGCACTGCCTTAATGGTTTTGTGGTAAGTACTATTAAGAGCTTGCTGTAAGTGTTTTAGACATTGGTCCCATCTATCCTCGTCTAAATTTGCACCCATAGTTTTCATTGCGTCCAATATTGTACGATTAAAACGTTCTACCTGGCCGTTTGAACGTGGCATACCGGTGGCGATAAAATGTAATCTAATGTTTCTGTCCTTGCAATACTCTTTAAAATTGAGAGATGTAAAAGCAGACCCAGAATCAGATATTATGCGACGCGGATTTCCGAAAACCTTTGTTATATTTCCTATTTCGCGAATGACATTTGTACTATCGTTGTTCTGCACTGCACAAACAAACACAAATTTCGTAAACGCACCAACTACTACAAACAAGTATTTATTATGATTTTTAGTTGTGACAAAAGGGCCCAAATGGTCCACATGTAGTGTGTGAAATGGTTGTGCGTGTTTAGGCAGTGAGTACAACTCTCCTTCTTTAGCTCCACCTTTACATATTTTATAGTAAACACAAGTAAGGCAATTCTTAATGTATTTCTTTATTACTCGTCGCATTTTCGGAAACCAATAACGATGTGCAATCCTTTCTAGGGTTTTATCTACAGCGAAATGACCCAAATCGTCATGATTTCCCCTAATAACTTGCCAAATACACTGTTTCGGTACGACCCAACGACGGCCTACATTCGTTCGTTTATATACTTTATTTCCTAGTAACTCATACTCATTAAATGTATTTTTAAATTCATCGCTTTGACCGGATTCTAAGGCCGTTCTAATCTTTACCAAATCGGGGTCCTGGAGCTGAACCGATAGTAACCAGTCAGCTTCTGTTATTGACAGAACAAGTTCGGCTTCTGTTTGTTGTCCGCTAGGCACTGGGTTGCGACTAAGTGCATCCACGTGTTGCATACGCGTACCTTCCCTATGTATGATGTCAAACATGAATTCCTGGGTCGAAAGTACCCAGCGTGCAACCCGAGGGATTATCTCCTTCTTAGTTAGCGCAAACCTAACCGCACTACAGTCAGTTACGATTGTGAATTTGCTGCCTAATAAATAAAGCCTAAACTTTTGTAAAGATGTGACGATGGCCAGAAGTTCGAGTTCAAACGAATGGTATCTTTTCTCATCTTTAGTGGTTTGCCGACTATAAAAATGTATTGGGTTTTCACCCTCATCAGTCACTTGCATCAAAATTCCCGCTAGCCCGTCCCTACTCGCGTCCGTGTGAAGAATACATTATCTATTAGGATCAAAAATAATTAACACATTTTCCGAAGTCAAAGTACGTTTTAGCGTTTGAAATGTCTGTTCGTGTTTTGATTCCCATGACCATGTACTATCTTTCTTCAGCAAATGGGTTAGCGGACTCGACAAAACTGCACAATTCTTAATAAACTTACGAAAATAGCTTATTAGGCCCAAAAATTGGCGAAGCTGGTGAATATTTGTAGGGGTGGGAAAGTCTTTTACTGCTTTTACCTTAACTTCGCTAGGCATTATACTATCCTGCTTAACCTTATATCCCAGAAACTCAATCTCGTTTTTAAGAAACTGACATTTCGTTAAGTTCAGTGTCAGTCCGTTTTCTTTAAATATATTAAGGACCTGCTTTAAAAGTTGTAAATTCTCTTCTACAGTTTTACTAACTAAAAGTACGTCATCTAAATAAATAATTACGTTATTAAATCGCAGATTACCCAAAACTTTGTGCATCATTTGCTGAAAACATGATGGCGCATTGGCTAATCCAAAAGACATACGAATAAATTCATAATGTCCGTCCTCAGTTATGAAAGCAGTCTTTGAAATAGAATCGTCTTCCTCACTCATTTTTAATTGGTAGTACCCGCTTTTGAGGTCTAAGTTAGAGAATACCCTACAGCCTTGAAGTCTATCAATAAGGTCTTCTATACGGGGCATGGGGTACTTATCCTTTACCGTCACTTTATTAAGAGCCCTGTAATCTATACAAAGACGCTTTTCTCCATTTTCCTTGTTTACCAAGAGAGCGGGGCTAGAATAGGGTGAATTACTTTCGCGAATTATTCCACTATCTAATAATTCATCTACCATTTCCCGTATTTTCTTTCTATCCGCTGGAGAAGCTCTGTACGGTCTGCACTGAATAGGTTTAGAATCACTCAATTTAATTGACATCGCATATGCATTAACTTTTCCCAACTCTTTCACATTTGATGCAATACATTCCCGAAATTCGATGAACAAGGCCATCAACTCACTGTGATGCGAGTCGGCATCAAATTCTAAACCTAACTCTCCAACAGCAGTACAGAGCTCGTAATTATTAGCGTATTCAAATCTTAAAACATTGCCTACACGTGAATACATAATATCCGGACGTTCTGTAACATTTCGGCCAATTAATATATCACACCCTGATAGTTCGTTTAAAACATACATCTCCACATCACGTAAACATACTGTATCTAACTTAATATTTACTTGAATCATTTTGTATACAGTCTTCCTATTGTCATTAGAAAAGTCTTGTAATGTTATGGGTCTCAGGAGAGGGACGATGGGTAGTGAATATTTCACGACTAAGTCTTCTTTTATAATGGAGCAACTACTTCCGGTGTCAATAAATGCATCATGAGTGAACTTATTTATACATATAGTTTTGCAGAATCTATTTTTAGAATTTAGAGATGTTATTAATTTTGTTTCTTGTTTTTCATTTTTATTCACATTAGGATTAGGAGGTACATTATTTGAATTCTTTTTAAAACATATTGATTCAGAATGCCCCTTTTTACCACAAAATTCGCACTTAATAGTACATTGAAATCTTTTATGATTACCCCCGCAATTAAAACATTCAAGAGGTTTGCGTGGTTGATTTGAGCTCACGCCCAGATTAGAGGTAGAAGGTAGCGAGACAGAGTTATTTGAAAGAGTAACTGTCTGAGACGATGATTGACTCGACGAAGACTATTTAGTAGTGTCGCGATTTGTATTATGCTGCGAAGTAATCGATTTTGATATTTATGATCGATAAGTGCGACTGTGTAAAAATCCTGCTAAACTGTCGCACGAATGAAAATTACTCGCTTCCACTGATGCGCTAATATTACTGTCGCCTATGTTTCCGATTATAATCGAAATAATATCATATTCCGAAAAATTAAGCCGCAAGTTATCTATTTTTGCCTTCTGCTCAAAGAAAAACGCATATAAAGATTCATTATCAGCTGGTTTTCGTTCTATAATTTCTTTAAGAAGTTCAAACATATTTCGCTTTACTTGAAAAGTTAACCTAATTTTCTCTTTCCAATCTACCCACAACCAAGTAGTCCAATTATGATTATTACGTAACAGTGAATCGTACCAAATTTTTGACGAACCTTTTAACTTATTGAGAGCTTGATATCGGATCATACTATCAGTCCAAGAAAATGTATTTGCGTAAGATTCTATAACATTTAACCAGGCGGTGACGTCATCACACAAAGGATTGAATTCCGGTATCATATTATGCAAAGTAACGGAATTTGTACTCACAGTTTCGGTTCCAGTTCTACGTTGTACCTTTTTCGACTTTTTGTTCCTTTTCCGAGGCGGAGGCGAGGGCGTCCGCGCCTGACATGAGCTGCTGAAATAAGAACTCGAGCTGGAGCTCGGTCTCGGACGCGCTCGTTTCTTTCTACCCATAATCGGTGGGCGATTTTGCGGCACAGTACTTCACTTCTGATATTAAAAATTATGACTACTATGCTATTTTTAATTATTTATTTTAAACTAAATTAGGTATAACACACACTTTTACAATATTATGATTCTAATTCAATAATTTCAACTAAATATTTAAATTGATGCTTTCTTTACAAAATTCAGCGTGATAATACCGTGCGCCGGTCCATTCCAATACTTTTATAGCGTTCGTCGCGCGGTGGAAGTGGCAACTTGTTTTCAACTTGACGCCGCTAGACGGCGCCTCAAGTTGCTAACAATTGTATTGTTGCGAGATAATAATTATATTCGGCATGTACAGTACTGGCTTATGCAAATTATGCTATGTTTATGCGATTAGAAGATCAAGTACTTAGTTATATTACCTAATATACATTTGTACTGACCTTTCGGTTTGCAAGATATCAAATCTTGCTTGAACTTTCAATATCCATGGTAGTACATAGAATAAAATATATTGTACTAATAGCAAATGTAAGAAGCTTTGAAATATACATATTACCTTTATACAATACAAATAAATAGAAATTGATGTGTCTGTAATCTTATCTGTTTGTCTGTTTGTTCCGCTTATCTCTGAAAATCTCTAATACTTTTTATCTTAGGGTTCCGTTAAAAAAATAGGGTTCCGTTTCCATAAATAGGTCCACGTAAACGAAATAATCATAATATTGAGCCATAGCAATTATGTTTCAAACTAAGCTACGTTTCTTATATTTCTAACTTCTAAGCTTCTTACTTCACGTACCTACTGCAAAATAGGTACAAAAGTAAAAAGTTCTGACTTTTCATTCTGGTTACAACTACCTATTTGTAGCCATTCATATACAAACCGTAGTTAAACTAGAATATCATATTATTGTAGTAGTTGTGACTTCCGACTGTATGATGAACAGGGATTATCTATGTAAGTATTTCATGACTTGACATTGTTAAACAAACTTTGGCTTTAAAATTGGTAAACTAAGGCTCGAGTTCACCAAAAGTAACTTCACCATTGATTTTGTAACCGGTCGTTTAAATTTTAATCATGACTTTAAACAAGCAGTCATTTTTTCCTGTTCACCATCGCTTCTCTTTCTCTGATTAGTAAATCGAGACAAAACTGGCCGTTTATGAATAAATGAGTGAGAAATGTAGTACAACTAAATAAAAATGTAACACTACAACATAAAATGACATTTATGTTTCTGACATTTTGATTTGGTTATGTAAAATTTAACGCTACAAAATGTGAAAGTTGTTGTTTATTGTTTCTTTTGTTTAAAGAATAATTCATTTTAACTAGGACTATTTTATCATTATTTACGTAGACCTTATGCCAATATAATATCGTGTTGACAATTATAGTGATACAAATTTTGTTGTTTTCTTGTAATAAATATTGATGAGAAGAAAAATCGAACAACTAATTTTAGCAACAATGAAAAGAGTGTGTTATCTGAAGTTGTAATGAATAAACGGACTGACGCCTCTACAAATTCTCAGAAAGTAGCAGGTTGGATACGGCTCGCTGAAGAATTTAACTCAAATTCTGATTTATCTTCAATTAATCCAAGAATATGAATTGCACTCGATTTGGATACGCAAAACCGGGTCTTGAATGAAACTTCATCGTATACTTCACAGAAATTACGGCGACTTTGAAAAACCCGAGGTCTTCTCGTCATCGCTTCTAACTCGTCCAAATAATCAAGCATGTTGAGATTGTAATCTCCTTCCATTATAACATTAAAAAGCATCATTTTGTCTCAAATAAATAATATGTCTTTACTCTTTATTTAAACTATTAAATTTAAAGCTACAAAAGTTCTGTCAAATCACTATAATCGAAGGTTAAACAAGGGTCACGGGCTTGATTAAGATAATCGGCCGGTTAACTTCTATAACCAGTGTTTAGGACGTGGTAAACAAGATTTTTTACAAAAACGGCCGATTATTTATTTAAACGGTTGATTAAATGGCGGTGAACATGAGCCTTAGTAGTTATTCTGGTTGAACAATTAACTTGTTGTACTGAAATTAGTTAACACGTGCTTTTACAGGATGTACGGGTAAGCGAGCTTACTTTTCAGTTGGTCGTGAGGGACTCGAAGCAGTGATGCTTATAGAAGTTCCTTGTCTTCAGTGCTTCCGTATCCTTGATAGACAACGACATAGAATGTATTTCTCGGATACGTCAAGCAAACTAAACAAAGAAAAAAAAAAACAAAAAGCACACTGTCGAATAAAAGATAGCAAAAGGGAAGGTGTGCTCGCTATAAATCCAGTATAATCCCGTAAATATTGTTGGCAGTGTACTATAAACCCCAATATTTATTGTACGTAGTAAAGGGGCCTATAAAGCCTCCATTATCAGGATTAATAGCTTTAATGTAATGCGACGGCGTCACATCATGAAACAACTTTTAGCGATATTAATTTTAGCGAGTTCGTTCGATTTGAAGCGTATTTGTTTTTGCCATGTACATAATAATTCGTGGTATAAATTGGTATGTTACAGTAATATAAAATAAATAAATTAGTAACCACCGAATTGTCAATCAGAGAGCGAGCTGATGATGATGAATTATAGTTAAGAACACTCTCGATCACGTCAGCTTACCAACGAAAAAAACCGCATCTTAATCGGACCTTTCGTTTAGGAGCTACGATTACACGGAGAGACAGACAGACACGTTCAACTTGTAAAACCCCTCTTTTTGCGTCGGGCGTTAACAATTGTTTTTCTTTCATGTAAAAAGGAGATTGTTTCCGTATGAGCTATATGATGTGAAACTTAGTAGTAAAATTAAGATTTTATTGAATTTTTTTCCCGCCAAGAAGTTATCCAAATTCTGGAAAAAGTAGTAGTATGTAGGCGCAAGGTCTGGTGAGTAGGGCGGATGACGGAGAGCTTGCAATCCCAGTTCTTGCAATTTGGAGACCGTCTGCTGTGCAGTATGAGGTCGCGCGTAGTCGTGCAGGAGCAGCGGAGACGAGCGATTGACCAATGCTGGTTGGAGATGCGCCAGCTTCTCCATCATTGTGTTCAGTTCTTCACAGTACACATCTGCAGTAATGCTCACCCCGTTTGGTAAGAAGCTGTGATGAATCACACCAGCGCTAGACCACCAAACAGTGACCATCACTTTTCTAGGGGTAAGCTTTCGTTTAGGGCATTGTTTAGGTGCTGAACCAGGATCCAACCAACTTGCTGAGCGCTTGCGGTTATCAAACAGAATCTATTTTTCATCGCAGGTAACAATGCGGTTCAAAATTCCTTCATTTGTGTGTCTGTTGAGCAGTGCAAGGCACGTCTCGACGCGTACTTCGCACTGGCGATCATTGAGTTCGTGGGGCACCCATTTGTCAAGCTTTTTTACCTTGCTAACGTCGAAATCTGCTGCTAATTCAGCCGTAGATTGTGTATCGTCAGCTTCCACAATCGCCTTTAATTCGTCATTGTCGACCAAAGTCTTCGGACGACTGCGAGGTTCATTTTTCAGGTCGAAATTTCCAGAACGGAAGCGAGCAAACCAATAACAGGTGGTGCGTTGGTTTGTAGTATTAGCTCCGTAAACGTCGTTGATGTTGTGTGCCGCTTGTTACTCTAATTTTTAACGTATCCATGATGACGAAAAAGATGAAATGCGATAAAAATGTAACACTAATCAATAAACAAATGACTACTTCTGGAAAAAGAATTCCATGTTTTTATAATAAAATTAATTTGAAATTAGAATTCTTAGCCAAAAAACAATTATTTTGATTTGAAATGGCCAGTACTGCAGAACGGCAATTTCATAGGTTATTATTAAAACATACTGATAACAAATATTTGGCCATAGGTGTGGTAATATAAATTAGATAACCTAATATGTATCTAGGTATTTTTCTATTAGCATCTTCTATCCTTATGCATGTTATGAAGTAAAAGGTGAAGTTCAATATTTATTCATCCCGAAAAAATGTAGCTGACCTTAATAAAATACGACATGTCGAATTAGACTTTCAGCTTTCTTCAAAAGATTCCCCTAATCTGAAAAGACTGCAGAGGTTGCTGACTTAAGGGTAATCTCTTATACAGAATAATGAATTTTCCAGAATCCGCATTATGCTGTATTTTTACATAGACTGCCAAAATTATCCCCTTCCTTTTGTCTTCACCGTAGTATGTATGTTTGTTCCATCGTCGCGCCTAAACTACTGATTCGATTTTAATGAATAAGGTGTCGACATGTTCGTAATAATTGCACGGGTAACAAAGGCTATGTCATTTACGTAGTCGGGTTATAGTTTTTTTAGAAAAATTAGGGTTATTTAAAAATAAGCCTTATTCGCTTTTGCACCGTCACTCAAATATTAGTTTTGGTACCTACCTACATCTTCATCAACTTTTTCGCTTATACTTACAATTTATTCATAAGGTACACAAAAAGGCCTCTAGTGATACAGGAAAAGGCCCATACATGGAGAAAATAATTAGTAATGGTTAACTATATTTGGTGAGTTTAGTGAAGTTGATTGCGGGACATAAGTCGATGTTCGTGTCAATATTTGTGACGGAGGGAGCAAACAGGGCGGTGGCTGGCAAACAACCTTCCAAGACGGCTTACGTTAAAATGAATTACGCTTCGTGTGCGGCTCTTTTATGAGGCGCTTTGGATATGGATTTATTATTTATAGTTTTTGGTTATAAAAATACTTTAAACAGTAGCTGTAAGAAAAACCTATTGAAAACTTTGCCATACTAACTTATGGCAGAATGAGCAAAGTTATGAAAACCTTGCGGGTCCCTACGGAGACATCAATGAAGCTTATCGTGAGAAAGGACCTAAATTTTAATAACATTAACCCTAAGGTAGCTTCGCAGGAAGGGGTAGGTACAATAGTATCTATATTATTTCACTCAGAACTATTCTGTATAATATCTAAATCCCTAAATATTCTTATAAATAAATAAATAAATCGTTTGTTTTCAAGATATTTTACAAACATTAAGTATTTTTTCTGTCCCCCCAACTAGGCGAAGCCTGTCCTATGGGATAAAACATAGTTACCGACTTACGCTAGGGTTTGATAAGATAGATAGGTTGTAAAAATTACTTACTATGTGGAAACAAGAGGTAAATATATATTTATTTACCTTAAAACTTAAGTAAGTAAAAAAAAAACTTGTGCGTCACGCCCGATAGAAGTGATAACTTAAACTAATCTAAGTTGAACTTTTTAATATAGAAATTGTTTAACTTGAGAAGAGTTATTACTTAAATTTTATGTATATTAATATGATAATTTAAAGAAAGGTTGTTCATGAATAAAATCTTGATACGGCTAGCGCTGTGTGTTAGAGTGACAGAGGAGGAGCCTGCCTACCGCTGCCGTATGCGTGAGAGAAAGGGAAGCCAGACCTACTGGCGCCGTAACGCGTTACGTAACGTAGCGGTTTACCCTCCCATAAGAAGTTATCACTTCAAAAAAATCAAAAGACAATCTAGAACTTGAAGTTAAGCAATCGACAGCAATGAAAAATCCCAAAGGACTCCCGTCGAGAACGTCTTGAATCTTGAAGTTTCTTTTGTCGACCTAAAAAGTTATATTATATGTAGGTACGCATCTTTCTCAAGATACTTGGCAGTTTGCGCACAGATGAGTAATTCCCCAGATGAAAAATGATTCTACCGTATATCGTGCGGACACGGTACTGCATGTGAAAACATATTTTATCACACTTGTAGGTGCGCGTTTAGATTTATATTTTTGCATTATTTTGTGATCATACCTTGCTTACCTTAGCGCTAAAATAAATTCTATAGTTCATTTCAAAGACAATCTTAGACATAACACTAACAAATGAATTACGAGCGCATTAGACATAAGTGGGCTAATGATACAATATTTTGGATAAGCACGTTACACAGACTAACATAATGTGTTTATCTCTAAAAGCATTACCGTGTTTATCGTCAAAGCTATGTCATACGAAAATAGTAAGTAATGTACGTGTAGGAAAATCATAGTTTTGGTTTACCTATGGTTGCTTTTTGTATAAAAAATGCAAATTTTAGAATCAGGTATAGTATAGTAAAAGAAAATGAATGTTTACCAGTTAGGTGGTCTACACATAGACAATGTACATAATATAATATATTAGACAAGGCATATCGAGGCAAAAAGTGTCCACACCTAAATGGCCTCAAACATGGGATTGTTTGAGGATATTTATGTTTGACATTTGTCATCTTGACATTTTGACATTCGCTTTCCGCAGTAGGTATATTCAGCAATGACTTCAGATCTGATAGCGCGGCAGCGCTATCGCCAAGTATTAAGCGGCTGCATTATCTTTTCTCGAAGCATTTCACCGCTTTTTGTGGCCCTATATTTTCGTTTGTAATAAAGCTAACGGTCAGAATTTTTGTCGCAGAGAAGTCGTTAGCGGCACAATCTAATATTTTAAATTTCATAAAAATCTAGTGCATAGGTTATGAGATTTAAGCGGCAAAAAACGCGATTTTGAAAGACATGGATACATGGAGGTATGGAAGTAAGGAGGTAGGGAGAGTAAGCATAATTTAAAGCATACTTCTAGCAGACTTAGAAATTTCTAATTTGGTGTCAGGCTAGGTTATTAGCAACTTATAAAGGAAAAATACAGAAAAAAATATATAATTTTTTATTTAACGAATTCACAGAAACAAAATTCACTGATAACTTTGTAATCGTTATTCATTTAACAAATCTCATAAATGTAGAAGTGGTAGGTTATTTAAGGTTACAGTAGATGCTTCGGGACGAATGGACTCGATATATACTCGACGAATGGACTGGACACTCGACCGCATAAATAAGCTGGCCTCATAGAAAACCCATGGGAAATACGCACTTGCGTTGTGTCTCACTGTGGGACATCGGTACCTTCTTCATGCAAAGCTCTCAAACGCACTTGTAACTCTTCTGGTGTTGCGGATGTCCATGAGCGGCGGTAAACTTTTTAACTATGGAATAGATCTGGACGCGAGCAATCGGATCGCCCGTTAGTATGAAATTGTAATAAGTTCTTACTTATTAATTTGAAAACGAGCAAACCGATCATCGTGGTTAGAATTTGTTATAATTTCTTACCATCAGATGGTGGTGGTTTTAAAGATCTGGAACGCACTTGTAAATCTTCTGGTGATGCAGATATCTATGACGGGCGGTAATCGCTTTAATTATGGAATAGATCTGGTAATGAGCTAACGGATCGCCTGATGGTGTGAAGTTGTAGTAATTTCTTACCATAAGGGGATCCGTTTGCACATTTAGACATCTGCAACACCAAAGGAGTTGTATGTGCGTTTTTTATTTAAATCTCCAAACCCTACCCTGGTCAAAGAATTTGTAGGCCTAAGGGATTAATTGATTCGAGAACGCACTTGTGGTTTCTCTGGTGTCGCAACACCACCACCACCGGGTGTCCCCGGCCAGTAATCATTTTATTTATGAAATAAATCTACAAACAAGTAAATGAACCGCCTGAACGTAAGCAATTACTCCCGCATTAAGACATTCGCAACACCGGAGAAATTATAAGAACGTTCACGGTCCTTAAAACCCCAAATTACTTGTCTTCGGATAACCTACAAAAAGAAATGCGATCCCACAAAAACATTACCTAAATGAAAAAAACCCAAGTATTTCCTTTGCATGAAATTATGAGATGTCGTAGAGACCAAGTGAAATTCATGATAGTCCATTAAATTAGTTACTCATTAAAAATTATGACCGTATGTGGAAAATTTTATTTTTATAATTTATTATATTAAATAGTGACTTGGCAATGAGCACTTAAAGAGATAAATGTCCGGTACCGGTATTCATATTTTAATATAAATAAGATAATTAATATAGAAATATGAGACACATGCAAGTCACTGACAAACCTGGAAAAGCATTTCGATGTTATCACTATGTTAATAAGGATTCAATACTGGTATAATGCGGGCTATCTGTACGTTAATTTCGAAGATTGTTGGCTAAAACAGTTATGAAAACTTTTCATAGGTATGGTTAAGTTTTCTAATTTAAGAATCGTCAACACAATCTAGATCCCAAATAATAAAATGACTGCAGGTAATAAGATGTTAGCACTAGCTTTAAGCTACTAGTAACGTTTATATATTGATTTATTAAAGTGCTCATTGCCAAGTGGCTATTTAATATAATAAATTATAAAAATAAAATTTTCCACATATTCTTACCAATATTTTATGAGTCCGTAATTAAATGGACTATCTTGGTCTTTACGACATCTCATAGCTTTTTGCAATGGAAGTAGGTACTTGGCTTTTTTCATACAGGTAATATTTCTGTGGGATTCAGGCTTCTGAAATAAAGATGGCGTAACTTTTTCTTGTATTTAGATGATTTTTTTCTGTCAAATGTAGTTCATAACCCATCCTTGGTTTTGAAATCTTTGGGTCTACATAATAACATTAAAATGACGTGGTGTCGTCATCAATCGCTGGCATTGGCATCATGACCAATTTCAGATAGAAACATTCACCGTAGAACACACATTTACCATATCCCTCATGTCCTGTGACTGGGGCTTTCACGTGTGCATGTGTGGGATCATAACTCGCAGCGGAGTGGCGGGCGGTGGCGGAGTCAACGGGCGTGACCGAGTAGCGCGGGCTAAGTGCTCCGCTAAATTGCTCGGTACGACGCGCACTTCTCGTGCACACCTGCCTTACATATGCCACCATACGCTTTGTACATCATTCTTCCGAGGAAATTTAATCCGTGCAATTTTTACTTTAAGTCTTTCTTGGCTTCATAACTTTCAGCACTAGACTAAGATTTCTAGTGGCCTTTAGATAATCATTTTTTTTGTATAAATATAAATTAAAATATTTTTAATTAAACTATTCCAAATTAATCACATATAAAGGGGATATATTATACTTACAGTATAATATAAGAAGCCCAGAATTAGGGAATCCTCCTATGTCAGGTGACTAAGAACTTTCATAACTTTAAGTCGTTTACATTTATATCCTTTGGGTTTATTTCGAATATTACCCATGAACTAATCGTAGAATTCCTTGAGTTGTAAAATGTCTAGACGGGCAAAAGCTTGTGTTGAATAGGCACGTTTTTTTATTTCTATATGTTACCTTCCTACCTATATGTTATTCTTTAGTAAAAAAATAGACCTGTCGGCTGTCTGGCTAAGTTTTAAGGGCGAAAACATTCTAAAGTTTCTTATTTTTTGCATACCTAGTATCCGGAAAATTTTCTAAACCAAAAATATTTATTTGTGTCATTTGCGTCATAAGTAGCAATTTAGGTATTTATCTTTTTCGTCGATGTTGGCCTAAAAGACAATTATAGTTAAAACTTCAACCTTCATGATAATAATTGTTTGTGGTATTTAATTACAATCTAGCACATCGCCTCTAATACCTTGCATATTCATAGTAGGTACAGGTAGTAAGTAGGGTATCTGTTTCAGGGAACCTACTAGTTTCAATGATATGTTAAAACAGCGAAATAGTATTCTCATAAACGTCAAACCAATGTTAAACGCGTTTTGATTTGAAAAATCAATGTATGATATCAAGGCGATTAATTTATAACTAATTGAAATTAAATTGAAAGTCTTACTTAAATTTTCTGAAGCAAAGAAGTAGTATGTATTACTAACGTAACTAAAGTCTGAGGAAATGAAACGAATATATTGTACACACACAAATTATACTAAAATCAGTTCTGTATTGTGCTTTTTAATATGGAAAAAAAAACATAAATGGCGCGTCAATAAGACCACAGGCTTAGTAATAACAACGTTGGGATAAACCAACCACCGCAGGTGGGGTGAAAATTTTATCGCCCACAATGTTCGGGATTATTGACGATAATGGAAAGGATCACAGACGATACTTTATCTACTTATATTTAAAACTAGCTTTTGCCCGAGGAATCGCCCGCGTGGAATTAGTGTACTTGGAGAAAAAACTTCTTCAGCAATTTTCTTCAAAAAAAAAAAGAATGTAAGCGTACGGGCTACGAAGCAACTATTTAGTAAGGGTAAGTTTTGCTGTTTTAAATACAATTAAAATATATCTGACTTTTAGCATTAAATTAAAGAAGATGCAAACGGGTTTGAATGTAGCTGGAGCCCGCTGCCTGCAGCTGCATAATTTTCATAAGTTTTTGCACGTGTGGCCGCGACCGCGACCGTTCATCATATTTGAAAATAAAGCAGCGGTAGTCACCCCGGTTACATCATGGGTCGTCCGATTGGGCCAAACCTTAATATAGAAATCTGGTTTTTACAATTCAATTTATAAATTAGGTACTCAAAGTTTGTTCTATGCCATTTAACTTTTACTGGAGGAAAATAATGAGATTAGCCGTTAACTGATTGCCAGGTAATTATAAGCGTCTCACTTCGCTGGGCTAATTAAGGGCTAATTTGATCAGTAAGAGCCCCGCACTAATTGCTTTGCTCCGGGCGGTGGAGCTGGACTCTTCAAGCCCAATTACCTACGTAATAAGTTGATGCGTTACGTTGCTTGTGTAAAGCTGCATGTAAATTATGCAACGCAACATGTAGTAGAAAATAAAAAGGTATAATCATTCTGCATTATTTTCATAAATGATAAACGGTCGCTACCACCGGCCACACGTGTAAAAATCAAAGGTAAAAAAACGTGTTATTCACACAATTCATTGAAAAATGTTTATTCTTAAAATAGTTATATCCTACTAACACACAAATGAGAATAGAGAAAAACGTTCTGCTACTTATGCAGTGAAGAAGACATGCATGAAATATCAAGATAAGAATATTATACGTCACGTAATGTACATACATTACGCAAAAGATTTTGGGCACTATAAAAATATTTAGTTAACAGTGACCAGCTTTAGAGTAATCCTCTGTTGCAATTTTTATCGCCCACGTTTAAAGGAAAAAGCAGAAAGCGGTATCTGCGTTTTAAAATATCGATAATATAAATAATGCAGAAGCAATTGAATTCAGAACCTGAAATAGCGTAAAAAATTCTAGAAATTTATTGAGATGCAGTTTAAAATGTAGTATTTTACTACGCAAACCTATGAAGTTATTACTACTGATTAAAAATATTAATTAAAGCTTTAACAAACTCTTAATTTGTACCTTAATTCTATTTTTGTAAATCAAAAAATTAAACGGAAATATCTTTGATTATTTTTTTTCTCTCGACTGAGAATATTGTTAAGAAAAATCCATTATTAAGTTTGAAGATTCATCAATCTTAAAACTTCTTATCGCCCTAGTCCTCGACGAGTCAGGAAAGTTTAAAGCATCGATCCATAAGTGCCTTACATCTAAACAACTTTTACTTGTACAAGTGTTGCTGTCCAAACTATTTTTGATATCGGTTTGAGAGAAAATGTCTTATAGAATTGAAATGATATTTATGCCAGATATCCACTTTATCTTTCGATATTTACTAAGATTTTAAGGGGCATCACAGACGGCGAAGATACTATAAAATTTGATGTTAAGATAAAATTTCGCTTGCTATACAGTTTGTTTATAATGTCACAGACGGCTTAGATAGCTACTATAAATTTTCATATTACGTACACTAATATGTAATATATCCAGGCATCTTACGATAAAATGTTATAGTATCTTCGCCATCTGTGACGCCCTTAAGACAGTTTGGCTACAAACACTAAGATTTGAGACAGTTTGGCCACAAAAAGGAAATTGCAAACTAAGATTTAATTTAATATTAACAAAACATCTTTTCATTCTTCGAGTATTAGTACCCAATCATTAATTTTTTTCGAGTAAGGCCAACGAGACGAGATAAAAAACGTAAATAAACGGACCGCTACTGAGTTGCATTATGAAAGTGAGTTAATATTATATCTGTCCATATCACTCGTATGCAATAATGACGTCAGTTGGTCGACGACAGCTGTCGTAGCGTGTTTCGTGGTACAGGAAAGCGGCCAGTGCCGCAGTTGTCAACATTTGGTCCGCCAAACAATTGTGAACAAGTTCATTCCTGTTTGGATTGCGTTCGAAGTGATACATATTTTTTCGTCTCCGTATTTACTTGGTTTTTTGTTGTTATTATTCCGTTTCGGTTTTTGATTTTTGCTGTTATTGTGAGTGCTTAGTTGTTGATTTTAATTATGGAATCACAGCCTGGCGGCTCTAGACAACCTTTGAAAGAAATCAATTCACCACGCAAAAAGCGTCAAAAGGTAAGTTATTAATTCATTTGCACTTGAACCATTACCATAATTTTGATTTTTATGGTTCCATACCAAAAAAAGATTCTTTTTATATAATAATAAGAAAATAGTCTAAAATTTACCATTCCTCACATTTTTTTTATTTACAGCGGATGTATTTTACATCTAATGAAAAAGGAATGGTCGTTAATGTGCACAAATACGTGAAGCAAACTTGGCCTACTGATGAATATCCGTACAAAACAAGTATAATGGAGAAAACAGCGAGCATTTTGGGCATCGGTGTCGCTTCCGTATATAGAATTATAAAAGAATATGCAACAACTGGGAATGTACAACAACCAAAAAAAGGGTCACATTCTCGGAAAAAGTGGACGAGTTTAATAAACAGGCCATACGAAAGAAAGTTCATAGCTTTTATCTGAAAAGCGAATTACCTACATTAAAAAAAGTACTCCAAGCTGTCAATGATGATGAAGAATTACCTAACTTTAAGAGATCGACATTCAGAAAATACTTAAACATTTAAAATTTAAGTATATAAAACGACAAAGAAACAATGCTTTAATAGACAGAGACGACATTATACTATGGCGAATAAATTACTTAAGAAAGATTAAAAAATACCGAACGGAGAATCGCTCTATATTCTATATGGATGAAACATGGGTGAATGCAGGTTTGTCAAATAATTGTGCCTTTATTATGTTAATAAATACTAGCTTTTGCCCTTACTTTACTTACTGTCTCCGTTGCCGAGTGGGCTGAGCGTGGGCTCTTAATCTGGAGGTCGCGGGTTCGGTTCCCGCAGGGGACACACATACTAAAAAGTCACTTTATTTGTTGTTCTCTCGTTGGGTTTCTGGGATCGATAAGCCTTGCAGCCCACAAAATAAGAAGATGACTTACTAAAATAATTAGAATTTTCGGCAGTGCATATCACTGGTAATGTAAAACTAATTTCGTTTTCAGGGCACACTGTTTCAAAAACTTACGTGGATACTACAATAACTTCAAAACGGCAAGCTTTTATGGAGGGACTGAGTACGGGTGCAAAGAACCCTACTTCAAAGGGCAGACGACTGATTGTGGTGCATATGGGAAATGAAAATGGTTTCACAGAGGGGGCTGATGATGTATTTGAGTCAAAAAACACAGATGATTACCACGAGTCAATGGACGCGAACCGCTTTGAGCAGTGGTTTGAGAATATTTTACCAAAACTTGCTGAAAATGCTGTAGTGGTACTGGACAATGCTCCTTACCACTCAAGACACCAAGAAAAAACACCCACCAGAGCATGGAGAAAAGCAAGTATTCAAGAATGGCTGCGTAATAAAGAACTAAGCTATGATGAAAAAGACGTAAAGGCAGAACTTTTAAAGAAAGTGAATGACGTAAAGGCGAACTACCAAAGATAGGCTGTGGATGAGCTCGCCAAAAAATTTAAGGTGGAAGTCCTAAGACTGCCACCTTATCATTGCGAGCTCAATCCCATTGAACTCGTATGGGCTGACATAAAGGGACACGTAGCTCGCAATAATACTACATTTAAATTTGAAGATGTGAAAAAACTGCTACAAGAGGGGATCCAACATGTATCTGCTGATAAATGGCGAAATTGTGTGGATCATGTAATAAAAGTCGAGGACAATTTTTATAGCCATATTGACAACATGATTGTAATAATACAATAGATAGTTTTATCATAAACACAGCTGACTCGGACTCTTCCGACGAATCATCTTTGTCTAGTACAGACGACAGCGATTAAAATTCGAACTTTATAATAATTTATTCAAATAAAAATGTTTTAAACCCCTGAAAATTTGTTTACATTCTTTATCTCGTCTGGTTGGCCTTACTTTACATAGTTTAATTCACTTTAATCATGAAAAGCTAGTAGCGGTATTACTAGTCATCTTGTTATTTATTTATATGCTATGAAAATTGTACTCACACGAAAAAGGTACACGAAAATTAGATGAACTATACCTCTACTTTTAATTGATCCTAGTTTCACTGTTTTAGTGCAGTACAGATGTTCCCGGAGAGTAACAAACATTTGAGTACACACTCGGGGGCCATGAGTTGGTTATTATTTACAGTATCCGAACACGTTTTATTTACTCAACTAGATATTTGCTAAATTAGTAGTAGCTGCTGGAATGTTAATGTTTACTATATCATTAATAATTGATATGTAGCTTAATGCTGTAAGGACAGTATTAATAAAACCCCTATTATAATATTTACTTATCATAAGCATTAAAACTTGTATTCAATTTTTTTAGTGCAATAGAAAGGGACGCAAATAATTATTCAAAAAAATAAATTAGGGCATCATAGAAACTCTGCGAGTAACTCCTGTATATTTTTCTGGGTTTTATCGTAGGAAAGGAACACTAACAAAACGCAAAGAAATAAAAGGAGCTTCTAAAAAGCGAAACATTTTGAAACAAAAGTTTGTAAATTTACTCTTATTTTTATAATTATATATCTAATATATAAAATTCTCGTGTCATAGTGTTCGGGGACACACTCCTCCAAAACGGCTTGACCGATTCTTATGATTTTATTTGTATATTCGGTAGGTCGGAGAATCGGTCGTAATATATTTTTTCAACCCCTAAATGCTAAAAATAATATATATATGGCAAAATAATCTATGCCGGGTCAGCTAGTAAGAACATAAAATTGTGTTTTGATAACATTAAGTCAAAACTTTCGGTTTCCCTGCTTGGAGACTTAATCTGTACTGGTAAATTATTTCCGAAAATAACGTTCTGAATAATTGGTTCGCACCTAATTGCCTTATGTAGATTTAATTCCTGCTTTCATGCAGACCTCAAAGTGAATTTCGCTAAGACGGGTCTTGACGAGGAACCGGTTCAGAAATGAATATTTAATCGCAGATACTAATTGTAATTATTTTGATTAATTTACTAAAGGAAATTTAAAAAAAGACATTTGTTATGTATTGCGCTATCGTGCAATCAACGGACGAAAAATGTATTTAGAAACAGCTCTACATATATACGACAATATTTATTCATTAAAATCATGGCAAATTACATTGCGAAAAGAAATATCATTTCAAAAAAAAAAAAAAAGCAAAGAAAATGCTATTAAATCTTTCAGGGCTCTTAAATACATGAGATTCAGCCGGAGCGCCCTTGGGTCTTGAGATGTGTGCTATGAGCTATCATATGAAGTTTACCAGCCTTGTCTTACAAACGAGCATGCTTAAATTACATTTTCCAAAAATAGTGTGTGATTAAAATATTGTAATTTTGCTTTTTGTAGTTTGCAAATAGCAGTAGTAAAACCTAGTTATAAGAACTGTAGTTTTAATATTGAGGTTTTACTACCTATATATATATAAGGTTTGGTAAAATCAATTACGGATACAACGGGCATATAATCTACTGCTTATGTAAAAACGTTTAAGCAGAAAAATAATTGTCAAACTCGATAAAAATATTTTTTGGAAAGAAGTTCCTTATGGGGCGATGCGGAGGTACCCTAGCCTAGCCGGGAAAAAACGTCCGTAACGTAAGATTTTTATGTATAGTCTTTATTATTTTCTTTATACCTCGAATAGAACTTAAAATTAATATTTTTATAATAAGGAACTTCGTTCCTATCCGGTGTTCCACGACACCACACAACTTTTTTCTTTATATGGGCGAGTTTGCATTTTGCGGAGAGTCACCCATGCGAGAGGCGACTTTTTTAGTTTGAGTATGATAATTATTTTTCTGCCTAAACATCTTTACTTAAGCAGTGGATTATGTGCCTGACGTAAACGTTATTGATTTTTTGAGACCTTATATAAAAGAAAGTCGTGTTAGTTACACTATTTATATAAGAACGGCTGAACCGATTTGGCTGAAAATTGGTAGCTTAGAACCAGGAGACGGACATAGGATATTTAAGTGCCCCGCCGAGTCTGTCTGTCTGTATGTTCGCGATAATCACAAAAACTACTGAAAGGGTTTTCATGCCGTTTACATTTACCGACAGCGTGGTTCCTTAGTAAGGTTTAGGTCGATAATAATTTGTTAAGTTTTTGTGGAAATTGTTTGATTTATGACGATAATTGTTGAAGGTGTCGGAAAAAATCAAGCCGCCTGGGAACTTTTATCGAAAACGCTAATACGTAACCCGTTGGAGATAAATAACAAAACAAAGTATGGTGATTGGTGGGATTGTTTCTCTTTTATAGGTCTACAAAAAAGTCTGCGATGGCATAGATATATCTATCTTTTAAGGATAGGTTACCCATTGTAAGTTTAAAAAAATGATCACAAATAATGTGGTATTTTCAGAAGCTATTTAGACGGATACAATTTAATTATCCTTATCTAGGAGATTATATCTATCTAGGATATATCTTAAAATTAAAAAGTACCTGCGTGAAAATTTATTATAAAGTTTATATTTTTACTCTGTGCTAATACTATATTGCAGATATATTTGCTAAAGAAGTTTTTTACCACGAACCCTCTCCCACGCGGGCGAAGCTGCGGGCAAAAGCTAGTTCTATTATAAGTGTTAATTCTGAGGCTGGTATGGTTTGAAAATAAACAGAAAAAGTGTTGTCTTAAGACAGTATTAGATTCAATTAGGCAGTAAGTTTGATGTTAAAAGTAATAAAATATTTTCCACCGCATAGTAATGAAGTATTCATAGTCTTCATCTGGCGTAAGTAGTTTGTAATAAGAAAGTTTCCTATTTTTTCCCCATACACGGTCCGGTTTTCCTTCAGTTCGGCCTGAACGGATGCAAAATCGTATCGTCTGTGCGCAATTTCGAGATCGCATCAGTCGGCCGTATGGACTGAAGCGATTCGTTCCAGTGTTGCCAACTATGTTTTTGCGAAACTACTAAACGCGCGTCGTTTTCTACTAAAAACTACTAAAAGAGTACCGATAACTATAAAAAAGCTACTAAACTTAGGAATCCCTAAAAGTTTTTTTAGGGATTTTGTGTTTACAAACATACATACATTTTCAGTTTTAATATTTAACCGTTAAATTAAAAATATAGTAGGAAATATTACGTATATAGAAATTAAATCGGTAGTTTTAAGCGACTTACGGATGCGTGCTACTATGTGCTATTATGATAAGGAGTCTTATTAGCACATTTCTATGTGTTAATTTTGCACATTATGGCCTATTAAATAGGCCATTTTGCATATTATGATTACTAGATATTTATTTTTTTATTTATTACTAGCTATAGTCTAGCTATTTTCTACAAAACCACTACTAACAACTAAATTCCTACTAAGGAGGGAATAAAATACAAAATTTAGTACTAAAAGTTTGTAAAAGAACTAAGTTGGCAACATTAATTCTGACCTGTACGGATGGACTGAACGTCAATAAAATTGGACTGAACGGTAATAAAATTCGAGTGTAAAATAAAACCGGTCAAGTGCGAGTCGGCAAGATGAGTTCCGTACAAAACGGAAAAAATGTTTGTTGTATGTGAGCCTCAAATTTTTATTTTATTCTGTTGTTTAGGCGACAGACGGACGAACAGCAAAGTTTCAGTAATAGGGTCCCGGTTTTACCCCTTAGGTACGGAACCCTAAAAATGGCACATGGTCTAAAGAAATTTGTTAAGGTTCATTGAAGTATTTAAAACTTTAGAGCCACTTTGGTTGATAAAATCTAAAGACTATTACTATAAAACAAAGAGAAATGTTTTCTTTATCATATTACTGAAAAAATGTACGACACAATAATTCGGCTTCGTCGATAGCGTGATTACAATTGCAGCAAAATACAATTAATAAATAAAATAATAGCCTAAACTGACCAAGAGCATGTCACGACATGTCTAAGGAGGGTTCCGTAACTACTACAAAAGTTATTACATAAGCTAGGAGAGCGGCGCGCGGCAATTTTCCGTGTATGTGCTCAAATCCGTTCAGACCGAACCTTAGATTAAAACGTCTAGAAATCGGATACGCGCATGAAACGTGAAGTAAATCATACTGAGCCATATCGGCTCAGTTTGTTCGAACGACCCGTCAGTTGTAAAGGTCAAGCGCTAGTGCATACATCTCCGAGTATTAAAAACATGACGGTTTGTGTCGTTATTAGGTGTCACAATGCATCGGAAAAGAATTAAAAAAGCTTCGGACATAACATTTCATATGTAAGTATGAAATGTTATATCTTAACAATTTGACTTGTATTAGGTCAAATATTTAAAACATTTTAAAATAAAATCATATTATGTCGCCATCTTGCTGCCCTATTGTGAATTGTGAGTGTTACTAGTAAAAATAAATTTATTTCAAAATTTTCATGGCTAACTAATAGTTGCAACTAAGACAAAGTTTTTTTATTTATTTTATTTAATATTTTCTGATTTTTTAATTATCAATTTAAAGTATTGCCACTTTTAAGATAATCCTACTAATATTATAAATATTAAAGTTTGTGAGTATGGATGAATGTTTGTTATTCTTTCACGCAAAAACTACTAAACGGATTTTGATGAAATTTGATATGTAACTACTCTACTCCTTAATATATTCCTTAATACCAGTTTAATATAAATAAAGTTCACAAAGTGTATTTAGATGGTTTAAAATGAAATATAAGTGATATTTTTACATCTCACGATATTAAGAAAAACAAATACAATAATTCCAATTTTAAGAGTACACACTCCACAACTTAAAGTTTTGTTTGTGTGCGTGTCGGTATGTAATGCTTACGCCTACATATATCTGTTGCTTGCTTCACTTTGTACGATGCGTTTGTTTGAAGACTATCTAGGCGTTATTAATCTAAGGGCCGAACTGACGTCAGTTCGGTCGGATGCGATTTTCTCCGTGTATGTGCTCGAATCCGTTTAGGCTGAACTGACGTCAGTTCTAACTGAAACGATCGGCCTCTCGTCTGTGGAGGCCTTAAGAATCTCCGTTCGTAGTGCATGTTTAATGTTTCCCGCCAAAGTTCTATGATAAGAGCGGACTTTATGTACTTTGGTGGTATTATGATCCACGTAGAAATTTTTAATTGAATAATGTAGGAATATAATACTTAATTATTAATTGTGTCAAAATATTTTATATATTTTAACATCTTGTACCTATATTCTTATTTTTAAAATGCGTTTTTAATAACATTAGAGTAGTTTTAACATTATATTTCCGCATTGTGCTTCGAAAATTGCGTAATATTGCTATCGATAATTTCGTAACGAGGGTGTTTGATATTTTTTTTTGCCGCTATGTACACAAAGCGTCATCTGGTGGCGTAAGTGGTATAAAAAGCGGTCAATAAGAATTTTCGATTCTTTTTCTGTCACCAGGCGGCGCTTGGTAGCCCGACGGTCCATGTCGTGTCAAAAAGCTGTCAGATGTCACGAATTAAAAAAACCTCATTGAGTAAGTTTTCATCGCCAGCTCTGAGGGTCAATTCTGCTAAATAAAACCTGCAATAATACAATTACAATCAAGTCCCGACACGCTAAAACTGTCAAAACGCTATTCTCGTAAACGTTTAAGCAGCTTCTAACGCCTCTAGCCTCCTGATTGATCCAAACGTCACAAAATCATTTTATGATAACAAGTCGCTTCATTTATAATAGGTACAATCAAAGTAAAATGAAAGTACTTTAAATACGAGAATTGAGGTTCTGAGCTCGGACATTACCCAACGCAGCGCAGGTGCAGGCTATGAAGAATGGGCAAAAAATATTTGGTTCGATCATATTTTAGCATTTTACTTTGTCGTACCGGTATTTATTTATCAACCTATCTGTTTAAGCTTATTTACAATTCAATATACGTAACAAGCAAGTACATCCACGTATGTACATAAGGTTTAACGGAAAAATAGGAATCTGCAAAGGCAAAAACATGTAGCATTCAAAATACTACTTTCAGTGTATTGAAAATAAAAGGTTTTTCTACTTGGAACACTTTTGGAATGCTTCCAAAAGAAGGATAAGAAAAATTGAAGTTTTTCTTTAAAGCACGTAGTTATATCATTCTATTCTTCTCTTCATAAATTTAAATGTATATTTCCCTATAAAATGTTTTCTGTGCCATTTCAAAAGCCATACTTTCTAATAAATACTATATACATCCATGTTCCATGTAGGTACTTATTTAAAAAACATTATTTTGAATTAAAATAGGTGCTCAAATCTCGAGCTGTTTAAAAAGTACTATATTCAAGGATAAATAAAGCCGATGAATGTGCACGTTAAAATTGAACTAGTTGAAAACCATAAAGCAATAAAATCGGTCTGACACTAGGCACTGGAGGTTATAAAACTGATATTGCAGTCAACAGCTACGAGCTATCTACCTCGGTGCTCGCCAACCCAATTACTGGGCCACTTACGCCTGAGTTTCGCAATTCGATAAATTCTCGAGCGAAATCCATCCCGACTATGCGATAAGTATGCGATGTATATCCCCTTTGTTACGAAGTACATAGTTTTTTCAAATCCTTTGTTGAAGCTTGGCTTTATGCTAAACTAGTTGGTTTCTGAATTTTTGTCAGTGTAGTTCGTAAAGTTTATTTTTATAGCATGTTCGGTGGATACAGATTTTGAAAATGTTTTTTTTTTTACAATTTTACAGTCGCAATTGACTCACTCTATTTTGCAGTTTTTTGCTTATTATAAGTACGAGTAGTTTTTATTGCATGTGTAATACGTCTTTTTCATTGGTTATCGCTGTCTATTTTCCTTTCTACTGTTATATCTACTATAATATGTGAAAACTTTTATTTGGCCTTCTTGAATTATTCTTAAGCTTTTAAATACAATTTGGCTGTAAGTTTTCCCTTGAATAAGAAATAAAATGAATAAATAAAATTATTACATATTATTGTGAGCAATTTATCTGCTGTTTATTTTCATTATATCTACCTACTTTAATATTAATGATAGGTTGAATCAATATTTAATCATACACAAATTGAATATATTGACTTGTTCAACAGGGAAATGGAATCGAATAAGCTTGTCAATGGTAATTTTGTAGCTACTTGAACCCGACGAGGCTGTCGATAGTAATTTCAGTGCCCCATCCAATTGATCCAGGCGGGCTAGTGTCGCAGCTAATAAATTTGAATAATAGATGGGATCGAGACGCGTGTGACCTAAATTTGGCCGACAACTCTTGAGTGACGTGACGGCATCTACCGCACCCAACCACAGGTAACAACTAACACGAGTATTGAGTCATGATACTTTCAAATTACTTTACATTCGATATTGTTAGTGACGCAATCGCAGGCTTCTCTCTTCTTAACAAAGCTTGTGCTAATTATAAAATTATAAAATTTTCACAAATGTTTTTCAACAATTTTTATCAGAATAAAAGAAATATTTGAGGGGGGCTCCCATACAACAAACGTGCTTTATTTTCCGTTTTGTACGGAACCCTTATTGCAAGAGTCCGACTCGCACCGTTTTTTTGTTGTCTTTACTTTTATCCTACTACTATTATAAATGTGAAAGTTTGTGAGGATGGATGGATGGATGTGTGGATGGATGAATGTTTGTTCCACTTTCACGCAAAAACGACTAAATACATTTTGATGAAATTTGGTATGGTTGTAGTTTAGGCTCTGAATTAAAACATAGGCTACCTTTTGTCCCCAAAATGTAAAGTGTTCCCGTGGGATACTTTATTCACGCGAGCGGAGCCGCGGGCAAAAGCTAGTATATTTATATTTGGAGGTCCTTAATTGGAGGTCCAAAATGTTAAGGTCAATATTTAGTTCAACTCGTCGAATTCATTTTGCCGTATTGAACGTTATTCAAACGCGGCTGATCAATATAATGTAACGAAGCGTCCTGCTGCGAGCTGCGACATTAATGCCCAACTAATTTGTGGGATTATTTATGTTCGACATTAATCTCTATGGGCTTCACTTCAAATCGTAGCTTTCCGATAATATATTCGAGCCGAATAAATCATAATTTTCATGAATTAAATTTCCAATAATTCAGCGTAGATAAAATAAATTGGTTGCGGGTTCTTTGTTCCTTTGATAATGAAAACAGTCGCATATTTTAACCGACTTCCAAAAAAAAGGAGGCGGTTATGCATTCGGATTTCGGCTGTAATAGCTCCGTGGCTTTCATTTTCCACGTTTTCGTCGGTTTTAATTTTTTGTTTAAAAATAATATTTTTTAGTTATATTTATTATTATTACATTTTAAGAAAGTTATAAATACATTAATAAACCGACTTCCAAAATAAAAATACACAAAAAAGTATGAAATATATCTTATTGAATCGTATATTTTAAACGTTCTTTAAATGTATTAATAATAATTTAACAAATATCACTAAAAAGGGAAAAAAATATTTTTTAACAAAAATTAAACCGGCTTCTAAAATAAAAATACACAAAAAAGTATGAAATAAATATTATTTTCTAGATAATTCCCCTTTATTTTGGCATAAATTTTAACTATTTCTCTACTCAATCTCCTTAATTTTGAAGTCGGTACCAGCAAGTTTGAACGTGTGTTTTATAAAATATTGTAGGATATTGTTTGGGATGGTACCGACTTCGACATTAAGAAGATTTAGTAGATAAATAGTTAAAGGTTTAGCCGAATTTAAAAGGGGAATTAATTAGGAAATTGTTTTTATTTTATACATTTTTGTGCATTTTTACTTTGGAAGTCGGTTTTAATTTTTTGTTGAAAAATTATATTTTTTCACTTTTTCGTTACCTGTATTTATTACCTATATTATTATTAACACATTTTTAGAAAGTTATGATTTATGTTATAATTTACTAGCTCTTTCCCGCGGCTGCGCCCGCGTAAATACAGTATCCCCAGGGAACACTATACCTTTTCGGGATAAAAAGTAGCCTATGTGTTAATCCAGAGCTTAATATACTACCGTACCAAATTTCATCAAAATCCGTTCAGTAGTTTTTGCGTGAAAGAGTAACAAACATCCTTCCATACATGCATCCATCCATCCATTTTTATTATAGATAAATGTGTGCTATTTTACATTTCATTATGTAAAATAATACACATTTATCTATAATAAAAATGTTATATTAACAATATTTTGGTATCGACTATTTAGCAACTGAATATTTACGATGTACTTAATATGTGCGTCGATCGATATTGGTATTATAGGTATTATTTTTAAAGCCAAGCGGGAATGTTGTGACCCGGTATTTTATTTTAACGGTCCGGTACTTACGTAGTCACTATTCAGTAATCTGCGCCTTGCCTGTTATACTTTGGAGACCCAGATTCAGTACTTAGATTCAAAAAGTTTTTTACAGAACTTAAATATAATTTGCAAATAGGGTTATTTTCAAGAGTTTCATCGTCTAGGTAAAGTACCTGATAAATACCTAGACAATAAAAATCTTGTACTTATTTTGGCTATTTTGCTTACGGTTTATGGTTATAATACCATTTCTTATGAACTAACAGGGTTTTTGTGTTATATCTCTACTGTGATATATCTTGATATACCTGTACCAAATTGGAGATCCAAAATGTAGAGGTGGAGATTGTTGACTTATGAATAATTATTGTTGAGTAATGCAAGCGTGTCTCTATTCTCCTTTTCTTCTTTTTCAGCTAAAGTACTTACTTCTTAAGTAATAAGTTCTTTCTTCTTAGCCGTTGCAAATTACACTACCTACTTGGCAGGGTGTGATAGATACATGCGCCATTTAAGATTACATTTATCTATCACAAATTGCGATGCTAACTCTTGCGTGAAAATAAGTTAGAATCCAATTTGTTAGAAAATATCAAATCACTGTTTAATAATGGGTTTTTTTTCTATTGTTCACATAGTTGCAGGTCATAATTATGTTTCAACGACGACCACAGTCCCCGTGGTCCAGTGCTTAAGAGCTTGTCTCTCGACTCTGAAGTCGTGGGTTCGATTCCCGCGTTGGAACAACAAAAAATGTTTCCAAGTTTGGTTAGGACAATGCAGGCTGATCACCTGATTCTCTGACAAGAAAGATGATCCATGCGTCGGATGGGCATGTAATTAAACAAAAAATTAAAACCAACTTCCAAAGTAAAAATGCACAAAAAAGTATGAAATAACTCGGTACCAGCCCAAACAATATCCTATAATATTTTATGGACATCAAAATCAGGAAGATTGAGTAGAGAAATAGTTAAAATTTTAGCCGAATTTAAAAGAGGAATTATTTAGAAAAGAAGTTTTGTTTCATACTTTTTTGTGCATTTTTACTTTGAAGGTCGGTTTTAATTTTTTGTTTAAAATTAATATTTTTTCTCTTTTTCGTTAAATTTATTATCTATATTATTATGAACACATTGACATCGGAACACAAAACTCTGATGAGTAGTTAGTACCTATGTCATCATAATAATATGTTGGTGTTTCTTGTGAAGATGGTGGTGATGATGATGATGATTACTGTAAGTGGTATGATGGCATATGCTTGAAGTTCTTTAAATAATGCCGGACTCCCCAAACATGTATATATAAGGACTCAGGAGGTATGTTCAGTACTTTTGGATCCAGGGTATACCTTGGTACAAAAGCTTACTTTTTGTAACATATGCTTGGAATACTTCAGAAAAAGTCAAAATCAGTATATGTGTCCATATAAATTTCGAGGAGTTCCCTCGATTCCTCATAAATCCCAACATCAGGGGCCGTATTATGATGTTTTAAAAAACCAGCTTTTTTCCAGGCAATTCAATATACGGCCCTAAAGTGCCTAGTTCTTTTTCGTATTACAACGACATTTCGTTCTGTCTGGATTCATCCTGGTTTGGTTGTCGCTGACTGGTATAAACGAGCATGAAGGTGACGTACGGAAACGTCAAATTCGACGTAATTACAGTCCGTTTTTTATGGCATGCCCTTAGTAGCTTCAGAGTTAAATACGAACAGAAAACTTGTGCTGTAAAATGGGGCTATTTGAAATAATGCGATATTTGGATGATGCAATAATGCGATATGGGGTGAAATTTGGAACGGAATTTTAAAAGTAATATATTTTTAACTGTAAATAGTATATGTACAGTTGTAATAATAGTTATAAAAAGAAAATTTTAAGGGCTACCCATAAAAATAATCTTCTATGTTGATAAATTAGCCGTCGTTTTTGTATACACCTATTTAAAAAAGAGGCTAATTTTCTTCCAAATAGCCCCCTTTTACCGGTAATACAATTTATTGTAAAGATATGGTTACGAAGATTTTGGAAAAAGGAATTCACAGTTATTTACCCTCGGAATCTGGTGTAGCAACACTGATCTGACCGTACTGTAGATGATTTGAAAAGTGCAAATTCTTTTATAAATTATAATCTCAATAATTATTGTTGATTGAAAATATTAGGAATGGTGAATTGCTTAGTGAACCACCAATCTCGTGTAAAGCATTATTTCTAGGAATTCAAATATTTCTAACTCGTCAGTCGTCACAACATGTTTATTTACTATGAACCTATGAATAAAATCTATATCTTAAAAATAAATAAATATTCGCAAATATTTTAACGATATTTTACGTTACTAAGATACACATAAACATATTAAAAGAGAACGCTATAATATAAACAAGTCAATAAAAGCTAATGAATTGTGGCGTAAATTGAATGGATTTGTTTTGTTTGTTTTGGAGTTTTGTCGTAAAAATAAGCCAGCTAATGTCAAATGTTTTGTCATAATACGAAAATACCCCGCAAGTTTCAATGCAGAAGTAAGTCAAGTGTCACAATAAGTGATTATAATACGAAAATGCAAGCCAGTTTGTTTCATGGCGTTAACTGACTGAAATTAAGAGCTTGTAATATGCCCCCATGTCACCACTTTGGTGAAAACGGGACCAACTTCGGATTATACTCTGTACATCAAAATAATATATATATATATATATAAAGAAACACGAAATATGATATTCTACTACTATAAAAATGTGAAAGTTTGTGAGTATGGGTGGATGTTTGTACCTCTTTCACGCTAAAACTACTGATCGGAATTTAATGAAATTTTGGTTAATTTGGTATCGTAGTAATTTAAGAAGCTCAGAATTAACACATAGGCTACTTTTTATCCCAAAGATGTACCCGTGGGATACTGCATTAGCGCCGGTGGAGCCGCGTGGAAAAGCTAATAATAAATAAATAAATATCAAAGAAGCAACCAAAGAAGCTGTATAAGTTTAGTATTAGCTTATCAAATCGCAAAGTATAAGAATAATGTAGCTGTAAGTGGAACGTTCCATGTGCTACGGAGACCGGCGCAGTCAATATTTGCTTCACTGTGCACTTCCGTAAAACTGACAGTTTCGCGTGAAGCCGTCTTCTATTAAATATTCTTTAAAGTGATTAAGGAGCTAGTGACAATTTAGGTATATGATTTCATCGTCGTTGATAATATAATAATAATAATAATAGCTCCCCACGCCGACTTCTGTGACGGTGGCCGGTTCCATTGAAACAAGGCTAGCTACGCAGGAGTTATATTATTCTCGAAACCCACTGGTACGGATGACCGACATGGCATACCAGCAGCACTCAGGTGCAGGATCGACTTTTAACCGACTTCCCTATATATATATTTATATGTTCAACGATAATTCCACAGTCTGTGAGCCGATTTAAAAAATTCTTTTTTTGATGTAAAGGGTATAATCCCAAGTTGGTACCGTTTTCACCGGTAACCTGATGATGGGATCCATGAGGAATCGAGGGAACTCCTTAAAATTTATAGGGACATCTATAGGGATTTTGATTTGGAAAGTAAATCAAGCATATGCTACCAAAAAGAAAAAATTTGTGTCAAGGGTATAATACCCTGGATCCAAAAGCACTGAACAGATACACGTTTGGAAATTTCGGAATTGTTTAAAGAACTGCAAGCACATGACATCATGTAACTTACAATAATCATCATCATTATCTTAAATACAATACCTAATGGAAGCTTGGTGCGTATTCAATTATACATTCGTACGCTATTAATATACTCACTTCAAAATAATGAAGATTGTGTAGAGAAATAGTTAACATTTTAGCAGAATTTAAAAGGGGAATTAATATATATATATATATATATATATATATATATATATATATATATATATATATATATATATAAATTTTATACTTTTTTGTGCATTTTTACTTAGTAAGACGGTTTAATTTTTTGATGATAAATAATATTATTGTACATAACTTGAATAATGTTGAAGATAGGCGCTGAGAGAAAAAAACGTGTTTTCCATTTTCGGTATTTATTTTATAAAATTCTTATTAATAATTATCTACATAATTATAAATGCAGTATAAGTACCTAATTAAATGTTTTGTGTTACAATTTCAATAAATTAAAAAGTATGTGGAGTTTGATTCCATTATAATAATTTAACAGAGCATGCTGTAACATTTCTAAAACGCCAAGCGATTTCAACTTCATAAACTCTTATGAAAGTATACACTAAAAATAATTTACTACACATACTTAGACTAAATTGATATGATCATGTTATGGATGTACATTTTACAGGGTTATAGATTGATCCTTTAAGGGGTTGTAGTTCCCATCATTTCCAATATTTTCATTTCCAATATTTTCTACAATGAAACCCATATTCCAAAATTAATAAAATTGACGATTTTTTCGTTTCTTCTCGTTAAATGTTTCTTAAACGTTAAACAACATTTCATTTATTTTTTTCGAAGGAAATAAACACTTGCAACGAACATTCCATATTTCTGAGGCTATTTCGTACACATATGACAACGTACGTTAGTTCTTCAACTATTTGATTAGCCTTTCAGAATCTTGGGGTAAATCTCCAAAAAAATGTGCATTTTACTGACGTTCCCAGTATTTATCAAAAATTGTTAATTTTTTTTACGTCATCTGATAGAACGTCTCTAAGTTTTTTTACCGTTCATTCTGATATATTTTAAAATTTCAAATAAGAATAATAAAAAATATCTGAGCTACATAAAAACAAATAAATTAACAGCACAAATTTTGAAAAAATGGACAAGAGGAAAAAATCGTCGTAATATTTATAAAAAAAACTTAAAAGATCAAAAAATATACTAATTTCGCAAAATATTAATTTTGGATTAGGGGTTTCAATGAAGATAATGTTGGAAATTATGGAAACTCCCATAAAGGATCAACATCGACTTAAGGGCTAGCCTGCAAAACTATCAAATTGTCAATAGTGTCAAATTGATGCGGAGTATTATGCAAAAATAATAAAAATGATTATCACCATTGACGCCCAATTGACACTATTGTCAGGATTTTCAGGCTGGCCCGTAACGATGGCTTTTTAACCTATAAAGAGCTATGCTGACCGCCTGCAAATCCAGCACCGGTACTAATGGCCGTCAGTAGTGTTCATAGTGGCAGTAATTTATAATAATTACCTACAAATATAGGTCGCTTCATTGGATTTGCAGGCTGGACAGTCGTTATGGCCCTTACTTAACCCTGCATATTAAAATGTTACTTTTGTGTCATACATAAACAAACAAGCAGTGCTTTTTATTGGGTACCTTGCAAGTACCTAATGAATTATTAGTTTAAAATGTAGGTCTTTGGATTGAAAATGTATGAAATCGGCGTAACCTATTCGGAGAGCCTTATTATATATAATGATATTATAATAATTTAAATTACAATTGACTAATAACTTCCCCAAAATCTTAAAGAACTCTATTTTATTTTTGACTGTATCTAAACGGAAAATATCTACATGATTCTACTTACATGAATGGATATTGTTAAGTGATACCTTAATGGCAATAATAAGTAGATACTATTTGCTCTATATGTAAGTGAACACTGATAACATAATACTACAAGTAAGACTAAGTGCACTGTGCCATCACAATTGTATCTAATTGTGAATGCGAGTTTTTCTTAATCTAAAAAAGATGATTTTGATAATTTCAGTCATACAAGTATTTTGTGGAGAACGTTCTGAAGAATTCCTTCTCTGGCAGTCACGGTAAATTATGAAGGTATGTCTATTATTTATTGTTTAATGTTTAACCGAGGATACGAAATGGATTGAATTTGTTTGCTCGATTTTGTAATGTTTGCGGTCGTCTAGATCGATTTGGCTTATGTAACGGTTCATTTGCAGCCGATAGTAGAGGAGATTGAAAATCATCAAATTCGGGTGTAGTTTCCAGGTAAGTAATATTATTCCACTCGGTTTTGTTTAATGAGTCATGTTTAACGTCAATTGTTGTATACGATAACTCAATCTCAGATGGATTAGTACTTTCTCTTAAAGTAGTATTATTGGAGTTATTCTGATTTGTGTTTGCAGCCTCTGTAGCACCTGAAGTTGTTGTAGTATCTGCGTTCAATAACTTTGTAACTATACTGTCTGTCGACGTTGGCGCAGTTGTATCTTTAACTTCGCCATAGAATGACGAGTAATTATAAAGATTACTTGTATCAATATAGATTTCAGTTTTGTGGTCATTTACGGTGGTAAAGGTATTTTCAGGGTTCTTAATATCCGTACTCGGTATTTTTGTGGTTACTTCGAGTATAGTCGAAGTAACATCTGATTCATTACCATTTCTAAACAAAACAATTTTTATTACTTCATCATTCATGTTTAATGTATTTTTAGTTGTTTGGTTTTCATTGATAGAAATATCAGTTACGGATTTTGTATTTTCTTCATTTTGTTCCGTTTCTTTCAAAACAATAGATAGTTCCATAGATGTGTCATCTAAAGTATAGTTTTCTTTGTGTGTATCTGGTAAATTCGTACTGGGTACTTCAATACTGTCGGCACTTTTGTTTGTAGACGTTATCGATTTAAAATATTTTTCATGTTTGGGACTATTTTTCTTTTCAATATTCCCTTTGCCATCATCGTTTTTATTATATTTTTTAGGAATACTAAGTTTCTCTACAAAAGGTGATTTAATTAGTCGGTCGTCAAAGACAGGCTTATGATTTAAATCGTCTTCTACTTGTTCATCTACTCCTGTTTCAGTATGAATATTACTCTCCTCTATTTTCTTTTTAAACTGGTGTTCAGCGATTTGTTGTGCAAGCTTTTCTTCCACAGATAAAGCAATCATATCATCGCTGAGTTTAGCCTTAGCCATAACTAAAGGAGGCACAAAGTGGTCAGTGGTCTGGCTGAATATTGTGTCTAAATTACCTAGCCTTGCCAGTTCTTCTTGTAATTTTTTATGTTTTAAATCGTTATCATTGCTTGTTTTTTCTTTGATATTATTTAACGAGATATCGTTTTTATCATAGACTTTAGGAATTTCATTGCTATGAAGATTGTTGTTATCTAATATTTCAGGAATATTTAACTTTTCTCCTAACAAAGTTGAAAAAGATCTATTGTCACTGCTAGAAATTTTCTCAGTAAAATTACTTGGTGTATAAATGATAGAATTTTGAAATACTGGCGTGGATTCAATAGATATTGACTGGTTGAACTCTTCATCGTGTTCTGTTGTAGCAAAATCATGCGAATGTGGTTGTTTGCTCCATTCTTGGCTTGTGAGGGTCATGTCTGTGGTAGTTTGTGTAGCACTAGAAATAATGGACAAGGTTGTTCCTTGATCTTCAACGCCGCAAGATAGTTCGTTTAGCAAGTCGTCTCGTTTCTATAACAACGGTAAATATTTATATTCGAGGTCTACATAATATTATGAGCAGCAAACTGAATTTATATCGTGTATTTGAATATTGAACATTACCTTATTTCCAGTGCAATGTACACGCTTTACTCCGGCAAGGCCGCAATCTGCAGTTAATTGAACAGCTGCGCTTTCAGGCAAATATAATATTGTTAATGCAGGTAGTTCTCGTACCATACAGCCTTCGTTACCAAGCGCCCACTGCGGTACTGCAACCAAGTTTTTCAAAAATTAATTCATTTCATGCAATTATTAATTAACACACTTTTTTTTCATTGGCGCAATAGAAGCATTTTTATCGTCATATTATTATTTCTGTACGTGAATCAGGTGAAAACTAAATAAACCTACCTATGTGTTAAGGCATAAAAGTTATTTTACGGTGTCTTTGTGTGTAAGCATATAAAAATTACCAGGAAGTTCACAGATGAAGGACGCGACGGAGGGTCCTCCGCATGCTCGGGCCTCCCAGCGGTAGTCGGAGGTCGGGTCCGCCGCAGCACAGAGCGGCGCCGAACGGGAGTCCGGGGCCGTGCTCCAGTATCCGTCGCCACTCAGCCCGCGGTAATCTCTACAATATACCAAAATCGATATTAAATTACCTTTCAACTTTAATTAAAGTTTAGATATTTCTGTCTTCGAGGCAGCAAAAATATTAAATAATTTTTAAGACTGATTAATTTTATAGAAGCACTGTTCTCTGAACTGACAAAATGTTTAACAAGAAATATTTTTTTACTAATTTATTCGTTCTGAGAAATTGTCTCGACCTTTATAGGTATTCACGAAACATTTATTAAAATATCAGAGCTTACGTCCAAGTGAAGTCACCATCCGGATTGCTTCGAATCAGGCCGACCCATACTGCGCTTGATATGTCCAACTCCTTCAAGTAGGCTCGAACTGCATCGTACTGTGCGGTGGTATCCACTAGAACAATATAGCCCTATATTGCACATACATTTGGCTGAAGTTTTTATAGAGAAAGTAAAGTAAACTTTTCAACTTTACGGTCTATTTCCTCGTTAAGTTCCTTTGTGAATAGTAGCACAAATTTATGATATTGATAAATTGCAATCGGATCACTTTAAATTCAAAACACAAAGAAGTATTTACTTCCACAGATTAAACTAGCACGACGGTGTTGATCGACATCCCATTCTAGTGTCAAATAGGAAGCGCCACAAGTCAGCGATCACGAGAAGGAAATTTGCATTACCGCCGAGAGATGCCACATCTGTTAGACATATTCAAATTGACCCCATTAACCGGAGCACGCTTAGGGTAACCATTTATCAGGATTTTACTTGACAAGTGTTCCGCATTCTGTTGTAAGTGCCAGGAGAAAGGTCAGAGGACAACGGATGCGAAACAATGTAACCGTTCGTTTAACGCCCCAAAGGTAAAACTAGGGCGAGAGTTAATTTTCTTTTAGTAAGTTTAGATTAATGATAAAATCGCTGTTATGGGTTTGGTTAATTCTGTGGTGCATTTTAAAAGTGTTAACATTTAGTATCCTAATCATGTGAATAGGGTAAATTAATAACATTTTTGATGAAGAACAATATTTTCATGGGCGGCTGATATTTGAATTAATTTCATTCTATTCACAATTAAGTACCTACTATCTACACATTTAAAATAGGCTGTTATACAAAAGCAGTTTATTTGATTTTGTGTTCTTTCAAACGTTCCGCATAGATTGGCAATAAGCCAGTCACCCAGCGCGCCTGAGCCGCGGCTGCTAACCGACGAGACTCAAATCGTCGCCAACTTTGTATTTATGGTTTAAGTGTCAGCTTTATGCTACTCTACTACTACAAGTTTAATCACTACAATATAAACGTGTAGTTAACTCTATCAAGCCTTTTAAAGCAATACAGGCATGTAACACAAAGTCTGCCTTTTTTCGCAAAATTACGTATCTAGTAATATTAATAGCCAACATGTACATTTACGCTTTAGAACTAGAAATTTAGGCAATATTAATATTATTTTATATTTTTAATCCATATATTCTTAGGCTATTAAACATAGCAATGCTATTTTTTGGTAAACACAATTAATCCTGTAAAGTAAACACTTTAAAGGTAATAATTCTTATGTTTTCAATGCAAAAACCCGATTAAATGTTCAATGAATCTAATGCTACAAGAAGCGAGACCTTGAACTAAGTTTCCGATTATAGTTGAAGGTATTATGTAACGAGGAGGATTAAGCATGTCACGACTCACGATACTAGCAAATACAGCAGCGTTTTACAGTATGATACCTCAGAAGTCAAACCAAGTAAAAAGTGAAGGCAGAGTTCTGCGAATCACACATTGAGGCCGGTCTTAACTACGTGCCGCGTAATTACATAGTGTCACGCAACGCACATACATGTAACAAAACTACTCCTTACCTCGTAAGGCTAGCTGTCTTAATTTTTTTTATTTGGTCTGAGTATGATACCAATAAAATTGAAGAAGAGAAAATTAAACTTCACTATAATTAAGAATAAAACACATTTTACAAAGAATATACTGTGTTTGAGAAAGTTTGTCTGACAATAATAATTAATAAGACTAAAATTTTTATTTGATACTCTGTCTGTGTCTATAGACCGTACATATATTTTAACCATGACAATGTTTAAGTCTGAAATATTTGTCAATTTGTATTATTCCTCGTAGGTAGGTACACTTACCTCGAAGATAGACTTTTGAAAAAGTTTGCCTTTATTCCTTATGTATCCCTAATGAATCTATTCCGAATGATAAGTAAAATTTGTTACTCGAATTTAAAAAGAAAATAAAATACCAATTGTTTTTTAAATAATGTAACATTAAATCATGGATTTAGACAAGACAAAAATAATCTTTATGTTTATTTAAAAAATATAAAAATATCTCTTTAAATAATTTAATTAAAGTAAATATATTATTTCTACATTGTTTTAAAGCATTTCTTATTTCAACGCATAATTATGTGCGTTGCCTGCACGACCGGCAGTAAATTTTTTAATTACACTTTTGTTTACACAAAAGTGTAATTAACAAATTACACTTTTGTGTAAACAAAGTGTAATTAACAAAACAAATAATATATAAATAAACAAAGTGTAATTAACAAAAGTGTAATTAACAAATTACACTTTAGTGTACTTACTACTACTTAGTACTTTACCCAAAAGTGTATCTATTAGGAAACGCTACAATAATTTTAAAAAATGGATCTATAAGGAATAAAGGCGAACTTTTTTCAAAAGTGTATCTACGAGCCTCCGTGGTCTAGTGGTTTAGAGCTTGGCTCTCGACTCGGAGGTCGTGGGTTCGATTCCCGCATTGGAATAACAAAAAATCTTGTTTCCAAGTTTGGTTAGGACAATGCAGGCTGATCACCTGATTGTCTGACAAGAAAGATGATCCATGCGTCGGATGGGCATGTAAAAAGTCAGACCTGCGCCTGATATCTCACCAGTCGTGTCGGTTATTCGTCCCACTGGGTTACGAGAGTAAAGGAAGAGAGAGTGCTCTTGTGTACTGCGCACACACTTGGGCACTATAAAATAACTCCTGCGTAGCTGGCCTGGTTTCAATTAATCCGGCCACCGTCACTGAAATCAGTGTGGGGAGCTATTACTACGAGGAAAGTGTACCTACCGTACCATAATTCGTCAATTTATATCTATCGTTAATCACGAGTACGTTAACCTATTTTTTAAAAGCTCCGTGGCCGTGAGGAAATCCGCACATGGTTGGCCCCCCAGACGTATTGACCAGTCATTCCTCTGGACTAGGCTGACTATGTTGTGAGAATGCCGTATGTGCTTGGCCAATCATACGACATTTAAAAACCAACTGTCCCAGGCAGTACAGTATTTCAAGAGTGGTTACTTCGCTCGGAGAATACTGTATAAATCATCCAATAACGGATGAAAAGGCCCAAGTTTTTTTTAACCTATTTTAATGTAATCGGACCAATTAGTTGATGTAAACGACAAAATGTATGGATCCGATATAATTTATTTTTAACGGTATTGTTAAATATATGGTAGGATAGCAATAGCAATAGCTACTATGAAGGAGAACCAGCCTTCACCACTGCTGTGCATATTATCTAAATTCACATATTAACCTAACCTAATCTAACCTAACCTAATCAACAGGTTAGATAAAATACATGTAAAGATTGTAGGTCAATTTTCATACTTGATTTTTCAATACGATATAATATGAGAAAACAATAAGGAAAAAACAAAACAAAGGCACGTTCCGAAACATCGTCGGACCTATTAATGTATGACCGAAATTTTGTTTTAAGTACCATAGTAATTTTTTATTCTCATCTAAAGACGTGTACTTATACTTAAAGTCAGGTAGTCTTCAAGTTCGCGTAGCTAAGTAGCGGAAAAAATAATCTACGTTTAGGTTAATTTCTCGTAAAATTATTTTCCTTTGCCCTTTCTTTCTGCCTACCTTCTTGTAAAGTTAAAAAAATCAAGTTTCTCCAAAAATGTAGAGCACCTACAGTGTTTTAACTTCCAAAGTATTTATCTGTAGATGTTACTCATATACTATAAACATAATACAAATATTTATAAAGTTGTTAATATCTAAATATTGTATAGATAAGAGCACCCTGAAGGCTCAATTGCTCAAGGCCACTGTTAAGGAGATCGCGGCGGTAGATATCAAGGTGAAAGGAAGTTGGGATTACGGGTTGCGGCTTCAAACAAAAAAAATTAAACACTTAACTACATATGACATAATATATAATATTTTATTTAATATATAATAATAATCGATCTAATATTGTTCTATTAATATTCTGATTGGTGCATGAATTTGATATTTGAGTGTTGTGGTCGATCAGCCACATCAAGGCCATAACTGACAAAATAACAACTAGACTCATTTGGATTTTGGATAACGATGCTTTTTAGTTAACTTAAATTTACCTACATCTTCGTTAATTACTGTTTATCTAAAAATTATCAACAACGCCGTTACGTAACAAGTTAAATAACGCCGATATGTAACATAATATTTTATTTTGTACAGCAAAATAATTAAACACTGTCACATCCAAGTTCACCTTATCACAAATATCTTTTGGGACGTAAACGTTTGTTAAGGGAATATCGTTATTATCAGTTTTAATGGACCAGAAAATATGCAATTATGGTTCT
This sequence comes from Phengaris alcon alcon, assembly GCA_037179445.1. NCBI lineage: Eukaryota > Metazoa > Arthropoda > Insecta > Lepidoptera > Lycaenidae > Phengaris > Phengaris alcon. The sequence continues at coordinate 559,665 of JAYRCH010000317.1, read as the reverse complement.
GTGGTGTTTTCGAACTTTTGAATATCAGCTAATAATATATTTTATACGAGCAATTTTTGTATACATGTTACAGCTTTATCTGGTTAAATATGGTAGTTACTTGGACGCCAAGTCCGATCATTAAGCGCTGGCATCCAATTAAATGCATAGGTAGAGAACTAATCAAATTAGAATCACCGAAAGTTTAACAACTTGACGTATTAAAAGTTAGCTATTTGAAGATGAGTGACCAAGTCCTCTCATGCAAGTGATTCAAAACTAGTTAATTTTATTTAATAACAGTTTGAGACTTCTACTTCTTCTAATGAAGAAGATATTATGTCCTAGACATGATATCCCCCATCTCTATAGTAAATAATTATTTTTAAATGTTTTAACATTACATTACAGCAAAAAGACATTTTTGTATTATTCATCTACTGAAATATTTTAAATGTGTGTTATAAAAGTTAGCAAAATACTGCAGCATTTTCAATATCGAAGATCGCACACGACCTCACGCGCGTGTCTTCTAATATTCTGCCAATGGTAATTTAATAAACTTAAAGTGCACTCATTCTTAAAGCATTGCTTTTAACAAAATAAAACGCGAGCCATTTTTCCCATTTTATTTTTACGCGGGGTTATGTCCATAAAATATGAAACATTTAGAAAACATTTGTAGCTGGTTTCATTACTTATCTTCTAAGTAGGTTCATGACGAGTAGGATATAAATTTAAATATTAACGTTAGCTAGGGTAGGTAAGCACTACATGAATATACTTTTTAAAAGTCTCCACAAAAGTTTTAACATTGGAAACGTCTTACCGTTCGCTCCCGTATAGGCTACAATTTGAACCTAAAACAATGACGATCGGGTTAAGGGTTTGCCCTGTAGCCTAACCTTTTTAAAAAAATAATTAAATATATTATACTTTAAACGAGACAATCTTGTATATATAATATAATCGAAATCTCGGCAACTTGACAACAATGATTTTTTATTCAAAATAAGATAATTTACTGTCTAAAGTGTTTAAAACATGAGACCTTTTCCTTTTACTGCACATACTTTGAAGTAATGTTTAAAAAGATAAGTGCCCGTTTTCACCAACTGATTCCTAAACAACTCTTATGTAAGTGACCCTTTGGATAGGTGGTCTCCTAAAATCGGCACCTACCTAATTTCATTTTCATCAAGCTAGGTAACACTTAGCTATGGAACTCCTAGTTAAGTGACAGTATTTTTTTTTCTAATTTGCGCTCATACTATTGATATTTTATCTATAAATGTAACATTACAAATTCTAGTATAAATAATTTACAGATAAATAATATAACATAAATAAATCCAAGTTAGTGTACTTTTGTATGCTTTGATAAATTATTCAGCAATTTTAATAACTAAATTAGTAAGACGATGACGTACAGTATGTTCAAAAATGTACTGTGCTGTAAATTAAAAAGTAATAATGTTGCTACTTGTGACATACCTATTTGTATGAAATTGTATCAGAGACGTCCAAGTAGGTAATGGTACATGTAAATACATATTAAAAGAACAATCACTGCTTTTGATTTCGACATGATATTCAAGTATCATTAGAAAATTATGAATTCCATTGGTAAAGGAGTATGTAGGTAAGTACGAGAAAAGTACCTAAATGTAAAATGTAAATGAATAATACACTTACCTGTCTTTATACTCAAGAAGATGTTCAATTTTTTCTAATAAAAATATTACCCTGTTTTGTTAACCTATATCGGATGAAGAAGTTGATATCATATTTACTCTTTGGCGATATAAACGGGGTCTTTTTGGTAACAAGTCTTTAGAAAATGATTCAACAGCGTCTAAAGTTACCAATAACTGGCTTAGATAGTCTTCCATTTCAAGGGATTCACGTATTTTAAATCACAAAGTAATGTTAGGTGACAGTTAAGGCGCGAAATATCGGGCCCCTAAAGTTAGAGGCCCCCCTAAGGTCTTAGGTGACACCTAAGCGTTGGTGAAAACAATTTTTCTTAAGAGGCGGCCCAAATGGCCGCTAAGGGACACTTAAAATTAGGAGTCAGTTGGTGAAAACGGGCAAAGGCCCACTATATGATCCGGAATCCGAAAGGCCGGAGAAAATCTAAGAAATCAGAGCGCTAAAAATTGAACTCATATAATAGAGCTGATGCATAATATAATAGAGCTGAAAATCGAACACACAAGTGTCGAGTCAAATGTCAATGTCATATTATATGACAGCATGACACTCAACACTTTGGTTTTAAGCTCTATTGTATTATCGCAGTGTCAAATAACATTTATTACTAACGAAAAGAACCGTCATTCGATAGACTTGCACGATTGACAGCTCGCAGCTATGTGTGCGTGGCTGAATATGCCGGAGGTGCGCGCGGCGAGCGGACGTGAATCCAGCCAGGATTTTCGTTCTGGGGGCTGGCCCGGGGTTCGTTCTCGGCAAAACAAACTCAAGCGTTCTTTTATGCCAGTTTTCTGAGAGGCCGCGGTATTTCCCCAAATAAGCATTACCGATCCGTGTACCTACTAAACAATCACCAGTGATAATATTGATTAGATACAATATTATTAAATAATGATTTATTATCTATTGTAATAGTTGACGGAAAAAATGTAGCAGTAAGCTCAATATCGGCGCACAAAACTCTGATGAGTAGTGAGTACCTATGTCATCATAATAATATGTTAGTGTTTCTTGTGAAGATGGTGATGATGATGATGATGATTACTGTAAGTGGTATGATGGCATATGCTTTTAGTTCTTCAAAAAAGTTTGCGGAATCCCCAACCATGTATCTATAAGGACTCAGGCGTTCCTGATGATGATTATGTCGAAACCGGTCGTGTTTTGTATTAAAATTAATGTAAATTACTTATTAAAGTGGAAATAGTGCAAGAAGTCCTGTGTGTCCAGGGTATACCTTGGTGCAAAATCTCACTTTTTGGTAGCATATGCTTAGACTACTTCAGAAAAAGTCGAAATCACCATATGTGTCCATATAAATTTCGAGGAGTTCCCTTGATTCCTCATAGATCCCATCATCAGGTCCTCACTTTGGTGAAAACAGAATCAATTTGGGATTATACCCTTATTACCCTTTACATCAAAAACTAATTTTGAAATTCGGTCCACAGACGGCGGATTTATCGTTGAATATACAAAGAAAAGAAAAAAAATAAATATATATATATCCGAATGCATAACCGCCTCCTTATTTTGGAAGTCGGTTAATAACTAAACACGAATTTCACGATTTTTCGATATTTAATCCCTAAAGGGGTGAACAGGGGACAGGGATATGAATGAATTTTTTTCAGAGTCAGACTCATGCTTGACCATTTTACTATATGTGTTGTTGGTTAATTTTGGAATGTTCTCTTCAAGCTCTTTATTTTGATACCCGTAGTACCCAGACGCACACGAGCGGATGAGGTAAAGTCGTGTTTAAAGTCATCATACATTACACGTCGTGTTTAAAGTCATCATACATTACAAGTCATCATACATGTACAACAGCTCGACTTAAAAAAATATAAGAGTCCATTTGAGAGGTGAACAGTCTGCTGAACAGTTTTATGAATTCTTGCTTAAAATATGAAACGGCGATTACCCTACAATTGATGGTAATTTTATTATTACTGCTGCAAACTGCGTTAGAGAGTGAGTGCCAATATTACTATTCCGCAAATTTGGCACTCACTCTCTAACGCAGTTTACCCTGATGTTACCAATCTCATGACAAAGCCCAGAGATTTTATATTGTGAGCGTGCCATTTTGACTCCCAAAAATGAAAACGCAGCCACAATAAATGAACTTTTACTCAAGCCATTTGAAGTAGATGAAGTACAATATAAGATATAAGTCAATGGATTCAGTAGTACAAACTGATGATGCAGTAAACTATCCCGTGGAGTTCCTTAATACTCTAAACCCAACAGATCTTTCACCACATAATCTCCGTTTGAATATTGGAGCACCAGTTATGTTGCTAAGAAATATTAAGCCTCCAAAATTGTGCAATGGGACCAGACTCCAGATAAAAGTTCTCCATAGCAACATTGTTGAGGCTACTGTACTCACTAGATGTGCTCAAGGCTCTTCATACCTAAAACACCATTGATCCCAACATAGTATCCATTTGTATTTAAAAGACTAGAGTTTCTCCTAAAAGTATGCTTCGCCATCAATAAAGCTCAGGGGCAGCCATTGAAAGTGGGATGACCTAAGAGAGAACTGTTTCTCACACGGACAGTTCTATGTTGTAGTCTGGTGGTGGTGATGCTCCGCACGGTAATACAGTTAATTTTGTATATAAAGAGTCATTCAATAGCATAATAGTCATAATACACTCTTATAATAAAATAATCTTATACCATTTACCATTTAATATTTTTAGCATAATTAAAGTATCTATCTAAAAATAATAGGAAATTAATCACCTCAACATCTACGCGTACGAAGTCGCGGGCAAAAGCTAGTCTATGAATAAAATAATTCATTCAACGCTGTAGTTTAATGTTGTAACCTTTTCATTATCCCGACTTTTTCGTCGCTCAGCGACAATATTTTTTCGAATTCCGTAGATTCATTTCCAAAGGGCTCAATAGTCGTGTGAGGCACGAAATCTGTGATTTTTAATATAAAAAACAGCTAACTTTTTTAAACATACACATAATATTTATATTACGATACTACGAGTATGACGAACAATAAATTTAAGAGGAAAATGATCAAAGGCAAGTATGCTTCATTAGTTAAAGAGTAGGTACTCAGAGACGTGGAGAGTCACTACGGATCCATATCGGCGCTTGACGGGGTTTTACTGTTATTGAAACTTCAGATTCCAACTTTAACAACTACGGAACACGTCTACGCATGGATTTTTCAATGAAGTTTCGACATGAAGCGTATCACAATGTTTATTTTGGCAATTCAATGTGTGTGAAATAAATTAATATCGCCGGGTCGTGTTCGTTTGACAGCAATTAAGGGGGACGTTGTTTGTCGTCGTCCGGCGTCCGGCGTCCGGTGTCAATTGTCAGGGAAAGTGTGGCTTATCGAGGGCGGTGTCTATACCCCGCCGGTCACCTTTTATACGCCTTTTATACACCGATATTGTGTTTGCTTCGTAAAATATTCAAAGGCATCGGTTACGGTGCTAATAGCGAGAGCATTCTAGTGTGAATTTTTAGACCCGTTTTATTTGAAGGGAACGTTTCAGTTAATGGTGCTTTTTTAATAAAATAATATAATTTCTAGGGATGCCCATAGAAGGGAAGCTTCGAAAGAAGTGCTTTCTGCCACACCCGATCAAAAGCCTTCTCTATGTCCAAACTTACTGCCAATGCCTCCCTCAATTCAGATCGATTTTTATTCATAAGTAATCTTATAATTAATGAGCATATATATGAGCATATATCTTATAGCATAGCATAATCAAGCATAAAATTCCCACTTCTGAGGCTTTAAAATTTTAATACAGCTTTTCTTTCTGTCTTTTCAGTTTACTTCATCTTCAGTGGCTCGAATAACATTGTCAATGAAAACTGACAATATTGAGAATATGGCTTACTAGAGGTAAGTTTTATTATGATTTCCAAATTAATACTAAATACTGTCCTCATCCAGGAAAAAAGATGCTAATTCTTGTATTTTGCCTACCACTTCAAGACTACCACTTGTAGAACTATGCGCAGCAAATATTGTAACACCTTGCAATGTAAGCTCTTTGCTTACCATTATTAAGTTAGTTTTGATCTGAAACCTATAATATAATTTTATTACTAATATAAACTTGTAATAATATAAATATATTCTTTTTTACATAAATATATATTCTAAATATATTTTAATATTATTTTGTTTGCATGACGCTTGTCATTGAAAATATATACATTCCTGTCAGTTATTATTTGTATTCTAGGATCCAGATAACAATAGATTTTTATTGTGTCTTTTTTGGTTTGAACGATTGAAGGGTCAAATGATAATTCTAAAACAGCTTATATAATGCAACTCAATAAATAAAATGTATTTTTTTCAGCCTATGCCGATGGACATAGATATAATCCTACCTACCTGTACCGAACAGTTACAACTAACAAATATGGATGTTTGGAAGATATGTCACTAAACACACGAGAAAGCTCCATGCTTAGTATTTTCATTCTTTGTAAGTTGATAAACTGACTTTACTATCATGTATTAGTTGTAACATTTATAGATTTTTTTCACTTTAATATGCAACTGACATAAATAATTTCTTTATAACCTGTCTCAATTTTAAAAGATATTTTGTTATTTTAGTAAAGAATCACAGTAAAAATATGATTGCGCACAAGCTTCATCATATTATTCTTTAATATTTGCATTCTGATAAAAAATATTTGATATGAATGACATATCTAAGTACTTTTTGTAACACCTGGAGTCTTTAGTAATTTATAAAAAGATTTGTAAAAATACAATTAAACATTTCATGAATAATAGTTGCCTGTCAAATAACTTTCAGTTTTTAAATATTTTTAGAACACTATAAAGCTACTTTATTTTCCAGGTAGTGGCACCTAAAACAACAAAAAACGTGGAAAAGTTATATTGACAAGTGAAGTTGCAGCGTAAGAAAATAAAGGTTTTTAGTAAAAAATGTAGAAGGTTACATTTCAAAGCATAATTGACGAGTTGAAGAAACAAAATTTAGTTCCTCATGAAGGCGCGCTATTCTGTTAGAAGAATGCGCCGGCTCTCCAGAATTTCTAACACGGCAAATTTTGAAATATAGAGGTGAATCTTGTCCTCGAACATATTATGGTGAAGACATACGAAAGTTCGCACTTATCTTAAACTTTTTATCGCCCAAAGCTAGTGTATAGTATATAAGCTTATAGTAGCTATAGGGAATGTGGTGGCATGCCCCAAAGGGAGATCTCCGACCGAGCGAGGTGCTATGCTCGGTCAGGCCGAAGCCCACTTGTATGAATTTCAGATGTCGTATACATAGTGCCGATCATAAAAAACTTCGATAGCGCGATTCAGGATTGTGGCGCTAATTGATCCGCCACACCCTGTATAAACTTATAACGATTTAGAACCTAATCCTCGGACACATACAAAATGGTACCAACGTGTAGATGCAGAACCGGGAATCACTGCTGAAGCTTTTAAAACTTTAAAAATAATTCTAAACCAATTATTATTTGCACCCTCGTTATTGACGAGATGGCTATAAGAAAAGGCCTTTATCGGGACAATTGTACAAAATGTATTATGGTAGAGTGAATACAGGAATAACGGAAGAATGGGATTCGACAGAAGAAGCTAGCGAATGCTTCGTTATGCTGCTCACTGAAAAGTGCCAATAATTAACCTAATTTGATTAAAGAACTTTTAACTTTGAATAAATTATTTTAATCAGTATAAAATTGTTTTATTGTAATATTAATTTATCTTAAGACTTATGTATTATTTCGATTATTCTCAGTAGCTTATTAAATTCTCTTTTTTTCGCTTATAATTCATATACACATACACACACATGTATGCATGCACACGCACGCTTACGCACATTAAAGAAAGCAACTATAGATTGGTTATCTATAGATACTTTCTTTAGTTCGTGGTTGTTTTCCTACTAAGGTGCTTAAACTAGTTACAGTAGTTACAGACCGGCTGCCCTATTATGAACTTTAACTGACAAAATCCAAATCTAATGTCAAAATTTTGACATTTTTACTTTTTTAATGGGTTTTAAAAAGTTCAAACGTCAAATTGAAGTTCATTCCCACTTGTAACTTGAAGTTCATAATATGGCAGCTGTATTCTATTACCTATCTATACAGGCTGTTTTATCTGTCAGATTTTTTTTCATGTAGGAAAGTTGATACCATAGTAAAAGTCGCTTATATTCAAGAGTATAATCACTCTTGAACGTTTGATCCCCGACTGAAAAAAACACCTGTATAAAATTATAAATGTTCGTGGTTGTGGTGGATTTTTCATTCCATTGCTTGAGTGATCCTCATACTTTATGAATATTGAAACCTATCCCCTACATATCTACGCCATAACCATAATATTTTGAATTCTTTGCCACAACCGTCGCACTTCGCGTCGGGCGCTTTTGAACCATTCACTTGCTATTACCACCAGTAAACGATCGGGATATTTGCCTATTTTGAATTGTTACCTGGTGGGGTATCAGCACAAGAAAGGTGTCCAAAAATAATTATTTTCTGTTATCATTGTATCGATATGAATAATATCGACTAAGTAGGAACAGCACTATTTGCTGTGGGCGGTGCGACGCCATGTTCGACAAACATTTGGCTCCAGGCAAGTAGCAGTATTACTTTAACATTACTTTTGAATTTCATATAAGCAAACATGATCTATATTTATATAGACAAAAATATATTTTTAATTTGCGCGAAATCTAAAAGTAATGTTAAAGTAATACTGCTAAAAGACCTCATAATACCCCTCCAGGTCACCTTAATTCATATCCTCTACCTTTCTTTTATCAATGGGTTGACGCGATTAAAAATTATAAGCAAATAAAATATGTTGCCCATCTCTTTCTCGCAAAACAATTTGTGACGTCACAATCTGCTACCGCTACGTCGCGTCGCGTCGTGACGTCACCGGCTGATATATCGCTCTTTCTTATTGTGAATTTAAATTGTTTTTATCTTTGTTATTTTTTTAAGATTTACGAAAATAGGTTTCGGATTATTTATTATCATGTTGTCTAACATTGAATAGACGTGAAATATTTTTTTGTCAACATACCTATTGGTGAAATAATACAAGATGATTTTCTTGCTTTTTTGTGACTTTCTTTTGTGAAAAATCAAAGTTTTATTGATGGCCGAAAACGAAAAAGCTACTCCTTCCATACAAAATCAGGTATTGCCCTTTAAAGTTACCGGTGTCTATTTTACGTGAGCTTAACGATTGAACATAAAGAACGAGCGAGCCTTACAGTAGCATATAATATGATGTGTAAAATTTTATGAAAACATAAATAAAACACGATGGTTAGTACAATTTTCTAATATGATCAAAAATACGGAAACTTTTCTATTAAGCAGTGAAATCAACGTCAAAATTTTAAAAAGATAAATACTGAAATAATATTTTATTCTAATCTGACGGCCAACCTTACCACCGCGCGCTCTTTCGTCAATTTAAATAGCGCGCGCTTCCGCGACTTCGTATTACACACTTCCGTCCCATTTCACGAAATCACTCCAACAAATTGCAAGAAAGCGAGAGGAAAGAAGTTACACAACAAAAATGTATCACCAATATTATAGTTATTATTTAGCAGTAGAAGGCAATAATTACTAAGTCGTATATAAGAAATAACAACTGTTCGTGATTGATTGTCTCCAGCACTAACAGCGGCGGGACTGGGGACATATAGGTCAAAGCAGTTATTAGCTCTCATACAATGGAGCTGAAGTCTGAATACGTAAACAGTATAAAATAGAATCATGACACAGAGTTAAAACTATGATGAGAAAAGTTGTGGCTTTTTGTATACTGTTGGTTTCATCTTTTAAAAGCTATAATATTTTTATAGAGTAATATTTAATATAGAATATTTTTACCAAGCGAGTGGATATTTTGTCATCATTATCATCGTCACCGAGTACCGACCACCAACGTTCCCTCTGCTGGGGCTCGGGTTGCTTCTCAATGTGAGAAGGTCGCTTGTACCTAGTCCACCAAGCTAGCCTACTGCGGGCTTATAAATATACAAACGACTGGATATTTATTTACTTAAATTGCAATAGGTAAAGGTCCTAATAATTATTATTTTCTTTGTCAAAATTCAATCTACCAAAAATGTGCACGCGGTAAAAGAAGTACGGTCTATCTTTTATCCTCAAAAAATATTATTATTAAACAAAAAATTAAACTGACTTCCAAAGTAAAATTACACAAAAAAGTATGAAATAAATGTTATTTTTGAAATAACTCCCCTTTTGAATTTAAGTACCTATTTGTCTACGCAATCTTCATCATTTTGAAGTCGGTACCAGCCCAAACAATATCTTGATAAATCATTATTTTATTGAACTCACGTTTAAGTTGACTGCACCAACCTTGGTGCAAAGTCTTACTTTTGGTAGCATATGCGTGGGTTACTTCAGAAAAAGTCAAAATAACTATATGTGTCCATATAAATTTCGAGGACTTCCCTCGATTGCTCATAGATGCCATCATCAGGTCACCACTTTGGTGACAATGGGACCAACTTCGAATTATACCCTTTATATATAAAAAATTGTTTTGAAAATCGGTCTATAAACCGCAAAGTAATGTTCAAAGATATCCGTGTCGGTGTAAAATACTATGAGAAGTACCTATTATATCATCATTATGTGATGATGTATGGTGTTATGATGGTGGTGATGATGATGATTACTTTAATTGACATAGTGTTATTTGCTTATGCTTGCAGTTCTTTAAACGACGCCGAAATCCCCAAACCAATCTATAAGGAGTCAGGAGTTCTGTTCAGTATTTTTGGATCCAGGGTATAGGTTGGCACAAAATCTTACTTTTTGGTAGCATATGATTGGGTTACTTCAGAAAAAGTCAAAATCACTATATGTGTCCATATACATTTTGAGGAGTTCTCTCGACTCCCCATGGATCCCATCATCAGGTCACCACTTTTATGAAAACGGAACCAACTTCGAATTATACCTTTTACATAAAAAAAAAGAATTTTGAAAATCGGTAAACAGACGGCGGAGTTATCGTTGAACATACAAAAAATATCTACATACAGCCGAACGTATAACCTCCTCCTTTATGTCATTTCTACATACAGCCTAACGTATAACAAATAATGTTGCATCTATTTATAAATCAATAATCATTTTTTGTTTCGTTACAAAAGATGCTCTTATTCAAAAGTAAATATTTCAGGCGCGTTGAGAGTAAAATTTCAAGGTCGCGTCACGATTTTGGATTTTAAATGACGAATGAAGTTCTGCCACGTTTATTCTACACACGTCATGTTTTTTAAAAGTTCCCCGTCGGTCGTCTAAGCTTAATTAGTGAATGTTAATACCGGTAATGACTGGTTTACACCATATCGCCGGAGGTAGGGCCTGATTGCTATGATAAATGAACCTTATTAAAGCTTCTAGCATTTCCCACGCGATATTTGATGAAAACACAAAATCCTCATTATTATAATCCCCTTTGATTAAAAGAGAAAAGTCTGCTAGGAAATTATTACGTTCCCTTAGGTATTCATTTGTTTTTTTATTAAATAATTATTGAAATATTTTTCTCGTAACGTTTTTCATAAATTAATTATCTTAGAAGCCATTTAAAATAGTGGATGTAATATTTTATATTTTTTTGGAAGATTGATTCTAAGGTTCTATGAAAATGTAGCTAGTAGGTACACGAAGAGGACGCGATGTATTTTGCAACGTGTGTTGAAGAGTGTTTTGTAGAATTTGCTTTCGATACACAACAATAATAAACTGCATTCAAAAGTAAGATAAGCACTTCAAATAAAAATTTCAAAACACGGACGATCTGATCTAGTAAAGTAAATTGAAAAAGCTTTTAGGCAGTGCAGATAGCTTATTTTATATCTGTTTCAGCCAATGAAATGATTTCGCGGTCGCCGGCGAATAAATATAAACCCGTAGAAAAAATACACGTAGGGAAAATAGAATTGGAATATTAAAATACAGCAAAATGTTTTCACATTTTATTGCTGATAGGATTTCATGTGCACATATTGAGCTGGCAGGTTTAACATTATTAATGCGGCGATTCTTTTATATCTTTTCACGAGACGACTTTCTGATAATATTGTGTTGTTGGGTAGTTTTTTTTAGTGTCTACGGTAAAAATAGAATGACGAATAATGTTAAGGGTCAGTTCACACCGTGACGAGACGTGTCGCGGCGCGGTGGGAATTAACCGTAGTATATTATGAGCCGATGTTTTAAAATCATTCAAGTTTTCAATTGTAGCACAGAATACGTAATAGTACAAGTAAAGGAAAACGCTTTTTGTGTTTTAAACCTACAAAGGTTTAAAACACAAAAAGCGTTTTCCTTTTTCTTTGTCACACGCTTGCTAAAAACAATTTACAACTTCGGTTTCGGCTTTAATCTAGATTTTGATTTCCTTATGTTGTGAAATTATGTGCTTTGTTATTTCTCATGCAGGAAGCTCCGGTTACAGCTACAAAAACTTGATGTATCTATGATTGATCGTCGCTGTGACGTATTAATCATTTGTAATGAGGATATAAGGCAAGTTTGCGGTTAATAAATGATGAGACATCTTCAGGGATCCTTTGAGGAGGCTTGTGTGTAACAACTTACATCACAACCCATAGCGAATTAATCTCTGTTGACTCTTGAATATTAATTTGTATTAACTTCAGAAATTTAAGAGCTATCATGTAATAGTATGGCAAAATTTTAGTAAAATGTATCTGGCATTTTATTATTCTAATAAACATAGTGTTTTAGGCATTTAGAAACTAAAAACTTAATTACTGCGTCATTGAAATTAAACTTAATTAAACACTTAATTCGAACATTAATTAAAATTAAACAACCATTAAAGGAACTTGTAAAGCCTTTCATAAAACAATCTTGATGGTCCTCGTTAAAATTTTATTGATTTAACTTTATTACAGAGGCGGCCCAATGCGACTTAAATCGTAAGTTGCTATTGTATTTTTATATGGACACATATAGTGATTTCGACTTTTTCTGAAGTAGTCCAAGCATAAAACCTACCTAGGCCTTTTCATCCGTTATTAGATGATTTATACAGTATTCTCCGAGTGATGTAACCACTCTTAAAATACTGTAGTGCCTGGGACAGTTGGTTTTTTTAAATGTCGCATGGTTGCCCAAGCACATACGGCATTCTCACAATATAGTCAGCCTAGTCCAGAGGAATGACAGTTCAATACGTCTGGGGCCAATCATGTGCGAGTTTCCTCACGATGTTTTTCCTTCACCGTTAGAGCGTCCGTATAATGTACTTGAGATCTGAAAAATTCTCATTGGTACACGCCACAACCTGGGAATCGAAACCTGCACTCTCTCGAGTGGGAATAAAACGGTCTACCCACTAGGCCACAGAGCTCTAGTCCAAGCACACAAACAAAAAAATAAGAGTTTGCACCAAGGTATACCCTGGATCCAAAAGCACTGAACAGAACTCCTCAGTCCTTAAAGATACGCGTTTTGAAATTTCGGCAAACTGCAAGCATAAGCCACTATGTAACTTACAGAAATCATCATCATCATCTTATTGGAACGAAGTTCCTTATAGCGCGTTGCGAATGGGGGCTAGACGGAAAAAATAGGCACGACACTTTTTGCCACTCGAAATCACAATGTAATAACGACTATTAAGAATGATACAAAAATGACCTTATCACCTTGACAATAATGTAGAATTTAACAATTACACATCGTGACTGTTATCGGCATTCCTTCGACGTGCTTTCGGCCATCTTTGCCTACTTAGTTCAACTATTTGTTTTGTATAATATAATATATTATATCTATACAGATAAACAAAATTGAAGCGTCTGTTTGTAATTTCAAATTAACAGCTTTTATTTTCACTTAATGCATTTAAAAGTATGATCGGTACTTACAATAAAATATAAATTGTTAACATTTTTCTGTCCGTCTGTCAGTCTGTGTGTTTGTTCCGGCTAATCTCTGAAACGGCTAGACCGATTTTCACGGGACTTTCACTGGCATATATAGCTGATTTTATAAGGTCTAGCATATATATATATTCCAAAATAGGCTTCAATTCTTCATTATCAACTATATTATAATATATATATATATTATAACTTCGTTCCATCCGGGGTGTACCTTGACACTATGGTATTTACTAGATATAGTTAATATTGTATTGTTCATTCTTATCTTTTTGATCAACGCAATAAGTAATATGACTATGTATATTTTGGTGATACTAAAACTTTAGGAAGACCGTGGCAAGCAGTGAAAGAGAATGTTCCAAATTCACATGTCAAAGCGTACAGTACCTTTTTAAAGAGTTCTTCATACGTGTTTATCATATATTAAAAATTCGAGTCACATACAGGAAGTGGCGTGCACAGGATTATGACACTGGGTATGCGGCGAACCGGTGGCGGTCACAAAAACTTTTACGTTTATAGATTTTTAGCATAGCTACAGCCAAGCGACGGATCTCTAAGTCGAAACCATGCCAACAGAGCAAGTCTTAGATGTACTACTATTAATGTACATCTTCTACGGCAACGCAGACAAAACAGCGATCGATCGTCGCGGCGGAAGAAATTCTAATAAGTAAAATAATAAGCATATTTTAAAATATTATAACTACTCACCAGTCAGTCAGCTTAAATTTTCATATATTCAAGGTTCTGGTTACTTGAGATTACTAGATCCCGATGTAAATTATTAAATAATATGCAAGGAAAACAATATAATTTAATCGTGTGTACACAACCACACAGCCAGTTATACGTTTGATAACTTTTATTATGAAATTTTCGAGTTACATTATTTTTTTGCTGGTTTAATTGTTGTAACTACAGGTACACACCTACCTTTAGATAGAATTTGAATCTTTTCACTGAATGACAATTGTGAGAACTTGTTATTTTTAATTTTTAATAAACACACATTTTCAACACAAACCTCACAGTCAAATAACATTAAAAAAAAATCAACAAACGCACTAGTAAAAGCAAATCACTACAATTATTATAGAAACTCAGTAATAAACTGTTAAATGTACACACTTTCAAATGTTAAAATGAAAAATCTTTTAAGAAAACTATAAATAAACTGGAGCGATTAAATTGTAAACAATGCTTATCACATGAAATATGCAATATGGCCCCCGTGAAACACAAAACGTGTCTTCTATTTAAACAAATAAAACCTTACTAAACAAAAATGCATAATGTGCATACGTGATTTATTAGATTTCTGTCTATTATTTTTACTCGGATTATAGGCAACGAATAATTTCCGACAAGCCAGTTCGGCGGTTTTCGGAAGCGATCGGATAGCCGAGAGCCATCGCCTGCCACGGTAGTTACGCTATATAATCATGTCGATATTCATGGGTGTGTGTGTTTACGAAGTATGAAAATTACACATACATGCGATGATATGTCCTGCAGAACGCAACGGCATGAGATGAGTTGCTATTTATAAAATATTAGGCGTTTTTAAGTTATTATATTTTTTAAATTAATTTATTTACTATTAATGAAAGTCATCTAAAACGTACGAACGTTTTATTAAAATATCTGTGAATGACAAGTAAGGCACTGCATTTCTGCCTATATGGAGCGCATGCCCCTGCATACAGGCTGTTTACGTCGAGGAAAATTATAAGTTCGCCCCAAAACATATTCCTCAAGTTAGTAGGGACGTGACTCGCCTCGGGACTCACCGGAGGTTGGTCGACGCGAAATGACTCGCTTGAATTTTAAAACCGCAATCAACACCATTGTGTTCAGGAAAATTTTTTTCAGGAAAACTTAAAATATTGTACTGCAAATTAAATGCTATGGCTTATTTTCTTAAGTAGGCGATACTTAAGAAAATTGCGTTCTTAGGTAGCTCTAGTACGACTCAAGTAATTGCAATATAAAAAAAATATAAACAATTTGTTGGTTTATGCATTAGGTAAACGCATATATCTGACTGTTTTTTTAATTACTGTTTGATGGAAAGTAGAAAGTACAAATAAATATCCAGTACCAATTGTTTAAAAATTAATTGCTACTGGAAATACTTATTTTTGCCAACCGCGTACATTGATGTTATGGTTCTCAACAAAACATCCAGTGTGTATTTGTGGTGTAAGTAGGAACTACCGATTACTCAATTAAGGCTGTTCTAGGCCACTCATTGTTCCAAAGCAATCCTGCCGGGGTGTTAGGCGTTGGCAAACCTTTGAAATTACAAGTATAATTTTCTGTGTTGTTACAAATGCAATGGATATTATTTTTATTTCGCAATAAATATAAAAAGTAATTTTAGAATTTCGAGACCTAATTTAAGGTTTACCTAATTGGGTACATTCGGTTCTGTCTGTTTGTGCCCAAATTGACGTACGTTTTACGATGCTGTCCACTATGGAGTTTTTCCGACCTTCTCTCACTTTTAGATCTAACATAGAAAGACACACTAGTCAAACTTCTAGTCTAGGTAGTAGTTCTGAACTGCAACATCTCCGACAACTCATGGGTTCAAGCTACTCTCTCCATTCGATCGAGGGTTGGGTATCAGGAAGGTGTCCAGTGTGTCTCTTCTTGCTTTTTTGTCATCAGCTCATATCATCAGCTCATCTATCCATTTTTCATCAAAATCATTTCCAATTCATTAGGCTGCGTGGGTATAGACTCATTACCGGAAGCCGTTAATACTTGGCATGGAGTCTTCCCAGACTAAATTCCAGTTCAATCCAACATTCAAAAGAATTGGGATGAACCCCTTCTCAATGTGGCACAATCAGATCTGCTGAATGGCTCCTCTCCTGCTGAGCGCGCCGGCTCTTAGCGTCCGCTGAGCCGGAATCGGGATACTGGCTGCAGGCACGCTCGTCACCTAATGTCGGAACTCCAAGCCGCCAAGGACACCATGGACTATCCTGCCGCCGCAGTGCCGGCTGGCAGTCCCGCCATGCCTCCATAAATGACGTCATTCGCAAGGCTCTTGCCACTGTCAACGGCGGCCACACTCGAGCCGAATGGTATAGCATGTGATGACGGCAAGAGACCTGATGAAATGACCCTCATTCCGTAGGGGTGGCGAGGGCGGCAGCTGCACACGCCGAGACCCACAAAAGGCGAAAAGGCGGAAATATGAATCCATTGGTGATTGTTACATTTTTCTATCTTTTGGCGTCGAAACTATGGTTCCATGGGGCCCGAGTGCCAAGCTCCTTTTTAAAGATTTGGCTAAAAGACTGGTCGACAAAACTGTCTAGCGCTTACCTCGGCCAAAAAAAAAAAAAAAAAACAATGCTGCCAGCCTATTAGGTACTCTACCCGCAGCCTCCGACCTAGAATCAGTTTTATATCTATACCCCTTTTTTAATTTTTTTTTATTTAGACAATAACTAATATAAAGTTTAGATAATAATTTAGTTATGTTAACTAGTTTTTAATTGTTTTGAATGAATAAATGAATGAATGGAATACTCTTTATTGTGCACACATATTTACTTATATATACATATTACGAGTATATTATACATTGTATAGATTTTTCATACTGTTATTCAATTCTAATTTAGTCTAATTAGTACGTACCAGTGGCGTGGGGTTCCTATAACTCCATTCCTATCGGCTTCACTTACCACTTACCTTTTTAAAACACTCATCGAAATCCCTGCATATTAAACAGGATCCCTTTGAAGGAGAACCAGCCTTCGCCACTGGTACGTACGGAGCATGTTATTTTATTGTATCCGAACAAAAGCAATTAAGCTATTGATCATGATCGTCGGCCGTAATTAATGTTGATATCGTGCCCTCCGCCCTCCAACCCAGCCCTAAGCCCTCAGGGCTTTTAGATTACATTATCTTGCGATCTCAACACTATTCTAATCGCGTTAAAAGCATTTTGCTATTTACCTACTACATTTATCAACTTCAATGCACCTTTTTAGGATTCGTAATACTTAAGGAACCTTTATAGTTTCACCCTGTCCGTCCGTCTGTCTGTCTGTCTGTCCGCGCTTCTAGGTTCAGTAATTATGAATATAAATGGATTAAATTTGGTATAGTTAAAGACTGTGTATAGATTTCGGTTTTGGCATAGTAAAACAATAATAATTTTATATTTAAGGGGTGGCTTACTTGTGAAGTGGGGATGATAAATATTTTTTCATTCTACTCCACCTTATGGTATCGTTGGATAGGTCTTTTTAAATAAAGGTAAGGTTTCATACATAACTTTTTTACAAAGTTAACCATTTTAGAGTAATTGGCCTCCAAAGTGGTTTGTAAGTTGCCCCCCTGGCATTTCTAAACTATGAGACTTTTGCAGAGAGAAACATGCAATTTTCCATGCTGATAGATCATGCTAAATAATCTTTGGTAAATTGTTTTGAATGAAAACGGATTAGTAACTTTTTAAAAAAATTGAAAAAACCTATTACGCGTTTATAATTACGGAACCCTCCTTAGACATGCTCAAGGTTAGCTTATTATTACAAAAATAACCTTTAATGTATAAAATAATTAAATTAATAAAGAAGATCAATTTGAAAGCGTTCTTTAAATAAAAACAACAGCGTAAAATATATAATAATGATAGTACTATGTCTTGTACGTTGAAAGCAAGCGAGTGGAGCCAGCGAACAAAAATTTCTCTAATTTCGCAGGATAAAATTGGATAAATCATAATATTACATAATAGCAAAAAATGTTTAGGCCACATTTGCCGCCCCTAATATTTGCTACCCTAGGCTTCAGCCTACTCAGCCTTCTGTTAAATCCGCCTGGATATTTACTACTATTTACAATTTTAGATATGAACAAATTAGTGACATGCTGCTGGATTTTCAGATTTGACCGTCCCTTAAAATAGGTCCAAAACCGTGAAAACGTAATTTTTGCTTCACGTATTAGAACGTTTTCACATTAAGCGATACAATGTCGCTTATCCACGCGATAATGTGAGAGACAGCTATATTATTTTTATATTGTAACTTCCTTCTTATTTATTTATTTGAGTCTATGAAAAAAATAAAAAAAAATAGAATGTTGTGACAGATTGACAAACGTCAACGTGTATTAAAATAAAATTAAATCAAACGCAGGGTAGGTAATATGAACTAACTGAGGTAGCGATACTATAATAATTAATGTAATAATTAAAAGAATATCCAGTTCGATTAAAATTACGAAAAATAAAATTGCACTTAAGTTTTTACAATGAAATCATAAGACAATAATCATCAATAAAACTCATAGGGGTTGACAATAATGAATCGACCATAAATCGATATAGTTTTGACAATTCAAACACTCGTTTTTGTTTGACGGCGATTCGAAAATCGTTTGGGTTTCAACTAATAACTTTCTCGATAAGACAACAATATCGATTAAACTTCATAAGGGTTATAAGTTACAACACTAAAAATTTCAAACACAGTGTGTCCAATCAGTCTTTAGCATATAAATCATTGATATATAGATAATAAGGAAGGATATAAATAGACTACGTGTGTATATCTGTGAACCAAATCCATGGTATTGTGTGTTGCTGTTATTTATTTTAATATGAAAGGTAAGTACAATGAGACAAGATATTTTCAGCGGACAATCTCCGCCTACCGATAAATTTTCTTGATAAACGGTTTAGGGTCGGTCTTCTAAGGGCGCCCTGCCAACTATAATAATATTATATCCGCTCCGGCAAAAACTTTATAGATTTTACTTACAAAAACATATTATTATTACTTATGATATGTATATTGCTACTTATATAACATAATATATTACGTAGTACCTTTTTGTATCTATAATAACGATATCAGGTCTCTTCGGATCTTAGGATCTGATTCAAGTGAAAATATGAATTATTTTCTGTTTTTTTACTATAAATATAAAATGTAAACAATATGAATCACAGTAACAACTGTTTTATGTTGTAAGGTGGGTAGACCATGGAATGCCACTCTAACGAGTTAACGCTATTTATTCGTATATTTACTGGATAAATGACCGAAAAAATTTATTAAGTAATACTTTGTTTCATTGTGTACCATATTAATTACTTTTTTTAACCAGCTATAAGCACTATTTATTAAACTTAAGTTTTATTAAGCTCTTCCAAATAGCCTTGCAAGGAACAAGGCCACTTTTTTTAATCAGACGTTCAATTAAAGAATAGAGTTGTAACAATTAATATATCCGCTTTTAGTAAAACTACATAAAATGCTCTTTTATTTAATCAAACATTTAACGCTAAAAATATTTTTATCATCTATAATAAACTCAACGAACATTACTTGAATACCATCTACGAGTATTATTTTGATATCAAATAACTTGCTAATGCGTTTTATAATGAAATTAAAAACCTTTTTGTTACCTAAAATGGCTGCACTAAGGGGTCCATTCGTTTAAGGTCAAAATGTTCCTAAGCTAACCCTAACCTAACCTAACTCTTAAAAAACAAAGAAATATATATATATATAAGTTTTTTTATAAAGTATAAAACGGTACGTATTATAACTAAAAACTAAGTGCTTACATCTTCATGATTAATAGATTTTCCTTGTAAGATCCATGTACCTAGCAAGGCCAACCGTGAAACTTTTGATTGGCCTTATAAGGAATTACCGACTTTCCTAGGAACACTAGCAATATTTTAACTTCAATCGAGCCAAATGTTTTTTCTTTAGTAACATAAAAAAATCAGAGTAAAAAATATGAGAGGCCATGTAACTAAAAACTAACGTTTTGATTTGCGCGCGAATAACAATTATTGTAATATCGACTACCGAAGTCTACGAAATGTGGGATCGCACTGCCAAAATAGCGGCGCGAGCGTCTTGCCGCCGCATCTGTGGCCTTGAGCTTGATGGATATTAGTATGTGATAGATGGAATATGTCCTTACAATTGTCAATAACTACGACTTTTTAATAGTTTGCCTTCAAAGGAGCGTGGCCTTCCATGGTCCACCCACCTTAGGTATATGAATCAGTGTAGGTTTTAACTCTAGATGAATAAAAATAATAACACCTATTATTAAATATAATAACACCTATAAAAAAAAGTCTGCCTATTTGGTACAGTTTTAGGCACATTTATTATTTACACACACATTTATTTATACATTGTTATTGTGAAATATTGATTATTCCTTTTTCGAAAGGCGAATGGGATTTTTGGTTATTAATTTACTTCACTGATTCGCTGTTATTGTGACACAATATATATTTATGAGGGAGGAAATCTGAAATATCTAAATCGCGGGTGCCGCGGTAAGGCTTGATGGAACAACAAAACGCAATGTTATTTCCTTCATTATTTTTGTAAATTATTTAGTTGTTAGAGCAGATAAGGCCAAAGGTAGTTTATAAATAAGTAAAAGTAGAATTACCCTCAACGTAATTTCAATTAGTCAGTTCACAGTCAATATGTATTTTTAAATCTAACAAAAATTCGAAATTTTGAATACATGACAGGCTTGTATAGAGAAAGAAAGTTATGTTTTGAGTAAATTTAAAGAAATTCCAGCAAACTTGATTCTTAAGCTTGATATTGGAAATTTAAGTGGTAATTACACAAAATTTTCTTCTGAAAGGCTGAATTAAGTAGATTCTTGAATAATGTAAGCAGACCGCCCCTCTTTAGAGCCCCTTTTTAGGTTAAATTTTATAATAGCGGCTCTGATAGACGGTAACACCAGCAGCTGACACCGTCTTTCACATTGTAAATGTTGGTAATTCACATTTTAGGCCAGCAACGCACTTGCAACTCCTCCGGTGTTGCGGGCGAAATGAATATCTTTCCACCAGGCGAACCGTCTGCTCCTTTGCCCCCTGTATGTATTGAAAAAAAAAAGTTGGTGTTTTTTCCGGCTATTATTAATATACTATCCAGACAATTTTAGGACTATTAGTAACCAATGTAAAAAAAAAGTATTTAACCTACTTTAAAAATGATGTATGGCAACATACTAGAAATACAAAAATATAGATTTTAGATACGACAGAATCTCAATAGCTTTAGTCCATATTAGACTACTTCAATAAAAGTTTGCCATAGTTTTACACATCCTTTGTACAGCATCGGCGGGCCCTCGCTAAAACCTAATCAATATTTGATCCACCTCTCTCGAAAGAACCGCAAGGCAATGACACTGTCGTATTTGCGGGGATATTTTACTTCGTGTTTCTATTTTGTTTTACCCAGAATAATAAATAAGTTAACCTATTTAGATTTTGAAGTGATAACTTCTTATGGGAGGGTAAACCGCTTCGTTACGTAACGCGTTATGGCGCCAAATAAGATATTATGAGTAATTTCTAATACTAATGTCAGATACGCGTAGCGCAGTTATGTAGGCACTTGAATTTTGACCAATTGCTATCGGGTTTGAATCTCGGTCATACGTAATATTTTTATAATTTTTATTTCTTTTTTTTTATAATTGTTATTTTTGACGTGATAACGTCTTATAAATCGATGGAGCCGGCTGCACGCACGAAAAAACATGACTCATGCGTTACCTGTTACCCGTTATCTTTACCAAGTACCGTTACCAAGCACCAGCGTTACCTCGCATTGCCTTTACCTCATTATTATTATTATTGTTGTTGTTGTTGTTGTTGCTGTTGTTGTTGACGTTGTCACGTTCAACTATCGTCAGTAAACCGACTTTACAGACAACCGGTATTTTTTTTAATATATGTATACTTCTTACTCGAATCGGAGCTGCAAGATTTGCTTCTTTTTCGTTTGTTAGCTAAATCGATTATAAACTCACTTCCGAAAATGCGTAAAAGGAGTCAGAAGCCGAAACTATCTTGGCACTATCGAAGTCGCTGACTAGTCCGCAACTATTCGGAGAAACACATACTTACCGGAGTTGATCCGACTATTCGGTACTTATCCACTATCCACCTCTCTAACTTACACCTTATTGGAATCATCGTTCAATTTACAAAAAATCCATGTCGTAAAAGTATTCGACCCGTTTAATCTACAAATCTCATCGAAAAAATATTTAACCCTTTTTTCCATTCACATTTTTGCTGATATGTTGTGGGGTTAATGTGAGGAAGGCTCATAACAATAGGGTTTGCGATAAGTAAAATGACTTTACGCCTGAACGAAAATGTATATAAAGATAAAACAATGTTTTTTTTTTGTGAAAACGCGCCATGTATCGATAATAATTCTTAAATGTGCTGACTTTAACAGACTGTATATATCTGTATATGTATGACAGGCGCCATTATTTTGTCACGATTATATTATAATCATGATGCGGTTGCGGCTGTTACTGCACATAACTGCATTATACTGCACTGCATATAACATATTAGCTAGTGATAGATTAGGTAGCTTCGGATAACATGCCCAATTTAAAAAAATCCTCGGGTGCAAGGTACGCCTTGACAAGATATCAATATTTAACATTATATTTTACAAAAAGTTTCAGTTGCAGTATCCAGTCGTTTTTATATTTCTAGGAGAACAATACCAAACCCGTATGTGTATCTATTTTGACATTTTGAGGTATGGTGAAAACAGGACGGCATGACTTTTTTTTTATGAAGATTTTTTCTATCATATGAACGTCATGGGCTATGACGTTTTGAAATCATTGGTACCTATAATAATATGGTCCATTCGCATGTTCTAAATATGGACTAGTGATCTACCAAATAGAAATATTAGACCAATTATTTAGAATCTTATTTACATTGAAAATACTGTTATATAATAAAGGTATATGCAATAAAAGGAATTAAAAGATTACATTCTAGGTAAGTGGCTAACCTAACCATGATTTGCCCAAGTACTTTCTGGGACGTTAGATCTTTGGACTATGGCGTACCAGTAAACATAACTATTAGCAAAGTGCTTTTTTTCTACAATGTATCAATGAAAAGTGCTGTTTAACCCTAATTTAATATTAGGAATCACGACTAGTTTTCCTTTATAAATATGAGATCTAGATCGCTCTAATATTATAAGATCCATATTAGAGTCCATATTTGAAACCATGACGTACACTTTTTTTAAACTGCAATAAATGACTTATTATGACGACGATGTTGAATTTCTTACAGATGTTGATATTTTCTAATAATTTATTTAATTGTTTTTAATTCCACATACATGTCGAACCGTTTGAATGTATACCAGGTATACGGCTGATAAAACATAAAAATTCGGAGTTTTAGTTGACTAAATGCTAATGGATGATTATATTTACAGCACTCACTCTACTATCTTATTAATCTTGAAAAAAATATAAAAAACCCGACTTCAAAAAAAGACGGATACCTAAGAATTACCTATACCAAGTGCCCATACCTAGTGCATTGCTTAGGTAGGTATCTGTCTTTTTTTGCAGTCGGGTTTTTATTAATATTTATATATTTTTTTATTTTAGATTTTTTAGTTTATCCAACACACACTTGGTCGATTGAAAGCAAAAATACGATTATTTGAATGCATTGATTGATTCGAATGATAGAATTATAAAATGGTTGTAATTATTCCTGATTAAATTTAAATACATGACATCCATGTATATTTTTTAAATCTCCTTTTAATTTTCTTTATTTTGATACCTACTTTTAAGATTTACGATTTTGATAACTCGATAAGTTTGATTAAAAAAAATATTTAAAGACTTACAATTTGGCGCCAAAATATGCCATTTTGAGTTTTTTCTTTGAACTAGCTGTCTAAGGCCACTTGGGTTTTTGAGACAAATCTAACGATACCTAAATTGTCGAAATCCATCCAGCCGTGGGAATAAAGGAATTTACAAACATACAAGATACGTGCGAAAAACATAACTAAGTCGGGTAATAAAGTTTTTGGAACGAAGTTCCTTATCGCGCGTTGCGAAAGGGGGCTAGACGTAAAAAATTTAGACTAAAAGTTGAAACGACACTTTTTGCTATAGCTGTAAGCCGTGCGGCGTGCGCGTGTTTCTCTGTCTGTCTCTCTCTCTCTCTCTCTCTCTCTCAATTATTACTAAAATTGAGCCTACTGATTAAGTTTATATTACTTTATAATTGTTAATAATAAAAAAAATATTATTATAACTTAAAAAAAAAATGTTATCACAATTCCTTCTCTAATTTAATCGAAAGGAACTTCGTTCCATCCGGGTGTCCCTTGACACCTCTCAAGTTTTTATATTTTTTCACAATTGAATAGTTGATAGTAATAATTAAGGTTATTATTTTCATGCCTTAAATAATGAATATTAATTAGATTTTACAACTTGAATGAATAATTTTCACGCTTTCTAAGTACGACTTTAGACAGTGTAAGTTATGAAGCGAAATAACTAAGTTCCGTTGATATAACTAATTCCTTGCAAAATTACCCTTATACATTGAATGCGAATTCAGGTTACGAATTTCACCAAGGTTTTGAACTTTGACTTGTGGAATAAATCTTTGGTTGGTATTTCGGAGCAATTTAAGTTTTCATACAAAAGATGAAACGCTTCGCGATACAAAGGACGTTTGGAGAAGCCCGCAACTGCCCGCAACCACCCAAACCACCCGCAACCGCCCGCAACCACCCGCAACCTCCCGCAACCGCCCGCAACCGCCCGCAACCACCCCCAACCACCCCCAACCACCAAAGGACGTTTGGAAAGCCCGCAACCGCCCGCAACCACCCGCAACCGCCCTCAACCACCCGCAACACTCGAAGGCTTTATGTTTTATACATTAATGTGTTAGTCAAATATTAGCTTTTGGTGTATAGCACAAAATTTTAATTAATTCTGCTTTGAGGTTTGTATCTGTATTTGTATGAATGTTAATAAGAAAAATGGCGATTAGATAATATGACCAACAATATCTAATCGCCATTTTTCTGACACACACTATCTTTTGAGAAAAAAGTTATAAACAGTAGCCCAAAAACAATATATTTATTTAAGTACAAAAATTTAATAAGAGCCTACATTACGGGACCCTATTACTAAGACTTCGATGTCCGTCTGTCTGTCTGTCTGTCGACTCTCTCGGCCAGAGAAAACCTGAAAATATTTATTGATATTTTATTTAACGCTTAACTTACAAACATTTGTATAATCTTAATTACACAACTTCTGAAAAAAAAAACCAAATATCTCCGAAACTACCCAATATTTGCCATACAAAGGAGAGTTGCTTGAACCCCTGTTCAATATGGTTTGTCTCCTCCCCCCGGATTTATACTTCAGGGGACGACTACGCTCTACCGGACAGCCTGTATCATGGTACGGAACCCTTCGTGCACGAGGCTCGCACTTGGCTGGTTTTTTTATCATTTAAGAGTTTATGTTTACATAGTTTGGATTTATCTAATGAAATGGAAAAATACGATTAAATGCCCGTTTAGTTATAATTTTCATCGAGCGAAGTTGTGAATAACGCGTTTTTACCCGTGAAATGCCTTCGAACAAAACATAGGTACCTACAAGGTATATTTTTCTAATTATAGTCAAATATATTACTATCGCTTAGTGTTAATCTAAAATTGATTTGCGTTTCATTTGTAATTAAGTTACTTATTTTGAGGAACTTAATGTGCTCACACCTTCAATATTTCTCCTAGGTGGTATTAGGAGAATTGTTAATTGTTTCTATTGTTTCTACCGTGTGGACCAAAAGTTATTTCATTGCAATCAACGTCACCAGCAGTATGTGCCTATCAAAAGCGTGACAGAGAGATAAAGAGAGAACAAAAATGCGCATATGAACAGCTTCAATACTACTATTTGAGTGTTTATTGATTGACTATTACGAAATCAAATACCAGTGCTGTGTCAGTGTTTTATCGCAAATTGACTGTCGTCGTTTTGCTGTTTGCATGTAACAAAACTTATCAGAAAGAGCGTAACTAACAGCATTAAAAATGTTTTTTGTCGGAAGTTAAACTAATAATTTTAAATTATGGACTGTTTATTAACAAACAGTTTTAGGTAGGTAACCTGATACTGTTAGTTACAAAAATATTATAAATAAGTCGGAAGTAGGAATACTCTTCATCCTACTACTATTATAAATGTGAAAGCTTGTAAGCATGGATGGATAGATGTATGGATGGGTGGATGAATGTTTTTTACATGTTTCTTTCACGCCAAAACTATTGAATGGATTTCGATGAAATTTGGTATGGTCTTAGTTTAGGCTCTGGATTAAAACTTTTTATTTCGAAAAAGTATAGTATTCCTGTGGGATACTATATTTACGCGGGGTAGATCGATCGCCGTATTTCAGCTACCCCAATTACTGTAACCGGCCTCGTATCGCTCAAACGTTATAACTCTCACCCTTCACTCTTGACTGCCTCGTGCCCATTATATTATACTAATATTTCTTTGAACCTATGTAGGTACTCCAAGATTGATCCCCTTGCTACGTAACTTACCTACTAGTAGTTTTATTGAATTAAACCTCAACCCCTTATTTTACTTGCTTAAATACCAATATTAAGTAGGTAGTTTTTTTTATGTAAAATGGTGCAAAGCTATATTGTACTAAGTCATAAAAATAGTTAAGTGTTTAAAATATTGCTAACAACAGAAACGGCTGCAGTCCAATTTTCTACTTTTTACAGCAACAATTTGAGCTGATCGCGACTTGGCTGTGGCTTGGCTTGGCGCGCTACGCAGGCTAATAGATAGTTATTATAGTCTACTTTGTAGTATCGTTACTGGCATACCTCTATAATCATCAAAATGGCGTCTAATTTCATATCTTATACTTTAAACGAGACATTCTTGTATACATATATATATATATATATATATATATATATATATATATATATATATATAATCGGTGTCTCGAAAATGGCTACAAGTATTACCATAAAATTTAGTATGCAGGGAGTTATGAGGGAGAAAAATTGATCTAGCTAGGTCTTATCCGTGGGGAACAGCACATTTGTAAGTTATTTGTCTTTTCTTTTATCACGCAACAATATATCAATAATTTCGACTTCATAAATGTCAGTCCGAGGGGCATAATGGCATGCTTATGTAATTTTTTGCGTTGTTCGAAAATTGTGAATGTTCTAATCCCGGTCAGACAAATATTAGGTCTTTACCTATGAAATTGCCGTTTTGTATGAAAAAATTTTAACGAATTTTTTTCATGTATTTTTATTTGTATTAATCGAAGTAATCACCCATGCAATCAATACATCTTTGCCAACGCAGTGGCAGTTTATTGATGCCCTTCTTAAAGAAATCAGCTGGACGGGAGGCAACAAATTCTTCAAAGGCATTTTGTACTGCCTCTCGGGTATTGATTTTTTTCCCGCCAAGAAGTTATCCAAATTCTGGAAAAAGTAGTAGTCTGTAGGCGCAAGGTCTGGTGAGTAGGGCGGATGTCGGAGAGCTTCCAACCCCAGTTCTTGCAACTTGGAGACCGTCTGCTGTGCAGTATGAGGTCGCGCGTTGTCGTGCAGGAGCAGCGGAGACGAGCGATTGACCAATGCTGGTTGGAGATGTGCCAGCTTCTCCATCATTGTGTTCAGTTCTTCACAGTACACATCTGCAGTAATGCTCACCCCGTTTGGTAAGAAGCTGTGATGAATCACACCGGCGCTAGACCACCAAACAGTGACCATCACTTTTCTAGGGGTAAGTTTTCGTTTTTGGGCATTGTTTAGGTGCTGAACCGGGATCCAACCAGCTTGCTGAGTGCTTGCGGTTATCAAACAGAATCCATTTTTATTGAAGGTAACAATGCGGTTCAAAATTCCTTCATCTGTGTGTCTGTTGAGCAGTGCAAGGCACGTCTCGACGCGTACTTCGCGCTGGCGATCATTGAGTTCGTGGGGCACCCATTTGTCAAGCTTTTTTACCTTGCCAATTTGACGCAAATGGACCAATATTGTTTTGACGCTAACGTCGAAAGCTGCTGGTAATTCAGCCGTAGATTGTGTATAATCTTCCACAATCGCCTTTAATTCGTCATTGTCGACCAAAGTCTTCGGACGACCGCGAGGTTCATTTTTCAGGTCGAAATTTCCAGAACGGAAGCGAACAAACCAATAACAGGTGGTGCGTTGGTTTGTAGTGTTAGCTCCATAAACGTCGTTGATGTTGCGTGCCGCTTGTGCCGCGTTGCTGCCACGATGGTACTCATATTCCATAATTACTCGAATTTTTAACGTATCCATGACTACGAAAAAAATTGAAATGCGATGAAAATGTAACACTAATCAATAAACAAATGACTACTTTTGGAAAAAGAATTCCATGCTTTTAAAATTAAATTAAATGGCCAGTACTGCAGAACGGCAATTTTATAGGTAAAGACCTATTATATAATTATGTTTATGAGTAATTGACTATTGTAATAAGTAAAGTATTTTTGTAAGTAATAAATAGAATAGGTACTAAAACGTCTCGCAAACTACCTCTTTATACTTCTCATATTTTTTATGAGATCTTTTTGTAAGTAAAAATGTATAAGGTACAATTTAAGGAAAAAGCAAGATAAAATTTGTATTGTTATAATAGGAATGTTATAAAATTGCCACGTTCTTAAAATATGAAATAAAAGACTGCCTCATTTAATATGTATTAAAAGCTTGACAAATGGAAAACACGTTTCCTCCAATTTTTCTCAATAAAATAATGAACAAGGGCCTAATAAATTGGAGCACGAGAAAATTTATTAACAATTTTGTGTAATGGTATATCACAATATTATTATCATCATAGTTAGTACACGATCTTTAGTAAATGTTTACTTTTTGCATCTACAGTTCGTAGGTATTTAAGTTTCATTACCTAATTGCAGAATTGAAGAATTTTATAGAATTTGGTAGATCTAAGAAATCCTTAAAAATTGGAAAAACTAGTCTTAAAAAGCATATTATAGAGATGTGGTGTGGTCTACATTTGCAAAAAACATATAACTTTTAAAACTTTTGTGGCCTTCAAGAAAGCAAGCACTTTTACATTGTAAGTAAATTTATTGTAATTCGTAACATGTTGATGTTACGAATGGCACATTTAATCCAAAAGATCTGTCTTTACATGATATATGGAACGTAACTGATAATGCGACGTTCACATTATCTTTTTCAGAAAGTGGAGCGAGAGCTCGGAGCACGTATAAAAGAGAATTCCGTAGAATACGAAGATAACACAACTCTCGCTGCGAAAGTGACTTCGCGACGTGACTGGCATACTCAATGGCGGGCTAATTCTGTGAGTTGTGACGCGAAATGTTAGACAAGTAGCTGGCTACAGCGATACCACCACACTCCACAGTCTTACTACTGTGTAACGATACTATCCCTGATACAGGATTTTATACAAGTGTACAAATTGTTATTCCTTTTTTCCCATACATAACTTTATATGATAGTAAACAGTTGTTATTCGATATTACGTGATTTCATTTTACAAATAATTTTAAAGTAAATAAAACTTAATAAGACTATATTTTGTTACTCGTGGAGTTTTAAATTATTTGAATATTCCGCTTTACCTCTCTAGGGGAAGAGTTTCAAACTTTAGGGCTTAACTTCGTTACAAAGTATAATAAATAGCCTCATTTATTCCTTAATAAATACATACAAATTACGACGATTTATTAATAATTACATTATTATTATATTATTAAATATTATCTATATCATATTATTTTATCTATCATATTATTTCATGCATGATTTACTGTATTTATAAATTATATTTTCAAATTGAACTTAATAATCTGATAATATTATTTTAATTTTATGTACACAACAGTTCTTTTTTAACAGTATTAAGTAGGTATTTATAATTATTGTTTATTTAATTATGTTTCTACATATATTATTTTATTTTTATTATTTGAATTGCATGCAACATTTTCTTTATTGTAATTATTTTCACAAATCAAATACATCAAATTTAATTTTACTTTTATGTGATATTATAATTTATACTTTTTAATGTTATTGAGTACTTATAGATTTTATTTAGTACTTACTACTAGGATATTACATACTAATTAATGAAATAAAATAACATAATTATTATCTAAACTATATAATATAAGTTAGTGTCTAAATTAAAAATAGAAAAGGGCTATAGGTAAAAAACTGAATATAGATTGCGGGTAGAGTACCTAAGAGGCTGGCAGCATTGCCTCGCTGTATGGCTAAACTGATACGTTGGCCGAGGTAAGTGCGTATTGAGTACTAATAATTATTGATAATTTAATAGTTTTAATTATTATATTTAAGTATCTGTATTTATATTTAGGACCGCTCTACCTCTATAAAGGCCTTCTCCATATTTTGCCATAGAACTCTATCATTAGCTTTGGTCATCCAATCTTTACCAGCAATTTTTATTATTTCGTCTATCTTGCTCTCGGTCTTTCTCTGTTTCGTTGTTTTGTGGTCCTTTCCAGTTAGCTACTTTGTAAGTCCATTTCTGTTTGTGCATCCGCGCTACATGTCCGGCCCATTTCCATTTTAGTTTTTGACAATGTTCTAAAGCAACATTTGATATTTTTCTGATATCTGAGTTTCGCTTTCTGTCACTCTTTTTTATATTCAAAATACTACGCCCCATAGCTCTTTGAGAAACTTGTAATTTATTTTTTATTTTGTTGTATATCTAGGTTTGACCACCATATGAAAGACATGGAAGTAAGCAAGATTCTAGCACTTTTTTCTTAAGTTTTATAGGAAGGTTTGATTTTAGCACTTATTCGTAACTCCAAAACTTATTCCTTGTAATGTTGGTTCTTCTACTTATTTCATCTTGATGATTTCATTTAGTGAAAGCTATTTGTTTTCCTAGATAGATATATTCTTGTACATATTTGAGAGGGGCCTCGTTGACTTTAATCGGTAATAAGATAGAGTTAATCGTTATTTTTGTTTTAATAGTATTAAGCTCTAAACCTATTTCTTTACTCACTGTGTATAGTTTGTAAACCTTTTTTTCTAGTTGGACAGCTGTTTCTGAGAAGATAATGATGTCGTCTGCAAACCTAAGATTGCTCAGAAAATCACCTCTTATGTTTATGCCTCTTTTTTGCCAGTTAAGTTTTCTCATGATTCTTTCAAGAACAGTGATGAATATTCTAGTCGAGAGTTGATCTCCTTGCCTAACTCATCTCAGATTTTTCATCTGGTCCATTGCTTTTGTCTCGTTTTAGCTTGTCTATTTGCTTTATAATTTCAGTGCCTGAGAACCTGTAGAGTTATATGTGAGCGGCTCAATTCGTAGTTGATCGTCGGTTTTTGATGAGTAAAGTTTTTTATAAAACGATGCAGCAGTCTCTATTATCTTTGATCTTGAGAAAGTATTCTTGTTACTCCCGTTTTCTTTTAAACATGGTATCCATTGCTTAGTATTCGTTAGCGCTTTGTAGCCTTTCTTCATACTTTTTGTCAACCTTAAATGGTTTTCTAGTATTTTGATTCCATATTCCTGATGCTCTTTTTTAATAAGTCTATGTATATATTTATATAAATAACTGCGCTCTTCTTCTCTTCGTTATTTAATTTTTTCTTGGTTGTCAGTTCATGTCTTCTATGTATAAGTATATTTATATCATCTGTAATAATAGTGTGCTTCTTGGAAGTTTCATTTTTAAGGCTTATATACATTTTTTCTGTGCATTATAAAAATACTCTACATCTTCACATTCGTATAAGTTAGCAGTATACACTTTTTCTTTTAAAATTTTCAGGAAACGTTCTTGATTGTCTGGAGTTACTAATTTAGTTGGTACATTTTTGTAATTTCTTCATTTTTGACATTACTACTGTGCTTCTAAAAAGTCTATGGTCACTGGGAAATTGTAATTTATGAAGTACTTCGACATTAGTTATATTTTATTTATGATTAGTTAAATGTAGTCTATTTGGCTTTGTGTATTCTTATGAGACAACCACATCCACATGTTTTTACTATTATTTTAAAAAAGACTATTTAAAATGAATAGGTTATTTTACCAGCAAATTTGTAAAAGAAGTTCGCCTCTATTATCTCTTTGCCCAAAGCAGTAGTTACCTAGTATTCTTTCTTCTCCGGCAAGACGTTGTCCGATGCTCGCGTTAAAATGTCCCAGTATTATTTGATTTTGGTAACACTGGTGACGTGCATTTTGGAGTTGGTTGTAGAAACTTAATATTAGGTCTTGTAAAATAAATAATCTTGGTCTTAGTATGAAAAAATTTAAACGAATTTTTTTCATGTATTTTTTATTCGAATTAATCGAAGTAATCACCCATGCAATCAATGCATCTTTGCCAACGCAGTTTATTGATGCCCTTCTTAAAGAAATCAGCTGGACGGGAGGCAACAAATTCTTGAAAGGCATTTTGTACTGCTTCTCGGGTATTGAATTTTTTCCCCGCCAAGAAGTTATCCAAATTCTGGAAAAAGTAGTAGTCTGTAGGCGCAAGGTCTGGTGAGTAGGGCGGATGACGGAGAGCTTCCAAGCCCAGTTCTTGCAACTTGGAGACCATCTGCTGTGCAGTATGAGGTCGCGCGTTGTCGTGCAGGAGCAGCGGAGACGAGCGATTGACCAATGCTGGTTGGAGATGTGCCAGCTTCTCCATCATTGTGTTCAGTTCTTCACAGTACACATCTGCAGTAATGCTCACCCGTTTGGTAAGAAGCTGTGATGAATCACACCGGCGCTAGACCACCAAACAGTGACCATCACTTTTCTAGGGGTAAGTTTTGGCTTCGGGCATTATTTAGGTGCTGAACCAGGATCCAACCAACTTGCTGAGCGCTAGCGGTTATCAAAGAGAATCCATTTTTCATCGCAGGTAACAATGCGGTTCAAAATTCCTTCATTTGTGTGTCTGTTGTGCAGTGCAAGACACGTCTCGACGCGTACTTCGCGCTGGCGATGATTGAGTTCGTGGGGCACCCATTTGTCAAGCTCTTTTACCTTGCCAATTTAACGCAAATGGACCAATATTATTTTGTCGCTAACGTCGAAAGCTGCTGATAATTCAGCCGTAGATTGTGTATAATCAGCTTCCACAATCGCCTTTAATTTGTCATTGTTGACCAAAGTCTTCGGACAACCGCAAGGTTCATTTTTCAGGTCGAAATTTCTAGAACGGAAGCGAGCAAACCAATAACAGGTGGTGCGTTGGTTTGTAGTGTTAGCTCCGTAAACGTCGTTGATGTTGCGTGCCGCTTGTGCTGCGTTGCTGCCACGACGGTACGCATATTCCATAATTACTCGAATTTTTAACGTATCCATGATGACAAAAAAGATTGAAATGCGATGAAAATGTAACACTAATCAATAAACAAATGACTACTTTTGGAAAAAGAATTCCATGTTTTTAAAATAAAATTAATTTGAAATTAGAATTCTTAGCCAAACAAAAATTATTTTTATTTTAAATGGCCAGTACTGCAGAACGGCAATTTCATAGGTAAAGACCTATTATTTCTTGTTCACTAGATTCAATGGTGGGCGCGTTAGCCTGTATTAGTGACAGTGTTTTACTCTTAAAGTTAAGGTTTAGAATGCATATTCTTTCAGATACATAGTGCAATGAAGCTTTGTATGTTGAATTTTAATTTTTTCTTAATGAGAAATCCTGCTCACCTATCTACTATCACTATCATACTACGAAAGTATTGCCCTTTGGTCTCGCTATAGTAGCAGAGTTTATGTTTGTTGTTCTCTTCGATATTATATTCTCTTGTACTTATTTCTGCTAAGCCGATGATGTCGTAATTAATTTTTAAAATTGCTAGTTTAAAGTTTAAAATCCATTAACCTTTCATAAGATTAAAGAGATCATTACAAGTACAAATGTAGAGTCGATGGTATGGGGGGTTGCGGTCTACCACCTCCACAGGGATTAGCTGTACTGGAGGAGATTGAGAGAGATGTAGAGGGGCTCTTTTCTTTAGTTTTTTGATGGCGGCAGTGTTTCAGTAGAATTGGGCTCGGTTCCCTTACTTTGTGTTTTACTGTGTATATAAGAAGTTATGTTGTTTGTTCTATTTCATTTGGATATTTAATAAAAAGTATTTATTATCTTTGGTCGAAATGCATTCTTCGGTAGGCGGTGGTTTTTTCCGTATATCATCTTTTGAATTCCAATTCTTCAGTGTGCCCGGCAATATAATTTATTTATCATATTATCTTAATACAGCATTCTATCCAAGTTGGCGTTCTTTTCTACTTTGTCTTGTAGTGACTTTCGCAAGAAGTGTTGTAGAAGCGTAAGGGCTTCAACAACACTTCTTGTGGGATCTCTTCTCTTCTCTCCTCAATATTAATGGGCGAGCCTGTCAATGTTGGTTTTTCCTCAGAAGTTAAATTTTTCGTCCCATGGTTTTTAAAGTTACAAGCATAGATCTAGTCTTACTCCCTTTCGTGCCAAGTCATCTAATATATTCTATTTTTGATCGGTCGATTGTAATATTCATGTTATGTTTAATTCAGCATAATAACATTTTAACTAGTATTTGCCTAATATTCATACGTCATGTCTGTAAAAAAATTCTAAAATTCATATTAGTAAACGTTTTCAATTTTACAGCCTACGAGTTTTCACGCCTTTAATACATGTTACTGAAAGAGCACATACAAGATTATTACGAATAAAGTCAGTCGCACAGAAAGGCAGCCATTACGACGCGGGCGGCTTCACACAGCGAACAATAGCTAAACGGGGTACCCCGTACCGCTCAGCTTCACAAAATGACCACGTACAGCCGCAACCGACACATTCCTACATGCCCATGCTGTACAGTAACCAAACGTTCTGTATGAAATATTACAAACGTATTTCTAACGTCACATGTATTTCATATTTGCAATTTTTCCATTACTACTGTTATTATTATTAGCCATTTTGATCTATATTGATCTTCCGTAATACATAATTCTCGTCCGTTTTTATAATACTCGTCGTAAAATGTGACAAAAGAATAGCTAACGAACGATGAACGATTAGGTAAATGATCACTTATTTCAATTAAATATTTTTTTTTTCAAAATTCTCTAAAATTCATTTAAATTTCTTTAAAATTTATTATAATTCACTGTATTCAACCAATCGGAATAAGCCGTTAAAATTGTGTATTATATTTTCTTTTGGTCCTTTTTAATAATTGAGTTTTTTCAATTTGCTGTCAGGGATTTGTGAGTTATAAAAACTTTTTATTTTAATTATGGCCTGCGTACGAATAGCCTAATTGAATTGATCACTATTGTCAGTCAGAATTAAAATCAGTGTATGCTGATGAAAATGGCGAAAATAACTTTGATGATATGGGTACACCATCGTATGTTTCTTATCGTCTCATCGGGGTCAGCATTAATTTTGAATGTCTTGCGAGATATAACCGCAGTAAGAAGGTCCGGGTGGCAGAGTCGATTACGTTTTACTGCGGGGGCAATATCTCCTAGGCTATATTCACTTTCATGCTGTATCATATCATCACTATCGATCCTTCTATAATAAGGCAATTTGACAAAATGGACATTTTGGTTTATGTAAAGTCTTTTGCCTTTTTATCATTGATTTAAGTATCAATTTATACCAGAATAACTGAAGTATTTTATCAGATGGCTTTAACTATGGGTAAAAACATGAATTGATAGTATCAACTCTCATAATAGCACAAATACGTTGTTCTCTAGCTAATATCTAAGATACCGGGAAAAAATCAAATGATAAATGTAGGCCCTCGTATAAAATGTATGTCACGTCTCTCTCAGTGTAGTGAACAGTTTTGATGAGATGTTCGCTTGTCTCGATATGCTATCAAATAAATAGACTCTTCTCGTGATCCCAATGAACTTTTCACATTTATAGATTACTGGGATCTTTTACTTTAAATTGTATTGTTAACTACTAACTTAGTTAAATACTGAAAACTAGTACGAAACGTGTAATAGAGCTTCTAAGCTTTGTTGATAGTTGAAACCACGTTAAAACCTAGCATTGCGAGACTGTTCAGCAGTCTTATGAATTTATTTGCAAACAAATAAAATACATGCAACACAATGTAGTATTATCTACAAAGTTACTATCTCATCGGGCATACGCAATATCTTAAACTATGTAGAGTTATAGTACAAAAGCGGAATACACAGCAAACTTGCAAAGATAGCAATGACTTTTTACTCAGTGAATGCTTATTATTTTTATTTGGGTCTCATTAACATCATTTCCAGCATTAAACAGTATGAAGCTGCTTGTTCCGGTCTCAAACAACTCGGCCTCGTTTTTATAAACAATGCCTGAATGTAGCGCGCTGGGAGCTCGCTCCAGTCACTGATACCATAATTTCTTGAAAAATTTCAAGCTCCACAAATAATATAATTACATCGTTACATTTTTATTGCCAGTGAAAATTTATAACGTAAAAGGCCCGTTATTTTGGATTCATTTAACTGCTGTCATACATTATCGTTCAGGCGATAGCAATTCAAATATGACTTACAACATAAATAGGCGTCAGTTCATTATTAATTGAGAGACTACTTAACTTTTGATCTTGACTCTAGAGACAAGATCAAAAGTTAAATAAAAAGATAGAAGGTCAAGTAGGTAAGGATAATAATGATGTTCTGCAACG
The DNA here is from genome assembly GCA_037179445.1 of Phengaris alcon alcon. NCBI lineage: Eukaryota > Metazoa > Arthropoda > Insecta > Lepidoptera > Lycaenidae > Phengaris > Phengaris alcon. The sequence continues at coordinate 522,310 of JAYRCH010000317.1, read as the reverse complement.
TACCGGTAACCAGGTTAGCGTGGTGGAACTGGCACACCGCGTCGGCCTCGTACCAGGAAATGCGATCCCTGAAGTAGCGGTAGAATACCGGGAACCCCTCCTCCGGCAGGACCCATGTATTGCTGATGTTTACCTGTATCAAACAAATAGTTTGTTCTTTGGAACGCCAGAGTTTATGTAGATTACAGACTCCTGGTCTAGTAATCCACGTTATTACCACACAGAGTATTCGTTATTATATGAATATTTTATATTTTGATTGTTTAACGTAACCAACGGCCGCACTCAGAGACATTTGATGCTTACATAATTATGCTAAAAGGAGGCGGTTATACGTTCGGCTGTATATATTATGTGTATTTTATTTTGTATGTTCAACGATTACTTCGCCGTCAGTAGACCGACTTTCAAAATTCTTTTTTCGCTGTAAAGCCTGTATAATACCAAATTGGGCCTTTTGACACCAGAGTGGTGACCTGATGATGGGATCCATGAGGATCGAGGGAACTCCTCGAAATTTATATGGACACATATAGTGATTTTGACTTTTTCTGTAGTAGCAAAATGCTACCAAAAAGTAAGATTTTGCACCAAGGTATACCCTGGATCGAAAAGTACTGAACAGAACTCCTGAGTCCTTATAGATACATGTTTGGGGATTTCGGCGTTGTTTAAAGAACTGAAAGCATATATGCCATCATGCTACTTACAGTAATCATTATCATTATCACTACCATCTTCACACGATACACCAATATACACGAATATTATTATGATGACATAGGTACTCCTCATAGTTTTGTACACCGATATCTTTGAAATTTTGCTATTGTCAAAATTATAATATATTGGTATACGAGGGCGAGGGCGGCACTGAAAATTTCGGGAATCAAGGAAGTGACACAACATTACTATTTAAAAATGTATTTATTGCTTTTCGAAGTATTCTCCACGAAATTTGACACATTTTTCCATTCGATGGAAACAATCATTGAAGCAACCATTCCATTCGGAAGTTGGGGTCTCCAAAATGGCCGTTTTGTAGGCGTCCACAGCTTCTTCAGGTGATGAAAATCTCTGACCACGCAATTTATTCTTTATTTTAGGGAAAGTATAGAAATCATTAGGGCTTAGGTCGGGGCTGTACGGCGGATGGTCTAATAATTCTATGATTTCTTGCTCTAAAAACTCTTTTGTTCTGTGCGCGATGTGAGAACTCGCATTGTCGTGCTGGAGGATGATGCGGCGGTTGCAGTTCTCTTTACGGAGTTCAGAAACGACCTGTGGCAAACAAATGTTAGCATACCATTCTGCATTAACCGTTCTTTGTCCCTCAAGAGGAATAGTCGCAACATGACCGGTTTTGGAGACAAACGTGGCCACCATTTTTTTTGCAACACTCCGTGAACGAACAATTTTTGTTGGCTTTAACTCATTTTCGAACACCCAAACTCGTGACTGGTTTTTTGTTTCGGGTTCGTACGCGTATATCCAGGATTCGTCACCTGATACGATGTTGTATACAGCATTTGAGGATCCTGCGTGGAATCTTTCGAGAGTTCTGACGCACTAAGTAACGCGAGCCGCTTTTTGCTCTTCACAGAGCAAATGCGGTATCCATCGGGAAAACAACTTTTTTACACCTAATTGTTCATGCATGATTATTTGTATTTAACTCATGCCAATGTCTAAAGTTGCCTGAATTTCGCGGTATGTCACATGTCGATCTTCCTCAATCAGCTTACGCACAGCATCAACGTTTTCTTGGGTGACTGCAGTTTTTGGACGACCTTGACGGGGATCATCACTGAGCTTGACACGTCCACGTTGAAATTCAGCAAACCAGCGATAAATTGTGGTTTTGGATGGGGCTTCATCACCAAATGCAGAAATCATCCGGTCAACACACTGTTTTTGTGTTAAACCACTTCGAAAGTCATAATAAATCATCGCTCTAGAATTTTCTCGAGTCAATTCCATTTTCTCAACGACTAAACAAGTTTGACAAGACCTTGTGACAAGACCGAGAATCTTTTTTTAAATAAATAAACGGTATTCGATTTTTAAATCGAATAAGATTAAGATTTTTAAAGGAGTTTTAAATTAAAAAGATTTTAATATGACAGGAACAGTGGAAATATTCCATTCCCGATACTTTTTGTGCAGCCCTCGTATAATATTCTATTTAATGCTTACTGCTGCATTTTTTTCGCCGACTACTACAATAGATAATATATATTATTTATTAATAATATAGTATCTAATCATTATCATCACTGGTTTATTGTTTATTAGGTCCAAAGATAGGTAACGCTTATTTGGGGAAATACCACGGTCTCTCAGAAAACTGGCTAAAATAACGCTCGACTTTGTTTTTCCGAGAGGGTGAGAATAGCGAAAGCTTTTTTATTTTAATAACTTTCTTAAAATGTGTTGATAATAATATAATGAATACAACTAAAAAAAAAATATTATTTGTAAACAAAAAATGAAAACCGACTTCCAAAGTTAAAATGCACAAATATGTCTTAATAATTTTAACTTTGATCTTCGTAGATGCGTTTAAATCCATTGCGAGCTTAAACTACGCCAAAAACTTGTTTCATTTACTAACAGATGGTGTCCGTTGCGACTATAAGAAACTTTGTACCGGGTACCGTACATTTTGCCGCGGGTAAAATGTATGTATGGTTCTTACAGTCTTTTCTTTATCAGTCGTGTCCTATCTAAACCTAGACTTAAAGTAGCCTATATCCTGTCTAGTGGTCTACTCTATCTCTGTGTCAAATTTTATCAAAATCAATTCAGTATTTTCGTAACCTATTTAAAACAAACAAGTAAACAAGCATACAAACTAAATATTTTCTATTAACACCAATAGGTTTAGATTTTATTTTAAGCTGCACAACATTAATAATACCTTTTTTATTTACCATCTACCTGCATAATATACTATGAATACACTCCGTATTTCATTTTACTTTGTCTACATTGTACCCATATTTGCATAAAAAGTTTACCAAGAACAAACGCTTTCGTTTAGAGATATATACAACTAAATATAGGAATAATATGAGTGTGGAAGTAGGTCATAATTCACTCCTCTTGGCGAATAATCATAAAAGCAAGGGAAATGTTAATAAAAGCTTTGGAATATACACAAAAAATGAATACAAACGGGGTACCCGGTATAATGCTGCAAAACTTTTCGAGAGATTGTATACCTTTAGGGGAAAATAAAATAAGAGCTACAGAATTAATAACCAATAGCATGCCACGTTTAGGAAGGGTCCCGTACGTATTGACGCGGCACGGCTTTCAAATTGCTTCCAAAGTTATTGTTTCGAAATCTGTTTCCTTGGGAGTTTTTAGTACGATCTAGCTATCAACATGGAAAACATTCCATGCTATATTTATTACTAGCTGACAGACGTTATCCTGTCTTAACTATGAAGTATCTACAATTTTTTTATCTTTTATTTGAATTTTCTATACCAACAACAACAACAACACATACATCTACAACTTACACCTACACCTAAAACCTACATCTGCAACCAACTTCTGCAACCTACACATAACACAATACACATTCACCCACACTAACTACTCTGAGGATAACGGGCCGATTCCACATTAGTCACTTTTGACTACAGATTTTATTTTTGAACTCGTTATTTAAACTTCCAACCTAAATATCAGACTTCGATGAAACAAAGAGTATTTAATTTCTAAAAGAATAATCCTTACGAGTAAGCTAGTTGTTTGGATAAGTTTGTCAATCTGTAACAACATTTTCATTTGTTTTCGATCTGAGAGGTAAAGGAAATTATAAAATTCAAATTCAAAAAATAAATGAATTATTATGGGTCAATTTCGGCCACAGGGTGACCTCAGCTAGTAACTATAACTTTCTATCTCAACCCAAACTCTAATAACTCAACGGAGTCTTTTTTTATGACGATTTTCTTACTCTTACACCTTCTGTATCGAGTTCTGTATAGAGAAATTTTAGAGCAAATTATTGTTAGTTTCGGGATAATTAATTAATAACCGAATTGCGATTGCTGTATTGTAAACACAATTTTGTATTTAAGTGAATAATACACTATTATATTTAAATTGAATATGAATATTAAACAGTATGTGCCCCGCTGCACCGTCACTCACACACGCCACCCAATAGTGTGAAGCAATCCTACTAATATTATAAATGTGAAAGTTTGTAAAAATGGATTGATGTTTGTTACTCTTTCACGCAAAAACTACTGAACGTATTTCGATGAAATTTGGTATGGTAGTAGTTTAGGCTCTGGATTAAAACATAGGCTACTTTTTATCCCGAAAAAGTACAGTGTTCCCGAGGAATACTGTATTTACGCGGGCGGAGCCGCGAGCAACAGCTAGTAATGACAATATTTATTGCATCGAGAACACAATGTGGTAGCACTAGCTGCTGCGACACTGCGCACTAAAATATCGCACGGTAAATTTCCTAGACGTAAACAAACAGATAAAAGTCTAATGTGAAACATCGTATGTGAATGTACTAACTCTCGAGGTGCCGCGTTATTTTGAAACGCAAAATTAGTTAATACTTTCGTGTGTCTACGCTCAGTAAAACGTCATATCACGCATAGAACAACTCGCATATTAGAACTAACACAACAGAAATTAATAAACAGAAAAGTACCTACCTAGTACGTACGTACTTGTTTGTCTCACCAACTAGCTATTAATCACGATAAAGGCACAATTTACATACAAAATAATTTTTAAATGGTAGAATAAAGCGAAGACTGATTAAAACTTGAATCGAAACCGAATAACCCATTTTATCGAAAGTCAAACTGCGAAAGTATTTCAGAATTCAATGTATTTTCTGTGCCAAAGTAAAACGTATCTGCAAAAGCTCAAACCAGAAAAGAAATATGTGCATGTTTGCGAACTCCAACGTTTTTGGTGAAAATATATTGGATATAATACAATATATCTTGCAGTTTCTTCATGTTCAATAAAAGATTTCATATTATTTTCTTTGCATTGAAGGTCGTGCATGCATTTTCTCAATTTTTCGAAAATCGGGACAGAATCACATTTGGGATTGTATGTCGCTCGCTCAAATGAACTATGCTTAGTGCGCCGGAACTTTGAGATAACTTCAAATTACTTTCTGTTCTGCGATGTTTCTGTAATCAACATTGATTTAATTTTATTTGCGGCATGGAAATTGCGTATTACAATAATATTATAATATGAAATAAAATTTATTTACGTGTTGTCGAATGGCTACGAGCTGCCGTTTACGAACTTAAGTAGGCTTTAATCGCGTGTTATAGACCAGCACATTACTGGTAAATCTTATGTTACCCCCCGTTATGAGCTCCACAAAAGTCATTTTGTGACAACGTAATGGGTAACAACGTATTATGAAATTTTGCTCTTATATTTTTGGAAATATTGACTAGCTATTAATACCTATAATGTTTGTTTCAGTGAAAAACCCATAAAACGGGATGCTCACAATTTAGAAAATCTTTGGTTGAAAATACCAAACATTTTACTGTGCCAAAAAAAAAATTGCGAAGAAAGTTTGTAGGTTGAACAAAATTAAATACGAAATTAATAAAAGTTTTGCACTTGTAAATATTGTCGAGCTGGGAACTGAAAACTTTTATTAAACCTTATTGTATTTGCCATGGAAAAATTATTTTCTATGACGGAATAAAGTAATATCAAACTTTTCTCAAAACCTATAAACCATCAGCTTGCCTGGTGTTGTGTATCCGTCTGAATTTTAGGGCTATCAATTGGCATACTTAAGAAATTCGGCTAGCTGACGACGCTAGCAAACGACATGGCGACGCAGAGCAGTCCCTGCGTCGCCATGTCGTCCCTCATAAGTGTGTTTGCGGCGCGAACGTAGACAGCCACGGTCACCACGGGCTGTGCTGGTCACGAAGCGCTGGACGCATTTCCAGGCATCACAGTCTGAATAAACTCATTCGTCGGGCTCTTATCACCGCCGGTGTGCCAGCTATACTGGAGCCCTCCGGTCTGACGTGCGACGATAGTAAGAGACCTGATGGAATGATCCTGGTTCCTTGGAGTGTGGGACGGGCTCTTGTATGGGACGCTACTTGTGTCGATACTCTTGCTCCGTCCCATGTCCAGGGCACCTCGAACTGTGCGGGCGTGGCTGCAAACCAAGCAGAGGACCTCAAGCGGCGCAAATATGAGAACCTTAGCGGAGACCTTATGTTTGAACCGTTTGGGGTGGAAACCCTAGGCGCATGGGGTCCGGGCGCACATAATCTTTTATAATTATATATTATAATATAATAAAGAAATATCAAAAAAGCTTACTGAAGCCACCCGAGACTCCAGAGCCGGGAACTACCTGGCACAACGGATAGCCATTGCTATATATTATAGTTTATTATTGAGTTCTATATTGCACTTCAAAAGCTTTTATAATATTTATGTAGTAACATTGTGAAAGTGTTTTTATATTACAGAAAGATTTTAAGGAAAAAAAGATTTAAGCTTATAATAAGCTTTAAATTAGTGAATATTTTGCTATATTATGCAATATTCATCCGACTCAGAGTTTCACGCTACTCAAAATGTTACGTATTAAAGTTTTTCCATTCATAATACTTTTTTACTTGGTAATAGTATGGACTCTTTTCAGTTAATAAATTTTAAAGAACTCTTTACGTTTCGTAGAATTTCATCAATATTCCGTTCGTTTTTGTAAAAGGATGATTTATTCGCGGGAGTTTTTCAATACTTCATCGAAGCCGAGTTGTTTGAATTGTAAAAGTTTTCTGAATTCCGAAAACAATTTTAATCAGATGAAGCACGGGCCCTAACAAGTTAATTTATATGGATGAAGAGATTCCAACTCCTGCGATTCTCGCATTAAACCGAAGAATAGATGAGGGGATCATTACTCCGTGACATGATAATAACGCGGCCGTACGCTCCGAATATCTCCGCAGAAATGTTCAAATTTAAGATGATTGAAAGTGGTTATTAAGCAGAAGCATTAAAATAGCTTTTGTACCAGTCAAAAGATAGCGATATGAAAAGTTATATCGTTTATTTTTAATGCTTGATAATTCGCAAGATTAATTGGTGAATGATTAACATCAAAGAGAAAACAAACTCCACACATTCATCAACACGTAGAACATAATATATCTCGTTTTAATATTCTTGTTTAGGGCCTGATTTACAATCTTCTAATAAGTGTCAGTTGGCTTATTTGCATGTTTTGCCTCGGTCGCTCGATATAAAGCTAGCAGCAACAAAACAGCAAGAAGCTTTCCGACACCTATTTGAAGATTGTAAAACAGGTCCTAAACGAGAGTATTAAAACCGCATATATTGTGTTCTACGTGTTAATAAATGTATGGAGTTTGATATCTCTTAAATGTTAATCATTCACCTGCGAGGGCGGAATCCTGCCGGCGCCGCCCGCCCACCCGATATTTTACCGTGATTTAGCCTCGATAGCGATGCGCGAATTGCCAGAGGTGAATTGATCTTATCGATAGACTTAAAAAGTATCATTACTTTAGTCTTTTTATGTTAATACCTATACATACTACCAGTAAATGTATAGTAAAAGTAAAATAATATTTTACGTAACAGATTAGGAAACCATTAAAATTTTACCAATAAGTTAATGAAACTTCTTAAAAATAGTTCTTTCAAGTCGTAATCTTTTTAGTTTAATGATCAGTAATTCAAATTAACTATATTATCTTCTCTTTTTCTTTAACTACCTTTTTGTTTCATGCTTTAGTAGCAATAAAAGTAAATTGGCTATAAAATACGGACCCAAAAGAGATAAGAAGTTTTGTACCCGACCCTCGCCGTGTTATATAGTGAGCATTGCAATGCAAAACCTTTTGAATATTGCATTTCAGTTTTTATTTTTTGTAGCTTAATTTACAGCCAGATAAGATTGAAATCTTGGGGTCGATTTTTCAATGCTCAGACATAGAAGAAGGAGCAAAATATTCAATTTATCAACTGGCGGATAAGCACTTTGACGATTCTGAAAGTAACAATTTAGATACAGTTCTGGGTACGTAAGATTATACAACATTATTGATTTATGTATTTATACCGCACAAACCTTGTAGAGTTATGGTACACTTAAAATTTGTAATTATATTTATTAATTACATATTGTAAATGTAATTTTGTGAGGATGTGTGAATGTTTGTTACTCTTTCATGCAAAAACTACTGAACGGATTTTAATGAAATATGGTATGGTAGTAGTTTTAGGCTTTGGATTAACATATAGGTTACATTTTATCCCGAAGAAGTAGATACAGTGTTCCCGTTAAGCTTAAACTCTGGATTAACACATAGGCTACTTTTTATCCCGAAAAAGTACAATGTTTCCGTGGGATATTGTAGTATATAGAATTTTAAATTCGCGGGCGGAGCCGAGGACAAAAGCTAGTAGTATTTAAAAATAAATAAAAAAAGCTGATTAGTTAGATGAGTCATATAAACAAGGATAGACCGTAGTGCCTGGGGGTATCCTTGTTACCAGCACTCAAAATTTTCAGCAGCATTGTTAGATTTTGAAAGGTATAGAATTAACGTGCCGATCTGGTTAGTCATGTTTTTATATTAATTCGCAGTGAATACGTTTTCATTTTTCGTTCTTACTTAGAATACGACTAACAAAGATAACATCAAAAGTGTGTAAAAAGCTAATATTGTATTATATGAACGTAAGTCATAACACGTCCAGTCGCGTGTTTACACACACAAACGCGGGGGCACCGCGAGGCGGGCCTCGGTGATCACCGACTACCGACCACCGAGCGTCGGTCATGTTTTAATAACACATTCATTATTCAAATAATGTGTCTCATGGAATTCATTTTTGTACACATATTAACACGATTGTGTTGTTACTTTTATATTGTTTTGACAAACAAAGTGTGAATAAAATTTATTTGTTGTAAATAAACCCAAATAAAAGATCAATATTTATTTTAGTAGATACTGCCTAATCATAATATGTTGTTTTTTAAAATATTTTATTCAGAATGTCGAATGTTTGTTGGTCTGTAATAAAAAACCTAAAAATGAAATAGAAGAAATGGTTGCGTACTCGAAAGAAAAAGTTAAAGTGTATTTCTTGCGAATAACTTAATAAAACAATAAGATTATTTATCACTTATTATTTACTTTTATTCATACGTTGTAGATTTGCTAAGGAATAGCTGACATACAAAGATAGGATCTCAAGTTTAATGCTGAAAATTATTGTATTCATTGTTCTTGAAATATTCGTTGTAACTGAGAGAAAGTTATATAAAGTATTTCTGCATATTATTGCTATCTATCTTTAATTAACATACAAATTTAGGATTTTTTCCGCACGAAATTGTCCGTTTATAAGGTTTTAACAAAATAATTGAAAAAAAAAACACCTTTAAACATACGGAAAATATATACAGTATTTACTATCAACAATATAAAATTGTATAGTTTAACCAAAACCATAAATTAAATATTGTGAACACAACATTGTTAAAAAAAAGTTTCCTAATAAAAAAAATCAAAGAAGAGAAATAAACTTTAATTTCTACGTAAAAAGGAATAAGAATAAAAATAAATAACTGTTCTTAGGATATATCTTACCGCTCGTCCTTGTACTGTTACGAACAGCGAGAAAAGTAGAAAGCACCACATTACGTAGCAACGTAGCCCAAAGCCGATTTCGTAGGTTTCGGAGTCGTGGCGTCGTAGCGCCCTCGTAGCGGCCCGTAGCGGCCAATCGCGCTCGCGTGACTGCCGCGAGTCAGACTCGGACGGATGAATCGCCTGCCGCGCCTCGCCTCGCTCAAACATTAAACATAGCACCGACAAATATTGCCCTACTAAAATAAGGATAACTTTTGTCAGTGCTTTTTGTTTACGTCGGTCATGGTTAACATAATTCAACCTTAACATACGCTCCTAAGTTAATTGTGTTCACCATGCAATGCCAATGTTTGTATGGACATGAATAATAATGTGTAATGCATAGTATTATGTACATAATATTCTTTATCATTATTATTATTATATTTATACGTGAAGCAAAAATAATAACGTGGTGAAAGATACACCAAAAAGTATGAAAAAATAATTCTTATTCCAGAAATAGTTTTCCGTTTCAATTCAGCTCTACTAAATCTTCTTATTATTGGAGACGATGAAAATCGTCAATTTAAAAACGCATAACATAACATATATACATACAAAAAACAAACAGACGAATTTATAGCTTCCTCCGTTTTGGAAGTCGGTTAAAAATACATAACATTAGTAAAAATAATTTCACACACAGATTAATAACTCACACTACAATTGTCAATCTGACTTACATTTTCAATAAACAACATTTACATATTTATTTCGTATCTAAGAGGCAAAAAAACCCCATAGAACTTTATGGGGTTTTATCTCAATAATTAAATGAATTATGGGCTAATTTCAACCACTGGGCGAGCACTAGTATTTCTAAATACACTTATTGACATTGAATAATACATTGCATATAAGTAACATTAAATTACCAAAAGTTACTCATTTCTCAATTGTATCCTTCGAAAAAAGCAAAATATTTATTTAAGTGTAAAGGCATGCCCTATTAGGAGTTAAATTAAAAGGTTTATATTTTTGGACTTCATATATTATTAATAGTGCGTGTACATAGGTGCCGGCAGGGCAACATACCCTTACGAATACTAATTAACAACTGTCCTTACTGAACTAACTCTTAAGACTAACTAGGGGCAACATACATACATACATGCTACATAATACATGTACACAAGAGACATATGTGCATAATTGCTTATGCTGCATGTTACATAACGTTAAGTTCCAAACGAAATAGTTCTCATTCTGAGTATAACAGAAATAAATAACAAACAGCCTATTGTACATAGTCCTGTGTCACCGCATGACGTAATTATGTGTGATTGAATTAAGCACCATTTAATATCAATTCAACATAATAACGTAATACGGTGTTATGAGATTAATTTAAGGCATGAACGTGACGTGACAGATGTGCAGAATATTTCTCGTTCTGCTATTGCTGACTAATATTATGAATCAGCTTTATTTTATCCCTCATATAAAAACGAAGATGGTTATCATCCTTACTTATCATTCTCTATCCACGCCCGCTGTATTTAAGGCAATGCTGAATCTCTAATTATAAAGTGTAAACTGGCGGTTTCAGAGTATTATTAGCACACAATACTTAGTAAAATTAAAATTATATTTTTTATCTCCCTGGCTTGTACATATATATAACATGTATTTAAAACGCCCTATATAATATATCACTAAATACCTATAAATAACTATTTATAAATTTAAGCCACAAAGGAAAAAAGAGTCCACAAGCCAGAATAAATTAAGAGCCCAATTTATTCCAACGCCGCGACTTTTTCTCCTAACTCTTTTTATAAACAATTATTATTGTGGCTAACTTTTATGAATTCCATTATAACTTCATGGTATAAAAGTTACGTTGAAGCTTATATTTTCACAGAAGGTAGTGGTTAAAATTAGGTTCGGAGCTCTAGTCTATTATGTATTCTCCGGGCATATAATAAATATCTTGATAAAACATAAATAGTTTGCAACGACGCAAAACTTATAATTATTATTAAATAACATGTAAGTCAATATCATTATTGACAATACTCCCGATATTCCCGGCGTTCGCCACACTAGCCAAAATAGTTAACCTTTGCACTTTAAAAAATATACACATTATTGACACCACCAGGGACTAAACCGGCGCCCTTTTACTGCTTGCGAACCTGCCGCGATTGGTCCACGGAGACTCGCATAAACGACATAGTATTAAATGTTAGAATCTTAAGGCCTGTTTCACAATCAACTGGTAAGTGTCAGATAGATTATTTGCAAGTTTTGTCTCTGTTGCTCGATATAAAGTAAGCAGCGACAATACTTTTTTAGGAAATTCGACACATTATAACCTTTTTTTTCCGAATTTTTTTTCATTTCATTAGGCGATTGTCAAACAGGCCCTTAAAGTTTTGATAATAACTTCTGATTTTCTACTGAATTGGCACGTGCTATATGGGCAGTGTTTTACTATGTGATTGCAAATTTTATGTCCTCGTATATTTATATAGCCATAAACTATTGAGTTTACGGCTGTGATAGCCGTGTTTTGGTTTAGCGGCGTATAGCTCGGATTTGCGAATTCTCGACGCTAACAAGCGGGCCTCTTGAAAATGTTCGCTATTATGCGGATCCCGGTGGCTGAATAAAATTAATTGGCATTAAAATTTATAGTCGAGTGAAATGATAATGTAAGTAGTTTTAATATTGCATGGTGTAGTGGATATACACGTAAATATAAAAGTCCGACGTGAGTATATAACACTTTATTGTTATTTTAGCACAACACACAATACATAACAGTGTTCACAATACAAAATTTCACATAAAACCCTAAATCACAAGAATAACACACAGGACTTCTTGCACTATTTCCACTTTAATAAGTATTTTACATTATTTTAATATATTACACGACCGGTTTCGACAAAGTCATCATCAGGTGTAGGTAGATTAAATTTTTTTAAAAAATTGTAAACATTGTGCAAAGGGTTGTCAGCATCATGAAATTTTTACAATTTTGTGCAACGTAATTTAAATTTTTATACCAATTTATTCTATTTTCTACTGTATATCACAAATTAATATTAGTATAAAATTATAACACATTAGATTAATAAATTAATAACTTATTGATTTGTAATGTCATAGAATTATGTTATTATATACAATGGATGTCAGAATATAAAATTATAAATACTACTATCATCAATGATTCAATTAAATTAAAATGTCCTTAATACATAAAAATCTAAGATATTATAAATAATGGCAAATAAATTATATGAAATTAAAACATGTCAAAATTAAAATTAATAAATTATGTCAAAAATTCATCCAAAATTAATACCAATGTCAAAAAGTCATAACATAAGAACATAGTATAACCTATAAATAATATTAAATTAAATGTCTTGCAATAATATGGAACTCGAAAGGCATGTCTGCTCATTTAGTAAGATCCCACATTTTTTGTGTCTGTTAATTTCAAGCGCTTCTAATGCGTCCATCTTCATGCTTTTTGGTAATATATGTAAATATTTTATATTTTTATCAGGGTCAAAGTTGTGTCCATTACTATTTAGATGTTCGGCAAACGTAGATCTTTCAGTATTTTTCTTCCAAGCAGTTATATGTTCTTTTGTTGTTGTTGTTTGCCGAACATCTAAATAGTAATGGACACAACTTTGACCCTGGATCCCTGGATCTAAAAGTACTGAACAGAATTCCTGACTCCTTATAGATAAATGTTTGGGGATTTCGGCCTTGTTTAAAGAACTACAAGCATATGCCACTATGTCAATTACAGTAATCATCATCATCACCACCATCATTACACCATACACCATAACATTATGATTATAACAGGTACTTCTCATAGTCTTTTACACCGTCACGTATACCTTTGAACATTCCTCTGCCGTGTGTCGACGCACTTTCAAATTATTTTGTTGTTGTAAAGAAAATAATTTGAAATTGTTCCCTTAGTAACCAAAGTGAACTATGAGAAATCTAGAGTACTCCTCAAAATTTATAAGAACATTTATAGTGATTTCGACTTTTATTCAAGTAACTCAAGCATATGCTACCATAAATGTAAAAGTTTGTGCCAAGGTGTACCTAGATCCAAAAGCACTGAACAGAATTCTTTAAAGATACACGTTTACACTTCTCACGATACACCAACTTAATATTGTTATGGTGACATAGGTACTCCTTATAGGTTTGTACACCGATATCAATGTCTTTGCCTTTTAAATTTAATTGGCTAATTTTGGCAAAAGCAAAATTTCAAAGACATTGATATCGGTGTACAATTTTTTTGTTTGAAAATAATAATTAAGGCAGCTATTCAAAATTGAATTTTATGCATTACACAAGAAGATTGAAAGAGTTCGAAGTATCATCTTTCACCGCTCTGCACGGTGCAACGCTTGTGCAGTGTATGACTGATGTCTTATGAAACGTCTATCTTTGCGTAGTGACTAAAGTTCAATTTGGAATAGCTATCTTAAAAATGCAGCGCCGCGTAGCGTCACGTAACGTCGCAGTATGATCTGACCCTAAGTATTGTTTAGTTGTGAAGTACATAATAGAGGGGCTCTAGCATTTATAAAGCAAAATTGATCATGAGACCTTTTTATTTGAATTAATTTTGCCTTTGTATTCCATGGAAACAGAAACACGAGAATCTTAAGTATCTAAAGAAGATCAGCATATAATTTTAGGCACCTGTCGGATGAATCGGATTTACATAAATTCATTAAGTAGTTAATTAATGATAATCCTCTAACGAATACAAAGGAATAGTTCCGACTAACGCTACACAAAATGTTTGACCGACGTATTCACAGCAACTCCATTAGTAAGTGGGAAATGGAATTCGGGATGAAAGGAAACTTTCAAATAAATCCCCAGCGCCCCGAACCTATTCTTTTCTAGAAGGATTACGTTTCCTCCGTTACTGGTTTCAAATTAAATAATGAACTTAATTTCAGAGCCTACCTTTTCAATTTTAACATTAAGAGCATTATTTTCGCTTTGTACGAGACATGGAAATTAGTTGAAATAATGAATACGAATTTGTAAAATTGTGATCGAATAGCCATATTTATTTTTATTTTTTGCTATCGTGGCTTATTTAATACGCAATTTTTCTATGAGGCCCCCGCACCACGTGCTAATCGTGTACGGCAGCCGCTACTGCTCTGGCAGCCTGACCTCCAGCCGCATCGTGGTCATCGCAGCCAGTTGCTTTCGCCGGCGCCGTGGGGAACTAATCAATGTCAAGGCGGGGATTTCAGCTATGATTGAATTCTGGTGAGATGTAGACATATTTACCCAAGGGCCAAAGGGCCATGGCCCGGATGGTAAATATTAAGTGCATCTCTGGATAATAATATAATATTACTAGATGTTGCCCGCGACTTCATGCGCGCAAAAAGAGATCTCGCGGGAATCGTACATTGCCGCGATAAAGTAGCCTATTTCCTTCTCCGTGGTCTACTTTATATCTGTGCCAAATATCATGATGATCGGTTACGTGAAAGAGAAACAACCAACCAAACAAACTCACTTTCACATTTATAATATTTGTAAGGATTATGATATAAATAAGTCTAATAAGACATAATAAGAATTTTACCAGAATCTTGTTAATTAATGAGCGTTTTTACTTTAATATGCTTAGGTTCTATTTTCAAACACAATTTATGTCAGTCCGAGTATGTTGTTAGACTTGTCGGAGCAAAATACATCGATTTGGAGAGCAGCTAATCATATTATTTTCTCAAAGGCCTGTGTTACATTTGAGCCTTTGAAGGTATACGAGAACATAATTCGTAGGTTTTTTTTTCACTCGCCTACTGGCAGGCGTCGAATCTTTTCAGTCTGGTATCATTATATCATTTCATGTCATCCATGGCCATATAATATTAATTGTAATAGAATCTGTATCATAATATCTCGAAGAACTCAAAAAGACTTATATTATAACGTATAAATTATAACGTTATGTAAAATCAATTACTGAAAATGGCTTATATAAAGACGTTTAAGTATAAAAAAAAAACGAAAAACATAACTAGTAATGAAACAAAATATATTCGCCACTAATGTCATTGACCTAGCACTATCAGCAGTTATGTTTTAAAATCAGCTGTGTGCTGAATCAGCTGATAGTGTGAGATCAATGGCCTCAGTGACGAAGATTCGTTTTATTACGTGCTGGATTATTTAAAAAAAAAAATTCTGCCTTAATGCATTTACTTATGCAGTAAATTATATTAATTTTACATAAAATATATTAAACTTTTTACAGAATAATAAATCGAGTTATATCATTAAAAAATACATGAATACTATCAACACTTATGTGCTGTAGACAATGATTAAGTAAGTATAAGATAGTTCAACTCATTTGTGCGAACCGCACTATGTGTGCGTGCGCTTGTATGTGATAATGACACGGCCGTACGTGGGAGTGGATAACGTATTATACATTACGCACCCATAGAGCCGCGCGCACAAATGAGTTGAACTATCTGTAATTCGAAGTAACATACACATTGTTTTTTCATAATATTATTTTGTTTGTGTTGCGTATGTGCCTACTATAGCTGAGATATTTTATACCTTTATCTTGTTATATTAGTATTCCTATCATGTAACCTACGCCATCTAGTTATAATTTTTAGGTAGGTACTCGAGAGTAGGTATCGTAAATAGCAGTAAAAACTTATTTTTAGAAACACTACCATTTGAACCATTCCAAGAAAAAAATCGTTTTTGTTCCACCAGATACTGCTTTACGGCATAATACACCCGTAAATGTATTGGTTGGGGCAGCACTGGAAGTAAAATAAGCAATTTATATAAGCGCCATCTATGTTTTATATAATTAACTACAAAACTTGTATGCTTACAACGCGACGTCGTCGCAACGCGTGTCGCGTCGTTTTCGTGTTATTATTTTCTTATAGATGGCGTTTTTATGGCTCCGTGGTAACAAGGAACCCTTAAGCTAGTATCGCGTCTGTCTTTCTGTCTTTCTGTCTGTTAGATTTGGCTAATTTTGATCTTAGTAGTTAGAATGTAGGAGTAACTATAGGTGTAGGTGCAGATGCTGGTGTAGGTTGTAGGTGTTGGTGTAGGCTGTAAATGGCGGTGTAAAATATACATGTAGTAATTTATTTATTCTAGTTTATAGTTACGACAAAACAACGTGTGTCGGGTCAGATATTACCCAGTGGCTTGACCGGTTTAAAAAAATGTTACAGTATACAGTATATTCGGATGGTCTGAAAATACGTACTCCGTTTTTTATGCCAACGAGTGATAAGATGGCAGAACAACATTTGCTGGGTCAGCTAGTTATGAATATAAATAGATAACATTTTGTTGATAATAACTTTACTTTTGGTATCTGGCTATGTTATTTATTAAAATATTTGTCTTTCAGAAGTTAAAAAAACCAATTCAAAAATAAGATTGTACAATCCCAGATGTACGTTATCAGCACTCAAGAATGCAAAAAATACTGCGGCGATAATTGCAAAATAAAAATCTCAGATTGCAATTTTTGCATCAAATATCTTGTAAGTTAAATAAAGTTCTTTAAAATACGATTATATGTACAATATCGACAAAGTTCCTGCTCGACCAATTTCACAACTCAACATTTTCCTTTGCACTAGGATGCTTTAATATATTTAAATACAAAGGAAGTGACCGCAACTACTGCAGACGTGGTTGAACTACGTATTCACACGTGAGTATGTGCGCACGCGCACGATTCAACGGTGCTGTTAAGCGATTTTTATCTTATACCTGGTTGAGTGGTAACTTGTTCGATAGTACATTACCAGGAAAATTAGGCTCTTATCTTATGTTACTACTCTACCTACAAGAAACTTCACTCTCGTGTTGATTTGCTAAAAACATAGTCTTAAGCTTTTGTAATTTAGTGTTCGTGTAATATTTTTCAGCATAATCATATAAGTGATAACGGTGGAAGCGTCATATACAAGGATCTCCTGGTCGGCATTGTGTAAGCTAAAGCGACTCTTCGGAAGTCCCCACGCGTCGCTATTATGACTAATGTGTCGTTTTTTCACGGGTATGTACCTAAACTGCCTACGCAATGTACGAGCAGTGTAATGTTACATAAAGCTTAACACTATTACAAGCTTGAACCTAATCTACTAAATATTCCAGTAGTAAAGGCCGGCAACGCTCGCCCATCAGGCGATGCCTTTCTCTCGATTGCCCCTATTCTATAAAGAAGTTCCAGCGTTGCTGCAACTGAACTTTGAAGATTCATCGACTTCGTACGCGCAAAAAGAAATCCAGCAAGAACATTTTGCTGCGATAAAAAACTACTACCATACCTAATTTCATCAAAATCCGTTCAGTAGTTATTACGTGAAAAAGTAAAAAAACATCTATACGTCCATACATACAAACTCTCACGTTTATAATACTAGCTTTTTCCCGCGGCTGCGCCCGCGTAATTATAGTATCGGATATCCCACGGGAAATGGTAATACTGTACTTTTTCAGGATAAAGAGTAACCTATGTTTTAACCCAGAGCCTGAACTATACTTATTGGTATGATACCAAATTTCATCGAAATCCGTACAGTAGTTTTTGGGTGAAAGAGTAACAAACATCCATCCATCCTCACAAACTTTTACATTTATAATAGTAGTAGGATTACTAGACGTTTCCCGCGACTGCGTACGCACAAAAGAAAATCTCGTTGGAACTGTATATTTTCCCGGGATAAAAAGTAGCCTATGTCTACTCTTTACCTGTGCCAAATTTCATGAAAATCGATTCTGTTGTTTCGGAATCTATTCAATGCAAACAAACATAATATAAACAAACAAAACTTTCCTCTTTATAACTTAAGTACAAGCAGATATAGATTAAAAAATTACAGTTTTTCTACAATCTCGTTATCGTGGCAGTATCATTGATAATATTTATTTTTTACAGATGGATCAGGACCAACAGCGTAGAATTCATCAATAAATATTGTTAAGAGGAAAAAAAATACCGAAGACGCTATGCGACGCTCAAACGTTATTGTCATATACCGAAAAAACATCTAATAAATGCATAGAACTTCGAATGTATTAGAAATACCTACGGGTACGTCAATGATTTTAATGACAATATTCCTTATAAAAATTATGTTCGCAGTAATTTTTCACAAACATCGAAAACCTCTTTTGGATCCAAGCTATATAGTACTGCACACTTATGTACATGCTCGGTTTCCCCGTTCGTGAGCAGCCAGATCCGTGCGACACAATTCCAATAACTTGCCTGAAAACATAGGGATTTCTTTAAATAAAACGCTAATCATTTCTTTTACTATTAAAGTTACTAGATAAGTTGGATTTAAAAAAACTAAATATAAGAAAAAATGTATTTAAATGTCCAATTATTATGTAAAAACAAAAAATGAAAACCGACGTCCAAAGTAAAAATGCCCAAAAAAGTATCGGCTAAAATTTCAACCATTTCTCTACTCAATCTTCATAATTTTGAAGTCTGTACCAGCCAACTTGAACGTGAGTTCTATAAAATATTGTCTTATCAGGATGTTGTTCGGGCTGGTACCGACTTCAAAATTATGAAGATTGAGTGGAGAAATGTTTAAATTTTAGCCGAATATAATAGGATAATTGTTTAGGCAATAAGTTTTATTTCATACTTTTTTGTACATTTTTACTTTGGAAGTCGGTTTACATTTTTTGTTTAAATATATTAATTTCTCTATTTTAAGGTATATTTAATGAAATCAACACATTTTAAGAAAGTTATAAATACAAAAAAGTCTCCGCTATTCTCACTCTCTCGGTAAATCAAACTCAAGCGTTATTTTATGCATGTTTTCTGAGAGGCCGTGGTATTTCCCCAAATAAGCATTACCGATCTATGGGCCTATTAAACAATCACCAGTGATAATCATGATTAGATTGTATATTATTAAATAATTATTAAGTATTATCTATTTTAGTAGTCGGCGGAAAAAAGTAGCAGTAAGCATTAAATATATTATAGTGAATCATCACTATATTTATACAAAATTATATTCAAGATCATCATCAGATGATCTTGAATATAATTTTGGCAATAACAAAATATCAAAGACATTGATATCGGTGTACAAAACTCTGATGAGTAGTGAGTACCTATGTCATCATAATAATATGTTGGTGTTTCGTGTGAAGATGGTGATAATGATGATTATGATAACTGTGAGTGGTATGATGGCATATGCTTGCAGTTCTATAAACAACGCCAGAATCCCCAAATGTGTCCCTCAGGAGGAGTGAATAAGGACTCAGGAGTTCTGTTCAGCACTTTTGGATCCAGGTGACAGCCGACAGAACAATGGTATACCTTGGTACAAAAGCTTACTTTTTGGTAGCATATACTTGAACTATTTCAGAAAAAGTCGAAATCACTATTATACATCAATATAAATTTTGAAGAGATCCCTCGATGCATCATGGATTCCTTCATCAGGTCACCACTTTGGTGAATAAGGGACAAATTTCGAATTATAAACTTTACAACAACAAAATAATTTTGCAACTAGGTTCACAAACGTCAATGTATTGTTCAAAGATAGCCGTGTCGGTGTAAAATACTATGAGAAGTACCTACCTATTATAAGATCGTAATGTGATGATGTATGCTGCGATGATGATGATGTAGATGATTACTGTAATTGACATAGTGTATATGACACTATGTCAATTACAGTAATTTTTAAACAGCTTGCAGTTATTTAAACAACGCCAAATACCCAAACATGTATCTATAAGGAGTCAGGAGTTCTGTTCAGTACTTTTGAATCCAGGGTATACCTTAGAGCAAAATCTTACTTTTTGGTAGCATATGCTTGGGTTACTTCAGAAAGGGCAAATTACTATATGTGTCCATATAAATTTTGAGGACTTCCCTCGATTCCTCATGGATCTTATTGTCAGATCATCACTTTGGTGACAACGGGACCAACTTGGGATTATACCCTTTACATCAAAAAAATAATTTTGAAAATCGATACACAGACGACGGAATTATCGTTGAACATACAAAAACAAAAAATATACACAGCCGAACGTATAACCGCCTCCTTTTTTGTAAGTCAGAAAAAATGCAAAACAAGCTATTTCAACGAAGTCCGAACATGTCCTGTCAATTAGTTGAGAACATGGAATAATTAATAATAAATTTGATCTCTGAGCAGAACACTCAAATCCTTAACCTAATTACTATGAATATTTTTCCTCACTTATTCCATATGACGGCTGACCCTGAGTCTCCCTGGCACGTGTCGCTCTCGCCGTTGCCGTACAGACAAAACATGTCATCACTTAGTTCCAGATTGTTTTCTTCCTCGCATATTGTTTTTGGAACAAACTCCAACTTCGTCTGCAGGAGACCATTTGTCGATAAAGTACCATTTTCCTTTAAAAATTATACATTGATTAAAATCAGTCAATCTGCTTTAAAAATGATAAATTAAAATTATGAGAGAATATAACCTGTGTGAAACCCCATCCTATAGCCACAATATTTTGGTTAGAATCTTGCCACTGTAAGCTGGTACCAATTACAGCTCTCTGAACATTTTGGCCTAATACTATAGGCCCCTCGACAAATAACAGGGCAATGTCAGCTTCAAACGGTATTGCTCTACTGTAGTCGTCGTGGATTACACAACTCAACACACCATAATCCGTTCCATTGTACTGTTTTAAGTAGGTTTCGCCTGAATAAAGAAAATATGCCCAAAATTTCCGAAATAAATAATAATCATTTCTATACCTAGACGGTTCAGTTTTCATATGAAGAGTTTTGAATGTAAAGTTGTAAGCTGCAAACGAAAAAGAAACTGTGAAGTTGAAAATTCTAACACAAAACATCAGTAATTGTTTCAGGCACCCAAAGGCGCCATTGAGTTATTAGACTGTTATTAAATTGGAAAACTGAGTGTTAATTATATTGTGACCATTAAGTCACAATATAATTATCGATATCTCGAATTCAGTTCTTTGATTGATAATCGTCGCGTGGGGACAAACTCACCTAAATAAGAAATTTTCACTTTATTGTTTCATACTAGTTTTTAAAATACGAGGTAATAACGCCCACGTATATTACAACGAGTAAACGATACGCCCACGAATCGTTTCCTTACTTTTCACTACAAAAAATATTTTCTGCCTTATGCGGCCGAATACTAGAACGATAGTTAAATTAAGTGACGCCCAAGTCGCATGCTGTCCTTGTCATTTCGGCTAGCAGAGACAGCGACAGCCTGTAAATAGGAGGGCTCTTAATTTTGTTTAGCGTTTCAGTATGCGGCCGGTAGTGGATCTATTGAAAGTCAGCTTTTAACTTATCACTTAACATATAACATCTATTTCAATGAAAGTAAACACTCACCGACGCCTATTATCATATAGAACACATCTTTGTTGTGCATCAAACAGTGTGCTGCAGTTAGAATTGTCCAACTGTTCAAAATGGTACCGCCGCAAATGTAGTCTTGATTAAAGAATCTAGCAGCGTATGGATACTGCGTAATACTCGCAGGAATTCCGTTTACAATTTTTGCCATTATACTTTCCATATTTCTAACAAACTGTAGCATATTCATAAACAAAAGGGGTGTCACTATATTCAAAACTGGAGTATGTAAACAAAACAGTTTCATATTATTAGGAAAGATTTAAAAATGAAAGTATCATGTGAGACTTTCAACAGTTTCAACTTGGATGATAGTTACTGTTGTAAAGTTTAAATTGGATTTTTAATGTCATGTTATTCTGTATTTTACGGTGTTTTGTTAATATGCGCTTATCTTACGACTGTTATAAATATGAAAGTTTGTTGGGATGTGTGGATGTTTGTAATGAATGTTTGACGCAAAAACGACTGAAAGGATTTTGTTTAAATTTGGTAGGTTACTACTTCTGTTTGACTTTAGGCTCTGGATTAACACATTGGTTAATTTTTATCCCTAAAAAGTACAGTGTTCCCGTGGGATACTGTATTTATGTATGTGTTAGACTGTGCACTATGCCAGCAGCGGAGCCGCGTATAAGTACTATAAACAGAAAATTCTTTATTAAACACATATAAATATTCAACAGAATAAAGATGTATATCACGTCAATATAATTCCATGCTAAATTCAGACTTGCGTTATGGCAATCAGACAACGCATTTACATTTAACAATAATTGTATACTATAATATTTTATTACACACACTCACACTACACAAATACATCAGAAAAATAGTTAATCACGTATTGTCTTTTTCGGCGACGTGATCCGCGCTTCGTTGGAAAGTCTCCCCTGGAACCTTTTGAATACATTTTGGCGTCATGTTGCAGAAAATATATGTGTAGTATAAATAGGTACTGTATTTAAATCAACATTTCATAAGTTATTGTATCAGGTAATTCGTGTTAGCTTTTATCTTGAAACAAGCAAAATTTTTGTTTTAGTGATGTGACTGCGTCTTGTATCCAGCGGTAGAAGTAGCTGACGCTTACGTACATTCCCGGAGCCGTGCCGCAGCGGCGCCCGTGAGAAGTTATGCCAACTAAAAGCCTGAAAACTCCATTTCATTTAGTTCCCACACATGTAAAAGGAAGAGAATAACTGTAATTTGTAAGCATTTCTATCCATGTACGGAAAAATAAACACTGACATATTCTTAAATTATTTCTTTCGTTGCATATTTTATGACGCCCGCATACGCTAGGCAAGCATATAGGTAGCAGATTTAAGCGAGCACCAATGCAACTTGGGGTTGACGCAGCATCGTATGTTAACTTTAAACAAAAAAATGTTCTTACCAAGCTGCTTGTTTAGCGTGTAAATCTAGCATTATAATATTATAAAAATGTGTGTATCAACTGACAAACTATGGCAATAACGTACGGTTATAGTGACTGAAATAAGTCTCACCCTCTCCACAGGATGGGCCCGCCCGAGTCGCCCCGGCATGTGTCCCGCTCGCCGCCGCCGTACAGACAGAACAGGTCTGCGCTCAGGTTCAGCTTGTTCCATTCCATACAAATGCGAATATCCACGAAATTCAGGGGCGCCGCACTCAGTGCGTTTCCGAGCACGGACTTGCCGTACTAAAACCAAAATAAATAACTGCTGAACAGCATAATTATTGAATTCAATAGTAAAATATTATGTTATTTATATCTTTTTATTTTATTAATTATTTCCGTGACATCATGCATGCAAGAGGAAATACCACTGGAACCTTACTTTTTCCGCAATAAAAGGTAACCTATTTCCTTCCCCATAGTCTAGCTACACAGGTAGGTGTTGGGGTCAAATTTTATCAAAATCGATCCAGTAGTTTCGGAGCCTATTAAATGCAAACAAACATACAAAAAAAGAAACAAGTCGTTCCTCTTTATAATATTAAGTACAATATGTTGCCCGCGTCTCCGCCCGCATTAATAAATACAGTATCCCTCGGGAACATCGTACATTTTCGGGATAAAAAGTAGCCAGTGTCCTACCCCGTGTTCTACTGTGTATCTGTTCCAAATTTCATGTGATTGGATAAGTAACCTTGGATTGGATAATAACCAAACAAACAAACCCTCATTCACATATTTTATAATATTAGTAAGGATAGAAATATATATTTAACATATTACACTAAGAAAAAAGTTGGCGACCCCATGACTACCTCACAGAATATTGTTTTTACAGTTTACCTCAGTCTCTCCCCAGCCCGTAGCATAGAACGTCTCATTTTCCCTCATCCATGCGAATGTGGTACAGAGCTGGACCGTCTGCACGGATTCGTTGAGTACAAAATCTTCGTAGATCATTATGACCGCAACGTCATTGGAATAAGATTGTTTATCCTCTACTGAGTAGCTCTCGTGTATTTTGAAGTCCCAGACCTCATACTTGGTTCCTCGGTAATCCATTACAAATCTTGCGTCTGAATTTTATGTTTATAAAAAATATTGTTTAAATTCGTTTGCTTGTAGCCGTTCGACAGGAGTCGCAATTCTTAGGGTCAATTCACACCGAAACAAACGAACGCTGCATGTTTAAAAAAGCCATTCAAAACTGAACCTTTAATTACACAAGAAAGTACCTTTTTTCATTGTAAGAGTTTGAATGTCATGTTGCACCGCGCTGCACAGCGCATGTGCATTGTATGACTGATGTTATATGAAATGTGTAAATATATTTCTGTGTAGTGAAAAATGTTCAATTTTCAATAGCTATATTAAAAATGCCGCGCCGCGTAGTGTCGCGTATCGTCGTGGTGTGAACTGACCCTTAGAATAAGTGAGCAAACCGTTCGCGATGGTCACAGGGGGGTTAAAAAACTGGCAACAAAATATTATCTTATCATCTACGAAAAATCCAGTAATCCAAATTTAAACCACGAAAAATTTGCCACAATCCCAATGCATTTAAAATCACATCTATTTTTTGTTTTGTAAGAAATAATAAACTTACTAGCCATGTACTTACCTTGTACGAGTATCACACAAGAGAATCGTGATTGTTTTCTGAGTTTTTGAAGTTTACAAGACGTTCGGCTTTTCGGTTTTAGGAAAAATGTACGGATTGTGAATTAGGGTTAAGCGAAAAGCCATGTCAAGATCACCAACTTCCTCTCTACCTAAGTGGCTCCGAGTAGTAGACCTGGATAGTAAATATCTGAATGTATGTATGTATGTTTATTTAGATTTTAGATACGTACTTGCTACTATGATCATTTCTTCCTTATCCCGATTTGAATCAAAACAATGCGCTGCAGTGAGCACGGACTTCTTACTGAGTATGGAACCGCCACATAGGGCACCTAAATTTATAAACTGCACGGCAAACGGGTACTGATGTAGGCTTGTCGGAGAACCGCCAATCACTCTCTTCTCGATGGGATATAATATACGAGTGATTCGAGTTTTATAATACTCTGCATTAATCATTTTTAACACGCATACTGTAAAATGTTCACCTAAAACCCAACAAATTAACATGGCGATGAACATTCTGCATTCCATACTTAAACACAGCAAACAGCTCTTATCGAGATGAACAATAAAATTTAAACACAAATGTGTGTGTACAATATACATCGTAAAGCGATAATGACGAATTTTCATGACAGTACTAATGCCTATATTTACCTATCTACCTACGCTTATTATTATTATATTGGAGTTTGTAAGTGTTTTTGCAACAGTTTGTATGACGGCTGATGAACTACTTATTTCTACGTGGATGATTTTCCATTTTTTTTTTTTTATGAAAACTACAACAGATAAATAAGAAATCGGTGTAAATTTGACTTTATAATATTTCATTTTCAATATCCAACTGTAACATACATTGGAATCATTTTAAAGGCTGTAAGAAAAGATTTTAGAAAAGAAGACAATTTTCCTCTTTCTAATTACGGCGTTACCGGCGTTACCTCGCTAAATATTACTCATGCGGCGGTACCGGCGTTACCTCGCTAAACATGACTCATTTGGCGTTACCGGCGTTACCGGCGTTAACTCGCTAAACATTACTCATGCGGCGGTACCGGCGTTACCTCGCTAAACATGACTCATTTGGCGTTACCGGCGTTACCGGCGTTAACTCGCTAAACATTACTCATGCGGCGGTACCGGCGTTACCTCGCTAAACATGACTCATGCGGCGTTACCTCGCTCTGTTCCATTTGTTATGACGTTGTCACGTTCAACTATCGTCAGTAAACCGACTTTACAGACAACCGATTTTTATACCTTTGGCGCCCTGTACCTGAGAGTTGCCCCACCGCGCAAACTACCCGCTAGTTTATGCAAACGTTCATTGTACACAATAATACCACACATTTAAAAAATATGACCAGATAGCTACATACTGAACATTTAATACGAAACAATTTTGAATATTATATTTGTGTCCAATGAATGCTTAAAGTTTATAATATAAGAATATTAAATTCAAATAATATCAAACAAAAAAGTGGTTAGTGGTTACTGCGTGTATGAAATATAATAGAATAAATAAAAATATATCATATTTTACCTATCCTAAGGATAAAAATAGGTAAGTAAATATTTGATTTTCTAGGAGATGTATTGCTTTATTATAAGGGCGTCCATGACCTAGTGAATAGACCCCCTCTGAGTCACACGCGTGATCGTGCAAGTTCGATGCCGGGTTGTGGTGTATACCAATTAGACTTTCTCAATAACCGTATACTGACGCTAGACTTAGTTTAGTTTACTCCCATCTTCTGTAACAACCCTGACAAAATTCGGATCGTTCTATGAAAGGTTCCTCTGTACGTAAGTATAAATTTTTACTCTGTGCTAATACTACAATATGATATATATTTTATCAGTAAGAATAAAAGGGTAGTCTGGCGAGCTTGGCATCTCCGTTCATGTTATATTATAGTGTCAATGTTAAAGTAAGATCTTTCTTGATTCTTATATTAATTCGGTGTCTTTTAAAAAATGTAGTGTTCGTTAACGTTTTAGTTACTAATATTTTAATAAACCACGTATACACATTATATTTTTGAATGCTGATTATTAAATTAAAACAAATAGCTTTCTATTTTTTTGCAAACTTATAAGGTGAATAATACAATTGCAACAAAGAAACAAAAACAAACGATAATATTAAATCAAAGGCATAACCGAATATTAAAAGAACATGACGTTGCTAATCGTGTGATGTTTCGTCTCGCTCGCACTAAATGGATATGTTATTCAAAGTTACAATAGCATAGAGCGACTGCAAGGTAGGAGATGGAACCGCCGCCCGCCCGCCGCCGCCGCCCGCCCGCCGCCGCCGCCCGCCCTAGCGCCAGTCGCCCGCCCGGCCTAGCACAGGCCCACGCGCGCCCGGATCGAGCAACACAACACATATTTCGGCCTATTTTTTTAAATAATAATAACATTCTAACATGAGATGTGTATTAAAATAAAACAAAAACATTTTAATTTTCATTTTTGTTTTCACAATAAAGCAAGGCAACACCATTAAAAAATATTGTGAATTTTGGCTTATGATCTGTCGAGCATAGCAATTTAGAAAACAAAATCAAGGTGTTATCGATTTGGAGGATTATTATAAACACATTTATCATCAAATTCATAAATAACTCGAAATACGGTAAGTGTACCAACAATTGATAATACATTTAACACCTGTTAGATTGCTTTGTTATGATGATATGTATATTTTAATGGCACAGTTGCATTTATTGTGAATTATGTTTATGTGCTCACGTTTTATTTAAATAGAATTAGACCTTCTTTATTTAAAAAAAAAAGTATATTATACAAAAAATCGAGTGAGCATAGACTGAGACCTGTTGCGCCACAATAAAGTAATAAGTCTATCATTTCCTAAATTAAAGAAGTATTTTGTTTTCAACAGGAATAAGGAATAAAGTTGTTATTTATAAAGTACCTCCTACATTTTACTTTATGCATACAATTTCGATGTGATTTTTTTTTGTACAAATCTCAGACTACATGTGCGCTATGTGCCATAAATGTTTTTGAAGAATTTTACACACGTTGTAATAATATAAAGCTTTCTTAATTATTAAAAAATGTAAATTTTCTTATTATTTTAACCGTTTTATGAGCATAAGTCAGGCACGTGTTTTAAGGCAAACTTTACTGTTGACGTAACTCGTTCTCATTACAAGTCAAATTGGTGTAATCGTTTAAACGAAAGCTAGTTAGCTGTTTAATTGGTCTCGATATCTTTAAGTAAACCAATTGAGTCTGCCGTTGTATAGTCAAATAATTCTAAAAAATAATATATTTTGAATAATATTATCATTTCAACATGACACAGAGCCAATAATTTAATGATGTAAAACTATAGACTATGTGCCTCTCGGAGGACGATAATAAACTGGTTCATATTTTGAATAAACGTACAAGCATCCCGTGACAAGGGTAATGGCTAAGCAACAAAAAGATACAGCTAACAGCTAACAGCTATACAACTGTTACAGCTAACCAACATTTTAAGCTTCATTTGTTTCCAAAAGTATAAAAATTAATGTTTGAGTCAGTGTAAGTATCTAGGTAACCGAACTTTGCTTGGAGTTATGTAAAATAAATAAAAAAGAATCACAGAAATATTTATCTGACCGGGATTCGAACCCACATTCCGAATTTTTGAACAAAGCTAAATTATACATCCGCATACCAAACTGCCAATCGGAGTGACATAATAGAGTCGAAATTATTGTTAAATTGTTGCACGGCGAAAGAAAAAACATATCAAGCTTAAAATGCGTAATGAAAATGCGTAGTTACCCAGGGATAAGACCTAGCTAGATCGATTTTTCTCCCCCAAAACTCCCTCTTAAAACACTTGCAGCCGTTTTCGAGAAACAGATTATATAAATATACGATTGTCTCGATTAAAGTTTAAGATTTAATGTAACATGGGAAATTAAATTACATATTTCATTTCCCATGTTAAGGGAATTTCACATTCTTACTAAATAAATGAACGATGTAATTGATGTAAGCATTAAGCAATATATTATGTTTGTCAAATGTATCGACGAGATAGATGATCGTAAACTCAACGAGCAGAACGAACAGACACCGCGCTCAATCGGGCGCCGCAATCGCGTTACTCGCGCCACTTGCCTTATAGCCGTGTCTTTTACTGAGCACTCAATTTGTTAAACCTTTTAAACTACTTGTATTTTAAATAAATATTTATGTATTCGCATACCTATAATTTCTTGGAAATCGGTCATGCAAGCAAGAGAGTACCTGATAGATCTATTCACGTAGAAAGTTTTACTGAGATTGATTCCTACATCTGGCATTCTGCATTAATCAGAGTGGCTAGAATTTTTATTATGCTACCCGTTTATCAATGGAGATAACATATACTCTCTCCTACTACTACCTTCATTTTGTCGACTACGATACATCTTTCTTATTTTCCATGTTTTATACGTATTGCGCAATAATTTTTGGACTATATTTTGTGCTCTCACTCAACTATAACGTTTTGTAAAAACAATTACATAAATTTTGAGCCCATGATTTACTGCATAATAAAGACAGTTTTATTAGGCAGTTTTTTTTAATGAAAAAACAATCTAGCAGGTATTCAAACGAATCTTCAGACATTGATCAAACTATCAGCTGATTCACCTCACAGCTGATTCTAAAACATAAGTTATTGGTTAAAAAACGCGCAATAGATTTTCTTTTAGTTACTTTAAAAGTTATTGGCCGATTTCACTCAAAATAATCTTCCTTTATTAATCCTAATTGATTCTACAAAACGTTTAAGTATATTTATAATGAAACAATAGGTAGGTATAACTTTTATTACTCACGAGAATCATAAGACTACCGAGAAAATATTTCCTGTGTAAAGAAACGTAGGCCTTAGGGTCAGTTCACACCGAAACGAGAGGATACGAGACGCGGCGCTCCATTTTTAAGATAGCTATTCAAAATTGAACTTTATTCACTACACAAGCAGATTTTTGATTTCACACGTTTCATATGACATCATTCATAGACTGCACATGCGCATGTGCAGCGCGGTGGAACTTGACATTCGAACTCTTACAATGAAATGTGTATCTTCTTGCGTAATTAATCAAGTTAAATTTTGAATTTGGTAATGTAAAATTTCTTTTATTAACCCTCATGTTGAATAGTATTTATTATCGCCTGTTTAAATAAAGCTTACTTTAATGGCAACATAAAATTCTTTTTTAATACATAAAATAACTTTATGTTTAATTACATCAGTGACATAGTTATTGTAATAATTAGGGCCGATTCACACCGAAATGGCAGCAGAGCGGGCATCAGCATAACTGACATATTTTTAAACTTTTAAACATTTTAATCTTTTTTTTCTATAAAGTTTAAAAATAGTTTAAAATATAATTTTAGACTACTAATGAAGATAAAGTTTAAAATTATATGTCAGTAATGCTGCTGGCCGCTCCGCTGCCGTTTCGGTGTGAATTGACCCTTACAGTCAACTTATATTCTCCGTTACCTCGACACGGCCGCATACTGGTCGACCTTAGAATAAAATCCTATTCATATTAAGTACTTCTTACAAGTATAATTATCGTTCCTTGACACAAGATACAATAAGACCTGTGTAACACATTTGATAAGGTAGATTATACTGCACCACTGAGGTTAAGGGTACTACAAATGACGCATTTTTTAAAGCTGTTTTTTTTTTTTCAAATTTGTTCTTGGCTATAAAAATAGTCCGTGGTGTTCGTTTTGAGGAGAAATCTGAATTAAAATGTAGTCAAACGCATTCTAAGCTTTCTGCGTGCTTACAGTTGTCTGTGGGTTCAGACTGTGGAATCGAACAAGGCCAATTTCATCCACAAATATTTATGGGTGATAATAATAATCGGCACTAGGCGTATTAAAGTCAAATCGCCATCGGACTCTTGCCAACAATTTTCTCGAAATAAAATAAATTTGCAGCCGAATTTACCTCGCTCCAGAACCACTAATTACTTTCATTTGAGTGTTAAGTATTTTCTGATTATTTGACGTCTGTGGTCCAGTGGTTTATAGCACGGCTCTCGACTCGCGGAGGTCGTGGGTTCGATCCTTGCCTTGGAGCAACAAAATATGTTGTTTTCAAGTTTGGTTAGGGACAATACAGGCATATCATCTGATTGTTTGACAAAAAAGATTGTCTGCGTGGGATGGGTCATGGACATGTAAAAAGTCGGCCCTGCGCCTAATCTCACGCCAGTCGTGTCGGTCATCGGTCCCACTAGGTTACGAGAGTAAAAGAAGAGAGAGCGCTCTTGTGTATCGTCGCGTCGCAACGTGTCTCGGTGTGAACTGACCCTCTTAATTTAATACGTACTATCAACAAAACTGGCTAACAGTTATTATTGGAACGAAGTTCCTTATCGCGCGTTGCGAAAGGGGGCTAGACGGAAAAAATTAAGACTAAAAGTTGTAACGACACTTTTTGCTATAGTTGAAGCCGTGCGGCGTGCGCGTGTTTCTCTGTCTCTCTC
Organism: Phengaris alcon alcon; assembly: GCA_037179445.1. Lineage (NCBI taxonomy): Eukaryota > Metazoa > Arthropoda > Insecta > Lepidoptera > Lycaenidae > Phengaris > Phengaris alcon. Next base: position 490,510 of record JAYRCH010000317.1, on the reverse strand, counting down.
TCTCTCTCTCTCAATTATTACTAAAATTGAGCCTACTGATTACGTTTATATTACATTATATTTGTTAATAATAAAAAAAATATTATTATAACTTAAAAAAAATAAAATTATTACAATTCCTTCACTAATTAATCGAAACGAACTTCGTTCCATCCGGGTGTCCCTTGACACCTCTCAAGATTTATTTTTATAATCTTCTTCTTATCTTCTTCTCCTTTTTTATCTTATATATACCTATATTTAAGGTTATTTTATTAGTTATTTTAGGTTATTATAACCTAATTTTTTGAACATGAGGAAATGCTTTATGCATCCCCGGCGGACTGGGGACGCCGGCCGGGGTATGTGGGACTCACCCGGGTGCGAGGTGAGGAGCCCACCCGGGGCTAGCCACTAAAATCCCATGGTGCCACCTTCTCCGCTGCAGTGCTAGGCTGCCGGACCCACAAAAACGATAACAGCAGCGGCCTAGAGAGCGGCATCTACATGACACTGCAGAACCTTCGCATGGCAGTTTGTTCTGCCATCACTCCGGGAGAGCAGTCCAGGACGCTCTACTACCGGAAGGCCTCGTGCAATGGGCGTCGGATTCCCTAATCAGTCACCCGAGTCCTTATAATAACCTAACCTAACCAAGAGCATGTCGGGACATGTCTAAGGAAGGTTCCGTAACTATTAACGCGTAATAGGTTTTCTTCAGATTACTTCAAAAGTTATTGTTCAATTTCTTTCAAAGTAATTTTTCTAAAAAGTTTTTAGCATGATCTGTCAGCATAGAAAATTACAAGTTTCTATCTCCTATGGTCTGCGTATGAAATGCGCCCCTTATATTTACAAACCACTTTGGATACCAATTGCTCGAAAATGGTCGACTTTATAAAATAGTCATGTATAAAACCTTGCTTTTATTTTAAAATACCTATTCAACGATATCCCACACGATGGGGTAGGATGAAAAAAATATTTTTCATCCCCACTTCACATGTATATATTATTATTTAGTCACCCCTTATATATAAAATTATTATTATTTTATGATGTTAAAACCGAGATTATAGATAATCTATAACTATGCCAAATTTCATTCATTTATAATCATAACTACAGAAGCACGGACAGAAAGACAGTCAGACAGACGGACGGACAGAGCGAAACTATAAGGGTTCCTTATGTATTACGGAAACCTAAAAATGGATTGCAATTCCAATGTCTTGCAAAAACTCGACCACGGCTGAACCGATTTGGCTAACTTTGGTCTTAAAATAATTGTATCAGTTCAGGAAAGGTTTAAACGGTGATGAAATTTTGGAAAAACTGCGGGGAAAATATTAACACTATATTTATAGGTGCTATATAAAAATGGATTGCAAGTCCAATGTCTCGCTAAAACTCGAGACTGGATCGATTTGGCACATTTTCACGTAGGGGATTGGTTAGACATAGAAGTTTATTGAATATCGTTATAGAATCAGACGTTAATTTGCGGAAATACATAGCACACAATTTAATTAATACTATATCTAGCAATATCCCGCGAAAAAATACCCACAACCTGCTAGCTTAATATGTGCGAGTGCAGGGGGGACGGACATAGGTATGACACCTTACTTTGCCTAGCAGGACCACTGAAAAACCTGTATATTTTTGGAACCAGTGATTGTATTGGATATTGGATTGGATTCAATTTTAATACTCGTAATTATCAAATCAGTTTATACGCGTAGTGCAGCGTACTTATACTAATTTATTTTTCACCTTAAAAGAAATAATTATGGGAATGGAGAAATTAAAAATAATTATATTTAGTCAAGGTATGTCGAAAACTTTGTGATTTTATTTCTATAATATTTTTTGTCCCTCTCTAAATGGTTTTCGGAGTAGATACTGAGTATAAATAAAAATCTATCTTGAGTAACTTAGCCTGTGCTAAGTTTCTCCTCTCTACCTCTGTAGGTTATGTAATTCATGTATTCGGACAATATTTGTTGAATAGTAACAATGATACCTAACCCTTCAGCTGGATCTCATAAACAGTAAACACTGGTCCACTTCTCAAAAATATGTCACTGACTGTGATAAGATAAATTATATTTCAAGTGACAGTGAGTAGTGACAGACTACAAGAGACCAACTTCTGTAGATTTTCATAACATTTACCTGTTTACGATATGTTAAGATATTATGTAAGGTAGGGTTGCCAACCGTCCTGTTTTCCCAGGACATGTCCTGGTTTTTACAGTGTCCTGGGGTGTCCTGGATAGTTTCAAAGCAGCGTCCTGGTTTTTCAAAGCGCCCTCATAAGATCATGTATTTTAAAATTCGTGCGCAACTTACAATTTTTCTTTCTATTTTAATTTTAATCAAATACTTTTTATGAAAAAGTATGTTTATTAGCATTACATGTATTTCATTTAAACTATTTGCACTAAATTTAAATTTAATTGTTGCAACTCGATTACTGCGTCCTGTTTTTAAACTGAATTTTTCTGGTTCTTTCAACTTCAGATCCTAGTTTTTTAAATTTGGGGTTGGCAACCCTAATGAAAGGTATTAGGTATAAACTACTCTTAGCATCATATTATATACATAAAGCAAAAACTAACAGTACAATTTAAAAATTGTACGAACGCATTAGTATGAAATTTGGCACAGTTAAAGTTTATGTGGAGGAAGGTGTGCAGAAAGTAAATATTTTTTAAAATAATAAATGCTAGAAAATGATAAAAAACAAAATTACTCACACTACCTCACTCACACTACATAAGTGTGTATAATAACACTCATAACAGTAGGTTTGACACAAGTGTCAATATCTTTCACATTCCATAGAAAACATTTACATATTTTTAATGATTATCTTATCTAAGGGAGGAACCCAAAAAAAGTTAAAAATTAAAATATGAATTATGGTCGAATTTCAACCACGGGGGACCTCTAGTATATAACAACTGTACAAAATAGGTATCTACAAATCTTTGATATCATAATAATATCACACACCTTTTTTATACACTTTTCCACTTTAGTTAGGTTTTTACAATAATTTATTTGTAGGGTCTTTTAACAAGGACGGGTCGATGTTGACAGTTTGTGGTGGCCATATTGTTTTGCAGCATCTGTCAAATCTGTTGTTTCTTATTTAGTCGCTGATGCCAAATCACCATGGCAAGTTACACGACTGAGAAGCATATTCAAATGATAAAACTTTATTATCAACATGAGTTTTCGTTAGCGCAATCGTTGAGCGCATTGCGTCCATTTTACGGCAGATGCGGTGGCCCTTCAAAGTCGACCCTTCATCGTTTGGTGGCCAAATTCGAGACGACCGATTCGGTAAATAACAACCAACACCAAGGATCGCAAGATTGGTCGAGAAATTCGCCGCTGTCCGTGATAGTGTGCAGACTCCGAGGCAGTTTATTTCTCGGTGTGCACAAGAACTCGTCCTTTCGCAGACTTCAATTTGGAGAATTTTGCGTTGGGACTTGGGCCTATATCCATATAAGATTCAACTTACCCAGGAGCTCAAAGTTAATGACCATAGACAACGCCGTTTGTTCGCTGACTGAGCTTCGGAACGTTTGGAAGAGGACCCCGATCATGGCCGAAAAATAACATTTAGCGACGAGGCGCATTTTTGGATGAATGGTATTATTAATAAGCAAAATTGCCGTATATTGGACGACTACACCCACATGAGGTTCACCAATGGCAATGCATCTACAAAAAGTTACTGTTCGATGCGGATTTTGGTCAAGTGGCGTCATTAGTCCATACTTCTTCGAAAACGACGTTAGCGAGGCCATCACCATCAACGGCGAGCGCTACAGATCAATGATTAATAATTTCTTTTGATCTGAATTGAACCCAGTCGATATGGACGTGGACGACATGTGGTTCCTTCCAGCAAGACTGGCGCTACTTGCCACACAGCGACGACGAACGACTTAATGGACATTCTGCATGAACGGTTTGAGGGTTATCTCTCGCAGAGGTAACGTGACATGGCCACCAAGATCGTGCGATTTGACTCCGCTAGACTCTTCCTTGTGGGGTTTTCTGAAGTCGCCGGTATATGCTAATAAGCCACAATCGACCGATGCCCTGAAAGTTAACATAACGCAGGCCATTGCTCAAACTCAGCCGGATCTATGCAGCAGAGTCATTGATAAACAATTGACCTCTCGGATCCGTGCCACCGTTCGAAGCTGCGGCGGACATTTGAACGATGTCACATTCCATACATAATGGCATAAATGAGCCTTTGAAAAAAAATATCGTTAATATCTCACACACAGCTTGTTTTATTAAATTTTCACATCGACCCGTCCTTGTTGAAAGACCCCTTATAAACACGATCAACTAATCATCGGGTGTCTGTTTTGTAATATTATTATGAACCTGAATTTCCACAAAGAACCAACAGTACACTCAATCATTTATATTAGTGGTATCTACTAACCAATGCTTGGACGAACATGCAGAATAGAAATTCAACTCAATTTAATAATAATATGTTTATATAATAAGTGGCTAGAGTCCTGTTATTCAAACGGATGACATACATTATTATAAATATTATTGTCATAACTTATGACAATACATAAGATAAGGAAGAAATAAATATCACGCGACCCATAACCTTACCTATCTTGTAAGTCGTGCAGCGGACGTCACATGCCTACCTATAAACAGTGAATAAATGCCTAGTAAGTATTTTACCGGTAAAATGAGGCAAAGGAAGCATATTTGATTTTTCTCTCCAGGCAGGGGTACAGGAGGTTTTTTTTCTCTTAGACCATAATAAGGCTTATTATTATAATATTATGTAGTTTACCTTACAGCCCAGAAACGGTACTAGGCATTCAAAAATATTTGAGGTATCGTTAGATTCATCTCAATAGGCAGTTGGTGGCCGCAGTGTTTCATAAAATGAACTTTTGTCGTATAGTAAATTGGTTATGTGTGAGATTTTTTCATAAACAATACAAATATACTTAAAGCTACTTAATAGATTACAAAAAACAATACAAAGTCCTTTTGTTGTGACAAACATCCATGACCCATAAACTTCACCATTTTCCTTGAACTGATCGAAATCACACAGTTTGAATAATATGTAAACAGTCAACTTCTTTTACTGACATAATTACCTAATTGTGAGCGTTAATTATGAATCATTAGCTAATTCGTTGTAGGTATAAAATTTTGGGACATTAGCATTACTGTTAGGTACAACCCCGTACAGCTGCTATTGTAGAAAACCATGTTTTAACAAAAAGACGCTGGAATTATAATCAAAAAGTGACCGAACATAGAATAAATTATTCTTAGACAATGCAATATGAATGATATAGAAGACACAATAGAATCTTAATAACCTTTTGTTCAAACCAGCTGAATGCACCAAAGCAATAAGCCCTATGTATATGTATATGTACCTACTTCCCTATAAAAATCGTTATGGACAATAGCCTTTAGAACTATGAATTCAGACATCTTCATTCCCCTATTTCCAGCGCTTTCTAGACGTCCTGTTCACAAGATCGCGGCCGGGCATTCCTAGTAAAATATGTCCGTTAAATTAATAAAAAAAATTATGCGATTGAATTACTTTTAGTCATTATTCTTTGGTAAGTATTCCAACTTGAAAAATAAAACTACAATACTTTTATGTTTTCGCTCTTTAGCTTCGATCATCAGCTGGAAAATACTTCATCATCGATAGTGACTTTATATGAACTTTTCAGAAACTAACTTTAATTATTTTCGATATTGGTATTTTGATAAATATCACGATAATAACTTTATAATTGTAATCTCGTTTAAAATTTGGCTAGTCCGGTAACTATGTCTGCATAAAATTTAATTTTTTCCTGTTATGACGTTTTTCAATGTCTCAGATTGCACTTATCTCTTCCGGTACAAATACATGTGTATATAGACGGCAGCAGCTACTATTTATTTATGTCTTATAATAAGTACCAATTAGAATTTATAGATATGTCTACCTAAAAATTGTACCTAAATACCGTAAGATTATAATATAACTAGCGAGATTGTAAGCTATCGAAAGACTGTTGACCGAAACATACTGCACAATGAGGGTTTTTGATATTTTTTCTGCCGCTAGGGGGCAGACCCGACTCACACAAAGCGTCATCTGGTGGCGTAAGTGGTATGAAAAACGGTCAATAAGAATTTTCGATTCTTTTTCTGTCACCAGGCGGTGCTTGGTAGCACGACGGTCCTTGTCGTGTCAAAAAGCTGTCAGATGTCATGAATTTAAAAACCCTCATTACAATTCAATTAATTATTTTTCGTAAGGTTCTATTGAAATTAAAGTGTCAAATTGTAAAATAATTTAACGGCATATGCGCCGTCATATTTGTTTGGTAATTCGATTGTTGTCAAAATAATGTAAAAAAATATATTGTGTTTTGGTGATAGTCAATTTATTTCGCGTGGAAAATAGCTCACAACTTCAGAATTTGTTGTATAAAATTCTTGTGGAAGTATAATAAATATGTGTTTAACCAAAGGATTAGTGCAGTTTGACTGATAAATAAGTTAGTGTTGCCGTACTATAGCCTACTGTAATACCGACGAATAAGGGACAGCCTTCGGACAGTTGACAATTTGACGCGCGACAGATTATAATTTAACAGTTTCAGTTTTAATAGATTATAATGTAACGAAAAATTATTCGTTAAACTGTAAGCAGTATGTTTCGGTTTACAATCTTTTGTCAGTTTACAATCTCGCTAGTTATATTATAATCTTACGGTGTTTACAATTTTACGGTGACATATAAACAAATCCGCACAAGTCTCTCTTGACCATGACTACGTTTTCCGCGTCTATTTCTATTCGTCAGTGAACTTTATACTAAGGTCTCAATAATAAACTTATCAGAATTTCATTTTACGATATTCCAGTATGTAAAACCGTCTTTGATTATTGTAATGAAGTATAATCTTTATACATATAAATCTTCTATGCGTGCGTGTGTTTGTAATTGAACTTATAAACAGCTGGACCGTTTTTGATGAAATTTTTTGTGTGTTCAAGTTGATTCGAAAATGGCTGATATAAAATTTGGTCCAGGAGATGATAGGTGTAATCATGTTTTACGCCCAATGAACTGGACACGGGACAGATAGTACCTAATAAAAAAACTAAAACTAAACTAGTATGTAGTTGCAATATCTTAATTTATTAGTCCACACCACATCGAAGAATTTAAAAGATCTTTGGGCACAGTTTCTATTCGATTCTAGAGCATTTATTTGACCTAAATAAAGGATTTATGCCTGATACAATTCCTAAGCTGAAAGTGTCAGGGCTTCTAACAGTTTGGCGTGCAACACCGTACCGTGCTTATAGGGGCGACTTGGAACTCAGATACCATGTACAGTAGAACAATAACTTTTAAACGTTGTCAGGGTTGCTGTAAATGTTTTATTTATCCAACACTTGTCTCTTTATATTAGTTATCTGCATTCTGCTATTTCTGTTGTCAGTCAGGGGACGGCCACGCGTGCGAGTGAACGCCCGCTGTAATATTTCGTGTGCACATCGTTTAGTATTAATACGCGCAAAGTGAACTCTTGGATGATTTTTAAACGATTATGGTACCTAATGGACATTTCTAATATTTTTTAATGTTTGTGACATGATTTAAAGGGAAATACATTTCTTCAATAGGTATGTTCAATTGAAAATACAATTTAATTCTGGCATGAGAAAAGATAACATCTAAAATTAACAGCTAGCACATTTTTACTAGTATTTATAACAAACTTGCCCACAATGTCGTGTAGAAGTTATTCAAAATGTAATCTTTGTTCATTTATCTGGATAATGTTTAATACGTAATTAATTGCCTACAGCTCTACGTGTTGTTATTTTTTATACATTGTATTACAATAACAATGCAACAATTAGTTCACGTGTTCTTGCATTTGTTATAAAGCGATACAACTTTTCATTGACACAAAGAAAATATAAAATGCAAATACACGAAAAACGATATCGGTTGTGTTTTTGTTACTAAATAAAGTATAAACGTATGCAAAGTGCAGTCAACTGCTGATGTTCGAAAAAGCTGAATCATGTCGTAAACAATACCACCGTTGTGCCATGTGTGATACTTTGTCCGATAGCCAACCCAGTTACTGAGACACTCGTGTCATGTGGGGGTTTTTGGCTTTTTTTTGGGCTTGATTGGCTAGAATATACCGGGTGAGAGGGACCATGCATTTATTAACCACGTACGACTCTCGACTGCAGTATAAACTAACACTGAAAACGTTCAAATGTCACTTGACCAACATTAATAATTAATTGCTGCGCGATAAGGTATCCACTGATATATTTTATGTAACTGTTACAACATAGTGATAAGCAAAATATGATACCGGCGCTCGCAATTTTTTATCCTATTTCGAAGAATTTAAATTTGAGGAAACTAAAAATTTAATTCGATGTTTACATGTTTTTAGTTTTAGTTTAATACACACATTACTTACACAAAAAAATTAAATAAAAATGTTAAATAATCCTGCTGTTTAGTTCATTATTCAAAACAAACAACAAAGTCCACTTCTACTTATACAGCCACGTTTCTACTTATCGCTCCTAGGTGACCAATATGCCAATCAATGTATGGTGTAAGGCGCTTCTGATACTTGAGTTATCAATTAAAAGGAAAGGGTGGACTGTTTCTTACGTAGGTTTTCGTATTTCATAATATCTAGAGGTCGTCCTGTGGTCGAAATTCGCCCATAATAATATTTCATATAATTTTTCTTTGAACTTTGTATGGGTTATTTTGCATCTTAGATAGAAAAAAAAAGTATATCTATCAAACACACGGTAGTGTGTGTTAATAATCTGAGTTAGTGTGTGGCGTTGTGTTATTTTTCTTAATTTTATGTATTTCTAAGCATTATTTTAAAAAACTTTCTACGCATCTTCCTACACACAATCTGTAACTGTGCCAAATATCACACTCCTCCGTTTGCACAATTCTTGAAAAATTGTACTGAAAGTTTTGCTTCATACATCAATGATTATAATTAATCGATGGTTAGCTGCTACTGTTCGTGACCGCAAATTAGGCCTTTGCTAATTTCCTATTGTTCAGAACTTTTCTATGGTCAATACCCGTAAGTAGCTTGTATTCTAGCCTGCTTAACACCTACCTGAGCAGCAGTTATAATTTCTCACAATCTATTGCTTTACATAGAGCTCACATTAATACTGTATTTTGTTATAGTAGTTTGCATTTGTTTGTCTTAGAGTATCTTCCGCAGATCTGGGTTAAAATATAATGACTTCTTTTTCATAAATACGAATAACGAGAGAGATAACATGATATCTAACGCTTTAATTTGAGATCTTGATCGTTCTATACTATATGTTATGCACTCGTATATTATTTCGAAAACTGGCGCTTCACGCAAATTCCATCTGACTTTCCAACTCCTGTTGTTTATTTTCTTATAGCTATTTCTGATGGTTCAACTGGGAGTTAAATGAATTGTCCTTATTCGTCACCTAAATAAATTACTGAAGCGAAAATTTACTTAAGCAGATTAAGCATCGTATACAAAACACGTTGTTCTTGAATACTTTGCACCAAATTTGCTAGCTGCCAGTCTAATAAAATCGTGTTTAGCCTGATGATGACGATGGAAATATAAATACGTTAACGAACACTTAAAAGCTAGGAGCACTGCCAGAACCATATATCATTGTAACATGTTCATATTCAAATTTTATCGCAGCTACTGGCTTTAGTAGAGTAAATATCAAATCACTAGGTAAATTCAATTGTATTTATAGATTAAATTCAATTATTATTATCGACATCAAATGTAATGTACATTTTACGAAACATAATTGCAATTTGTTATGTAAAAAGTAATGTCACGTTTCCTTACAGAGTTTGCAGTAATATAATAATATTATTGATTAATATTATGTAATACTAGCTGACTCGACACACGTTGTTCAGTCTTAAGTATGAGCTGTAATGAACGGACATCAAACGTTTGATAGTAAGTATGGGAAAAAATCCCTCGCAATGTTTCCATCTTTTCTTACCCTACCTAAATTAAACCCACCCTAAGCTTTCACAATTATTTCTAAAAAAATTAACCTATTCGTTCTTGAATTTTAATGGGAAGGAAATCCATTTCACATATATTTCATAGTATAGTAGGTATTTATAAAATATGAACAGACAAATGCGCCACAAACCAGAATCGCGCTATCTAAGTTTTCTAAGATCGGCGCTATGTGTACTACATCTGAAAACCACTACAGTGGGCTTTGGCCTGACCGAGCATAGCACATCGCTCGGTCGGAGATCTCCCTTTGGGGTTTCCATTATTCCCACATTGGTGAAAGTCATTATAGGGTTATAGGTTAAAGTCAATGTTGATTCTTTAAGAGGTTGAAGTTCCAATCATTTCCATCATTTTCTTCAATGAAACCTATATTCCGAAATTAATATTTTACGAGAAATGAACTCTACGCAGTAACTAAGCAGTACTACGCAGTACTAAGTTTTTTTTAAATGTTACATGTTTTTATCTTCTCCATTTTTTTCAAAACTTTGCTTTTTATCTATTATTATTTTATAGTTTTTATGTAGCTAATGAACTGTTTTCTGAACTTTCTCTGATCTTCCACAATTATTTCAAGACCAAAATTAGTCAAATCGGTCTAGCCGTTCTCGAGTTTTAACGAGACAAAGAAACTGCAATCCATTTTTATATACGAGGGCTGCACTAAAAGTATCGGGAATGGAATATTTCCACTGTTCCTGTCATATTCAAATCTTTTTAAAACACCTTGGTTTTAAAAATCGAATACCGTTTATTTATTTAAAAAAAGATTCTCGGTCTTGTCACAAGGTCTTGTCAAACTTGTTTAGTCGTTGAGAAAATGGAATTGACTCGAGAAAATTCTAGAGCGATGATTTATTATGACTTTCGAAGTGGTTTAACACAAAAGCAGTGTGTTGACCGGATGATTTCTGCATTTGGTGATGAAGCCCCATCTAAAACCACAATTTATCGCTGGTTTGCTGAATTTCAATGTGGACGTGTCAAGCTCAGTGATGATCCCCGTCAAGGTCGTCCAAAAACTGCAGTCACCCAAGAAAACGTTGATGCTGTGCGTAAGCTGATTGAGGAAGATCGACATGTGACATACCGCGAAATTCAGGCAACTTTAGACATTGGCATGAGTCAAATACAAATAATCTTGCATGAACAATTAGGTGTAAAAAAGTTGTTTTCCCGATGGATACCGCATTTGCTCTGTGAAGAGCAAAAAGCGGCTCGCGTTACTTAGTGCGTCAGAACTCTCGAGAGATTCCACGCAGGATCCTCAAATGCTGTATACAACATCGTATCAGGTGACGAATCCTGGATATACGCGTACGAACCCGAAACAAAAATACCAGTCACGAGTTTGGGTGTTCGAAAATGAGTTAAAGCCAACAAAAATTGTTCGTTCACGGAGTGTTGCAAAAAAAATGGTGGCCACGTTTGTCTCCAAAACCGGCCATGTTGCGACTATTCCTCTTGAGGGACAAAGAACGGTTAATGCAGAATGGTATGCTAACATTTGTTTGCCACAGGTCATTTCTGAACTCCGTAAAGAGAACTGCAACCGCCGCATCATCCTCCATCACGACAATGCGAGTTCTCACACCGCGCACAGAACAAAAGAGTTTTTAGAGCAAGAAATCATAGAATTATTAGACCATCCGCCGTACAGCCCCGACCTAGGCCCTAATGATTTCTATACTTTCCCTAAAATAAAGAATAAATTGCGTGGTCAGAGATTTTCATAACCTGAAGAAGCTGTGGACGCCTACAAAACGGCCATTTTGGAGACCCCAACTTCCGAATGGAATGGGTGCTTTAATGATTGGTTCCATCGTATGGAAAAATGTGTCAAATTTCGCGATGAATACTTCGAAAAGCAATAAATACATTTTTAAATAATAATGTTGTGTCACTTCCTTGATTCCCGCCGCCGCCGCCCTCGTATAGGAGTAGATTAGTAATAGTTTTTGCTTAAAAATATTCAGTGTTTTAGTATCCGACCGTAAGTCTTAAATTCATATAAATGCACCTGCAATGCAATGACTATACACCTCAATGATGACGATTTCTGTAGCTCAATGGTTAGCGCGTTGGCGCTCAAGCCGGAGGTCGCGGGTTCGAATCCCACCAGGGAACAAAAAGTTTTCAGTGTTCCTGGGTCATGGATGTGTATTATATTATAATAAAATATTATATAACAAAAATATTAAATATATGTGTAGTATAAAAAGTAATAAATATATTTCCGTTGTCTGGTACCAGTAATACAAGTTCTTCGAGAACTTACCACGGGACCAGATTGACGTGGTGTGAAAGTGTCCAGAGATATTAATGATAAAGTGGCGACACGCCCCGAAACAATAATATCTTCATTGTATTTTCGTAATAATTTGAAGTATGTAATATAGTATGTTCCAACATCATTGAGAACTTTGTATGCGTGATAGGTCCAATATTTGTACCTAGCATTAGATATCACTCATCCATATAAATAAGTAATCTATTTGATTTCAATAACAGCGATCGATCAATGTGATATTGTTGGCTAACATGCTCAGGATGACCTTTGATGTCTGGGAAGCCACTTGAGATAACATAGAATTTGGTGGTAGTGGTAACTAATAATCCATATTGAAGATAAAAACAAAACATATTAAGTGTGGCCTATTTCTCTATTTTATTGGAAGATAAGCACACACGAATATTAACCAAAATAATACCTACCTACTTATAAATGATATGTAGGTACAATAATATTGACATAATAGTTTTAATGATCATAGCACACTACATTTACGTTGTACGAACACACGTTGTTCTGTCTTGACTATGAACTGGAATAATTAAACAACTACACGAAGTTTTGGCAGGGATTATAATTAATGTGTAATATTGGTAGAATATTAACCATTAATTAATATTCGTTAACGTGCACAAGTGTGGGCAAGTGATACAACTTCAAAAAGCGTGCTATATGAATTAAAAAGCAAAAGGGGGATCAAGTAGGGACCTCCTTAGGCATTTTCTTATAATCAAAACCTTATAAATTGTATCAGCTATGTAATAATATCAACAGAAGTGTTTGATGATGCGCATTGAGCATATTATCTACAGAACCATTTGACTGTAGATATAAATCGATGGTGACAACTTCATGATGTATTTGTCTTTTGTTTCAGATAAAGTATCGAAATGCGTCTCACAAACAAAGCACCCAACACAAAAAAACAAAGGGAGGTACTTAACAGGAGATGAAATAACAAGCATGGCCTAAACGACGATGGTTCGCTAATAGTTCACTAATGTCCTCGACGATTCCTATCCACACACATCAAAATACTAAAATAAGTGCCTGTAATTAGATAATTTAACGATAAAATTTGAATATATTTATGCGACAATATTTATTGAATAAGTTCCATTATCATATCAGAGATAAGACTTAGGCGGTATATTTAGGAGCATAGTGCCAAAGTAGTTTCTCTGTGATGTCGCACGGCGGCGTGAAAAGTTCGCGGAACGGCCACGCGGGGGCGGAGTCGCCGGCGGAGAGCCTGCCGCCGCCGCCCGACGGGGGCTGGGGCTGGGTCATCGTGTTCGCATCCTTCATGATACACATAGTCAGTGAGTACGCATATTTTCTTTTTTCTTTAGTACGCAGATTATTTTGCCAACGAGGCTTTAGGCGCGTCATTAGTAAATATCACATGAAGTGCCCGATGCATCATCGTCCTCTGTATAGGGTCTGCATAAAATATTCATGGAAATTACAAAGCTTATGTAATATCTAATCGTAACACATGAAGCTTTAAAACGAGCTTTTTAGGTTACGATAAATACCTATTTCAATTTATTTTACCATGCCACGCTATTTACTTCTGCGTATTTATTTTCAAATAATAAACCCGGTGTGGTCAATTATTAGGTCTACTGTGGAAACTCTAATTATGTATGACCACAAGTTTTTCAAAAGCTTTTTTTCTTCTTCTTTATCTTAACTCGATAGTTCTAGTTATTTACATTGTAACAATATTTTTAAAGAATTGGAAATTTTTAAACCAGTTTTGTCAATAAATTTAAAAACATACTTAAAACGTTAAAATTTTTATTATAGTTAGGTATGACCTTTTGAGCCTAACCTCTCAATGTAGTTTATAGTACTCAATCAAATACAATACAAATTGGTATGTAATCATTTTGTGTTTAAAGAAATATAATGATATGGTAGTAAAACTAGAAAGAATGAATAACACCTGATGATGAAATGTGAAAAAAAAATGAAAAAATCAAATAACTATCGAAACCGGTCGTGTTTATGTATAAATTATTGTAAAAACCTAAATAAAGTGGTAAAATGTATAAAAATTCTGTGTGATATTATAAGCTAGAAAGCTAGAATATTATATTATAATCTAGAAAGAAGTATGGTAGGAAATAATTAATGAACTCAATACGTTTAAGCACCGTCCTTGAAATGTTTGCCATTGGGTTCATTTTGAATCATATATTTTGATGTCAGCAAAAGGGCAACCCCTAAATACGCAGGGTATAGAAGTTATGAGCCAGAATAAAATCCAAGTTGGTAATATTCCAAATATTATTACCAACTTAAGTAGTATTTCGGGATTACCAACTCATTTCATCAACAATACTAATTATCGTATGTGCAAGACTCGGTCTTCACGTTTTGTGTGACTGTATTTACAAAGTAACTCAGCAAATCAAATATTTTATATAAATTATGAATGTTGCGACATTATCAATCACATGCTTTCATGCGTATTGCTTCAAACATGCCGTAAACAATCACTGTTGTAGATAAGGCACGTCGTTTTGGATGTGAAATTGCACATCTTGGTTCTTCGGTAACTGGTTGCGTGTACTCGACATACATTTTGCTCGTTATATCTGCAATGCAGACCTAAGCTACGAAACTTATAGCATTTAGTAAAGGTTCCTAGACACTAGGTATTGTATACGGTAGTGGGGTTTATATATAAATCCCATTATAGAGCTGAAAATTATTTCGAAATACAGTGCATAATTACTAAAGTTTTGAAACGTTAAAAAGTATCCCTGTATCAATTGCTGTTACGTCAATTTGCTGTTTGCTTGTAACAAGGCGCATAGACTTCTAAGGAGATTTCCAACCTAACTAATACCCGTACAAAGTCTAACATTGAGTTGTAGTCTGCGGTTTTTAATTAACAAAGGCCTTCATTTAAAATGCTTGGGTACATAACTTCCTAGCTTCCAGTATTTCTCATAGGCATTTTTTTAATCCTTTCAAATCAGATTCTGTACAGTCCTTCAATACCGATCATGAAAAAAGAAGTCATGTTTGTAAAACACACTTGCATTTTAATAAGACTTTTAAAAATCAAACTTTAATAATAACATATTATATAGGTTGTATGTATCAATAAGCTTACCTATAGGTACCTATTTATGCTGTCAATCGAGAAAAGATATCTCAATAAAACATGAAAACACCTGAGACACATTAAAGTCCGTGGCTTTATCAGATGTAATATAAGTTTACTGCGTGAATGTAATGCGTGTGTTTAAATCCTAATGAAGCGTGCTTTATTTTTTACTAAGCACGGTTCATAAGGATTTACTGAGATCCATGTAACTTGTAAGCCGCTACAATTTGACTTGTGTTACACTTTCACGTCTTTTCAATAAAGTTAATCCAGGCATAGGGTGGATTATGGCTTCTCTGAGACTACCTGCTTATATATTATATAATAGGTCTTTACATATTATGAAATTGTCATTTTGCAATACTGGCCATTTCAAATCAAAATAATTTTTGTTTGGCTAAGAATTCTAATTTCAAATTAATTTTATTTGAAAAACATGGAATTCTTTTTGCAAAAGTAGTCATTTGTTTATTGATTAGTGTTACATTTTCATCGCATTTCAATCTTTTTCGTCATCATGGATACGTTAAAAATTCGAGTAATTATGGAATATGAGTACCGTCGTGGCAGCAACGCGGCACAAGCGGCACGCTACATCAACGACGTTTACGGAGCTAACACTACAAACCAACGCACCACCTGTTATTGGTTTGCTCGCTTCCGTTCTGGAAATTTCGACCTGAAAAATGAACCTCGCGGTCGTCCGAAGACTTTGGTCGACAATGACGAATTAAAGGCGATTGTGGAAGCTGATGATACACAATCTGCGGCTGAATTAGCAACAGCTTTCGACGTTAGCGTCAAAACAATATTGGTCCATTTGCGTCAAATTGGCAAGGTAAAAAAGCTTGACAAATGGGTGTCCCACGAACTCAATGATCGCCAGCGCGAAGTACGCGTCGAGACGTGCCTTGCACTGCTCAACAGACACACAAATGAAGGAAGTTTGAACCTGCGATGAAAAATGGATTCTGTTTGATAACCGCAAGCGCTCAGCAAGTTGGTTCTGCACCTAATCAATGCCCTAAACGAAAAATTACCCCTAGAAAAGTGATGGTCACTGTTTGGTGGTCTAGCGCCGGTGTGATTCATCACAGCTTCTTACCAAACGGGGTGAGCATTACTGCAGATGTGTACTGTGAAGAACTAAACACAATGATGGAGAAGCTGGCACATCTCCAACCAGCATTGATCAATCGCTCGTCTCCGCTGCTCCTGCACGACAACGCGCGACCTCATACTGCACAGCAGACGTTCTCCAAGTTGCAATAACTGGGGTTGGAAGCTCTCCGTCATCCGCCCTACTCACCAGACCTTGCGCTTACAGACTACTACTTTTTCCAGAATTTGGATAACTTCTTGGCGGGAAAAAAATTCAATACCCGAGAGGCAGTACAAAATGCCTTTGAAGAATTTTTTGCCTCCCGTCCAGCTGATTTCTTTAAGAAGGCCATAAATAAACTGCCACTGCGTTGGCAAAGATGCATTGATTGAATGGGTGATTACTTCGATTAATATAAATAAAAAATACATGAAAAAAATTCGTTTCATTTTTTTTATACAAAACGGCAATTTAATAGGTAAAGATCTAATATTTATTTATCAATATACGTTTCATATATTAATTCTGGGATAAAACATTATTATGTTTCATTTAATAAAAATATTAAATAACACTTACGGAATTATCCCTACGTGATGCCTACTACCGGTTCGGAAACTAGCCCGGCGAGAAGAACCGGCGTAAGAAACTGGCACGGGGCCGTCTTTTAGCAAAAACATGGAATATTGTTCTTTTAAAAAATATATTTATTTTTACAATATAGAAACTTAGTCTTTATAATATTTACAAAAGTTAGGATACATGTTATAGTACATAGAAGTAGCCTCGCAGGTGGCCATCCTACTCCCATGGTGTGCGATCGTCAACAAAATACCCGATAATAAGATGTAGCACACAAACGTTCTTTAACTACATACTTTTTTAAATTTATTCATGGAAAGATTTTAAACGTTTTCTGGAGTTCAATAGAATACATTTAATAACATCCGTTATTGTTAAAAAGTGTAACTTGCAATTATTCTCGTAATATTATGTTCCACAGGTAGGTTGTCCACAAGGTTGTTCCAATTCAATTACGAATATTTTGGGCACATTAGATTAAGTGCTTAAGTCAACAGGTTAAGGCAGAAAAATAATTAAAATTTTCGAAAAAAATACTAACAAAAAATTACATTGCTCTCTCTAAGGCGCACGCACGGTCATTAACATCACAGACACAGATGATTTAAAGCAAATACTTTTCCTAAATAACATCAAGACAACCAGCTGTGTGAAGTAAATGATCTTAACATGTATAATTTAATGCGTAATGTAATTTTATTTAGTATTTTTTTGTCGAAACTTTTAATTATTTTTCTGCCTAAACGTTTTAGACAAAAGCAGTAGATCACATGCCCAAAATATCCGTAATTGATTTTGAGTGATGTTAGGTAAAATTACCACAAACTCTATAAGTAATAATAGTCGTTTTTATTTAGGTTAGGATTGCTGCGATCGGCAGTGTTCATTACATTTAACACTATACCAACCCCATTTCCCGCAGTAACTGACAACTGGCTTACCATTTTCGAAACGGCCTGGAACAGTTTTTATGATCGTTCCCCCGGGAAATTCCCAACTATTACACTGAACGGATTTATTATGACGTTCCGTCATTCCAGAATAACTTAATAATGAGCGTTATCAACGTAGATTGCCCTGCTCTATTTTAACGAGATTCCGACAGTTCATTCCGGTAAAATATTGACTCAACACCGCAACAAATTACACACTACTTATGCTACTCAGTACTGGGATTAAATAATAGCTAGGTATTATACTTTGTTTAAAGATATCTGACTTTATAGACGAACTATAAATAGATGTACAATAAACTGTCACAATTTTAATTACTAAAATTAATAGCAGCATCATAACATTATAATATGTTGGTTACTACCTGCACTAAAACAATGTGTTTGCTGCTTAGAAGACCTTTACACACGCGCCGCAGCTTACACGCATTTTGTATGAATTTCGCCGCCGTCACCGGTGCTGCGGCAAAAAATTATATATTATATAGCGAGCTGAAAACCTTCCGTGCGTGTGTAGCGACAAGCGTACCTACTAACAAAGAAAACCCATATCCACTTTTTACAGTTATTAAAAAAATGAAATTTAATAAGCAATATTATAAAGACACTAATTAAAGAAATAAACTTTCTTAGTTTACAGAAATTAATATAATATCAGTTCCGGTTTTTGTTAAATAACTAGCTTTTGCCCGCAGCTTCGCCCGCGTGGGAGAGTGTTCGTGGCAAAAAACTTATTTAGCAAATATACCTGCAATATAGTAATAGCACAGAGTAAAAATATATACTTTATAATAATTTTCACACGTACTTTTTAATTTTAAGATATCTCTTAGATATAATCTCCTATATAAGGATAATTTATTTGTATCCGTCCATAGCTTCTGAAAATACCACATTATTTATGATATTTTTTTAAACTTAGAATGGGTATAGTAACCTATCCTTAAAAGATAGACATGTCTATGCCATCGCGGACTTTTTTGTAGACCTATAAAAGAGAAACAATCCCACCATATATTGTTTTGTTATTTATCCCCAACGGGTTAGGTTAGGTAGTGTTTTCGATAAAAGTTCCCAGACGGCTTGATTTTTCCGACACCTTCAACAATTATCGCTATAAATCAAACAATTTTACACAAAACCTTAACAATGAACAAACTGCTCATCACATACTCTGGGAGTGTGATCTCTGGTATGACGAAAGAATCGAAATGTTGAACGTTCATTGTGTTTCTGGAAACACAATGGACGCTGTTCAACATTTTGATTTTACACAACCCTAGGGTTGTGTACTATGAAGATCTCGTGGGCTGCGCGAAGAACTTCCGGGCTTTCAAACGTTTTTGTCATAAGTACTATTGGAAACAATGCAACACTTTTTTGTCATTATAAATGCATTATAATTAATTGTCATATTATAAATTAAAACATTTAATTACATTCTGTCTTCTAGTCATAAAAAAAAACATGTTATTCCCGTGGTGCTTCCCCTTTAATTCTGACTTTTTGTCATCACAATTTTTCTGTCTGCTGCTGTCTCCCGCTTTGCTTGGGGAGGGAAACTGGAATACTTCCTACTCCTCGTACAATCTTTTGATTAATTTCGTTGCGGGTTCCAAGACAGATTTAGCATGTCCCCCGGGCACCCCTGAGATCATATCAAAGGGTTTTTGCGGTTGGTTACCACTGTCGATCCTGGCTACATAGGAGTTGCAGTGGTGGGTAAGTGTGGTGGGCCAATTTCCCGTTAAAAAAAACCTTAACAAACTATTATCGGCCTAAACCTTCCTAAGGAACTACTCGGTCGGTAAATATATACGGCATGAAAATCCTTTCAGTAGTTTTTGAGATTATCGCGAACATACAGACAGACAGACAGACTCGGCGGGGCACTTAAGTATCCTATGTCCGTATATCCGTCTTCTGGTTCTAAGCTACCTCCCCAACTAATTTTCAGCCAAATAGGTTCTGCCGTTCTCGAGTTATAAATAGTGTAACTTACATGACTTTCTTTTATATATATACCTCGTCTTGCCATAAATACTGAAACAAAGAAAAAAAAAATTCTATTGCAAATAACATTTATTACTTTTACAGTGTGTTAGTTTAATACATAAATATAAAAAAATTTAAAATATAAAAAGCTTTAACCTAATTCTAATGAAGTGGTCTCATTGGGTGCAATACAGTCCTTTAAACGTTGAGGCCCGTTATCAATAGAAGCACGCACTCTTTCCATGGGAAAATTCTTCACTGCCAATCGTGCGGATTGGTTTAGGGACTCCAAATTATCATAGCGTTTAGAGCAAGCCTTACTCTCTAAAACTGACCATAAATCATAATCCAGCGGATTAAGATCGGGACTAGACGACGGCCAGTCTTCAGCTCTGATGAAGTCCGAAACGTTCGTTTCCAACCAAGACTGCGTACACCGAGCTTTATGACCCGGCGCCGAGTCTTGCTGGAAGGCCCAATCTTGGTTATTGAACATGGTGTTGTTAAGGGGCTTCACTACCTTCTCAATAATGGTATCTTGATATACTTGTGCCGATGTTTTGATACCTTTTTCACAAAAGTATGACTCAGTCACTCCTTCATAGCTAATACCCCACCAAACCATCACTGAAGTCGGATAGTGCCCACGTTGCACTCTGTCGACTAATTGGGAATCTTCCTTAGAGCTTTAAGCATAAATACGGTCATTTTGTTTGTTAAAATTTTGCTCAATTGTAAATAATTTACAATTATTTCAAATTTGCGTACCGCTTCAGTAGTTGTTTCGATTTTACCACCCTATTCTTTTTTGAATTATCAGTTAAGAAATGACCAGTGCGTCTTTTATAGGCTGCAAGTCCTAAGTCATCTTTTAAAATATGCGACATGGTTCTAGGTGCTATCTTCATCTCCCGAGAAAAAATCTTTTGCTTTCGGACAGGATTTCTTCCAATTCTCTCTTACTGCTTTGACCACCTTTTTCGTACGAGCACTACATGGATGTCCAGATCTTTTTCTGTCACAAACAGAGGAGGTGTACCTATTAATAGCCCGGTACACAAACATTTTACTAATACCAAGCGTATGGAGAGTTTTAAAAAGTGAATTTGGCTCCATACCTACTTTGTGTAATGCAATCACAGCGATTCGGTTCTCTTTATTACCCCACTCCATTTTAATATCGCAAAATATTGTGCAATGTATTGGCGCCAAATTGAGTAAACTCAATGAACAATCGTATAAAAATGACAGATTCCAAATTCAAATGTAATATTTTGTTTATTTTTAATTGTAACAGTATTTATAGCCAGACTAAGTACCTGACACCACAAAATCAGTAGGTAATAGTTATTTACCAATAGCTTATTACAACCTTTATAAAGTACTTAGGTGGAAAATATGAGGTCATTTGTATAGTTTTCCAACAACTCTACAAATATGTAGGAAATTTTTAAAACATTTTTTATTATGCTTGGACAGTGAGTAAATAAATGTATGTTTGTCTAATATTTTTCCTTCTACAAACATTTTCTATCTGGAATGTAAACGTGGCAACTGTGGTAGATAAGTTATCACTTATCGTAATATAAATAAACGACACACAAGCTTTAAACAAAAATATCCATTTTGAACTTCATTAGGTTAAGCTTTATTGCCTTTTCAAATTAATAACAACTTTTTAAATTAATAACAGTTATTAACAATTAAATGTTTCATACCGCAGGTAAACCATTCATAGTGTTAGCTATTCCTATTCCTATAGTTATTATTACTTAGGTTTACGCTTATTACATATTTTATTCTTAAATCTGAATTTTGTTTTTCCATTATCTTCTTTATCTGATGAAGACGGAGATAAAAAGAGCACTGACTTCGTCGAAGAGATAGTGCGATTGATTTTATAACTCGATAAACATTTTTAGACGATTTCGATTGACAACCCAAAAATAACTAGAATGATTATTTTATCATGGTCAGCCATTAAAATTTGAGAGAGAAAAAGTTCGTATATTCGTTCGTTCGTTTGTATATTTATAATATCTTCGTGTACAAAGATATCATAATTTAAATGATATTGAAAATTAATTAATACCGTAGTACCCATCTAATTAAATAAGAGATGCGCCTTACATTAGAATTCTAGACTATTATAGCCATTTTACACCAAGTTATTTGCACTGGCTGGATTTATATTAAACGTAACAAAAACATGTAACCACTTTAAAAAATCTTACTTGATTGTAATTGATTACTGAAAATTTACTTTATTTAATACATTCATATTTATTTTATTAAGTTACTAAAAATAATAGGTTTACTAAAGTACCTAACTGATGAACCTACCTTACTACTACGTACTTACAACCTTTTCGCTTTATTTTCAAAAGATTCCGTACCACCTAGCTGACTATTTCTAGAAGAAGGCTTTTCCTGACCTTGAATTGACATAAAAAGCGTAAACGATTCTTATTTATCCCTAGACTTTCGTTTTTATTTCCTATATACTATGTTCGCAAGGAACGTTATCTCCTTAATTTATCTTATCTATAAATCTGTAGCTCATTACATACATAATTATATCAATTACTAATAGTGAATATGGCTGCATATCTAAACTATGGCGTAACTATTATATATATACTATCTAACATAGCGACTCTAATTTTTTATCAATAAAACGTGATTTTAAGTATGTATGTTTCGTTACCTATTTTTAAGATACATTATCATTACAATTCATATTATCTAATAAAAACCTATTACTAATCCTAATTATTATTGTAATCAGTGACAATAATAATAATATAAATAATTATACCGATGATGTACTTTTAAAATTGAATGATGCGGTCCAATATGATTATCTATATAATAGGTCTTTACCTATGAAATTGCCGTTTTGCAGTACTGGCCATTTCAAATCAAAATAATTTTTTTTTGGCTAAGAATTCTAATTTCAAATTAATTTTATTTTAAAAACATGGAATTCTTTTTCCTAAAGTAGTCATTTGTTTATTGATAAGTGTTACATTTTCATCGCATTTCTATCTTTTTCGTCATCATGGATACGTTAAAAATTCGAGTAATTATGGAATATGAGTACCGTAGTGGCAGCAACGCGGCACAAGCGGCACACAACATCAACGACGTTTACGGAGCTAACACTACAAACCAACGCACCACCTGTTATTGGGTTGCTCGCTTCCGTTCTGGAAATTTCGACCTGAAAAATGAACCTCGCGGTCGTCCGAAGACTTTGGTCGACAATGACGAATTAAAGGCGATTGTGGAAGCTGATGATACACAATCTACGGCTGAATTAGCAGCAGCTTTCGACGTTAGCGTCAAAACAACATTGGTCCATTTGCGTCAAATTGGCAAGGTAAAAAAGCTTGACAAATGGGTGCCCCACGAACTCAATGATCGCTAACGCGAAGTACGCGTCGAGACGTGCCTTGCACTGCTCAACAGACACACAAATGAAGGAAATTTGAACCGCATTGTTACCTGCGATGAAAAATGGATTCTGTTTGATAACCGCAAGCGCTCAGAAAGTTGGTTGGATCCTGGTTCAGCACCTAAACAATGCCCTAAACGAAAACTTACCCCTAGAAAAGTGATGGTCACTGTTTGGTGGTCTAGCGCCGGTGTGATTCATCACAGCTTCTTACCAAACGGGGTGAGGATTATTGCAGATGTGTACTGTGAATAACTGAACACAATGATGGAGAAGCTGGCACATCTCCAACCAGCATTGGTCAATCGCTCGTCTCCGCTGCTCCTGCACGACAACGCGCGACCTCATACTGCACAGCAGACGGTCTCCAAGTTGCAAGAACTGGGGTTCGAAGCTCTCCGTCATCCGCCCTACTCACCAGACCTTGCGCCTACAGACTACTACTTTTTCCAGAATTTGGATAACTTCTTTGCGGGAAAAAAATTCAATACCCGAGAGGCAGTACAAAATGACTTTGAAGAATTTGTTGCCTCCCATCCAGCTGATTTCTTTAGGAAGGGCATCAATAAACTGCCACTGCGTTGGCAAAGATCCATTGATTGCATGGGTGATTACTTCGATTAATACAAATAAAAAATACATGAAAAAAATTCGTTTCAATTTTTTCATACAAAACGGCAATTTCATAGGTAAAGACCTAATATTAATACGTGAAGCGAAAATTTCAAGTTTAGTTTTACGAGAATTGTGCGCAGGATGAGAGTGAAATTTGGCACAATTGAAGTTTATGCTGATGAAGGCGTGCTAAAAGCTTTAATTTCTTAAAATACTGCTTAGATATACATTAAATTAATGAAAATATAAGCAACACACTACCATGGATTTTGTTCACACATAAACACGCGTAATGTATTTATAAAGCTAAAGACAGTTTGAATACATTGTGTTGAGTTTTGACGTTCGGTTTCATCGTCAAAACCATGATTGAAATATTATTTTTCGTAATTTTAATGGAACTGGACTGATATTCTCTTAATTATTACATTAATTTGAGTTTATAATTATTATCGCTACCTTTACCTCAGCTCACACTACCTACTGTGCGTTTGATATATTTTTTTACAAGTTGACGTTTGTCAATCTGTCACAACATTTTTTTTAACTTTTTTCTAATAGGCAAAATAATAAATAAGAAGGTATATGTTTCAATATAAAAAATTATATAGGTAGCTGTCTCTCACATTATCGCGTACGATATGCGTCATCGTATCGTGAAGCAAAAATCATGTTTTCACCTATTTTTAAGTGCTACCCTCACTGTCCAGTCTGCAAATCCAGCAGCCTGTCAATAATTTGTTTATATCTTTTCATATGTTATCTGTAAATCGTATTAAATATTCTGGCGGATTTACCAAAATTATTTTTAATTTTTTTATATTAAATATATGGCGTCGGCATATAACCATTTGCCATTGTCAAGTTAAAAAAGGGCGGGAAATAGAATTTTCGTTTCAATTTTCAACACCGTAATCCTAAATAGTCAAGTCTAAAGTCTAGTCAAAGTCCAAATAAATAGTCAGTTCAGTCAATGAGTCATGTCAATCAATTCAGTAAAGTGGTAGAAGCTTTACTAAAAATCCTAGGGAGTTTTGGAGGGTACACAAAATAGCACGTTTTTTGAAAGTTGTACCACTTGCCTCACTTGTGCACGTTAACTAATTGTATTTTCAACTCTACTAATTGTATTTGAACTAATTGTATTTCAACGCTCAGAACATTATAATGTTATTTCTAAAATTTAGTAGTCTATGGTCTATTTTGCGCTTGTAAATTGTAATTTAAAAGAATAAAACCTTTCAGATAGGTTACAAATTAAACCAGAATAATTGAAAACAAAAATTATTTATCTAATTTTATCCTGCGAAATTAGAGAAATTTTTGCTCTTTCCCTACACTCGCTCGCTTTCAACGTACAAAACATAATATTATCATTATAATATATTTTGCGCTGTTTTTTTTTTTATTTAAAGAATACACATTTTCAAATAGCTATTTGGTAGAAATTTCAACCAGGACAATTGTAAAAAAAATCTTGATTAGTATAAGAAGAGTAATTTTGAGTATTAAACTGTATAGAGTAATAAACTGAATAGCCTATGAGCGGCAAATATGTTAATCCGGCACTGTATAAATATCGTTGAAAAAATTTACACATTTTTATTGAGTACCTATAGGTAGGTGCGTAGAGGAACAAGAACCATTAAAATTTTAAACTAAAAAAAATCATATGAATTTTGGTCGAATTTCGACCACAGGGCGATCTCTAGTTATTGTAAATTATCTGTTAACATAATAATTTATAAAAATGAGTTCTGTTTTTGAATAAAATATAATATTATATTTTGTGATAATATGGACTCTATGAATGGATGGATGGCCATTCTATCCATAAAGTCATACCTTTGACTCTCCTTTTCTCAAAAGCACAAAATAAGTACCTAGTACCTAAACAAAGCGCATGGATGCTAATCATGAACATTTACTTCTTTAAATAATAATAGCTTATTACCATTAAATCGACATCCATAAATCAAGTATATAAATCAATGTGATATAAGCATAGATGAGTATATATTTACTATTTATAGATGATGCAGTTGCCAGAGTGGACTCTTTAGACGTGTATCTTTGTCCAATGAAAGCCCACGCTATTGTCCCGCCACGTGGGAACTTGTCACTTCGACACGTTTCATTTAACGCCTCTATCATGTTAACCTACTTTTGAAAAGTTGGTCCAATAAACACCTATCGGGCAGCACTCAAGCATAAGAGCGCTAAGCATAATTATGCCGAGCATGAAACTTTGTGGTATTGTTCGTTCATTTTATACCTAGTAGATTGAAAGTCTAAAAGTTTATGAAAATAAACAGAATCATTTTCCTTTGCAGAATTTCTACAACATTTTAGACGTCTGATATTTTAATATATTTTGCCTATATCAATAAAACCGTTGTTAATGACTAATGGCCCGTTTCAATATCTACCAATAACTATTTGTTAGAAACGTCAAACTTGTATCGCTAAAACCGTGAAATGATTGAATGACGACGTTTTTAACAAATAGTTATAGAGAACGGGCCATTAGTCACCCCTGTAAATGGCGCATTATAGAAAATCATAAATAATATCAACCGTAAAATATAAACAAGATACAATAAAACGTCCAAAATGTTGTAAAAATACTGTAAATCTCACATTAGTCTTCAGTCTTCATTAATTTAGCTACACAAAATCATGCCAGCAAAGTTGGCTTTATATATAGTATATACGTATAAATAGAGACCTAAATAATATTAATACTAACTGGTAATTTGTTACCTTTTTCAGCTGACGGTATGACCTACTCGTTCGGGGTGTTTTATTCGGAGTTCCTGACCTATTTTAATGAAGGCAAAGGCAAGACTGCGTGGATCGTATCCATTATGGTCGGAGTCACGCTAAGTTCAGGCAAGTTTCTAATTTATCATATTATATTTTCGTCATGCCCGTAATTATCTATTTTGGACATTTGACAAAAGCAAACAGACACTGTAGTTCACGTAAGATTTTTTAACCGACTTCCAAAAAAAGGAGGCGGTTATGGATTCGGTTGTATATATATATATATATATATATATTTGTGCATTTTTACTTCGGAAGACTATTACCGATCTGTGGACCTACTAAACAATCACCAGTGATGATATTGATTAGATAATATATTATTAAATAAGTAATTATTATTATCTGCTGCAATAGTCGACGGAAAAAATTTAGCAGTAAGCATTAAATAAATATATTATAGTGATGATGATGATGATCACGAATATAATTTTAGCAATAGCAAAATTTCAAAGATATTGATATCGGTGCACAAAAGTCTGATGAGTAGTGAGTACCTATGTCATCATAATAATATGTTGGTGTTTCTTGTGAAGATGATGATGATGAATGATTACTGTAAGTGGTATGATAGCATATGCTTTTGGTAAAGTAAACGACGCCGGAATACCCAAAACATGTATCTATAAGGACTCGGGAGTTCTGTTCAGAACTTTTGGATCCAGGGTATACCTTGGTATAAAAGCTTACTTTTAGGTATCATATGCTTAGAATACTTCAGAAAAAGTCACAAAAAAAATCACTATAATATGTGTCCATATACATTTCGAAGAGTTCCCTCGATTTATCGTGGATCCCCTCATCAATTCTCCACTTTGGTGACTAAGGGACAGATTTTAAATTATAGGCTTTACAAAAAAAAAACAATTGTTCAAATAGGTTCACATACGGCAAAGTAATGACTAATGTTCAAAGATATCCGTGTCGGTGTAAAAATACTATGAGAAGTACCTTTTATATCATCATAATATGATGATCAATCGTGTACAGATTGGAATATTGGTAACAGTGATATTTTATCACCTTCTGTGGTTTATATCATCTCAAGAGAACACCTTTAGGAGTTCACACCGCGACGATTCGCGACGAGCTATTCAAAATTGAACTTTATTCACTACACAAAAAGATACACGTTTAATATGACTTTAGCCAAACACTGCACACGTGCTGCATCGCGGTGCAACTTGACATTAACTCGTACAATGCAACGTGTAATGAATAAAGTTTAATTTTGAATAGCTGTCTTAAAAGTGCCGTATCGCATATAGTTTTCGTTTCGGTGTGAACTGACTCCTAGTCAATTAATCTTTTATAAGTCTTATACTTTATTCATACCTATGACTACGAATTTTATAGGTCTTCTTGCCTATTGATTAAACACTTTTATTAAAATTTCAGGTCCATTATCCAGCTCGTTCGTGAATCGCTGGGGATGTCGGACGGTGACGGTGGCGGGTGCCCTGCTCTCCGCCACCTGCGTGGTGCTGTCCGCCTTCGCTAACAATGTCAACACGCTCATAGTCACCATCGGCATCGGGGCCGGCTTCGGGTTTGGGCTCATATACTTACCCGCAATCGTCAGCGTCACTGTTTGGTTTGAACGCTACAGAAGCCTTGCTACAGGTTTGTGCGCTGTACCTATATTTAGAACTAAAGTTGTATAAAAGGCTGAATTATAAATAATTTGCAATTTCAATATAATGTATTCCACAAAAATATTAACAGAACCAATGAAATACCTTATTTTTTTATTTTTTTTAGTTTTCTAACAACTATTAACTAATATTAACTACTAAACGTACTTATTTCAGGTATCGCTGTTTGTGGGTCCGGTCTAGGGACGTTCCTATTTCCTCCAATCACTTCATCTCTGATCTCCAACTTTGGATGGCGCGGTGCCATGGCCTTAATCGGTGCATTCATATTGAACTGTGTTCCATTGGGTATCATGTTTCGACCAGTACCGGAGCGAATGCAGAGCCCGATAACCGAACCTATGCTGCCGAAAGCTCAAAAATCTCCGCTGACAAGGTCCCAAAGTTCCGAGCACGTAGCCCGAGCGAACGGAAAAGTGGACGAAGACGTTTCTAGACTAACATTGTCGCAGCCGATATTAAATCAACCGCAAGAACAAAAGAGCTTGGCTCAATCTCGACAAGGGAGTGGGATTATGCAGCGGCCGGATGTACTATATCAAGGAAGTATGACAAGCCTGGCGAGGTACAGGGGAGCGTCGCCTGAAAGAATACAGATTTCAATAAAAACGGAGGAGCGTAAACAAAATTGTGGATGGCTACCGTGTTCGGAGGAATTTAAAGCGGCGTTATCAGAAATGTTAGATATATCTCTACTCGTAGATCCAATATTCGTCCTATTTTGTTTATCTAACTTTTTAACGAGTATAGGATTTTATATACCGTATGTTTACACTGTGGACATGAGCAAAAAATTGGGAGTTCAAAATCCAGAATATTTAATATCTATCATCGGGGCTGCTAACTTAGTTGGCAGAATTGTTTTGGGATACATCAGCGATAAGCCTTGGGTCAACAGGTTGCTGGCTTACAATTTGTGCCTTACAATTGCAGGAATAAGTAAGTATGATGCACAATATTTTTATTCTGTAAGAATTATTATGATTTTAAGAAGAATCTACTAGGGTGCTATCATAAATTCTCTCTTTTTAATTTAATAACTAAAAGAAAAAGATAATATTTACATACTAATTTTGCATTCCAGGTACAGCGATGTCAATGGCGTGTTGGGAATTTTGGGGCTTAGCGATGTATGCCGCTGTGTTCGGGTTCACGATCGGTGCTTATGTCGGCCTGACATCCGTGGTTCTGGTCGACCTCTTGGGTATAGAAAAATTGACGAATGCATTTGGGCTGCTTCTACTGTTCCAGGGCATCGCGTCCCTTATTGGACCACCTTTTGCAGGTACGAATTTTGAGCTAATGTTTGGAATAATGTTTCTATGTGGTGACTATCATAGACAGATATGAAGGCCATACAAGAAATACGTCTTAGGTTGTGCATGAAGCCATATGTAGTATATTAAGTTATTTAAGCCACCCCGATAAAAATACACACGATGCATTTTCTGGTGACACGTGCATCGAGCAATGTACATAGTTTATTAAATCCAATGATAAACTGATGCTTATCTTTAAACAAATAGTTCAATGCATAATATGATACTTAAATATTGATTATTTCCAGGTTGGCTGTACGATACTCTACAATCGTATTCGCCAGGATTTTTCCTCGCAGGTGGAACAATTTCCGTGAGTGGTCTCATTCTGTTCCTCATACCCGTCTTAGAGAAACGCAACAACCGACAGAGATGGATGCAGGATACAGTGCTGGAACAGATTTAGCAGGAAAACTCCAGAGGGACTAAGCATCCTCCCATCATCGTGCTAAATAGTCCCTCTACTCCTTCTTCCAAATACTCCACTGAGGACACTTATAGCAATGAGTGAATGTAGAATGTTCATATCACAATAATAAATGATCATAATATTACTATAATTTTAAGTAAAATAAGTGTATTTAATGTTATTTAAGCAAGATCATTCCAAATAAATTGTGTAAATACAAAATATTGTTAATATTAAGAAAGGAAAAAAATATAATTAAATCATAACCGATTGAAATATACTATGTTCTTGTTAAGAAAAATGTATGTATATATAGCGAAATATTATCATAATTTTAGGAAGTCAGACCATTTAGTACAAAACTCCCAATACAAATTTCTTGCCGCAAGGATCATATTTGCCTATTTTTAATTTAATTTTGAGGCTTTTAACAAAAAGATAGGAAAGTTAATATAAAGTTGTGTTTGAAATTTCAGACACTTAGGGCGAGGCCACAGAACAGCGTTGTGACAATGCATCGCAAAAATATAGCGCATAGTATTGAATGGCTTGTCGATGTCATTTTCGCGTTGCATTTTTGTTTTATGGCCTTGCCCTTTTTAGAAGCTCTCCATTTTACTAACTTTTACTAACCAAAATTAAATTTGCACTTGCATAGTACCCACTTGTTAATAATGTTAAATGTTAAAAAAATTATTCTTAATTCTTTTAATATTAAAATTTATATATTTTTAATTCTTGGTGCATCCACAACGGTGAGGATCAAAAAATAACACCATTCACATTGGTGTATATCGCTTTAACTATAAGTAAAATGCCCATATAAAATAGAATTAACTTAAAAATAAGGCTAATAGATAGGTTCGTATACTATATTATATAGGTAAATGCAATAAAAATAATCATGTAATATAATATATTCTATTGTGCCATGCCAAAAAGCAACATTTTTGTCTTTCACACAACTTCGACTTTTTACAATTTTTTACACTTTACATTTACTACCGTAGCTCTATCAACTTGTAGGTATATCTGAATATCGTGTAAGTTGTACATAGCCTTAACGTGGACCAAGACTTAAACAGGAATTGAGGTCCAAAATCAGACCCTTCGTATCAAGTGCTAGTTAAATCCCATTGACTATCCCCACAACATAAAGTTGGACGAGTAAATATCATCCACGAAAGTTCACGAATCTAAATGTTCTTCCGTCAAATATTCTGACAATATAACGGCACTGCTTTATGAAACTATTTTTAATGCAATAAGTTTAAGTAATATAATGGATGTGTTATTCACAATTTCTGTGCCCGGCGTAATTCGGGATTGACCTTTTGGTAACGTCTAATATTATGATTGGGAGTGGACACATTGGCAAGTTTCGTTGTTGCCCCGAGTCGGGTAATTTTTTGGACATCACATTTAAGAATAGTTTTAATTTTTACAATCTGTTATAATTAAATATCGTGGTTTATTTTAGGTTTTTCTAAAATGATGAAATTTTTATTAACATTTTGCATGAATAAAATAAAATAATCAATTTTATTTCGAAAGATTTTTCTAAAAATTTTTCTTGACTAAAAACTTGAAACAAAAAACCACGATAAGTTTTACTACAGTTGATATCCTAAATTATTATAGTATGATATCATGTATAATTATACTAGTTTTTTTTATCGTATGTATTGATTTTTTGTATAGCTTATGATGATCGTTCGTCGTAGCCGTAGCACGTGCTACGACGCTACGAGTACGTATGAGGTGCAATAGCATCCAATATAACGCAATAAAATGTTATCTAAGGTAAATTTTGGCTGTCGTATGCCTGTTATGTATGAAGTATGAACGTAATGTGAAATTATTGAACAGGATGTAAGTGTGATCTATAAAAAATGTGTATTATTTTGTCATTAAGTAAATGTGATCAAATTACTAAGAAAATCAAAATGAGATGTACATAAAAAACAATGTGATTCGGAAAACAAAGTTTTTTTTTTTTATAGTGTTGCTATTCGCTGTTTGAAACTATGAAATAACGTTAGCTAATTCTTTAAAACAAGTCATAGAAAGTTGCACCTAGGTAAAATGTTATTTAGAAGGCAATAAAACCAATGTACATATAATACGTCACACTCTAATTAATATACCTACTTTAGGTTAGCTACTACGCGTTTAAATTAGGAAAGGGAAATGAAACAAATGAAGTCTACACAACTTCAGTTGATGTATCGTATGTAGCCTTCATTTTTTCGACGACTATTTGTTCAGTCGTAGTCTTTATTCTGAGGTAGACTTCACATTTTGTCTCTGCCGGCCTAGTGCGTGTCAGGCCACGCATAACATATGGTTCCGAGTCACCTATTTATGGTTTTATTTTTAATATTTTACATGTTTATTTTTAGTATTTCATTATTTTTGTGCCTAGTTTTCCAAGTAACCGCATTTTAAAAGTTAAGTCTTCATAACTCCTGAACTAACAAAGTAACATAAGACGTAATAGTTTTCCTGGAAAGTTCATCACATACAGCTTCATTTTTTCATTCATCATTTAGCTTACAGGAGAGATCTAATTATACCCCACACTATGTGGTCGACGCGAGACGAGATACCCCAAAAAAATGCTTTTCGTGATTTTATTTTAGGACTTTATCGACGTGCTAAATGACCACGCAAAGTTAATGTTTCTAGCACAAACCGTTTGGAAGGAAAGCCAAGGACGGACAGACGGAGAATGACGAAACGCTAAGGGATCCGAGACGTGAACTACGAAGTACGGATACCTAAAATGAATTGCAGTTCCTTTGTCTCGCTAAAACTCGAGAACGGCTGGACCGGTTTGGCTAATTTTGATCTTGAAATAATTGTGGAAGTTTAGGGACGGGAATGGTGAGAAATATCGAAAAAATAAATAGAAACGATAATTAAATTTTCTCATACTAACTGTTCCTACCTGTCACGAACATTTGATGTTCGTTTCGTCGGTAGCGTAAGCTCGGTGTGAGGAGTGCGATTTTTTGTCATTACTTGCCGTGAAGAAGTTAACTACAATTTGTATAGCATCGAATTAGTTATCATTGTTTGTCACTAGGGGCGTTGTTTCGATGCTATATTCGATGCTATACAAATTATAGTTATCTTCTTCACGGCGAACAGAGACAAAAACTCGCACTCAGCACAGACTATCCAGTGTTACTTGACTATCAAATATTAAAAGTGCGTTGTTGGAATGCAAAACGATTCTATTTTGGAAATTTTAATTTTTTCCTTTCAAAAGTGTGCCAAGCCAGACCCAGTTGGTTGTAGGTGTAGGTCGTAGGACATAGGTAAGTTGATTCGTTGGTAGGTAAGATAGATAGGTGAGTTGTAGGCGTAGTTATCACCAAGACTCGCGAAGCGCAAGGGCACTACCAGACCACCTTATTCCGAAGCGTTTCGTCGATTTTTTAAACCTCATACCTTGGGTTTGAATTATACCAGATAAATTAAATTTTCAGGATATATTCCCAGTAGCGGACTTATTAAACATGTAAAGTTTTGATGGGATAGTGTTGCGCCGTTTCAGCGCATAGAGGTTCAACATAATGTGTTCTATTTCTAAAGTGTATATTTTGTATAAATTAATTGTCAAATATTGTAAAAGGTGAAGTTTCAATAAATCTGTTGAGTTGATCGGTTGTCTCTCTTGGGAGGGCCCGTAGTGGGCAAAACAGATATGTTTTATTGATACTTTAGATTTTATTGATATCTAAAAACCCCTGATTTCGTCACTGACTCACTGATGATCAACAAAATTATAAGGTACTTCCGGATGTCCTAGAAAGCTGAAATTTGGTACGTAAGCTTATATTAGTACACAACTAACATAATAATTGACAAAATTGGAACTTTTATCCTCCAACCCCTTTAACTAGGGGATGAAAGTTTGTATGAGACTTCCACAAATTTTGACGCTAGAGGTCTGAAAATTGTTCTAGGGATGTGTTATAATTAATAACAATATAATATAGTAAAATAACCATGTAACACTTTATTAACAACAAAAAACAGAATAAGTATTTTTAATCTTTAGCGACATATTTTAATGTACTTCATCTTAAATAGTAGTGTGGGAACGTCCCTTTATTAATTTGAATGTTATCTTTATGTATAATTCTCCGTTGAAATTACTATTTTATACTCGGGTAATTATTATTTCAATATCACGTCAATTACATTCCAATCCAAGCGACGAACGACGACATAACTGGCATAGTTCATAATATACACGAAATATGGCGCTTTTAACAAAACCTAAAAAATATTATGATTTATCATCAAAACGATTATTAAATAACTAAGTAAATAAGAATGTCAAAAAACATGTTATAATATTAGGCCTTAAAACAGTTACATACTTTTTAGTTTTTGTAAATCAAATATTTACAGTATTCACATAACTTACGGCCGTTTTCAATAATGTATCTAAGATTAAAGAAAGATAGCTATCCCCGTTGATCAGTTAGCTGTTGTTTATCTTTAACTTGCGTTTCAGAATCAAAGATAGGATCTATTTATTCTTGTCCAATAAAGGATAGCATCCTTCCCTCTCGCCTATTCAAGCCTCTTGAAACGTTTTATTCGTAACTACATAACAATTCGTGTTGTAAGCAATTATGTATTTATTAGTTAAAAGCGTAAATATTGTACTTAAAATTGAAAATCAAAACTCGGGATGATTTTTTACTATAGTTATCGTGGTTTTATATCAAATTCAATAGTGAAATATAACAGTTTGATGCTAGGAGTCGCGTGAAAAGGAATGTGAAATTTAAAATGAAATCAAACATCGAAGCAAAGAGAATGTAACTAGACTAGGTACGTAATAAGAGGTGGTACTCCGAATTAAAAGTGTTCGTAATTCAAATTTATACCTTACCTTTTTACGTATTATGGTCAAAAATGCAATAGATTCAAGCCCAAAATTAAAAAAAAAATTAAAAATTATACATAGGTTATTATTACCGATTTTTTATTTTAAGACCAATTATTGGGTTAAAAAGGTAATTAAAAAATAAAAACAACTTTAAATCAATAATTTTCATTTGAAATTTTAAGAAAATAAATCACAAAATAGAACTCTGCGTTAATACAATACAGCTGAAAATCGCGTACAGTGTCAAATCTGACATTTGTCACTTGGCACTTCGATTTTCAGCTTTAATGTACTAACGCATAGTTCTATTTACAGTTTTTTTCTGTCACGACCACAAAAAACCGCTCGTGGAAACGTAGCCTTAGTATCAGTTGTCAAATTGACAATATTAGGATAAGTTCAAATTGGTAAATACGACAGTGGTTAATACCTAGTAGAAATCAATAATATGTCCCGTGGCAATTAGTGAAACTTTTCGTAAATTGTTATTTACAATGCCTGAGGTTGTAAAAAATGCTGCCTGATAAATGATACTCAAGTTAAAGGAGTTTTATGAAGCAGAACAGCAGTATCAAGGTATTCTAATACCCATAAATAATGGCGGCAATATTTTATTGCGCGATCACAGCGCCGCTTTATCTATTTATAGTCCAAATCATCAATGCAGTCAATTAGTCAATCAAGTCAGTCGAATCAGTAAAATGGTAGACGCTATACTAAAACTCCTAGGGAGTTTTGAAGGGAACACAAAATAGCACGCTTTTTGAAGTTATACGTACCACTTGCCCACACTTGTGCACGTTAACGAATATTAATTCGTAGTAAATATTCTTCCAATATTAAACATTAAGAACCAACATAACACAAAAATAAGGAAGAAATACACAAACAACAACGTCACACATTGATATCCTCAGCAAAACTAGGTTCTCCGTTTTGTTAACGGCCGACATTGACAGATAAGAAAATTACGTTATTACAGTAAGCTCCACCTATTAGAGAGTAAGTTGAAACTTAAATTGAAATACTAAGATTTATATGAACGTCCCTATTTCCAGTAGGCTACCCGCCCTCCCGCCGATAGATGAGCTGATCGGTAGGAAATGCCATCTGTCAGTAGGTAATTGAAACGCAAGTAAAGACAAAAACATAGATTTGCTTATCTTTAGTAGCAATGATTACGGATAGATAGGTTATATAGAACCGCTGTTAGAAGAAAATAAACTCTGGTAAAAACCGCCATCTAGGAAAACACATCGCTAGTAAATATAATATCAATGATGTGTATTCAAGTTGTACTTAATGCTACCGACAAATGTCAGCGTTTCGACCCTATATCACGCTATTGGTGTGTTGTAAATAGAATACATAAAAAATAATAGATGTAACAAATTTTTCACCGAAAGATTCGAATTAAAGCATATGGGAGACTGAGTTTTGATCGGAGTTATAGTACGAAAAAGCATATTAAGCATAAAAAAATCTAAATTATTACATCTCACCGGGATTCAAACTTGCGACTAATTATTTTTGGCATGTATTTAAACTTGCGACAAAACAATCATATTTTGGATTTGAAAAAACTGAATATCGAATACTAAATTACCAAGTTGGCGTAAGAATGTAAGGTACAAAAAAATCCAAATCTGGCGACTAATTGATACCTGTTTTGTTCACTGAATATTCCAAACTGGCAGACAGATATTATTTTCGTTAATAAATAACCGTCTTGGTAACAATTAGAGAGTACACATTTAATTTAAGAATAGACACATTTTTCCCTAATATATTATATAATTAAAGGTAATTCAAAAAACATAATAAGCAGCAAAACGAGCGCACATAGAGAAAACGTAAAGGAGCGTATGAAATTCCTATTTTGAATTTTTCTCGGTTTCAGGCGGTGTTGATTACAAAAAAACATTCATTTTGAAATTTCAAAATGTTTTATTTTTGATATTTATTTTTGTAAAATTTTGGATATTTATTTTTGTAAAATTGGTGTCGTTTATCAGGTTTTTGGGGGTGCTGGATACGAAAATGACATTCATTTTGAAATTTCAAGATGGCGGACATATTTCATTTTATAAAAATTTATATGGGTGTCCTTCTGTGGGTTTCTGGGGGTGCTGATTACAAAAATGATATGCATTTTGAATTTCAAAGAAAGCGGTCATTTATTTTTAATAAAATGAATCGAGGTGTCCTTTTCTAGGTTTATGGGGATATTAATTACAAAAAAAAATATTTTGATATTTCAAAATGGTGGATGTATTTTAATTTCGACAATATTCTTCTATTTCAGAATTTGTGCGTCCTACTGAAAAAATAATGAAAATTTGGTCCCCCTTATTATCCCTCCAACTAAATATTTATTTCAAGACAGGAGAGAAAGAAATTTATAAATCCTGAATTTTCCAACATTTCTATAGCTTTATATAA
Organism: Phengaris alcon alcon; assembly: GCA_037179445.1. Classification (NCBI taxonomy): domain Eukaryota; kingdom Metazoa; phylum Arthropoda; class Insecta; order Lepidoptera; family Lycaenidae; genus Phengaris; species Phengaris alcon. Next base: position 452,690 of record JAYRCH010000317.1, on the reverse strand, counting down.
ACATTGCTCGTAATTTGATGTAGAGTATTTACATTTTTTTTATAAAATCGCTTATAACTCGAAAACGGTGCACGCTACTGAAAAAATAATGAAAATTTCCTTCCCCTTAGTAACTCCGCAACCACATATTTTCTTCATAATGGGAGAACAAGAAATTTGAAAATCCTGAATTTTTCCACATTCTATAGCTTTATACATCGCTTGGGTTTCAAAGTAGAGCATAGCCAAATTTTTTTTCTGAAATCATTTCTATCTCGAAAACGGTGCATCCTACTGAAAAAAGAATGTAAATTTCCTCGCCCCGAGTAACCACGTATTTTGTTTATGATAAGAGATATTTTTTTTAATCTTGAATTTCCAAAAATGTATATAGCTTTAACATAACTACATAACATACTGTGATAATAATCATCAATTATTATCACAGTGATAGTAATACTGTGATAATAATCATCAATTCTAATCAGCATCCCCAAGAACTTATAAATTAGTACTCATGTAACTTTTACGAAGAATGAAAATTTTTCATTTTGAAAATTGAAATACAATTTTGTAATCAGCACCCCTAGAAACCTGGAAAGGACACCAATTTTAAATATAAAATTGTATGCCATTTTGGAATTTCAAAATAAATTTAATTTTTATATTATTCAGCATCCCCATGAAAACGACACCCATAACAAAGGAAAACAAACTCCGACAGTATCCAAGAATGCTATCTTCCGTAGCCTGTAAATTGCATTTTAGCAGCCATTAGCTTATCTACCCAATCTGGTTTTATAGCTGCTTACATCGTTTAATGGTCGTCAACTCGGAAATTAAGTCACCAACTTATAAATTTCAGTGCCAGTTTGGATTAAATTTCGCCACCTTTTATTTGCCGATTTTTTGTATTTTTTGTCGCCTGTGTTCTTTCGCCAGTTTAGTAATTTAGTAGCCAAATTCAGTAATACAGTATGCTCATGTGCAACCAACTTATTTTTTGTTTGCAAGATTAATTATATCCTATTATTTTTCAACAACGCAAACTTCTGCTGCTAAAAAAAAAAGCTAACGTCTTACGCTTAGTAGCTGAGCCATACGTATTTGACATTGACTGGCGACTTACGAAAAATATATAATAAATATATAAATAACAAAAAAAAAATGAAATCCCACAAAAAACATATTCATGTTAAAATATTTGCCAAGACCATAAGATACTATATGACTCGCACTGTCAAAAAATTATCAGATCAGAGAGTCAGAAGCTTGGTTTTACATGAGGTAAAACCAAGCTTCTGACTCGACGCCCTAACTCTACAACACTAACTTCTCAAACTCTATACCTTAGTCAAGATATGTGGCCTGGCCATTAACATGAATATGTTTTTGGTGGGATTAATATTTACAGTTCATACAGAACAACGTCTGTCGGCCGTCGGGTCAGCTTGTTTTTTTATATAATCGAGTTAAAACTAAAATTCAGCTTATATACGACTATTATATAACAAAGGTGTCAAAATATATCTAGTCAATTATAATTAATAAATATTTGATACAATGACGATCTCTGTGGCTCAGTGGTTAGCGCGTCGGAGCTTAATCCAGAGGACGCACGAACAAAAAGTTTTCTGTGTTCCTGGGTCATGGATGTGTATTAAATATGTGTATTATAAAATAAAAATATTAAATATATGTATAATATAAAACTATATACCTCCCGTTATCTGGTACCCGTAACACAGGATCTTTGAGAACTTACCACGGGACCAGATTGACGTGGTATGAACGTCCATACATCAATCTGGTCCCGTAATATCCATGGGGATATTGTTATTATTATACAAATATGTAGCTACGTATGTTTAATCTTTTTTTCTTTCTACTTCACTATTGCTGGAGCAATATATATTTTTCATTTTATACCGTAGCGTACCGTCCAAATAAATCATTGCGAGAGACGTCACTGCAGGCGAGACCTAAAAACCCCAATAAACTCCATTACCTATGTAAATTATAGACAGAATACAATCGGTATTTATGTTTCGAATTTATTTTCGATTTTAATATTTCCAATGAGCTTCAATCATAATAAATTAATTAAACGGAGTTAAATTTATTATACCCAATTATAATAGAATCGAAGATGCAACTTGTACCTAAATAATACGTACCCAGTGTGCCCACATAGCCCACTGTATCCAAAACGAAGTCGGCACCGACCCGATGTGGTTATGAACTAAAGATGAAAATACCACCCATCCTCTTATCATAGTAATAGGCAGCCACAGGAAAAGGTTTAATGTTGTTACTTTGACGACGTTCTGAAAAAAGAAAAATAGTTACCCCCGGCACTGGGTGTATCTGAGGCTGGAACTATATTGTCCGAAATCCGTAAGGCCGGGGAAAATTCAGACCACTGACAATAGAACTCTGCACTAATACCAGTACTACAACGGAGCTGAAACTCGAGCACACGAGTGTCAGGTCAAATGTCAATGTCAAATCGGATTTTCAGCCATATTTTCCCCCGGCCTTACGGATTCCGGACAATATTATGTAGTATGACCAACTATGACAGAACAGAAGATTTTGGTGAGGTGTACCTTAGTAAATTTGGATATGCTTGCATAATTTTTAGAACTATTAAATCTCGCCTCGCGTTGGTGAGCCCAAATCAACATCATTATCCTGAAAAAAAAAATTATTTATGTACTATGAAATCAACCTTTTTCATAAACTTACTTCTTAAAGACATATAAGTAACATCTAACTGTCGGTACAAGTTGCTTTCAGATGTATTTCATACGCAATAAATATTATTTAAACTTTAAATCTATCGATATTTGATTGTGAAATCAAAAGGTAAATAAGTTGCAATGTGATATTTCTATTTATTTTTTTTATATTATTTTAAGCAAATGGTAGCCTAACTTACATAAATCCTGTAGATTTTGCACTACGTAGCAAATAAATAATAACTACTATGTATCTATCCCAAGTGTCTGGAAGGACCATATCCAAAATGCAACTGTCACAGGCAAAGTCCAAGGCGAATTTTCCCATTCCTAGCAGTGGAGGTAGCGAGTATGCCGCAGCAAACATCACGCACAGAAACTGATACAGACCGTAGTGATTCCTTTGTATTTTCCATCCTAAAAAAACAATATAATATTTTATATATTTGCTTAGTTTCTACGCTGCTAGTCTTTCCAGTAAATAAGTTTGGAAAGAAAATCTGTATCGATGTGTGTGCGATCGATAACGTGGTCGATTATGCTAATTAAAACTATCTCGATTATTAAAACATCAAAGGGTATTCTCATAACGTAAACGTCAAACCAACGTTTAACGCGTTCTGATTGGCTCAAACTCCAAAAATCAGTTTATGATGCCAAGACGATTCATTTGTAATTCATTCATTCATTGAAAGTATAAGTTAAATACGAAAGTTAGGGTTCAAATATTTTGACAATTTTAAAATATGTTAATACATAATTTTAAAATTGTCAAAGATTTGAACCCTAATTTTCGTATTTAATGTCTTTCATTTCAAATCAATTTGAAATAGCACCTTTCTTCTTTTTACTCTAACTTATAAAAAATATTGTTAGATCTGGCAGAGATATTGTAATAAAACAACTTACCATTAATAATATACTTGGCTACAACATAGCGCTCGATACAAACATGCGTAAGACACTCCACCTCGTAAACAGACAGAAATGACTCCCAAAATCCAAGAAAATTACATGGAATGTCATGGGTATTCAAGCTAGAATTTTAGTAACAAAAATATCATGTAACTATTTATATAATATAATGTATAAATCAAGTTTTTATTTATTGAAATGTTCATACCCTTCGTGATATTGAGGCAGCAGCAAATGTAATAAGACGTATGCAGTACACCTTAGAATTGATGCTAATGTAAAAAAACCGAGATTACGATAGCTTAAATCTGATCTTAAATTGCTGAAGAAAATAATCCCCGTAACCCAAGTACTCAAAAGTGCTGATACAGTAGCTGTAAATAATTTAGTATTTTTTTTAATTCGAGAACCTATTTAATAAAGATACAAAAAATTTAAATAGGCTTTACAACAAATGGAAAGGCTGATTATGGGCCTATGCAAGACAACGATAATACGAGTATCTTACCTATAGCAGCATTGCCATTTTCTAGAGTTTTTCTTGAATCGCTATAAAAAACTTCTCTCCAATAGCAATCACCCATATTAATGAGAAGCTTAATTGAATTATTTGTATACCTGTTTACTTATCATGAACTAGTAATGAACTAAGTCTCATATTCCGTGTCGGTGGTGGCACAGGTTCGTTCACGCTCCAGTTCCCCATATAACGTTACAGGACGTATACTACCTGTAAACAAAGGCTTGTTCTCGAAGGATTGACATATATCAACGCATATTATATTGTATGAAACATATTGCTTATTTGCAAAGTAATACTATAAGTATCAAATATGTTTAAAAAAAGTTCCTATTACACATAATTATGTTGATTGCAATTAAATAAAGAAAAATAACAACATTGAAACAACAAAAAAATGGTTTTAATCGTTTAATACAGAAACCCAACACTTTTACTCGAGCGCTACTCTTCATGACGTCCGATTGCTATTCCTTATGCTGATGCTGAACCTTCTTTTCAACCCTGTAGCTGTATCGGCGCATTTTTACCCGACAGGTCTATTTTTCTCCTATCTAGTACATATTTCTTTGAAACTTTCTGGCATATTTGGGATGCAGTAGGGCGTATTGGTTTTGCATGCGACCTATCAACGCTGCTCGCAGTCTGTCATCTCCGACTAAATAGCAGAGAACTGGGACACTAGTCGCCGCCTGAAATATTTATATTTTGTGACCTACATATTTAGTGTAACATAACATAATTAAAACATATGAAATTTATATACCCCAACGTTTTTTGGTAAGATTCTCATAATTACCTCTCTTTTTTCCATTTCTAATAATAAAATTCTTACCTCAGCTGAAATAGGAGCTACAATGGCTAACACCTGTGGAACGTGTGGTCGATAGCCATAAAGAAGTACTGGGAGCCATTGCCATCCCGCCAACACAGCAGCAGGTACCCATAGCGCTAAAGTGATAACGGTTAAAACGTGAACAGTCTGAAAACAAAAGATATAATAATTAATATATACTAATAACTAATCTATACTTATATAATAAAGAGGAAGGGTTTGTTTGCTTCCAATAGGCTCCGAAACTACTGGGCCTGTTTTGATGAAATTTGGCACAGATGTAGAGAAGACCACGGGGAAAGACATAATATGCCACTCTTTTGCACGGTTAAATGCATGGTTCCCGTGAGATTTCCTATTGCGCGCAATCTAATTTTCTTACAGCTTAGACTGAATTAAAATTTGCTCTCGTGGAGTATATAGTATATAGTATATAGGTACCTTTGTAAATCTACTCTCGTCTTTTAGGTGTGGGCCACGATAATAAATTTTTTCCAAGCGAACAGCTTTTCCCATGAAATAAAATCTGAAACACCACAAAATTGAAAAGTTATCTAACTTTAATCTCACATTAACAGAAATAGTTAATTCAAAGAAACAAAAAAAGGGAAAAAGCTTACATTCCAACAACAGGTATGAGTGCACAAATAATTACATATGGCACACAAAATCCTAATTGTTTTGCACCGGAGTCAAGTGACGGCCACAGTAGGGTGCAAGATGTGCCTGTGGAGTCACAAGAATATACGCCGTATCCAAACAGGGGGGGAGCGGAGAACACCACTGAGTTCACCCAACATACTCCGAGTAGTGTCCAATAATACTTAAAGTATAGGCATCTTTCTGAAAAAAAAATTACGTCATTGCAGAGAAAATACGGAAAACATAAACATAAAATTATAAATTAACTCACAAACAAATTGTTAGGAACCAATAAAATAGAACTAATATGCCAACTGTTAATGCTTTTATATTTTGTTTATTTACTATGGAAATGCCAAGAAGCATTGGAGCAAAATCTACAGAGTGTAAAAAACAAGACTCGACAAGATCTGTTTCCATTAAACCGCAGTTCAAGGGGTACTAATGTTTACTAATTACAATAGGTTTTGCTTGTGAACTTGTAATATAATAATATAAAGTATCTACTTAGTAAATAACACTTAAAAAACAAAGCATAATAGAACCTACCAAGTTTGTAAAATTTTGCTAAAAGATATCTTTCTAAAACGATGCAAAATAGGGCAGTTATTTGAAAAACAGCGAAAAATTGATGTAAAAATGCATAAAGTTGACAAGAAGTTGGACCAAACAGCCATCTGTAACAATATTTGATGGTAAAAGACATGCGAGTAAGAGCTTTAACAAGACTAGTTAAATGATTATAACAATAGCATTTTCAATGATTATTTATTAAGATGTTAGGCTAATTATAATTACAATGATAGTTAATTTGGAAGAAAAAGAAAATGGTGGATTTCATCTTTACCTTTTAGCTATTGCGGATGATCCAGCAAATGGAAATCCAAGTAAATTCCGGCCAAACGATGCCGAACATAGATTAAGTACGAGTACGTGACTTTTAAACACAAGTAGGTGACTGTGGACGAACGTGGCAAAGAGCCAACCGTTGAGCAGCACCCCGAATACACCTGCCATCAATTATTATCTAATGAGTGAGCATATATATTTATTGTTTTGACACGTCACATCGTCCATCATAACGACGTTACGGACGCCGCGCCGAGTCGAAGAAACCGCCTGTTAAATCATGTAGGGTCATATAATATCAGTCAGTTTACAAATTCACCATACGTACGTAATTAGAACAATGATAATAATTTAAGTGTTACAAGCCACCAATTTTTATTGTCAATTTTAAACAGACATGAGTTTTCATAATTTCATACAAGCTTTTGTAAGGGTAGAATTGAGTTTTTAACGGTAACAATGTAATCCGTTACATAGAAAACGTATACGTTTACGTAAACGTTATATATCTATATATATATATATATATATATATATCAAACTTACCGAAGACGATGAGACAAGCTCCCATTAGAACTTTGTAAGAACTATCAAAGTAATACCAGGGACATTCATCTTCGGTGTAGTCAAATATTGTTTGCATTATTTAAAACAGTCTAACGTTATTTTAGGCACCAAATAAACAAATCACACGTTTTCTACGTCCACATAGGAGAAGTGGTCACAAAGACTGGTCAGGTTATGGACCAGAAGGTTCTGTTAGACAAAAGAAGGATCATATATCCATGTCCCCACATTGTATACGGGAATAAGCACCATAAACTGTCCGCAGATGTGTGATTGTGCGCATATTTTATCAAAACTTATATAAAATACATAAAATAATTAAAGTATGAACTTACCTATCTTTTTTTAATAATATCTATTTTGGTTGCTTCCACACCACGTCAATCTTGTCCTGTACTAAGTATCCGAAGAACTTGTATCACAGGTACCAGACAACGGAAATAGATTTAATACTGTTATCTATACATATATTTAAGATTTTTATTATATAATACTTAATCCACATCCAAGACCCAGGAACATAGAAAATCTTTGTGTTCTCCGTCCACGACCTCCTGCTTAAGTGCCGACGCGCTGACCACTGAGCATCTTAAAATCGGCTTATTTCATGCTGATCTTCGTTTTTTTTATTTAATAGAAAGATGATATAAAATATTGTAAGATGCAAGTGTTTGTCGTAGACAGTGATTAATGTACCATGGCATTTATATTTTTAGCATTAGCATTTTAGCATAGATTAGCATAAAAGTTGTGTCTATGGAAAACTGCAGACTGGATCAAGCCTGCAGCGTGATGCGGAATGGACGATGGGAAGTATGATGTATGCCTACCCTTAGTTCGACACAAAGATCAGAACCTCAATTCTCGTATTTAAATTAGACTTTCATTTTACTTTGATTGTATTATATGTGAAGCGACTTGTTATCATAAACTGATTTTGTAGCGTTTGGACCAATCAGGAGGCGTTAGACGGTGCTTTAACGTTTACGAGAATACCGGTTTGATAGTTTTAGCGTGTCGGGACTTGATTATAATTGTATTATCGCAGGTTTTATTTAGCAGAATTGACCCTCAGAAAAGAACGTCAGTCTTTTAAATACGATACTGAGTTTAATCCCGAACTGTAAATATTATATAAATGAACCTTTAGATAGGTAGATATATAAACCTTAAATTTTTGAAAAACCTAAAATGAACATAACACCACATATACAACATATATATATATATATATATATGAATTCTGTAATATATATAAACTCGATTGGACGATTTATTATCCAATATAATCTACGTGAATAGTGGATCCACTTGGCAACGATGAGTGAAAATCCACAGGTACACGACTTGCTCTTACCTCAGAACGTGGGCGCACGTCCATCAGGCGCAGTTAATTTGGTATAGAATTTTAGCGAGTTTTTGTTCGTAACATATTATACCATGATCACTACCTCGTTCATGTTATCAAAACGCTAATGTATACTAGTGGCCAGTTCGCAGTGTAGTGCCGACGAGGAACGTGACGACAGGATGTTGTCGATAAAGCAATTGTCACTAATGGCAACTAAATATTTGGGCGTGTACGGTTCTCGTGAAAATAAAGACAGTGCTCATAAATGGATAATCGTAGACTCTCCGCTGGGTGGACGAGGTTTGATGGCTGTGGAAGATATCAAAACGGGAGAAGTCATTTTTGTAGACCCCCCGCTCGTTTATGGCCCCCGATCCGGAGCTATCGTGCAGCGAGGTTGTAGTGTTTGCAATATAATTCATACAGATACCTTCTTTCAATGTGAAAAATGTGCTCTGCTACTGTGTTCGACGAAGTGTCAAAATAGTAGTACGCATTACGATGACTGCTGTGTGATTTCCTCGTGGCCTAACAAGGTACCGATAGAAGACATCGAGGATATGGTCATGTCCCACGCATTGACATCGATTAGAGCGTTACTTTTAAACGACGACGATAAAGCCTTTTTAAAATCTCTACAAGCGCACGTTCTTCCTCAACACGGGAGCGAAATAAGAAGGTTGAAAGAATGTTTCGAAGTACCACCGGAGGACGAGCAGTTCATGATCCTAGTTTCGCGCACCTTGGATACAAATGCTTTTCAAATGGCAACGGCATACGGAAGAAGGGAAACGAACTCCCGGGGATTGTATCCTGTCGCGTCTCTTATGAATCACAACTGCGTGTCGAACACCAGATACGCCTTCAACGATAATCGGGAAATGGTAGTGCGCGCAGTCAAACCAATTAGTGCTGGACAAGAAATATTTTCTTGCTACTCGGGAATGCTTTGGGGGACACCGGCTAGAAGGTTACACCTCTACAAGACTAAACATTTCCAGTGCACGTGCGACCGATGCGCCGACGCCACCGAGCGGGGCACCTTCTTAGCTGCTCTCAAGTGTTTTTCTAACGAGTGCCCTGGATCCATTCTTCCGATTGAACCGTTGAAGATCACCTCGGCGTGGCGATGTTTGGACTGTAATATGAGAGTTCCGTATAGTAATATTTGCACGATCCAAAGCGCTTTGGGCGGTCTCGTGGGGTCATTGAATTTCGAAAATGTATGTGACTTGGAAAAGTTCTTTCTGCATAAAGTTTTAAAATTTATTCCGAGAACAAACCAAATTGTTGTGGATCTGCAGTGTCGCCTCGTGTGGGAGTTCGGTGAAGCTGAGGGTCTGCAGTGGCACGGTAAATATTACTTGTACCTACATGTTAGAATAACTGTTTACATGTAAGTATATTAATTGTTTATTTATTATATAGTAATTAGTAATATTACTACTATTATAAACATGAAAGTTTGTGAGGATGGATGGATGTATGGATGTTTGTGACTTTTTCAAGCAAAAACTACTGAACGGATTTTAATGAAATTTGGTATGGTATTAGTTTTGGCTCTAGATTAAAACATAAGCTACATTTTATCCCAAAGAAGTACAGTGTTCCCGTGGGATACTCTATATACGCGGGCGAAGCCGCGGACAAAAGCTAGTTAGCTTTAAGGCGTTAACACAAAGAGGGGGACTGAAGCAAATTAAATTTAAATAAGATCAGTTGACGTAGACTTCATTTGTCTTTATGCCTGCTTTATAACAGTGTAGAACATAATATTATGTATTTGCTCGATGGTTGAATACAATGGATCTACATAAATATGCGGTACTACGAGATTCCATTACAATCACAATCATTCCTTAACTGGAAAATATAATGGAGAATTTCAGGAAATCTGTCACTACAGATATGCAATAGGAATTTCTTATGCAAGGCTCACGAGAAGATCTAAATAATGAACTGTCGTTTTTATAAAAATTGTTTACTTGTTACTGCCTATCAGAGACGAAAAATTGTAAAATAATTAGATAGTAACTACTAACAAGTTGTTTACCGTATGGTTTACTTTAGTTAGTGCTTTATGCACTTTCGTTAGGGTGTTCCAGACAAGGGGAAATTAAATCGTATTTAATTACGATAGTACTATCGTAATTAAATACGATTTAATTAGTATTGGTAATTAAAAATAGTATTGGCGTATGGCCTAAATAAATAGATGAGAAATTTCCATTTGGTAACAGAACGGGAAATAACGACACGTGTCGTCCCCCTCACTCGCATCAGGGACGGGAGCCAAAACTCTATTCCCGGTTCACTTGATTAGTTTCCGGCATTCGAAATGTCTTTCCTTTATTGTTTTTCCTTTCCACTGTCCTTTTGAGATCAATTTAAACTGATTGTATAAAACGTATATATAGGTAGGTTGGTACAGAGTGTTTTGGTTGAACCTTGGAAATCCGAAAAGGGAGATATTTTTCTTCCAAACATTATGTACACCTCTAGTACAAATAATATTCTATTGTTAATAATAAAAAAAATATACATAGCTACTTAATAAGAAATATAATTAGGAATATTAGTTAAATGATTAAGTCTTTATATTGCGACATCTAAGAAAAGGGAAATCACCACATCTTGCGAAACGGTGGGGAAAGTCGGGGTACCCCTGGTCTTCATCGTCAGCTCCTACACAACACAATGTGTCTATTTGTGATAATTCGAACAAACTGTACGTTCTTTAGATTAGCCTTTTCTGAAAGAATTACCTTCTTGGCATTTTTATTTTAATTTAATAGATGTGGGCTTACTTTTTTTCTATAATAGTCTTTTTTCTGTAATAAATTTATGTGAAACTAATTATTACCTGTTTCGTCAGTCTCTCATCCGTAAATACTACTAGTGGGATATTTGAAATTGCTGACTTTCAATACATTTATTACACTAATGACACTAAAAAAAATTAAGCGGATCAACTAAAATCACTTTTTTGTCAATAATTGAAAGAAATGACGTCCATTTTTTTTTTAACTCGTATGTCCTGAATGTCGTCGTCCTGATTCACGACGCTCGATCTTTAGATGCTAGAACGGATGTGCTCGGTCTATTGGAAACACCCTCGTAATTCACTTCATCTTGCCCCACCTTCCCCTACTTACTCGTATATATACTCTATGGCTGGGTACAACTAAACTACCTCAATAAAATTTGTTTTTGAAGGTTTAAGTTTAATATTATCATACTTACTCGTGTTATCATATTTACTCACCTTTTAAATGTAGGTACCTAATTTATTACAAGGTTTGTATATTTATGAGTGTTTCCGCTATGCACACGGACCTTGCTCTAAATCAGTTTACTGGAGAAATCCAGGAGCTATTTTCATACCAGGTATTTGATGTTAATGGTTAACCTACGTTATACGTCAATTTCAAAGGTGAGCATTCAATCGTGAAACACCGGCATTCGGTTCAATATGGAAGTACCGGCGAATTTAAATCTATGTTCGCAATATTTGTCAAATTCTCAAGAAAGTGCTTCATGGGTCATCCAAAAATCGGTGGAAGAGGTTTGTTGCAAAAAACAAACGGGTTTCAATAATAAATGAAAAATAATAAAAAATTTGCAATAAACCTCTCGTGTTCCTCAACGAGGCCCCCCTCGTCCGAGCTCCGACGTGGAAAAGTATTGCGCGTACCTGTTACGAAATCGGTTCCTCGTGCTATCCATGTGACAAGTGTTTAATTACAGTTCACTCGAAAAAATGTGAAAAATCCCAAGACCACGTCCGAGAGTGCTCTCTCTATATCTGTGACAATTGGAAAGCCCAAGGAAAATTTGACAACGTTCCAAGTACCCAGCATAATTACAAAGGCAATTATTTATTTACGTAGCATTTTACTACCGGGTTAAGGTCTTAAATGTCTTACAAAGGTCTGATATAAATCCGTCAAATTATGATTTCGTTGATTTGTACAAAACGTACTCCATTCCTGATAGTCAGATACAATACACAAAGGAAATGTATGGAATATTAAGAGCTAACTCGTTTAGAGCAAATAACAAGGTGCGGAATAAAATACCTTTAAGAGGCATATAATATCCGGTTTCGTCCTTTTTAAAACACAGCTACCTCGCAAACACACGAAATGTAATTATTGTTCTTAAAAACTACTCCATGGCCGTGTACGCAGCACGAGAAATCGAGGAGGGTGAAGAAATGTTGTGATGTTATACCGGATTGTTGTGGTGTACTCCCATGGGGCGGATCCAGCTCTACAAATCCAAAATATTCTGGTGCGAGTGTGCGAGGTGCAGCGATCCCAGCGAATTGGGAACATACCTCGGGGCTTTAAAATGTGTAGACTCCGCTTGTAGGGGCTATTTACTACCGTAGCATCCACTTAACCCAAAATCAATTTGGAAATGTGGATTCTGTAGCGCTGTTGTATCGTCGGGTAGTGTTAACACTGTACAGAGTATTTTAGGATGTCTCGTTGGAACCCTTAACGTGGATGATCTGAAATTAAATGAAAATGTTTTACGAAAACATCTAATGTTTGTTCCCGATTGCAATAACATTTTATTCGAATTACGATTGGGAACAGCCATATAATTAGGAGATGCGAGTACCCATAACGATACAAACATTTTGATGGATTTTACAGAGACGCATAGCACATTACTAAAAAGTTGTACTTACAACTTCATAATTCACTTCAAGTACACAAAAATAATAACAATGATAATTTAAAAAATGTTCTTTGAAAAATCTTATTTCTAAAAACTTTAAGATATACATACATCCTAACAACCTAATGTATTTCAAAGCTCAAGCTGTTATTAATACATTTAAAATAATAATTGTAAAACACTTAAGTCTTGTAAGTAATAATCTTAACGTTTTTTAACTTTAGTAATAGTCGAAGTAGAAAAAAAACCCAGCCAAGTGCGAGTCGGACTTGAGCACGTAGGGTTCCGTACCATTATAGCAATATTTAACATGTTCACTTATTAATTCGTTATTGGAACGAAGTTTCTTATGGCGCGTGGCAAATGGGGGCTAGACGGAAAAAATAGGCACGACACTTTTTGCCACTCGAAATCACAATGTAATAACGACTATTACAAATGATACAAAAAACTACCTTATCACCTTGACAATAATGTAGAATTTAGCAATTACACATCGTGACTGTTATCGGCATTCCTTCGACGTGCTTTCGGCCATCTTTGACTACTTAGTTCAACTATTTGTTTTGTATAATATAATATATTATATCTATACAGATAAACAAAATTGAAGCGTCTGTTTGTAATTTTTATTTTCACTTAATGCATTTGATATATTATTATATTCTATATCATTTTGTATGATCGCTACTTACAATAAAATATAAATTGTTAACATTTTTCTGTCCGTCTGTCAGTCTGTGTGTTTGTTCCGGCTAATCTCTGAAACGGCTAGACCGATTTTCACGGGACTTTCACTGGCATATATGTATAGCTGATATTGGTCTAGCATATATATATATCTTCCAAAATAGGCTTCAATTCTTCATTATCAACTATGTATTTATATTATAATATATATATTATAACTTCGTTCCATCCGGGTGTCCCTTGACACCTCTCAAGTATTTTTGTACAAAGTTTTCTTAAGTAAACGCATTTTAAAAGTTAAGTCACAAATCTAACAAAGTTATATGAGCCGTCATAGTTTTCCTCGTAGTAGACCGGGCCGGGACGCCGCATATAAATGCTTTAAAGTTGAATATCTCGCAAACTACGGTGAAGCCACAAGAAAGGGTTTTGACAGTCTATGTATGTACGTATGTTTGTTCCACCGTAGCGCCTAAACTACTGATCCGATTTTACTTAATGAGATGTCAATAGTTTCGTAATAATATCCCGGGTAACATAGGCTAATATAATTTACGTAGTCGGATTGTAGTTTTTATAAAAAAAATCTAGTCATTTATTCACGTACTATATTATATCATTATAAAATACATCTTGTCTACCGAACATCCTTGTCAAATGCAACAATGTAATATAGAGAGCGTATACTGTACTGTGTAACGGACACCATGTCCCACACTTCGTTACCGGCTCTAGGGCAAACTGTGGTCAACACTATGTCAAGGCTGCACTTATCTTATAAAAAATACCCAAGTCACAAAATATCTAGAATTTACCATTATAATGAAAAAGTATAGTAAAAGAGATACGTCATACTACTCCATTAAGCGCTTTCTGCGCCGTAGAGCTAAAAGCTTTGAGAGCGCCTAAGCTAAACCCTCTAAGATGATGATGATGATAACGATGATGATGATGATGGATGCCAGGCCGATTTCGACCACGGCGACCGCTGCAGTTCAATTTGATTTGTGTATTTTTGTGCTCGTTCCTATTTGGCCCTATCCCATCTTGCAACCCTTATTAAATTTTGATAAAAATCGGCGTCTCGTTATCTTTATATTTTTTAACTTTTGGACAGATTTCAAAATATGGAAAATTTTCTTAAGTAGTACAGTCGGGTCGAAAAAAACATAAAAATTTTAAATTAAAAGCGTTCTTAGCTTTGTTGTAAAAATGAACGGATCATCTTTTTTAATGTCTTATGCTCCACATCATTATATTATTGTTAAGGACAGCGGCCTCGCAGTTGACACATTGTGAGTGCATAATATACGAACGCTAGGATAAGCTCATGTAATTCGGTGATAATTCGATAAAGAGTGAGAAAAACCGGCTTATATTTAATCAATTACTTTTATATTTATTTAAAACAATAATTAGACTTTTCGGTATCCTTAGAGCACAAGCGATCTTTAATTTAATATAATTAACTTACTTTAAGAATAATTTTTAATAAGTATGATGACTTGGGTAATTCTGTGATAATCACCTTAATTCGGTGGCGCTACACTCTAATTCTGATATAACATAATTAAATGAGAAATTATTATTTTTTATCTCCAAATTAGCCAAGTATGTTAAATTAACAAAAAATTACAGTAACAAAAACACAAAATAAAATCTGTTAGATAATCATATTTTTAACATATTATAAGAAATAAAAAAAATATAATATTAAGTAAGTAGGTAGGTAACTATAATATTTTTTATGTTCTTCTTTTATTTACTTATTCTTCACCACTAGAATCATCGTCGATGCTACAAATATCACACATATATACAGCTTGATTGTCTTCTACAATCTGGCTTTGGCAATGGACGTGGTAAGTCCCCTAACCCAAGATAGACCTATGACGGCAGAAGGTAGAGCCTGTCTAGAGCGAGCGAAGGCTAGCATTAATAGCTCAAAAAACTTTAAAACAGAGTACAAGGAGCAAGCTTTCGCCGCTATAGAGAAGCTCTACCGAATAATAAAAAAGCTAGAGGATGAGCTTACCAGTGTCAGAGCTGGGAGCAATGGAGGGCTGGGAAGGGACCCTTTACATCCCCCCCAGCCACCCGTGAACGCGGCGAACGCAGCAGAAGTTGCACCAACAGGGGACCTGAAAGAGAAAAATAAGTTAATAGAGCAAGGTATGAATGAGGGAATGAAAGAATGATGAAGAAGATGGAGGAAATGAAAGGATGCATGGAAGAGAATAGAGTTAGTATGGAGAAGTTGAGTTCGCTCCTGAAGAACAGCGCAACCGTCGCTAAACCAGTGAGCTATGCGGCCATTGTCTCGAAAGGAGTCGCTGAGCGAGTCCCCGAGACAAGGGCATTGTATTCGGTTGTGGTGTCCTCCAGGAATACGCAGGACTCGGGAAACGAGGTAATGGAAAAAATCAGGAAGACGGTAGATGCAAAGGATGGGTGGGTGAAGGTGGATAGAACTAGGAAAGTCAAAAACAGAAGGGTAGTCGTCGGCTGTGTGAGTGAGGAAGAAAGAAATAAGGTCAAGGAAAGATTGAGTAAGAATGAGGAACTGGTTGTGGAAGAGGTAAGGAATAAAAACCCCCTTCTGGCCTTCAGGAACGTGATGAAGTTCGACACACCCGACTTCGTCACCGCGTTCTCTAACCAGAACGCGGACATCCTTGAGGGCTTGAGGGGGGAAGAGAGGAAGGTGGAAGTAGTGAAAGCGAGATGAAAGCACGGAACTCCCTACAGAACCACCTAGTGGTTAGAGTGAGCCCACAAGTGTGGAAGAGATGTATAAATTTAGGATATGCCCACATAGGGATGGGCAGAGTAAGAGTGATGGACCACAGTCCGCTGGTGCAGTGCTTCCGCTGCCTTGGGTATGGGCATACTAAATTACTTCTCCTCCCTGCACACCTTGTGCAGGGAGGAGAAGGAGAGATGCAGCCACTGCGCAGGTCCTCACATGAGGACTGTTTGCGAAAAGTGGCTGCGGAGAGAAGTGCCTCAGTGCGTTAACTGCACTAAGGCCAAGAGAGGTAGCGCGGAGCACAGTGCCCTTGACAGAGAGTGCGCAGAGAGAGAAAGAGGTGGAACGCTCTAGCCAGATCGGTGGTATCGTATTGCTAAGGTTGTCCCCGGTGAGTACTTCCAGTACCGAATATTGCAGGCCAACCTTCAGCGGAGCCAAATCGTCACACTCGAGGCCACCAAGCGTATGGCTAGCGTAGCGTTACATAGGTGGAGCAAGGAGTATGAGGACATACAACGGGGTGAGGGTCTACCAGAGCGATGGGGAAGGGGGCGGTGTTGTCAAGGCGTGTGTTGTAGTATTCGACGACACTCTGGACATCGAGCTACACACACGCCTCAGCAACAACAACAAAGTTGTGACCACCCTCCGAAAAAAATGATGATGGTGCTATGAACTTTGAAGAAAAATTACATAAAAATTAAGAAAACAGCTTATATAACTTTGTTCGTTAAGGAGTTATACAGGCCTAACTGGTAAAATGAGCTTCCTTGGAAAACTTCGTACAAAAATAGCGAAATAATAAGTTGACTTCGGAACTCTATACTATGCGTGACCTGATACGTACTTGGCAGGTTTTTATTTAATACTATATATAGATCGCGACTTCGTGCGCATAAAATAAAATAAAATTAATTAATTTTATTTTATTTTAAATTAATTAATTTATAACGGATAAGAAACCGTACATTTTGCCGTAATAAAAAGTAGCCTATGTACTTCGCCGTAGTATACTTTATGTCTGTGTCGACGATTATTCAAATCGGTCTAGTAGTTTCGGAGCCAATTCATACAAACAAACAAATCTTTCATCTTTTATTTTAAAGATTTTTTGTAAGTTGCTTACCATGAATGTTTAATAATAATAGATATATAAATACTTTCCCACATACCATACCTATTAGGATGCAGAATAGCTTCCATATCTGAAGATCAATGTAAATGACTGTACCTTACAATAAAACTAGATTTTCCAAACGACAGATATTATATAAAATAATATAAAGGTAACGATACTCCGATTTATATCAAAATTTAATAAGGGCTGCGAGATGGAAATGTGGCCAAATGGTAAGGAGCCGACTTTTGTATGGGGCGTTTTCGTAAGACTTTCAGGGGTGCTTCAAAACAATCCGCAGATTCTTAGAAAATATTGATTTTTAGGATTCCGTACCCAAGTGTAAAACAGGAGCCTATTAATAAGACTCCACTATTCGTCCGTCTGTCACCAGGCTGTATATGATGAACCGTGATAGACAGTTTAAATTTTCACAGATGATGTACTTCTGATGCCGCTTTAACAACAAATTGTGTATCGTTGCAACTAATACTAAAAAAGAAATAAAAAAAACTGAATAAAATAAATATTTAAGAGGTCTCCCATACAACAAGCGTTATTTTTTTGCCGTTTTTATAGATTATGTTACGGAACCCGTCGTGCGCTAGTCCAACTCGCACTTGGTCGGCTTTAAAACTATACTATCCTTTTGTAAACCGTCTTATTTTTAGAGCACATAATAATAATTATGTAATTTCAAAAATACAGGAAAGTACCTAAATTGTTTTGTCGTAACCATAGTTATAGCTATTATTGATATTTTTAAAGTAACATACTTAAAAGTATGCATCTTAACCTAAATAGTAGTTTAATAGCAGTAGGTATGCGCACAGGCAGCCGGCGCGTAACCCACATGAGTGCGCACGCAAACCTCTCGCTCTATTCATGAGCAGCCCGCGCCACTTCGATGCGCGTTGTAGTTATTCAGGTCGCCTGTTTTACAATCCTAAATAGATAACGAGTCTTCGGGTCAGTGTGAAATTTGGAGCAGGCCATAACATTCAATATTTCGCTGAAAAATTTTGCGCTGTTATAGATTTCGGCGTTTTCGCTTGAACTCTACTCAGTGCCGTATTTACCCTACGGCCAATGGCGCCATGGCCCAGGGTGGCAGGTGGCGGTAGGCGGTGAAGCTGATTTTTGGGCTCTAGTAATATTTTCAAGTTTTTATTTTAATTAGCAATAAAATAAATAAATACATTTTAACAGTTTTTTTTAAGTGTTCAGTTTTATTTATATACAACTAGCTTTTGGCCGCAGCTTCGCCCGCGTTAGAGATTGTTCGTGGCAATAAACTTCTTTAGCAAATATACCTGCAATATATTAACAGCACAGAGTAAAAATATATACTTTATAATAAATTTTCAAACATACTTTTTAATTTTAAGATATCTCCTAGATAATCTCCTAGATAATCTCCTAGATAAGGAATAATTAAATTGTATCCGTCTAAATTAGCTATTGAAAATACCACATTATTCTGATTTTTTTTAAATTACAATTTGTAATTAAAAATTTGTAAAGGTATAGTAAGCTATCCTTAAAAGATAGACATATCTATGCCATCGCGGGCTTTTTTGTAGACCTTTAAAAGTGAAACAATCCCACCATACATTGTTTTGTGATTTATCTCCAACGGGTAAGGTTAGGCAGCGTTTTCGATAAATGTTCCCAGACGGCTTGATTATTTCCGACACTTTCAACAATTATCGTCATAAATAAAAAAAAATGCGAACATACAGACAGACAGACTTGGCGGGGCACTTAAGTATCATATGTCCGTCTCCTGGTTCTAAGCTACCTCCCCATCAATTTTCAGCCAAATCGGTTCAGCCGTTTTTGAGTTATAAATAGTGTAACTAACACGACTTTCTTTTATATACCTGGGCTTATTGATAACTGGCCGAAACGACGAACTTAAAAAAATGATACGCAAGAAAGGAATATTACATTATATTCTGGCATCTTTTTGAAAATAGAACGCTAAATTTGAATTTAATCGAACTGATGGAATTTGTTTGAGAGGACGTAGAACTTTCTCTGTCGTAAATTTTCTTAACAAAACAGCAACCCAGATTAAAACCAAGCTAGACAGTGTTTTAGGTAATTCTGCTCCTGCATTGAGTACAATTCACACCTGGGTAACTGATTTTAAACGTGGAAGACAGAGCTGCGAAGACGCCTACAGGTCTGGCCGTCCAAATGAAGTCACGAATCCGGACATGATCAAAAAAATTCACAAAATTGTATTGAATGATCGGCGCTTAAAGTTGCGAGAGATAGCAGAGATGGTGAGCATTTCATCTGAACGCGTTTTTAATATTTTGCACCAACATTTGGGAATAAAAAAGCTTTGCGCGCGATGGGTGCCGCGTTTGGTCACTGTAGACCAAAAGCAACGTCGAGTGGACGATTCATCGGAGTGTTTGGCGCTGTTTAACCGAGATCCTAATGAGTTTTTGCGGCGTTATGTAACAGTCGATGAAACCTGGATACATCATTATACTCCCGAGACAAAAGAACAATCTAAGCAGTGGACTGAGAGCGGAAAACCTGCGCCGAAGAAAGCAAAAACGATTTTGTCGGCCGGCAAAGTGATGGCGACTGTTTTTTGGGATGCTCGAGGGATTATTTTAGTGGATTATCTGCAAAAAGGAAAAACAATAAATGGAGAGTACTACGCAAGCTTGCTGCAAAAATTAAGTGAAGAAATCCAGAAGAAACGACCACATTTGGCCAAGAAAAAAATTTTGTTCCACCATGACAACGCACCTGCACACACGTCAATGGTTGCAGTCGCCAAACTCCATGAATTGCGGTTCGAATTGCTACCGCATCCACCCTATTCCCCGGATCTGGCCCCGTGCGACTTCCACTTATTCCCAAACCTGAAGAAATGGTTAGGTGGCCAGAGATTTTCATCAAATGAAGAAGTCATTGTTGCCGTGGACGAGTATTTTGAGGGGTTGGAGAAAACATTTTATCAAACTGGTGTAACGGCATTGGAGAAGCGCTGGACTAAATGCATCGAGGTAGAAAGAAAATACGTTGAGAAATAAATATATTTTAAATAGATTTTTGAAGTTTTTCTTTGTCGTTTCGGAAACTTATCAATCAGCCGTCGTACATATATAGATTTCAAAGTGTTGTTAGATTTTAAGCTGTAAAATAAACAAAAAATTATAGCTAAAAATCCTCCGCTTAATGGGGCGGCAAACTTTATTGACCGGACACTTTACCTACATTTCTAACTCTCAAGTTGTCAACAAAGGTAGCATCGCCATTTTTTGCAAAATTATTTTTCTGCGCTCATCCTCCTCGGATTTTTATTTTAAAATAACGAAATCCTTGTGCAATTTTTGTAAACACGGCCGCAACGTCGCATCGCGATGATTTAGATAAATAAACGTAAAAAGTACATCCTTTTTTCAAAAGATACTAACTGCGTAAAATACAGCGTAATTGGGTTAACGACTTGTAATAATAAAATGTGGTCTGATTTATATAAATATTCACTAATTTACAACACCCACTTATCGGGGATTTGACTAAAATGGGTTTGTATATTTAGTCGAACAAATAGCGCGCAGGCAGAAACTGCGCATTTCCTAAACGCTCACGGTTCACAAAAGGAAGATCCGCGCAGGCTTGTAGGCTATTAGTTTTTAAATTCGCAAACCGCGACCGCATTGTGTTCCGTATGTCTCACCACTGCGCAACGTGTGAATAAAATCAGTAACGTATACATCGCAGTGTTCAGTTGTTCGATTGATATGTGGTGAGCGGAGACATGGGTGCCGCCGCGAAGAACGCGCGCCCCCACGTCGTGTCGCGATGGATCTGCCAGCCCTCGCCGTCAGTAAATACCCCTCTTATACCTTATACCTTATACGAACATAGGTTCGTATGCACATTGCACATATAAAATCAATTTCATTTTAAACGTCGAAACTTGTTTTTTTTTTTAATAAGGTTCACAAAACCAGCCAAACACTTAAAAATAGTAAGTACTTAATTAATTCCTTATAATATAATTTTACAGTAGTGATGACCTTCTTGAAGTAAACACTGCATGCTTTATACTATAGGTTCAGGTAGGTACATCGCTATCATTTACAATGACGAAAACATAAATCAAAAATCAACAATTTTTCAGTAAATATGATTTTAAACAGCGAACAGATGCATGAAATATATCCATTTCATTACTAACTTTATTACAAGTAAATAATATTTATATATAATAATTTTAAACAATATTTAATACGGCAATTTTCCCTCTCTCTCTCTTTCTCTCCAATCTCCTGCAAAAGATTCTTAATAACATTTTCCATGACAATCTGTAAATAATTTGTTATAAGTACTTAATCATATAAACTAAAACATTATAAAACTAATTTCCGAGATGTTGCATTGAATGGTACAATGTGTAATTCATCTAGCATGCTATTCAACAAATTAATCTAACAAACATTAATAAATTATGTAACTTTTAATTAAGTGCTTGCTGATTTGGTTATTAATAATTTAAGGTGATAGCGCCATCATAATTTGTTATTTATTTTTGTATAATAAGCCTTAGTGAATTTGAAGGTCTGTGTCGATGCATTTTCTGCCAACTGTTACATTACATCGCATTCCAATGCCAAGATTTAACTAACGACCTATTGTAACACCGAAAGATCGTGTATTGTACATTGCTATTTTGCAAAATGTTATGGCTTGTTACTTTTACAATGCACATTTTAGTTTACACTCAACGCTATCAGATAGTCTAGGTCTACCATCTCGATTATTATGTATGATATTGCTATGTTGTTTTATGGATATAATTATTGAAAAGAAAGATGTCTTAATACCCAGCAGTAAGGCAACAGCGTCTGAAATAATGGTAATGGTTGGATTGCCCGTACATTCGCATTCGCCAGAATGCGTGGCCATGATGAATTTCTTATTGTGATTTGTGAATTGTGCCTGAGCGACGCTTGTGCTATTGCAGAGCTATCGGACTCTCGGCTGGAGCTGAAGGAGAGTCTGTGCCGCGACACGCTGCGCACACTGGCGGCGCTGGGCGCGGGCGACGCGCACCTGCGGGGCCTGCTGCTGTACCACCTGCACGCCGCCCTGGCCGAGCGCGCGCGACGTGCGCCGGAACTATATGAGGTAAACCATACAGAATTAGTTAAACACAAATGGCTCTCATCTTTGTAACCCGCCGACCGCCGTAGATATATTTACGACGAATCTATATAATACTTTCTATCTTATATAATATAATAAAAATAGGATTGCAATTCCAATGTCTCGCTAAATCTTGAGACCGGCTGGAACGATTTGGCTAATTTTGATCTTGAAATTTAAACGGTGAGAAATATTTAAAAAATTGTGAGGAAAATATTAACACTATATTTATAGGTGCCACAGAACAACCTACTGTGTCGGGACAGCTAGTATTATAATAATTATACTATCTATATTCTATAGACTATATCCCTTGTTATGGCATAAGAACTACGACTCGTGGTATTTCTCTTTTAAGGCTTGAGATATATACTTAACTAGCTTTTGCCTGCGGCTCCGCTCGCGTAAATATAGTATCCCACGGGAACACTGTACTTTTTCGGAATAAAAAGTAGCCTAAGTTTTAATCCAGACCCTAAACTACAACCATATCAAATTTCATTAAAATCTGTTCAGTACTTTTTGCGTAAAGGAGTAACAAACATCCATCCTCACAAACTTTCGCATTTATAATAGTAGTAGGATGTTTTGGACGACTCTTGCAACGTGGACGACGACGATAACGTCATTAAACAACTGACTCGATAATTTTACATTACAGGAGCTGAAATCTGAAATTGAATTCACTATTGAACAAGCTTATAATATACTGCAAGATGATCTCTCAGCGCCACCAGATCTTGATTTGAGGCGCAAATATCTTGGACCAGGCTGTGAAAAACCTCAAGAAGAAAGATTTTTTATTTTAAGCGAAGAGTCAAAAAATTATTCTTAAAGTGTGCATGTGCAAAGACAAAGTGTTCGCTTAGTTCAAATTATAACTGAATTTTACATAATAATATTACAATACTTGTGTACAAAACCTACTATCTCCATTAGTAGTGTCCTTCCGTCCAGTATAAGTTATAACTTATAACCGATCTTTACCCGTAGACCGTATTAGTTGTATTGGTTCATGACCATATGTAAATAAGTACTTTGTAATTAATAAAATTTATTGTAATATTAAAAAAACTAGCTTTTGCCCGCGGCTTCGCTGGCGTGGAATAGTGTTCTTGGAAAAAACTTCTTCAGCAAATAACTCTAGAAACTATACTTACCGGCGGCCGGTACCGCCACGCCGTAACCGCTATGTCCCTGCAATATAAATCTGTAATATCTTCGAAAATATTAATGTAAATTACACACTGCAACGAGCAATATCGATCTATATTAATTGCACAATGTATTTAAGGTACTTTATTGCATAAGGATTAATGCTGTATTGCTTAAAATCGCTTTGTAAAGCCATTTTTCCTCGTAAAAAGTAAGGGATAAAAAATGGTTATTGTGGGTTATCCCTAAGAGATAGATATATACTATCGCGGACTTTTTTGTAGGCCTTTTTAAGGTGTACAATACTGTAGTACATTATTTTGTTCTATCTCGTAGGGTTCGGCCAGCGTTTGCAATGTAAGCACAAGAAATGTGTTTATTTACGACATTAGAAACCTCGAAAATTTTAGTGTTTCTCTAGTATATTATGCATGTTATATACGTATAAACCTTCCTCTTAAATCACTCTATCTATTAAAAAAATCCGCATCAAAAGCCGTTGCGTAGTTTTAAAGATCTAAGCATACATAGGGGACAGACAGAAAAAGCTACTTTGTTTTATACTATGTAGTGATAACACTTCTGTTATTATGGCATATTATATAATAGACATTATGTAAGTAGTTCTATGTATCTAATTAAATTACGCACACAAAATTTTATTTCCCCGAATGATAAATCTTAATAATCATATTAATCTTATTCATTTTAATTACCTACCACAGAACCGTAGTACGTAGATTTTTTCTACCGTAGATGTAGGTATCCAGTTTTCTGCTAATGAACGCTAAATAGTAATGGTGCTCCCACTCTGCCGTTAGAAAACGTTTACAAACATTTTCTAACACTAAAACATTTACTAACAAATGTTAACAATTATTACATTTTGTTAGGAACTCGTAAGATGTTTCGCAACTTTAGCCCCTTGTACCTTAAAATTGGCCCACGGCACAATCTTGCGGGTATCGAGTACGTTCATTCTACACACTAATACAGTAATACTACAATATGACATACATTTTATCAGTAAGAATTTATGGGGAGTCTGGCGGGGCTGGAATCTCAGTCCATTACTAACATTACCTAAAATGAAAACATTTTTTAACATTGTTATCAAATGTTTAGTAACATTAGTAAACATTATCTAACAGCAGTGTGGGAGCACAATTTGAAATTCATTATCTTTTAAGCCTACTTCTACCTGCGTGTTATTGAAAAAATTACACCAGCGCGAACGGATAGATACTAGTTACGGTCTTACAAAAAAACAGCTAAAAAGTTGATTTGTGTTTCGCTGAATTTAAGGGTTCCTACAGGAAGCCCAAAAGGGGGTAGGGACTGGGTACTGAAGATAAGAAGAGACCGGCAAGTTGACTATATTATATGAATCGAATGACTTGACTCATTGACTGCATGGATGATTTATTTGAACTTTAACTTTTTTTTTATACTTTTTCCCGCCTTTTTAACTTGATATTTGCAATGGTTTGAT
The DNA here is from genome assembly GCA_037179445.1 of Phengaris alcon alcon. Taxonomy (NCBI): domain Eukaryota; kingdom Metazoa; phylum Arthropoda; class Insecta; order Lepidoptera; family Lycaenidae; genus Phengaris; species Phengaris alcon. Next base: position 427,215 of record JAYRCH010000317.1, on the reverse strand, counting down.
ACTATACCGCCATAAAAAAGTAAAAACTGTCAGTCTGAGGTCCCAAAAGCACCAAGTTTCCCGGAATAGTTTCGGAGCCCCGACTTCGAATCAAAGAAAATGTAATACACTGAGGTTGGGACCATATCGTCACTGGAAAGGCAAAATTACTGAAGTTGGCGCTTCAGTAATTTTGCCAAAGGCCATTTCGAGAAAAAGCCGTTTAAAGTTTAATTTCATAACTTTTTACTCGGTCATCCAATTTTGATGAGGTGAAGGTAAGATTTCATTAATTTTTCATTTTGTATGTCCTACAATAAATCTTATAATATTTGGCCTGGTAGTTTAGGAAGTAGTGGCGCTTAAGAAAAGTTGAATTCAGTAATATTATTAACTAGTATCTGGGAGACCGAGCTTTGTTCGGAGTTTTAATAGGACGATAAAATATTTAAAAATATAAGCGAAAGGCAATAAAAAGAATCACAAAAATATTTAAACCGGTTTTCGAACCCGAGACCAATTCAAAACAACACACAAATTACCATTCTACCATTCAGCTGAAGCTACATTTTATCGCGGCGAAATGTACTGTTCCCGCAAGATTTCCTTTCCCTACGTCTACTATAGTATAATCATGTGTTTTCAATGTCGGTTTAAGCACTTATGCACAAAACAGCTCCATGAAGTTAGTTGGAGCAACAGGTGGGGACTTCTCACGATTTCTAACGAAACGAAATCTACTCAAAATGCCTAATGTTGAATCTGCCGGCGCCGTGTCTCAGATTAGTTCATAGTTATGATCATCTTCTATATTTACAAAAAAAAACGTTTTCTCTTGGTTAATTATTGCATGAACGGCTAGACCAATTTTATAAATCTTATTTGTGGTGTTGTGTTGACAGAAAGAGTTGCGGGGAAATTAAAAATGTGTAAGAAAACTAAACAATCATTAACTTTACTAATAAGAGTTTCCTCGATTCCTCATGGATCCCATCATCATCGTTGTTAGGGTTTACAGGCTTGGCAAAACATTTCACTTTTTGGTAGCTGTTAATGTTCAAAGGAATCGATATCGGTGTAAAATACTATGAAAAATACCTATATCAACATAATATCATGATGTGTGATGTGATGATGGTTGTGGTGATGATGATTATTATTTAATAGTGACATATGCTTGCAGTTCTTTAAACAATGTTGAAATTTCCAAACGTGTCTTTAAAGACTGAGGAGTTATATTCAGTCCTTTTGGATCCAGGGTATACCTTGGCATAACATTTCACTTTTTGATACCTGTGAATGTTCACAGAAATCGATATCGGTGTAAAAGACAATGAGAAATACCTAGATATCAACATAATATCTTGGTGTATGGCGTGATGATGGTGGTGGTGATGATGATTATTTAATAGTGACATTTTCTTGAAGTTTTATAAGCAATGCTGAAATTTCCAAACGTGTATCTTCAAAGACTGAGAAATGCCGTTCAGTGCTTTTGGATCCAGGGTATAACCTTGGCACATTTCACTTTTTGGTAGCATATGCTCGAGGTACTTTAAAAGAAGTCAAAATCACTATCGGTGTCCCTATAAATTTTGAGGACTTCTCTCGATTCCTCATGAATTCCATGGGACCAATTCAGGAGTCAACTCTTTATAATCAAAAAAGAATTTTGAAAATCGGTCCACAAACGGCGGAGTTATCGCGTAACATACATACAAATAAAACATACACACGAATTGATTACTTCTTGTGTTTTGGAAGTCGGTTGATAAAAAAGAAATTAAAAATAGATTGTTACCAATTTATCGATCAAAAATACAGTAAGTATTATAAAATATATGCTGACTGTTCAAAGGTTTTGCATGGTATTGGTTCAGCTTTTTTAGACCCACATATTAGATATCGACACAAGTAGCGTCCCATACAAGAGCCCGTCCCACACTCCAAGGAACCAGGGTCATTCCATCAGGTCTCTTGCCATCGTCGCGCGCCAGACCGGAGGACTCCAGTATAGCTGGCACACCGGTGGTGACAAGAGCCCGACGAATGAGATCATTCAGACTGTGATGCCGGGAAATGCGTCCAGCGCTTCGTGACCAGCACAGCCCGTGGTGAACGTGGCTGTTTACGTTCGCGCCGCAAACTCACTTGCTTTATTTAAATGATTCAGACTTTAGTAATTATGTAATATTTCTTCTTTAATTTAAGGGCAGTGCTCTTGTCTGTGGAGCTTCCGCCACTTTTCTCTATCCTCTATTGACATGACATTTACATTATCTACAAGTTGACTAACGGCCGCACTCAGAGACATTTAATGCTTACATAAAGAGTCACTTAGTAAAGATTTTGACAGAAACTATTTATGGGTTTTATATCAAAGTCTGTACTAAGTAGCTCCTTATGTAAGCATTAAATGTCTCTGAGTGCGGCCGTAACATAGTTTTTCTTTGGCTTTCCCCTACCTCTCTTTCCTCCTACATTTCCTTCGAATATTGTCCTCATGAATGTATCATATTAGATGCCGAATCATTTTCATGCCGAATCAGTTTTTAAACTAATTGTCATTAATTTTTATTTTATGTATGTAATATGTAGGTACTGTATATTATGTAGGGCTTAATAAAAAATGCTAAGAAACATTGGCTTTGTTTATTAATCTGCTTCTATACTAGTATTTATTTTTTTATTTTTTTATATATGGCATCGGCTTATAACCATTTGTCAGTGTCAAGTTAAAATAGCGGGAAATAGAACTTTTTAAAAAAACTTTAAGAAAAAAACATCTTCTCCATCACTCTGACGTTGGCAACTCCTATTACAGGGGAGGCTATGCCAAAAGAAGAAGAAGAAGAATAAAAAAATATTTATCTATCAATAATTACAGTGGAGTTTTGCCGGGGAGTTCAATGGGTGACGTTGTAGAATTTGTAATTTTCATAAAGTTGTGTTATCTCGGTTCTTAATGTGTAATATTGGTAGAATATTAACCATTAAATATTCGTTAACGTGGACAAGTGTGGGCAAGTGGTACAATTTCTAAAAACGTGCTATTTTGTGTTTCCCGCCAAAACTCCCTAGGAGCTTTCAGTAAAGCTTCTACCACTTTACTGAATCGACTGACATGACTCCTGGACTGTACTGACTATACAGGGTGACCTGAAATTCGATACATTCCTTTGAAAGACAGAAAGTAGACCTCATTTTCAATAATATTTTTCATGGCATCCCCTATCCGAAAGTTGATATTTACAAAGTTATTGAAATTTCAAAAATTTTTTCTTTATTTTCGACTTTTTGACTTTGACATGACGTATTTTTAAAAATGTTTGTCTTTTTAGGGATTTTTTTATGTATTTTAACCGTCAATGAGTCAAATATTATTTTTAAGGAATAAATAGGGACATACTAAGCGAGAATTTTTCATTATGAGACATGAAACAGAATTTTCAGAAAGAACAGAAAAGCAGGTGATTTTCTTAAAAAAATGTATGATACAATGCGTACAAATACCTTAAATAACTTTCTTGTCTCATAAGCTTTCAAAAAATGTACAAATATGTACATAAAAATATGAACATGTAATAAACAAAGACAAAACAATCATCAGGTAACGTTATCTCAAGAATTACTCTACCTGAGGCGACCTTTTTTTTCAATTGTTTCCTTTGTTCAAACTTCGGGATGTTTCGGCTACTGTCGTCGCGGCCCTTTGTCAATGAGTTACCGACTGGCTTAGAGAGCAAATTTAGTAGCTAATATTAGTTTTAAGTCAACTATTGCCGTGTACGGACGTATTGTTGCTTTAAACTACACCCTTACTTCTACTTGTGATTTTTTTGTATCACGATGGCTGTTTTTGAGTACGATGAATACGCTGACATCTTGTTTTGTTACGGACTTTGTAATGGTAATGCTGCTGCTGCACGAAAAACATACGTTGAACGTTTTCCGAATCGACGAGTGCCAAACGTTAGAGTGTTTTCAACAACGTTTCGACGAATTCGGGAAAGCGGCCGTGTTGATAGAAGACGTGGCGATTCAGGCAGACCTCGTTTGTATGCTCCAGAAGAAGAAGAAGAAGAAATTTTAACACTTTTTCAAAATGATCCTTCTATTTCTACAAGAGCGGCAGCTAGAAGACTTGGATTGAGTCAATGGAAGGTGTGGTTTACAGTACACACAGCGCGTCTACATCCATTTCACTACACACCTGTCCAAGCTTTGGAAGAGGGAGACCCGGTTAGAAGAATGGAATTCTGCCGTTTTATGATAAATGCAGACATGGAGGATCGCAATTTCTTCTCAAGAATATTGTGGATGAATCGAAATTTGACCGTGACGGGATAAACAATTTCCACAACACACATTACTGGGCACCAAAAGGAGAAAACCCCAGGATGAAAAAAGAAAGGGCCCATCAAAACAGATTCAGTCTAAATGTCTGGATGGGTATAATTAATAATAATTTAATTGGACCTCATTTTTTGCCTCAAAATTTAAATGGTGAAATGTACGAACATTTCCTAAGAGAGGAGATTACTGGTTTAATGGAAGATGTGCCAATAGCAACTCGTCGTAATATGATTTTCCAGCATGATGGTTGCCCGGCCCACTTCCGCCTCGGCGTACGCCAGTGGCTAGACCAAACTTACCCACATCGCTGGATAGGTCGAGGCGGGCCAATTCCTTGGCCAGCACTGTGTCCCGATTTGACCCCGTGTGATTTTTATCTTTGGGGTCATATGAAGGCTTTGGTGTATACTACACCCATAACTACTGTAGAGGAGCTCAGAAGCCGCATAAGAAATGCAGCAGAAGAAATCAAAACTAGTCTTACTACCAGAATAATCAAAACAGAGGTACGGAGAAGACTACGGGCCTGTATCAGAAACAGAGGTTCACATTTTGAACAAGACCTAAAGTAGAATATTTATTATTAAATTTAATTAAACATTGATGTTTTTTAAACACAATAAACGTAATTAAATTCAAGTTTTTCCTTTTATTTTAACCTTATCGCAAATAAATCGATTTAGAAATTATTTCATTTTACTTCTAATATGTTTACTACAACGTCATATTTTTATGTAGATATTTGCACCTTTTTGGAAAGCTAATGAGATAAGGAAGTTATTTAGAATATTTGTACGCATTGTATCATACATTTTTTAAAGAAAATCACCTGTTTTTAAGAAAAATGTGCATTTTTCTTAAAAGAAAATTCTGTTTCATGTCTCATAATGAAAAATTCTCGCTTAGTTTGTCCCTATTTATTCCTTAAAAATAATATTTGACACATTGACGGTTAAAATACATAAAAAATCACTAAAAAGACAAACATTTTTAAAAATACGTCATTCAAAGTCAAAAAGTCCTAAATAAAGAAAAATTTTTTGAAATTTCAATAACTTTGTAAATATCAACTTTCGGATAGGGGATGCCATGAAAAATATTACTGTAAATGAGGTCTACTTTCTGTCTTTCAAAGGAATGTATCGAATTTCAGGTCACCCTGTATATATGGACTTTGACTAGACCATTGGTTCCGAACCTGGGGGTAATTACCCCCGCGGGGGTAAAACAGCCAGTCTATAGGGGTATGCGTGGTACCTAAAAAAGATGAATAGACAGAAAAATGTTTCAAATAAAATAACAGTAGGTACGCAGCATGACGCCCTCTCACGTTCATAAAATCGCGGTGAGAATTATGAACTCTGTACATTTAGGCGAAAAGCAGCTTCAGAATATCATTGCTGAAAGAAGTGAAAGAGTTCTGAAAAAGTTGGTACCGTTTTGTGCCACTTATAGATATGAGAGCGGCTTCTCAACTCTAGTAACATTATAAGCAAAGGCCAGAAACCGTCTGTCTGAACGTAGAGCATGACATGAGATACCTGAGATAATTGAGTGTACCGAAACCTAATATTAAAAAATTTGCGAATTTAAAACAATCTCAACCTTCACACTAAAATCTAAACGTTAGTAACAAACTGGTATTGTAAATGTGCATTTTTTATAAAGATATATGTAGGTACTTGCTTTATAAAAAAATTTGGGGTTGGGGGTTAACTGGGGACAAAATCTAACAGGTCATAGGGGTAATAGTTCTGAAAAGGTTAGGAACCACTGAACTAGACTTTAGACTTGACGATATAGAAATTCGGTGTTGAAAATTGAAACGAAAGTTCTAGTTCCCGTTTTTTTAACTTGACACTGGCAAATGGTTATAAGCCGATGCCATATATAAATAAAAAATAATAATAATTACAGTGGTATTACATTTTTTTTTTAATTTAATGATGGCGATAAGACTTACAGTATCCGGCGATAAATATTGCACATCGACCCTTGAAAAGAGACAATCGGCTAATTTCGGCTTCGTAGAGCGTTATCTCTGTCGTACAAAATACAAACAGTATCTTTTAGGAGCTGAAAACAATTATGATTTGCTTCTTTTGATAATTATTTTTATTATTTGTATAAAATACACCAGTTTTTCTATAAGTGATGGCTTTCGGTTGGGGTAAAATAAAATAAAAAAAACATTTTCAACAAATCTTTTCCCTAAAGTTGCTATAGTACGACTTTAAATTATTTAAATTTGGGGGTGTTCAACTCTAAATATATATTTTGAACTGCATGCGACCGCACTATATCGCATTTGAACCATAGATGATAAGTAACACTACTGAAGATTTGAACAACGACTGACAAAACGTCACCGGTCACATAGGTAGTGTGCGACAGAGTTAACGCTCTACGAAGCCGAAATTAGCCGATTGTCTCTTTCCAAAGGTCGATGTGCAATATTTATCGCCGGGTACTGTAAAACCGTTTGCCAAGTGGTATTATCAAGGTACTAGGTAGGTATTACAGCTGATGTAGCATTGCAATTCAAAAATCAATATAGATAATTCAATGTGATGAGTCGTTTGACATCGTAATATTATCTTGTACCTATTGAACATAATAAATTGTTGCAAAAATATTAGGATAAGAACAGACACATTATTATACCAACATAACAATGCAACCAAATCCTCAAGCACTACTTCTTTCATCTTCAAACTGTTGTGGATTTTCATTGTTGGAATTTGCCAAAAAAGATATAAGTGAGATATTACAAATGTAAGTAGTTACTTATCTGTTATTAAAATCATAATGCTATTTTTTCATTACATTTTTACTAACTTGTTATTTTGAACTATTTACGAACACTAGGAATGCTATAAGTGAAATTATATTTATTCCCTATGCTCAGAACGATTATGAAAAATATACAAAAACCATCAAGTCCGCTATTGATCCATGGGGCTTTACTGTTAAGGGAATTCAAGAATTTTCTAATCCTAATACTGCTATTACTTCTGCAAAGGCAATTTTTATTGGAGGTGGAAACACATTTCTTCTCTTGAAAAGACTGTATGAAAATAATTTAGTAGAACAAATCCGGCAAAAAGTATTTTATGAAAATTTGATTTATATTGGAAGCAGTGCAGGTACTAATGTGGCAACAAAAAGTATACATACTACTAATGATATGCCTATAGTGTATCCACCTACATTTGATGCCATATCAATTGTACCATTCAATATCAACCCTCATTACATTGAGAAGCCAGATTCAGAAAAACATAGAGGGGAAACAAGAGACCAAAGAATAGGAGAATTTTTACAGATGCCACATGCTAACTATGTTCTTGGTTTAAAAGAAGGCTCTATTTTACATGTCAATAACAAGTCAATGATCATTAAAGGTGTAACTGGAGCTGTTTTGTTTAAAAAGTAAGACAATTCTTCAATACTTGCACTATACAACACTTTAAATACTAATTGATACATAATATAATTGTTTCTAACTTTTAGGGGACAAGATAAGTGTGAAATACCTGTTGGAGAGGAAATCTCCTACTTGTTAACTGAATAAAAATTTACCATTTAAATAAACAAGTGTAGCCACAGGCCACAGCATTGTTAAGAATATATTTTTATAATCAAATCAAAATGTTATAATTATTTACACTATACCTAAACATTGTTTTGAACCCAAGTTACTTCCTACTTTTATTTTCAAAACTACAGAAAAATTACAAGAAAAAGTTACACCATCTTTGTTTTCACAGTACTTCAAATGTCAGAATGGCCTCAAAAATCCAAAAGTGGGGCCATTTAAGTGGATACGTCCATGTTAAAAATACTATTTGTAAAGAATTAAAAAAAAAATACAACAAATCAATAAAAAGCTTTTAATTAAAATTTTATTATCTATAGTCTATTATATGAGTTGTAACATAACACATCAAGATCATTTACCTAAATACTCTGGTGATAAACACAATGTGACTATTGAAAAAATATAGATAAAGCATTAGGGAATCATCATACAGAGTACACTCTTATGAATATTAGCAGCATAAACTTGCATATTACTGTTTCTTATTTATTAGATATCATATTAGAAATAAATTATTAAGAGTGTATCAGAGTTTAGCACATATTTCTCTAAAGTATGTAATTTTTTTGTTCTTACAAGACCTCTAAATCCATCCTAACGTTACCATTACCTTTAAGTGCTATAAAATTTGGCACCAACACACAAAAAAATGTAATTTATTACATCACTGTAGTAACTTGTCTATTGTGTAGTTTTTTAGTCTTGACAGTTTTCTAAAAGTCCTGTTACTAAGTCCATAAAATTCTATTTATAGATTTATTTAAAAATCTATTAGTGGTTTATTTTTTAAGTCTTCGTCAGCCTGATACCGGTTCTTGCATGAGCAATGCGCGTGCGGCCCGGAACAAGGCAGGCTGTGGAGCCACTCTGGACTGTCCGGAGCGCTCGGCTATTGGCAGGTGGCAGAGGTAGCGTCGTAAGGCCAGGTCGCGCCTGGCACTCAGACCTCGAGTTATTTCACAACCCGAACCAAACAGTGCAGCACGCTGTCTCTTTCGTTTCTCTGTTGCAACCTAAAAATAGAAATATTATGTTTAGTTTAATAGTTAGAATGAAAGAATAATAATAATAATGACATTATTTTTGCTCCAAAACTATTCCTACTAAATACTCCAAATAAATTTGTATGTTGTAACAATCAAACAGAGAAGCCAAAAAAACTTCATGTTAAGTTAAAATACTGTTTATAATATTTTTGCATTTGTTATACCTGTATTGTTGCTACTGGATGCAAGGAATTAATATCAACTGGAGTTACATTCTTTTCAGTTTCCAGACCATTTTCAGCAGATCCATTTTGTGTTGGAGATTTATCTTCGTTGTTGGTTGCCTTCAATGGTTTCTCTGAAGATATTGTTTCCGCATTTTTGTTCAGAATTTCCTCGACAGTTTCCTTGCTGGCCATTTCAAAGGATAGACCAAGACGAGTCAGGACCCTTTCGGGTCGCCATCTGTCCCTAGCGCCACTGGCCGGTGGTACTTGTTCTCGGCGACGGACGTCGGCAACGAGACTTGCCCAGTCTACACCCAAAGCATCTCCAAGTCCAGCTACAATACAAAATATAAGATATTATATGGGTGTAAAAATTATTTAAAAAATGTGGAGTAGGTAGTTCAAAATTATGGGGGCCTTGTAAGAGTTAACAAATACTCCACTTTCCAATAACATTCAGATTGTTTCAAAGAAAATAACATACCACGAGTTCTTTCTTCCTCCAATTCGCCATCTGATATTTCCTCAAAGTCTAAGTTACCCTCTTCGTCGTCTTTGCCCTCTTGGGATTCCTTTTCCTCACCAGCGCCACTCGTGTCCTTAAATATTAAATTTTATGTAAAAAAGATTTTTAGTGTATATTGTTGTAATTTTTCTAACTAATATAACATGTAATATGCTACATAGTTGTTACATACATCTAATTACCCCACAAATATGTAACATAATTATAAAGTACTATAAATTAAATATCTCTAACATTAATAATTAATATTTTGATTAAATTGTTTTACCTGTGTGGATTCTTTTTCGGACGCGTCTAATTTATTATTAGCAACATCAGTGACTGGTTCCTGTTGGCTGTCATCATCCATGTTTTGATCGCCCATCTGCAAGGTTTAAAATTACGTTTTAAAGTAATTTTTCTTACAAGGCAAAAGTATGCACATTCCAAACTAAATTTGTAAGTTAAATAAGATTTAAAAAAAGTACATCTTCTCTTTCAAGAATATCGTCAGGGTCGTCGCTTATTTCGCTCAAATCATCCGGAATAGGTTTGTCGTCTACATCGGGATCTTCAGACACCGTGGCGTTGTGAGTTGTAGATGGGGTCTCTTTGGCAGTTGTTTCTTGATTTTCATTTCTAGGAGCTCGACGTTTATTACCCTCACTTCTGTTAAGGTCGAGTCGTCCACCGCGTCCATAGTCATCTACATAAAAAAATACTGACTATATAATTATGTAATATTATACCGTTTTTTTTATCTAAAATAATAATATTTATAATATATATGGACGCTTTCACACCACGTCAAGTTGGTTCCGTGGTAAGTTCTCAAAGAATTTGTGTTATGCACCAGAAATAGGTATATTTAAATCTTCTATACTATACATAATATATCCATTATATTTAATACTTATAGTATAACTACATAACAGACCCAGGAACTCAGAAAACTTTTTTGTTCCCTGGAGGGATTCGAACCCGCGACCTTCGGCTTAAGCGCCAACGCGCTAACCACTGAGTCACAGAGGTCGTCAAAATGTGAAAGGCTTACCCCGCGGACGACCACGATGAGGCCCATGACCGCGATGGTGCCAGCCCTCTGCATCTGGGTCTTTCTCACCCCACTCGCCCATCTAAATCAGTACGAATACCGTAAGAACATATAAGTATAAAAATCATATCTATTATTTAAAGTTTAATACACCATAAGCCATACCAAAATGAGGATAAGGGCATCCAAGGAAAATGTGGGACAGGATATGACAGGTAATAGGAAAATGTCTTTTGCGATAGTCAACAAGTTTGTTCCAGTATAAGTTATGATATACCTATGGAAAATAAATAATCATTAATGAGTGTTACATATGAATTAAAATAAAATCTATATACTATTACTAAAATACTGTTCAACCTGAGAGTCGTGCATCGCCCAGTTACGATCGCGACCCCATTCTCCTGGGCCGCGGTAATCATCGTTATCCCAGTCCTTGTGTCCATGAATGTATCCCCTTTCATGGTCAATTGAACCAGCTCGACCCTCCCATGAGTGATTGCGATGAGGTCGCCGATCGTCGTATCCTAAAGTGAGCAGTAGATTAATAATAATATTATTATGAATATTAATTTATATTGTTTAAATTTATATCGTTATTGAGAAATTGCCTTTCACATGTAACTATAGCTATCTATACTATTATAATAAAGAGGAAAGATTTCTTTGTTTATTTGTTTGTTTGCATTGAATAGGATCTGAAACTTCTGGACTGAAATTTGGCAACGACAGAGTAGACTACGGAGAAGGACATAATATTATCGCGACTAAATTTCGCGGTTCCCGCGGGTTTTCTATTTGCGTCGCGGACAACATTTATTATTATATAAGTAACTTACCCATATCAACAGCCCGTGGATCCATGTCGCCATACATTCTCTCTTCATCTTCTGGATAACCCCTTGATGGACCAGGTATGTCATATCCAGACTCATAGTGTCTGTCTCCTCTAGGTAGATTGTATCCTGGTGACCTATCATCATCCCTGGGACCACCGTCGTAATTATCGTCTCTTTCATAACGATCTATACTGCGTCCGCGATCATATTGACGATCCAGGCCTATTTCGTACTCACCTGTATCTCTATCTAAGCTGCCAATTCTTTCTTTCTTGCTAGATCGACCTCTTTCTAACCTATCTTGTTTCCGACCCCCCCTATCAGAATGTGTGTCTTGGCGATCTTTAGAAGTTGTTACATTTTTATCTGTCTCTAATGTCTTATTAGAAATAGCCGCAAGTGCCGCTAAACGTTCTTCTGGACGTGGAAGCAGCCTTTGCATAGGTTTGTTGGGTTTCTCTAAGCCTTTATCTGAACCACTTCTACCACCTAAGCCTCTATCTCGCCCTCTTCTTTTGTCATCTCTTTTATCTTTATTTCTGTCCCGTCCCCTATCTTTTCTATCGTGCCTATCTTTGTCATCATGCTTATCTTTTTTTCTCTCAGAAGATCGATCTTTATGTTCTCTTCCTCTATCTCTATCACGACTAATAGATCTTTTCCGGTGACGTTCCGGGCTTGTATCTCTTCTTCCTTGTTTCTTCGGTGATACAGGTCGACTTCTCTCTGAACTATCTTTCTTACGCGGATCTTTAGGGTTGGAGCCATGACGCCTTGGAGACCTAGATCTGCCTTTTTTAGGTGATCGGCTACGTGCCCTTAAACGATCTCTGTCTTTATCACGGTCTTTGTCACGTTCTTTTTCTTTATCTTTACCTCTGTCCCTATCTTTTTCGCGACCAGCTGAAGGACTTCTATTTCTATCTCTTCTTTGAGGCGATTTAGCATTTTTTGTGGTTTCTTTTGATGATATGCTCTTTGATGTTATTGGCGGAGTTCCGCCCAATTTTTTGGCTGGTGACAATGATTTTTTTGTAACAGTTTTAGTTAAAGGCTTTTTCTTTCCACTATCGTGTTTTTTAATAGGTTTATCGTCTTTTTTCACTGCAACTTTCTTAGATTCACTTTTATCTCGTTTGAGTGTGTCTGTTTTGAAAACTTTTTTTTTCACTGGTAAATCTCCATCTGAAGAGGAACTGGAATTCCTTTTCAATTTTGTTTTCTTCAATCTTCTTTTAGTATCTCTAATAAGATAGATAAAAATAACCATATTATTATGAATTAAAATAAAATATAGGAACATTATCAGAAAATTAAATATAATTAGCATTTATAGTTTGTTAAAAGAAAATACTTAATTTCTTACAAGTAAGTAGCCACACTCTCCAGGCTGTATAATCGTGTTGATTCTGAACAGTTTTTTATTCGACATCATTGGCAAATTTTGAATTTAATTTATTACAAGTATCGCTTTTCGCAACTTTTTTTAACTTTTCCCACTTTAATTACAAATAAAAAAACGAGTTTTGCTCAGATTTTATGTAGAATGATAAAAAATTATAAAAGAAAAAGAATCACAAAAATAATTGTCTGACCAGGATTCAAGACACCAATTTGCCAACAATGGAAAAAGTTATAAGATAAAGTTAAACATATAATTTTATATAGTATGTAATTTTATATGTATAGTAGACATTTTTTTCAATATTATTAATTATTTTTTTAATTGAGCAGTAGATCCATGAGGAAACCAAACATATAAAATAATTTGTACCTGGCAGATGATGGTGAAGATGTACTTCCATCGCCTATGGGGAAACCAAACATAATAAAAAAATAATTTGTACCTCCCAGATGACGATGAAGAACTACTTCCATCAGAAGACGACGAAGAAATACTTGAAGAACTAGAACTTCTAGAGGAAGATGAACTTGATACAGCCTTTTTCTTATCTTTCCTCATATTCTTGCTTGATTCCATTTTCAACTGTAACTCTAATTCTCTTTGTAACTGCTGTCTCCTTTTTTCGAGCACATCTGTGTCAGCATATTCCAAGTCATTTTGATCCCAGTTATCAATCTCACCATCAGGACTACGACCCGTTCTTACCACGACAGTAGAATGAAGTCTATTTTTGCCATCATCCTTCACTACACGTTTCTGTTCAGTATCCTTATTTGCCGCCCGCTGTTTAGATGGGCTTATTAAAGTGTGACTACTGGCAAACTTGCAGCTTTTACCATACGCACAAGTACCGTGTTGTGCCCACTGCCTACAAAATTCAGCTGCTTTTTTTGTGTTTGACGACTTTTTTGTACCGAGACGTTCGAATACACTTGGTCTATTCGCTAAATCTTTAGATTTAGGTAACTCAACAGTAATTTTTCTCTTTCCTTGTTTTGACATTATAAATGAAAAACATTTGTCCTATTTATCACTTTATTTTTAAAAGAAAATGCATTCTGCAGAACTATTTCATAGTTCTCATAGCACAATAATAAAGTCACCGCGTGTTTCATTAATTATATTTAATAATACTACTGGAATTAGTGGAGAAACTTTAAATAATTTTCCTACATTTGCAATAGATCCACCATTTTTGTTTGGAAAAAATTTGAGTGACATGACAACTGACATGGATATGAGATATGACCATAGATGTTATGTATTACAATGTTATGACCATTGAGGTGTAAAATTTAAGGAGATGCCTTAATAGTTCTATAGATACTATCGCTACAAATATGACACATCACATAGAGGTGAAATATCATTTGGTCTCTTTCTATCTAATGCTATAATTTTCAGTGATAAGAAAGATAGAAAAAACATTTGACTTTAAAACTGTCACGATTAACGAATTGTGGGCTGTGGCACTGTCCGCCATACAGCTCACTATTTGTGGTAGGTCTTCTGTCAAAAGGTTGTTTATGTTTTGTTTATTTATGAATTTCCAGGAGAATAAAAGAAGTTATCCTTTAAAATTCCTTCCCGGCTCGTCGTCACACCAGTTATCACACCAGTGTGACAAACAAGAAAATAAAAACTTGTTTGTCATACTACTGATTTTTCCACACCATGTATACTTTATTTGTTAGTGCTGTACCTATGGTACACACCAGCATCTTTTTCGTAGTAATTAGTGCAATCTATGGCCTTGTGGATGTCCAGTGATTGATATATTAATGCAACCTTATCTAGTGCTGGCCGGGAGGAATCGCAATGTTTGTGATAATAATATAAATCAATATAAATAATTGCACATCTAAACATCAACAATTTTGCAAATAATTGTGCATTGGTTTACAATCGCTTTGTAACATAGATTTTTGTTTAAATAATAGAAAACGTGGACAAGTTTTGTTATTTAAGAGACATCAATACTATAAACAAAAAGAATATAAAAATTTATCTCAGATATGGTTTTGTCGTAACCGCCGTAACAATATAAAGTGCTCAGGATCTGTCACAATAAATGTATGTGCCAACCTACCTTTGTACGTGATTTTGCCAATATGAATGCTTCGAACGGTAAATAAGCATAAGTACCAACATTTGTAAACGCTATGTGTGTCTGTCTGTCTGTGGGATTTGAAACTCGACCGCAGACGACACCAGCAAATGGAATCTAGATATTTTTTATGATGGTAGACAACCAGAGGGCGCTACAGCAGCCAAATAAGTGCGTGCGTTGGGGTTTTTTTTTAATTTTAAGTGCAATTATTATCTCATTTATTCATAAATGTTTTTAAACTTTCACGATCACTATTATAACACTTATACATTTTTAACCGATTTTTTATATCACGGTAAAAAACCCGGTTTAAAATGTATAAGTATCATTTATTCATAGTCATCGTTTTACTTCACAGGGAGAAAAAGTTATAAAAACAGTCGAGCACAAAAATACATGTCAACCAAATGAGAACGATAATAAAATAGCATTTACGATCCACAAAACATGAAGTGGCTAGTACTTCTGCGGAGCCAATGCCTAAAATCTACGAGAAACATAATAAGATCTTTAAAAGAAAAAGGGTTAACAGTACCACCATTTGATAGCGCAAAGTGCAGCCTTTACAATGCACGAAAACGGAAACTAAAAGTCAGCAAGACCGGTTTCAAACATATTGAGGAAGTACAAGTACCCGTTACATTTGAGAAATATCTCGTTGCTGACTATCAATATGAGAATACCAGACTATTAATTTTTTGTTTTGAAGATGCTAAGGAATTATTAAAAAGTGTGAAAGAATATTTTGTAGATGCGGCATTTAAAGTTGTCCAGAGCCATTTCCACAATTAATTTCTATACTTGGCAAATTGGGGAGCACGTCTCAAACGACTTCCGTGATATCGCTTATTCATGTGCTTATGAGTGATAAAAAAGAGTCGACATACGCTGCATTGTTCGACATCCTGAAATCAAAATTTCCCGACTGGTATCCCAATCTATTTCGCGCTGATTTTGAGATTGCCGTAGCAAATGCCTTAAGATATTTTTTTCCATATATTACGATAAAAAAGTGTTACTACCATTATTGTCAAAGATTATGGCGAAAAGCAAAATCAATTGGTTTAAAAAGTAAAATACATAAAAGAATTGTGGGATTATGTACTACATTATCGCTAACTCCATTAGAAGAATTTATTAAAAACGGATGGGAGTACATAAAAACAGAATCTAATGAATTGAGCGGAGAAAAGATGAAACAGTTCATAGCATACATGGCCCGACAATGGATGAATGACGAACAACATATCGCCGACTGAAATGTAGTTGGCATAGATGATAAGTACTACTACTGAAAGGTCAAAGGCACCGAACTAACAACGTTTGTGAAAGTTGGCACTCCCAATTAAATAAAAAGATTAATAAAAACTACGTAACCATACTCAAATTATTAACAGAATTATTCAATCAAAAGGAAATTAATATTAAAAAAAGAAGGCTCGACCAAACTGATAAAGATAATTTTATAATTTCCTGCCAATTAAAACTTTTAAATGGTGAAATATCATTAGGACATTCTCTTGAAACATTACGTTGAAAATATAAGCTAATACATAATTAAATGTTTCCCTTTAATTTAACTAACTAGTAGTATAACTTCTTCTGTAGTACAACTAGGACAGCACTAGTTAGGAAATAAATGCAATAAAAATCAGTAGTGTGACCATGGACGTATTATACAAACAGGACCGAGCACTCGCAGCTAAAAAACGAGCCGAGCGAGATAGGTAATTCAGAGGCCGCGTGTCCCTTTCTAACAAGGTGACAATAACATTTAGCTTATGTGAGACAACTTAAAACTTGAAAACTACTTATTTATAATGAAGTTTTCTATCATGATATAACTACATCCATACTAATATTATAAATTCGAAAGTGTGTCTGTCTGCCTGTCTGTCACCTCTTCACGCCCAAACTGCTGAACCGATTCTGCTGAAATTTGGCATGGAGATACTTTGAGTCCCGGGAAAGGACATAGGATAGTTTTCATTCCGTAAAAATGTACAGTTCCCGCACGATAAACGAATTTTGGTGCAACGGACTTCGGGCGTCCTCTAGTTTTGTAATATGTATGTATGCTTAAATTTTTAAAAGTATAGCTTGTAAAAAAAGAGCAGACGTTGTACACAATTTTGAAATCACATAAAAAATAGGAAAACCTTATTAATTTTTATTTGTATCGAGATAAAAATGTGCAAGGTGATAATATTTAAAGTGTATAAACGTTCTCTGTGGAAATACAAAGAGAAAAAACCACCTTTTGAGCGTGATTACGTTTAGAAAATTTTGTACTGCGTCTACTCTTTCTTGACAGACTGTAAGCAATGGATTTTGATGCGGTGTGGATTTTTTTCATAGATAGTGATTCAAAAGAAAGGTTGGTATTTATAAAACATGCATAATATAGTAGATTTTAGAGTTTCAGTTGATTTTTTTTTGCGCTTGCATAGCAAACTCTGGCTGGCTAAGATGTATCAGATGCTAGATAAATCTGACACCAGTATTTAGAACACTTACACAGACCACACAGGAAACAAACATTAGCAATGATAAAATTCTGGGGTTGAGGGATGGATTACGAAATAAATAATACGAATCGTATGTACAAGGTATTTATTTAGATATTGACCTTGATTATAGTTCAAATAATGCCAGTACCAATTATTATTTTAAACTTATTTTAATACCAAAGTACACATTTCTCAAACATGGCTAAATAAAATGGTTTTGGTAAGTTTCTGTCTTAACCCAATTTTACTTCCGAAATTTCGTAACGAATTTAATTTCGTTTGATGAAATATTTTTAAATCCAGATATGAATTAGCCAACGCTTTCACCAACTGTAATTCGTGTGGCTCTTCATCATTTGCAGATTGTACCGTGTAAATGATTCAATTTAGTTACAAACAGTTGCTTTACCATTGACAAAATAACGTTTTTGCTAGTGTATCTGAATGTCTTCTTAGCTACTTCTGACATAAAACTTTCATAAAATAACCTTTTTGCTACTCTTTATAACCTCGAAAGAAAATCCCCTGTCCACAAATGCCGTAAAAGACGAAAAGTTGGTAATATCCACAAAATAAGAGTGGTCGAAATGATTCTTATTAATAATCAATGCATCGCGGCAGTGTTGACATGAAATTTTATTTAACATTTTATTTACAAAATGACCTGCAATGTAATAAAGGATATTGTTTTTGTAATCACTTAAATTGTTTGATGTCATATAATTGAATAAATGTTCTGTTTCATTGAGAATCATGAATGTTTATCTTGAGAATCATCATCCTCTTGATTTTTCTCCGTAATTCTTTTTTGTCTTCGAAATTCTAGAATTGGCGAAAGCTCAAAATTATCGTCTGTGCAATTTGCATTTATGCTAGGTTTAACACTATTTCGATACAGGAGTTTGCGCATAGCATACCTGAATTGTAGTGCATTAGGGTTGTTCCACCCTGCAATCGAATACAGGAAAAAAACATCTCCAAATGGTCTTGGTAGAATTTATATGGAAGAAAATATTCTAATTTGTTATCCAAAGCTTCCAAAATATCTCTTGCTAAATTTGGGCAGCTGTAAGTATCAACAATCAACCCAAAAGCTCTTGAAAAAAAGAAAAGATCTTTCGACGATTTAATAAAATGTTTTGACTATCAATAGTTAGATTTTTCAAATAATCTCGTGTGTCGGTAAAAGCTTTCGACCAATACATTTCATTACTTAGTCGCAATGGAGACTTAAAACCTGTGTCAATAGGGGATATCGCGTTTAATAAATCAAAAATTCTATCTATTATTCTGATATATTCACTACTTGCTTCACTGCCCTGAAAATTTTCATTACCACTACTTCTTAAAAAGTCAATGGCATCAGCAACTGAAGAACTTAATGTCTGTGTCGCAAGTTTCACATTCATTTTTTTCCCTATAAAATTAAGATGGTTAGCATTTAATTTATTCGCGAGTTTTAAACCTTCTTCATCTTGTAATTTGTGCAATTCTTTTATAAAATTAAAATCAACATCACCGTTGGGAGAACTTAACTTAGTCTCTGCAAAAATATTCCTACATAGTTTAACCATATGAGCGGGGTCAAAAATACAGTGTATCTTGGTGTCTTGTTTGGGATGCTTAAAATTAGTGATCATATTATCTGCATCACTGAACTTACAGCCCAAATTTTCATATGTTGTAATATTAACATTTGTCCCACAGAGGTTAGGGTTCGATCTGTTATTCCTATTTCATGTAACATACAAATTGCTGTAATTGCTCTTTCCAAGTTGTCTGATTGTGGTTCTTGTAGCAATATATTACTGAGAACCACGATTTTTTTACTTTTGACCTGTAAAATAAACATGAAATTATATATTGGGTATATTTCAACTCGAAAAAATATATTAATATAGTTTAATGTATTAAAAACAGCATAAGACATATAAATAATATTAATATAAAAACCTGTTCCAAAATTACGCCGAATCCTAGTAGGTAATTAAAGGTAATATTTATATTCTTACCACGGGAGGAATCGTAGGTACAGCATCTGCTTTTAATAATTGCCGGGAATTAGCAGTATAAAAGCAGGAAGGTTCGAAGTGACGACTGCATATGACAGATTTTTTTTGTAATTCTTTGCCTGACGTATATACTGCTGATCCATTTTTGTCGCAATTCTTAATTTTTTTGGAAACTGTAATTATAGTATAACAGTTATGAACTTTCTCAACCACACAATTGCCACATTACTGGAATTCATGGTCACCATAGTAGTCAGATTTATAGTTATATTATTTTAGCTTACCTGTGGAACGATATATTGCAACCACTGTAAGATTCACTTGGGCAAGTAAATACGCAACACATTTTCACCATTTCAACTGCGGGGATGGCCTAAAATTGCTAATTATAATATTGTTTAATAGTGACAAGCACACACGACAAGACGCTGTATGACGCCATGACGATTTACAGGGCTGCCATTAAGAAAAATAAAATAGACAAAATAATAATTTCAAATTTCTTTTAGACTTTATGAATATATTGTAAGTAATAAATGCAAGAATAATTTGTTGATTCACAATTGTTAAACAATATTTAAAATACACGTACTTAAACTGAGATTATGATCAGGTAAGATTTTAGATCAGAAACATTTTTTATACTGGCAAGATGAAAGAACGAGACACACGGCATCTCACGTTGCTATCTCTGTCGGTTCGGATTAGCATCTGTGCAAGGAGCACAGAAAATTATACTGTAAAACCTTCGTATAGTGTTCGTTTTCGGAAATGAAATTTTTCCGAGTTATCAGTCCTGTTTGTATAATACGTCCATTAGTGTGACAAACAAGTTTTTATTTTCTTGTTTGTCACACTGGTGTGATAATTTGTGACGACGAGTCAGGAAGGAAAGTTTTACTTGTATGTTGTTAAAGTGATAATTATTAACATGCCTAAATGTTATAATAGCAAGGTGAGATGCAATAAAGAATAAAAATCAACCTCAATTGCCTTATTGTCAACAGGTTAGTAGCTTCAGTTTTAAGCAATAATATAAAATATATTTCATGAAATAATTGCAAGTCAATGAGATATTTTCATTTATTATATCTATAACCACGTATATTTAATTTAAACAGTCGTTTATATAGCATTTTATGTCATTAGATTTATTTACGTAATTGAAGTGTTATACCGCTTGTAATAGGTATTTATCGATAAAGATACAAATAATTTTAATCATTACATTGGCGTGATGTAGGTAATGTAATCTTTGAAGACAAAAGGCATACTCAATGTGTTTTATGTGGTTTTAAATTATGATAACAGCTTTTAATAATTATTGTTATAACCAAAATTAATTGACAAATGATAATAAATAATACTTGTTTTTTATATAGGTTTCCGAAAAGTGATCATTAAGAAAATTATGGTTGCAAGCTGGAGAAGAAAATTTTAATCCCCATCAAGAGAATCGCTTAGACAGTTTTTGAACAAACTAATTTCATTTAGAATTGAGTAAGCTTATTCATTTGAATAAAGTTAAGTGGACACTGGTCATATTTCCTTGTTTTTTATTTGTATTCGACTTTTGTGACCGTTTCACCATTCAATCTGTCAACACCACCAGGACTAATTTGCCAAGCTGTAAAAATATAACACCTATTTAACGTAACCATATTTTCACTAAATAAAGCATCTTGTCATTAGGTATATGATTAGGTTATGATAAGACTGACTTAGACCTTGTCCAGAAAACGCAAATACGTGCTTAAACCTACGCGCGGAGAGATTCTTATCACAACAAAACAAATTAATGTCTGGTTGTCTATCTGTGATGCCAAATGGGAATTTTCTGAAGTTGTTTTTATGCTTGTTTTATTTAAATAATATAATTTATTAGTCTGCTCGTTGATAAGTAATAATTAGAAAAATGAGAACCTGAAGAAAAATAAGTTTTTTTTAACAAAATCTTTTTTTATATAAATCTGTATTAAAAAAGAGGTGTGTGCACGAAACAACTTATAGTTTATAAGTGTTAAGAAAGCAGTGTATCATGCATAAAAATGTCAAAATTGACTAATGACGCATTAGCTGTGTTCACATTAATTTACCAATTAAATTAAGCCATTTTGACATAGTATGAACGCATCATTCACTGCCTTCTTAATGCAAATAGACTAAAGTCTAGTACGAATAGGACGTGACCTACGAATAACTATAATGAATAGAATAGAATCAGATTTTGACTCTAGTGATTAAACAATAAAAACAATTGTATATTTTGATTTCCTGTTGTTTTTTCATCTCCACTTAATCCTTGGTTTTTAATCATCTTGCAAGGGGTGTTATTAGTTTCAACTGTCACCTGTAGGCATGTACAAGTATATAATAAATATACATATTTGAGTATAATCAATACAGTCTATGATGCTTGCGAGCATGTGTGCTAATACAGTTTTAATACAATAAATATGTAATCGTAATTGAAAAAAGTTATGCAATTGTGGAGTTCTAACAAAACGAAAAAATATATTATCTTATGGCCGCCGATACAAGGATACGTTGTTGAATTTTGATGAATTCTCAAATGTTACATATTAAAATGACTCCACTTTGATTGCATACTATAATATAGGAAATTCTTTAACATTTAAATTAAGTTATATTTAAACTTAGAACAGTAGGGACAATTTAGTTTAAGAAAATGAAGATAATTGTTTGGCTAAATTTTATTTTGTAATATATTTCATGATGTATTAAAGAAGAAGTTTTAATACTCCGACAAAAACATGCACGAGTCTTGCATGCGTTTAATTCATCATAAAATATATTGCAAAATAAAATTTAAGTAAACAACAACAATAAACTTCATTTTCTTGAAATGAGTTGTCTAACAATATATAATATTATTGTCATAAATAATCAAGTATCATAACTATAATTCCGACTATAGACAAGGTTGCCATACGTAGATTTTTTGAATTTGCCGCCTTTTTCCAGTCGCATCTTTCGCTAGTCTGACTCTAGTGATGGGTCGTGTCGTTTTTTAATTTTTTTATAGACAAAGGCGTGGCTTGCATTCAGCCACGTTGGTAAACATGTTTTGAAAAATATTATAATGTGCATTTTTAATGTCTATTATGTTCTTGTTGTATTACTTCGCATTTCTACTTTACGTTCGCTACTTCAGTACGAGTGCTAACGCCTTGTATGCGCCACGTGTTTTTTTGTTATCGGAGTGTTACTTGTTATTACTGTTTTTTGTTTTTGTTGCTATTGTTTGTTGTTATTATTGCTATTGTATGTTGTTATTGTTGGTATTGAAAAATGCCGAAAAGACTACGAAAATCTGTACTCGACAGTGAAACGCGGGAGTTTGTTGTGCGCTTGCGAGATTACTTTGCTCGTGAACAACAAAATGGCGGACCTTTGTTGCCACTTGACAACGTACGCGACCGTGTTGCTGATGCTCTAGGGATTGGCAAGGCTACCGTTTCCCGAATCACAAAGGAAAAGTTCGGCGAATCGTCGATGGAGGAGAACAAACTCTCAACTCCAAAGAAGAAAAAATGTAATAGGGCACATCCCGTCACCAGTCCTGATGACTTCGACATGCGATACGTAACCATATTTACGGTTACTACTTCCGAAGTGAACTGCCGACTTGTAAAAAGTTATTGACGTCGCTTAAATCAGCCAGTTTATTTAATGGTGGTATGACTTCGCTCAGAGTAGTCATAAAAAATGCGGATTTCGGAATGGGAAGTGTGACAAAAGAAAAGTATTAATGGAGCGTAAGGATAAAGCATTGATGAGGTGTGATTTTCTACGGAAAATAAAGAAAATCGAGAATTGGGACAATGTGGTCCATCTGGACGAAACGTGGCTTAACTTTTAGAAAAAGTCAATTATTGGCTCAATCTGCTCCGTGGAGTAAAGTAACTTCATATACGAATTAATAAAAAAACCAACGGACATAAGATAATAATATATTCGGTTTTTCAATAGAGACCATTAAAACTAAAAACAAGTGACAGATCTCAAAATCAATATATAAAACATCTTCTAAAAACAGAACGCAGGTCACAACATCTAACACTAAAGAGGTTTTACCTCAATACCTTCTCTAGATGTGCTGGCCTAGGCAGTTCACCAGATGTTTAAACCGAGGCCTAGCAAGCGGCTTCGTGAAAATATCTGCCAGCTGTAGCTCAGTGCTGATCCTCTTCACAATGATACTTCCGTTCGCCACTAGCTCACGTCTAAAGAAATGACGAATACGTATGTGCTTTGTTCTTCGATGAAACTCAGGATTTTCAGCTAAACGTACAGCTGCCTCGTTATCTACATATAGCACAGGTAGACATTCTATCTTTATCAATCCACCAATAAGACCAGTTAGCCAAATGCTTTCTCTTCCAGCTTCACTGGCAGCGACTATCTCAGCTTCCGTTGTTGAAATAGCAACGCTTTGTTGTCTCTGGCTAAGCCATGATACCGCTCCACCAGCATATAGTACCCCAGAAGTATATACCAGCATATAATACCCCAGAAGTTGATCTTCCTGTCGCAATATCTCCGCCGTGGTCGGCGTCACTATAACATTCTATGTTACCCCTTTTATAATTCCTTTTATATAGGATTCCCATATCAGGAGCATGCTGCAGATAGCGTAGAATGCGCTTCAACCTCACGCAGTCTGCTAGAGTAGGATTTTCTAGTTTTCTGGACACCACACTCACAGCGTACGCGATATCAGGTCTAGTGCCAACCATCAGATATGCGAGTGCATCAACCACTTGTCTGTAGTTTCTGAGAAAAAAGTCTTCATCCTTCTCTGGTTTCTGAACTACTTCTTCTTTTACAATAGGAATGGTCACAGGTCTGCACTCTTGCATTCCAAACCGTTTTAAAATTTTCTTGACATAGGCTGTCTGGTGAATTCTTACATCACCACCTTCTCTGGTTTCTACCTCTATTCCCAAAAAATAAGAGATTGGTTTCGTAGTAATTTTGAACCTCGCTTTAAGCTTCTCAAGGAACTCTTCAATTACTCCTTCACTTGAACCAGCGATCAGCCCATCATCGACATAGAGATCCACTATCAGCTTTCCATTTACATAATCTCTCTTGAAGAGGCATGGATCTGCCTCACTGACTACAAAGCCAATTTCCTTGAAGAAATCAAGAATAGTCCTATTCCAGCAACGAGGAGCTTGCTTTAGACCGTAAAGACTTTTCTTTAGCAGGCAAACTCGACCCGTCCCGTCATCTTCATATATATCTCTTCGTCAGATAGAGATCCATATAGGAAAGCTGTTGAGACATCGAACTGACTTAACTTCATGCCCTCACTAGCTGCAATACTCAAAACAGCTCGGACTGTTGCCATCTTGGCTACAGGGCTAAAAGTCTGGTCATAGTCTTCTCCCTTTCTTTGTCGAAAACCTTGAACCACTAGTCTAGCTTTGTACTTGCTGACTGTACCATCAGGGTTTTGCTTTACCTTATATACCCATTTGCATGGAATAGCTTTCCGGTTCTTGGGTAGTTTGTTTAGAATCCATGTTTTATTCTCTTTCAGGGATTAAATCTCGCTTTCCATAGCTTTATTCCACAACTCCTTATCAGGGCAGGCTATTGCTTCCTTGTAAGTGTTAGGCTCTACATAGGAATCTGTGCCGACATATGATACATAATCATTGAATTTACCCGGGCGTCTGAGGAGAGGGCGGTCTCTTAAACGCATCTCGTGTCTTGCTAACTGCTCAATGATCTCGCCTTCATTATCTCTTTCCTCCTCATTCTCTCCCTCTAATTCAATAGATTCGTATTGTTCTGGCAACTCAGGCAATGTATCTCCAAACTCTACCTCATCACTGGCAACAGGGGCTTCAACAGCGTCTTGGAATTCTTCCAGTGCTATGTCGCTGTGCCTCTCAACCAGTACGTCCTCGTTCACTTCAGTGCCAGAGGTAGGTCTAACTTCCAACTCAGTCGCATCTTTCCCTACTTCCGAATCTTCGACATTAATCTTTGATTCTATGGGTCTTTCGTCGAATGTGACGTCTCGAGACCTTACCAGAGAGTTTGATACCTTGTTCCATAGTCTGTACCCATCGTCATTGACATAGCCAATAAGAATGCACTTTTGTGCCTTCTTCTGCATTTTCCTCCTTTTTTGTTTGGGAATATGCACGTAGCACGTAGAGCCGACAATCCTCAAATGTTTTATTTGTGGTTTCTTCCCAAACCACAGCTCGAAAGGAGACTTATCTTCCACAGAGGTTGGTCCTGTTCTATTCAAAATATAAACCGCAGTATTTACCAACTCTGCCCATAAAATTTCCACGATTGTACGGTTTTCCCTTTCGCTATTACCATTCTGTTCAGGCGTGTAGGGCATAACACGCGCGTTGGTGAATTCCGTTCTTGTCCAATTCTTTGCGTACTTTCTCGTTATCGAATTCACCTCCGTTGTCGCTCAGAAATTCCTTAATTCGGTGACCTGCTGCCTTCGCATGTGCCAACATCAGACGTAGTGACTCAGGTACTTCCGATTTATTTTTCATAATGTACACGTAACGGTACTTGGAGAATTCATCTTTAAATAGGACGAAATACCGAGACTTCGAACAACTTGGTGGGAAAGGACCACAGATATCAGAGTGAATGCGTTCTCCTGGACTGACAGCCTTTTCTCGGACACCAAATTTCTTCCTGTGTGTCTTTCCAAAAATGCATCCTTCGCATAGACTCCCACTGTCCTTTGACTTCACATCAAATTGTCGTTCAATGACTCGCTTCACGTGGCGTTTGTCTTGATGACCCATGCGCTCATGGTAAAGCTGTAACGTGTCAACTGCATTCACCATCACGCTTTTCTTGGGTTGAATCGGTTTACAGTTCAGCTTGTACAAACCTCCATGTTTTTGTCTGTTTCCGGTCACACACAATTCACGTTTGATGCTGAATGAACAGGTTGTGCCTTGTGACTCAAACAAACTTTCCGTGTTGATATGATGTGCTGAGAGCACCGAAAAAAGATTCTTTGTGACTTTCGGAACATGCCACACATCATTCATTAAGAATGTTCTTCTCTTTGTCTTCATAAGAATCGAACCCTTTCCTAACGCATCTATCACCTTCCCATCAGCAGTGGTTACCATGTGTGGTTCTTGGAAGCGCTCGAAATCCTGGAACCAGTCACTTCTCATTGTAACGTGGTGTGTGGCTCCGTTATCAACATACCACTCATCCCGATCCGTTTTACAATCTGTTACGTTTACTAGCACAGCCAACATGTTGGCTTTTCCATGTAGTTCCTTCTTAGGGCAGTCCTTCTTGAAGTGCCCAACTTCCCCACATCCATGACATTTAAATGCTTTCGTTCTCTTCTTAAAAATCTTTTTCATACTGTTTACCACCAGTGCTTCACCAGAGGATCTTGACACGCTTCCAGTATCTTCTTTGGAGGTTGTCGTCAAGGCTCTTTCATGGGCACAAAATCTGACTGGTCAGATTCTCTATGGTTCTGTCCTTCTTTGACATCATTATCCAACTCGATTTAAACGAAAAATATTCTTCCGGCAATGTATCCAAAATCTTGCAGATCAGAAGTATTTCAGGCAGCTCCTTTCCTTCATCCGTTTTTAATAACTCTTGATTTAGATTGTGCCATAAATTCTTCGCTTTGGACATATGAGTTGCAATGTCATCTGAGATGTCCATCTTCAATTTAAACAGACTCATACAGGCATGATACAGGCGGTCATCGTTCACGCCGTCATATAGCCGATGCAGTTCATCCCAGACATCACTTGGACTTGAAAACCTTATCACCTTATCTAATGCTTCATCGGTAATATTGTTCGTAATCAATAAAAGAGCCGTACTTTCTAGTTTCAAGTACTCTCCTAAATTGTTGTTGTATGCAGCCATTGCCACTGCAGCAGTAGCATCGCGACTGTTCACTGCTGGCTTCTCTGGCTTACTCATTTTACGGCTTACAATATCGATAAGCCCGTCCATACCTCTCAGTAGTGCAGTCATCCTATATCGCCACTGCACCCAGTTGGTGCCATCCAACTTTGAGATTTGAATTTTACTAAGTTCCATAATGAATTTGATTTATTTTCTTCGTACGTTCTGGGCCCATAACCTTTTAGAAAAAGTCAATTCTTGGCTGCTCCGTGGAGTAAAGTAACTTCATATACGAATTAATAAAAAAACCAACGGACATAAGATAATAATATATTCGGTTTTTCAATAGAGACCATTAAAACTAAAAACAAGTGACAGATCTCAAAATCAATATATAAAACATCTTCTAAAAACAGAAGGCAGGTCACAACATCTAACACTAAAGAGGTTTTACCTCAATATTAACGCCAATCACACAGTCTCCAACACATGGACAGACGATACAGCGAAATCCTGTATCAAAGCTCCGGAAGGCAAGGGCCAGCGTTTGACTATCTGCCACTGGTATAGCCAAAGGTTTTGTGCCTAATTGTTTGTGGGCCTTCAAATCAGTTAAAACAACATATTATCACGAAGAGATGAATTTCTAAAACTTTAAGCAATGGTTCATAAAACTTTTGGGATAATTTGCATGAGCCCCACCATATTTTGATGGACAACGCCCCATGCCATTCCGTACAAGTAAACAAACTACCCACCAGCAACAGTAAAAAAGGTGAAATACTAGAGTGGTTGCAACGCAATGGTGTGGCGGCTGACAGTCAACTGTTAAAAAAAGGAGTTGGTTAGATTATTGAACCTACAGAAACTCCAAACAAAGCGGACATATTTTTGGATGAAATGGCAAAATCCAAAGGTCACACAGTGATTCGGGGACCGCCATACCACTGCCAATATAATGCCATTGAGATGATATGGGCGCAAATCAAAGGTGGGTAATTTGTATTTATTTTAACTTTTATGTAAAAATTATGTACTTTTACTTCAATCTCACTCTTTTACTTTGCATCATACTCAATCTAAATAAATAAATATTGTTTCAGATTGTGCAGCTAGGCTTAACACCACTCCGCCATTTACAGCCAATAAAATGTTGAGATTATTAGAAAAAGCTTGTAGTGAAGTGATTCCGGATAATTGGAGGAAAGTCGTAGAAAAGACCAAAAAACTTTGCTACGATGATTGGTATCGAGATGTGCGATACGACACTATTGAAGATCAACCATTATTGATAAACGTAGGCGACAGCAGTTGCAGTTCAGATTCCGAGTCTGAGACGCAAACACTCATGTCATTATCAGATTCAGAATAAAATACGGGGTGTAACAAAAGTAAGTGATAATACTTTAGGGTGTGTATGTGTCCCTTATATAGAGTTCACTGGCAAAGTAGTAGCGCTGAAAACGAAAATTTTTTTTGGTGATTTGTATGAGGAAGCTCATGTATGTCGCTGGGGCGCTTGCCCATACAAATCACAAAAAAATTTTTGTCCTATAGTTTTTTTTTTTAATTTTCTTGGGTGTATATCATGTGTGTATTGTATGGTATGATCGTAATCTTCTGTTCCATTCAATAATAAATGAACTAAAATTTAAGTATGGAAAAAAAATAGTGCACTCGTTTCCATTATCGACATTTTTTTATCGATACTGGCGCACTAGTCGATAAATGTCTCACGACGAAAGTTTTGCAGGACGTAAACGTAAATTCAGATTGAGATAATTTCTTGTAAATGTTAAGAATTGTTAAAAATTCCAACGGAATATCATTGTAATGGCATAAAGCTACGTAAAATTTATAAATTGCATTTTTAGACGCCTCCAATATGATCCTAATTTAATGGTGACGCCACTACAATGTTATGTCGTGAGATTAACTGTCAGTGTCACAGGGATCAAGGTTCGCCGCGCCGAGTATAGATTAGAGAATTGTTTTAAATTTGAAATTAAAACATGGACGGTGTTTTAAATTACACAATTTATTTGAAATGCTCTTTTTAAGTCCTTAGTAGTTTTATAATTAATTAATAGCATAACATTTATATAGATTACATGGTGCTAATACACACAACAAAACGCAAATTTCAATACAACAATAGCTCACTCTTCATGACCAACATAGTTTCATGGGGTTTCGCCGGGGAGTTCAATGGGTGACGTTGTGGACGTTGTGGAATTTGTATTCTTCATTAATTTGTGTTATCTCGGTTCTTAATGTGTAATATTGATAGAATATTAACCATTAGATATTCGTTATGGTGTACAAGTGTGGGCAAGTGGTACAACTTCTAAAAACGTGTTATTTTGTGGTTGCCCGCCAAAACTCCCTAGGAACTTTCAGTAAAGCTTCTACCACTTTACTGAATTGACTGACATGACTCATGGACTACACTGACTATATATTGGACTTTTACTAGACTTTACACTTGACGATATAAGAATACGGTGTTGAAAATTGAAACGAAAGTTCTATTTCCCGGCTTTTTAACTTGACACTGGCAAATGATATAAAAAAACATAGTTTCATAGGTAAGTTCATAGTTGCGTAATACCTCGACATCAACTGGCTGAGAGAATTTAAACAAGAATTTACATGAATTCTAACGAAGTTAGGTAATAGCCCTGTAGTTCTTGAACGTTTCACAATGAGGTATTTGTCTATGGTATAGAGTAAAACAAGCTTGTGTAAATCTTTATGAGTTGAGCGCTGTTTAAAGGGTGTGTAAACGTTGTATAGCCTATACAGTATAGTTAGCTACACATACGCTAAATGCATGTTTAGAAATTTTTAAAAGGGCGTAAGTCTACAAGTCTGCTTCAAGGCCGGATGGTCAGTATAGCGCTAAAGGGCCTTAATCACCGTCACACCTGTAAATCCATCACTTTCAACATAGTAACCTTGCATAAATGCATAATGCTTTATCATTGGGTGAACTGCATTTGGAATGGCATAATTCTTGTTAAAAGCCCCAAGTAGAGGAAGATTTGACACTGACAAAAGTTACCAAAAAAAGAAATATAGGTGAAGGAGAAGAAGGAATACATCGCGTTACGCTAGTCGCTAGACCTTCAGTAGTACTACTTATTATCTATGCGCTAGACAAATTTGTAAAATATGCTTCTTGTCGATGTTTTTGTAATAGTTTAATGGCTTATAAATATTATTCTCAGTGAACATAATATATTCAGGATACCAGTGAGCTTATACTTTTTGGTAAATACATTGAATTCCATCTATCCAAAATGCCTCTTCTGGATGGAAAAGAAATTGATATATTCTTTGTAAGTATTAGATTAAACATTCTTTATAAAAGTTCACATTGTTGAAGAAGTCAACAGTTTCATTTTTTTAATAAAGTCATATTAATCATGATTATTTACCCTACCAGTGCGATGATAACTTATTAAAATCTATACCACATAGGTTAGACCAGATCAATACAGCGGTTTCAGCGTTAAGTTGACACTGATACCACTGAAAGACTTTGAATGGAATTTAGCACACCAATAAGTTGTAGCCTGTATTATCACATTAGCCACTTTACCCTCACAAACCCGCTATAACTAATTCATTAATTTACTATCAAATGATCATAATTTCATTGATTTAGTATTTGAAATTATTATAACAATAATTTATTGATTTTAGAGCGAGGAAGATTTACCATATGAAGAGGAAATATTAAGAAATCCATTTTCAGTTAAACATTGGCTAAGATATATTGAACACAAAAAGGGGGCCGCTAAAAATGAAATAAATATAATTTATGAAAGAGCCCTCAAAGAACTACCAGGGTCTTTTAAACTATGGTATAATTATTTGAAGCTGAGACGGTCACAAATTAGAGGCAAATGTATAACTGACCCTGTTTATGAAGATGTCAATAATTGTTTTGAAAGATCTTTGGTGTTTATGCACAAAATGCCTAGAATTTGGATGGATTATTGTACATTTTTAACAGATCAGTATAAGGTTACAGTTACAAGGAAAGCATTTGACAGTGCATTAAGAGCACTACCTATAACTCAGCATCATAGAATTTGGCCTCTTTACCTAAAGTTTCTCAAAAAGCATAATATACCAGAAACTGCTGTAAGAGTTTTTCGAAGATACCTAAAGTTGTGTCCTGAGGATACTGAAGAATATATTGACTATTTGATTTCAATAGAAAAGTTAGATGAAGCAGCATTAAAATTAGCACAACTAGTAAATAATGAAAATGTTCAATCCAAACATGGAAAATCTAACCATCAACTATGGAATGAATTGTGTGAGCTAATATCAAAGAACCCAGATAAAATACATTCATTAAATGTGGATGCAATAATAAGAGGCGGTTTACGGAGATACACTGATCAATTAGGTCATCTTTGGAATTCTCTAGCAGATTATTATGTACGAAGTGGCCTCTTTGAGAGGGCAAGAGATATTTATGAAGAAGCCATACAAACTGTAACAACAGTAAGAGATTTTACACAAGTGTTTGATGCATATGCACAGTTTGAAGAGTTAAGTTTAAGCAAAAAAATGGAGGAAGTTGCAAAAAAAACTAATCCTTCTGAGGATGACGATGTTGATTTAGAATTAAGATTAGCAAGATTTGAATATCTAATGGAGAGAAGACTGTTACTCCTTAACTCAGTATTATTGAGACAAAATCCTCATAATGTAGCAGAATGGCACAAAAGAGTAAAGTTATATGAAGGAAAACCACATGAAATCATAGACACCTATACTGAAGCAGTTCAAACTGTGGATCCAAAATTGGCTGTTGGTAAACTGTATACTCTATGGGTTGGGTTTGCTAAATTTTATGAAAACAATGATCAAATTGACGATGCAAGAGTTATTTTTGAAAAGGCTACTCAAGTAAATTATGCTAAAGTAGATGATTTGGCATCTATTTGGTGTGAATGGGCAGAAATGGAAATACGCCATGAAAACTATGAAGAAGCTCTTAAATTAATGCAGAAAGCTACTGTTTTACCTAGTAGGAAAGTAGCTTATCATGATGATGAAGAGACTGTGCAAATGCGTTTGTACAAATCTTTAAAAGTATGGTCTATGTATGCTGATTTAGAAGAAAGTTTCGGGACCTATAAATCTTGCAAAGCTGTTTATGATCATATTATTGATTTGAAGATAGCCACTCCCCAAATAATTATTAATTATGGTTTATTTTTAGAGGAGCATAACTATTTTGAAGAAGCTTTTAGAGCTTATGAAAAAGGGATTGCTCTGTTCAAATGGCCAAATGTCTACGATATATGGAACACATATTTAACAAAATTTTTAAAAAGATATGGAGGAACAAAATTGGAAAGAGCTAGAGATCTTTTTGAACAATGTTTAGAACACTGTCCACCTGAATTTGCAAAAGCGATTTTTCTTCTTTATGCTAAATTGGAAGAAGAACATGGTTTAGCTAGACATGCAATGTCAGTATATGAGCGTGCAACATCATCAGTGCTTCCTGAACAAATGTTTGAAATGTTTAATATTTATATTAAAAAAGCTGCAGAAATATATGGTGTTCCTAAAACTAGGCAAATATATGAAAAAGCAATAGAAACTCTTACTGAAGAAAAATCACGGGAGATGTGTATAAGATTTGCTGAAATGGAAACAAGATTAGGTGAAATTGATAGAGCTCGTGCAATATATGCACATTGCAGTCAAATGTGTGATCCAAGAATTACTGCTGAATTCTGGAATACTTGGAAAGATTTTGAAGTAAGACATGGCAATGAAGATACAATGCGTGAAATGTTAAGAATAAAGAGAAGTGTACAGGCCACATATAACACTCAAGTGAACATGATGTCTGCACAAATGCTCACTTCTGCTGCACAAGCTGCAGGTACAATTTCTGATCTTGCACCAGGCATGAAAGATGGTATGAGAATGCTGGAAGCAAAAGCAGCTGAAATGGCTGTGCAAAGTAAAGGTAACATATTATTTGTTAGAGGGGAAACCCAGGGACTCAAGGAGAGTGACAAAGTGGTGAATCCTGATGAAATTGATATTGATGAAGATGAAAACAGTGGTGATGATGAACCGGTTCAGAAAAAAGAAATCCCTGCTGCTGTTTTTGGAGGGCTGATATCAGATAAAGAATAAAATTAATGTTAATTAGTGATAATTCTATTAAACAATTTCAATAATAATTTTAGTATTTATATTTTGATCTTATAATTATTATTAGACAAATATAATTATTTACAACAGAAATCACAGTTTTATGTATATTTATATACGAAATTATATAACACAAAGTTATATTGTTCCTTAAAATAACCTCCATTACAAATAAAAGATGGACAGTTCTTCAACCATGAAAATAACTATTATCCCTTTGTGTAAATATTTCATCATTTAACAAACATGTATCAGTAAGCTATAATAATTATTTTTATAATTCAGACAAAAACTTCCTGAATAAAGATGCATGCAAAGCAATTTACAATGCATTTCAATGATGATGTCACCTGTAACCTTTTTCTGTCAAATATCACTTGAAAGTGCGGTTTGCAAAAAAACTTATTTGCATATCAATAATAAGTCTTGCATCGAATTTAAATAAAAACTTTAAATAGTAGTAAATTATTTGAACATAAATTTAATTATCATAATAGTCATAATTCGTAACAATATGGCGCTAAGTCGATCCTATTCTCATTTGAATCTCATTGTACTTAATTTATTTTATTTGACACCTTGACATATTTTAGAACCTAGACTTTAGTGAAGTGAAATATCATGCAAAGCTTATAACATCGAGATATATATACCATGGACCAATAAAACTAATTCCTCCATGCATATACTTAGTTAAATATAAGTAGTCAGTAGCTTATTGCAGTACAATGTCTAAGTTGCTTTGTTAGGTACTACGAAAATATTGGTGCTAAGCTAATGGGATTGTAGACATAAATGTCAGTCCCAGTATGATAAACATACTCTATAACCTCAAAATGCAAGTATTGATATGACAATTATAGGACACAAGATGCAACTAGCTATGTCCTTTACAAATTTAAACATAAAACTAAACAGTGTGTTACAATATTAATTTGTAATTTAGTCAATATTTCAGTATATCAAACCTAATGTATCTCATAAGCTCTATGTAAGAGCACCAGCATATTTTTTAAATTAAAACTCAAAAACAAAAATATATAACATTATGTTCCTCCTAACAAAACAAACAAAGATTTTAAATAATGTCTCTTGGTGGTGTTATAAAGTGAAGGGAGTTTGAGTATACATTTTGTGGTTCTGAATAATTCAAAATACTTATATCATTATGAACTCCCCCAAACATTATTAATTCACCATTTCCTTTCACTAAAGAGTACATCACTAGTTCTTCCGGAGCCCCACTCATCTCACCCAGTCTTGGACACAACCAAGACACATAGTTCATAGAGTTCCCATTAACAACAGTTGAAATGTCTAAAACATGCACTGCCAGTGTGTTTCTCTTGATCTTTTTTACAGCTGGGGGTCTTTGTTGTGAATTGTCAGCTACGGGTAATGGTTGGTTTTCTAGATTTTCCAAGTGTGCAATTTGTCTTTGGTTAATTAGATCATTTTCTGGAGGTGTGTTATTTCCAGGTGCTTCACAAGCAAATGCAGCCATTCTATATTTATTTGCTTCTTGTAATTGCCTAACTATCTTCATTCCTTTGTTCTGAAATTAAATTTTAATATAATAATTAAGTATTTATTATTATTAAAATTTACATGCAAAAGCAATAATTTTAATTTTTAAGTAAATACGTAATAACTGTATGTAGGCTAAAACATATTAATATATTGCTTAGAAATGTAATAAATAATTAAGATTTAAACATACCTTATTTTTTGCATGTCTTAAAGCATTTTCTTTTTTTAAATCAAAGCTACTTCTTTTGCTATCTGAACTTGTTCCAGCCCCATTCAAGTGTGAGTTATCGCTAGCAAACCTTGGTTCATGATACTCATTTAACTCATTGCTAGGTCCAGGAACAGGATCATTTCCAACTTGTCTATGTCTGGGTAAGACACCACGCCTACCATTTATATTATGGTCTCTATCTAAAGGCTTCTGAAGGCTTTGTTCAACTCTTACAGATATAGGTGCACCTTCAGGCCTTGTAAAGTTAGACAACCTCACAGCTGATGTTACCAATGGCTTAGCACTGTTCCAGGCATTTCTACTTCTACTTAGGCTTACAACTTTATCACCGACTCTACAGGCTGGATTGCACCAAATATTGGGGGAAGCCCATTCTTTGTTTCTAACAGCAATTTCTTTCCATGTCCAAGTTGGACCTTTCATAGTTAATATCCAGCAGTCACTGTATACAAAACGATTGTGTAAAGTCTGTACTCCTCCTAAGAGCATTAGTCTGTCATCATCCAACCTTATAAGGGATTGAGCATATCGTGGAGAAGGCCTTGGTTTTGTTGTTGGTTGTTTTCTCCAGTTATAATTTATCAAATCCAGGACCCATACATCATTTGAACAATGCATTTGAAAATTTTGAGTTGGGGACATGGCAAGTCCACCAAACACCACCATTTCATCATCTTTTATGCAAGCAGAATGTCCAGCCATGGGTGGTGGTGAATTTGTTGCATTAATCAAAACCCATTTATTTGTTTTTATACAGTAGAAATGTATATCATTAAAAAGGGAAACACTTTGGTAATATTGCGATAGTGATGGATATGTCCATCCACCAAATACAATTAGACAGTCTTTATAATCCACCATAGTGGTATAAGCTTTAGGCACAGGATAAGTACCAGTTGCTAGTGGTCTCACCCATTGCCTTCTAGATAAATCAAATCTCCACAAGTCATTAAATGAAGTAGCATTAGTAGTACATCCTCCAAAAATGTACATATTGTTTCCTAGGATACATGCTGCGTGAGAAAATCTTTTGGTAATTGTAGGTATCATTTCAACAGATGAAACATTTTTCCAGAGAATATTAAATTCTGCAACAGCTTTTACGAGTTTCATTGAGGTTTTACGCAACACATCTGTAAAAGTAAAAAACATACTATAAAAACACAAAATAATAATGTGTGATAACATAAGTAGTATCATCCAACTTACTTTGAGAACAATTACACCATCGTTTACAAACGCTCATACAGTTCTGCAAGTCTTTATAAGGGGGAAGAAATCCTAAAATAAACTCTAATACTTCATCAGGGAGATTTTCAACGCTAGCTCGCAGATGCATTTCTGATTGACTATTTAATTCCATTGTTTTGATTTTTTGACAAGACAAGTTTTAGTTATTAATTTGTATTTTTTATACATTTCCATTCATAACTAAGATAATATTTTATAAAATGAATTTAAACTTTTTATTATATTTATTTTAAGAATATTCATTACAATTTACAAGGCTTTTTGTAACAAATTACAAAAATATCCCAAACTAAAACAGACTATTGATTTGAATGACAGCTGACGTTGACAATTTACAATTGACAAACCTTTGTTTTTTTTTTTAATTTGTATATGGCATCAGCTTATAACCATTTGCCAGTGTCAAGTTAAAAAGGCGGGAAATAGAACTTTCGTTTCAATTTTCAATACCGTATTCCTAAATCGTCAAGTCTAAGATCTAGTCAAAGTCCAAATAAATAGTCAGTGCAGTCCATGAGTCATGTCAGTCGATTCAGTAAAGTAATAGAAGTTTTACTGAAAGTTCCTAGGGAGTTTTGACGGGAAATACAAAATAGCACGCTTTTAGAAGTTGTACCACTTGCCCACATTTGTGCACGTTAACGAATATTTAATGGTTAATATTCTACCAATATTATACAATAATAACCGAAATAGCACAAATTTATGAAAGAAATGCAAAATCCAAACATCACCCATTGAATTCCCCGGCAAAACTCATTGTCAAACCTTTTTTTAAAATATGACGGAATAGTTTAAAAATATTAGCAGTGTCAAGTTAAAAGGCGGGAAAAGAATTTTTAGTTATATTTTTAACACCGTTGTACAAAAAGTCGTAAGTCTACTCTTAAGTTGCTCACACACGTACCGATTTGGTCTGGAGCGGCATGTTTCGGACCATTATGACATCACTTTTGATTTTCAGCTCTATTGTATTAGAACAGAGTATTATTTACAGTGCTTTCTGTAATAACCACAGTACCATGCCGCTCCAGACTAAATCGATACCTATATGTGTCAGCACATGACACATGAAGCAACTTGACTCATTGACCACTGACTCAAGTTACAAAGTCAGTAGATTCAGTAAAGTGGTAGGTAGATGCTTTATGAGAGTTTTGGAGAACACACAAAATAGCACGCTTTTTGAAGTTGTACCATTTGCTCACACATGGTTGATATTATTATATCAACCTTACAAAAACAACAACGTCACACATTTAACATCCCTCCCGTCAAGACTTTTTTATTGGCTAGATTTCTTAACTAATCTGAGGGCTAGATAATATAATGTAGTGTACGTGTATTAAATTCTCATTGAGACTGACGGCACATAATATGTAGAAAATTATTTTTAATATGAGGTCCTTACATATGAAATTGGCGTTTTGTCGTACTGGCCATTTTGATCTCAAATATATCTTCTTTGGTTAGGAATCCCAATTTCAAATTTATACCGCTATCGACTGACTTGGTTCATTGACTTCACTGATTTATTTTGACTATGACTATATTTTAGACATGATGACTTACGGCCCGTTTCAATATCCTATTAACCAATAACTATATGCTAGAAACGTCAAATTTGTATCGCAAAAAACATGCAAATGATTGAATGACGACGTGTTTAACCAATAGTTATTGGTAGATAGGTTATTGAAACCGGCTATTAGAAATACAGTGTTGAAAACATAAACAAGAATTTTGTTCCCGCCTTTTTAACTTGACACTGGCAAAATAAGGTTCTGTCAATGTCGCTTATGACATCTCAACACTCGACACTTCGATTTTAAACTCTATTGTATTAGTCGAGAGTTCTAATTTTACTGTTCTCAACTTTCACCGGCGTGCCGGTTCCGGAGCATATAGTTGCTTATAGCCCAGCCTAAACGATGGAATAAACGCGTAATAATAATTAATATAATTATTACGTCCGTTCTGTTTGCTTTACATTGATAAATTTAAAAAAACCTGCGTCAATGTCATTGTCAATTTGTCTGTAGTCCTGAGTTAGTGACCGGGAATATTTAATTTAGGTTTTGTGTACAATAAAATTTAATTGGCCGTACATTTACCTTGTGTATCTAACGTCCAAAGTGCATTGAAATTTAATAAAAAGGGTTATATTTTGTATATTTTTAAATAAAATAAGTAATACCCGAATAGAAAGTTACTCTCCAAATTTGACAGACAGATAACCTATTGTGCTTGAATATTAACTTGTAAACATTGAATTTATGCACTGTTTAATAAACTGTTGAAAGAAAATAAAGAAATGCAACACATTATGCAAGCTACGCCTGTGATGGAAAGATTGAGAAATATACAACAAATTTTATCATTTAGAATGCAGCTAACAACATCTCAAAAGGTTAGTCATAAAATAGGTTTAATTTATATAACTTTGTGTATCTATCATTCATAAATGTAATCATAACTGTAAAATGTTTCATTATTGTACAATTTTTTAAAAACATTCAGTAAATAAAAAAAAAGACAGCCATTATCTACCAAGTTATGGAATGTAGCAAGTGACCATACACTTTTTATTCAATGAACATAAAATTTCTTAATTCTTGTGTACATGTCAATTTACTATAATATACATACATTGTTAAAAACTAAAATTGGTTACATACAATGTATTAAACATTAATCCAAATATTTTAAATCTATATTTTTTTTTGTCTAAGGCAATGTAATAATCTTTTACAGGTTGTATTGTGGAGCTTAGGTGTGGTAGGGACCAGTGCAGTAGTGGTAGGTGTACTATCAAGATATCTGGCAAGGAGACGAGCCAAACCCATTATTAACCCAAGGATTCAAAGGGCCATAAACAAAAGAATATCCCGTATGAGAAGTCCCAGTGGTGGTCAGTCTATAATACTTTTGGAAAATAACATGTTTTAAGATAATTAGATTTACATGATGAATAAGAGGAAATATTTGATGGATAATTAAATTAACAACTGATATATTAATTACCTGAGAAAATAGATACAGTATTTTATTGATCTTTTAAACTAAAATGATGATAAGCTGCAACAAAATCTGTAATAACAATATTTTAATAAACATTAATAAAGATACTATTTATTAATGATTACCTATTTAAATAAAATAATATATTTTTTTAGGTGTGGGGTCCGTTGCGAGCAGTGGTGGTAGAAGCAGTCCGTTAGGGATGAGTGAAAGATTGTCTATGGCATCAGGTTCAATAGGATCTGGAGGAGAAGACGATGCTACACCCCTTTCACCTCAGCAGTTAGGTGTTATGGGTAAGTAAATGTTTATTATTACCATAATATTATAGCGCCATCTTGTATCAGGTAGATTTTACCAAGTTGGTCGGAATCTGCATTTGAGAACAATATTTTTATTTTTAAGTTAATATTGATAGAAGTAAAAATTGACTTACAATTTAAAAGCATAGGGTTATAAATTATATAGAGGTGTAAAAGTAATGAAAAAAAGCGTACCCGTATGTATTTGTTATTATAACAATTAGTACTTGTTACTATAGTATTGTTACGTTACTTCTGTTACCTCATAACATGCTATATTATGTTAGAGCAATGAATCCAGTCGTATTGCGTGCGTGTAAAGTATGATGTTGCGGTGTCGCAACATTCGAAATTTGTAGAAAACATACTTATACATTACATACCAAGCTGCGTAATGTGCATTTTGTCACTTTTCCGTATTTTGAACCAGACTTGTGTTTAAGTTATTCTAAATTTAGTTTGATATAATAGGTAAAGTGTAGAACTACAAGTGAACTGTTGACGGAATCAGTGAAGGTACCCATACTACGAAAAATGCGAGTAACAAAATGTATTCGTGTGTAATGTTTTGTTACTCGGTACTAGATGGCACATCCGTTACTCAGTACCGACTACAGTCGGTTTGCGACAGCTCTAAAATTATAATGTTTAAAAAGGGGGCTTTTAATAAAAAAAAATTGCAGCGCCATCTATTGTTGAATAGTTGTACTACGTAATAAGCTGTTTAATCATGCCATGTAAGGGTTATATGATATGACAATAGATGGCATTAGTGTATTCTTTTTTATTGATGTTAAATATATTATAGGTATATTAAAATATAATATTCATAATTATTATATATCATTACTTATAAGCTAAGGAATAAAAAAATATTTAATAGCATTTGGGAAAAAATTGTTAAATTACATCAATTAATTAGACAACTGCTGTCATGGCTCGTTGGTCTAGGGGTATGATTCTCGCTTTGGGTGCGAGAGGTCCCGGGTTCAAATCCCGGACGAGCCCGCTTTTTGCAGTGGCAAAATGAGTAATATTTTTTTTAAATAGAAGAATAGTAATGGCATCGTATAAAATCAGTTAATAAAGTTTTCTATTATTTAAGTGAACTGCAATAAGCCGCGTTGCTACCGCAACTCAAGTCATTTTTTATATCTATGTAAAAAAACAATTATTATGTTGACTGTAACATGAAATGAAATGAATTTTTTTATTTCCAAATGAAACATAACAAGCTTTTTTCGGAAAGTCAACAGAAAAAACTACCACCGGTTCAACCCTAACCCCCGAGAAGAACCGGCGCGGCGTAAGAAAACTCGCACTGGGCCATCTTTTAGCAAAAAGATGGAAAATTGTTCTTTTGAAAGAAGTATACTTTACATTGTAAATTTAAATCTATTAAATATAAAAAAAAAATATAAAAAAGTCATACATAGAGACAGCCTTGCAGGGAGCATCTTATTCCCAAGGTGTGCAATCGTTAACAAAATCATTTACTTTATAATGAGCTTTAGCACACAAACGTTCTTTGGCTACTTTTTTAAATTGATGCTACCTACTTCAGATTATAGCAACTTTGTCGTGAACGGTACGAAATGTACTTAATAGGGCGAGAAGTCGTGAAATGACAAAGAACAAGCCGAACGTAAATAAGTACATAGATTTAGAACGATTATTCTATGAATAAGAAACGAATGCCTAAAGTCGGGACTCGGGTATGTAACCGGCGCCCGGCGCGCGGCGTGCACGGTGGTCGGTGCTATGATGCCCCCACAGTGGCAACCTCATATTATTACGATGATGATGGAAGTGATGAAGTGTATATATAATACTTTTAACCTTTTCGTTACTATGAGCATCGGCTCGTTGGTCTAGGGGTATGATTTTCGCTTAGGGTGCGAGAGGTCCCGGGTTCAAATCCCGGACGAGCCCAAACCACTTTTTGTTTCAAGGGGTTTGTAGTACTCAAGGAACCCTTATAGTTTCGCTCCGTCCGCCCGTCTGTCTGTCTATCTGTCCGATTTTTTAACTTCTGTAATCTTTTTATATAGGTACCGTATAAAAATGGATTGCAATTCCAATGTCTCGCTAAAACTCGAGAACGGCTTGACCGATTTGGCTAATTTTGGTCTTGAAATAATTGTGAATGTTCAGGGAAGGTAAGATATGTTGGGGTGTAGGTGTAGTTATTTATTTATTCCAGTTCGTAGTGAAGACAGAACAACGTTTTTCGGTACAGCTAGTTATGAATATAAATAGATGAAATGCACGAAACAGAAAATAAGGAGACGGCGCGTCGACTCACGCTCCATACAACGAAAAAAAATTGTATTAGCTTTGTAGATGAAGTCGAACATAATATTATTTTACTATGGAAACAATTCTCTAGGGTCACTATGTCACTTAGCGATGCTTAGGTATGTCAAATCAAATACTTAAATTACATTATTATTTTCGAACTTCGTCTTGGCTAAAGGTACTTTCTATAAAAGCTAAACCAATATTATAGCGATTCCGGCGGCAACACATTTTGAGTTTACTATAGTTTCGTGTACCTGCGCCTCTATCAAATAAGTCGTAAGGGTGTCTGATTTATTATATAGCAACGCAAAATGGCGAGGGTAAGTTACCCAAAGAACTGCGAACCTTTTCTCTACAATCGTCTCCCCCGGCTCGCTAGAAATAATTAAAGAGCTCACAGCCCTACCTTTGTGCTAGACTTAGCTCAAATGTGGACACAAAGGGATCTGAAAGCGCCCCGGGTAAAAGGGATTGCCCGCAGTTTACACAGTCCTTTCCTTGCCAGTATTACGACTCAAAAAAAAATGTATGTTTCACAAACTGTGTCCTGTTTATGTGGCCCAGAAGTTCTCAACCAGTGTGGCGCGCCTCCCTAGGACATAAAGATGTGTCAATATGTATTTTTTTTAACCGACTTCCAAAAAAAGGAGGCGGTTATACGTTATACGTTATTTTTATTTCTATTTTATTATTTTTTGATTTTAAGCGTATAATCCCAAATTGGTCCTTTTGAAATCAAAGTGGTGACCTGATGATGGTATTCATGAGGAATCGAGGGAACTCCTCGAAATTTATATGGACAGATATGGCGATTTCAACTTTTTCTGAAGTAGTCCAAGCATATGCTACCAAAAAGTAAGATTTTGCATACCCTGGATCCAAAAGTACTGAATAGATACATGTTTGGGGATTCCGGCGTTATTTAAAGAACTGCGAGCATATGCCATCATACCGCTTACAGTAATCAGTATCACCATCACCACCATCTTCACACGAAACACTAACAAATGATTACATAGGTACTCACTACCATAAGAGTTTTGTGCACCGATATCAGTGTCTTTGCTATTGCTAAAATTTTGCTATTGCTAAAATTATATTCGTGATCAATCACTATAATAGATTTAATGCTTACTGCTACATTTTTTTCCGCCGACTACTGCAATAGATATTAATATTTATTAATTTTTAATCATTTTGTATCTAGTCATTATCATCACTTGTGATTGCTTATTAGGTCCACAGATCGGAAATGCTTATTTGGGGAAATACCACTGCCTCTCAGAAAACTGGCATAATATAACGCTTGAGTTTGTTTTGTCGGCAAAAGGTTAAAAGAGTGAGAATAGCGGAGGCTTTTTTGTATTTATAACATTCTTAAAATCTGTTAATAATAATATCTATATAATAAAAGGCAAAGCTGATTGCCTGATGTATCAACGCACAGGCCGAACCCTGGCTAGAAATTTGAAATTTTGAAAATTGAAATGACGTAGGCGTCCACTAA
Organism: Phengaris alcon alcon; assembly: GCA_037179445.1. Classification (NCBI taxonomy): domain Eukaryota; kingdom Metazoa; phylum Arthropoda; class Insecta; order Lepidoptera; family Lycaenidae; genus Phengaris; species Phengaris alcon. The sequence continues at coordinate 383,381 of JAYRCH010000317.1, read as the reverse complement.
GGAAGTATTTTGTTAATTCAACTCCCAAGGGGGTAAAATAGGAGATTTAAGTTTGTATGAAACTTTTTATTCCTTGGACATATTTGCATGAAATTTCGTATGAATTGAGTACCTACGGAAAAAATAATAAATTACGTATTTCAGGGTTTTTTAAAATTCAGCCCCACCTAGGGTAAAATAGGGGATGAAAGTTTAATACCTAATTTCACGCGGGCGAAGCCGCGGGCAAATAATGCTAGTAAGAAATATAATTAAAAAGAGATTTTTTTTATTTTTAAACAACCGACTTCCAAAGTAAAAATGTACAAAAACGTGTGAAATAAAACTTATTTTCTAAATAATTCCCCTTTTAATTTCGGCTAAAATTTTAACTATTTCTCTACTCAATCTTCATGATTTTGAAGTCGATACCAGCCCAAACAAAATCCTGATAGAAACAATATTTTATAGAACTCAAGTTCAAGTTTGCTGGTACCGACTTCAAAAATATGAATATTGAGTAGAGAAATAACATTTTAGCCTAATTTAAAAGGGGAATTATTTAGAAAATAAGTTTTATTTCACACTTTTTTGTCCATTTTTACTTTGGAAGTCGGTTTAATAGGCTAGATGACAAAAAAAAATTTATTGCATGAATGAATAGTACTCTTAAATATGAATAGTAACTTCTCAAAAGAAACAGTATATCAAAAGTCAATATTTTCAAAGGTACAGCAATTTGTATACAAAATTTCGCAAGTCTCGTGAAAACGCTCCATACTAAAGTCGTACCTAGCTATGACGTCACGCCTAGGTTAAATTGTATGAAGTATACGGCCGCAGGAACATATTTGTAAATATCTCCGATATTTGTGCGTTTAAGTTCATACTTACCATAATTAATGTTTTTGTATATGATGTAAGTAAACTAATGATATAAGTTTTGTTTACTAATTTAGCAAAAAAGAATTTAAACTTTTTGTACTTTTTAGATGTATCTAATTAATAAACGACACATAAAATATTATAATTTTTACATTTACCAAGTAGTAATGCCTCATTATTTCTAAGTATATTAATGAAACTAAATATTTTAGATGTAGTCGTCATCCCTATTATCACAAATATTAAGCGACACCTCGTTGTCGTTGTTATACAGAATGAGACAAGTTAATTTGTTTATTTCCATACAAAAAGAGATTTGTATAAATATATAACATGCGTTTTTTGAAATTAAAAGGGATATGAATAATCGTGCGAATAAAAAATAACTTGGCGACTGCACAGTCGAATACTGAATTTGGCAGTGAATTAATATATTGGCGACTAAATTACTAAACTGGCAAATACAATCAGGCGAAAAAAAATACAAAAATTGCCAGACAGAAAACCAGATTTGGTTGATAAATTAATGGCTTTGGCTAAAAATGCAATTAATAGGATATATAATTTTTGGATACTATTGGAGTTTGTTAAATCCTTTCGTATGGGTGTCGTTTTTAAGGGGTTTGTGGGTGCTGAAGACGAAAATTAAATCAATTTTTAAATTCTAAAATGGCGTACATTTTCTGAATTAAAATTAATATAGGTGTCCTTTTGTAGGTATCTGGGAGTGCTTTTCCTATGTTTTCGGGGGATGGATTATAAAACGTCTTGCATTTTGAATTTCCAAGATGGAGGACATTTTTTAAATAAAATAAATATAGCTGTCCTTTTCTAGGTCCATAAACCTACAGTAAATTCAGTAATTTTTCAATTTCAAAATGGCGGATTTTTTTCGTAAAATTGATGTGGGTGTCTTTTTTCTAGGTACTTGGGGGCGCTGAATCCAAAAATGACAATAACTTTCAAATTCAAGGAAGACGGATACTTATATTTATTATACGTACATTGATATCCTCCCCTCTCCTCTCCTCAAAAGAATCAATTCGTAACAAGAAAGTCTTTCAAAGTATTTCAAGGATACCTTGAACTTTTGGAGTGGATGACTTAGAAAATCTCGTTTTTAAGCATTGCCATATTTTTTTCTACAATAGCTTCTATCTTGGAAACGGTACGTCCTAGTCCCTACTGAAATAATAATAATTTTACAGAAAATAAATACCTTCCTACCTTTCCGTCATTTTGTCAGTAGGAATGATATTTAAAAATAAATCAAAAATAAATCAGCAAATTGTAAAAAAATCAAATATGTCTACCATCTTGGAATTTCAAAATGAATGTCATTTTCGTATTGAGCATCCCCAAATACCTGTAAAACGACACTCATATCAATTTTACAAAAAATAAATATCCGCCATTTTGAAATTTGAAACTAAATGTTTTTTTTTAATAATTTACACCACCAGAAACCTAGAAAAGAACACCTATATATTCGTTTTATTAAAAAATACGTTCGCCATCTTGGAATCAAAAAATGGAATTTTGTACGCTTCACTGTTTATTATGTTTTTTGAATTACCTACATTAGGGAGAAAATATGTACCCATTCTTGAATTAAATGTGTTCTCTCAATTTGTCGCCAAGATGGTTATTTGTTCGCCATAAATAATATCTGTCTGCCAGTTTGGAATATTAAGTGAACAAAACTGGTATTATTTAGTCTACAGATTTGAAATTTTTTGTTCCTAACATTCTTTCGCCAATTAGTAATTTAGTATACCATGTTCGACTTTTTTACACCCAAAATCTGAATTTTTTGTCGCAAGTTTATACACTTACATGTCAAATTAAAATACCACAGGAGGACTACTTTTTCGGGATAAAAGTACCATCCATCCATCCCCACGAACTTGGAAAACCCTGATTTAGTGCATACTTTTACCTATATCATGGTGTTAAGGTTCTTGTCTTGAGTCATATTTCAACATTTCTTCACCTATTGAATGCGGTATTGGTAGGTATTTCATATACAAATGGAATTTCAAATTCTGAGATTTCTCTATAATATTATTACGTAGATATATTGTGAGCAATGGTATACTTCTTTCAAGTTTGGCATCTATGTAGTTTTTTTTGTGTCAGTTGCCACTTGCCCCACCCTCGGGCCTTGTAATTTCGCAAAGCAGTAATCCCAAACCAAGTGAAATTCAAGATAATCAGGATAGACAGGAACCACAAGTGCGTTCTCGACTCAATCCCCCCCCATTAAAAATAGAAAATTTACTTTTTCTATATTTTCTCTTTATATGTTGCTAATAACCTAGCCTGACAGCAAATTTGAAATTTCTAAGTCTGCTAGAAGTATGCTTCGAATTATGCTTATTCTCCCTACATCCATCCATATCTTTCAAAATCGCGTTTTTTGCCGTTTAATATCTCCTAAACTATGCACTCGATTTTTATGAAATTTAAAACAAAAGCTTGTGCCGCTAACGACTTCTCTACGACAAAAATTTAGACAGCTAGCTTTGTTACAAACGAAAATATGGGGGCACGGAAAAGCCGCGAAATGCTTCGAGAAAAGATAGTTACGGCCGCTTAATACTTGGCGATAGCGCTGCCGCGCTATAACATACTTACCTAGTCACTGTAGCTTAAATTTTGTCGGCATAAATTCCTTGCTCTTCAAAGCCAGCCATTGACTAGACGTAAGGGTTTACTGAAAGGTTTGCCCTGCACAATTAGATACACCTGTCAGGTAAGCTGAGCTGATACTGTATAGAACCTGCACAGTTGGGCAAAATACACGCTCCGGTTTACCTGTACAGGCAAACTGTTACGTGTCTTTACATAGTTTTACGTAATCAATTTATTTCAGAATGAGTGGGTAGTAAAAGCCATAGATGTACCCATAAGCAGCTTTTATCTGTATAGCTGCAGAATCAGGGATCAGTAGGTACGGTGGTTATACAATCGTATATGTAATGGTATATTACGAACACAACTAAATTAATTATTATCTACTGCGTCGTTTTCGTGTGTTGTTTACACGTTGCATAAGGGCATAAGGGTATTCGTAATTCCTATTTACGTCATTGCATATTATTGAATTAACGAAATGATTTTATTTTAATACATGAAACACACAAAACTCTATTATTACGAGAGTGTGAGTGAATAATTATTTTATAGATATGAGAATTTTCCTCACTTCTCGCTCCTCTCTCTAATCGCTCCATATTTTGCCGTTATTGTCACCTGCTTATAAGCCGTTACGGAAATCTCCGGGGAAGGAATAAGGACGTGGTCCGTGGATTTTGATAGGATTACACCTGTCATTTGCTAAAGTGTACACGCACGAACCTGTCCAGGTCAAACGCATTTTAACGCAAAGGACCAAGGACATTTATTGCATTTCTACTTTCTTTGGAAAAATTGCAAGGAAGAAATCATCATGAAACATATTTTCATTTCACAGCAGGCGTAATTTAAGTTTATCTTTTGACTGTGTTAGTCTACAGTCTCTGTCTACACCTGTGTTTTGATGAGTTACTTGTAGATTGGAAGTTATTGGTATACTTATATTAATTGATCCATAGATATGCGTCTGTGGACTGTAGCCGTAGATCCCTTAGACTGCGCTCGATAGGATGCAGTTAAAGTCCCGGGGCGTGGCATGCACCATGCCTTTAAACTAGGGTGGCGATCTCTAGACAACTAGGACAAGACGAGAAAACTCCTGATTTTGGAGCCCAAAATCCGGATATATAAAAACAGGTTTTAATATCATTTTAAATGTAACAAAATATATTATTATTCTAATTATTACAGTTTATTACATTATTTTTGGTATTTTACCTGTTAAACCCCTAATCTAGAAGACTGTTTACATTCAAAAGAAACAGATTTTCTTTGTGTAAAAAGCGAATGAGAATTTTTTATCCAACCTCCAAAAAAAGGAGGCGGCTATACGTTCGGCTGTATATATATATATATATATATTTTTTTTGTATGTTCAACAATAACTCCGCCGTCTGTTGACCGATTTTCAAAATTCTTGTAAAGGGTATAATCAGAAGTTGGTACCGTTGTCACCAAAGTGGTGACCTGATGATGGCATCCATGAGGAATCGAGTGAACTCCTCGAAATCTATATGGACACATATAATGCTTTCGACTTTTTCTGAAGTAACCCAAGCATATGCTACCAAAAAGTTACATTTTGCACCAAGGTATATCCTGGGTCCAAAAGTACTGAACAGAACTCCTGACTCCTTATAGATATTTAGGGATTTGGACGATATTTAAATAACTGCAAGCATATGCTACTATGTCAATTAAAGTAATCATCATCATCACCACCATCACACCATACATCTTCACATAATGATGATATAATAGGTACTTCTCATAGTATTTGATACCGACACGGATATCTTTGATCATTACTCTGGCGTTTATGGACCGATTTTCAAATTTCTTTTTTTGATGTAAAGGGTATAATACGAAGTTGGTCCCGTTGTCACCAAAGTGGTGACCTAATGATGACATCCATGAGAAACCGAGGGAACTCCTCGAAATTTATATGGACACATAGTGATTTTGACTTTTTCTAAAGTACCCCAAGTATATGCTACCAAAAAGTAAGATTCTGCACAAAGTAAATTCCTGTACCTGGATCCAAAAGCACTGAACAGAACTTCTCAGTCTTTAAAGTTACGTGTTTGGACATGTCAACATTGTTTAAAGAACTGTAAGCATATATGCCATTATGTGCTTATAGTAATCGTCATCATCATCTTATATACAATACCTAATGGAAGATTAACGCGTATTCGATAGTTTATTTTTAAAAATCTTAAAATGTGTTAATAATAATTTAACAAATATGACTAAAAAGAGAAAAAATATTATTTAAAAAAAATTAAACCGATTTCCAAAGTGAAAATACATAAAAAAGTATGAAATAAATATTATTTTCTAAATAATTCCCCTTTAAAATTACACAATCTTCATAATTTTGAAGTCGGTGCTAGCCAACTTAAACGTGAGCTCTATAAAGTAATAATTTTTCAGGATATTGTTTGGGCTGGTAGTTGGTACCGACTTCAAAATAATAAAGATTGTGTAAAGAAAAAGTTAAAATGGGAATGATTTAGAAAATAAGATTTATTTTATACATTTTTGTGTATTTTTAATTTGGAAGTCGGTTTAATTTTTTGTTTATTAGTTATTTCTTATTACAGCAATTAAAGTTTCAGAGTTGAATTTTCCCGGCTGGCGCGGCCCGGGAAATTCAACTCTGTGTTATGACAATAGAGTTAAAAATCGAAGTGTCGAGTGTAGAGCTCTTATATATATGTCATTGACATTTGACTCCTCACTTGTGTGTTCGATTTTCAGCTCTATTGTATTACCGCAGAGTTCTATTTTCAGTGCTCTGAATTTTCCCAGACCGACGGATTCCGGATCATAATGACGTTTATTATAATATACCAATCTGTTCCTCATTTCTGTACATCAATAAAACTAAATCCTACTACTATTATAAATGTGAAAGTTTGTGGGCATTTATAGATGTATGGATAGATGTTTGTGACTCTTTTACGCAAAGAACAGAGTTCGATTAAATTTGGTATGGTATTAGTTTAGACCAGCTATACTCTAAGTGTGTTCCGCGGAACCCTAGGGTTCCGCGATACCCCTGTAGGGGTTCCGCAAGAATTTAGAAAAAAAAAATCAAATCACCTCTCTCTGGTCGAACGTTTTGACTCCGCCCGCCGCGCCGCCGCCGCGCGTATACTTGTGAGCGCTCAGTCCCTTTGATAAAAGCCGCCTCTGAATTAGACACTATAGTTGTGAACAAGCGACTTTCGGCTCTAACTTCAAAACATAAAGTCGAGATTGTTTACAACGCATTTTTTGTATTTCTATTTTTATTTCCGCTTTTTGTTTATCAAAGGGGCCGACTCGAGTACTTTTGAGAATGTTCGAGATCGAGTCTAGGACTAAGTATAAAAGCGGCGATCGCGCGTCGCGCCTCGTCAGTCAGTTGACGATTAGCGTTCGGAGCGATAAGTTCCTACCTACCTACTTACAAGCTGGCTAGCGAATTGCGGAGTTTAAACGTGATATGTAACTAGTGTTTATTGTTCTACTGCCTGCTGTATTCTGATTGTATCAGATTTGTACATTTCTTCTTTGGACTAAACTTAGTCTCTTATAAGCAGTAACGATTGTGCATTATTTTGACCCCACCATCCTGACGTGTAACATTATTAATAAAGAAGAATTGAACGTTGGCTTAAAGGCGTTAAACGTGTTTGTAACAACATCTTCTAATGACGCTGAATGTTCAAAAGCAGTACGCGCGGAGAATGCAGAAATTACCGATCCAGACGATGATGCCACGACGTCAAGCTCCACGGTTTCAAAGACAAAAAAAGGAAGTATGATGAATCATATATCAGTTTCGGATTTGTTGATTCCAACGGCTCACCTCTCTGCATGCTATGTAGTAAACTGCTTCCTAATAGTTCCATGGCACCTGCCAAATTGCGCCGAGATTTAGAAATTATACACCCCGAGTCTAAAGACAAGAATAAAGAATTTTTTGTTCGCAGAAAAGAACAGTTATTGGAAAGTCAAAAAAATATGATGCATGTAACACAAACTATCAATGAAAAGGCCACGGATCATATTTAGTTAGCTATCGCATTGCACAAGCAGGTGAAGCGCACACTATCGCTGAAAATTTAATAAAGCCATGTGCGTTAAACATAACAAAATGTATGCTCGATGAAAAATCTGCAAAGCATCTTTCTACTGTGCCGCTATCAAACGATACTGTTTCACGTCATCCATGATCTGGCAAGCTACGTCAAACAAGAACTAGTTACACGTCTACAAAAAACACGATTCGCCTTGCAAATGGATGAGTCAACTGATGTCGCTGGTCTGGCTATCTTGCTGGTTATCGTGAGATATCCATATGAAAGTTCTTTGAAGAAGACATGCTTATGTGTTCACCGCTGCCCACAAAGACTACCGGGGAAGAAATTTTTAATAAAATAAATATATTTTTTGAAGAAAATAATCTCAGTTGGAACGATTGCATTGACATTTGTACAGATGGGGCCAAGGCGATGACAGGTAAAACAGCAGGAGCAGTGTCACGCATAAAAAATAAAGCGCCTAATTGTAGTTCCAGCCATTGTATTCTGCATAGACAAGCACTTGCGATGAAGCAAATGCCGTCAAATCTAAAATTAGTTATGGATGAAGCGGTAAAAATAATTAATTTTATCAAATCATGACCACTACAATCCCGATTGTTCTCACTATTGTGTGAAGATTATGGCAGCAAACATAAAACACTGCTGCTCCATACAGAAATACGGTGGCTGTCACGGGGTAAAACTTTAACAAGGCTATTTGAACTTAGAGCGGAGTTACAAATGTTTTTTTCAGCTGATACTTCTTTTAATTTGAAAGACCGTTTGTATGATAAATCTTGGTTGTTCCGATTGTCTTTTATGGCGGATATCTTTCAAAAACTAAACGAATTGAATTTATCATTGCAAGGTAAACAGACAACAGTGTTCCAGGCCTATAACAAAATAACTACCTTCAAAAGAAAATTAGATTTTTGGATTGTTTGCGTTGATAAGAGAGAAATAGAAAGCTTTACGTCACTCAGTGAGTTTGTTAGCGATAACGACTCAGAAATGTTTCAAGATGATATGTTTGAAGAATTGGTCCAATATCTCACTTCGATGCGCGCATCTTTTGAAAAGTATTTTCCCGAAGAACAGGATACAAAAATAAAACTGAATTCATGGATTCATAATCCTTTTTTACCCAACTTGCAAAAGCCCGAAAGTATGTCAAACGAGATAATATATGAATCTTTTATAGAAATGTCATCAGACACAAGTATGGAGTCACTGTTCAAAACGATGCCTCTCAACGATTTTTGGTGCAGAATTCGTAATGAATATCCAATGCAAAATGGCTCTGAATATTCTTCTCCCGTTCCCAACAACATATTTGTGCGAAACAGGATTCTCAACGTATGCAGCCACGAAAACAAAATATCGCAATAGACTGGACACCGAACCTGATATGAGACTGCAACTGTCTTCTATCAATCCTGACATAAACCAATTAATGAAAAATAAAAAACAGTTTCATACCTCCCATTAGTTAGATTTTTTCTTTTTTAATATCTTGTAATAATGTACTTGCCATGTGGCATGTTAAAGTAAGTAATAATCAGTACCTAACTGTTACATTATACTTTTATTATGTTTATTAATAAAGAATACACTTTTAAAAACTATTGTTTTATTGTAGGGTTCCGTCAAGTATTTTGCTTTCCAAAAGGGTTCCGCCACCAAAAAAGTTTGAGAACCGCTGGTTTAGACTCTGTAATAACCACAAAGGCCCGCGTTTTGTCCCGCGAGATTTGTCACATAACTTGACTACGGTGTAAGGTTTGTGAAGTTGGGCTTGTAGAATTAAGGCGTGTAGAGTCAGAGCTTGGTTTTACATGAGATCTGATAACTTTTTGACAGTGCGAGTCATATGGTATCGTCTTGGCATCACTTTACATGAAAATATTTTTGGTGGGATTTCACTTCTTTTTAACCGACTTCCAAAAAAGGAGGCGGTTATAAGTTCGGCTTTATACATAAAGAGTGTTTTTTAGATGTATAGAACTTTAAGCTGGCAACACTTTTTTAACTGGCGGTCATTTTGTCGGCTGTCAAGTGATTTATGTTTAGTTTGGTTTGGCATTTCAACATGAATCGACTGACGCCTGAACAACACATCCAAATTGTGCAAATAAAAAAAAATTAAAAAAAAAAGATAATACGCATCCACATATACGTCGTACAGTGCGTAGATAAGAAGTCATGTAGCTGATGTAGAGCGTAGAGTAGAGGAAGACCCGAATCAGTATATCCACCATTGTGCACAGGAATTTGATATGTGTCCATTTACTTTATGGAAGATTTTGCGGAAAGATCTTGGTTTGCGTGCTTACAAAATCCAACTTATTCAATAATTGAACACAATTATCTAGCAAGGCGTAGATTCGGTGAATGGGCCCAAAACAAGATTGCAGTTAATCCCGATTTTCATAAGAGAATTTTGTTTAGCGAAGTTCACTTTTAATTGAATGGATACGTCAATAAACAAAACTGCCATATTTGGAGTGATGATAATTCTCAAGTGTAAGTTGAGAAACCGTTACATCCAGAAAAACTGACTGTTTGGTGTGCTTAATGGGCTGGTGTAATAATTTGTCCGTACTTCTTTTAAAAACGATGCTGGCCAGAACGACCGCTATAGAGCCATATTACTGACTTTTTCGTTCATCAATTTAACAACCATGATGTGCAAGAGCTGTGGTTTCAACAAGACGGCGCAACATGTCACACAGTTCGTGGCACAATTGATTTATTGAAGGAAACGTTTGGTAACCGCATAGTTTCGTGTGATATGTAAAGTCGTTAGTCTACGCGCATATAAGCCCGAAACGATTGACCACTTGGAGGACAACATTCGCCACATTATTGCCGATATACGGCCACAAATGTTGGAAAAAGTCATCGAAAATTGGACCTCCGGATTAGACTACGTCCGAGCTAGCCGTGGCGGTCTTATGCCAGAAGTCATATTTAAATTAATTTAATGCCGGAAGAGTATCTTTCGAATAAAGTAAATTTCATGCCATCAAAAACATCTGTCTGTCTGTTGACTGACCGGTCCTGTTTTGACAAAAGTGGTGACCTGATGATGGGATCCACGAGGAATCGAGGGAACTCCTCAAACTTCATATGGAAACATATTGTGATTTCGACTTTTTCTGAAGTAACCCAAGCATATGCTACCAAAAAGTAAGATTTTGCACCAAGGTATACCCTGGATCTAAAAGTACTGAACAGAACTCCTGACTCCTTATAGATACATGTTTGGGGATTTCGGCGTTGCTTAAAGAACTGCAAGCATAAGCCACTATGTCAATTAAAGTAATCATCATCATCACCACCATCATCACACCACAGATCATGACATAATGATGATATAATGGGTACTTCTCATAGTATTTTACACCGACACGGATATCTTTGAAGATTACTCTGCCGTCTATGGACCGATTTTCGTGAGGAGGACCGTTTGTGTAAGGAGGTGGTGACCGTGTTCTTACTTGTGGTTGATGACTCTAGTCTATACAAGTTAGTTTGCAAGGCGTTTTGAATGGCAATGCACTGCGTTTGGCGAGGCTGATGATGATGAATGATCAACTTATTAATCACACTGGTTGTAAGAACAGAGAAGAAATGTACGTATGCACGTGTTAACTGACTGATAACCTCACCTATTATCCTAAGGGCCTGTTTCACATTCTTCTTATAAGTGTCAGATAGCTTATTTGCATGTTTCGTCTTTGTAGATCGATATAAAGGAAGCAAGACAAAACTTCCGAATAAGCTATTCGGCCCTTTGAAACAGGCCGTTTCACAATCTTGTAATAGATAAGTGTCAGATGGCATATTCGGAAGTTTTGTTGCTGCCTTTATATCAATCTGCAGAGACGAAACTTGTAAATAAGCTATTTGACATCAGTAGATTGTGCAACAAGCCTTTATAGTAAGTTGGATGGATTAGGAAGTTATTAGACACAAGTTTAAGTTACACTTTAATAAAACTGAAATATAATAATTACATTGAACATCACAATAATGCTTTGCAAAGGATTTAGAAGTTGAACAAGCTACTCCATTAAACATATGACCGAATTTATAATTGAATATAGTGATTGGAATTTGAAATAGCTTCGAATAATTATTATTTTACAAGTGATATCCAATTAAACATTCATAATTTTTAGCATACTACACTTAGCAAAATGGGATTGTTACATAATAAGTTATACAACTTTTAAAATAATCTGGAATAAACATCTAATCTTAACCTATATCGCTAAACTAGGTGGGATAATAGATTTACAAATAATATAAGGGGATTTAAACGCAATGTTCATAGTAAATACTTTTTAAATTATAATGAAACGTAGGAATTATACGTGAAGCTCGCAACAGCATCCTGCCATACTGATCGACGATGAAATGCAGTATTATACGGTATCATTAAGTCACGCTGTTGCGAAGCCATCGTATAATTCCAATCCCTATGCTAATATAGAAAAAATATAGATCTTATAATAACATCTAACATGATCATGATTGCCCATACAAAAATATCATTCTTTTACATTCACAAACCACTAAGCATTTCAAACATCTAAATCTGTATTTAACATCTAGTCTGATACTAATTTTATATTTGGCTATCTATAGATATATCTTACAGCGAGAGATTGGACATAATACATTAAACTTCTACAATGGCTTGGAAATATACTGTTTTACTTATTAAATTATACTATGACATATCATATGGTATTTGATTATATTTTAGTATATTCGTCATAGAATTTTTAATGTACTTATTATGCCCTCTTCCTAACAAAAGATAATTTATCAAAATCATGGTTGCAAATGTTTTTATTACTGTTGAGGAAAACTTTTGTATGAATTTATAAAATATGCACTTAAATTCTAAAGGCTATCAGGCTCACAAACTAACTTAAAAATAAATAAAAGACCATCAAATGTCGTTACAAATATTCTAATAGTAATATCATTAATTCTGGATTTAAACTCTTTAAAAGTATAACTAAAACAACAAAACGAATTAAAATCTAAAATAGGACTACGAGGTACTGAAAAGCTATTTTACAGATTATACTCAAGTATTCAAGGAAGATAATGCAAATTGAGAGAAAGTAAACAGCTTATCTTGTTTGATGAATTACGAGTAACGAGATGAATTTTTATTAGATATATCATATAGCTACCAGTCTTCACTATGCTGGGAGATTCAAAATTTAAAAACAAATAATATCAACGTAACTATGCGTCGTTTTAAAGCAACTTTCAAATTGAGTAACCGACAATACAATATGATAACTTTTAACATCCTTAAATTATGTTTCAAAAAGTTTAAGCGAAATTATTAGCACTATTTTATTTTTTTCTACATGGTTGTAAGATTGTTATTTTGGAAAATATTGAAACAGGGCAACATTATAGTCTTACGGTAACAGCGCCATACCTACTTTATTATTTTAATATCAAATTATTATTTATAACAATAACTTTCCTATTTTTGATAAGGAAAGGAATGGTCGCTGTGCAACCAATTCTTATCTACAATATACAATTTCTATATACATTCTGTGTTTTGGCTCCACACCTATACAATTGGAATGAAAGTATATAACAGGAATGTTAGTATTTACATTATTTGTTGAGAAACTTTTTAATTTTCTCATTGAATACTCAACAGAATGAAGCTTAACGGCCATAACATAATATTATAGTAAAATTTAGCAACATTAATGTCATTTATTTTTTATTTACAACAAAATTAAGCATAAACTGGTAATTTTTAAAGTAGAAGTGCAATGAGGGGCACGCAAATAGTGAAAGACACAATTTTAATACTGGCGCTGTTGGGACCGTTAGGTTTGCTCCCGAGTCCGCCGACTACGGCACGGTTAATATTATCTTCTTTCGTGGGTGAAACTTTAACCACGTCCTCTTCACTGCTGTCTCCTAAGATATCGTTGCTGTCCATTATCATTCCAACGTCGTTTGTATCCACCACTGACGGTGGTGGAGGCTCTGGTGTAGTGGTTGTGGTCGTGGTTGTGGTAGTTGTGGTGGTCGTTGTTGTAGTCGGAACGAGTGTATTGTTAACGGTGTAGTAAATTTCACCGTAAATAGCCTCCACATCCAGAGTATTTTCAATCCTTTCTCCTCGCATTTGCCTCGATCTAACGTTGTCTTCCTTGTAGAAGGTTTGCACCTTGGCGGTATATTGTACATCTCTGTCGGTGTTGTTTCCTCTGAACGTAACATTACAAGCAGTTCCCGGTTCAAGGTATTTGTCCAACTTGAACAGTTCTTTCTTCACCTCCATTATAGGATTAGCCCATTCTATTTGGTAAACGGTTCCATCAACCATTTCTATGCTAGTATTCAACCCGGTTGCTATTCCATGGCCATGTCCCCAAGACAAAGTGTAATTAAATTTGTATTCTATTTCAGTTGTTACAGTAGCGGCGACGTCATCGTCGTTTCTTAAGACACGCTCCTCTAGTATTTGCGGATCTGCTTGCCTGACATGTTCAGTTGATAAATCCAACTCGACGTTATGCATTTTGTAACTGATCGGTTCAATTTCAACAAGGATCTCTCCTTTATCTTCACTGAGTTCATTATTTTTTTCATCGAATGTTATCAAGTGTCCTACTGTACTTTCGTATATAATTCTACCGATGTTGTGAGAAAATCCATCATCTGCTTTTACTCTGCCCACAAACACGGAGTCCACTGATGAGTCGACAACTACCGCGGCACTCGGTTTTGCATTAAATTTATACCAGGGCTTCCATATTATCAAAGAAGCATTTTCTATATTTTCTAAGACTTCGAACACATTGTATCCCTTAGTTCCCGACACAGCACAAGAGGAATAATCTGGCCGTAGCTGTCCAAGTAACATATCACCTTCATGTCGGGCCCGACACAGGTATATGGGTCCTATAACAAGAAAAACAGTTTGAGCTTTTGCAGGGCTTTAATTGACAACACTGGGCAATATTTTAATTATTTCATTTGAAAAATTACCTTGTTGAGAGGTAGCGCCGACGACGTAGTTATTCATGGCTTCTTTCTTCATGTTAGCCCACTTTAGTGTGCTGGATGTAACGACCTGCTTGAGTCTGGCATTGAACAGTCCCACCCCAGCGTCGCCAAAAACTGGCAGTGCTAAAGTGGCCGTAAACAGCACGACCCACCATCCACTTGCACAATTTCTTGTTAAAGTCATGGTGCACACACACATGCGACCTGTGAACAAATTTAAAATAATTAATATTTACAGGCCAGATTTTACATGCACTAACTTAACCTAATATCTTTGAAATTTTTCTACCGTTTCTTTTTTTTTTAAGAGTTACTAAAATATTGATATATTATATAAAAGTTCACGAGGTCAACTAGGCCGTCATAGATATCATGGGGTAAAGATATAATAGCTAAATATAATTTAAAAAATATGGCAATATAAGGGTGTCAGTTTGTTACGAGAGCAGAGTTTATATATATATATACATATATATATATATATATATATATATATATATATATATATATATATATATACAGGTTGTCCCGTAATTATGCTTGTGGGAGGCAATTTGAACATTTGTTATAATGTAATAAAATATTTTAGACTCCAAAAATTTGTTTCAATTAAAAGCTTCCTAAAAAACACCTTTCCTAGAGTTAAAAGTAATGAGACACTATGGCCCCCGTGGCCCGTGATATTCTTTTACTTCTTGGATTTTGTCTCTCTTACACTCGTTGAATGTTTATCTCCGTCTCATCCAAATCAGAATATCACTTAGAAGAAAGTCCTGGGTACACTTGAATCCTTTTAAGTAAGTAAGAAAAAATTGTCGAAAACTGACTTCCTTTACAAAAATCAATATTGTCCAAAATTTAATAAACAATCTAGCAAGTGTCATACCATTTTGGAATCCTTATTAACTGCGCCAACTTTTAAAATTACCAGCCAAAGAAGCGTAGTACATTTTTTTTCCAGTACAGTCAGTTAAAGTCGAGCAAACTATTAAATTCGAATCATTGTTTTGGGCAAAAAGCCTCATTTCCTTTCAAGTAGGAGTCGTTTGATTTAAATCTTAGGCACCAGTTTACTAAAGCATTATTCAGGATTACATACAAAAAAAAATTACAAAAGAAGTAGAAATTTGTAGTGCCGGAAACTAAAAAACCACCACAAGATGTCGATTTTTCGTTTTTTTTAAAAGCTTTGTATTTTTTGAGACACATAACTTGGATTTTTTTTTTTATTTTTCTGAAAACTATTGTAACTTGGCCTATTACGGGTTTACGGCTTGACGTCGATTTACGGGACACCCTGTACGGGACACCTCTGAGCAGAGTTTATATATGGATATAAATCTGTATCTCTATTACAAACTTAATTGCAAATAAAAATGTACATTGAGTTGCGAGTTTAAATACATTTGTATTGTTTGCTGTCAAGACTTAAAAGTTATAAATGTCTCTTATCGTTATTAATTGAATTTACTATCTGGTAGTTCGGAATAATATATTTTTATTAAAGCTAATTTTCAATAACATAGTTGCTTATTGCGTTTGTTTACTGATTAATAGAATGCTAACATTGATTAGAAATCTTTGTACAAATAGATCGCATTGCGCGAAAGAGCTATTAACATTGCTTATATTTGTTACGGGAGGGTGGACGTAAAGGCGCCTGGGAAATCGATTGAATGCACGAGCCAGCAACTGTCCACTGCCCACCGCATAAACGACTTAAATATTTACTGAATCGTGTTCCCATTACAGGTTTCGTATTGAACGTGAATTGTGAAACAAAACGAGTACTATTGAATTTTCAAGCAATTTTTTATTAACTTTATGTAAAGAAAATACGTTTCTGTTATCTCCCCCTCGTTATCGGTCGTAAATCAGGAGGGTAAGATCCAGATCGAGATTTTGATTAAACCTATAGCAATGAAAAACAAATATATTTATTTTCGGACAAAAATGCTACCCTCTCGCATTTTCGCATTAAATAATTAAAAATTTTCCTAACAACATTTTTGCCAACCCAATTTTATCGGTGCAAATTAAAATAAAACCAATTTCGGCTTGTTTCGGCACCCGTATAATATGCAAATATAATATAGATACAAACGAAGGTTAACGAATGTATCGTTTGTTTTATATTTGAGTTTGTTTCAAACCGGTTGTAATGTCTATCTGGATTGTCAAGGACTCACAATGGTTTCATTCGAACATTCATAATAACATGTAAGTTATAATGTCTACCAAAGGTTAGTGAGCACAAAATGAGATGGTTAATTATTTTTATGTTTTGGTTTGCGTGATTGCACAAGTAACGGCAAGCCTGTAAAGTTTTATGAACATAGATGAAATACTTGTCCCATTTATAATATCAAAACACGCAAATCGACACGATGTGTAACAGTATTTGCATAAAGTGGATTGCATCAGTGCATCATAATTGTGAATGCATCCAGCCGGACCCATTAAGCGCGATTAATAACTGAATATATGGAGTCGGGCAGTATGCGTGTGTTGATGTTGTGGAAACGTCGGTATTTATGACGTGCCAACAAGTGCTATATATTACCGATTAATAATTACTACGATGTAATGTATCAAACGTAATAAAAAATTCAAATATAAAGAGACAAATGATAATTTGATGATAGGAAATTAACTTTAATCCCTCCCAAGAATGTTTAAGGCGAGTTACCCCATAAGCTAATTGAATCTATAAATCATTGTTAGTACCGCCACGAGTGGATATAATTCAATTTAATAAGTTCAATTGTGGATTGACACGGCCCAGTTGGTTTGACACAAATCCGGATGCCCCATTCGTTTGGCATTCGATAGTGAAATTATACATTACCTTAGAGGTCCGATCTCACTATACGATTCCAACCAAAAGTGATCACCACCACTCTTTTCTCTGGTCTCTATAATAAACATGAGACCGCCAATAGGCCATAAACTCGCAGGTTTATAACTTATCATTATTAATATATTCACATAAAAACTCGAAGTAGCCTCTAATATTGTAAAAGCCACTATTGACACAATTGTTGGTTGACATTGAATGTTATGAAGTCATGGCGTTACGTAGGTGGGCTTATTATGAAAATTGAATTGGTAATGTATAAAATGAAATCCTTTATATGTTTATATCTCCATAGTTTAGAAATTCTAAGTGGGGGACAACTTACAAACCACTTTGGAGGGCGATTACTCAAAAATGGTCGACTTTGTAAAAAAGTCATGTATGAAACCTTGCCTTTATTTTAAAAGACCTATTCAACGATACCCCACACAATGGGGTAAAATGAAAACATATTTTTCATCCCCGCTCCACATGTATGGAGAGCCACCCCTAAAATATAAAATTATTATCATTTTATGATGCCAAAACCGAGATCTATACACAATCTATAACTGTACCAAATTTCATCCATTTATATTTACATACATTTAGACAGAGCGGAACTATAAGGGTTCTTTGTGTATTACGGAACCCTAATAAAGCAGCCTACTTTTCTGTCTTAACAAAAGAAATATCTAAAAGTTCGATTCATACAACTTAATATGATGATAGTCCGGTATGTTTAACAATGTAGTTTGCAATAAGCTTCATAGTCCATACAAAGTACAAACATCCTTAACATTCAATGACGCGCATAGTTTAAATTATGAGCAATTAAAATCATAAAATGATTATGGAACTAAAGAAATCTGGATAAAATTTGAAATAAACATGACTGCTATTCAATTAAAATGTTGAGAGGTTGTGATGAAAGTAATAACTACAGAGACAGACCTAATGAAGTACCCAGACATTTTTACACAAACACTGCATTACAATACAATAGTCTCCTGGAGCGTCTGCTCTAGCGCCCAAAGTGACGAGGGGAAACACCACTTTCATTGAAACAAGGAAATCTCTTGTTTGAATCCTCCTCACTTGTTATGAACAATTGCTCGCGAGCCACGTATACATGTAGATATGCGACGCCTTAAGTCATCTACACGCTTTAATGTTTACTTCCTGCATCCACTGAAATCTTTTCTACTTCATATCTTTTCTAATGATATTATTGTAAATTGTAATATCTAACCTTTGCATTATGATTATGAGAATAATTTAAATTATTATAAACAAAATAAGTTGCCTAAGTAAGAACTAAATTATGTGCGAATATAGTTGAAGGTGAACTCGAACTGTATTCTAAACTTATACTCTTGTGTATATTTATTACTTAAATGTTTTGTATATTTACACAAATAAATCGTGTTACTCCATGTTTAATTTGGTTATTTTATTAGATGTACCAATATCTGGGTTTAAATTTTCCGCTGCTTGATTTGCGTGACCGTGTCGCTAGAAGGTCACTTACATAGCGTTTATTATGTAATGGCACAACCACTTTTTACTGTCGTAATACAATCAATGTCAATGTTAATTAATTTTCCGAACAAGTTAGTGAGTGTGGACAATAAATATCTAAAGATATATAGTATTTATTAGTAGGGCACTAAGTGTTAAGTTGTAAATAATTATTAGGCTCTGATAATCCACAAGTATATAATTATTATTAATTATATCTATCCTCGGTATAGATATAATTTTTATACCGTTTTTTTTACAGAAAAATCAGTAAATTTTAATGGAATTTGGAAATACTAAGTCTATAATATCTTCTCTACTTTTGCATTTTGTGTGTTCTCAATTTATCTTATATTGATAACTAGCATTAATTACCCACGGCTTCGCCCGTGCGAAATAAGGTTTTAAACTTTCATCCCCTCTTTTACCCACCTAGGGTCTGAATTTTAGAAAACGCGGAAATATGCAATTCATTGTTTTTCCGTACTCAATTCATACGAAATATGTCCAAGGAATAAAAAGTTTCATACAAACTTTTATCACCTATTTTACGGGCTTGGGGGTTGAATTTTGAAAAATCCTCCCTTAGTAGATGTCTACGTCATATGAGGAATACCTGTGCAAAATTTCAAATTTCTAGACTTAAGGGTTTGGCCTGTGCGTTGATACATCAGTCAATCAGCTTTGCCTTTTATATATATATAGATTAAAAATAAAAAGTTAGATTGGAGTTTAATTTCATTGTTGAACTATTAGAAAAAAAACCTAAACTTATAGTAGCAGGAAATAAAAGTAACACTTACGAAGGAACTTGAATGCACAAGTAACAATGCGCTCGAGAGGAAAGCTCGCTGAGGGACCGATCAAAATATAACGAGGGACTGATAAATTGATTTCACATTCTTTTCTTGATTTGCCACTTTATTTTATTTCGATTACTACTACAATACAGGGTATGTTATTACTATTATTGTTTTATTCTGCTAGGAACTTCTTTACCGCGTGTTAAATATATCCTAATGTAAAATATGTAGTGGGAACGGCTGGATACAGAAATTAATTAAAGTTAGTATCTACTAAAGCACCATAATAAAATCAAATTTTTGCCAAAGAAACGAATAAGAAAGCTGTCCATGACGATGACGTAGTAAATATTTCGTTGAAATGACGATATTATTTTCAATGTTCTTGTTTTTTTTGGCTACCATAAAAGTATATTTAAATATACTTACATGTATATTGACAAGTCTAGATACCTAATTAATAACTCGTTATATATTTAATTATATTTTGGGCTTGGTTTGTCCCTAAACATGTTAAGGGCATAACATATTAAATATTGGCGTATAATTGCGATAAAGGCCTTGTTGATTCAACTTTCGTGATTCATATGTACACAATTACTATAGAACATTACATAATTTTCCATAAAAACTAGACTAGGTATTTTAATTGTATAATTAAAATACAACTTGGCAAGTATAAACGTCGCGAGGCGGCATCGTAAAGGAAAATCGCCGAAGTTATTAAGACCAAGTAAAGACTTAACAGAAAATCTGAATGTCTTACAAATATTTTGTAATAGTTTCTGATGCCTTATAAAGATTCTAGCCTCTATCTGTGTGCTTGTATAGGTCGTGTAAACATAGGTCAATTACTTGAACTATGTTTAACACGACCTCTGTGGCTCAGTGGTAAGCGCGTTGACGCACAAGCCGGAGGCCGGGGTTTCGAATCCCGCCAGGGAACATAAAAGTTTTCTGTGTTCCTGGGTCATGGATGTGTATTAAATATGTATAATATAATAAAAATCTATAAAAGTATTAAATATATTTCCGTTGTCTGGTACCCGTAACACAAGTTCTTCGAGAACTTACCACGCGATCAGAGTGAAAGCGTCCATAGATATTTTAATATTATTATAACTTTCCTAATACCAAATATTGCGAATATGAAAATCTGTTAAGACAAATCTAGGCATAAACGGTAAATGCACACTTATGCTCTACATAGAGCCTCTGTAACATGGCGTACGTCATCAAAAGTTTGTGTAATCAAACTTATTACTTGTATACCTACAGCTTACCCATTTCACAAAAGTTCATTTTGTTTTATCTTTCATAATAAATGGCTACAAATGTCTATGAAATTGTAAATAAGATCGTCGTAACATAGTACGCTGGCGCTTGCTACTCTGCTACTTATTTTCTCTGTTGAATTGTTTGCTATTAGGTAACGGTACATGTTATTAAGGTAATAGTACTTAACCGTTATGAGTGAGATACACTTTTTGATTAGGTCGTTCATACTGTACGGCGTAAGCATTTGTTTCGTTTAAACTTAGGAGTTACTTGTCACTGTTCTTACGCTCAGCTCTACAATTTTGTGTGAAATAGTTGATATTGTTATATTTTGATACTAGCATTTGAGCGCGACTTCGTCGGTGTGGACTCCTATTGCACCCCCGTGGGGAATGAATTTTGAAAAATCCTTTTTTAACGGATTTCTACGTCACAATAACTATCTGCGTGCCTAAATTCAACGCAATCCATTCAATTGTTGATACTTCACTATATAAACTTTGGATGCGTATTTCACCCCTTTACGAATAATTAAAAAAAAAAAAACGAGTTTTATTTTTCGTCTGTATTTTGACGTAAAAAGTAAGTTTTTACTAATTAATGCAAACTAATAAAAAAAATGTATGGCCACATTTGAGTATAATGTACAATATGAATATTAATTAAAGTTATCTCCCCTATCAAATGTGAATGCAGTGAGCGTCTGTGTGAACTGGACGCGTATTTTTCCGTTAGTTAAGCCCACAGGAGTCATAAACGGTACTACACTGTGACAATGGTGTCCGGTAGGCTGTGCTCCGCGCGGACGCTCATTTTTTGTGCTGGTGCAAATTGCTTCCCGGGGACGGTGACGGCTATGCATCGGTGACCATATATCAAATTAATTGTTCACATCCATTGTTACTTTTTCTCATTCATAGTGATCACTTTTGATCCATAGCTGTCGTAAATAACATGCGTGGAAAAATCTGGCAAAATTTTGCATCCCAGTATTGCAGCAACATGTCCGGATATAATATTACTAGGGCAGTGGTGTGACCTTATCGGGGATCACGCATATATGCATATGGCGTTGTAAGCCGGTAGTAGAGCAGTTGGGCGTAAACCAGCTGATGGCGTGGGAACGCCGCCATATATAAAAACTTGTATTGTTGAGAACAGAAAACCGGCATAATGTCATAATAATTGGTTATCCACTCGAATTCCACAAAAATACGACTACTTAACATAATTGTAGAGTAACGGTAGCTAAATATAGAGCACGCGGCGGTAAATCTGTATACGTCGAGAATTCTTATAAAAATTATAAAGATCTACCAGATTTAGGCATACAAAAATATTTTTTTCCTACTAAGCAATCTAGAAATACCTAGACAAGACTCATAAAGTAACTGTACAAAATGCCATACTTCACAATAAAACTCTAGTCGTAGTAAAGTCACAAAATATACTTGATTGTTGGTGATCCAATTTGCAATAAAGCAGTATAAAGAAAAATACACTGAAACAAAAGGATGCGGGCGCTTCTGGCATCTGTCTGGCTGTCATATTCGTGGGTCTTGTTTGATGAATTAATTAAATGACCGGCCAATGATGATCAATTCGGATGCCTCAAATTGTTTGCCTTTGACATTAACAAGTCCTACTACGAATCTATTGAATGCCACAGTATCGATGCTTAAGTAGTCAGTTAAGAGTAAGGTAGGAATCAGCGTGATTCCATATTATTAATTTACGACGAATATACAATTGTGCAAAAAGGAACGTGTAATAAATTGTAATGCACATAAAAATAAAATTGCTGTAAAATTAATATCTCGTGAAACATTATTGTGCGTTTGTGTCATAAACGGTAACCGCGGCGCGTGACGATGTCGGGAGATTTGCAGGATAAATTGGTATA
Organism: Phengaris alcon alcon; assembly: GCA_037179445.1. NCBI lineage: Eukaryota > Metazoa > Arthropoda > Insecta > Lepidoptera > Lycaenidae > Phengaris > Phengaris alcon. Next base: position 360,395 of record JAYRCH010000317.1, on the reverse strand, counting down.
GCATTCATACGTTCGTTTCCGTTTTGAGAGCATCACTAAAAATAAAATTGTATAGCGTTTTGAAATGTTCAATTACAAAACGATTGAAACATTTTCAATTGAGTCAATGACCCTGTTACAGAACGGGAGAATGCAAACTTCAATAATGGTGAGACAATGTAAGACTAATCAAGCGGCACGGGACTAATTAGCACTAGCGAAGAAGCGAACAAGGCATCTGGTAATGTCACACCTGTTTAATAGACGTTGGACAAGCTCCATTGCATTGCAATTCGAAAGGAATCATTATTGCCGATATCAATCCCATTAACATGATTAACGTTATTGTTAATTAAGAATAATGTAACGAATATTTTAATATCAGTAGTGATTATTGAAAATCACGTATATGAGTATACCTACTAGGTAGTAAGTGAAATATAAAAGTGGTTAACTATAGTAATTAATGTCATATCTATATGATGCCAAAAATTTGAATTTCTGACAAGAAAATTCTGAATCAAATCGACGATATCACTGTCACACAAGGTGTTACATAATAAAATGCACATAAGGCGGATGCCAGAATGGAGGATGACAATCTGCGGCTCCCCACGATTTGCGACAACGAGCTGCAAGGTCGTCGTCTGATTGTCGATAATAGTGGCACTTATGATAGCGACGGCATATCGCCACACTTATGCCCGTATTTATAATTTCATATTTTTCTGACATCCTTGCCTTAAACGTACATTCGTGATACGTGATGCAATACAATCCATTTCTTTAAGTCACCATAAGATTACAATATAACTAGCGACATTTTAAACTCTTTAAAGGTTTGTGAATCGAAACATACTGCTTACAACATAAGGCATTATTTTTCGTTGCATTATAATCCAACGAACTGAAACTATCAAATTGTCAACTGTCCGAAGGCTGTCGCTGATTAGGCGGTCTTACAATAGGCCGTAACAATTGCTGGTATTTCTAAGTTTGTTGATGAACAGACTCAGTATCCGACATTGTAAACGTTATCAAATGAAATCAAATGGGTTCATGAGCATATAACAAAATATTACACGAAAAATGTATGTAATTGCAATGTTCGGAGCCTAACACTTAACTTATTTATCATTCAAACTGCACTGCTTTGATTCATATTACTTCCACAAAAAATTTATAAAATTAATTCTAAAGCTGTGAGTTATTTTCCACAGGATATCAATTTAAAATCACCTTTAAAAAAACCGTATTGTTTACATTTGACATAGAACTAATTAGCGGGTGAGGTGCATTACGTGGTCATCAATTCACAATTTGACGGTTTCTTTTCGATATATTATAATATTACGAAAAATAATGCGTTAAATTATAAGCGCATGTTTTGGTTTACAATCTTTCGTCATTTTACAATCACGCTAGTTATCTATAATCTCACGGTATTTACAATTTTACGGTGACATATAGACCTCGCTAACGTAACATAAGCTTTTCAGGATTTTATGTTATATTATCTTAGCGTTTAGTATTTCGAGACTTTTAATTGAATTTAACTCCTACACAGATATGAATCATTATAATTATAATATGTATCCTACAAACAAAATGTAGGCTTAATCTTATTCAGAAATTATAGGAATGTTTAAAGTTAATTGGAAATTACAAGTGGTCGGGAATGGAATTTACATAGATTATTTAGTATCTTGATACATCCTCACATTATTATAATCGGTACACCCCACCCCATTAAACAAAAAGGTACGTAAGGTAGGTTATTAGATATTGTTATTACAATGTTTAATGTTATTAGATCAATATATTGAACAGTATTCGGGCGTTACAAAAGTGACTGCTTCGTCCTTGTTGCTGGTTGGAGGTCATACGAAACCGTAAAAAACAGAACGAATTCATCCGGTACAACATAAGGTTGTTATTGTAATAGCTAAGCGACTGGACGTTGTTTTCATCCTTGCTCCTGTCAGGACACCAGTCACCACGCGTGACGCAAGCTCTCGTGGGCCAGTTGTGAAATAGTCTATTTTTAGTTTTCTGACGACATAAACTAAGTCACAGGTTAGTAAATAGTTACTACGTAAACTAAGTATTCCATTGACTTTTTTTTACCCGACTGCCAAGAAGTGTAGTATTGTTTACTTAATACATATAAAAGTAGATATTTGTTGTTTTGTGTTAATTTTTGTTTCCATCTTTTAATTCACTTTAAAAATTAGGTTAATATTCAAGTGAGAATTATCCGTACTTTCGTGGTCAAGACTACTGCTGCTTTGAGAAGTACGCTCTTAGACGTAAGAGGAGCCGGCAGAGGAAATTCAAAGAAGCAATTTCAATTTATCCGTACACTAACTACTCTTAAATGAAATATGATTAAGTGAATATGGAGGGTATTAATTTTCTTAAAAGCTTTTAAAGTATATAATTGTAAATTTTCTTATTCATTTTCTACTAAGCGATTATATCTCTACACACTATGAAATTCTTACTGAAGCAATATATGTATGTATGTTATTGTCTTCGACACTATTATGTTTTATCTTAAATTGATTATAAAGGTTATGTATGTTAGATGCAGCAAAACTGTTATGGTATCTATATAGCGACAGGGAAAAGACCTACATATTTTAATAATGTTCCAAGTTCTTATGGTGCAAACTGGCTACAGTAACACTCCTAGTGTCATCAGTGTCCTTGTGAACCTACTAGCCAGAATCGTTTACAAGATACACAGATATTGTTCTTATATAGACCAGAAGAGGATGCGTTGCCAAATCGTTCATTGCGATATCAGTAATATGCTCTTAGTCAATTGAGAAGATAAACATATAACTTCCATTTGTCTTAACTTTTCTCCGGTGATAGCGTGCAGTCTGCAAGATAGTAATATATTCAACCAAGAAAGAGAAAGTAATCTATTTAAAGATGTTTTTAATTAATGATTGAGTGCACTTGATTGTAATAAAACTGAGGATTGCAGCTGCCCTACACGTCTTGAGTCTAATAGGCCCAGGCTTTTAATATCCTAGTTGTTCTATATTTGTTGCAATTGGCTTGCAACTTTATCTTAGCTTGACGTAACGTAGTTTGGCGCTACTTGCTGGTGTGCCATCATTCATGTCAATTATGCAGAAACTTTCTAGAGCTCCCTGGCCTAGTGGATAGACGGTTTGATTCGCACTCTAGAGAGTGCAGGTTCGATTCCCATGTTGTGGCTTGTGGCCAATGAGACTTTTTCAGATCTCAAGTACATTATACGGATCCTCTAACGGTGAAGGAAAACATCGTGAGGAAATCCGCACATGGTTGGCCCCACACGTATTGACCAGTCATTCCTCTGGACTAGGCTGACTATGTTGTGAGAATGCCGCATGTGCTTGTCCAACCATACGACATTTAAAAACCAACTGTCCCAGGCAGTACAGTATTTCAAGAGTGGTTACTTCGCTCGGAGGATACTGTATAAATCATCCAATAACGGAATAACGGATGAAAAGGCCTAAGTTCTCATTCATCAGACGTGTCTCGCGGAAGTTCAACCTTAATGAAGCTATAGCAAACAATTTAATAATCATATCACTGTGTTAATTAAACGCAGCTAAAAAACGTACAACATTACTAGACTTATCAAATCTGTGTAGGTAATATAGTTTGCGTCGTAATTTTATTTGCAACCAAGCCGTGGCTATGATTGTACGTGCATAATGAAGTGTAAACCGCACTAGTTGTATCGGGTTGGTTCCCATTTACCAATGTAGTGTGTCTGTTCAGGATTTATTTTGATCACTTTCAAATAATATCATAAAGATCTCCCATTTGTATAAAATATATTCTTTTAGTAATTTTGATGTTATTATGTTTCCTGCTACTGATTAGTGAACTACTTAATTAAACGTTATGGGCATATGTTTACAAATCGATGCTTAATTTTTTATCAGTGTCAATGTCAGTAGTTCACTAGTATTGTACGTTCTTTGATATTATATATTGTTTTCAATTTCCCTATATTTAATAATCCATTTAAGTAACTCGCCATCATGTCCGAGAACAGAACTTACCTAAATGGACCATTCACGCCACTTACTTAGGTTTAACACCTTTAATTTGGAAATTTCTTTTTACTTGTAATTGGAATGATTTAAAGAATGTAAAGTTTTTCTTATGAAGTCAGCTTTAGCACAATACAAATAACAATTTCCTTAATGTCATTAAGAATTTATTTATGGAATGTTTCAAAATATTTTAAGTTTTTGTGTTTGTAATCGGGTTAATATTCGTCGCGTTGGCGTGCAGTGGTGATAATGCAGTCGTTATGCAGCGGTGGGTCGGCCTTCGCCACGGCAACGGACCCATTGTGAGCCGCCACAATGAACACTTAGAAACTGGATATCGACGTCTTTGTACACAACACTTATAATTGACTTCTCCATTGATGGTAGTGTTCGTTACAAAATCTACTACGTGCTAGTATTTCACTATCATAGATCGTTGTTCGTCGTGAACCAACAATGGAATAGAAAAAAATGGTTTTCATTCTCAAGTGCTGTAGGCACTTAGAGCTGTAAGCACTTGATTTATGCGATAGATCATTTTAAAACTTTACTGTTTTTTAAATTTTAACATCTAATTTATTTATTTATCTTGTGTTTTAAATTCCATATATTTGCTAAACTCTATCAAAATCGCTTATGAAATCGCTTATAAAAATAGGAATTATGGACACCGCGCCAAAATAACAATATCTGCTCATTCGGGGCTTCCATCTAAATTCCGAAATCGTTCAATTACCCATAAAATCACACATGGATGCGACCAGCAGCCAGCAGGGGAATGCGATTAGAGGTAGAGCCGCAAGCTGACAGGGGTTGAAAAACAAAAGAGACGCATTACATGTCTGGCGAATCGATCCTACACCCATACCTTGGTGAGCACTACAATAATATTATGGTATTTTCACAAATATGTTTGATTATGCTTCATATCAACAAACGCAACATGATAATTTAATGAAAAGTTAAGATTTAATAACTTCTGGTGAGCCCAATAACTTTTGGTTTGGCAATTGCAAATAAAAATTCGGCATTCATAGATAAATACTCATATCTATGATAAATACTATGGCTGATGGCACACGTTCTGCCTAATCTGTAAAAAAAATTATTCCCAATGGACCGAGTTTTGCTCCTAATTTAATATCGCTTTAGGTTTTGATACATGATTTGATTGCTAAAAACAAGTACCGGGGGTACTTCCTCTGGTAGGCCGTAAAGAGGTTGGGACTTGGGGCGCAAACGACGTAGTTCCTCCGTTGCCATGGTAACTCCCCGCACGTGGCTCGCTTCCTCTTCGCCGACTCCAAATTAGCGCACTTGAGCATTCCGAATTACACGCCTCTTTGATTCCGTAATGTGATAAAACAACGGATTATGTTGTTATATATATCGAATTTTTAATTTGTTTCAACCTTTTCAAAATTAAGTTTACAAGTGAGCGAAATTAAATTTACAGCTCCTGTATTGCAAATAGATTAAGTACCTGATAATCGTGGTTACTAATTTAAAATGTCAACAATAAATTAATTAAAATTAACATCATTACTTGATCTTAATTGTTTAATGAAGGTGACGCCTTTATTAAAAAAAATCGCTTAAATGCAAAATACTGCCGAAAATAAACGAGATATATCTAAATCTTGCAAAATGGAAAGTGGAGTTCGTTTATTTTCATTATGAACTCACGTCAAGAGCAAACTTTGCATTTCAGTGATGTCATACAGGGGAGCAATAAAAACGGCGGAGGGGCCCGAATTGCAATCGATCCTGGGTACATTACGTATTTATTGCTTTCAGTATTTGGGTTCATGGGGAACAATTATTACCTGATTTCATCGTAATTAATGACAAATTGTAATTATTTTCATTTACTTCAGTTTGTATGTAGAATGTAGAGTACTTATATTATACTGAAAAGCATATCACTTATTAATTAAACCTTGCTATCACCCGGTCATTTGACTGCTAAACGTGCCTAGATGAGAATATGTGTAATATTAATATTATGTGATATATTTATTCGCGCTGGCATATCCCATAAACGCTAACGATTTTATCATTGTTGTTGTCTCTTGTGTATTTGAATATTTAGCAAAATCTGATAACCGCAGGGGAAATAAATATTTAATGCACATCGTTTACGAAAACACAAGTGACTATTAACTAAGCGAATTAATAGAACGATCTCGACCGTGAGGCTCAAATAATATGGTACCACCGAGGCTGTGATTAAATCAAACGATCTGCGAGAGACGTCGGTGTGTTTTGCTTTATATCGCTAATCCGTAACCGCCAGCGTGCTTAATATCAAAAGACTAAGATTATCGCTTCATTGGATGTTTATCTTTCGGATTAACTATAGCGAACATCTGTCATCCAGAACGTAAGGCGAAATTATTGTGAGGCTAATGACACTGCTCCTAATCACTCTGAGTGATGTGAGATATTTTTGCCACGTTAATTTTAAGAGTAAATCTTTAGTTTATTTTTCGAATATGCTTTGCGCAACCGGCTTAAGATTTTTTAAATACTCAAGGTTTTAAAACTCTTGAAATAAATGAGTAGAGAAACTACAAAGCAGTAATATTAGTTTTAAATTATCAAAGGCCTCATGCTAAATACCTTAATTTGAGCGAATTAACTGAGCAGATCATAAATAATGCACAATAATGAGAGGAGTAAGTGTTGTAGCACTCCTGAGTCCGGACGCCGAGCTCGATAGACCTCGTCAGCCCTCGCGCCTGTAGCTGGGCGGTAATTACTCTCGCCCAACTTCACCGAACAACTGCAGCAATGAACACCGTAATATCCCACTAATTAACTTCCTAACCCGAGAATACTTAATGACAAACTTTACCATCACGAACCATAATGAATGAGTCCACTGAAATATTGCGACGTTCCAGCAAAGATGGTAAATTGTGATGGAATAATTTAATTGTATTTACATACTTTGTAATGATTTTGAATTATTATTTTATAATCCAGAATTAGATATTGCAAGTTTTATGCATAAATAGTTTCATTTATTCCACGGTAAGTGTGGCCTCTGCATTTGGAAAGTACTCTTGAATTCTAAAGTTTAAGGACAATGAATTCTAAAAACATTAGTGTTCAGTGTTCGCTATCGGTAGAATTTACACATTAGCACAAAACACAGCGATAAGGCTGACGTTTATAGAAATTGCGATGGAAACAAAGACCGCGTGTAATCAATTCGGGCGCTGGGTATTGTGAAAATGTGATTGCTTCACGGAATGTATATCATACTTAAATAGTAGTTGCTATTTATTTTCTTGTCTGATCGAAAATTCAATACAGAAGTTTCACCATAAAATAGCATAGTTTATGGCTCCAGAAACTCAAACTCAACTCGTTAGCCTTTTATTGAAATCGTAAATTTTATTGAATGAATCACATATCTACTGATTGTTACCTTGAAGTTGTATCTAGATACGTGACGTCATTTTTTACTCGCTATATAGTGACTCATCTAGGGTTAGAAAACCTTATAATAGCTCAGTCCAATCATATAATCATTTCAACTTTACTACGCCAATTATGTAATCTTGTATGAATATGCGTAAGTTAAACCAGTTGCTTTGTAAGTTGATGTTTCTGCCTATATCACGTGTAGCAAAAAAGCGGGTGCAATTTCAACGATAGCGGCTCGGATTCGTGAGGGCAGGTCGACGAACGCGATTGTGATGACGCATCGGTCACCATTGCATCTTCAATATGCGGTACTTTCGCAAAAAGGTTCACGCATGCCAATGAAAATAACTCAGCCATTTCATTTCAGACTTGTAATTCTCCCATTGAATGCGAATGTCATTTTAAACGCCTGATATATTATGATCGATCACCACGAAATTTTATACACGTTGTCAGGGGTATGTTGGCTACCTTTTACAACAAAACAACTGTTCCCTAGGGAGTAGGGATAGAAAAAGCAGTTACATTATGCTTAAGGCCATCCGTCTATCCGGGAAATATATCGAAAAGTTATGATGTATCAAATATTGATGAGGGTGCCGGCAAGAACATTATTAACTTTCTAAAGCTTTTTAAAATCTTTGTGACGATCATTAATTTCTAATTGGATAGTGACCACTACGTTTGTCTCGTGATAGCGTGACATTCAATTATAACCTACCATCTATAATTAGACAATACGGCCAGTACCTTTGATAATAAAACAATGCATATTGAATATTCATACATTTTGTCATAACGGGATACATACGAGAACGTCATTTTCTGTACCATCGGGAATATTTGCGTTTCAATATGCACGGGTAAATATTCCATATTCCCATCCACACGACACTTTACGAGTATGTGTTAGTAGAGATAATGAAATTCCTGTTCTAAAACCACTTAAAGGGTTATAAATTATAAAGGTAAGTTGGTTGTTTGTTTCTTTAAGTTGTTTCTATATCAACATCCATTTCTCCATATTGAAATGTATCAACTATCAACTCATATGTCCGATTACTTTGGATTTGTTCTTATTCGACTCTTTACTCGAAATTTTAGTTGCACTACAAGTAGGTGCATAAAATACGTGTATAAACACTTGCCGGGATTATCATTATTTTAAATGGTTATGGTCTTATGCAATTTAATCGCTTATATTTTGCGTAACTCGAAATGGTTGATTGGCGGAGCATGCAGTAACGGCAACATACCCGTAACCCGGCGGTCACACGACACTCCGAAAGTAAATGTAATCAATATATTATTGTGTCTTCAGGTTTCTATTACCTCTCACATTCATCACTAGCTCTCATTTTGATTAACTACCGTATAATATTTTGTTCGGAGTATAATTAATTAAAGTACCAAATTAAAAAGCGCAACTGATAAATTAAATTATTTTTCGTAAACGATAAATTGTGGCGTGAATAGTTGTGTCTATAATTCTGCGGTTTGGCTTCGTTTCGTAGTACGGTGACTTATTTGTGGTTAAAACGATTATTGTGGTTATTAGTAATTAATCAACAAAGTATTCCTGTGCTCTATTTACAGGAGAAGTTATATTTAATATTAATGTTATAATGAGAAATATGATTCAAAATAGCGCCAACTAGCGTCTATGATCACATGGATGTTTGCGCCTGTCTGATGAGACAGGAGGACACTCTGGCTGAGCTGCACGGCTCTCGCTGTTACCGCAGTCAAGTGCTTGTTAAACTCAACACGTCTCTTGTGAAGATGTCTCCTAAGTACCTACATTTTGTCCTATGCCTACTTATGGGCTAGTCTTGGCATGTCTAAGACATTCTGTGTAAAATAAAGAAAATAGAGCCTACTCGCAGTTTCGCCTCTATTTTTATGTTAGACAGGCTTTTTTTCGCTTACAAAAGAAATAAGAATTACAATATAAATATTTCACGGAGAGGTTTTTTATTATAATGATTATTATTTTCATGTTAAAAGTTGAATTAAAACTCAAAAGCAGTAACATAGTGATTTGTTACTCATCGAATGTTAAACTAGAAGTTAAATTCTCATTAAGCCCTCCAAAAGTATGTATTTAAAAGTAAATCATTAAGTTTCGACTGTAGAATCACAAAATATAAGCCATTCTATACAGAATGTGAATATTAGTATCACGGAAAAAACAAAGTATTTGCAAGGCTTTATGCAATATTAGAACTGTGTCCAATATTTTAGAGTGAACTGGCATTCGTGTCTAGAATATCGAATGGATGGTCCAATGGATGGTAAGTGATTGGCATTCTTTTAACCGAACACCTGCAGCCGGACCCACGTATGAGGTTTGTTTGTACTCGTGTTGTTGGAGTGTTTAAGAGGATGAATTTTTTGTTTATTCAACAAACTTCTCCATACCCGAGAATTTGTCTGCGTAATGCAGTTGTTTTGTTTGAGAATAAGATTTTAAAACTTGACATGTTCTGGTAATCGTCTTGCTTTAGATTTATATACACTTTTTAAGTAATTTCCTAAAGGATTTTAAGTTTAAACTTAGCTGTTAAACTTATGACATTGTAAATCTATGCTATAAATTTCTTCGATTTACTTTTTACAATTTCAACCAAAAGCTTTGAGATTTTAGATTAACCTCGTTGTAGTATTTGTATCTGTATTTTTAGAGAGAGATAAATTTCTCCTAAATAGGCATCATTATTTTATTTATTTTGGTAATCCTTTTTTGGTTTCTAATCATCATCAGAAGCCCTATATGTTGATGACTTAACAAATTTATAAACTAGTACATTTATAAATATTCGCGGCCTTATACGACTCGCTCGCTTCTCAGTAATAAATTAATTAAAATTGAATGCCCTACCAAAACTATAATACGAACCTAATTAAACTACACGTGCAATGTTCTTAATTCGTGACTTGCTGTAATAATAGGATAGCGTGTACGGTGTATATTCTTAGCACGTTCGTCACTAATTATAGCATGCGGCTTTTATTATGTATGTCCTTATTTAAATTATCGCTAAACTCGTTTATATTTCAAATAATTTAGGTTCGCCTATTGACTGATTGATGCAGTATTATCACATATAATTTAAGAGATTGCCAACGTCCTTCAAGTGCAGTTAATGATATAAAGAGAAACTAAGCTACAAGTTACAACGCACCCACTTATATGTATGTCAGCCTGTAATTTGTAGGACTGTGTCCGCACGTCAAATTTTAACTTTGAAAATATATTTTAATCGATTACTTTCGTGACAGTGCCGGTCATGACTCCAAATCAAGTACCGTTAGATGCACCGAGTGATGCTCAACGCCAGAGAACGGGGTTCTCTGTACCGAGTTTCAACCATAAATCGACATTTTGAGTTATTTGTGTGTCGACATTGTGCGTTTGTGATTTACCTGTTAACCTATACATCGTGCTCAAACAATTTCGATATACTTTAATTGTATTTGACAAAGAGTGTCCTAAAATCTTTACACAATACTTTTGACAAACAGTTTTGTATTGAATAAGTAACTTTTGCGCATAAACGAACCTGATTAAAATACACAAGTCAGCCTCCATTCACCGCATGACAGGTTGACGGTTGATCCCGGGAAACTGTAACTACTTATCGACAGCTAACGGAAGAGTTTGCTCGTTCACAATTAGTGTCTTATACCGTTAGTGGTTCATTGTTAGGTTCACCGCGCTGCGTTAGTGTCGGAGCCCTGAGTGCTATAATATTCATAACTCGAGATACTCCAAATCCCATGTTAATTACAGCTATTTCATCATCGCTGATATATGCTTCTTGAACTTTGCTTTTCTGATAATTCGCATATTTATAGTCTCTATATCTTATGACACACCTCCGTATTTATAGTTCCTACTTCTATTCTTCACGAATTATGCAATGACTATACGACTCCGGAGGATGTGTCGCTAGGAATTTGTGTAATTATACCAATATTTATAATATTATTATATACAGCAATTAAAATGATTCGATCGGTTTTGTAAATAACGTCGCCCTAGAGTTTACGTACCAATTATGGAAGAGATCGTTTCAGATCGTGAATTGATGCAACTCTACACTATAATGCAGTAATAAGAGCACATTAATTGAACATCGTGATAGTCATAATGAGTGTAATTGGATAGTACGGACAACCGTTAGCGACGCGCAGACGCGAAAAGGGACTAACAGGAAGCGCAAGTAGAACTGCTTCCGGAATATATGACTTTTGGGGCTCTGTGCCAAAAAGAACCCTCGTTTCGATAGTAGGTAGTTCCTTTGTAACTGTATTTACAAATATTTCGCTCAAACTTACAACTTACAAAAGGGATTAAGATGTGCATTTTAATTATGTTAAATAATTGTATTCTTTTAATCTTAAAAATATTTAAATAATCATGCATGCATAGAGCTTTCAAACCACATTAAAAAAGATAATATCACACTAAGTAATAATAATAATCCGTGCTTAAAATGAAGGAGATTCCGGGATTCAATCACAAATATGAAGAGTCATAACTCCTTTGTTTTGTGTAGAAAACTTTTTGAACCGTATAATGATTTCGAAAGGGAAAGAAAGATATGTATATAAAAGACAGGTTGAACAGAAATGTGGATAGTAAAGGGCGTTATAATGGCCTAAGTCCTTGGAAATAACCTTCAGGAAATGTCGGAGTGACCTTGAGTTCCCTTGTTGGAGCTTTTGCGCTTCAAATTAATATCGCGTGTTATTATTACTATATAATGGAGTTTTGGGCTCAAATGGCCCATGCATATATTTAAAGCTGTTTGAAGTTAATTTTATATGAATTTTTAGACTATAAAAGGAACATTTGAATGTCGTTGTTTTTTTTTAATATTTACTTTAAAAAGACGTAACTACTGCAGTTGTTAATAACGTATTAACAACACTAAAACTCTATTATGATGTAAACAAACTTCCAATTCGATGGATGTACACAAGTACAGGTATAATTTGTTTACATCATTAATCATTCTATAAAGAAGTCGGTCGAAGTAAATTATTGAAAGCGGAAACTTCGGAAAATCAACATGTAGGTGCACTAAATACTATGTACAATACTACTAGGCTTCTCTCGGCGTATATGGCGCGGCAATTTTTCCTCCCATTCACTGCATACCCGTAACCAAATATTGCACAAGTGGCTCTCACTCGATCGTTTTAACCTGCGTTTATATACTAATATGGTCTCCAAATAGCGTTTTATACCTTCATAATGGTGCTGAGGATATAAATTATCTCGAACGGATATTAAATTATAAACCGTTAGTACGGACACGGTGCGGGCTCTTTTATGACCATGGGTTGACCCAGAGATTATGGAGTATCTGGTCATACCTTATACTACTACGAGCATTATTTCAATAGAGTTGAAATCGCAGGAAGTCTATTGTGATTTATAAAATTTTACATAAAATAAATTCTGATTGAACGAGAAATTGAAACGTTATAAACTATACAAATACATAAAATGGAAATGGCCGTTTGTAATTTCAAACGAACTAACCTAATTAAGTTATACAAGCCGTTATAGTTTTCCGTCATGAACTACCATCGTGATTTTTTTCAGATTTTTCAAGCCAGCCGTTAAGCTTTTAGGGGGGCTACGGGAGACACACTGTTTTAACAAAAAAATGCGCTTTAAAGTTGAATATCTCGCAAACGGATACCTAAATCCAAAAAATCGTCTCAGCAACCACCCAATGTTTTTAAAATACCTATCTAATGATACCCCACACTTACGTTGACACTAACATAGGATGGACGCGAGAAAAAAAAATCCCCACTTTACGCGTAGGGGTGGTACCAAAAAAAAATATTTCGTGATTTTACTTTAGCACTTTGTCGACGTGGTTATTTACCACACCCATACAAAGTTTCATCTTTCTACCACTAACCGTTTGCGATAAGCTGAAGACGGACGGACGGACGGACATGTCGAAACTACAAGGATTACGAGACATGAACTACGGAACCCTAAAAAGATATAAAATATAACAGTGCAAGTACGAGACAGTTAACTGTAGAGTCTGAGTGTATAATAATTATAAATAATGAGAATTATTTTAAAAATAAAAGCTTCATTCAATTCACATCATATCAAAGTAGAGAAACAAGACAAAAAATAAACATGCAACATACAAATGTACCTCATGAGACAATTAGCATCATGTTAAGTTAAATGTAAAGTCTTGCTCTGTTTCGTCCCATAAAAGTTCATTAGAATTTTTTCTATTGTTCCAATAGACATTATATATATATTTTTAATTTTAGCTATAAAAGTACTTTTTATTTTCCTTATATTATTTTTTTCACTACTATTAGCTGTTTTGTCGTGCATGTGATAACAGTATAAAGTGGCAGTGGTTTCTTCTAGATCTACCGTTTTCATAACATCAGCTGTTTAGTGTTTACTGTAGTATTTATTATTTGGTGTAACGTATGGCGGTGCTATGTGGGAGTAAGTATTCAAATAAGAATAAGTTACACTAAGACGCATCCGCACTGCTGGCTCATTTAATTTCCTCGCGCTGACCGCGGCAACAGCTTGTTATTTCAATGTGAATTAATTAATTTTAAAGTACCGTACTATCTATGTGAGTTCCCTGTAATTACACACGTTCACATAAAATGAATGCCCACACTCCAATGTTAATATTTTACTAACAACGAGGAATAATTCTTGGTTTCAGGTAAAATATAACATATTTAGTTTCTTTCCGTATCTTCTCGAAATGATGATGGTACAAACTAATGTACTAGAACCGTATGTTTATCCTATACCTACTTTAAACGAGCAATTTTCTTGTACATATAATCAGAATTTCGAAAACGGCTGCAAGTATTTACATGAAACTTAGTATGCAGGGTTTTGGGTGAGAAAAATCAATCTAGCTAAAACTTTCTTCCTGGGAACCCGCGCATTTTTAAGTTATATAATTTTTTTTCATTCGTCGTTAAACTATACGTCAATATTTTTGACTCTGTTAATGTTAGTCCGAATGACAGTTCGGTTTGAGTATGTATAATTTTTGGGTTGTTGGCAAATTAGTGTCTCGGTTTCTCGGATCCCCGTCAGACGAATATTTTTGTGATTCTTTTTTTTTCTACAAGAACTCCGAGAAAGGCTCGGTTGCCCGGGTACCTATTGCAGTTTAAAATGCACAAATTGTGGAATGTACGTTTAAAGCAATTCTCACTGGAATATAATGAACAATAACATCCAGAAACGCGTTTATTTTTGAAATGTATAGCAACGGCAGCGAGACTCGCAAAATCACGCAAATCGATTGTTCCACTGGCCATGAACTCAAACCTCTCGCTGCCGAGCATTTCACGGAAATTTCAATCGGAACAAGCAAAAACCGCGTTACGGATATGGAATCGAATACGATTTATTATTCCGTGTCAATCGAATAATTATTTTGAGGATAAGTAGGTATTTAAAAAACAAATTAATAGACAGCGATGCTATCACACCACAGTTGGACATATCACTTTTTATATAAACGTTCATTGGAAATTTCTTTTTCCTGGCGTCACGTCTTTAAACTAGAAGTGACATAAATAAGTAGTTTTCTAAGTTAAGTTTCACCGAGATATAAAAGTTGTTCTTCTAAATCTACGTCAGTTAAATAAGAGACTCTTCCAATAGAGTACATTTTGCAAAGTAACATCAACTGAGCAAATAATAATTCACTATCTCAAAAGGACAGACAGCTGCGTGTCGCTCCCCTCTCCGATTGTTCGGCCAAGGGTCGCCCAATAAAGGGAGCTATGTGAAAAAATATAATAGAACTGCAGTCTGGTGCCCACGCACAGACTATAACAATAGTTTTATTATAAAATTAGAGGAATCCTCCTTCAAAGATCTGATACAATCGGGTTCGGTTTTATCGGGTTTAATAATATTGAAGCTGCAGTACCTAAATGGAAGAGCTTATACGATGTTAATCTTAAATCTCGAACACCTGCATTTTATTAATTCGCCTTAAAAAACGTAACTTACTTTATCATAATCTAAGATAAGCACAAAATTCAGATGGAAGTAGGTTTTAATCTGAATAGAGGTCTGCTTTACGTGCTGATTTTATAGAAGAATTTGCCGTAAGATCAACTTGAACTGAATAATAATTCCAAAGTCGCGCTTTGAATGTAAATTAAATTCTATATGTTATCATTTGTTTTTATCTTGTTATGTGATGAATTTTGTAAAGTTGTTTTATCTTAATACGATGTAATTTGTAAAATTGTAAAATAAACTAAGTAGATTATATTTTTGAAGTGTAATGTGTGTGTAGTGTGTGTGATGTGTGTAATTTTTGTGTGTGTTATTTATTAACCTATTTCCGTAACTGGTTACAAGGCTACTAAGTTAAATTTTTGTAGTTTATTCTTAACATTTAAATAGGTAAATTTTATTATTACATAGCTACATTTAGTAGCATCTAATTCTGTAGTTTAAGTAATAGTATTTGTTAATTTTATGAATTTATTATTTTCAAATTTTGATTAAGAAGCAGTGTCGAGTGTAGTAAAATCATATGCTATAGGCTTTAATACCTTTATAATAATACCTTTATAATAATAATACCTTTGATATGGCTGCAATAACGTTGTGATACAATATTGGAGTCTACACTCTCGCCCCCTCACTCGGTGCTGTGACAGGCATTGGAAGTACATTAAGCTATTAGTAAACAGTTAGTGCTCTCCCGATTATAATGGATATGCTCTAAAGAGCATATCCATTATAATCGAATACCGACTAAACTCCTGTTTATCGATCTAAGAACGTGCACAATTTTAAACAATGTCCTACTTAAACTGGCCATGCAATTGAAACGTCCTCCAAAGGCGTCTCTTTAAAATAAATTGGTCCAAATTTTCAGCAGACGTCAATTAATCATTGGTTCTAATTATTATTTTTGTAACCAACAACATTACATAATTCTTAAGTTTTGTTATTAGTTATTAGCCGAATTCACAGCAAAGAGCAGACTAATGATGCTTAATAAAATGTATCGGTCACGTATCAGAAGATATTCCAGTTAGATAGAGCCCACACATGACACAGAGGCCCTGATTGTAGTGACGTGTTCTTAAATTGTTGCTGCCTGACTGGCCTGCGTAATACGTGTAGTCATCTATAGAGGCAGAAAAAAAAGATGTTTAATTAACTACCTACATATTACTTGCAATAGCTATATTATCTCTCTTGTTTTCTGCTTAAAAATCTGAACGTGGGCCAATGGGCCATGTAGGTATACCAATTCCCAGGCATTTTGTTTTGAGACAAAAATACTTCAGAGGAAATAAGACATAAAGAAAATTATAAGTACTTACTACTGTAACAGTTACGACTCTACCAAAAAATTTGTGTTTGCTAACTGTTATTTTAATAACACTTGGCAAACACCGTTCTTATATGTATTTAATAACGTTGATTTTTATATAGTTTGATTTTCTTTAAATACAGATAGGTGAGGTTTGAATTTTAAATAATTACGTATAATTTGTTTTCCTAAGTGCCAATTTTACCAACGACTGTTAAGGTTAATAGTTGATTAAATATCATGTTATCTCTCTCGTTCTTTGTATTAATGAAAGAGAAGGCAAGACACTCAGAATAAATATTAACACTGATATGCGTTGGTGAAATTGGCACTAAATCAGATTTATCTTAATTTGGGACCTTCTACTAATGTGATCAAATTGCAACTTGACCGGAGATGTTCTTTTCCTGGGTAGGTAAATTTTTTAGATAGGTGCCTAATTTGTGAAGACGTTCTATTTTCGCAATACGGTGTCGTGTAAGCAGCAGCAGCGATCCGAGGCGGTATCGTCGCGCGGGCGCGTATCGATCGGCCGCCGCAGCGTGGCCTGCATGCGAACGACTCTGTCCCTCCGACCTCAGACCTGCCGAGTGCCGACTGCCGACCCTAAACCCTTTGTTACAACGATGACCTCGTTTACTATTATGTCAATATGTCATATGTTGTATCGCGACTTGAGACTAATGAACACACACCATGAAGAGGTGCGCGCACCAGTGCAATTTGGGACTTTCCCATTTCTCTTTTTTTTCCCTCCATCCTGATTTAATTTTTATGGTAAATCAAGTATTACAGTTAACAAAGAAAGCTAATAGTTAATACACTTTATTATGTAAATCATGGTTAGGAGGTCATCAGAATAACAATACATATTTATCGAACAGAAAGTAGAGTATAATAGTCTAAAATTTGACAGATGTCCCATTTAAATTTTTGTCCCGTAATCCTATAAAATGTAATGAAATCCCATTTCTTACTTACACCAAAACGTATTTCATTTATTCCGGATTTTTTTTTTCATTTCAATTTTTATCTCTGTAGGTTTCGCCCTAAAATTGCTGCAATTTTCCGCCCGACAAAGCTACGTATTGTTTTACGGAAACAGCCGCGCGGTGCCTTTGCCGCCAAAGTAGGCCGTTTAAATTGTATGATCGTATAAGGTCAAACCGATGTTTAATCTTGGCGACCGAAATATAGATCCTCCGTTTTTTTTACTGTTAGTTATTATTTGTTTGATCTCATGCCAAATAGTCGAAAGCAATTGAAACTCTAAACAGCTAAATAGGTCGATGAACCGATCCAACATATTGGATCCGATCAATTGGTATGTACTTAATGAACGTCGGTATTAGATGAGTGATGTAGCGGAAACAGGTAAATTAATACCGACACAGGGTACGCTAATTGATTAATCTCTACATCTCATAATTCTTCCATCGAGGAACTTCGTGCTTCGCGGTTATATTTATTAATTGCGTAAAGCCTTAACGGCGACTTGTTGCAAATGAAATGTTTATTGCTGACTTATCGTAAGGCTTACGAGTGCCCTAAGCCTGTAGCAATACAGTTGTTTATGTATTAGTTTATGTATTATATTTTGCAAAGTCCGTAATTGAAATGACGTGAGCGGTGTGGGCTACAGATCGATAGCTCGACGCCAAGTGGCCGATGGCGCGACGACTGCTAGACTCTTACGTCTGCCTGCTCCCAATAACATCGCATTGCTGAGCTGTCTTTGAAACACATACCCACTAATTAAGTACACTCAATATATAAAGGCTACGCAAACAGAAGAATTAAACTATTGAAGACATAAACCTGTGCAAATATTAAAATCCCCGTAAGTAAATTAACACTTGGATGACTAATACAAATTGTTTTCTTTCTATGTCATTTCCATTTTAAATGCAAAAAATATAAGATCGAAAAATTTATATTTTATAATAACGTGCAGAGTTATATTTTAGCAATACTAACATTTACGTTAGTAAAAATAACACGAATGAGTACGCTGTACGCGCGCTCAGCGGTCGGCAGTATTCGGCACACGCGTAAAAGGAACATTTTTTGTGAACATATATTAAATTCCACTCGAGCATTAAATATACATTAGCCAAAAATTCTTCGTCTATTTTGCACGTTTGTACGTGTGTTACCCTTTTCACCTCGCATGCCGCGCCTAACTTTGTGAAAATATTTCTTCAAGATTATGCTGGAAACGTAGATAAGTCACGCCTTTCTGCAGAAGTTGCATCAGTATACATACGTAACTTTATTTTATAGGAAAAATATTGTTATTTATTTTTTACGTGAATGCGGAATATCAGAAAAATACCGGCTCCTCCTCGTCCGGATAAAGTAGGTGAACGAGGATGTGTACATTGCATAAGTCTTGGCGTCTAAAAACTATGGATCTCACGAACCGGTTTACGAGAAACGTGTTAGGAGGTCCTTGTATTTTAACGCGACTGCATCACTTACAACCAATACTATCGTGCCATATAAGGAGCAATGTAACAAACGCGTTGTGTCATTTGTAAACCCAACAAACATTACAAGTTGAACAACGTGCTGCAGACCGTTAAGCCGTTGTGCATTTAAAATTTTACACCTCTACATAAAAAAATTGTGTGTTTCAACTTCCACCATACATGTAATAGGATATAAAATTATTTATGATTAAAATTCATTATAAAAAAAAAAAAACTTTACTTTAAACAATAATATTGAAACATTATTGTAAGAAACAAACAAATACCTACAAGTAACAAAAACACTGATGGTAATCTGCACCGAATTCGTCACTCGAACAAAAAATAAAAGATTGATTGTAACTGGTTTCTTAAAATTCCTCGTAAAATTTTCTTACCTGTTAGAAAAGACCGAGTAGTAGGCGACTTTTAACTCAAAATGATAGAGTCGATAAAGAGCACTGGGCTGCAACTTCCCGAATTACGCACATACACTGTTTATATCTACGGCACAATATCGTAATCGGATCCCACTGAAATATCGATGTAGAGACAATGTGGAGTCGAACGGTTATCGAATGGTGAGGGTAGCGCTGCGTAGCAGAGCCTCTATGGGACTGACGGCGGGCGCCGGCGGACGGGCGCGGGTCTCGCGAGTCGCGCGTATCATCAGCAGGTTCCGTCCGCCGGCCATATCACACCTAACTTAACACTCCGGTAATTCTGAACTTTACGATAATGACCTTTGGTTATATAATTTTATTTTTGACGCGCGCACTAGCCAACTTTTTGTACAAAACAATATTATGTAAGGTAATTTTATCTATAGAACATAAAATTTTATTATAATTCCAATGTAGGTATTCTAAGGTAAGTTATATGTATTTACTTTGTCTTTATGGAGATACACAACATGTAATTAAATATGAACCTACACTTTTAGTAATAGCTAAATTATAAAATAAGTTATTTATCGTTGTCCAAAATAAGTAACCAAGTGCAAAATAGGTTTGTCGTCTTTTGATGTGGTTATAATGGGAACATGGATGTTTATTTTATGGTTAAGTTCGTAAGAAAATTATCGGGAGCACATCAAATAGAATGCACATAAAATGGGTATTAGGAAATTAAACTTTAGATTCTACAGTCTTGAATGTTCAAAGTTGGTAAAATATTTATTTTCCTCAAATTAGCTGACAGTTATCTTACAACATGTTGGGGAGGTGCGGAGCGGATGATGTCACCGTAACAAAATTTCCCGTAAAGCTTATTGCTTTGGAAGGAAAATGCCGCGTTGGTTGAAAGTTCGCGGTAAATAATTTAATTACTTACGCGTTCAGGTAAGCCGACACCGAATTCACCGCGCCCTCGCGTCTCGTCTTCCGCTGCTAAAATATTAACGCGTGACATTGAAACTGTAATATATTAAAAAACGCCCCACATCCATACAAAAATTGCTCGTAAAAGATAAAAATTCGAAACATGGCGTCGCGACGCCATCAGATGATCAGACGCAGTGTCGTTAAAATCTATTTCACTATAGACTTCTTCGTGGTCTTGGTTGGTTGGGTTTTCGTTTGGTTTTTGTCTATGAATGTAATGTACCTACTAAAAGTAAAACTCTAAAATGTACCTAATTATTTATTAAATATCCAAATTCAATTATGCGCATCCTAGTATCTATTGCGAGCAAGTTCAATCAGCTCTACTGTCTACATTTCTATATTACGTTTGTTTGAGTGTTTATAAAAAGCCACTTATTTCAGCAGGACTAAGAAGATCGAAATATAAATTCTTAGTGACATCTACGTTATTTTAAAATAGTTTATCATATATTCTTATGACGGAACGCTAAAGAAGTGACTCTACATTCGTAGAGTACACGCTAGTAATGCTACTCGCCGCCAGATATCTCTAAACCTCAAGGCTTAGAGACATCTAGCGGCGAGTTTTAGTTTCATTTTCAATTTAGTTTTGAAACTAAACTTCTTAATATTGTAAAGTGCATGTCACATAAAGGATAGTATAACGACTCAGTTCTTTGCTGAGTTGAACGCCAGTGTAAAAAATAACAATAATTGAATAAATATTTTTTTTATAAACTGACGCTTAAAATATATAATATCGTGTTTCACGCCATCTATTGCAGTCAACTTAAGCTAAAATGGTATCGAATACCTCAAACCTCCAATGTCGCTGCACTCTGCAGTAGACGCTGTATGTTCAGGTACAGCAGGTTCAATGTTCATCTTGTAAAACTAAAAATTATCCTTAACTTAACCGCATAAGATCTACTCCTGTAATCCTTTAACTTTCTGAAAGAAAGAGATAGTTCATTCTGTCCAGTACGTCTCTTTTATGCAAGCACCTTGTCCGACCGTTTTGATGCTTATATTTCGAGATTGTTTGGTCACGTATAATATTGTGTAAAATTACAAAATTGCTGTTATTGTTAGTATTTTAAGCGTTGTTACTTTAAATCATTCTAGAATTAAATTGATATTTTAATATACTTCCCTTGAATATTTTATTAGTGAAGTGCTCCGACCTCATATACGCACAAGCCTGGAATCTAGACGCTATTCGATAAAATGTTCAATGGAAACTAAACGTCATTACAACAGTCGCCATTACATATACAAATTACTATTATTTTGTGATCTTGAAAGAAATTGCTATTGTCAAAATGAAGCGGGTAATTTAATAATTGTAATTTTAAATGATAATTTTGTGGCTGATTATTTGAAAATTATAAAGTGTCGGAACTGCAGTGAAAAGGTTAGTAAAATATTAATATTTCTGTTCATTTACAATGCTATATTAGACTTAAAAATAACAAATGATATCGATAAATAATTTTATTGTTAATGGATACCTGGGTATAAATAAATAGGCATCAAATATCTATTATTGAGATGGGTTAGTAATAAAGGATAATAATAATTACTCCTTTATAGTAAATGATTTATTATTTTGATGTTAAAATAAAATATAACTTCTTTTTAATAGACTTCTATAAGAAGGCAGTTATTTAGCTTTTTTATATTTTATGCACAAATTTTTTGTATTTTATAGATGGCGCCTCCACGAAAAATACTAAGACAGCAGTTGGAGATATTAATAGACTTCATAGAAGCCAATAAGGACATGTCCAAGGGGTTCCCCCCTGGGCCGCGTATCGCGCACCAGGGCACCAAGCACAAGTGGGCAGTGCTCGCCAAGAAACTCAACGCCGTGCCCTCGGGGGTCTTCAAGGCCCCCGATCATTGGAAAAAGGTAACTAATGCATCTTGTTACTTTAATAATGAGATTTTGAATAAAATAAAGAATGTGACGTAGGTGTGTTTCTAGGTGCAGGTAAATATAAAAATCTGCTCTATTAAATATTAAAATAACTGTTTTCTGAATTTATTTATAATAATAATACTTATTTGTCTAATGTACAAAAAGAGAGGAGACACTTGAAGGAGGATGTTATTCCTATGGTTTGCAATCGTTAACAAAATCATTTACCTAGTTACCTCTTATTTTCAGTACTGGTTCGAGTGGCGGCACAAATGCCGTAAGAAAGCAGCGAACGCCAAAAGGAAACAGTTGTCGCCTGACGCGTCGACTTCCCAACGAGCGGTACCTTTAAATGACTTAGAAATTCGCGTCCTCAAGGTCAATGGTGAGGGCACTGTGTCAGCTCCGATAACGTCATCAGAGCCGATGGACAGTTTCGCCAATGATGATTCAGATACAGACCAGAAGATGCAAGACGATTATTCCTGGGATATTAAAACGCGACAAGGCTACAAATATACAGGTACAGGGTATTACATACCTACACTTACACGAAACTGCTGATTGTTGTTCTTTACAATTTGGACAAGTTTATAAACTTCCAACCTACGATTGAAACTTAGAAGAAGTCAAAATTTCGTATTTGCTGCGAGTTTTCGAAATATCTTACGTACTCTCGTACGTAAAATACTAATACGCCCCAAATAATCTTTAACATTATTGGCGCTATCTTATGAAATCTCAATGTCTATTGTTTATTTAATTTTAAAATTAAAGATAACATTATTTTGAATCAATGTCCTTTCAGAAACCGAAGGCAGAGCTGGTACTCCTCCGCCAAAGTGGGCCCTGCAACTGGAAGAGCGGAGGCTCGCGTATGAGGAACGAATGGCCTTAGCTCTGGAGTCCATAGCGGCGACAATGAAGAGGCAAGAGGAGAGACGGGGAATGGTAGAGGAGAGAATATCGGACGCAATCGCGACGTTAGCCGGCAGCATGCAGGACATCAACAACGGCTTGCAGGAAGTGATACAACACATACATCATAACCAACTGTCGTATAACGAACCACCGAAGAAGGAGGTGTTGTTTCTATAGGATTTAGGAGACATATAAAATAAGACCCCCACAATACAAGAAAGATTTGAGAAACTGAAAATTCGCTAAAATAACTCGTTGGCTTCAGGTATAGTTTATACCAAAACAGCTTTAATCTCCGAAGCACAAAGTACCTAAGGCTCAAATCACACCGAAATGGCAGCGAAGCGGCCAGCAGCATAACTGTCATATAATTTAAATTTTATCTTCATGACTATTAAACACAGTTTCGCTTGACATTTCGGTGTGATTTGAGCCAAAGTGCGCTCTCGATTTTTTTGATTGAACAATCGTGGTTGTATTATATGGTAGAAAAATTGTAATACCATCCGGTTATACGATAGTGAGAAAATTAAAGAAAGTTATCTAGTCCAAATAATATTATATGACATAGGAAAACATAGCAGAAAAAAGTAGATAATATTATAGGTCCACATTATGTCGGGCCGCAACGTAATAACCAAAATCCGCGGCGGAGTGATGCGGCCAGCTGCGGCCCGACACTGAGATAGGAAGCGAATCACTGCGTTGCTGATTTTGGTAACTGTGATGCGGCCCGGCCCGGCCCGACCCGCAACGACCCGAAGAAGTGTGCGAGAGTTATAGTAGGTAAACACTTAGGTACAATGGCTTCTGGATCCATCAATATGATGCGGCACTGCCCGTTCGATTTTGCGAAGCGATGCGGCCCGCTGCATCCCGATATAAGATGTTGCCTAAGCCGCCTTAATTCTACACCTAGTGTATCTATATCCTAAATAATATTCAAAGCGTGTGTGTAAATCGATTGAGTACTGTATCGAGTACCTATCTACTACGTATGTGAATGATACTGTAAATGATACTAGGAGTAGTACCTAATAGATATTACATAATAAGTATTACCTACATAAATGTATACATTATTATTTTAATAAATTGATTAAAAAGTGTTGCTCCGTTTATTTTAAAAAAGTCCTAAAACGAATCCACAACAAATAAGATTGACCTTTAATTATTTTATACTTCCTTAAAAATTGGTTAACATTCTTGCAATAAAACTGACCTTGTAATAGAGGTTCACAATTTTTCGGAGTTACAAGTCCTTTCTAATAATAATCAGGGACTATGGAATGGCAAGGAATGAAAACAAAATGTTTCCGTTGCCGTATTCAGAAAACAATAATAAGTAATTGTCCGCAGGTATGGAGGCATTAGAGACGAGTATAAACTACTGGGAGGATGCCCTAGCGGCGTTCTCGCTGGGAGCGCGGGGCGGGGTGTCCGGCACACTCGCGCTCACGTCACCGGAGGAGGCCGAGTTTTGCAGGGAGATACAGGACTTGCTGCAGAATGCTTACATGCTGCAGGTTATCTTGCCATCTGTTAACATCCGTTACTGGCTGATCTACCATAAGTTTAAAAAACTATAACCCGACTACGTAAAAAAGGGGTCTAAAAAGAAATGCATAGTTACAAAAATGGTCAAGGTAGAGCCGTAAGACTCTCGTCTTCACATGCACGTGCGTTTGAAATATTATTCTCCTTTACATTTTCGCGTCTAGAAACTCGAGCCGCGGAGGATTCTTGTTTACGTAACGCACCTACTCTTGTCGCTTTCTTAGTTTTCTTTGAAAGCGGCATTCTAATGAGTTATAAATTCTAATAACTATAGCAAATACTTTTATACACTAAATAACTTACCTACTAAACTAAATTAAAGACTATATCTAAATGTACAAGACGTACACTATACTATGACAATAACTTTATTATAATACAAAACTATACGTATATTATTTACAATTTAAATCAAGTAATTACCGTATCACGAGGAAACAATAATTAATATTAGTTATTAAAGGACCTTAAAGGTAATAAAGTAACTGAAAAACTGAAATTAAAATAAACTAACAATAGCCGTCAATAGCATACACAGTAAATGACGACTGGATCGAGCTCGAAGAATGATTTATAAAATATAACTATTTATAATTTATTTATATTCAATAAACGCAATAGAGATCATTCAACATCCATTCATTTTACCAATGCAATTATATCACTTATTCACTTTTAATCTTACTTTGATCTTATACAATAATTATAGTGGAATATATCATAAACTGCTAAACACAACGATACCGCGATTCAGAAAAATTTAAGTCTCGTATAGTGACATCTATCGAACGAGTGAGTAATAAAAGTGCTAGTAATTGATTTCATCTTCATTTTCTTATTAAAATCGGATGAACCAATAAACCGATTTTGATCTAGTTTTTTTTGTTTGAAAGCTGACATAATTAAGAGTGGTCTTAGCTATAATTCATCATCATCAGCTCGTTCACTGCTTGACAATATAGGTGTTATTTAATTTTTTTATTTTGTTATGTATTGCCTGTAAAAAATTATATTCATAAAATAAAATTTAATGTTATGAAGGAACATAATATATAAATTATATATTTATAGTCTTATTATACGTAATGTTAGAAAATTGGACAAATATTGTACGAATTGTATTTTAAACGTATATTTTGACTTAAACAATATGATATAATATAATATATATACAAATTATGTTAATATTTGTAGTGTGCTTGCCAAGACCTTTCTTTTGATACCAAACATGTGATAATTATCTCCATTTAATTTTTTTAGATGTTAGAATTCAGGGTTTAATTTTTGAAATACATAATTTTGAAAAAAATTATATAGCCTATGTTACCCGCGGAATCATTACGACTCTATTGACACCTCATTTATTAAAACCGGACCAGTAGTTCAGACGCTACGAGGGAACAAACATACATACATACATAGACTGCCAAAATCATTACCCCTCCTTTTGGATTAACCGTAGTCGGGTAAAAACACAGCTACATCCATTTTTAAGTCGGTTAAGGCAACCGTTTGGCTGATATATCAAGTATGTGTTAATATACACCTTAAACAACTAAAAAGATTGCGCAAAATTTGGCACGCGTGGTAACAACCTGCATGCCAATTGCATCCTAATAATTTCCTTAAAATATGTTCCTTTCAACTTATTTATTAGACTATTAATCTGCGTAAATCATCCGTCTAAATGTACAATCAGGAGCGCTGCGAGCTGCTGTTCTTGGACCAGCGGTCAGTGCTGTTCCGGTCAGAGAGCGGCGGTGGCGGCGGGGAGGGCTCGTTCGGCCGCACGCGCCTACTGTCTTCGCACACCGCCTCCGACCACACCAAGAAGGAGCACCACTCCAGCGCAGAATCCTTCGCCTCCGCTGAGGATCAAGTATGTAAAAGAACTTAAAAAGGTACAGGCAATGGACTGAGACGAAGACGACTACGCACGATACATCAACTGATATTATAATAGGTCTATACCTATGAAATTGCCGTTCTGCAGTACTGGCCATTTCAAATCAAAATCATTTTTGTTTGGCTAAAAATTCTAATTTCATATTAATTTTATTTTAAAAACATGATATTCTTATTCCAAAAGTAGTCGTTTGTTTATTGATTAGTGTTACATTTTCATCGCATTTCACTTTTTCGTCATCATGGATACGTTAAAAATTCGAGTAATTGTGGAATATGAGTACCGTCGTGGCAGCAACGCGGCACAAGCGGCACTCAACATCAACGACGTTTACGGAGCTAACACTACAAACCAACGCACCACCTGTTATCAGTGGCGTGCACAGGACACTGGGCATGCGGCGAAGTAAGTACTGGGTCACAAAAACTTTTTCGTTTATAGATTTTTAGCATAGCTACAGCCAAGCGACGGATCTCCTAAGTCGAAACCATGCCAACAGAGCAAGTCTTAGGTGTACTACTATTCATGTACATCTTCTACGGCAACGCAGACAAAACAGCGATCGATCGTCGCGGCGGAAGAAATTCTAATAAGTAAAATAATAAGCATATTTTAAAATATTATAACTACTCACCAGTAAGTCAGCTTCAATTTTCACATATTGAATATGTTCCGGTTACTTGAGATTACTATATCCCGATGTAAATAAACGCAAGATTTCGGCCACCTCAAATATCTTATCCAAGTGAGTGATAGTTACAGAACACGTCCCTTGCAAGATATCCGATGTGGTCATTAAAAGGCCGATTTTCATGTGATTCGCAAAATATATAAATAAACTTAATAATAAAACTACGGGTTAGTAAAAAAAACAAACTACTCATTCATTTATAGATTAAATCTATGCGCCTATCCTTTTTTAAATATGATTTTAGGATATCGTCATATAAAGTTGGATTGCGTTTTAATTCTATCATTAATGCCTTTTCTATAGAAATCATGGAAAGCTCTGTGAGTCGTTGTTGATTTTGTGTGTTTCTCTAATATATGTGGATACGTTTTAAACACGAAAATTAACGCTCTGCCGATGCGCTGCTTGCTGGGATAGTCACAATGAATTTCGCTAATCGTAACACTTCAGAAAAAACTTTATTTAAATTGCCCTTATACAAATTTTGAATAATACTAAATACACAACTATTTGCAAATTGAGGTGATCTATAAATACAGCGCAATTCATTTTTCAATTTATCAAAATTAAAATTTGCCTGATAATTATTAGTGAACTCTCTGATTTCATTTTCAGGGAAACGTTCACTATATTTGTTAAAATTCTCACAAGAAAGTAGCTCAATAAACTTTAAATCTTTAATGTTTTTATAGCGATTTGTTAATTCACTGACTACAGATGTTTTTCTGCATGGTCATGCTTCTTGGCCGCGGAATAGAAATTATTTAAATCTGAATATCCCGAATCAGTCCACACTGTACTAGAATTACTAAATAATATGCAAGGAAAACAATATAATTTAGTCGTATGTACACAACCACACAGCCAGCTATACGTTTCATAACTTTTAACATGAAATTTTCGAGGTACATTATGTTTTTGCTGGTTTAATTGTTGTAACTCGGGTACACACCTACCTTTAGACAAAATTTGAATCTTTTCACTGAATGACAATTGTGAGAACTTGTTATTTTTAATTTTTAATAAACACACATTATCAACGCAAACCTCACAATCAAATAACATTTTAAAAAAATCAACTAACTCTAGTGAGTTAGTTGCTTTTACTAGCTAGTGCTAGTAAAAGCAAATCACTACAATTATTATAGAAACTCGGTAATAAACTGTTAAATGTACACACTTGCAAATGTTAAAATGAAAAATCTTTTAAGAAAGCTATAAATAAACTGGAGCGATTAAATTGTAAATGTCCCACATCCGACACGACAACACGTACAGACGTACAGACCGACCCTAACACGGGATCGGACCCGAACCCGAGTTCGAGTTCGCATCCCAGTAGTCTAGGTACACTCCTAAATAGTGTCCGCGACCGCGATATTGATATAGAGAGCTCTACCAATACCGCGAACCTCATAGACATTAGGACTTACGCGCGCGAGTCATCCCGACCGTACGCGGAAGGGGAGAGGGACGGCCCTCTCAGTACCGATATCGATCAAATCGAGAGCTCCTCTATCGCGATAACTCGCACGCCGCTAGTCTCTGCTACCGCGCGCGAGCAACCTCACTCATCAGCGAGTGAGGAAGGGGTCGGACCCCTCAGCAGGAGAGACCCGCGTCTCCCCTGTCAAAATAATAGCTTCTAATCCGTAGCTGTCCCCAATATCCGGTTTGAACATCACCCGGGTGATGTTAGGGAGGGTCAAACCCTCCCATCGTCTACCACCAAACAAACTAGCCACCAGGCTAGTTATAGTCCGACTTAGCTACAGCGGTCTTAACCCGACCCTTAGCATAGACCCGTTCGAAAAAAAAAAAAAAAAAAAAAAAAATAAATTGTAAACAATGCTTATCACATGAAATATGCAATATGGCCCCCGCGAAACACAAAACGTTTCTTCTATTTAAACAAATAATACCTTACTAAACAAAAATGCATATTGTGCGTACATGATTCATTAGATTCGCGTCGTATTGTTTTTACTCGGATTATAGGCAACGAATAATTTCCAACAAGCCAGTTCGGCGGTTTTCGTAAGCGATCGGAGAGCCGAACCGAAGCTCTCGGCTCGGCTCTCGGTTCGGCCATCTCCAGCCGCATGACTTTATGCTGTTTATTTATGTCGATATTCATGGGTGTGTGCGTTTGCGAAGTATGAAGATTACACATACATGCGATGATTTGTCCTGCACAAATCTACTGCATGAGTTGCTATTTATAAACTATTAGGCGTTTTTAAGTTATTATTTTTTTTAATTAATTTATTTACTATTAATTAAAGTCATCTAAAACGTATGAACGTTTTATTAAAATATCTGTGAATGACAAGTAAAGCACTGCATTTCTGCCTATATGGAGCGCACGCCCCTGCCTGTTATTGGTTTGCTCGCTTCCGTTCTGGAAATTTCGACCTGAAAAATGAACCTCGCGGTCGTCCGAAGACTTTGGTCGACAATGACAAACTAAAGGCGATTGTGGAAGCTGATGATACACAATCTACGGCTGAATTATCAGCAGCTTTCGACGTTAACGTCAAAACAATATTGGTCCATTTGCGTCAAATTGGCAAGGTAAAAAAGTTTGACAAATGGGTGCCCCACGCACTCAATGATCGCCAGCGCGAAGTACGCGTCGAGACGTGCCTTGCACTGCTCAACAGATACACAAATGAAAGAATTTTGAACCGCATTGTTACCTGCGATGAAAAATGGATTGTGTTTGATAACCGCAAGCGCTCAGCAAGTTGGTTGGATCCTGGTTCAGCACCTAAACGATGCCCTAAACGAAAACTTACTCCTAGAAAAGTGATGGTCACTGTTTGCACAGCTTCTTACCAAACAGGGTTAGCATTACTGCAGATGTGTACTGTGAAGAACTGAACACAATGATGGAGAAGCTGGCACATCTCCAACCAGCATTGGTCATCGCTCGTCTCCGCTGCTCCTGCACGACAACGCGCGACCTCATACTGAACAGCAGACGGTCTCCAAGTTGCAAGAACTGGGGTTGGAAGCTCTCCGTCATCCGCCCTACTCACCAGACCTTGCGCTTGCAGACTACCTCTTTTTCCAGAATTTGGATAACTTCTTGGCAGGAAAAAAAATCAATACCCGAGAGGCAGTACAAAATGCCTTTGAAGAATTTGTTGCCTCACGTCCAGCTGATTTCTTTAAGAAGGGCATCAATAAACTGCCACTGCGTTGGCAAAGATGCATTGATTGAATGGGTGATTACTTCGATTAACACATAAATAAATATAAAAAATACATGAAAAAATTTCGTTTAAATTTTTTCATACAAAACGACAATTTCATAGGTAAATACCTAATATAAGGTTGTTAAAAATCAATTAAGTACAGAGATTTTGAGCATATGTCCTACTGCTTATGTTAAGGCGTTTAGGCTGAAAAAATATTAAAAATTCAAAAAATATATACGAAAAATATTCAAATTACGCTCTTTACGGCGCTGTTAAGGTCATTGACCTCACACAACTGATTGTATTTATGTTGTTTAGGGAAATCTTTGCTCCCTCTTTAAATCACGTGTCTCTGTGAGGTTAATGACTTCAGCGCCTTAGAGAGCGTAATGTAATTTCATTTCGTTTTTTATTTCAAATTTTTAAATTATTTTTGACTAAACGTCTTTACATAAGCAGTAGATCATATGCTCAAAATATCCGTAATTGATTTTGAAAAACCTTATATGTGTGCTTGCGTCGATTTTTCAAAAGAAGATTAAATAAAAATCTCAACTTTACAGGTAGCAGATTTGAGAGAATTTGACGACCTGACAGAAGCACTGCCGGAACTAGAGAATTTAGAATTATATCAGCATGCTCTGAAAGAATTCGAATCCGGAATTCCCTACAGGTCAGTTTCGAAGTAAGACGTTTGACTACAATAGGGCGCGCGATGACTACCATTCACGCTACAGCCGTTAATATGTAAAGGCAGCCTTCGTTTCTAGAGACACTAGGTATATTCCACTTTTTTCTCAAGTAAGTTTATTGTATTTGTCCCTATTAATAATGTCATGTTTTATATTCCGTTTACAGGACGCTTCGCTCGGAGGTGGTGGGCTGCGGTTCAGAGGCGGAGTTCGCGTGCAAGCTCCACTGCCTGCGGCTCGCGCTGCGCCGCGTGTTCGCCGACGCGCACGCCCGCAACTGGTTCGTGGACTCCGGCCGACAGGTGCTCACGGACCTACTGCTCTACGCTGACAAGGTATATTTTTTACCGTACCACTCCAAAAAAGGCGGAGGTGCTATTATGCTGTTTTCTGACGACGGCGTCATGCAAAAATGGCGTGAAACGTTCAGTAAAAAATCCTAACAGAAGTTTGAAAAGTAACTTGCTCGAGGAGTGGGTAGAGCATCAAATCTACATATTTTAATTTTGCTGTATATTTTCTATCTTCAGGAACCAAAGGAGTTCTTAGTTGCGTACGAGGAGATGGTTTCGTGGACGTCCGACTTAGCCAACTGGAATATGATCGAAAAGGAGCTTTCCAGTAAAGGAGTTAAAGTGAGTTTGCAATATGTTCATATGGACTTCTGTGATCTTATACATCTAACTCATCATCATTATCATCTGTCTACTTCTGTAAAAATCGGGTCTGTGGATTCATCGTCTCAGAACAGACTGTTCAAACATCTGCTTTTATATGAGAAGGATGCTTTCCAATCACGCTAGACTATTGCGGGTTGGCTTATTATTAAATAAGTTTGTTTACAATATGTCCAGGTGGTATCGTTCTACGATGTGGTGCTGGACTTCATCCTGCTGGATGCGTTCGAGGACCTGGCCGCGCCGCCCGCCTCCGTGCTGGCCGTTGTGCGAAATCGCTGGCTCTCCGACGGATTCAAAGAAAGCGTAAGTACCACTTTGACGTTTTACATAGTACCATTTACTATATAACTCAAAAAACTAATGATACAAAATCGGGGGAATATGCCACCCATAAAATTAAAGGGTTTTACCGTTTATTGATTACTACTACCGCCACCGCTGTCTATCCTGGCTCATAGGAGTTGCATTAGTAGGCCAATTGCCCGTTTAAAAAAATTGAGGATACGGTTTGGTTTTGTAGCTTGTAACTAAACCACTGGGTGCGGTACACATATTCACATTCAACAGACGGCAGTGTCCATGACACAGCTACGTCCCAGTTTTAAATTTTCTAACCACCCAGTTGGTATTAAAGTTTTATCATTCATAGTTTCTGTTTTTTTATTTAAGGGTGATGACGCCTCTTATTGTCGACGAAAATTATTACGTGAGTAGTATTAAAAAAACGTGATGATGCATCGTTGCATGACATGTGCGGTTGTCCCTGATGTGTGGATGCTATACCTACCTATATCCGCAACGGGATCTTGCTGATGAAAAAAATTTAGTTTGATTTTTAAATTTTTATTACACGTTTTCAGATGTCACAAAATCATAAGATTATAAATGCATACATCTGATTTGCGTGGGACATCCATTTTACAGTTTTAAAAATGACAGGAGCACATAGATTTTCTCATAAAATCAATAAGTATACCATTCTTTGCATTGGCATCCAATGCAAATAATGGTATACTTTAATATTGTAGGTACGTGATTTCCAGGCGCTAACAACCGCGGTGTGGTCGGTGATCAAGGCGAAGCGGCGCTACCTCCAGTTCCCGAACGGGTTCATGGCGCACTTCTACTCCATCTCGGAGCATCTCCTGCCGGTGCTGGTGTGGGGGTTCCTCGGCCCCAGCGAGCGGTTGCGCGACGTATGTGAGACATTCCAGGCTGAGATCGTCGGCTTCATCTCCGACCTGTTCAGCTTCCACAAGTGTCGATATACCACCGTCGAGGACTTGGCCGAAGACATCATGCAGCACGCTCGTTCCAGAAACGCCAACATCACCGACAAGCTGGCCGAACGTAACTAGAAATGGCCCATGTTTATTGTTAGGATTTAAATAAGTAAATAAAAAAATATATCTTAGGCCTTAAGGGACAAATGTTAGATTTAGGTTTGAGTTTGTATTCAAGTTTCGTAACTGGACAAGTCTGTGTCTGTAAATCTGTGAAGTGTTGAGATGTCAATGTTACTTACACACGTACCGATTTGGTTTGGAGCGGACCATTATGACAGCACAACACTCGTGTGTTTGATTTTCAGCTCTATTTTATTAACACAGAGTTCTATTTACAGTGCATTCCGATTTTTGTGCAGTGTTCCAAATCTCAAGAATACTTCTTCCCAAACTTAAATGAACTGATAAACAAATAATAAAAAAGTACGTGTGGCACTCGGGGACTGCCGCGGTAAAGCTATTGCATAGCATTTTTTATACTTTCTCACAAACAGCTGCTTACGTATTCGTCCGATTTCGGAGCAGCTCGACTCGATCCGTGCGAGCTACGTATAGTCGTACCATATATATACACGTTAAGGTTCAACTAGTCGCGGGCTCGAACTCACTCGTGGACGCGGCCGAAAAGCACGCTGTCTCACCTAGCATTGTGTCTAAAAGAGATAGAATCAGTTATGAGCAGTTAGCAGCTAGTCTACACGCATACGTCTAGTCGCACGCACGCAAACACCGTGCCGAAGTCTGCCGAACTGAAACGACGATAGACAATGCACGGCTTTCAACGCCGCACCGCTGTGCCGGTCGGAGTGGGTGGTGTTAGGTTTATTTTCGTTACGGAATTTCTTAATTCGGTCGCCGCGCTCAAAGCCCGCGATAAAAGCTATGCAATAGCTATTTATATTTATATTTTCTACAGGTTCAATTCAATTCATTTATTTCCTCTTTTTATATTATTATTTAGTTTTATTCTATTTATTTAGTTGACTTTTCAAATAGCTTGTCGATGTTATATCGATCAACAATAGCTTAATTTAATTAAAATCAAGAAAATAGAAACATTCAAAAGTAACCTTAAACAATCCTCCCCTCTAGAAGATTATTTACCAAATTTTAGGGAGAAACCCCTAAAATGGCAACCAAATACGTGGTGTGCTCCGGACCAAATCCGTATGTGTGTTAATAATTTAAGAACCCTCGCCCATTAGGATACCACTGACAGCTTTCTGTACAGCCAACATCAATTTTTTTTTTCAAAAAAAAAAAGAGCGACAATCCATATATAAAATTTTACCAAAATTAGATATGACATGCCTTGTTGAATCAAATAATATTAGAACATGCCAATCTCCACTATCCTCTATCCACACAGTATCTTTATGGTTTTTTTTTACAATCTGCATGTTTGTAAACATCGTACAAGAATATGTAAAACGAAGTCACATGTAGCTTAAACCTATCCACGAACTACTTCAAAGCTTTCTGACTCTCATGTTTAAACTGTGCATTTAAATAACAGTATTTTTTATTTGCAATTAAGTTAACGTATTATATGGAGGTCTGCGGTCTCTGCCCACTCATATGCAAGTTAATGTTTGTACATTATTTGTTCATATTTTGTTTGGATTTATATGTATTTTAATAATATAAGTAGTTGAAATTCCACCGATAAGAACCTACGTACGTGGAATAGAAAATTGGAAGTATCATGTCATGGAAAGATGTAATAAAATATAGATTAAAGTGATTAAGCTTAATAATTCTTATTAAGATGCATTTATGTAATGCTAAAATACCAGTATCTACAAATATTGTCATACATAATTCAATTATACCTTGCAAAATTACATTTCGGCTTCACTCTTGCAGTATAGTGTTACTGTATGTCTGGCTGCCTTAGTCGGACCAGCTAGTCTCGTACGTAATAGGATGGCAATTTGCGCTAGACTTTCGTAGTCTTTAAAGCTGTAGGTAATATGTAATTTTGCAAGGTATAATTGAATTATGTACGATAAAGTTGTAGGTAATATGTATAGACAGTTAGGTTAAAAAATGCTTTTCAGCATTCGGTAACGCGTGTGATTATTTGTAAAATATTGTCAATAAATTATGTAATTATTGTATATTTATTATCTACTTCTATAAAATATATTTATCGTTCAATAAATTTTTGAATTGGATATTTTGTATTCTTTTACGAGGGGCGGCTGATAAGTGATAAGTCCGTGGCCCAAGGCATTTACTGGATTAAAAGGATACTACTATACTACTGCTCATAATACAGTTTAATATCGCTTAAACAATGCTTAGGTCGTAAAAAAATCACCTACCTACCTATGTTAATTTTATTACAATTTTTAGTGTAGAGTCAATTTTTAAAATTAGAGTTTAATTCTTACACTATAAAGTCGGCATATTATATATTTCCCGAACGCTGCCCGCGTTCGGGAAACTACGCAGCGTCTTTGAGTCCGAAATACCTCAGTGCCTAAAGACAAAGGTCTTTGAACAGTGCGTGTTGCCAGTGATGTCTTATGGATGTGAAACGTGGTCCCTCACTGTTGGCCTCTTAAATAAGCTCAAAGTCACTCAAAGAGCGATGGAGAGAGCTATGCTCGGGGTTTCTCTGCGTGACAGAATCCGCAACGAGGAGATTCGCAGACGAACTGGAGTAACCGACATAGCTCGCAGAATCAGCAAGTTGAAGTGGCAATGGGCAGGCCACATCGCTCGTAGAACTGATAACCGCTGGGGAGTAAAGGTTCTAGAATGGAGACCACGAACTGGAAAGCGCAGCGTTGGACGGCCTCCCTCTAGGTGGACCGATGACCTTATGAAGGTCGCGGGCCGCCGTTGGTTGCGGGTGGCCCAGGACCGTTCGTTGTGGAAATCTTTGGGGGAGGCCTATGTCCAGCAGAGGACGTCCTATGGCTGTTAATGATGATTATGACTATAAAGTCCAAAATTGACTGATGTATGATTCATCTCGTATTTATAATACACACTATCAACTTCACGGGAAGAAAAAGGACAGATGCGTCCTAATTAGAATTTACGTTAAGTATCGTCATCTTCGGTATTCTTCATATAAGAGTTAATTACATAAAATATTGTTTTATACTAATAATAATGAGTAGCATTATAAGGTCATAAGTCATATCTAATTTTTATGTACCTTAGGCCATTGACTTATCACCCGACCCTCGTACTACTTTTAATACATAAAAGTTACGTGTAAATTATAAGTACCTGGGAGGCAGAGCTTAGCTCGGTGTTTTAGTAGAACGATATAATAATTTAAAAAATATAAGTATATAAAAGAAAAAGTAATAATAAGAATCTCAAAAATATTTATCTTACCGGGATTCGAATCCACCACATTCAGAATTTCCAAACAATGCAAAAATTATACGTAGGTACGCATACCAAGCTGCCAATCAGACTGACCTAGAGTCGAAATTATTAATATTAGGTCCTTACATATGAAATTGGCGTTTTGTCGTACTGGACACTTTGATCTCAAATATATCTTCTTTGGTTAGGAATTCCAATTTCAAATTTATACCGCTATTTACTCATGCATTTGTGTTTCGAAAATCGTAATTCATTTGTTTTTTCCTCTTTTGGTTTTTTCTTTGCGTCACTCTGTTTACAAAATGGAAAACTTGAAATATCGTATTATTTTCGAGTACGAGTTCCACCGTGGCACCAGTGCTGCAGAAACGGCTCCGGTGTTGCAAAAGAAAACACAGTGCGTTTTTGATTCCGTTTTCGTTCTAGAAATTTCGACCTGCAGAACAAGCCCCGTGGACGGCCGGAGACCAAAGTTGATAATGAAGAATTGAAGGCTATTGTGGAAGCGGATCCATCGCAAACCACGTCCGAGTTAGCTGCAAGCTGCGGTGTTAGTGATAAAAATTGAAGAAAATTGGGAAGATGAAAAAGCTTGAAAGGTTGAATCCTCATGAATTGAGTGCAGCAAATCGACAAACGCGCGTCGACTGCTGCGTTACATTCCTCAACCGGCACAATAATGAAGGGATTTTAAATCGAATCATTACCTGTAATGAAAAGTGGATCCTGTACCATAATCGGAAACGCTCATCGCAATGGCTGAACTCTGGCGAACCAGCCAAAACCAGCCAAGCGAAAATTGACTAAAAAAATTACTTGTGAGCGTTTGGTGGACTAGTGCCGGTGTCGTTTACTACAGCTTTCTTAAATCTGGCCAAACGCTTACGGCAGATGTCTATTGCCAGGAACTGCAAATCATGATGGAAAAGCTAGCTGCTAAACAACCGAGGTTGGTCATTCGCTCTAGGCCACTGCTGCATCAGGACAACGCTAGACCAAACACTGCACAACAGACGGCTACCAAATTATAGGAGCTTCAATTGGAATGTCTAAGACATCCACCGTACTCCCCGGACCTTGCTCCGTCAACTCCGATGGGGCAGTCCAAAGCGCCTTCAAAGATTTTATTGATTTCTGTTCGAATGGTTTTTTTTTTCAGTAAAGGAATCAGTGAACTACCTATGAGGTGGCAAAAGTGTATAGATAGCAATGGTATATACTTTGATTAAATAAATATATTATGTTTAAAAAACATCGACTTTATGTTTTTCCTTTACAAAACGCCAATTTCATATGTAATGTCCTTAATATATTGTTGCACGACGAAATAAAAAAACATTTATTGCTTAAAAATGCTCAGTTTCTAAGGGATAAGACCTAGGCTAGATCGATTTTTCCCCCCCAAAAGTCCCTGTATACCAAACATGGTAATACTTGTAGCCGTTGTCGACATACCGATTATATATTATACAGGATTTCCCAAAACTCAACGATAATCTGGGACCGGAACCAGTTACACCAGTTCCGGGAAAAATAAAATAAAAATTCCATATCACTCAGTTCAGCGATAAAAGACAATTTTGTAAAAAAGTCGACCAAGGGTGTCGCCTTGGTCGCATTTTCAAGTCCTGTTCTTCGAGATCTTCATTAACGATGCTTTTAATCGCAACTACGAATTAATGCAAAAAACATTGTTAATTTAATAAAATAAGTTAAGTTTTAGTGAGTCATGGTTCACAAAAATATTGTAAGTTAACTTTGACACTTCATTTTGAAAAAAAAAATTGTACTACACACTACCCTTGGCAAGTTATTTCAAAAGATGGCACATTTAATCAAGATTTAAAACTGGTGCAACAGTAGTCACTTTTCTTACCATAAAAAAATTTATTTCTTATTTTTTTCAAATTGAGCTCTTTTCAAAAATAATAATTGATACTTTTTTGTACTAACAGGTCGGGGTCTCGAGTGTGTGTAATGAACAAAAGTGATAGAATGAGATAGATAGTGACGCTGACAGTCTGTCTCACTCTAGAGCGAGACAGATTGATATTCGACTTTTAGAATGAGCGAGACGGATAGTGACGCTTGAGGGGTCGTCCTTCACAACATTTAGTACGCATCGTTTCTTCGTCTACTACGCATCTCTCGTATTCGTGTAACCATCGTACTAACGACTGGCTTGTGTTACTTTGGACTTGATACTGCATCCGTACTGACGCGACTTTGGCTTGTGTTACTTTGGACTTGATACTGCATCCGTACTGACGACTTTGGCTTGTGTTACTTTGGACTTGATGCTGCATCCGTTCTGACGCGACTTTGGCTTGTGTTACTTTGGACTTAATACTGCATTCGTACTGACGACATTGGCTTTGCTTTTCTGGACTTTGTGCTGTGAAAATAGTGTGTGAACAACATGCCGGATCTGTACACAGTACAAGAATATGCAAATATGCATCTTATCTACGGTGAATGCCGTTGTAATGTCTCTGCCGCAGCCAGATTGTATCGCGAGAGATACCCCAATGTGCAGCGTAACCCAGATTATCGCGTATTCCAAAATGTGCACGCGTCATACTCGGAAGGACGATTGCCCAGTGTTCGTACGTCCGGTGGAAGACCGCGACCGAAGAAAAAGACTATGACGACTTTCTATTCAAAATGACCCCAGCACTTCAATACGTGCGATAGAACTAGCAACGGGAGTACCGAAAAGTAACGCTCATCGAATTTTAAAACGATACGAATTTCATCCGTATCATGTGCAACGCGTCCAGAGTTTGTTACCACGAGATTACGCACCTAGAATTGATTTCTGCAGGACAATGTTAGCGAAAATTCGTGAAGATCCTGAATTCCTAAACAAAATTTTATGGACCGACGAATCTACATTTAAAAGAGACGGTTATTTAAACTTACACAACCTTCATGAATGGCACGTCGAAAATCCGCATTTAATGCATGAAGACAGATTCCAATACCAATTCAAAGTAAACATGTGGACTGGAATTTTAAACGGACGAGTAATTGGACCATTTGAGCTAACTCAAAATTTAGATGGCGCCACCTATTTGCATTTTCTTCAAAACGATTTGCCAAATTTGTTAGAAGACGCACCGCTCAGTATTCGCAGAGAAATGTGGTTTCAGCAAGATGGTTGTCCGGCGCACTATGCTCGGGCTGTAAGGGATTATTTGAACGCTGATTATCCTGACAGATGGATCGGACGCGGTGACTCAATTTTATGGCCTCCTCGTTCCCCGGATCTAAATCCAGTTGATTTTTTTACTGGGGATGCATAAAAGAAAAAGTATATTCGAAACCAATACAAAATCTATCAGAACTTCGCCGAAAAATTGATGCAGCGTCAGAAGAAATAAATTCAAGGAATTTGGCACGACTGGTGCAAAGGTCTTTTGTAAGGGGTTGCGAGCCTGTATTCGTGCCGGAGGCAAACAATTCGAACATTTACTGTAGTTTAAGGAGAATAATTAAA
The DNA here is from genome assembly GCA_037179445.1 of Phengaris alcon alcon. Classification (NCBI taxonomy): domain Eukaryota; kingdom Metazoa; phylum Arthropoda; class Insecta; order Lepidoptera; family Lycaenidae; genus Phengaris; species Phengaris alcon. The sequence continues at coordinate 319,989 of JAYRCH010000317.1, read as the reverse complement.
TAAAAAGTTTTACGACGGTTCGTTCATTGTTTTATTAATTATTATTATTTTTTTTACAATAAGATTGGTTATTAACTGACTCAATTACCTCTTTACCAAAAATAATAATTTTATTTCAGACCAGAAACAAAAAATAACAAATTTTAGTAACAAAAATTCCTAATGTCGAGTTGATCAAATTGAGCTCAATTTGAAAAAAAATGAGAAATAAAAATTTTAATGGCAAGAAAAGTGGCTAGTGTTGCACCATTTTTAAATCTTGATTAAATGCGCCATCTTTTGAAATAACTTGCCAAAGGTAGTGTAGTACATTTTTTTAAAAAATGAAGTGTCAAAGTTAACTAACAATATTTTTGTGAACCATGACTCACTAAAACTTAACTTATTTTATTAAATTAACAATGTTTTATGCATTAATTCGTAGTAGCGATTAATAGCATCGTTAATGAAGATCTCGAAATTAAAAAAATCACAGCGAAATTGTGACATTGGTGATCACAGGACTTGAAAATGCGACCAAGGGTGTCGAATTTCGATGTTTTTACAAAATTGTCTATTATCGTTGAACTGAGTGATATGGAATTTTTATTTTATTTTTCCCGGAACTGGTGTAACTTGGCCATTCATCCGGTCCCATATTATCGTCGAGTTTTGGGACATGCAATATACCTGTATATACAAGATCGTCCCGTTTAAAGTATAAGGTACTCCGGGCAATGGCGAACACCGGGAGTGGATGGGTATTGAGTAATATTTTAAATAAAAAAAAACACTTTGTATTAGAAAATTTTGTGTATTTGTATTTTTACAAGACGTAAGCCTTTTAATTTGGGTAATAATGTTATGAACTTTATTATTTAGGTAGCTCCTACCATAATATGGAAGTTACTATCTACTATTAACTTAAATTATTCTTTGTTTTCATAACGTCAGTATCCAAAATACTATATAAAATAGCACTTGCAAGTTTATGTACAAAATAAAAAAAAATGTGGAGAAAATATGTACAGTGCAATAGCCAATATGCCATCTCCAGAAAATAGTGTCAAATATTATTGTGGTTCATCATTGCAGTCTTTTAACAACAAATTTTTTAACTTAAAAGAACCTAAAAAAAGACTTTTTGTATTTTAGAAATTAGATTTTGTCATAAAACATAACAAATTATTTGGTTTTAGTGCACATCATATTGTGTATATTCGTAAAATTCTAAAAACATAAACAAAAAATAATTTTGTATATAAAAAAATTACAATAAATACTGAATACTTCAATATAATAATATGTCGATTCGACTTCGGCTTCAAAACTGAGACACGCGTCGAAACGAGAACGACTGCCATCCAAAGGACTAGACTTGTCATACATATCTGAATGAGTATACACTGAAACACAAAGAAATGCATGCATTCACCTTAAAATAAATGGAATCACTCTAGAGTCTAAACATAAGAAATGTATTCTGCTGTAAATAAAATAAAAAAAGATAACACTCAAACTACGTCTCGAAAAACTTGTTTATAGTCTTTGTTCTATATTAATAAGAGTTTACCATTTACTGTTTTTGTTAGAGAACATAATTGCTGCGGAAAGCGAATTTTAAATTTTAAAATATACAAAACGCTAAATAAATACATAATTCGAAAATTTTACAACACAGATGCCTGTGATAGATTCTTACTTGGTATTTCGAGAATAGTTCTTCGAGACACAACTTCGTCTCCTATAACATTTTAAAATATACTAACAATAAATAAATAATTTGGTAGACTAATACTTTTAGTAATTAATGTCCGCTACATTAGTAGTAAAATATTAAATAAAAACGGACGGTTGTAAGAGTGGCCGCTATAATTCAGTATAAGCCTCGAGGTCGAATCTCGTTCGTAAGTCACTTAACTATAAAATATAGGTAAACTGCCGCCAGTAACCCAGCTCGCCGATGCGTAGTACTATATATAAGGCTTGCAAAAAGTTTGATACAATATAGCATCGTAGCATGTATTAGCTATGTTTTAAAATGATATCACTACTGCATTTAGGTACCTACTTAAAACTTTGTGCAATAACCTTTTTCATTTAAGTTTGACCAGGAAAATATATAATCCCAGTTTCAATTGGGAAAAATCTATGATTATAACATAAAAAACAAAACATAACATTTTGCGGATATTATGAAATAAACTTATAAAAACAAAACAAATTATAGATGCTGCAGCACTATTGCGACCTCAAAACTAAATTTATTTTCCTGGTCACCATCACATCCATGTAAAATATAAAAAAAATAACACTTATAGTGTTAACACGAGTAACGCAAGTGATGTGAAGGGCGAGCATTTAAAAAGCTACACTTGAATAGTCGCTATTGAAATTAAAAACACACTCTTGTGTTATGGCAACATCAACGAGTCACGAAAGAGAAGCAAACTAATTCATCTTAGATAACCGCTAAAAGTAGCTAATCTTAGGAGAATAGATTTAAGAACCTTTTCTATGTAGTCGTTCGAAAAGCGAAAACGAAGATGGCATTGTCAAAAATAGATTGCACAAGTCACGATTTCATAACATTTTCAATAATCAGCGCAATCAAACCTCATCAACTTCGAGACTGAACTCTAATAAACAGTACCTAGGTTAAATGACGCTCTCGAAAACTTTTTTTTGGTGAGGTGCCACACTAATAGATGAGATGACGGGTAAGAAACTACACAATATTTTGGTCCTTGTAATTCTATTCTCTAAGTAAAGTAAGTTATATTTTTCGTGTCGCCACCAGATAGTGACAGCAAGTAGAAACTCTTGATCCCAGATACTTAGACAGCTGTATTTAGCCACGAGTGATGGCTCATAGGCACTCTACGTCACTCATAGAACTAATGTATAATGTGTGCGCACATTGCGCTTTACTGAGACTTCTACTTTAATTTCCCTTTGCCTAATGAGGTCTTTATTTTATTGAAAGCTAGCTGCTAGTACTTTGCTCTTATTTATAGTGAGCTGGACGCTAGTTCTTTGCTCAGCTATAGATGTTGCCATAACCAGCGCGTGTGGGATCGGCTCGGGTCGGGTTACTCGGGCTCGGGCGAGTCGGGCGCGTCGACGGCGGCGACGCTGGTGCCGCCCGCGGCGCGGACCTTCTTCAAGTAGCTAACGCTGTCGAACTCCAGGCAACTCTGTAGATATTATACAACATTTTAAAAACATGTCTATGTTTATAACTATTTTTAAATAAAGTGTATATTATATCAAATATACAGTCAAAGGTCGATATGCATTATGCAGTCTCTTCTGGGAATTACTACTTTATCCTAGGTATAACCAAAGCCTTCGGGTAAACTCCGAAATAAATTCCAATTACGGTCTTTGACTAAAGATTTTTCGTCACACCTAGAAGTTCCTACCTTTTTGAGCCAAAAATGTAAAATATATCAGTTTCGGGGTTTCCTAGTCGATTTTAGAAGCGACTGGCGGACTCGAGCCAAAGACCGAAAAACTTCAATTTTTTGGACTTTGACTAAGACTGACAAGTCAGACCCAGGAGCGCCGAAGCTTCGAGGTTTGACTATAACATAATATATACCTAAAAGTTACTATGATATAAAAGGTTAGTTATTTAATGGTTATTTAGCAATTAGCAGCATTTGCAAGTTATGACAAGTCACAAGATTAGTTTTAACATGATTTATATTTGTTTTTGGAACGAAGTTCCTTATCGCGCGTTGCGAAAGGGGGCTAGACGGAAAAAATTAAGACTAAAAGTTGTAACGACACTTTTTGCTATAGTTGTAAGCCGTGCGGCGTGCGCGTGTTTCTCTGTCTGTCTGTCTCTCTCTCTCTCAATTATTACTAAAATTGAGCCTACTGATTAAGTTTATATTACATTATATTTGTTAATAATAAAAACAATATTACTATAACTTAAAAAAAATAAAAAATATTACAATTCCTTCACTAATTAATCGAAAGGAACTTCGTTCCATCCGGGTGTCCCTGTACACCTCTCAACTTTTTATATTGTAAATAATAAATATAACAATCTTACCTTTGTTAATGAACATTCTTCGCAGGTTATTTGTTACACATATTGCCCAAGAAAAAGGTTAGCAAATTATTGCAAGGTTCAAAAGTAAAAAGAAAACGCCCAGAGTGCAATGAAAAAAACATTTAAAGTAAAATGAAAAAGCCCTTAGTATGTTCAAAAATTAAAACTTTTCATTCGACTGAAATCGTACAACCTCAAAAGATTTTGAGAACCCTTTTTATGGATCAAATCTATATTCCCTATATCCAATACCTCAAGAAAGAAGCATTATAAGAAGCAAATAAAACTTTTTATTGAGTATTCACCCCAGCTGTCCATTCCCACATTCAATGACCACAAGAAGCAGAGGTGCAAGCAAAAACATAAGAGTTATAAACAATTTTATATTCAAAAACACAATGATAAATTATGCACTAGGAATTTCTACTAAAATCAAAACATTAACAATTCAATAACAAACAAAATATGAAATATCATCGACAATCAATTTGATCGTGCCGGTCTACCTGTTTCGAACTTCTCTCGAGTATCCATTCTGCTAGCAGCATGAACACAAACGTTGTAGTGTTTAGTCACATAAACCGCAAGTCATACCAAAACAGATTGCATACAAAAGTTACATCGCATTAAGCAAATTATTATCAATTATGTTAGTAACAGATCAGCAAAACTATTCATAAAAACTAGAATTGATTTGCCAACCGATACTTGAATTTATAATAACATTATAAATAAGCCGGTGGCTAATCACTTCGTAACAAATATGGACGCCTCGTGTCCATCAGTCTTATAATTTTTTAGTACTTTAAAAGTACGTAACACTTACAATAATTTACTCCTAATCAGTCTGTTTATATTGTTTGAATATCGAAATGACTAGATTCAATGTGATACATTGTGGTAACATTCAAATTAACACACTAGCTACATTATCATCATGTATTTGCAATGTGCATTGTGCAAAGTGCAGTAAATGAAAAATGTGTCTAATACTTCTCCCTCACTATTCAAAATGAACAATTTGGTAATCAAACCCATTTCAAATAGGATCAACACACAAAGTATTGAACACATTAAAGTACGCATGCGCGTGGCAAAGCTTAACACAAAACATATATTCTATGTCAATAGGAAAAATACATTAGTGTGCATACAAGCCATTATGTAAATATTATTATGAAGCAAACAATGTAACGTCACAGAACTTTTGACAATTATATTTTATTTTGTTTTTTTTTTACTTAAAGAATGTACTATGACGTCACAATTGATTAGGCATAATATTACAGGGTGAAGAAGAATCATCACAGAAGTTAAAGCTGGGATAGATTTGTCATATTTATTATTATTGAGTAGGCAAGTTTATGGTATTAGCAAAAAAAAAATTACACACGTAACCCTAGCGTTACCTGTAATAATTATTGTTAAGTTGTTACCGTCAAAAGGCTAACTTGCCAGCTCTAAAAACTGAATCTTAAATGCTTGTAAGGATAAAATGTATAGTGTAAAAGGCGATAAATCTGAAAATAGAGTCGGAGTTTCAAACCAAACATAAACATAATCGTTCATTCTTAGCTAACTTTGGTATTCGCGACGCTTTAGCTTTGTTTGTACCATACATTGAACCCACAAGCATCGGTCGTTTCGGCCGCGAGGGGGTTTGAGCGGGACAGGGTCAGTAGAAACCGCGGCAGAGCAGCGCGGCGAGGTAGTTGGGCGGGAGGTGGGGCGCGCGGCGCGGGGGCGTTACCTTGCGGGCCAGCTCGGGCGGGAAGGCGGCCAAGCCGGCGGGCGGCAGCTTGCTGAGTGGCGAGTCGGCGAACTGCACCAGCGTCTCGTACGAGTACGTCTGCCGCGACGCACCGCCACCTGCGCACACACACGCCGTCACCCATTGGTCCCTCGATGTTCATACCCCGGAATAATAAATTGTAAAACTAATCGGCCGAATCTACAATTCTTATGACAGTGGACATATTTTAGGAGACTATTAGGTAGCGCCCCGTCGTATATTTAAAATGTTTGTCGGCAAAGTTTGTTTCTTATAATTTAACATTCGCGAAATCTACATACGAATTACATGTAGACTTCGCTGTCGCGAATATTGTACTAATGCGTAGAAGTCTCATGCGGATCATGCAAATTCTTCTACTTAGTTAATAGAGAAAAATACAAACAGTATCAGGAATCATGTTCCCTTTTTGCCTGTTGGAGTTTTTATTTGCAAAAGAGTTCTGAAAGGCTAAATGTGCTTTGGCCTATGAAAAGCTGATGTACTGATACTGAATGCTGAGGTAAGAAAACAAAAACTAACTGTATGTTTCTTAAAAAACCCTTATATTTATATATTTTAGCATATTATTGATATACATAATATAATCTATAATTGACAATAAATTAAAATATTATGTATTAGCAAATTACTTAAACAGCAAAACTCGTGCAATACAACTGACTGACTTCTGCATAATTTTAGATGACATGATTAGAGATTTATTATAAAATACGTAAATAAATACATAAACGTAAAAGAACATGGCAAGCGGACGATCTGCGTGACGATGAATGAATTATAAATGACAATAATTAATATCGCTTTTATCCTTAGAGGATGTAGCTTATCTATATCGCCAAATAAAATAAAGACGCTTTGGCGACAATAAAAGTCGCCAAAGCGTCAGACAATGTAATGCGTCTAAAGTTCTGAATGTACTAACTGAAGAGTCAAGTCGGTACGAAATCGAACTGTTCGTAAATACCTTTACGAACGGTCCTTTCGAAATACCTTCACGGTCAATGTGAAAATAATTAACATGGATCATAATATTATCCAAACATCTGTCTTCAGACGTGCTACACTTATGGCACATTAAGTTCAGATTCGAGGATCCAGTACGCTGTACGAACGACAGTCATTTGGCCGTCTGCGCAGAGCGGTTAGTATATTGGCACTTACCGTGGTATTTGTCGGCGGAGGCGGCGCGCGAGAAACGCGGGCGGCGCGGCGCGGCGTCCGGCTCCGCTGTAACACGCACCGCATCACACGCACAAGCATCCACGCACGCACACGCACGCATGCACGCACGCACGAGGGTAGGCACTTACCACGCAACACGATCCACTGTCCCGCGTCAACTCACTACCTTTTTTCTTTATTAACTCAATATGTTACAGAGATTTCTTTTATATTTTATAGCAACATTTCTAAGACTGTTCTAAACTAATGAATTACGAGGCAAATATCGGGTAGCTCGTTTCACGTAGTTATTATATTAAAATGAATGAATTAATGAGTTATAAATGGCCGAATTGAATTTAAAATTTGGAAAAACTGCAGCGACTGTAGCTCGAAACAATAAATAAAGTATAATATAAGTATGACCAAAAAACAATTTGTATTAAGTATATTAATTTATATTAATATATAAATATCAGAAAATATTATTATTTATGCAACTTCAATGGTACGAAAGATACAATATTATTATATGCTAATATTTAATGTCATGATAATGTTCGAGTTTCTATTAGGTTACAAGAAATATGATGCATCAGTCAGCCACTATTTTCACACCACTTCAGAGTTATATTTTTGAATTCATGCACTGAATTTAAAAAAATTCTACCTATGATAAAAAAATTTCATGGACGTTTTATAAAATAATATAATAGTTACTACATAAAATGTATCCAAAGAAAATGCAATACTTTGACGCCAACTACTGCAAAAAAATTACGTTAAATTTTTTGTGCCAGTCTACTAGAAGTAGATGTCACACGGTAACTGATTAACTTCTTGTTCAAAATTTTGTAGTTGGTTAATATATTGTTTATGTCACATTTATATCATCTTTCCACCTGCATCTACCGCATTGATGGCACGTACCTGGAGTCGCCGGTGTCGCAGGCGTTGCCGGCGTGGCGGGCGCTCCGTCGGGCGGCGCGAACACGTCGTCGTCGGCGCCGTTGAGTGCGACGTCGTCGCGCATCAGCAACGCGGCGCCGGGCCGCTGCGACAGCGTGAAGAAGTCGCCGGACCCCGCGCCCAGCGCCTCCAGCGCGCCGGCGCTCTCGAAGTATTCGTCCAACACCAGTTTTGCTGTCTGGAAGATAAAATATACATTAATTGATAAAATTACTACTTTTTTAAACTTTCATTGCTTGTCTTTGCTGTTTATCATGAAATATCATTATAAATTAAAGTAGTTTTATAAGCTACTAGAGCAGTAGGCTTGTTAATACGTAATTTCATATTATTTTTATTACCTTAACAAGATCTAAATTGGTTCCAGTAATCTTAATGGAATGTTGACCAAACAAAACAGTGTATTTGTATTCGCTCAAAGCTGCATCATTAGTGGAGAAGCTATGCATCAGAGCTCTGGAAACATGTGGAGATTTCTGAAAATTAAACAAATAAAATCAGAAATAACTTCATTACGTAGATTTACATTTTAGGACAAAAGTATAAATAGCTAGTATGTAAGAAAAAATTGGCCACTTTTCGAGGCACATTTTAATGTACCTCTCTCGGGCGAGCTTCGTCGGAGCCGTTGGAGTCGAGTGAGGCGCGGGACGCGGCCAGCGCGCCGCCCTCCAGCGCGCCCTCCAGGCGCACCGGCGACGCGTTGCGCCGGATCGTGTCGCCGATAAGGTGCTTCGCATGACTGCACATACACATCACGTTACAATCGTCTACAATTTATCTCGACACTCGTCGCATTTAAACCATACTCACTTAACGTTCTCCTCGTTTGGTCCAGTAATTTGGACGAGACGCTCCTTTGCGCCGGGACTTACTACAAACACAAACGGTATTTATATATATATTTTTTTAATTATTTAGATTTTTAGTGACTATAACATAAGTTGCCTTTGTTAGTTCACTGCAGCAAGCAAATAGTGTTCTATGAATTGTGTAAGTGTCAGTCCAAACCTTTTTTTTTTGTTATTTTTCATTAGTAGGTATGATTAAGATGAAGTTAAAAGGTCATAATATCACAGGCATTATTATACATTTTACAAAGACAAAGTGGATTGTGATAAAAATGTCAGAAGGAAGACATATTATGCCTGTACATTGGGACACACATATTTTTGTTTGAATGATTGCAGAAAGAGAAGAAATAATCGAACCAATTTGGTTTTTGCTAAAAAATATGATTTGAAAAGCGTGTCCAGATATAAAACTGCATAATATTTATTATTTAACCGGCACCATGCGTAAGCCGTCCTGGCCACTGTGCATTCGTACCTCTCTGAAACGATATTATCGTATCACTAAGCTCCTCGATCATATGCACTCGTCTGCCCTTGATACCCATCACTGTAATATTATATCATAAATTTCAAATTTTATGTCTAATATACATAAAAAATATTCTGTTGTACCTATTCAATGTCTTAATATAATAATCATCAAATAAAATGTTTAAACATAATATAATAAAAAATATTTAGACGTTTATAATAAAAAAATTAAATTATGCACATCTCATATTAAATTAAACAAAAGCAAATGTAGGTTTAAAACTGAAATAAATAAACTAAAATTTACTCAATTCCCATGTTTTCAAATGATTACATCATGCTTATAATAAAATTTAACCCTCTTTATGTTGCAATATATCTTATATTGTAAATGTGTTTCAAATAATTAATTAAAATTAAATTATTCATTTCATTTTCTTTAAATCACAAAAGTATTCATTACTTTTGTGAGAAGAAAATGAAATCTTAATAACAATCTGACATGAAATAGGAAGCTTGCTCTTTTTTTGTATTTTTCAAGATAAGTGCACACAGTGCAGTACATAATTATGATTCTGAATTACAGAAAAAATCTACATTATGATCTAATTTAATTGGTATACTTAGTTGGATTTTTTTAACTAAGATAATCCAAAAATGTAAACATACCTTTCCCAGAGTCGGCATTTCTGATTACAACTTCGTCTTTGGAATAGTTTTTGCCAGGAATCTTAGTTGGTTTTGGGAATTTGCCTGATGGTTTGATTACTTCTCCGGGCCCAAGCATTGTTGGAGGCTCGGCAGGCGTAACCAGCGTAGGGGATACCGAGCCACCGGAGCCCGACCCATCCATTGTTGGTACCAAAAGTGGCTATCCAGTAAAAAAAAAAAAAAATTAGGTTAATATTATTTAAAAACTTTTTTAAATTACATTCTTAGATTCTGAGTTGGCTAAGATTTTTTATTTTATTGGTTATCAACCCTTAGGCAATAAAATATTTTAAAAAAATGTTTATATGTTTGTTTTAGTCATTGGATGCAATAGTGTATTCAGAAGCTAAAACAAGTATAAATATCATATAGTTTGTGGTCCCTTAACTCTTGACCCTTAAGAAGTCTAATTGATATTGCTGTTGCATCAAGAGAGTTGTGAGTTGAAACCAAATCGTTTTTCAAATCACTGTCAAATACAAACAAGTATTTGAATTGTCATAACTATATAGATTTTTGGTTGAATCATTAGTGTCAATATCTATGAGTTTTGATGTTCTGTATTGCCGTAAAAACATGAATCGAAATTTTGTTTTTCATAATTTTATAACTAAAACTAAACTTACTAAAACTATTATAACGGAACTAAAAATACTGGACTGATATTCTTATTTATTTTCAATATTAGACTATGTTTTGTTTATAATTATAATAACAATTACGACATAACATTTTTTCCATTGTAAATTTTTTTTATCTGTTCATGTTACATTGTGTGAAATGGGAAATTTCAATCTGTCCAAACTCGCTTTCGCTTTTAAATACACTATAGTAAATTTTACCTCTGCATGTGTGCCACGGTGTCTATAATATTGGCTCATGTAATCAGACCCCTGCCAATGCTTTGCACGTAACTCTATCAATTCCAATAGATGAAGTCGAGTTTTCTTATCAAGCCTCTCATCCTGAGATCCATTACGGAAGACAACAAAATATCTAAAATAATACATCGTTTTACATTTTAACATATTTTAACAAAAAACGATGTAATTTAAAGCAGCTTATTGGACAATTAACTTTTGTATTCCAAAAATTACTGTCACCTTGTATAAAATTCATATTATTCAGTATGAAGAATATTAAGGTTAACAACAATAAAATAGGTACCATGAAATTACTTAAATACCTGTCAAGAAATTCTTTATATAGAGATTCTAGTTGCGCTCCATATAATTTAAGGTTAGAATACATAGTGGAGACATTGCTTTGAAGTGCTCGATCATAATTGCCTTGCATCATTTGATAGGCAACAGCCTCAGTTAACACAATTAGGTCATCCACTAAAACAAATAATGTTTTTAACTTGTGTTTCCTAGATTTTTTTAAAATCATAATTTAACATGACAACTGTCAAGAAATTGTGTATTCTTACCAGAGTTAATTTTCACATCCAGTACTGAGTTCCTGTTGTGAGCAGAACTTGTGGTCGATTTGAGAGGTCTAGGGATTTCTAATTTTTTCACTGTCCGAGTCATCTTTGTTAGAGTTGACATGCTGTTGAGCAAAAACATTTCTTATCACTTATTGTAATTATTATAATCAATAGAACGAGCAACTTATTTCATGACGTGAATAGCTGTGGTTATTGCATGTAAAGAACAATTATTGCATTGTTGTTAATCCTGTCATAATTTATGCGTGTCGAAACAATGAAAAGGAACTACCTCAATAATTAGAAAATCTGAAAACTCACTCATCCATAGCTACTGCGCCCCTATGCGGGTTATGCACACTAAATCCTATGTTGTAGTGAAATGCGTAAAAGTGAAAGTGATGACAATGTTCCTATTAAACAAAATGAGAATAATAATAATTGCAATACGTGTTCATCACTTCTAACGACTAAATTCGTAATACTCGAAAATTCTTGGAAGATACATTTTTGACTTTGAGGGAAATTAGATTTTTTACACAAAGGTTCTCATTTTAGTAAACAATTGAAAACTATAGAACAATTATAATATGAGAAATAAACAAAAACCTCACCTGGCTACGCCATTAATTCGTAATAAAAATAAAACTGACAAATGTTGCCATTTTACAAAAATATTACAGATAATCTTCGAAGTTCGAGTAGAAAGGTACCTAATAAATTCTTCTTCCCAGTAGATACCTAACATTAGACGTACCTACCTAGTGCATATTATTCTCCTTGTTGGTAATAATATTGAAGTTTAAAGATTGAAATTTAAGTGATTCTCGATAGTGGCTACTGACGTGGCTACAAACTTTTAGTCAAACATTTAAACCATACGGTACTTTATCAGTTATCAGTATCACGAAACAGAACACAGTGTGCTTTATGGACTTCAAATGTATTAGAACTAAGTCTGAATTATTCATATTATTCATACATAAGATACCGTAGATAGGTAGTTTAGTAACTTTACAAAAACTCAGGAGATGCAACCATGCGACATAACATATTTTTGCAGCTAAGAACACTGAAAATGTACGAAGATGAAGAAGAAAAATTCAAAATCATTTGGAAAAGTCATTGTCATTGTCTAAAGTAAAAAACACTCATATGTTCTAAGGTAAAAAATAAATGTACAGGAGTACATTTGAGCGCTAGTCGTGTTGTTTATTATGTTATTAAATTAATCTAATTAATTTAATTTGAATAGAATAAAAGTGAAAAATGATTATTATCATGTACTTAGAATATTATAACGAACCATAATAAGTTCACTGTGTTATGAGTGTTACGATAAGTGTTCCATGGTGTTCTCATAGTTTGAGATTCTTAAGGTTTGTGATGAAATAAGGGTTTCCAAATAGAATATGGGATATAATTAATCTTGCGAACAAAAAGTAAGTTGGCGACTGCACTTGAGCATACTGTATTACTAAATTTAGCAGCGAATTAATATGTTGGCGACTAAATTACTAAACTGGCGAAAGCACTCAGGTGAAAAAATATACGAAAATCGGCAGATAAAAGGTGGCGAAATTTAATCCAAACTAACACCGAAATTTATAAGTTAGCGACATAATTTCCGAGTTGGCGACCATTATACAATGTAACCACTAACCAGTTATAAAACCAGATTGGTTGATATATTCATGGCTGCTAAAAATTTAATTTACAGGCTACGGAAAATCGCATTTTCGGATACTGTTGGAGATTGTTTTCTTTTGGTATGAGTGTCGGATTTGGGGGTGCTGAATAATATGAAAATCATGATTTCCAAAAAAATAATATTATCATAAAGAAAGTACGTGGTTACGGGGTTACTTGGGGGGAGGAAATTTTCATTCTTTTTTCAGTAGGAGGCACCGTTTCCGAGATGGAAGCGATTATAGAAAAAAATTGCAATGCTCTACTTTGAGATACGAACGATGTATATAAAGCTATAGAAATGTTGGAAAATTCAGGAATTTCAAATTTCGTTTTCTCCCATCATGAAAAAAAAAACAAGTTAAAAAGAACTATAACCCGACTACGTAAAAAAGGAGTCTAAAAAGGCCGAAACAAGAAAATAATTCAGATAGAAATCCAGAAATACATAGGTACAAAAATGGTCAAGCTAGAGCCGTGGTCGCACCTACTAATTGCATATAAGCCTCACTTCACACTGAGATGCGTCTTGTCTAGGAGTATACTGACCCTAAGGTCTAGAGAAGTTTCTAGAAAATGCGTATATTCGTCATACAAATGCATACCCCAAGATAGATACAGACTGCTGCGATTTGACATCGACTGTTCCGAACCTTATAAAGTAGGTGCGACCACGGCTCTAGCTTCACCATTTTTGTACCTATGCATTTCTGGATTTCTATCGTGAATTATTTTCTTGTTTCGGCCTTTTTAGACCCCTTTTTTACGTAGTCGGGTGATAGTTCTTGTAACTTATTTTTATATTTCGTATTTTCCCGTTTCCCAATCGAACATATTTTTGGAATAATATAAATAAGTAATCAAAACACTTCAAAATAAAAATATCTTCTTCACAAGCGCGGAGCGAGCAAGATTTTTTTCTAGATTTAAAGAACGATAATAATAAAAATTATAATATTATGATAATCAAGAAATGTAATAGATATCATTCAACAGGCAACACCTTGTCACTTATTCACCGTATAATATTATGTAGTCGAATATTATATCCTTACATCAAACACAACGATACTGCGATTCAGAAATATATAAAACGTAGTAATAAAAGTGATAATAATAATTTATTTCATCTGCATGTTTTAATTGAAAACGGATGAACCGATTAACCGATTTTAATCGTTTTTTTGTTTGAAAGCTTACATGATTGAGTATTTGTCTTAGGTATAAATCATCATCATCAGCTCGTTCACTACTTGACAATTCACTTCAATTCAAGGGTTATTTTTTTATTTTCTTATGTCTTGTGTATTTTATTGTCTATAATGAATTATATTTATAAAATAAAATATTTTTGAAGGTACAACAATATATTATATTACGTAACATTAAAAAATTGGACAACTCTGCTAGTACGAATTGTAAGACCTTATTTTAAACGTATATTTTGACATAAACAAAATGATATTATATAATATATATACATATTTGTGGCGTGCTTTCCAAGACCTTTCTTTTAATACCAAATACGTGATGATTATCATGGTTTAATTTTTTAGGTGTTAGAATCTGAGGTTCAATTTTCGAAACACAAAATTTTGAAAAAAACTTTTATATAGCCTATGTTACCCGCGGCTTCATCACGAATCTATTGACACCTCATTAAAATCGGACCAGTAGTTTAGACGCTACGAGGGAACAAACATACATACATACATACCTAGACTGCCAAAATCGTTACCCTTCCTTTTGGCTACGCCGTAGTCGGGTAAATATGAGGTTGCGGGGTTACTAAGGGGGAGGAAATTTTAATAATTTTTTCAGCACGATACACCGTTTACGAGATAGAAGCGGTTATAGAAAAAAAATATGGCAAAAAAGCTAGTAAATGAATACAATCTTTGAATTTTTTTATTAAACTAACCTAACCTAACCTTACCTAGGTTAGGTTAGGTTCCCCCCGATGGTTGCCCGCCTTGTCGTGGCGGTGGGGCTTAGTAACCGTGGTTGAGGACCCACGGTGAGGCCCACCAGCAAAGAGGTAACCAGGGCCGGCTGGGCAGGAGGCCAAGCCGGCCCGAGGAGGGGCGCTCCCGGCGGACTGGAGGAGCCAGTCCGCTGCGGACGCGCCTGGAGGTGGGACCGCAAAAGAAGAGGAGTGCCGGTATTACGGTGCGCCGTACTCCCTATCTTCTGCGGCCGTGGAGGGATCGCAGGGGGAGAGGGTGGTGGTGTTGTGCCGCTATCCCTACCCCCCTGCGAGCTGGCGGGGTCGTTCCGCAGGGTAACGGCATTGGTGGGGCCGCAGGGGAAGAGGCAAGTTTGGTATTACGGTGCGCCGCTTGCCCTATCCTCTGCGGCCGAGGTGTGGTTGGCCTCCACCAGTATTGTAGCAGACTCGGGGGGAGTCTGCTACAGTACTGGTGGAAGCGGAGGAGGGAGGCGCACTTACCATCAGGTGCGCCTGCCGCCGGTGGGGTCGCGGATGTGTGTGTGTGGGGGGGGGGGGGGGGGGGGTTAGTGGGTAAACCGTGGGTCTCATTAGCCTATACGGGAGTCCCACATCACCACTCCACTCGGGTGCCCCCTGCGCCCGGGTGGTATGCGTAATGCATTTCACCCTCCGGAAAAAAAAAAGTTTTGGTTAGCTTCGTTATTTTTCTGTTTCAAATTTTGATTGTTTAGTCCGGGCTCCAGAAAAAGTTATGGTTACTATAAAAAAATGCCACACTTAACTAATTAAAAAAAAAAGGTCTTTTCGAGATATTGTTTTAATTTATACAAAGTTATTATGGCCTTCATAGTATGCGTACTTAGTATTTATTCAGAAAATTAGGCATACCGTACATAGGTAATATAGTACACGTGATACGTTAGCTCTAGACTCTACTTATTACTCGACTACGGAAAATCTATTCATCTATACAATACAAATAAATAAAATTAAAGTGTCTTTTTGAACTTTGAAAATTCAAATTAACAAAATATCATTCTACGGTAATATGTGGATGTCTTCGAATAGTTCTTTTAAATAAGGGTGAGAACCACTTTCGAGTAATCGGCATCCAAAGTGGTTTACAAGTCGTCGTCGACGTCCCCCCCCTTCCGTGCTGATAGATCATGCTAAATAGTCTTTAGGAAAATTATTTTGAACGAAATCTGACAATACATTTTGAAAAATTAAAAATAAACCAATTAAAAACCCATTGCGCGTGCCCTACTTTGAGATACGAGCGATGTGTAAAGCAATAGAAATGTTAGGAAATTCAGGATTTTCAAATTTCTATTTCCCCCATCATGAAGAAAATATGTAGTTGCAGGGATAATAACGGGGAGCAAATATTCATTATTTTTTCAGATTTTTTTCGCACTGTTTCCGAGATATAAGAATTTAACAGAAATTAAAATATATCCGACATTTTGAAATTTCAAAATAAATGGTTTATTTTTGTAATTAACATCCCCTTAAACCTAGAAAAGGACACCTAGATTAATTTTATTAAAAAATCTTTGAAGTTCAAAACGGATATAATTTTTGTATTCAGCACCCCTAAAAACCACGAAGGAAACATCCATCATATCAATTATACAGAAAAATAAATATTCGCTATTTTCAAATTTCCAAATAAATGAATTTTTGTAATCAGCACCCCAGAAACCTACAAAAGGACACCTATATTATTTTTTATAAAATTAAATATGTTCCACCATCTTGGAATTTCAAAATGAATGTATTTTTTGTATTCAGCACCCCCAAAAACCTGGTAAACGATACCCATATCAATTTTACGAAAAATAAATATCCGCCAATTTGAAATTTCAAAATGAATGATTTTTTTTGTAATCTACACCCCCCGAAACCGAGAAAAATTAAAAATGGTAATTTTATACGCTCCTTTACGTTTTTTTATGTGCGCTCGTATTGCTGCTTATATGTTTTTTGAATTACCTACACCAGGGAAAATATATGTGCCTATTCTTAAATTAATAATGTGTACTCTCAAATTGTCACCAAGATGGTTATTTGCTCGCCAAAATAATATCTGTCTGCCAGTTTGGAATATTCATTGAACAAAACTTGTAATATTTAGTCGCCAGATTTGGAATTTTTTGTACTTTACTTTATTTCGCCAACTTGGTAATTTAGTATTCCATATTCTCACACCCAAAGGTGATTTTTCACACCCAAAATTTGATTGTTTTGTCGCAAGTTTAAATACATGCCTTATGATAATATGCAAAACACTGAGATGTTGATTTTTTTTTTCAGAAAAGATGCATAAATACTATATCTCACTGCTTTTGGTGAGGCTGGTTCTTCCATCAGCACTCCTCCTAAGTAAGTAAATTATATTTCAACATCTATCAATAGTTTTTTCAATAAGGAATGCAATCTGAATATAATATGACGAAAACTTGAATAAATTATTTTTTTATTTCTTTGAAAGGATATAAGTAAGATTAGTTGTAATTACTTACAATTTACATTGTTAAAACAGAATAAAATTAAATAATATTTTTGTTTTAAAATAATTTAAAAAGTCTAAGAACATGTGGTCCCAGAATGCATTGTTACAGAGGGCAGTATTAGATTATTTATTGAAATCGACTGCTTTTTTTAAGTGTAGTAGAGATAGTTAGTGTGTTCAATTTTCAATTGATATATTATATTTAAAGGTATGTAACGACATTTTAACATTGCACAGTTTTGACTCTATTTTTGATATAGGTAGGTATCCTCTATTATAGATCTATTATATTATATTATATTATATATATATATATATATATATATATATATATATATATATATATATATATATATATATATATATATATATATATATATATATATTATATTCAATAACCTACCCTAGAGATGAAAAACAAAAGAAAATAATAATATTTTAACATAGTCGATGGTTGCGTACGCCCTAGAAAGCTATCTAAGTTTTGAAATGCTATGTAAAGAACATTTATAGAGGAAAATAAAATAAGATACTAAATAAAAATATAATAATCAAATGTTAAAACTATCACCCCACTATCCAAACAATTAGCCTACGTTACCCGGGCCATTATTGCGAATCTATGGACACCTCATTCATTAAAATAGGATCAGTAGTTCAGGCAATACGGTGAAACAAACATACATACATAGACTGCCAAAATCATTACCCTTCCTTTTGGCTTTGCCGTAGTCAGGTAAATATTTGTATTAAATTAAATATGGTTTATTTCAGGCTGCAAAGTGCACTCTTAATATTATCTGATCACAAAATAAGTGAATATGCAAGGTAATTTTATTGTGAAACAAGCAGACAAATCGCCTGATTTACTGCCGCCTATGGACTTCCGCTACACAAGAGAAGTTGCAAGCTCGTGTCTGTGTCTGGTTATTAAAAAGCCCCGAACCCTTGGCTTAATGGCACTCGTTTCTTTCGCCGAGTTAGTGATTTTCGTCCAGTCAAGCCGGCTCATTTGTGCCGTGGCATGGCTGTGTCTCGCTAGAAATACGCAACACTTTATTGTGGCAACGAGGTGCGTGAATAGGCTAATAAACTACTTCGTGCTTTAGGATTTTCTACTACTAGCTTTTGCGCGCGGTTTCGTCCGGGCGGTTTTCCATTGCACTACTAATTCCACATATTCTCTACCATTAGCGGTTACCGCTGTGCCTGTGTCTCAGAGATATGTCAGTGAGTCAGTGGGGACATCACCTTTTTAAAATAATATAATCTATACATATACCCCCTTACTAATAAAAAGATTTACACAACGGACAATTTAACCAACGTTGCTGTCTTTGTCTGATGCGTTGGAAAAGTCACTTAACAGACAAAGACAGAAGCGTTGTTTAAGTTATCCATTGTGTAAAAATTTTTATTGGTAAGGGGGTTAATAAATTTGTAACTGGTCGCTGTCTGTACATGGAATATAAACAAGAAAAACTATTGGCTAAGGCTTTTTATGAACGGTATAGAACCCAAAACAATGATTTTTAGAACTTTTGTCTGGTTATCTGTTTGTATGTACGTTTGTACGCGCTAATCTCAGAATCTACTGAACGGATTTGATGAAATTTGGTACGGTAGTAGTTTTGACTCTGGAGTAACACATATACTACTTTTTATTGTGGAAAAATGTACGGTTCTGTCGATATTTGTTTTTGCGCGTACGAAGTCAACGGCTCAATCGATTTGAATGCGGTTTTCATTAACGCGTTTTAGTTTGCTCTACTAAAATTTTTGTGTTTGTTTCAATCGGTTCATAAATTATTTAGAAATTATGTCAGTCTACAGAATATGGCTAACATAAAATGCTATAGAACAATGATTAGTTGAACTGGCTGAAACTTTACGTAGGTATTACCTAATCATTGATGTATATTAATACCAGGAGTAATAAGTGAGAAGTTCTTTTATGGTTGTAGCGCTAACTCATGTTAAGCGACGCCGGTCATGGATTTAACTAGGATGGGTGACCACAATCACAAATATTTTTAAGATCAAAGTCTATACGCCTAATACCTACCAACGTTTGCCTATTTAAGAGATTTTCGATATGATTAAAACACGAAACACGACGAACATATCCTTATTATAAACGGGAAAGTTGGATGTATGAATGTTCGTTACTCTTTCACGTAATACCTTATAGCTAAACGGATTTTAATGAAGTTTGATATGGTAGTAGTTTAGTCTCTGGATTAACACTAAGTCTACTTTTTATCTAAGGAAATTTACTTAGGGGTTGAATATTGAAAAACGCTAAAATACGTAAATCATTATTTTTCCGTATTCAATTCATACAAAATCTCATGCGAATATGTCATGAAAATTTGTATAAGTAAATTTTTTTCTTCCTAAAAAAATTCATACAAATTTTTATTTTTTATTCATATTTCACCACCTTTGAATTGGTTGAATTTTGAAAAATCCTTCCTTAGTGGATGCTTTCGTCAAATGAGAAATACGTGTACCATATTTCAAATGTTCACACTTTTTTGAAAGATTAAAGAGATAAAGCCTGGGACTATATGATCCGGCATCCGGAGGCCGGAGAAAATTCAGAACACTTAAAATATAACTGCGTTAATACAATAGAGCTGGAAATAGAGCACACAAGTGTCGTTGGGAACGCACGTAATTGAGGCTGTGTTGGTCATTGGTGTGCTTATTCCTAAGACGCGCGCTGATTTATTAAAAAAAAATATACACGAAGAAAATAATCAAATCGTTGAAGGAGATATCGTTTTCCACGTCGCATTGCGGGCGAGGGGTAATACAACCCTAGGGAGCGCCTTTTTCGGGGCGCGTCCTCGCTTCTGGTACTGTGACCTGATGACCGAATTTCATGGTATAAGCTGTACTGCAGACATTATTACAATATTTTGAAAAAAGACATTAATAATGAGTTCATAAAACGCAAAGCCTATTGCGTAATTTTAAAGTTTAATATCCTAAGTACGCGTCTACCTTCTTATTATTGCTTATAATTCATTTTTTAACCGTCTTCCAAAAAAGGAGGCGGTTATACATTCGGCTATAGGTATATATGTTTTTTTTTGTATGTTCAACGATTACTCCGCCGACTGTGGACAGATTTTCAAAATTCCTATTTTCGTTGTAAAGGGCATAATCCCAAAATTGGTCCTTCTGACACCTAAGTGGTGACCTGATGATGGGATCCATGAGGAATCGAGGCAAATCCTCAAAATTTAATTGGCACATGTAGTGATTTTGACTTATTCTGAAGTAGTCCAAGCATATGCTACCAAAAAGTAAGATTTTGCACCAAGGTATAACCCTGCATCCAAAAGTACTGAACAGAACTCCTGAGACAAGTTTGGAGATTCCGACGTTGTTTAAATAACTGCAAGCATATGCCATCGTACCACTTACAGCCTTACATCACCACCATCTTCATACGAAACACCAATATTATATATTATTATGATGATGACATAGGTACTAACTACTCATCAGAGTTTTGTGCACCGTCTTTGAATTTTTGCTGTTGTTATATTTTATTTATATTTTTTTTATTTTTATTTATTATATTATATTTTGTTCATCATCATCATCACTATTGACTATAGTATATTAAATGCTTACTGCTACATTTTTACGGGTACTTCGCCTGTTCGTCCCACAAGTTTCGTCCGGACATAATAGGACGAAAAGGCGATTTTCAATTTTAATTACTTTTTGCATTCGTCAGTTCGTCCAACGTAATTAGTGAGTACGGTTTACAAATTACTGGTAGTTTTCAAAATAAAAGAAAATAACCTAACCAAGAATGCTCTTGGCTCAGGACATATCTAAGGAGGGTAACTATAACCGCGTAAAAGGTTTTTCTCTAATTACTTCAAAAGTTACTGTCCGATTTCGTTCAGAATAATTTTCCTAAAGAGTTTTTAGCATGATCTATCAGTATGGACCAACTTATAAACCACTTTAGAGGCAGATTACTCGTAAATGGTTGACTTTGTAAAAAAAACTATTTTGAAAATAAAGTTGACCTATTGTGTGATATCGTTGAATAAATCTTCAATTGAATGAAATGGGGTAGAATGAAAAAATATTTTTCATCCCCACTTCACATGTATGGAGAGCCACCCCTAAAATGTAAAATTATTATTATTTTATAATGCCAAAAATGATATCTATACGCACTTTACCGAATTTCATCCATTTATGTTCATAATTACAGAAGCTAGAGGCGAGGACGGACAGACAGATAGACGGACGGACAGAGCGAAACTATAAGGGTTCCTTGACTATTATGGAACCCTAAAAACTAGTCGGACGCTCATGGTTGTAATTCAGTTTTAAATAAGTCTAATAGAAAATATTTGCAAATTATTTTAAACAAAAAATGGAAACCGACTTCCAAAGTACAAATGCACAAGGTATGAAATATAGTAAAAAAAATTGTATCTAATCATTATTATCAATGGTGATTGTTTATTAGGTAATGCTTATTTGGGGAAATACCACGGCTTCTTAGAAAACCGGTATAAAATAACGCTTGAGTTTGTTTTGCCGAGAGAGTGAGAATACCGGAGGCTATTTTTTAATAACTTTCTCATATAATATGTAAATATTATTTAGTATGATAAATATAACTAAATAAAAAGAAAAGAAAATATTATTATTAACCAGAAAATCGACTTCCAAAGTAAAAATACACAAAAAAGTATGAGATAATTCTTATTATCTAAGAATCCCCTTTTAAATTCGGCTATAATTTTAACTATTTCTCTACCCAATCTTCATAATTATGAAGTCTGTACCAGCCCAAACAATATCTAGATAAATATTTGGATCCAATTCCAGGGTCTAAATTTCTGTCTGTCTGTCTGGCCCGCGCAGCTTTTGTAATTATGATTATAAATGGATGAAATTTGGTACAGTTTAAGACTGTGTATAGATATCAGTTTTCGCATCATACACTTGTAATAAATTTACATTTTAGGGGTGGCTCTTCATACATACCTAGTCTTGCCATAAATACTGAAACAAATAAAAAAAAAAAATATTGCAAAAACATTTATTACTTTTACAGTGTGTTAGTTTAATACATAAATATAAAACAATTTAAAATATAAAAAAGCTTATTCGAAGTGGTCTCCATTGGCTGCAATACAGTCCTTTAAACGTTGAGGCCAGTTATCAATAGAAGCACGCACTCTTTCCATGGGAAAATTCTTCACTGCCAATCGCACGGATTGTTCACGGCTCCAAATTATCATGGCGTTTAGAGCAAGTCGTACTCTCTAAAACTGACCATAAATCATAATCCAGCGGATTAAGATCGGGACTAGACGACGACCAGTCTTCAGCTCTGATGAAGTCCGAAACGTTCGTTTCGGACTTCATCAGAGCTGCTGACAGACTTCAACGAGCTTTATGACCCGGCGCCGAGTCTTGCTGGAAGGACCATTCTTGGTTATTGAACATGGTGTTGTTAAGGGGCTTCACTACCTTCTCAAGAATGGTATCTTGATACACTTGTGCCGATGTTTTGATACCTTTTTCACAAAAGTATGGCTCAGTCACTCCTTCATAGCTAAAACCCCACTAAAACATCTCTGAAGTCGGATATTGCCCACGTTGCACTCTGTCGACTAATTGGGAAGATTCCTTAGAGCTTTGAGCATAAATACGATCATTTTTTTTGTTTAAATGTTGCTCAATTGTAAAAAATTCTCATCCGTAAACAACATTTTTCTGTGACCTCCCTTTGCGTACCGCTTCAGTAGTTGTTTCTATTTTACCACCCTATTCTTTTTTAAATGATTAGTTAAGAAATGACCAGTACCTCTCTTATAGGCTACAAGTCCTAAGTCATCTTTTAAAATACGCGACATGGTTCTAAGTGCTATCTTCATCTCTCGAGATAAAAACTTTTGCTTGCGGACAGGATTTCTTCGAATTCTTTCCCTTACTGCTTTGACCACCTTTTTCGTACGTACACTACGTGGACGGCCAGATCTTTTTTTGTCACAAACAGAGGATTTCTCATTGTACCTATTAATAGCCCGGTACACAAACATTTTACTAATACCAAGCGTATGGATGGTTTTAAAAATTGCATTTGGCTTCATACCTACTTTGTGTAATGCAATCACAGCGATTCGGTTCTCTTTATCACCCTACTCCAATTTAATATCGCAAAATATTGTACAATGTATTGGCGCCAAAATGAGAAAAACCAATGAACAATCATATAAAAATGACAGATTCCAAATTCAAATGTAATATTTTGTTTATTTTTAATTGTAACAGTATTTATGGCCAGACCAAGTATTATGATATGTTATTGATTGTACTGTAGGTTCTTGGTGGAAATTCATGTTTCACTGTCAAGTATTATGAAATGTGGATGAAAAATATTTTTTCATTGTACCACATTGTGTGGGGTATCATTGAATAGGTATTTTAAAATAAAGGCAAAGTTTCATACATGACTTTTTTACAAAGTCAACCATTGTCGAGTAATCGACCTACAAAATGGTTTATAAGTTGTTCACCCCCCTGGCATTTCAAAACTATAGGAGATAGAAACATGTAAGTTTGCTGATAGATAATGCTAAAAACTCTTTAGGAAATTTATTTTGAGCGAAATCGAACAATAACTTTTGAAGTATTTCAAAGAAAGCCTACTGCGCGGTGATAGTTACGGAACCATCCTTAGACATGCCGTGACATGCTCTTGGTTAGGCTTTTATCGTAGAGTCTTATACCCAGAGTTTAATGTACAAGTTTTTAAGTTTTTATTTTTTTACTTTTTTAAATTTACTTTTACACTGGTCTGGCAAAATTAAAGCCCCGACCGAAATGACCTGGCTTTTTTTCCAACTCCTTAAACATTAAACTAACACTATATCAAAATTTCAAATTGCCTCAACATGTTTGAGGATTAAAATAAAATTTTGGGAGTTAAAAAAATCACTTTTCAAAAATTTGTATATTGACTTAGCCCCGCTTCTGACCAGCCAGACCTGCAGTCTCGTGTTGAGGTTAAATAGGAGAAGGTAGGACAAGGTTTCAACTTGCCTCAAACTGGTCTAAATTTCCTAATAGCTCTTAGGCTTTATTCGATTTTATTGTTTAAGTCGATGACGCGTGTAGCAAACACGCAAGCCTCTCAAAATCTGCCGTTCATCAACAAAAATGCACGCGAAGCGAGCTAATTGAAAAAGGTCACGCCATCTTTAGAACTTTTTTGCTGAAGTGTAGGGGAAAGTGGGCCTAAAAGGATGATTGATTGTTATAAATTTAAAGACATCTAAATGCTTATTCAGCACAAATGGAATACTCTTTCCTTTAACGTCACTTGCTCAGGTACTGTTTTAAATTATATTATTGCTTATAATCTTTTTCTATTTTACAAATATTTTGTTCCGGTAAAAGGGGGTATCATGGGGGTAACAGATTTTCGATCTATATAAGATTAAAGACATTAGCTGATAGTCAAAGTCAAAGTAAATTTTTTTTATTCAAAATAGGTATTTTTATACACTTTCTGAACGTCGATCTACATGATGCCTACCACCGGTTCGGGAACTTTCCGGAGCCCGGCGAGAAGAACCGGCGTAAGAAACTCGCGCGGGGCCATCTTTTATCAAAAAGATGGAAAATTGTTCTTTTAAAAATATAAAAAAGGCATATATAACAATGTTATGACTAAAACTACATAACAAGAGTACAGTAATATATGTAATTTAGAAGTAGCCTTGCAGAGGGTCACCTCATTCCCAAGGTGTGCTATCATTCATAAAATCATTAACTTTATAATTGGCTTTAGCACACAAACGTTCTTTAACTACTTTTTTAAATTTATTGATTGAAAAATTTTGAACGCTTTCTGGGATCTTATTATATAGGCGTATACACTGGCCTTTAAACGAATTTTTTTATTTTACTAAGTCTAGTCACTGGTACATCAAAGCTTATGCTTATTTCGGGTATTTCTATTGTGGTTGTCACTTTTCTTTTTGAATGGGTTTAAACTTTTTTTAACATATAATACATTTGATAGAACATACTGAGAAGCTACAGTTAAGATTCCACTTTCTTTAAACTTCTCTCTTAATGACGTGTTGGGGGCCAGCTTGTAGATTGCCTGAACAGCTCGCTTCTGCAGCACAAATATAGTATTTATATCGGCAGCATTTCCCCACAGTAGAATGCCATAGGACATTATACTGTGGAAGTAACTAAAATATACAAGTCTTGCTGTGTTTTCGTCTGAAAATTGTCTTATCTTACTTACTGCAAATGCTGCTGAACTGAGTCTGTCGGCCAACCCAGCAATATGAGGGCCCCACTGTAGTTTTGCGTCTAAAGTTATACCTAAAAAGACAGCTGTATCTACTAGTTCCATACCTTTGCCATCCAATAGAACATTGGTTTTAGTTTGCCTTACATTTAGCAACGTGAACTTTATACATTTAGTTTTTTTGCTATTGAATAAAAGATTATTAACACTAAACCAGTGTACTATTTTTGAGAGAGCATTATTTACTTCGTCATAGCCTGAGTTTTGGCGATTAATATTAAAAGTGACGTGTCATCGGCAAATAAGATTATCCCGTTTTCCCATTAATAAGGTATGTTAGGTCATTTATATAGACCAGAAAAAGAAAGGGTCCTAAAATGTATCCTTGTGGGACCCCATCTCAATTTTGGTAACTGTGGATCTTTTTCCATTTATCTCAATCCTCTGAGTCCTATTTGATAAATAAGATTTTAAGAGGACGAGTGCTGGTCCCCTTACTCCATAGTGGCATAGTTTCCTGATCAACATTGTGTGCTGCACGCAATCAAATGCCTTAGAGAGATCGCAAAAAACTCCTAGAGCATCCTGCGACCCCTCCCAAACATCAAAAATATAACTAATCAGATCAATACCAGCATCTGTTGTAGAGCGACCCTTCGTAAAACCAAATTGTTTATTATGTAAAATGTTATTTATATTAAAGTGTGCTAGTAACTAAGTATTATTTTTTCATATATTTTACTTAGTGTTGGTAAAATAGATATAGGTCAGAAGTTAGATGGATCCGACTTACTACCAGACTCAAACAGAGGTAAAACTTTACTATGTTTCATTAGATCAGAAAATACGCCACTTTTTATACAATCATTAAAAATAGTTGCTAAGTAAGGTGCGATAATATCGATTATAGATTTAATAACTTTCATTGATAGGCCCCATAAATCTGCAGTATTCTTAATATTTAATAAATTAAAAATTTTAATAATGTCTCGCGGTCCTATTTCTTTAAATCTAAATTCGATTTCACACTCTTTTACATTATCTTTAAGAAGTAATTCAGCATCAGCAGGAGAGGCATACAAATTTTTGGTAGTTGAAACTGGAATGTCAGCAAAGAATTTATCAAAAGCAGTTGCAACTTCACTGTCGGATTTAATTATTTTATTATCTGTATTCAATTTAAAATATGTGTTGCGGCTGGTGACTCTTCTAGTTTCATTTGAAATGATTTGCCAAGTTGTTTTAATCTTATTTTCCGAATTCTTAATTTTATTTCTAATGTGAAGAGATTTTGCTGCAGAGCAAACTTGCTTAAATGTTTTTGAACATAATTTTTAAATTCTTCACATTGATTCATTGTTCTTTCATTATAAAGTTCATACAATATTAATCTACTTTTTAAAATACCTTCTGTTGCCAACGGCGGATTCAGGGGGGGGGGGGGGTGTCATGGGGGTCATGACCCCCCCCCCCCCCCCCCCCCCCCCCCCTGAGCTGGTTCCAGGACTTAGGTGGACCACTAATTGAACATAATGATTTTATTTATATATTTTGTCATCATAAATTTATTTAATATAATATACCTTTATAAATTAATTATATAATATTAATATTTTAATATAAAATTCAATTATATAATATATATAATTGAATTTTACCGCGCCACACTTGCGCGCGCTTGTCGAATACGTAACGTCTAGTCTAGAGACCTAACCTCAATCGAAATCGGAACGACTAAACTTAAAAAACTAAAATTTCTTTCTACCTATAATGTACCTTGTATAAGTGCACCTTTATAAGTATTCTTGAAAATTGTTGCTGCAAATTCATTAATTACAAGAAATGGTAAGTAATCAGTTTCTCATTATTCCAGTGCGTGTGTTTTAACTTAAATTTATTTAACTTATATTTACGTTATTGTTGTTAATGCTCATGAAGTACCTCATAGGTAGATATGTAGGTACCTACTTACTGAAAGAGTGCTGCGTGACTAATGTACCTACTTATATATTTTTTTTGGACGCGGGAGATGGAAGAGCATTAAGCTTACTGACCTAACCTAAAATCTTAGATAAATTCACACGATGAAATCAAGTGTATCGTCGTGACCACACTGATTTTAATGCTTTTTAAAAATAAAATAAGAGAGCAACTAACAGAATGAATATAGCATGCATAAACTTAAAACTAATCTTGGTTAAAGTTTTTAAAAGCACCTAGCGAAAACTTCGATGCAAACTATTGCGCGATACAAAAACATTTCGCTTCATTAACAGGCATGCATTTACAACAAGTAAATAGTAATCTACCTACCTACTACTTTTAACTTTATTTGTATATTACATATTTTTTAAAACTATAAAATATTAGAGAACCTGAAATTGTTTTGCTTGTTTAACACTATACTTACCTAAAGTAAGTAGGTATTACCTATTTGATGTAAGTACCTACCTAATAAAAATTCGTGTAGGGGCTTAAACTTAAGTAAGGTCTTTATGGAAAATGCAGTGGACTGTAAAACTACCTATATTATTATGTTTTTATGTACTTATAACTCATATGTTTACAAAAGTTTGTTGTCTGATGTGGGGTGAGAAATTTGCATGGTTTTGCTTTGTTTGTGAGATAATGCGCCTGCGCCACCAGCCTGTACTATAGCGAATGTGGGTGTTTTTATGTATATATATTTAATATGTATTTGCAACAGTCTGTTGTCTTTTGTGGGGTGTGAAATTTGAAACGTTCATTAAAAAAATAGATTCATTTTTCCCAAAGAAACCAAGGCTTGAGATTGCTCACTCGAAAAATTCACCTACAACAACTACAGATGAAAATAATTGTGTTGCCGATGCTTCTGCTTCTACAGCTACATTAACCATAGATGAAGAAAAAACATGCTCTCCTGTTACTAACGATATTCAGCCTACAATATGTACATCGACTTCTGATTCTGATCAGATAAAGACTTCACTTTCTCAACCAAAGTTTGCTTCAGATATTGCTTGTTATATAAAATATAGATGATTCAACTAAAGCTATGTTGCTTGAAAAGCATTGGCAGCCTCCCTCTAATTATACTTTCCTGCATTGTGTTGTTAATAAAAAAGGAAAACAAACAAAAAAATATGCTCAGAAGTCTCACCTTGACAAGTTTCACTGGCTTGTTTTGTCGCATAAAGACCAGGGTCTTTACTGCAAGTACTGTGCTTTGTTTGTCGTAGCTTCTGGAGGTGGTATACAGACAAAAGCACCTTTATGTCGACTCGTAAAAGAACCATTAAAAGCTTTCGTTAATTTGCTAGGTGAAACTGGTGTTCTGCTAACACACCAGCGAAACAAAGACCACGAATTAGCTGTCGAAGCAGGGAAGAACTTTTTATTGAGTTTTCATAAACCGGAAATTAACATAATGAACCAAGTAAATAGTCAAAGACAACAAATAAATGAAAATAGAGAACGTTTGCGACCAATCGCAAAAACTATAATATTTTGTGGCCATCAAAATATATCGTTACGTGGCCATCGCGACGATGGTAAATTGCTGAACTATGACAGCGTAGTAGCCGATGAAGGGAATTTTAGAGCCCTTTTAAAATTCCGTATTGATTCTGGCGATATTGCATTGCAGCAACATTTAGAATCTTCAAAATCCAACGCCACGTACATCAGCAAGACTACAAAATGAGTTGATAGATGTTTGCGCAGAAATCATCCAGGAAAATATTTTACAGAATGTGCGGGAAGCTAAATATTTTTCAATTTTGTTCGATGAAACAACAGATATATCACATATCTCACAGCTGAGCCTATCATTCCGATATTTGCATGATGGTATTATTAAGGAACATTTTGTGACTTTTTGTGATACCTACGATGCTCTTAGACGTGAAGACAACAATTAAGGTGACATAGAGCCTCGATTGACAGGTGTTTTTTTTTGGCGAAAATCGTAGGAAATGTGTGTACCAAATTTAACTTAGATTTATCTTGGTGTGTGGGTATTGGAACTGACAGCTGCTCGGTTATGGCATCAGATACAAAAGGTGCAGTGCAAGAATTGATGAAAATAGCCATTCATGCTAAAAGTTGCCCGTGTAACAACCATGTGCTCAATAACTCATTGGCAAGATCCTCCAAAGTAGTTTCCTGTCGCAATACATCTGGCACAATGAGAAAAGTTGTGGCATTTGCCAATGCATCCGCTAAGAGGCATGAAATTTTTAAAATAGAACTCGGAGCTGCCATGCAAGGTATGTGTGAGACACGTTGGGTAGAGAGGCATGATGGGCATCTTCAATTTCAAGGAGACAACTTAGTCAAAATTTGTAGCGCTCTGGAGACGATTTCTGCTTGGCAAGACAATAAAACTGCCAATGATGCGCATTGCTTGCTGCAAATTGCGCAGTTCTGACTTTATTATATCCTCCATCTGTTTAAGTGATGTATTAGGTGGGTACTTCCCTAAATTATTTTATTTCTTACAGTTTGGCAAATTAACTTATACGAGTATACTAAACCTACTTTAAAATTATGTTGTTGTTTTGTTAATATTCTATGCTACGAGTACATACCGTTTATATTAAGTTATAAATTCTTAGTTTATGCACTACAGTTACAGTCACTTACTTTTTATTTTTCAGGTACTACTGTATCTTTAAGCAGAATACTGCAATCGAACTCAATTGATTTAAAAAAAGCTACGGACGCTATTAATGATACTTTAAGTGTTTTACAAAATAAAAGAGAAAATGTGGACGTAATCTACCGACAGCTTTTTGAAGAGGCTAAAGAAGTAGCTGAGCAGCTAGATGTAGAAATTAAATGCCCCAGAATAGTATCAAAACAAATACATAGGGCCAATAACCAACCTGCTTAATCTGCTGAAGAGTATTTCCGCAGAAGCTATATACATCCCTCTTCTAGATTCAATAATAAGTTATCTCCAGGACCGCCTGTCTCCTGATGTACTTAATTTGTTTCAGCTAAGCGTTTACATGCCAAAAAGCGAATATAGTAATGAAGACATTGAAACTGTGAAACAACTAGCTACCGACTATACATTATTATTAGATAACAGTTTCTGTCATTGTAAATGAATATCGGCGGTGGATGGTGAAGTGGCAGGCGTGGCAGCGGAGCCAGGACATACCGCAGTCGATTTCTGATCTTATTTTAAATTGTGACATCGATATGTATCCTAATATAAGAATTTTTTTATGTATTATGGCTACACTACCTGTCAGTGTAGCGACAGCAGAAAGGTATTTCTCTACGTTGCGCAGAATTAAATCGTGGCTAAGATCTTCAATGGTTGAAGATCGCCTAACCGGACTGGCACTTCTCCACGTTCATAAAAACGTACCCATTGACGTAAATGGCGTAATAACGCGTGTCGGGAGAAGACGTAAAAGAAAAATTGATTTTGTTATTTAAATATATGTATTTTGTCTGATTCTATTTTGTTTGTTGGAAACCCTTGTCGTACCACCTCTTCACTTTTGCGGAGTTTTGCGTCATACCCCTCGACATACCTCTAGCTGTTAAGACAAATCATTCACAACGGTTATGGAATATAATTAGGCTGCCTCATTCCGTGCGTGATAGTGCTTCTCTGGATGTCTTCAAGAGAAGATGGCAATATGTACGTGTAAATGTACAAGTTATTATGTGTTAAGTTTTTCAAGTGTACAATAAAGAATAAATATTTTTAAGTACAGTACTTACGTACATTAATAAAATACCTACTTTTTACTTGTATCTATTGTTATCAAAATTAAATTATAAGTTCTTGACTTGACCACGACTATGTGACCCTGGCGCCAAAGCTGGATCCGCCCTTGGCTGTTGCTCATTCGCTGACTTTACTTTTATTGTTTGTTCTCACTGTCTTAGGGGTGAAAATAGTATCAAATTTATGTTTTATTAATTTAAACAGTTTACCAAACGACATATCCGGGCTACTATGATACTCTAAATGTCCAATATTAGCTATAATTTCACCTCTAAACTTATCAATATATTTGACATTTATTGATATACATGTGTTTCTATCCTCGTGTAATTGTTTGCAATTACTATCTATAGGGAAAATGGCCCGCTGTCCACAGTGATCAGAGCTTAGTATGTTAATGACTTCTTTATTTAATGGATCTATGTTGGTAAAAATATTATCAATGCATGTAGCGGAGCTATCACTGATCCTTGTTGGTTCAAAGAATAAATGACTTAGTTATATGATTTTAACAATGAAGTAAATCTAACCGTGGTGGAATTACTTTCTAAAATATTTATATTAAAATCACCACACAATAATGTATGTTTGTTAGATACACTTATCTTAGTTAATAACGTTTCCATTATTTTTTCAAATGAATCATATAACCCTAAGGCTCAACTCACACTGGCACAGAGTCGAAGCGAAGCGACGCGTCATGTTTTGCACGGCGACGCGCGTGTTCGCGCGGCGACGTGCGTCTGCGCGCGACGATGCTCGTATTAGCGCGTTCGGATCACAGTGCTGGACTAGTGACTTTCGAACATTCGTGAATGGTGCTCGCTCGGCAGTATACGATGGTTGATATCGATCTTATCATGATTGCGCTAATATCAGAAGTTGAAGAGGAAGAAAGTAAAATTATATCAGAAGCTGAGAATAGGAAAATAAAACGAAAATTTTGGGTTCACGAGTTATGGAAGAAAAGACATATTCTTGGCGAATTCAAAACACTTTGTAGTAACGATTTAAGCCAGGACCCAAGATATTTTTATGATTATTATAAAATGGGCTTAGATAAATTTGAAAATTTGGTAAATATTTTGAGGCCTCACATCCAAAAGCAAGAAACAAATTTAAGAATACCAATTTCCGTTGAAGAGCGGATATCAATATGCTTGAGGTATGTACGTAAATTTTTAAGAGCTATTATTGTTATTTTTGATCGACTATGACTCGGAAAACTGTGTTCGAATTCAGCGCAAGCATAGTAATACTGGACTTGATGAACGAGCGGTACCCCTTGTGTGAGTTTGATCGAGTACGAAACGTTACTATCGCGTCTGCGTCACAGCCGAATTAGTATGGGAAATCGAACAGCGCCCCTAGCGGACGTAAGGGGAAGTTTTGATTCCGACAGACGCGATAGTAACGTTTCGTACTCGATCAAACTCACACTAGCCCCTCGGATGTGTGTGCATTTGTTATTTCAATTTGCTTTTAAATGATAGGCGGTGGTAGTACCGTAACGTACCTAGTAGTTCTGTAATTTTGCGTGAGAAGACCTTTATAACATCAGTGGATTTTTCTCGAGCGTCGTCAGAACACCCTGCCTTAGTTTCGTTACAATATGATCGACAGTTTGAGAACACAAATAGGACAAAAATAAAAGCATTTGTTTTTATTTATATAGATTTATTTATCTTGAATCATAATTTTTACGCATTATTATACAAGGTGTAAGGAACAGTTCTCCAGAAACTGATAGCATGCATATATCACATCATTTTAAGCTAAAAACTACATGACATTATTTCCGGAAAGTATAGGTAGGTATGACAAAAAATAAGTATTTATAATTTTTTGGAGAACCGTCCCACCCTGTTTACTTAGTTTAATAATTAATAAATCAGGGCATTCATCAGCCATACATAACGTCATTCACTGTAGTCATTATCGCCTTCCCTCCGTTGCCGCGTCGTCATCCCAATCGGCAATGGTATGTACGGTGAAGGTGGCAGCTCGAGATTTTCTATACGATAGCTCGAAGAAGTGCTATTTCCGAACTGATTAATGGTTGTGCAGTTGGTACTGGTTGACGTATTTGTAGAAGGAGTATAAGTGGTTGGTAGCTGTATTGTATAATAGCCGGTATTTGGCTGCATTGTATATGTGTTAACATTATAGTTAGTGGAATTAGATTGCAGCTGAAGACTTTCTGATTCGGTTCGTAGTTCTGTTGTATAGCCACTGGATGAAGAAGTATTTGCTTGCCTTGGGTTGATATTAGTTGTTTCAGGTTGAAAGGAAGCATTGGAAGCAACTTTTATTTCCGCGTCAGTTACTAAAAGTAATATCTGTCGTTTCAGTTGCGCTTGCATTTGTATTGGCATCTGTTTAACGGTTTTAGACATAGAGAGAAAAAATGTGTCTGTTGGATCTTCTTCTTTTTTCTTATTTTCCAGATATTGCGCGAATAACATTTGTGATAGTGGTTGGGACTTCTTTCGTGTAGTATCGGAATGGTTGGATAATTGTGATTCGGGTCGAGATGGCAACGCAGCGGACAAGTTGGTGTCGGTATCAGTGTTTAGGTCAGTTTCTTCGGAGCTATCTAAGTTACACGTCTGTGGTTTGTTCTGCAAGTATGGTTTTAAAAACTCCAATTCTTTTTCAAATCTTATTGGCTTATCATTTGATCTAGCAGAACCACTCTTAAATTGCCTTAATCTAATGGCCTTTTTGTAGCAATCTCGAATTCTTTTCCACCGCTTTTGACACTCCGCCTCTGAAAAAGGAACACAAAATTGTAACTTTTATTTTAATCTAATAAAATGTATTATTTACGTGTATTTTTTAAATTGTTACAGATTTCTGACTACGGCGATAAGCTTTCAAGCCTTAGGTCAAAGTTATCGAGTAGGATACAGCACTGTTTTAACAATTGTACATGAAGTTTGCGCAGCAATATGGAAATATTTACAGCCACTTGTTATGCCGAAGCCTACACAAGAATTATGGACTAAAATAGAGGAGGAATTCAGAACCATATGGAATTTCCCTAATTGTATAGGGGCAATTGACGGTAAACACGTCAATATAAGGGCTCCCTGGAATAGTGGCAGTCTCTACTTTAATTACAAAAAATATTTCAGTACTGTCTTGTTAGCCGTTGTTGACGCAAAGTACAAATTCATTATTGTTGACATTGGAGCATATGGACGTAACAGTGATAGCGGCATATTAAACAGCTCTAAATTTGGACAAAGATTACAAAATAATACGATTGATATACCGTCTAATAAAAGGTTGCCAGGTATGATAGAAGAAATGCCACATGTTTTTGTAGGAGACGAAGCATTTCCCTTGTCCGAACACATTATGAGACCATATCCTGGAAATCAGGTGTCTGACAATCATGAAAAGAAAATTTTTAATTATCGCTTAAGTCGAGCAAGGCGCCTAGTAGAAAGTGCTTTCGGAATCCTGTCACAAAAATTTGAGGTTTTTCAAAAAAAAATAAAAATGCAACCGATGCATCTTGATTCTATGGTTCTTGCATGCACATGTTTGCATAATTACATAAGAGAAAATGACGAACTCGAAAACTTGCAATTGCCAAGTAATAGTATATTACAAAATATGCGGTCAGTCGATAACCAAACTACGTCAAATGCCATGGTGATCAGAGATAAATTCAAATCTTATTTTATATCCGAGCATGGGGCAGTACCATGGCAAAACGAAATGATCACACGATGTTAAAAAAGTGGTCATAATGTTACATTATTAAACACAACTGAATACTTCATTGGATTTACATCGCGTGTACATAAAATAAAGGGTGTAAAAAAATTACCCCCAGAACCGAAAGTGGGGAAAACTACTCGTCAATACAAACATTTTTTCCCAAGAAACCATACCTGGGAAATCAAGGGTTTCCAGGATAATCGGTTTCAAAGTATATACTTGAATTGATGATATTTCATACAATTCGTGTTATTTACCCTGTTACCGATTTCGTTAGCGATTTTAAATGCTGGTAGCATGATACAAAACACGAATATGTTAATATAACAACCAAATGAGTACAAACTACGCACCTAATTATCCCTGAAAAACTTGATTTCCCAGGTATAGTTTCTTGAGGGAAAATGTTCGCATTGATAAGTAGTGTTCCCCACTTTCGGTTCTGGGTTTAATTTTTTTACACCCTTTATAACTATTGTGTATGTTATGTAAATGTAATAATAAACAGTTAGAACTTACCAGAAATTTGCATTTCACCGCTTACTTTTTGCCAGGCATTTTTCCTACAATTTTTATCACTGTAGGTTTTCGCCTTGACGTTAAACAGACATTCATATTTCTGTACTAAAAAAATTAATTTTTCATCTTCGTCCATTGTCGTATAGTTCAGCACTGTCGTCCGTCCGTAGTGGTCGGCGTCTGACGCGTCACTGCGGCCGAGTAACGCGCGGCGACTCGCGAATCCGCTCGACTCCAGCCGAGCGTCGAAGCGCGAATGCGCGCGTCAACGCGCGTCGACGTGCGCTTCCATATTTACATAGCACAAATTTGTACTTAAATAATGGAACAATAGAGATGAATATGCTATAGGCTGAAAAATATAACGCGTCGCGTCGCTTCGACTCTGTGCCAGTGTGAGTTGAGCCTAAAGGAGGCCTGTATACGCTAACAATAATAAAGTGTGGGAACCTCTATACAGGCTATTTCAGTTGTTTGTTCTGTAGAGAGGCTTACTATGCCTTTACGTTCTTTATATTTTAAATTCTTCTTAATTAATATAAGTGAGCCGCCTCTTATGGCTTTTTCTCTGCAGAAAGAACTAGCCAGCTGGTGCATACCAAGATTTAACATTATTTCATTTTTCTTAAACCAATGTTCGGTTATATATATATAATACTATACATAATTAAAATATTATATAATACTATCTAAACCTAGTACAATTACTTTTAGGTTTACTAAAGAGGTAAAGTTTGTGAGTTTGTGGGGTTGTTGGGGGTACCTAATCTCTGGATCTACTGGACTGATTTTGAAAATTCTTTTACCAATAGGAAGCCACGTTAAATGTGATTGTCATAGTCTATACCTATATGTATATATTATGTATATTAACCCGAAAAATGAAAAGACATTGTTATGGTAGTCCGTCCGATATTATGCAAAATAAGTCGGAGAAAAAACGGTCGAACGGAAACGTCCTTACGATTACGAACACCGCGGACGGTCACTAGTCAAGTCGATACTTTTTATTTGAAGGTTTGCATATAAAATGTCTTCTGAAAAAAGATATGAGATTCGGCAGAATATTAACAGGATAAAATATTTAGTACACTGTATAGTGATATTGCATTAGTATGGGTACTGTGAACGTGCCAACAAAATTATATTTACCTATATATGTATTGAATATTGTTGAAGCATTATGTTGAGATTGCCTTTATTCAGCTCGATGTAATTCAACTACATACAAAATAAAATGATCCAGTATTGCATTTACATAATATATGATATAGCCAGTGCCATTCTATCCGCGTGCCGATGGTAAATTTCTTTGACCCCTTTATATTAAATGACACTTCTTGGTACTGATGCCGTATTCCGTTTTCTCTTCACCATTTTGTTCCTGGAAGACTTTGGAACATTTTGTGAATACTGTACAATTACATCGACCAATAAAAACAAAATTAATTTTTTTAAGTATGTAACCCCCGACGCAAAAAACTATATAAAGTAAATAAAAAAAATTTTAATATTGTAGCCTTTCAATATTTTTAAAGGATCTTTTTAATATGTGCGTCGAGGAGTCGGGGGACCGCGGTGTGAAGAAGTTTTTTATTTAGCTACGTATAAGCTAATAGAGAATATGCAGGTAACAGTTTTAAATATTTTATATATATAATTTAATAAATTATAGCCATTATAAATATTTATTGCAAATTTTTTTATTCTCTATCGTTATAGGTAAGAGAAACATCTTTACACTGCGGTCACCTGACTCGGCGACGCACATATTAAAAAGATCCATTAAAAATATTGAAAGGCTAAATTAGAAATTTACTTTTTAAAGGTTTTTGTGTCGGGGGCTACCTACTTAAAATTTTAAATGTTGTTTCTATTTCATACTGTTTAAATTAATTTAATTACAACCTTCTTCTTACTGGTCTCAACGAAGTCCATTCCATTTGAAATTCTAATATACCCATGTTACCATTGACTAATTGACCATAAGTGGAAGGTTCCTTGGACTATAGATACGACGACTATATATAAGTATGTGTACATATTTTTACCAGCACTTATAAAATTTGCATACCTACATTTTTATGTAATATGCAAGGTTCTAGTATCATGCTGCAGTTTCGGTGCTGGCTATCACCATCTATTTACATCCTATTCATTAGAGCCTTTTGAATGAGCCCAAACAAGATACGTCTACTGTACGTAAGTGAAGCTGATTCCAAGTACTTAATGCTGCATTATCAGTTGAAAATGATCACTGTTCAATTCTTTATCTATGTCATATTCATTGAGATCACTAAAATGAGACCAAACACGATACCTCGGATGTAAGTTTGTGAGGAGTTAGGTATCCTACAGATTCCAGGCGATGCTGCAGCATCAGCTTAACGTTACCAAGTGTAGGCAATATTGTTAAAGTGCCAGGATACGAAATATTGAACCGATCAGATCAGTGGAAGTTGCTTACAACCTGTCATCAACTAGATAACCCCAGTATTGGCAGGTAGTGAGCAAGCTGATGTTGATGAATTATAGCTAAGAACACTCGAGATCATGTCACCTTTCAAACAAATAAAACCGCATCTAAATCGGAGCTTTCGCTTAGGAGCTACGATGCCATGGACAGACACACAGACAGACAGACAGACACGTCAAATTTATAACACCCCTCTATTTTGCGTCGGGGGTAAAAAAAACTTCTAGCAAAAAATATTACATTAGCGCCTTATTATAACTTGCTGAATAGTAAACTCTACACGTGGTCTACAGACTCGACACAGTCACACTGCACACACATCAGTTTAATTCAATTAAACCACGCCTCGACCTGACCAGTTTATAGTGTAACTATGATATAACTATTAGACATAACATACTCAAGTGATAAAGATTTATGTCGTTGATATCGGTCATTGACTTGCCATTTGGTCGTAGTTACGAGGGGAGGTCCAAAAGTTCGCGGAATGGAGGGGATGGAGTGGGGATAGGGTAGCTCGCTTAGTGTCATACTAATTGAGCACTCATAATTAGTATATATATAAAATCTCAACCCTATAGCGCCATTCGTTTACGAGTACTCGCCTGCTAAACAAGTCAATCCGGAAGCAAACTGCAACTATGGAGAAAATTGAACATCGCGCTGTGATAAAATTCCTTACCAAGCAAGGAAAAAACGATCAAACCATTTTAAATAAAATAGAAGCCGTTTATGGAGATCAGTGCCCTGGTAAAACAATGGTTTATAAGTGGCATGGACTTTTCAAACATGGTCGAGATTCAATTGAAGACGACCCTCGCTCTGGGCGGCCAGTTGAGGCCACCACATCAGACATCGTCGAAAAAGTCGAAAAACTTGTACTGGAAGACACACGTTTAAAGAAAAAACAATTATCTGCATTTGTTGGAGTATCAGATACAACCATTTTGCGGATCCTGCACGACCACTTGGGCATGACAAAAGTCAGTGCAAGATGGGTGCCGAGAATGCTCACGCCGCTTCAAAAACAGCAGCGCATCGACGCGTCTAAGCACTTTTTGGAGGTGTGTGGAGACAACCCTGTGCAGATTTTGGAGCGGATTGTTACTGGAGATGAAACATGGGTTCATCACTTTGAACCTGAATCAAAACAGGAGTCCATGCAATGGCACAAAAAGGGTACACCACCTCCCAAGAAGTTCAAAGTGTCAGAATCGGCTGGAAAGTTGATGGCCACTGTTTTTTGGGATTGTGAGGGAATATTACTGATTGATTATAAAGAAAAAGGTACCACTATAACCGGAGAATACTACGCCACAATATTGGAAAAGTTAAAGGAGGCAATTAAAGAAAAACGTCGTGGAAAATTGGCCAAGGGTGTGTTGCTTTTGCAAGACAACGCGCCGGTTCACAAGAGCCGAGTTGCCATGGCTGCTCTTCACACACATGGATTCGAACCACTTGTTCACCTACCCTACAGTCCAGACCTGGCCCCTAGCGATTTTTATTTGTTTCCAAATTTAAAAAAAGAGCTAAGGGGAAGGAAATTTTCCGACGATAACGAAGTGAAGGAGGCAATTTCGGCGCATTTTGAGGCCAAAGACAAAAAATATTTTTTCGATGGTTTAGAAAAATTAATCCATAGATCAAATAAATGTATTACACTTAAGGGTGATTATATTGAAAAGGAAAAATAAATTTATTGTTATATTTTATTAACAACCCTTTCATTCCGCGAACTTTTGGACCTCCCCTCGTAACTCGCTAACAAAATAGGTAAAACCTTGGTGACTGGTGGCCGCAACAAATGTTCTCATAGCACAACAATTCGTAGCCACCAAAATACGTTATGAGCTCAAGCGCCACATGATTTGTTGGAATCTTTAAATCTATACTCTAGAACTTAGATGGAGAGGTCTACCTACAAGGTACCAAAGACAATTTTTTGTGATTTTTAATCTATCAGGCGATGCGTCCCGCAACTCCCGCGACAGCACAGGTTACAATACGTAATATTGTAACTCGGTCCTTTTTGCCTGCAAAATGGTTGATAAATATTGACCTGACATAATAATATCTACATAATTAACGTTTATTTAATCTAACAGTGAATAGTCGTGTTACAATAATTGTTCCAGGGATTATAAATTAATTAAACCGAAGCTGAAAGTTTCCAGCTCATGCGATGTTTTGCGGTTGTTAGCGGGCTCATTATTTACTTGCAAATACATATCACACCAACATAACGACAAGAACGCTCCCTATTTTGATTTTACACGAAATTAGTTTTGCACGTTGACATTTATTAGGGTACCGTAGTTCATATCTCGGGACCCTTATAGTTTCGTCATGCCGATGCCGTCCACGTAAAGTGGGGATAATTTTTTTTCTCGCATCTGCTCCATAGCGTGGACTATCATTAGATAGGATTTTTTGATTTAGGTATTTGTTTGTCAGATATTCAACTTTGCGGCGCATTTTAAACGACTAGCTCGTAAAATGTGAAAAAAATGATGACGGTCCATATTATGAACTTTGAAAGAAAATTATAACGGCTTAGATAACTTAATTGATTTAGGAGTTTTATGGCCGAAAACTGAAACGCTAATTAAAATTAGCGTTTCAGTGTTCGGCCTTCACAGGCTGTCGCTGTCTCTGCTAGCCGAAATGACAAGGACAGCATGTGACTTGAGCGTCACTTAATTGAACTATCGTTTCAGTATTCCACCTAACTTGTAAAATTAGCTTACTTGAAAAATCTCGTACAAAAATAAAGAAATAATAAGTTAACATGTAAAATATTGGTATAATCTATTATAATGATAGGTACAGAGCCCTTCGTGTGCGAGTCCGACTCGCACTCCGCATATTTTTCGCATTCCCATACCTACTAAACGAAATTCGTTTCCGTTAGAGGTTGGTTAATAACCATTAAGTCACCTTAAATTTTTGTATGTATGTATTTAGATATTTCTATTATGTATTTATGAAAAATACTTTACACTAATATTTTCTGTTACTTTTTTGTAGTAGTTATATAAGTAGTTAGAGCATGGAGATAAATTACTCATTAATCACAACTAAGAATTGACTTGACTATCATGGTATTATCTAATGACTAGAAATCGCCCTGTGGTGGAAATTTATACCATAATTATTCATATTAGATACGCAATGGAAATGTATAAATTTTGTTTATGATATTTACATTGCCGGATTTAGGTACAAATTTGCCGCCCATAGGCTATTCAGTTTTTGCATCTCTCATCCGTTCTGGTAAATCCGCCTGGATATTTACTATTATTTACAGATAACAGATGAAAATATATAAACAAATTATTGACAAGCTGCTGGATTAGCAGACTGAAAAAATATGAGTAACGTATTATAGACTTTTTAAAATTCAGCCCCTAGGAGGGTAAAATAGGGGATGAAAGTTTTAAATTATTATAAAGATATCGTTTAAACCCAATGTCACACGGGCGAAGCCGCGAGCAAATGCTAGTTATCTTATCTTATAAAAATTAATTTAACTATGCTGTTAAGTGTTAACCTTGACGCGAGTGTGTGGCAGCGCGAAGACTAGAATCTTTATAGGCTTGGTTGGGCAGAAAAGTAATGTGTTATGACACTGATTTTGTGTTCCTCACGGGCGAATGGAATGATAGTTTAATTAAGTGACGCTCAAGTCACATGCTGTCCTTGTCATTTCGGCTAGCAGAGACAGCGACAGCATGTTAATAGGAGGGCTCTTAATTTTTATTCGGCCGTTAAAGTTTTTATATTTTTTAATATACCTACCTATTAGTCTCATTACGTTTCAGTGTGTATTCATTTATATAAGTATTTAATATGTATTAATTTAACCTCATGGTAGAGACTAGAGTCAATGGACGAAAAGAAATAGGTACGTTGCTATGGGACTAATAATTACTTTAGATTACATGAAAATATCGAAGCAAGTCTTCCCTTCCGAAGTGCCGCTTACGTGAACTTTGGAAACTGGATCATTCTACCAAGAACAAGTGGACGGATCGAAATGAAAATCGATGCTTAATGACAACTAGCTTTTGGCCGCGGCTCCGCCCGCGTAAATTCAGTATTCCACGGAACTATTGAACTTTTTCGGGACAAAAAGTGGCATATGGTAGTATATCCGGAGCTTATAAACTACTTCCATACCAAATTTTATCAAAATCCATTCAGTAGTTTTTGCGCGAAAGAATAACAACTAACAAAACCCATCCATCCTCACAAACTTTAATATTTATAATAGGAGTAGGATTTGTCCACAAAAAATAGATTTTAATTGTTTCGTTTGAACAAAGTACGGCGCCGGTACGGCAATTTGTTTTCTGGATAATATACTGATTATATTGGCATAATTAATTACTAATTAGTAATTACCATGACATACATCTAAGATTCAAGTGCCTGCCTATAAAGGTTTCACCTTATTTAACACTTTACCTATATCGATCTAGTTTATCTATGAATCATACGGCGGCCGGCGCTAATTAGCGTGGTACCTGTTAAGCTGATTTCAGACTACGCTGTACTATTATGCTATATTATAGTATAGCAAAGAAGGACCTAATGCTATACTATATAGCATGGCTTTCACATTACGCGATATTATCGCAAGCATTTATAGTATACATATAGCAAGCTCAGTATGGTTGTTTCGCTCGTTTCGCTTGCGGCACGGCCGGGGGGTGAGGGAGGAGGAAGAGGGCAGCGCGCGATATAGCACAGCATGAACTCAGCGTATCGCACTATTTTATAGCGTATAGTAAGCCAATAATATATAGCACAGTAAAGTGTGAACGTGTCCATAACAATGT
The DNA here is from genome assembly GCA_037179445.1 of Phengaris alcon alcon. NCBI lineage: Eukaryota > Metazoa > Arthropoda > Insecta > Lepidoptera > Lycaenidae > Phengaris > Phengaris alcon. Next base: position 276,774 of record JAYRCH010000317.1, on the reverse strand, counting down.
GTGGTGCGCGATATTGTTGTGCTATGACCTATATACTATATTATGCTGTTATATTATAGCGTAGACTGAAAGTCGCGTTATGCCTAAGTTATGAGTATTCAGTATTGACTATTGACACACCACACAGTCCGCCGCGAGGTTTAGCAACATTCGGTCGGCGAGCGCCTTATCGGATGTCTGATTCACAAGGTCACGCTGTAGTTCATCGAGCAACTGATATATAAACATGATCTCATCACAATGTCTATTTTGCCTTATATATTTGTTTAAATTTCCTACCAAGATCCTAATTTCAATTTGAAATCCATAGTAGAGCCTCCTGACATTGTTGTAGTACCTACTTATACTACTTGCACTACTTTTCCCTTTTTCAAAGAATATTTAAAGTTATAATTAAAAAAATAATTAAACTAATAAAATAAAAATATAAAGTATTTGACATACTTTGAGTTATGAAGGGGGTTTTGAATTTAAAAGCCCTTACTGCTGTACTATGTTAATAATTATTAATTATCCTCCGTGTTCCAGTGGTTTAGAGCTTAGCTCTCGACACGGAGGTCGTGGGTTCGATTCCCGCGTTGGAACAACAAAAAATGTTGTTTCCAAGTTTGTTTAGGACAATGCAGGCTGATCACCTGATTGTCTGACAAGAAAGTTGATCCATGAGTCGGATGGGCATGTAAGAAGTCGGACCAAGTTCGTCCCACTGGGTTACGAGAGTAAAGGAAGAGAGAGTGCTCTTGTGTACGCACTCACTCGGGCACTATAAAATAACTCCTGCGTAGCTGGGACTGCTTTGATGAGCTTTCAATGAACCCGGCCACCGTCACTGAAATCGGTGTGGGGAGCTATTAATTATTATAGGTTGTCATTATGGATCGGGGCTATTTTTGCAAATAGGAAACTGCCACTGGTTAAATTGAGAGCCACTGCCTTGAGCTTCAATAAAAAGGCCCCAACCTTTATTTTGATATCTACGTCAACTCTACATTTGAACATTTATTGTTTAAATATTGTGTATTTTTTTTAATAAAACTAACTAGCTCACTATGTAACTAATAGTTAGTCCCTACTTTCATACTGTAGTGCATAGAACTGAGCTAGCTAGTCTTATTTGAAAATAATTTATTTAAAACAGGCGAGGCGTGCAAACAAGCCGGTTTCCCTTATGTATATTATATAATATATATTTTTAAATACGGTACTAAACCAAAACAATGTTTTGCGCCCAATGCACCCAAAAAATTGCACTAACACTATGTGACGAACCAATTCCGTATTTTAAAAATTAATATATATTGAATAATAGATTTAAAGTAATATTCATAAAAACATACTAATTTATAATTCAGCCTTGGGCTTTGGCGTAGCATTTTTCAACCGACATCCAAAACACAGGAGGTGTATGTTTTTTTTTGTTTGTATGTTACGCGATTACTCCGCCGTTTGTGGACGGATTTTCGAAATTCTTTTTTTATTTTAAATAACTCTCCCAAATTCGTCCCATCGTTACCAAATGGTAGACTTGGTGATGGGATCCATGAGGAATCGAGAGAAATCATCAAAATGTATAGTGATATCTATAGTGATTTTTACTTTTCTTAAAGTAACTCGAAAATATTGCTGACCGACTGTTACCGACTTGAAAAATAAGAAGATTGAGTAGAGAAATAGTTAAATTTTAGCAGAATTTAAAAGGGAAAATCTTTCGACAATAACAATTATTTCATACTTTTAAGTGATTTTTAAAAATGTTATTGCTTTTACTTTGGAAGTCGGTTTATATATATTTTTTTACATATTTATTAATGGACAATAAATACAAATATATAAATTATTTATTGCAAGGTATTTATTACAAGTTCCTAGCTGCACCTACTCATACAATATATTTTTTAATATTTTTTTAAGACGACTGCTAATTGCTATGTTAGTTACAATTTATAAGGTACCACTTCCATGTTATCAAGTCTCTATTATTCTCTATGACCTTACTTGTTAAGTACTAATTAAGGCCGGTAAAATATCTAGTAACATTAAACATACGATGTGCCTAATATCAGTTTATTTTACCTTGGTAAATCAAAACGAAGTGTTATATGTGAGGATATATAATTATATATGCAAAAACCTTGTACCTATATAAGAATAAGACTTAATTATTTTTATTACGTACCTATTTTAAGTGTTAGTTACATTTGCTCAAATATTACTTAACTAGCTTTTGCGCGCGACTTCGTCCGCATCGACCCCATAATTGCACCCCCGTGGGGGACAAATTTCGAAAAATCTTTTCAAATAACGGACGTCATAATAACTATCTGTGTGCCAAAATTTATAGCAATACGTCCAGTTGTTGATATAATGATATTTCACCATACACTTTGGACCCCCATTTCACCCTTTAGTGGACGAATTAAAAAAACTATAAAATATGTACTCAATGATTTGTATTAATTAGCTCAGATACTAAATTTCATGGAAATCCGCGCAGATTTAAAATAATTTAAATATAAACTTGTAACACTTATTTAACACCCTCAGAGGGTGAATTCTAATAAAGCCTGAAACTCGTATTTAATGAAATGTATTAGGTCCTTACATATTAAATTGGCGTTTTGTCGTACTGGCCACTTTGAACTCAAATATATTTTCTTTGGTTAGGAAATTCCAATTTCAAATTTATACCGCATTTACTCATGAATTTGTGTTTCGAAAACCGTAATTCATTTTTTTTTCCTCTTTTGGTTTTTTTTTGCGTCACCTTGTTTACAAAATGGAAAACTTGAAATATCGTATTATTTTCGAGTACGAGTTCCACTGTGGCACCAGTGCTGCAGAAACGGCTCGAAGGATTAATGATGTGTATGGCGGCGGTGTCGCAAAAGAAAACACAGTGGGTTTTTGGTTCCAACGTTTTCGTTCTGGAAATTTCGACATGCAAAACAAGCCCCGTGGACGGCCGGAGACCAAAGTTGATAATGAAAAATTGCAGGCTATTGTGGAAGCGGATCCATCGCAAACCACGTCCGAGTTAGCTGCAGGCTGCGGTGTTAGTGATAAAACTGTTTTAATCCACTTGAAGCAAATTGATAAAATGAAGATTAAAAAGGTGGGCATGAATTGAGTGCAGCAAACCGACAAACATTCACATAAGTAGCACATCATGTGCCCGAAATATCCGTAATTGATTTTTCTAGACCTTATATAGTACCCGGGTAACCGAGCTTTGCTCGGAGTTCTGATAAATTTAAAATAAATGAAAAGAATCACAAAAATATTTATCTGACCGGGATTTGTAACCACCACATTCTGAATTTTCGAACAAAGCAAAAATGATACATACGCATACCAACTGCCTACCGGACAGACATAATAAGAGTCGAAATTATTGATATACCTACTGTTGCACGACGAAAGAAAAAAACATAAAGAGCTTAAAAACGTAGTTTCCCAAGGATAAGACCAAGCTGGATCGATTTTGCTCCCTCATAACTTCCTGCATGCTAAATTTCATAGTAATACTTGCAGCCGTTTTCGAGTAATCGATTATATATATTATATAATATAATTATATATACAAGATTGGCTCGTTTACAGAATAAAATTCGAGTAACCGATTATAATATGTATACAAGATTGTCTCGTTTAAAGTATAAGATAAGATGTAGATAGCGGACTATGTTTTAACCCGAAATGTACGAATTATTACGTTTATCTAATCCGTTTTACACACTTTAAAAGTTCTATAAGCAATTTGAAAATAATGTAAATGATTTTTTTAAACCTTAAATCTTGATTCTTGATACTATGTAGTTACAGAAGTTTTTCTAGGATATTTCGTAAAATAAGTTTGTAGAGCTATAAATACTATATTATTGTATGTTCCGGGATGCGATTCGAGGGCAATTGAATTATTAGTTAAACAAGAATGTGAGTTTTTCTCTTTCTGTTAGAATAGGGAAACGTATTCGACCTTTTGACGAACGTAGAAATTAAATGTATACAAAACACTGTAGGTAGAGAGTAAGTTGGTTTGTGCCTATACTTATCAATATACTTATCTACAAACTTAAATCTTAAACTTATTATATACATACATACGTGCAGTTTACGGATACACGGGTAAAGAGCAGTTTTAAATGTATTCCCGGTCTATACCAAACGTATATCTTTAGATACTGAGGAGTTATGTTGCGGTGCTTTTGGATCCAGGGTATATGTATACTTTGGCACAAAATGTCATTTTTTGATAGCATAATAAGCGTCTTTTTTTTTTATTCTTGCCCCTATTATTAACAAGGCTTGTTGTTTACATTTATCTTTTTTTATGCCATGTATATAGTTCAAACTTACAACTAACTAATAAAATGTAGTTTGAAGTAATCCAAGCATACTTGGGTTATTTCGAAAAAGTATAATCCTCCTCCTCCTCCTCGAAATTTGTAGGTATCCCTATAAATTTCGAGGAGTACCCCCGATTTCTCGCGGGGCTATCATCAGCTCCTACCATTTGGTGACAATAGGAAATAAAGCTTTTTAAAAAAAAATTAAAATCGCTCCACAAACGGCGGAGTAATCACGTAACATACATACAAAAATTAAAAAAAAAACCTCTTCCTTTTTGGAAGTCGGTTAAAAAGTAAATCAAGTTAATATAGCTAGCACTCAAGAAAGCAATAAAATTTGGACAGTTTCGTAATACGGCGAAATGGGGCCAAGCATAAAATAAAATGGCAGAATTTCGCCGCACCGCACCGAAATGTTAGCGTGGCATTTGTGGACGGTGCCGCTATTTTGATTTTTTGTATATCAAACGATGCACGAAAACAGAAGCTTTGCACGTTGTTTGTTGAAATATAAGTCCCATTATATTTTGGGTGTGTACTGTGAGAGTGAGTCATGTATGCTATCCAATAGTAGAGTTTATGTTTTAATGGCTATGGACATGCGAAATTTTCGACATGAAAAATTATGGTCTAGAAAATGTATCCACTTCAAGACATTGACCCAAAGGTCTGTACTTAGTCCAAGTTGCGGCTATTGTCAGCCTTCCTATTACACATCATAGTCGTGAAAATGTTGGTCTTTTCCTGCATCTGCGTCATAACTCATAACTAGGATAAAATAGGGGGATAAAAGTTTTATAATATTATTAAGATATCGTTTAAAAACCAATTTCACGCGGGCGAAGCCGCAACTAAATACTAGCAACTCATTTAAGTGTCTTTACCATTAATGTTACGAGCATATGTGCTGAAGCTTTCAATACTTGTATGTATTTGAAGGACGGATCGGACGATTGTTTACAGTAGGCATGTTTGTAAACTATTGAAAGAATTAACACATGTGATACAAATATAACTAGGTCGCTTAATGAAAACTGAAGAGTATGGTGTCAGTAAATATTTCAATAAGATTAGAGATAAATGAGAAACTACATATTATAAAGCCTGGTTATTAACAAATTTCTTATAAAATGCTGGAATACAAATAGTTGCATAACTTTAAATAATTTAATTTTTTGCATGTTGGCTTGGTAATAAATGAAAATTTTAGATTTCATAATTTTCCTGTTCTACACAGAGCATTAGAATAAGATCCGAAAGTCCTTGAACCATGGCAACGTAAAGGGAGATATCTATTATCTACAATGTAGTTATTGTTAAGGATGTGGTTATTTTTTTATTACTTTTACGTTTTATCGTTCTTAAGAAGGTATTATTTTTAAAGTTTAATAAATAGGCACTTATTCTTTTTTACAGGTATAGCATTACGACCGTTCGGACTCTCCTTGATATATCTACTTCTGTACCTAATAGCACCGTTTCCACAAGTGCCGGACTCACAAACTTTTAAAGGTATGTACCTGTATTGTCCGTATCTATTTGTCTTTTACTAAACTCTACCAACCAAGGCATAATTACTAGAGATATTCCGACTAGTCGGTAAAGCCGCCTTATCCGTCCATCGTACTTTGTAGTTTGTATTTCTTAGTAATATCATATTCGTCTATGGTAATGAGTATGTCCAATGAGGGTGTTGGATATTTTTTCTGCCGCTGGGGGCAGCCCCAACGCACACAAAGCGTCTTCTGGTGGCGTAAGTGGTGTCAAAACCGGTCAATAAGAATTTCTATTCTTTTTCTGTCACCAGGCGGCGATTAGTAGCCCGACGGTCCTTGTCGTGTTAAAAAGCTGTCAGATGTCACGAATTTAAAAACTCTCATTAATCAATTTTAGTTCCTAACAAAGTCGGACTCTAACATGTTTTTAGCATATTTCTCTATTTGGGTTCCGTACCCAAAGGGTAAAAAACTAAAAACGGGACCCTTTTACTGAGACTTCTCTGTCGGTCCGTCTGACTGTCGCCAGGCTGACATGAAATACAACTTCTGTGATAATTTCAACTGTCCAGCTATCACGGACCACGGTTGAGGATATCTAGACTGTTGAAATTTTCAGTTATCATAACAAATCATTATAACAAATACTAAACACAGAATTAGGGTCCTATACAAAAAACGTGATTTTTTTTGACGCTTTGTACGGAACCCATCGTTCGCGAGTCCGACTCGCACTTGGCCGGTTTTTTTATAATTTAGGAGTTCTCTTACCACGCATCTTATTTGAAGACATACTAAAATGTTTTATGATTGGATGGATTGATGAACATGGATTCCAGTCTCTTAGTGACTGGAATCTTACTACTAATAAATGTGAAAGTTTGTGAGGATGGATGGATGTTTGTTACTCTTTCACGCAAAAACTACTTAACGGATTTCGATCCAATTTGGTATGGTATTAGTTTATGCTCTGGATACTTTTTACAAGGGATACTTTTTATTCCGAAAAAGTGCAGTGTTCCCGTTCCCGATACTGTATTTACGCGGGTGGAGCCGCGGGCAACAGCTAGTTCATGAATATGTCTACAAGGTTTTGATTTTGATATGTTTAATTTTCTTCTATAATGACATCATTCGGCACACCCATAGCATCTTATTAAACCTTAAATCCTTGTTATTCATTTAATTTTGACATACTTCTCACTATTGTTATCATAGTTCTAAGAAAAACATTAATATTTGATTACGGACTGCGTTTATTAACCTTCAACTCTGATTGAAACTAACTTAAAATTTATAAACATGATCTAATCGTCATGAAAAAGTCCGGAAATACACACGAGGAAGCTAAATTTAAGATTGCATTGACCTGCCGAAATAACTTTCTGCCACTGTTTGGCAGAAAGTTATTTCGAATTTAGTTTACTTACTTATTCACAAATTACAAGTCTAGTAATTGATTATTATTATTAGGTATTTATTTCTTTGAACTTCTACTAAATTTAAAGTTTTACGAGAAGATTTTGTATAGTTAAAATTTGGTGTAGTTATAGATTGTATATAGATCTCAGTTTTGGCATCACAAAATAATAATTAAAAAATTTATATTCTAGGGATACCTACATGTGATGTGGGGATGAAAAATATTTTTCCATACTACCTACCTGTGGGGTATCGACGAACAGGTCTTTTTATATAAAGGCAATGTTTCTTACATGACGCCCGCTGGCATTTCTAAACTGTAAAATTGTAAGCTTCCATGCTAAAGAAATCGGAATTCGTACAATAACTTTTGAAGTAATTTAAAAAAAAAACTATTGCGCGTTGATAGTTATGGAACCCTCCTTAGACAATATGTCTTGACATGGTCTTGGTTAGGTTATTTTTGAAATTTCGGGAACTTTAGAACACGTTCCAATTTGACTGTAATCACGATGCATTTATAACGGCTCTCCCGAAATATTTCATGAAAACATTAACCTGTAATTATTGTTTTCAAATATACCTATCGATAGTCTTATAGATAAGAGATAGATATAAAACATTAATGTTATAGGTTGGCGTGGCAAGTTCCTGCTACTGAACATCGTGGTGTCGGTGCTACTGCTTCTAGTCCACACAGCATGGCACAGCGTGCTGGCAGCGTTCGGCAGTTATGGATCTCTACTCGAACAGTACCCCATTATTCAGGAAATTGGACAGAACCTGGGACTCGTCTCGTATCGAGGAATAGATCCATTGATGGCTGTACATTTTTTGGCACCTGAAGTAAGTAGTAAAAAAATATGTAAATTACCATCCCATATATAATAACCATATTGTATTGTGTGCATTGCAAAATGTATCATTATCTCTACATTTTTAATACAAGTTTTTTGTTTTTTTTTTCAGTTAATAATGATATTTGCCTCGTTGGTCGTTTATATGGTGGTCCGAAAACTTTTAATCGGTACCCCGGATGACGAAGTTGTCAAAAAAGACTCCAAACATCAGAGCTTTCCGTTACTAACTAGTGCAGGTAAATTTTCCCTTTCATTAGACACCTATATTGAGGTAGTTGTGGAAAATATGTAATCCGCCATTTTGTGGCGGCGGCCATCTTGAATTTTATTGTTTTATAGTGAGCTCTATTCTACCAATAAAGCCCTTTCATTTGATACCCATATAGAGGTTGTTGTGAAGTAATATGTAATCCGCCATTTTGTATCGGCGGCCATTTTGGATTTTCAGTCGTAAAAAATTTTATTATTGTATTGTCATCAAGATTAAGAGTGGGTACCAAATATCAGATCGATCTGGTGTCAGGAAGGGGGTAAAATTCCAATTACTAAATTTGACCCAAACAAATAAATAAATAAACTGACCAAGCTAAATAAAACCGTTTAAAAATGATAATAGGGATGATAACTATATCTAAAATATTTAGTTTCATTAATATACTCAGAAATATTGAGTCATTACTATTTGGTTAATGTAAAAATATATAATATTTTATGTGTAGTTTAGTAATTAGATGCATTTGATCCAAAACTACAAGAAAGTTAAAAAAAATTTTTGCTAAATTAGTAAACAAAACCTACATCATTAGTTTACTAACATCTTAAACAAAAACATTCATTATAGTAAGTATGAAATTAAACTCACAAAGATCGGAGATATTTACAAATATGTTTCTGCGGCCGTATACTTCATACACCTACCTACCTAAGCGTGACGTCACAGCTAGGTACGACTTTAGTATGGAGCGTTTTCATGAAGAATTGCGAAATTTTGTATACAAATCGCTCTACAGACCTTTGATCTTATACAATTTCTTCTGACAAGGTACTCATATTTAAGAGTACTGTTCAGTTATGCAATAAAAAAAAAATTGTCGTCTAGCCTGTTAAGTAAGTAAATCAAAAGGTATCTGAATATTGTTTAATTATTTTGTCAGTTAATTTAAAAATTAAATGAGTAATGACTTTTGACAAAAAAATGTAAAACGTTCTGAAAATTGTTTTTTTTTAAACGGAAACACATGAATGCATTAGGCATTTAAATTAAAGTTGACTAATCAACGAATTTACTATATTTTCCAGAGTGTTTAAAAGTAATAATGTACTAAGTGAGTGAGTGGTGTTGATTGATATATTATGTATGCCTAATGCGAGTCATTTTCAGACTTCAGTTTCATAAAATGGCCATAGTTGTATTTAGAGCATGCAATAGATAATATTATGATAATCATCTACACTGTTACCTTATTATTATAACATGTTATTATAATAACAGAAATCGGAGGCAATCCGGTTTTACAAATAACCTACCCCATATATTACGCACGATTTATTCTCCCGGGCTAGAGAATATTTTTGTGTCCCTTTGATGTTTTCTGTTCTCTGGAAACTTGGGAGGTCCTTTAATATGCAATATGTTGACATATATTTTTATTTGAAATCGCTAATAACGAATTCGGCAGCCCGGACTCCCAAAAATTATATCCGTGATCGATGCTAGATCAGAGTAGAATAAACAATATAATTATTACATTGAAATTGCAAAACGCGGTAAAATGCTGGAACACCAGAATGATTCCTCGATGCCGGCACGTTGACCAGACATGTGCCGCAGCGTCAGCGATCTCCTTTAGGGTACCTATGTAATTAGCTAGTACTATTACGTACTACTACTGCTTAATATAATAATAATGAAGTACACTTAAATATCTTATGCCTGAGTGGTGATGATAATAATACAGCAACAATTCTTATATTCTCCTTTATTGGTGCTTAACACTGATTACGTATTACATATGAGATATATGCCTAACACAATAATATACGTCTACACTATTTATAGCCTTTTGGCCACTGAAATAAAACTAAATAGGCTTTACTTCATGACATCTGTCCATGTCAAAAATGACATTGACACTTACTTTTGTCAATATGCAACAAATATCTACTAATTTCATATTACCTAATACCAGCATTTGGAATTACAGGAAAATACATAGCCCTGTTCCTCATAATGTTCTCGGGGATAATGCGGCCAAGCGTGACCTCCGGCATATACTACCTGACGTGGCTGGGCGCGGCCATGGCGTGGTCGCTGGGCAAGCCCCTGGAGCGGGGCTTCGCCGTGGTGAGCCGCTGTCTGATGGCCATTATGGCCGCCCACGTCGCGATGCTGTTGGTCTACCAGTGCTCCTGGCTCATCAATATCTACCCACCTGAAAATGACTTTGCGAGGTAATGACAGTTTTCTGTTTTTGGAATTACCTCAATGTTTGGTTGGTCTTTCCTCAAAATTGTATATCTCTTCGTCTTGTCTTTAGTAGTAGGTAGTGGACGTTTCGATGTTTGATTGTGTGTAGAAATTAAACGATAAAAGGTTTAATGTTTAGTAAAAACTGTTTAAACGGAACACGCGCAGGGTTGTAGCATACAAGTTATAATTATAATGGCAACACTTTTGACACGCAACATTTGCATAATACACTTATGTGATTGGTTTCCACATAAATTGTATAGAGACTGTTGTTTTAAATAATTACAAGCGTTTTGTGACTACACAACCAAGTTGATGACGTCATATAACCGTGGATAGATATTTTTATGGTTATTTTAACTGTATTCGTCGCTTAATAACGTAAGTCAACATGTGGATAGGTACGAAGTAGGTATACTTATTAATGATAACTAGGTAGGTACTTCAATTTATAATTTTACTAGTGGCCTAATTGGTTGGTTTAACACTCATTGATTTGTCTTAACTATGAACTGGAATAAATAAATAACTACACCTACAACTACAATCAACATCACGAAATCTCTGTCTGAAAATCAGTCTGAAGAAAAAACAAAATGGCACATATCTCAGAAACTTTCCAATATAGGTCATACAAAGGGGGTCAAATGATTTGTCTTCACTCCCCGGATCTATATTTCACGGATTGACTACGTTCTACCAAACACCCTGTATAATACTAGTTGACCCGACAGACGTTGTTTTGTCTCAACTATGAACTGGAATAAATAAATAACCTAATACACCCACAACCTACATCTACACCTACCTAGCAACCCACGTACACCTACAACCTACCCCCACACCTACAACCTCCATACCAATACGAATGTTATCATTATTTAGTGCCTCTCGCTAGTCATTAGTGCTATTTGCACGAATTGAGTTATGCTAATAAAGTTTTTAAGTTTAAAGTTAGTATTTTAAAACAATAATACTAAAACAAATTCCCGCACACAGAAAAACTGGTTATGATCACCGTTTTCGCTGGCGTATTTTTTGGAATTTATTTTTGGTTACCTGTTAATTTATAAACTAATTTGTTTAAAACTTGACAGGTTGATGATAATAATAATAATAATTATTATTATCAAAGTACTCTACGGAATCCGAGAATTACACAAAAAAAGTGTTATTTTTATGCTAAACAGGGGAAAACTAATATATTTTATAATTAGACAGGCAAATGAGAATAATGCCTATAACCATGCATTACTCATTATACATACATGCTTCAGTATTATTATTTGCACACATAAATCTATAACCCAAAAGCATCACAGAAAACGCAGATTTAAGTTTTAGAATAGTAAAATAAGCTGTATAGAGTAGACAGTTTAATTATAATACTGCCCAAACCAAACACAGGCTAATGATATATTTACCTTAGAACACCGGGATCGAAATCAATCAACGGCGTCCGCCTGCTAGTTTCTTCGTTGCACGAGTAGCTTGCTTACACGCGGTAATTTTCATAATTTTCAACCACGCTAGGAGGCTTAATATTTTATGCATAGTAGTTGCGTTGCATGCGTTTCGTATAAAAAATAATACAAACAAAAAAAAAAGTCTCCCAGATATTTTAAACAAGTACTCGAAATTGTTGAGGTCGAAATATTTCGAAATTGCACAATAACCATCATAACTATAGAAACATACATGGAGTGATTTGGATAACTCTAACCATATATTATGCTCTATCCAAAAAATTCGGCTTGATCATACTTCTGGGATACCCTGTGCAAGATTAACATCAACAATAATATCTACAATGTAAATTGTTATAAATGAGGAAGAAGGTTGTTACCTAACCTCATGGGAAATATGAATATAATGTATGTAAAATCAAAATAAAAAAGGTTTCATATTTATGTTGATTTAATATTATTTATTTCAGATACTTTGGTTTGACAAAATTAGTGATACTGAACGAAACACTTCCATCGACGTTCTCATACGAAGTATCGGACGACCACATGTGGGCAACGCTGGCTAGCCCGTTCGTTATTTTAGTCGCATATTATTTTCTCGCCGTTGAATCTCGTGAACTTTTCAAACCCAAGGTACGTAATGAACAACTCGAATATTTAGATGTTGCCATACTTTAAAATTTATTCTGCAATATTAATAACACAAACCAATTAACAAAATGCTGATTTGCTTTTCAAATCATCCCATCGGGTTTGCCTGTTACTTGCAGTAGGCATAAGGTAGCGCTGTAGTCTGCAATTTAACTCGTAACATAGTTCCGGCAATATTAACCTTTGGTAACGGGGGATAGGCGAAGAAAAAGAGCGCATTGACGGGTATAGAGGCGGGGAAAAACAACGGCGCGCTGATGCGCGGCGTGTCGTTTCACCGCTCCAGCCGCTACGCGTCGCGCGACCGCTGGAAGAGCGCCACCAAAAAAGTCCGAGTAAGGCCGCCTCTGGCTGTGCACTTAGTACTCGCATCACGTAGTCACTATAGAGTGTGCACTGATAGATTGTAGATATTCCCTAGCGATGTGTTTCCACTGTAGATATGTATGTTTCATTAGAACTTGGAGTGTTATGGCAGCTCGTGATTTGATCAAACGGTAAACACACTATGCACAATTGTTTACTTGATACTTCATGACATTTAAATTTTTAGTATGACTTTAGAAAACCGAAAGTTTCTGCATTGTAAATATCGCATTTGGAGGCATGTGCATGTGGTGATAACCCTTTTTAACAGTGTGTTTTTTTTGGCACGATTTCGTATAAACATTATTTTTGCAACCTGCTTTCGTTCTTTTATAGGTTGCATATTCATACATAAATTCCAGTACCATCCGAGGGGACACCAACGAGAGCTATCCTGTAGGTATTCATGTGTTTCTTGTTTTTGATTGTTCATTCTTTTAAAACAATTATATAGAACAATTTGAACTTTTCTGTGGGGCGCTGGTTGCACTTTTATGTCTGTATGTTTATGTGCTTATCTGTTACTTACATTAAAGTTTCACAATCTTACATTAGCCTAGTTTTTGTCCTAATGTTGTAATATGTAGCATTTGGATTGCATTTTATGCAAATTAAGTAAGTGCATACAACTATTATTTTCATGATGTGTTTGTATAAGTACATATTTTGTTGCTGTGAAGATTCCTAAATGTTTTGAAAGTCAACAAATAATAATTGCCTGGCTGTGTTTTTATCCTTCTCAAATAGTTTATATTTGTACATATTTCTGGGTTGTGTGATTTTACATAAATGTATCTACTAAATATTAAAAAGTTTTCGTGTGTTTTCAATAAAAGAAGGATTGTGGCAGCTTGTATGTCACGCGAAAATAATGCTTAGTGTTGTACATAAATCGCTGATAAATTAAAGGACTGTAGTTGTTTAAAATGAATAATCATGAAGTAAAATATTTCAGCTTATACGAAACATGAGTCCAAGTAAGAAATGGTCTAGTATTCGATCGAAGCGGCAACTACATCAGGACTCGACAGGGTCTGTCGTCGTCCCTGACGAAGGTGAGTTCATACTACTATTTACATTTATTTAATACCTACCTAAATGCATTTTTGCACCCATCGCATACCAACATTACGACCCAGTTACAATATTTCATACCAAAATGTAGATTTTATATTTATCCCAATTATTCATTTTGAGTATACCGCTAGTTACTTAAGTTTATTATAAATAAACAATTGCTATGTTATTCAGAATCAATAATGGAAAATGAAGAACCAACTTTGATTGACGAGATACTAGCGGCCATTGTCGATTTTTTCCAAGTTCTAATCAGGTAAGAAAAAATATATATTTAAAAAAATATATAAACCGACTATAACATTCTTAATAATCACTAAAAAGTATGAAATAATTCTTATTGTCGTAATAGTTCCTCTTTTAAATTTTGCTAAAATTTAACTAATTCTCTACTCAATCTTCTTATTTTTGAAGTCGGTAATTTTTAGTGATTATTAAGAATGTTATTGCTTTACTTTGGAAGTCAGTTTATATATATTTTTTAATATATAATTATTTTTTAATTTTTTAGTGAAACTATAATATTATTAACTAGTACCTGGGAGATCGAGCATTGATCAGAATTTTAGTAGGACGATAAAATGCTTAAAAGTTAATAAAAGTAAAGAAAGGAAATAAAATAATCACAAAAACATTTATCTGACCGGGATTCGGTCCCGAGACCAATTCGTAGATAACGCACAAATTACCATTCTACCATCCAGCTGATATTAATTGTGTCGAAATTTTTGAAGTATTGTTGTACGACGAAAGAAAAACTTAAAAATGTGTGATTTCTCATTAATAAGGCCTAGGTTTGGAAGAAAACGTCTGACAAGTGACAGTGTAGCCCTTTCGCATACATCTTCAAACAGTTCTTTAAACCAAAATTTCCAATCGTATATCTTTAAAGACTGACGAGTTCCATTCAGCGCTTTTAGATCCAGGTAGGGTATACCTTGACATAATATCACTTTATGGTAGCATATGCTTAGATTAACTCAAAAATGAATTTTCGGAGGAAATTATGTAACAGTTGACTCACAATATATAATGATGATGATGATGGGACTAGCGAATGTTCGAAGGTATCGATATTGGTATAAAAGAATAAGAGAAGTACCTATTTCATCATAATATGTATGGTGTGATGATGGTGATGTTTGTGATAATTATTTAATAGTAACATATGCTTGCAGTTTGTTGTTTAGAGAACTAAACAATGCTGAAATTTCCAAACGTGCATCATTAAAGACTGCGGAGTTCTGTTCAGTCCTTCTGGATTCAGGGTATACCTTGGCACAAAATTTCACTTTTCGGTAGCTGTGAATGTACAAGGAAATCGATATCGGTGTAAAAGACTATGAGAAATACCTATATCAACTTAATATCATGATGTATGGTGTGATGATGATGGTGGTGGTGATAATTATTTATAGTGACATATGATTATATCGTATGCGTATATCTTTAAAGACTGAGGAGTTCTGTTCAATCCTTTTGGATCCAGGGTATACCTTGGCACATTTCACTTTTTGGTAACATATGCTCGAGTTACTACAAAAAAAGTCAAAATCACTATAGGTGTCCCTATAAATTTTGGGGACTTCTCTCGATTCCTTACGGATCCCCCATCACCAGGTCTACCATTTGATGACAATGGGACTAATTTGGGAGTCAACCCTTTAAAATAAGAAAATAATTTTGGCAGTGAATCAGACAAATGTTTAAATTGACCAAAGACTTATGCTGTGATCACATTAACCAATTAAAGTAATTTTGACATATTATGTACGCATGATTCACTACGTTCTTAACATAAATCGACTATAAATGCAAATAAAAACAGCCTCCGTGGTCCAGTGGTTAAGAGCTTGGCTCTCGACTCGGAGGTCGTGGATTCGATTCCCGCATTGGAACATCAAAAATTGTTGTTTCCATGTTTGGTTAGGACAATGCAGGCTGATCACCTGATTGTCTGACAAGAAAGATGATCCATGCGGATGGGCATGTAAAATGTCGGACCTGCGCCTGATCGCTCGCCAGTCGTGTCGGTCTGTCCGTCCCACTGGTTTTTAAGAGTAAAGGAAGAGAGAGTGCTCTTGTGTACTGCTCACTCACTTGGGCACTATAAAAATAACTCCTGCGTAGCTGGCCTGGTTTCAATGAAACCGGCTACCGTCACCGAAATCGGTGTGGGGAGCTATTATTAGACTATAAATAATACTTAAATGGTCTGCCAGAATAATTCAATTGAACATTAGCATTAATTGTTAGGTATCTGCCTATTAATGAGATTTTCATTACATTATTTTACGATTTTAGATCTTCGTACATCGCGACAACAATTACAATGATGGCGTGGAGCATCATGTACCACTCGTGGCTGACGTTCGTCCTGCTCATGTGGGCGAACATCGTGTGGCTCTGCCAGGACCAGCGCTCCTTCATGCTCAAGACCAGCCCGGTGCTGGTCTGCTACGCCATGCTGCTACTGCTAGCGCAGTACATTTATGGCATGGATTTACTCGAATCCGAATTGCCATCAAACATAACGGTTCGTAGTCATTAGGGTATTGTCCCTAATTATTTTTGATTACTTAAATAAGAAAGTTTACAAAAAGAATAGTATGCTAAAAATTTATATTAAAAAAAAAAAACCGCCAGATGACATCACGCGCCTGTAAGCTGCTCTGAAATGTATGGTACTTTTATCAAGTTGTAATACCCGATTTGAAATTTCCGAATGTTAAAAAATATTTTTTTTTTACATGTAGGCAAATACCCAATTGACACGTTAACACAATTGACTCTCAAGGCGTTGTGGTGAATTCAAATCAACCTAACGAATTAGCTTGAACACATCGAGACATGATGTCATACATTCCAGGAAAATGAATGCTTAGCATTTTCATCGTCCTCACACTTTGTTTGCTTTGTTAACCGCATCATCGCGTCATTATAATTAATGACGTGGTATAGTGGTGTTCATCGAGCGCTTGCCGTGGCGGGTCGAGACAGTGGATGACGAATTTCTGATGATAACCTGCTAGATGCTCAATTTTCTTAACCTACCTGATTTTAAAGTTTTTTTTTATATAGGTGTTGCAAGTGTTTTCTAGGGCTTAACACTAGCTTAGTAAGTGATACAACAAGTATTGAAACCGTGTCGCAGGCGGTGAATCTACAGCAGATCGGTCTGGGGCGCGAGGCGGGCGAAGCGTGCGTGCCGCTGCTGGTCAAATCCGTGCTGGCGTGTATGTTCTGGGTGACGCTGCGACAGCGCGTGACGGAGTTGCGCACGCGCCGCCGCTCCACGCTTGTCGCCAACATGGCCGCGCCCCTACACCTGACAGCGTCTACCGCCGCTAGCGGTCAGTGTTGCCATTACTACCCTAGACTACACACCTACAGTCTACACTTATTTTTAATTCATATTTAATTCTGGGAATATTAATAAGCTATTCATTCCGTGTATCTTGCACTGTCTGGTCGAAGTTTTAACATTCTTATATTTGCTATTGAATAACTAATGATATATTCTTTTACTAGGTAAAATATTAAAATAGGATTTTTGTTTTTGCTCTCTTAAAAATCAGGTTGGGTAATTGGTAAATAATCAAGGAATTTCGATAACTATATTTACTATTTTGACACCTATGTTTTACTTACTTTTCCACTTTCATTGCTACCATTAAATTTGTAAGTGTAGGTAATTAAACTTACCTTTCTTTATTGTATTTGTGACTTTTGTGACTTATCCTTTCTTTGTAATTATTTTGAAAAATACTTTTTATCTTAAACTGTGCACACCGCCGTTGCGTTTTGTTTCTTTCTCTCACTCATACACTCTAAAAATAAAAATCCACTTTCCTCTTTATTGTTGCGATATTAATTGGCTGGCTTATTTTGATATTTGATACAGCTATAGAGGGCGAGCGCGAGGATGAAAACCGCTCGCGCCTGCTGGTCGCGGTGGGAGAGTGGCTGCGGGGCGCGTGCGCACGGTACTGGATCTACGTGGTCGTGATCATGCTCTTCGTGATCGGTATTACCGGGGAGCGGATGACAATATTCCGAATAACATACATGTTCCTGTTCCTGGTTTTTATACTCATGTTACAGGTGTGCACTTTAATATCTCTCGCTCATATTATCTACTGCATGGTTGGCACTAAATTACAAAAAAAAAACTGTTATAAAAATATATATTTTTAAACTGTATCTTTTAATGTCTGGTTGGGAAAAGTGAGCGGATTTATAGGTTATTGGTCGAAGGGAGTTTTTTTGTTTTACTAAAAACTTACTTATTTCCAACTAACAACGCTTTTTGTTCCAGATAAGTTGGTACTGGTGGCGGCGTTTGATGTACGGTTTTTGGATCACATTGATCATTTACTCGATGATAAATCTTATACTCATATACATCTACCAGTTCGACAATTTCTCCAAGGTGATTGAGACTTACCTAATGATAAATGAAAGACTGTAAGTATAAAAAATACTTTGCATTATTATATTATGTAGTTTAAAATAAAATGTGAACTATTTTTTAAATTAAAGTAATAATAATTTTTCTTTAAAAAACATTTTTTTAGGCAACATGACTTAGGGTTGGACACATATCATAAAGCGGATCTTTTCGTGAAGCTACTGACTCCTACTCTGTTCCTCATTATAACGATCATGCAGGTGCATTACTTCCACAAAGACTTCATGGCGCTCTCCGATCCCAAGACTAGGTAAAATAAAATAACTAAGTAAAAGTAAATTGAAACAACTATAAGTTACAACTTAAAACATATTTTTAATGTTTGTTTTCCTAGGACAGAGAGTTTGGTCAGAGAAATGGAATCGAGAAGAGCCAGCCAAGCGGGTGCTTCTACTATTAAAGATGATGTAAGTCATGATTATTTTTAAACTGAACCTGTCCTAAAAGGGTATGTAAATATTTACATTCAGTACTTCGTTGCATGCTTTTATTCGAAGTTAATAGTTTTTAAAGTTACAGTAACTTTCAGCTGTTTTGATATTTGTTATTTTGAAATAACTGTAGTTGCCGGCTCTACCGCTGGAGGAAGAACAGGAGCAAGGGCGCGAGTCGCCGGCGGGCAGCGACACGGAGGCCGAGCACTCCATAAACTCCTCCGTCAATACCGCCGCCCGACGATCCATACACAGGTATACTACATTGTGTCACCTTTTAAACGGTAAATCTATTATATAAAAGTAGCTTATTCCCGCGGCTCCGCCCGCGTATGTACAGTATCAGGTATCCCACAGGAATACTGTACTTTTTCGGGATAAAAGTAGCCTATGTTTTAATCCAGAGCCTAAATTATTGTCATACCAAATTTTATAGAAATCCGTTCAGTAGTTTTTGCGTGAAAGAGTATCAAACATCCATCCATCATCACAAACTTTTAAATTTATAATAGTAGGAAGATAAGATTCTCGTATCGCAATTTTTGTTACATAATTAGAGAAGAAGGTGTATTCGCTGGTTATGAGAATAGGTTGTATACTATTTTTCACACCCCTAAGAGATGCCAACCCAAATTTTTATTTTATTTTTATGGTTTTTATTTTTACTATTTTATGATATGGCATTACAAAAATACATATAAACCTTTAATTATAACCCTTCTAACACCAACCCCCATTGTTTAATATTAGTACTGTAATAATGTTCAACCCTTAGTGGTCGATAACTCTTTCATACATCACCTGTAGGTTGTAGGGGTAAGTGAGGTACTTACCAGGTTATAGGTGTAGATGTTGGCGGAAAAACTGTAGGCAGTAGATTTATGTAGGACGTAGGTGGTTACTTATTGAGTCCAGTTTATAGTTAAGACAGGACAACGTCTTTTATAATACGATACGATATGGACGCTTCACATCACGTCAATCTGGTCCCGTGGTAAGTTCTCGAAGAACTTGTGTTACGGGTACCAGACAACGGAAATATATTTAATACTTTTATACTATACATATATTTAAGATTTTTATTATATTATACACATATTTCCCACACACATCCATGACCCAGGAACACAGAAAAACTTTTTGTTCCTTCGGCGGGATTCGAACCCGCGACCTCCGGCATAAGCACCAACCACTGAGCCACTGAGGTCGTCGGCTTGGGTATAGCTAGTGATTTAATACAATTCACATTTTAAGTGTATTCTAAATCGAAGATTATGAAAATTAATCTCAAATTCAAAATAGTGAAAGGTAAACAAAAGCAAAATAAATACAGTATCCGAACATTTATCATCCGAACGACCGCTTAGGCCTGACTCGGACGTGCCTACCTCCTCTACCTCCTCTTCTGGGTTTTTTTGGGTTAACAGTACATTGTAATTTAATTTACTACAAGATTTTCTACGGTTTTAATTTTAACATAAGTTCTGTTCAACTAAATATTCCTGTTTATCATTATTTTATTTTTTTGCCTGCACATAAAACATGTCAAAGATCAATATAGTTCGATTATCTGAACCAGTCCCCCAGTTAGTTCGGATAACCGACGTTATACTTTAACTGTAAATTTCATCTGTCAAAGATGTTCCATATTTAGTTGAAGAATAAGTTATATCGCTTGTAATGTATAGGAATTGAATAAATTGTAAATCGATGAATAACAATATTTCCGATTGACTTGGTCACAGGAAGTCATCTCGCAGCCGGTCTATTGCGGCGACGGCATCGGGCCGCTCAGGCCCCTCCGGCCGCTCCGGCCGCTCGACGGGCACGTCGACCGCGCTCCGTCCGTGGCTGCTCGAGCGTGCCCGCGCCGCGCGCCGTCTGCTCGAGGCCGCCGCCGACTACGCCTTCATATTCTTAGATATACACCTCGTCAAGATTATCTTCATAGCTCTTATGCTGTTATGCATACTGAATGTAAGATTTTCTTAATTCCACAACTTCACCTCACCAATTGTTATAAAGAGTGTGAAAAATATTTTTTACTTTTAGGTAAGCTCAATACACGTTCCGATTATGCTCCTCATATCTCCGGCCCTGTTGCTCAATCCGAGAAAGCAGCGAATCTGTATACTCTTCATTTCCATTCTTATAAGTGTATACTTTATGGCAAAAATGGTGTACCAAATAGAATACATTAAACATAGTTTCTTCGATGTGAATTGTACAGATGTAAGTATTTTATTATATTTATAAAATTATATTTAAAATGTTATTTACAAAAACAATGAATGTGTTTATTATTACAATTTTTTCAGTCAGATGGCGTGAACATTACTACATACAATAACGCCGAGTGGGTGGGATTTGTGAAGTCGAGTCGCGACCGTCCGCTAGTCGTGTTGCTGAAAGGATACATAGCGTTAATCGCACTCATTACCTTCTACTCGCTGGTCAACTATAGACAACGATCTATGAAGTAATTAAAAAGAAATAACTGACTCACTGACATGTAGACGCACGCATAGCCGTAACCGCTAATGGCAGAAACGGGAAATTTAGACAATTGTATTAATTTACAACGTAGACGCACGCACACTAAGAATGGATTTTGACAAATTACATCACTAACACATCACATAAACGGTGAAATAGGAATTGAAAGTTCGTATGGAAAATCTATAACTTTGCACCGTTTTCGTTGAAAATTGAGATTCATTTTAAATACATTTCATTAAATACGTTTTTCGAGATTTATTACAATTCACCCTCTGAGGATGTAATTAAGGGTTGAAAGTTTGTATGGAAAATATTTCAAATTAAAAATATTTGATATCCGATCTAATAAATACAAATCATTGAATAGGTACTCATTTCATAGTTTTATGAAATTCGTCCCCTGAAAGGTTGAAATGGGCAGAAAGGTCCAAAGTTTGTATAGTGAAATATCGACAACTGGGCGGACTCTGTTGAATCTTGGCACGTAGATAGTAATTATGACGTAGACATCCGTTAAAAAGGGATTTTTAGAAATTCATTCCCTACGGGGGTCCACACGAACAAAGTCGCGAGCAAAAGCTAGTCTACACACAACCTACTTAACAGTTATAAAAACTATAACATACTGCCCAGAAAGATTCTTTTTGATATTAACAGTATTAGTGTTTGATAATTTGTGCATTATATTTTATTTTATTTTTTGTAATTTTTTATTTTAGGGCAGTAGGTTTACTACCAAACCACAAGGAGACGTTAATGTTTCCAGAAATAACTCGAGCTGACGCTGATAAAGACTTAATACATTGTATCAAGTTCTTTTTTAACTATGGATTTTATAAATTTGGTGTTGAGGTAAATTTTTTTCAAAATTAAACACGCCCTTATAATTTACTACGGCACAATAATTCAGTGTTACCAAATTTTAAATGCTCTTTGTAGTTTTCTCAAAATATTCTTATTTCAGTCTCGAAATTACAAAATATTCGAATATAAAACGAAATTAACAAGTTACATACCTTGCAAACATTTGTGAAATTGTGATAGGATATAAATTTTATCATAATGTTACCTTAAGCTTAACGAGATGTTTATATTGATTTATTATTATAGTTGATATAGTTGATTGATGATGTGTTTATATCCCAGATCTCGTTGATCTGCCTGATGGGCGTGGTCGGGTCGCGCATGGACGCGGTGGCGGCGTTCTACGCGTGCTGGCTCCTGGCGCTAGTGGGCGTGCGGCGCGCGCGCCTGCCGCGCCTGTGGCCCGCCTTCACCGGCTGTCTGGTCGTGCTGCTGCCGCTGCAGTACATGCTGGCTCTAGGCTTCCTGCCGCAGTTGTGCGTGCAGTACCCGTGGACGGGCGATGAGACGGTACGGTTTTTTAAAAAATAATAAATGGTATATTGAATTGTAATTATAATTCGTTAAAGAGAAGTATAGACGAGTAACATTTTGAACGTTTAGTTACCCTGTTTGGTGGTGGTGGGAAAAATTAACACTAATTCCAGTAAATTTTACATGGTGAAAAAGTAACGGTGGTGAAAAATTTTTATGGTATAAAATCTAATAATTTAAAGCAGCAATTCTTGTATTATAATCGGTATATCAGGAACGTAAGCAAGTATTTTCGTGAAATTTAGTTTTGGGGGAAGCTGAGCATCTTTAAGTTATAATATGTTTTTTTTCTTTCGTCGCGTAATGAGTGATTTGGTTATCGTTGGACTTTTTGCGTTGTTGGTAAATTGGTATCTCGGGTTCTAATCCCGGTCAGACGAACATTTTTGTGAATATTTTTATTTCTAATTCTTTTATAATTTATTATTAATAATATTGTCGTTGTACTAAAACTTCGAGAAATGCTCGGTTTCCCAGGTACTTAGTATAATAAACAATACGACATTACTGATCAAAAATTTATTCGCCAGCAAATGAAGCAAATCCGAACGTGGTTCTATCTGCCATATGCAGACGAACCGCCATACGCTGTAAAACTTATTTTCGACTACTTCTTGCTGATGTTTGCCGCTAGACAACTCAGAGTATTCCGTATCGAGAAATCTCAAGGAGATTCTTATCCTGGTGGGTCTAATAGCGAAGATATTGGCAAAAACTGGGAGACCCCAAATTTCGTTAATCCAGTGCCAGACTTCCTTGGTTATGTCGGGTAAGGTTTAAATATTAACATTAAAAATAAATGAATTTTGTAGTATAAAATTCCATAAAATGAGTCAATTATTACGATTTCCATTTTTTCAGCACGTGGTTAGATGTTATAAAACGAATGGTATTTCTGGGAATGCTCTGGGTGACATTAGCGATTATGTTCATGACTGGCACGAATCGGGTCAATCTTTTCTCCATGGGCTATCTCATCGGCTCGTTTATATTCCTTTGGCAAGGCACAGACTTCTACCTGAGACCGAAAGAGGCCATTTTACAATGGTAAGTTATTTATTGTACCTAAAATTATTCAACCCACTAGTTACTTTACCTGTGTTGTGTTTGTCGTCCGAGGTGGGTCGTCGCTTGCCATCCAAACGATGATATGTTTGCGGTTCTTATGTCATAAAAAATACAACAGTTCTTCTGGCTCAAACCATTTTGTTTCGTGTGCAGGTGGTCGTGGCTCGTGCGTTACAACGTGTGCGTGGTGGGCGTAAAGACGCTGCTGCAGATCCCGGGTTGCATGTTCAGCGACGTGCTGCAGGAGCACGCGTGCTGGCTGGTGCAGCTGCTCGGCATCGGTTGCATAGACAAGTTCGCCGGCCGCAGCGTCTCCAGGTTCCTGAAGGTGGAATACGTTAAGGTATGGAGTTGATTTAACAATTATCAAGATGCTATATGAAATCTAAATTCGTAACTTACTATAAGCAAATCAGAGGGATTGTTTGTTTGAACGTAAACACAAACCCGCATTTGTTATTGTAAAGCGTACGTAGCGAACATATTTATTAACTTTTGTTTTAGGATTCCCCGTGCATGGTGCCGCAAGAAGACATTGGTCTGGCCTGGGACGGAGTTTGTTTCGCGTTCCTCATTCTGCAAAGGAGGCTCTTCCACAGCTACTACTTTTACAGAGTCATTGATGAGAGTAAAGCCACCACGGTTCTTGCGTCCAGGTATTTTTTTTTCTCATTCGAGGAGTTTGTGTTAAATCTAAAACACGAGTGTGTTCAACAATGTTCGCGAGGTTTTCAAAATATTATCTAAATACTGTTTTGTATTTATATTCACTTATTCATACTGATAAAAACGCATTTCAGGGGTGCAGATTTAATTGAAGAGCTTCGTCAAAAACAAATGTTAGTTCAAGAGGAACAGGAAGTAAAAATATTAGAAAAGATCAAAGTAAAAATGGAAAGAATAAAAGCGAATCAAAAGAAAATACAGGGTGCTATTTCAAAGGAGCCTGGACATCATGATAGAGGTACATGCCTTTTTTGGATTTACACAATATATAATAAATATATGAAATGCAGATGATACTCAATACAATTCCAAAAATGATTTAATTTTTATTGGTATCAATCATATAAAGTTTATTGACAGTATAGTTAACTACGGATATGTCAGACAACCTACATTTTATATAGTGACATCGTAACCTCGATTTATTGACCATGAAATATTTAAATATAGATAATAAGAGATAATATTAAACATTTTCTTCAAAATTTACTCCTTTACTTGCTCATGCTTGCGCAAAATAGATGAAGACGAGGACGAAACACAGCCCGATGAATCGCAGCAAGTTCCTCTAGTGCGCGGAGACTCGGATGACTCCCGGCCCGGCTTCCACACGCCCACCACCTCCCCGCGCTCCCCGACCTCCCCCCGCGGTTTCCACACGCCGCTCAGCGAGCCCTCCGCGCCGCCCACTCCTCTACACGTGCCCCTGCCGCTGATCGCGCCCCCCGCCCCGCCTGGTCCGCCCTCCCCCTCCTCCGCGCTTATGACTGTGTCCCTCGACGCATACCTCGAACCCCGGCGGATTTCCTTCGAATCCCCGCCGTCCTCCGAGCTGCTCCCCCGCGCCCAGAGCCCGGAGGAATCCTATCCCGTGTTCTCTCCGCCGCCCATCCGCCGCAGACACACCGTGGCCAGCCCCAGCATACTCCAACGAACCTCGATCATTTCGGTCTCGAGTCGCGCCGAACCAAATTCTCATCACACGTGTAACTACTCGAACTTCTATATACCTGTATATTCACTTATAATAACTTATACATACACTATATGTTCATTGTTCAATGTACATATTATTATAAAGCAATTAGTTCAAATTATTTTATTGATTTAGGAGGAAGCGTTTCGTCAAGTAGAGAACGAGTTTTCACAAAAAGGCACGAAGGTATAGTCTAGCAAGTATCGGTTGTGGTGGGGTGACGTTACTGCAAAACTAATGTATCTGTACCGTAAATGACAATAGGCTAAGATTCGAAGACTAAATTTTCTTTCTAACATGAACCACGACATAACTTTCACCCTTCGAACAACGGTTCGAAGTTCATTAAATGAATGACTGTCGGCACAACATTAATACATACTGTCCAAATGTTTCTGTCTCAGTCTCGTCGGGTGAATGTCTCAAGAAAGGTTTTTGCCCGAAGTGTGTTGCCAGATGTGCAGCTTTGATCTGTGCCTGAGTTGTGTTGAGTTATACCTTTGTTTGTAGCTCGGGGCAAGTTGCTGTATAAGCCGCCTTCCAGCCATCAGAAGGGTAACGTTGAGTGACGAATAATTTCCGGTCTAACATCATTATTGCATACTAATATCTCTACAGCTTTTGGGAATTGGTAGGCGAGTTGCGTTTGGCGGGTGCTGTCTTATTCTTGTAAATATGTAAATTTGTAAAAAAATATCATAATATTATTTTATCCACAACATTAAGACAGATCCTTTAATGCAATGATTTGGTCAGCACGTTATAGTTTGTGTTTTTGCGGCTGGGAATACGCGCTTGATGTTTATTTGAGCTCTTTGATTTTTACACCATTGATGCTTTAGCATTAGGTACAACGCACTACCTTGTGATCTTTTTATTTGTTTTGTGCAATTGTGTGTTTGTGCTTTTTGTTTACGATCTGAAACCGACTTTAAATATGTATTTTTTGAAGCTTAATATTTGTAATGTTATCTACATCATACGTTTGAAGTTTTTGGAATCACATCTATTTGTATTTATTTATCACTTATTTACAGTCGGTTTTCTGCTGAGTTATTGAATGTCGGCATGCATTTTTGTGTACTTTTTACTTACTGCAACATTTTTATTATTAGTATTTTACTATTACATTGATATTTTTGAGAAAAAGACGGTTATACTCAGTTGGGACCACCGCATACTAAGTTATCCCTCAACATTAGAGCACTTGTTTTGTTAATGGACAATTTATTAGACTAAATACCTACTAGCTTAATCCCAGCTGGTGGCAATTTAGACATATGATTTCATCGTCGTAAATGCTAATATGTAATGTAGTTTGCAAATATTAGAACTAAAAAACAATAAGTAAGGTAAATATAATGTAAGGTAATATTTTTTTTATAAATTAAGTATTACAAAATTAATATATATATATATATATATATATATATATATAAATTTCTGATATCAATAATATACTATTAAATACATTATAATACGCTATAAAAAATAAATAATAATTAAATATACGATTTAATGATATACTTAGTACTATAGTTTTTTTTCTTACACTTTAATTCTCTCTCTCACTTAAAAACTCCCACAATCCTGACTGCTGCCAGCTTTAATTTCAATTTAGTAAAGATATAATTGATGGCAGAAACAATATCTAAAATAATTTTTGAAAGCTTTCATTAATTAGAAATTATTTTTATTTTAAAAAATCAGAGCTCTCTCGTATTTCTTTTTTCTAGTTCACATACTTGCAGACTACATTACATCTTAGTATAAACGACAATTTAATCATATACCTAAATTGCACCCAGTTCCGTAGCTGTACGTTATAAGTTGTTTCTTAATGATTATGATATTAAAATACAACACGCCCCACAACAGTGACTATTCTAATATAATCTATCAATCTAATTTTTATATGTATTATAAATGCACATATTTGTGTATATCTGTGTAACAACATTAGTAAATATATTTCTACTTGCTTGTTTTATATTGTAAATGGGAAGCAAACTTGTGAAATGTCAAATAATATTTTAAATAAAGTTACAAATAATTTAATATGCATGTTTGTCAGCACATTTTACGTAAAAACTGGTTTAAGAACAAATGTTTCTCTGATAAACAGCGGTGCGTTCCGGTGATTACTACATGTTCGACGATTTTGACGACACTGAGCTTCACCTGAAAGACGACGAGTCAAGTTCCGACGAAGAAAATATTCCTAAGGAGCTGGGCTTTGGAAAGGTACGTTTCAGATACCTATATTTTTTATAAAATAGCATCGTGGCCTTGGATACATAATATTTAGGTTGGGTATGTGTAATTTTTTTTATCATGGTCATTTAGAAAAATTACATGTTGCAAAGGATTAGTAGTATTATGTTAAACATAGAATTGCATGTAATTGATAACCGGTATGGATTATTAGGGCTAGAAATACAGTAATTTATTGTTTCCATAAACGTAATCTACATTTTCCTAGTCAAAAGTCAATGAATTTTTTCAAGACAAGCAACATTACATATTACAATTTTCAGCCGCAATTGAATGTATACAGAATATAAAAATATTAATTAAACAGTTTACTAAATAAATATTTTACCTATCATGTTCACGAAGTTTAGCCGGCCTGGGCAAGGTATGCCCAAAATGCAAATTTCATCAAAGATTATAAAAATCTTTTTGGTATCCAAATGATACTATCCATTCATAATTTAATTAGGATTTTAAAGTTTTGGCTTGAATATTTGCTGTTTGCGGGAGTGGATTGTGCCGCGGACTATATACCTTGCGGTGTAATGGTAGCTTGTGGTGACTAATATACCTACTGCATTGCCATAACATGTTTTACTGACATATTCGCTGTTTATTGAGTACTTAAAGTATTAAATAAAATGTTAAGTTGTTAAGTTTATTAAATAAAAAAATAGTTTTTGAAGATTAATTTTACTATACAAAACTGATGACGTTTCAATGTACACTGTACACACACATGTGTCACACACACGTGTGAAACGTACTATGAAATTCTAAAAAACTATTACTTTCGCTCATCTTTTAAAAGTGCTTACTTTTATTTTTTAAAGCACTGCGTCGTCAGTTTTGTAACAATTTAAAAAAGTATTTCGGTAAACAACGAATATGTGTGCACGTAACGCGTTAGCTGGTGTCGACGGCGATACGTACGGACCTGCGCCGCGCGGTGTCGCTCCGCCGTGCGTCCGCGCCGTCGCTGCGTCCCCCGTCCTACTGCACGCCAGCTAAGGTACACTCACAGTACAGTGACACTACACATTATATACTATTATTTAGTATGTAGAGATGGGCAAAGATCAGAAAAAAAACCTTAAAATAAGCTTGATTTTATTAGAAAATATTTTGAAATTAAATAAATTAATAGATTAGGCCAACTTGGGAAACAAAATATCAAATTAGTAAGTTTACATTCTAATAAAACATTTATGCCCATATAAATGCCCAAAGGAATATACCGGGTATTTATGAGCATTCTGCCCAATTTGCCCAAAACGGGGAAAAACACCCGGGGGTGCTTACCCATACTCTAGTAGCCCGAGCTCTTTTTAATCCTTTGGGAGTACCTACAAAATAAGGATTATTTAAAAAATATCATGAAGACCTGTGCATTATTATTTTAGTAATGCATAGGTACAAAACATGTTGCTGGTAGAAAGTAAACACTGCATTGATTGTCACTGTTTGTTTAAAAGATCATACATACATACATACATACATACATACATACATACACTATTTACCTTTAATTTGACACTTTACATTCAAGGAATGAGTTAACTTGTATGTAGGTACAAAATTTAATAGTCGGTAAGTTGATTTTGAAAATAATTTACTGTCTTGGTGCATGCTTAGCTTTGTTCTGCACTTTACTTGACCGTGTCTTGTTTTTGTTTTTTTTTTTATGTTGTTTTGTGTTTTTATGTTTATTTTCATTATGTTTATGTGTATATTTCTAAGGTTTTTAGATAAGTTGATAACTTATAATTATATTTATGTTTGAATTTGTTATTTTATATTTGCAAAAAACTTACCATTATTTTTCA
Source organism: Phengaris alcon alcon (assembly GCA_037179445.1). Lineage (NCBI taxonomy): Eukaryota > Metazoa > Arthropoda > Insecta > Lepidoptera > Lycaenidae > Phengaris > Phengaris alcon. The sequence goes on along the minus strand of JAYRCH010000317.1, from coordinate 246,963 downwards.
AAATTTTAATTTATTAAGTTTCATTTTCTTTTCATTCTAATAAATTAAAAATGATAATCTTTCTACAATAATCATATTACTTAGTAAATGAACGTGGGTGTACAATCACAGATGTAAATACTAAACAGACTTGAAAAATCAGGGTGATAAAAATTTAATTCGACTAGGGAATTTATTGTTTTTCTAAAACCTACCATCCATTTTAAATAGATTTTTTTGAATACTTACCCCCTTACTAATAAAAATATTTACACAAATGATACCTTAAACAACGTTGCTGTCTTTGTCTGTCAAGTGACTTTTCCAACGTATCAGACAAAGACAGCAACGTTGTTTAAGTTATCCGTTGTGTAAATCTTTTTGTTAGTAAGGGGGTAAATATTCTTATGTAATTTACATCTGTATGCACCCCGTTATTATTTATATTGTAAAGACTTAGCAGTGAATTTTACGCAGTCGCGGTCGGTGCTGTCGCGCGCGGACGGCGATGCGGACGGCACGGTGACGGACCGCAGCCGCGCCGGTCCCTCCTCCGATATAGATGACTACGCGCCGCCTCCAGGTTGGTTGTCTTGTTAAAATTTGGCAAGAATTATTTTTTTAATTGTGGTTATATTATGTAGGTAGCTAGGTAGGCATTAATTAGCTTAAGCGAAGTGCGCCACCAGTCCCTCCTGAATATTTTTAATATTTTCATGAAACAATTTTGCAGAGGATGAAACGTTCATCGACAAATTGAAGGCCCACATGGACACAGCTGGCGCGTTTATATCGAGTATTCTAGTTTCGCTCACGAGACATGTCATGAGATATTCCCGGGACTACAGATACGTGTCCCGCACGCTCTCTGTAGAGAAAAAAATTCTGAAGGTAATTTCGTGAAATAGTATGGCTGAATATAAATAAAACTTCTGTTATTTATATGCTGAACCAGGAAAAAAAACCTGCGCTGAGGGCGCTTCAAGTTTATTACAGCAACACTACAAAAAGCCGAGATGTGACTGAATCTCAAAATTTTACATTGATGACATTTTAATCTAGTTCCGTGCATGGAGAATAGAGGTAAGGAGTACCATCTCTCTAAGGCAGAAAAGCTAAAAAGTGTCCGACAAAAGTAATTAAATAATAGTTCCAAAACTGGCCATAATGGCGCTAGAGTGGCAAGGGTGTGTGCTATGAAGTTAGAATTTTTGATGACTATGACTAGTTTTTAGTAGTTAATTCAGTAAATCATGAATATTCTAATTACTCGTATAGTCGAAAATATTTTTATATATAAAACCGAAAAGATCCCAAGATTTACTTATCTGTTTAAATTTTGCCGCTTTACACCCTTGCGTCTGTAGCGCCCCCTATTTTTTCGGACGCTTTTCATGTATGGAGATGGTACTCCTTACCTCTATTCTCCATGGTTCCGTGGTTTTCCGCAACATGGCGTGGTTTTTTATTTTCCTGGTCGTGCTATAAGTAGCTTATTAAAAAATTAAGTTTAGTAAAACTTATAAACCTGGCCTAACTGTGTACAGGAGAAAGAAGGCTTCGGCATCGGTATTAGAGAAGGCTCGCAAATGATTTGGGAACCTCTCCCCGAGACTACAGTATATCAGTGAGTAATCTACCCTTGTTAATGTATTGCTTTTAATTAGGTACTTAGAATATACATATATTACGGAAAGCTTAGTAGTTTTATGGCATATCAACGAACGAAGCTTAGCTACTTTTACATACATGTTAGATCTTTGAATAGTTAGGATCTTGGTTTTGTAGTCTTAATTATTTTTAGATTAATATTTTATTAGTAAATTGAAATGTAGCAAATAGTGATTTGTACTTGCATGCATCCTGCGTGAATAGGGAAGAGGAACACACTAGTGACGAACACAATGTACCTGAGCTGGAGATGGGGTTGGTATTTCACGTTGCTTACTTAACACACTTACACACAGACAATCAGATTTGAAACGATACAAATACCTCTTCAAATATAATTTCAATAAGTTGAGTACCTACTAAAAATGAAAGTTGAGTACCTACTAGAAAAAGAAAAACAAAACTTTTAATAGTTTAACTTATTTCTCGATTGACACAATTGATTCACTACATCGATACAGATGAGGGTAGTCGTAAATTGAATCGCGGGGTATTTGCAGCCGTAAATTTAGTGAGATAAGCGTGCCGGAGATCCGTATCCTGGCGCCGAGCATGGAGCGGGGGCTGGACGTTACCCCCTCGCCCCGCGCCTCGCCGTCTCGCCCGCCCTCCCCCTCTACGTCCTCGGAGGAGGACAGCTCCGACCCCGAGAGCGTCTATAGCTTGCAGTCCACCGCAAGGTTCAAAGCCTGACTTACATTTGAACCTACACTGATTTTCTAGTAAAGCTGTAAACTTGAATCAAAGGCAAAGTAAAATATTTAATTAGTAACATGACAACCTTAATGCAGTGTATGTTCAGATTAAGAAAGTGTCGTCGCTTTCACCCGCTTCTTATTTAACAATGATCACTGTTGAATGTAGCATGAGTTTATTTTTTGTACGTAAGGTGGTATTTTCTGGCTATAAATGTAAATTTTCTTAGTTTCTAAGGACAAGAAAACAGGTAAATGAATATAATCTTAATTTTATTAAACTTTATGAATGTTATTGTATTTTATAATAAACAATTTAGAAGCTATGTAACTTGATTTTTTGCATTTAAGTCGTTAAAGACTGCAGCGATTCCAGCTAGAGTTATAACGTTTCTATCACTTATATGTTTTAATATAACTTTAATAAATATTAATAGAATTTAATTCAAATAATCAAACACTAATTTAATTTTACAGTAAAGATGTGACGACATTGGAGGAGCAAGACGAATCGATGTTCAAGCAGGGCAAGTCGCCGTTGCTGCACCTTCTGTACGCGCTGTGGTACGCGATACTAGCGCACACAGACATCGTCTGCTACCTCATGGTCTTTATTAACCAGGTAAATGGTATTAAGTATTATAATCTTAGACTTAAGATTGATATAAATGAAAGATTCTATGTTTAAGATTAATCTACTATACTATGGCCTTTAAATTGTTTTTTTTTTTACAAATTTTACTTTTATCTCCAATTTAAATATTTTATTGAACTACGTAACTATTCTCATTTTCAGATACAATCGGCGACAATCCTGTCAATTCCCCTACCGCTGATGGTATTCCTATGGGGTACACTATCCATACCCCGACCGACAAAAACTTTCTGGGTCACTCTTATCGCTTACACCGAGGTAATTTTTATATAATAAAAATTGAATTTAGGATTTTTGATTAAAAACTTGATCTAGCCAAAATTGTATGTAAAAGGAATAATAAATATTCAAGGAGCGTAATCAGTATTCGATTCTCGTTTCAAAAATATATAACATGAGACCGTAAATGTTGCCCAGATTATCCTATAAAATACTTAAATTCTATTCATAACAGTGCGGCCGTACTTCGCAGCGGGCGCGTGACCTTCAAAGCCGGCGCGTTGTACGGCAGTGTGATAGTATCCATGCATAGTGGGAGTTGGCAGGAAATGCTAATCATGTTATTTTCCTGTAAATTGTGAAAAGTTTTAGCAATGCATACTGTCATTAGTTATGACATAATATTGTAGCCTAATGTTGGGTTAAAAATTTCATTCGTATAAAAATACATCCTGTTTAAACTAATGAGTCTTCCTTTCAGGTCATTGTTTTAATTAAGAGCATGTTCCAATTCGAAATATTGCCGTGGAACATCAAAGCGGTGCCAGCTAACAATCCATTTACCGCTCCAAGGATCATCGGCATAGAGAGGAAACACAACTATGCCCTCTACGACCTGCTGCTGTTGCTCATTATATTCTTGCACAGGTTACTCTTTTTCTTCTTTGGATTACCAAAAATAAAATGGAGTGTGACTGTGTTGCGGACACGGCCGTCTGGTGTACGTGAAAACGTGTTATTAGCCGTTAGACGTGTGTTGAGAATTTTGACTGCTATAGACTGAAAGACCTATTTACGTAAAAAAACCAAATAAAAATATTTATAAACCTACTAATAGATCACATGAGCCTAATAAAATCTTATCGTTTTGTAGATTTATGATGAAATCTTTGGGTCTATGGAAGGAGGCAACCCCAGAATTGGAGTTGCAAGAAGATATGGAGTACAGTTTGAGACCAGAAGATACGCAGATGCTTGTGGAGGGGAAATCGGCCGAGGTGGGCAAAAAATATGTACAACTACACGAGGGGACTAGTCCGTGAGTATGCCATATAGAAATACCTGAAATAATATGTTTTTCATTGGTTTTATAGACGTCAAAAAATATACAATTAGACTAACCGTGGGACAGTAAATAAACTTTTGATACTTTGTTCGTTTCAAACAAGTCAAGTTTTTGACTGCTGAAATTAGTTTTGAAGCTTACCTACTTAAATTAAAATAAGCATGTACTGGACAGACAGTTATCACCTCAGAAGAGTGATGTCAAGTGAGACATACCGACGAAGAACATTACGACACATTTACTCAAGTCGTGTTTCCCTCGAAATGCTCCACTCTGTGACGGCATTGCACCAGACACAAGAGACGAACGGTCGGAGGGAGAGACCTTCACATGAGCCTCATACGGACATACCGCAGTCTCTCCTCAAAATAGCCTTACGGGTGTTGAACTATCTGCTACTCCGACAGCCTACGTACTCATTTAATTATTTTGTAGTGACGTATTCCTGTGATTTGAACTAAAAAGTAATTGCATATTATTATTTAAGAATAATTTTTCTGTAGACCATAGGTACTGTGTAGAGGCGCACTACAATAGGGTAGATGACTACAATATTTAAAATATTTAGTTTAATTTTTGTATCCAGAAATATTGAGGTATTACTATTTGATAAACGAAAAAAAAAAAAAAAATTATGTGTAGTTCAGTAATTAGATACATCGAAATATTACAAAAAAGTTTAATATTTTTCGCTAAATAGTAAAATAGCCCAAATTATAAGTTTACTTACATCATGAACAAAAACATTTATTATTGTAAGTATGAACTTAAACACACAAATTTTGAAGATATTTGCAATTATGTTGTTGCGACCCATATATTTCATATACCCAGGGCCGGATTTTAATTAAAATTAGTGCCGCCCTGGACACTGAAGAAAATGCCGCCCTATCATAGGAATTTTACTTAAAATTATAGTTTTTATATATTATTTTTTTAAATAGAATAACTAATTGCTTGCTCATTGCATACATTTTATTATATATAATTTACTTCAATAATATAAAAAAATATTTGTTTTTGTTCCAAGAATCCATAGACAAATCATTGATCAAGCGCCCAGCGAAGCCAATCATATATCTTTGTAAGAATCATGAATTTTGCACTAACGATGACTTATGATTGTATTACATTTGTTTGTCAGGCAAACACACCTGACTTTGTAAATTGGTCGATTAAATCTTCACAATCTAAACGTTAAAGTAGACGTACATATTCTATGCATAGAATGTCAATCTTTTGAGACTATTTGCAGTCATTGTAAAACGTAAGTAGTTTTTAACTCGTTTCAAACAAGAAATAAAAAAATGATTAATTAATAGAATTAATTAATTATTATAATGTGCAATTTTGATAATTGTAAAAAAATAATTCTAAAAATATTTTTTTTTTACTTTCCAAATTTTGCCGCCCCACAAAATTTGCCGCCCTGGGCACTAGCCCTGACTGCCCCTAGTATAAATCCACCACTGCATATACCTATATTATCTAAGCGTCACAGTTAATGCTACTTTTGTATGCGTTTCCACGAGTCTTGCGAAATTCTGATAATTTGTTATCGCAATACCTTTGAAAATATTGATTTTTAATATACTGTTTCTTCTGAGAACTTACTCATATTTGAGAGTACTGTTCATTTATTAAAAAAAGACAGTTCTCTAGCCTATTGTTCTCTGAATTTATTATTTCTTAAATTATTGTTTTAATATCGAAATTCTGCGTTTTTATGTACTTATGTAACATATTAATGTTATAGACATTGTAATGATTGATAGATACTTATAACTCGTCGCTTTGTTCATAAGTGCAATACACACATTTGTTTTAGTGAACACGCTGACAACAGTCTGCCCGAGTCAAACAGAGAGCCAGGTGGTGACAATCAACAGCTGATGCTGAATGGAGCCACAGGTATTGAAGAGGAGCCTGGCCCGTCGAAAGTTCCAGAAGATGATCATTATAAGTAAGAGCGTATTAAATACCTTTTACTGCTTTTTAAACGTAACTTAAAAATAAAACAAAGCAATGAAGAATAAACAGTGAACACAACACACTCAAGCTAACTTCATAACGTCACATTAACTTGTTATTTATTTAACAGAAAAGCATTCGGAACGGTAATAAAAGCGTTCGGATCGGTAATAAAAGTACTCGGATCGGTATTCAAATATTTAAAAAGTAAAATATTAAGGTCAGTGAAAAGTCGATTGGCACCTCTATGAAACAATTTTTTGGGTTTAGATTCAATAATTTAGAGCATGTCACAAATTTCATAAAAAAAACTTACATCTTATCATATTATACATACTTACACACTTTATCAATTTTTATTCTTACAAATACAAAGTGATATTTTCATAGCAGTTCACTCAGTTATGCCTCAGCAAGAAATAATAAGAAATCTCAATTGACTTGTACATACACTGTGTTACATTTCATAAAATATCATCTATAATATTTAACATAATTTTACTTTTATGTCGTTGCAGCAAATGAACAGAGATATTTCAGATTTATACATGGGTATCACAATTTGTATACTTTTTGATTTTTCATATTTTGATAAGTACACCGTATAGATACTGTCTTCGAAACATTGTAAATATTAATACGTAGAATTAATTGCATGTCTTAAAAGTAAGACAAAAAAAATGTACCTAATAACAAATTGACTATTAGGTACTAGTAGCGTAGCTGCTACAACATCATATCACTGCCTATTCTCCAATCGGCATTACGTTGCAGGCTTGATCCAATCTGCAGTTCGTCCACATACACCACAAACGTTTAACTGTCATGTCAATCCAAGCCCATACGGCATACACGGTCAGTTCTAACTGATCCAATCGGCAGCGGCATACCCATTGGACGATAGGCAGTATGGTGTATGTTACGTTGCATGAATTACTTAGTGCCGTATACTTATACGGTACTAAATAATTCATGTTAAAGCAAATAAATAAAAATACTTTTCGATATATAACAATCTTTAAAAGTTGATTAGCAGGTACGTAGTTTACTTTTAAGTAAAATTCATTTTTAATTATTTCAAAATGTGCTATTTTAATAAACATTTTAGAGTTAACGACGATCAAGAACCAATAATAGCAGTGACGACGAACCTCGAGGACAACTACAAACATTATCCTCAAATGATATTACTATCGTAAGTTTACTATCTACATACTAGTATATTTTAGAATTTTGGCTTTTTAATCAATTTAGAGCTTTTATTTTTATTTGTTACTATTTATAACCTTTTTAAACTTACTTAACAGCCACCTATAAACCGATATGCCGATATTTTATTACACTACTATAGGAGGGACTGAGACACGTACAGTATGCATACAAAACGTCAACTGATCATATGTAGACCTTATTTGTTTCCGTCCCTATATGGAAATGAGTAGTAGCAATATCCACTGTACTGTGTACACTTGCACAGCGTGAAGCGGTACCTGCGGCCGACGCGGCGGTTCTTCATGCGCATGCTGGCGCCGGGCGCGCGCGTCACGGCCGACATCTACGCCTACATGTTCCTCTGCGACTTCCTCAACTTCCTCGTCGTCATATTCGGCTTCGCGGCGTTCGGGGTAATTATCTGTTCTCTTTTGAGGCCCGGGCCCACCAGTGGCGCCACCATAATGCCAAAGTAATTTGTAATAATGTTTTAGATGCCTACTCTCAATATTTTTGGTTAAATTTTGTTTTTAAGGTATTGAGACCCTATCACCAATACTCCGCTGTCCGTCTATCATCAGGCTCTCTCATGAACCGTGATAGTTAGACGGTTGAAATTTTCACAGATGATGTATTTATATTGCAGAATGCAGATATAACAACAATTACTAAAAACAGAATAAATAAATGTTTAAGGGGGGCTCCTATACATTAAAGGTGTTTCTGTTTTTGCCGTTTTATACTTAACCCTTCGTGTGCAGGTTCGACTCACACTTGGCCGGCTTTTATTACTATTGTAATTTGTGACCTATTTATTCCCTCCAGACCCACCAAGGCGACGGCGGCGTGCAGACTTACCTCGAGGAGAACAAAGTGCCGATCCCATTCCTGGTTATGCTGATACTGCAGTTCGGTCTTATTGTTGTGGACCGCGCACTATACCTGCGCAAGTTCATGCTGGGGAAGATTCTTTTCCAGTACATCCTCATAATTGGCGTGCACATATGGATGTTCTTCGTGCTGCCCTTCATCACTGAACGGTACGGTATCTATTAACAGTTTGGTGTAGCTCCATTCCTATAAATTATAAAGTAAAACATTTGATAGCAGCTAAAAAATGCTGGCATTTTTTTGCGTATTGACGTACAACAGTGGTGCCACTGACATAGCTGCAATTTTTATAATATGTTTTCTTACATCAGGAAGTTCAATGCGCTGCTGCCGCCGCCGATGTGGTACATGGTGAAGTGCGTGTACCTGCTGCTGTCGGCGTACCAGATCCGCTGTGGCTACCCGCGCCGCATTATCGGCAACTTCCTCTGCAAGTCCTACCGCTTCCTCAACATGATCTGCTTTAGAGGGTGCATACACTTTTACTTAGATTTACATGATCTACTTAAAAAAAATATACACTTTAAATAATTTTATACCTTTCCGAAGTAAACGAATTTCAAGATCTTCGCCCGCCATCCTGCGCTCTCACTATTAGTTATACTACAGTGCAAGAGCGATAATAATAATAATAATTAAAAGGCACATTGCCTAAAAAAATTTTCGTCTATTCGATGCCACACACAATAAACAATTTAGAACCCACTATTGTAAATCTTATTAATAACGAAGATACAAACAATTTTAATTGACAATAAGGAGAGCGATATATCGGCCTGTGACGTCACGAGTTGCTGCCGTCATACATAATTTGTCATTAAAAAAGTATGGCGGTAGCAGATTGTGACGTAACAAATCGTTTTGCGAGAAAGAGATGGACAATATTTTTTATTTGCATGTTATTTTTAACCGCATCAACCTAAATAACAAAAGCAAGAATTGATGTATCTCTATTTAACGATTTTAAAATTTAATTTGTATAAATATTATATTCGACACTAGGCAACATCCCTATTATTCTAAAATTATTTTCTACACAATAGATTTATGGCGGTACCGTTCCTATTCGAGCTGCGTACTCTCATGGACTGGATATGGACAGACACATCTATGACTCTCATGGATTGGCTCAAAATGGAAGATATATTTGCCAGCGTTTTTCTGCTAAAGGTGAGTTGTAGTAAAACGACTAACGGCCCGTTTCAATAACCTAACTACCAATAACTATTTGTTAAAAACGTCGCCATTCAATACTTTGCCGGTTTTTTGCGATACAAATTTGACGTTTTTAACAAATAGTTATTGGTAGATAGGTTATTGAATCGGGCCGTGATTCCACTCCTGGCCATCTCTGTTTAGATACGATAGCTCCATTAAAATTTATTAAGTAAGTTAGTTATTATCAGCCCCAGATTGCCTTGTAGTTTTGTATTTTTTTTAGTGATTTTATTAGAGAATCGGTATTAATTTCTTCTTTTAATAATAATAATAATAATAAATATTTATTAAACAATCACACTCACATTACACTACATTATCACAAAAAATCGACATTAAACATAAACAATCACGATAAGCACCAGTAACAGAAATAAAAATGTCGTCCATGTACTCATCCCCCATGCCCGGCGGACATTATCTACGTTACACATGAGCAAAGATGGGGTTGTATTAATCAATAAACTATGATTTAATGCTTTTTTCGACAGTGTTCACGCTACGTGGAGGACAAGTTCCCGCAACCGCGCGGTGCAAAGAAGTCCAGCGTGTCCAAGTACATGCTGGGCGGCGGCGTGCTCGCCTTCGTCATCGCGATCATTTGGTTCCCGCTCGTGTTCTTCGCCTTCGGGAACTCGGTCAGTACTGACTTTGAGAGTGTAACCACAGTCCCACACAAAACCGACCCATGAACTTGTAGTTTTAGTATTGCGGGTGTATGTATACTGTCTAATGAACTCTAATGTTTATGGGCGTTACAATTGCATGTTTGCCCGTCTTAAACGTAATTTTTTTTTTTTTTCATATTATGAAAAAGCAAACCAAAACCTCTCTGAAGGAGTTGAAGAAGTGTTTACACTGTTTAAATTGTATGTTGTGTTTTAGGTTGGAAAACCGAATCCACCCACCGACGTCACCGTCAATATTCGAATAGGACCTTTCCTACCTGTATACCAGATGTCAGCACAGTCGCACAACATCGACGTGTAAGAGAAATAATATTTTTCTTCAATTTGATGTTATTGTTGCTATAATCTCAATCTCGTCTAGCAGCTAACTCATTATTATTTGATAGCGTCCTCATTGTAATTATTTTTACTTCTTTTTTATGTTATAGTCCGTACCTGATTAAGATATGTAGCTAACTCTGTACGTAACAGATACACGGAGCAGGAGTACCTGCAACTCAGCAACCTGTACCTACGCGACCGCACGGCGCAGACGTTCCTGTCCAACTACATGTACAACGACGTCGCCGTCGTCACTATCAACCCCAACTCCACTATGGAATGGGTCATCTCGCCGCCCGAGCTCGCGCGCCTCGAGCAGGAGGCCCGCTCTAGTAAGTATAACTGTAAAGTACAGATGTGGACGGTCAGAATCCATCCCCGTTTCCACGTGACTGTTCGGATCATTGCCTTGTCCGCAGTTTAGTTGGTAGATGCCGTCGTGTGTAGCACTACAAGTCAGCAGATTGGGACGGTATGCTGTCCTTTTTTGCGTCCTACCCTTGAGGGCAGGTGTGCTTCTTGCCAGATGATCCCAACACCACTGCTGACTCTGTTGCCAACGTGGTATTACGAGGTATGGAACTTTTCATTCCGTCCTCTGTGGTGCCCACTGGCAGCAGATTTCGTTCCTGGTTTGGTTTTATCTTCCAAAAAATCTTCTCGTCGGAAGCAGGAATCTTATCAATCCTGGGCTAATACAGTGTCGGCTCGGGATTTAGATACCAGCGAACTTAAAAAGGAGTACAACCTCGCCTCCAAGTCCTTCAAAAGAGAGATTTCCAAGGCGAAGTCACAGCACATCAGAAGAATTGGAAGAATTGGAATTCCCTTTGGGAAGCCGTGCGTTCTGGTCTATCACTAAAGCTATCGAAGGGAATTTCTGTAACCCATCCCTTCCATCTCTACACGTAGGAAATGGCTCATTGGTCCATGACGCAAAAGAGTAATCCGAACTTCTGGCAAGCTCTTTGCGTTCAACTCGGCCTTGGATGACGGCGGACAAGAACCGCCGACTATACCGCGGAGTAAGAGCGGAATGCCGGATATTCGGTTCCATCAGCGCTCAGTGCGTGTTGCTCTCCGTTCCCTTGATACCCAAAATTCAAGTGGTCCTGACGGAATCCCTCCTATTGTGTTAAAAATGAGTTGACACCGGACTTAACCAGACTTTTCTTATGGCGTAGTCCTGGCGTTATTTAGAACAGCTTGGGTGCACCCGATCCCTAAGAAAGACGACCGCTCCAATCCGTTCAACCGCTGTAACCTCCCTTTTGTCAAAAATAATGGCCAGCTCCTCTGGTACTTAGAGGCTCAGCACTTCCTAAGTGACAAATTATCTATTTGCTCGTTTGCCGGGGTATTTTATAAAAACAAAATCATTTACACTGTGGTATTTTTTGCGATCAAAGTCTGTACCATCAGGACAGCAGGCTAATTGTGTGGTTGGAGTAATATTGGTGATACTAAGAGGGAAGAGGGTAATAGATTGCATCCCTTATATTTCTCCGCAACGCTGCAGGTGCTTCAAGTGTGTTGTCTGAGGCGAGCTCTCGCTCACTCGCCAAATGACAACGCAAACGCTGCTCCGGTTTTCTTTAAGGCCGTGGTATCACTCGTTTCAGAGTCGAGTCTATCGGTGAAGTTTACGTACGTGATCACGCACCCGAGCACTACAGCGCAGAACCCGCCTACGATTGAGGATCACCGTGAGGTTCCAATCGACACGCCCGCCGACCGCGCCACGCTGCTGCGCCTACTCAACGGCACCGCCACCGCCGACGCCTGGTATGTTTTACCATTTTAATAAATAAAGCCCGACTAGGAATATAGAAAATCCAGCCATGTTGCGAAAAATTTACAATACTAAATATATGTCAAATATTAGATATTTAATTGAACATATCCCATCTTTTCGTAGTGTTGCTGCAATAAAAAAATTAATAGCCCTAAGTGCAGGTTTTTTATTATACAGTAAGTAAGAATTTATTAAGAAATGATAATGTCTTAAATTGTTCATCATTATCTGCCCATCGCCGGCCACTGCTGGTCGGTACGCCTGAATGAGCGTCAATCATTCCGATATTGGGCAGCCCTCATTCATCCGCTGCCACCTTTTTCAAATCGTTTTAGAGTGATAAAAGTGATAATATCTTCAATTGTGTTAAATGATAAAATTGTAGCATTTTATTTTTCGCAGGATTACCGTAAAAACTTTGTTCCCGAAGTTTGTTAAAGTTTTTAACAAGGGGACGACGAAGCCGGCCTACCAACTAATGCCTCGAGTTGGAGAAGGTAATATCAACGTATAACGAAATATGCAGCGAATTTTTTTTTTCTCTAGATAGTTTTAGTACAGTCATGATCGATAACATAGATCGCACCATCGAAGAAGTGCAAATGACTATATATGCCATTGTTTATTAAGCAGAAGACGACGACCAGCGCTACTACCGCGACGTGAAGCTCCGTCTGGAGCGCGAGGGCAGGGCCATGTACTGGCGCGTCGAGGAGTCCTGTGAGCCGCCGGTATGCAATTTATTTAAAACTAGCTTTTGCAAGCGACTCTGTCCGTGTGGATCCCAATAGCCCGATTTCTACGTCACAATAACTATGTACTATCGACAAAGTTCCCGCTCGACCAGGCATAAGGCTAAAATCGCTGGCAGCCATGAATATAATGATACGATTCATCCCACACACATACTCACGCGTAAAAATCGGCTTCAAAGACGTTTGCAATCGATGCTATAGTAATTTTATTTTGTATTTATAATTACTCAAATACTCATTCATTCATATTTTGAAAACAATATTATGATTATAATAATTAATATATTATATTCTCTAGTCACTAAACAACATTTATAGTAGGTATTACCGTATTTTTTTATTTAATAAAATATTATGACTAACCGTGGCATTTAATTCCCGTGATGTGTTTGCGATGCTGTGCCCTTGTTGGTGCATGACGATAATTTGGACGCGTTCCTCCCTTGTGAGGTTTCTGTTTATGATGAATGATAAGAGTCCAGTTCACACGCATACGCAGTAAATCAATCAGAAGTCCATTAAAACCCAGCACAGATAATTTTAGCAAGTCCGGTATAAAAACGAGGGTCAGAAGTAGGAAAGCGGGAGTCCATAAAGAAAGCCAGAAAAAATAAGCGCGTTGTCAATCAGCAGATCTGTGAACCTAGCAGGTACATTTGACAGCGGCGTAAACGTAACGTTATCGAATGAGAATTGTATGAAAATCTGTCAAAATCATGACAGCGCCCGTACAAATTTCAATCGATAACGTTACGCCGCTGTCAAATGTTCCTGCTAGGCCTCCTGAGCTTTGCCGTGTTTGCTGGCATATTTGTTGGCGCATGCGCTGTCAAATACCAATTAAAAACGTTTATTTTTGTTATCTGTCAATTTATAAACAAATTTCCAATTTGTTTACAACTTGCCAGGTAACCTTTGCTATTAAGTAATTAGTACTTTTAAGTTTCGGTGATGCCACAGCGCATGCGCCAAAAAAGTACGCCGACGAACACGACCTTACGGTTCTACGGTTACGGACTAATCATTTTTACGGTCGAGCACACGACGACGTGTGCGTTAACCAATCACGCTGTTATTTCCTATGTGCTTAAGTATTATAAGGCGTCCCCATGCTAGGGAAAATTTTCAGAAACTGGTCGAGCAGGAACTTTGTCAGTAGAACGTGCTAAAATTAAACGGCATCCGTTCAGTTGTTGATATTTTACTATACAAACTTTGGACCCCCGTTTCACCACTTTAGGGGACTAATTAAAAAAAACGATAAACTATGTACAAAATACGTACTAAATTATTTGTTTTCATTATTAATTACAAATAAAAACCTTGGATATTAAATTTCACAGAAATTGGGACAGAATATTAATATTTTTCTTAAAAATATTCAACTCTTACTTTACACTCTCAGAAGGTAAACCCTGAAACACGTATTTAATTAAATATGTTTTTGAGCGTGAATCTCAATTTTCATCGAAATCTGTGCAGATTTAAAGATTTTCCATACAAACTTTCAACCCCTATCTCAGCCCTTTAAGGGTGGAATTAATCAAAATTCTTACTGTGCATTGTAAATGAAAACTACTGTGTAAATTCCACATTTCTACCGTTAGCGGTTACGGCTGTGCGTGCGTCTATATTATGTAAGTCAGTCAGTGGGGGCATCTTCTTTTAAATACATTATAGTATATTCGCGTTAAGTAGGCAGTGAATCAGAAGTAGATATTATGTTAAATGGCTTACTTTAATTGGTTAATGTGAACTCAGCTTATGCGTTATTGATCAATTTTGACATTTCACTGCCTTCTTAACCCGAATAGACTATAGTAAATTCCTGTGACTTCGTCTGCGGCATAATACTAATAGTTCCGTGGTATTTTATTTTCTTTTTTTATGATATAGACCAGTAAACGAGCAGACCTATTGTCTGATGGTAAGCGATTACTGCAGCTCTCTGGTGTTGCGGTCTTGCGTTCCTAGTCCCTAAAAGCCTCAACCCCTCTTGGGCTTCCGGTAACCTCATTCACTCGGTGAAACACAACGCAAGAGCTATTTCTGTGAGGCCGTGGTATTTAAACGTAGCAGTTTTTAAATATTGAAATATTTTCTATTCATAGTGTAGCTAATACCACTTAAAAGTTACTATAGCGTTAAGTTTGCAATGAGTCATCAGCGGCAGACGATACGTAGTATCCCCTTAGTAGTCTGTGGGCAGACGCGTCACTGGTCAATTTTGACGTTTGAACTGAACCTTCTACTAACGTCTTAACGCGATGAAGTATAGTTGAGTAATGAAACAGTTTAAAGTAATTTCAGAAAATTTTGGCAATCACTTTTCAGAGTTCAAAGCTGTCGTCGATACCTAAGAACGACTGTAATATGCTAGTCATGTACACCTTCAACGACAAACTGTTCCCGGAAACACTCAACTTCATCTCAGGAGGAGGGTATGTACACAAAATATGATATTATTATAGTGTTTTTCGTCTCGAGGTTAAGATATTTTAACAGCACATAATAGGTTTAATTTTATCGCCAAAACACCCCCCTTTTGGGGGTCGTAACCCTCTCCACCCCGAGCTACAAGCAATTCAATATTTTATGTTTTGGTTACTACCTTACGTTGAATAAACCTACATAAATAATTTTATTTATGACCGTGTAGGTTCTATAATTTCAACAGCTTATTGTCGGTAGAAGTCGGTAGGCAGTATCATCAGCAGGTTTGTGACCCCCAAAACGATAGGTGTTTTGTCGATAATATTAAACCTAAAATATCTTATCTTAACCTCGAGACGAAATACACTGACTACGTATAGGGTGAATTTTTCAACTGGGCATTTTAGGCGAAATCCGATTACGACCGATACTTAATAATAAAGAATATAAAATAAAAAACAATTGCATGTATTTAAACTTGCGACAAAACAATCAAATTTTGAGTGTGAAAAAAACGAATATTGAATACTAAATGATCAAGTTGCCGAAAGGATATAAGGAACAAAAAATTTCAAATCTGGCAGACATATATTATTTTAACGATCAAATAACCATCTTGGCGACAATTTGAGAGTACACATATAATTTAAGAATAGGCACATATATTTTCCCTGATGTAGGTAATTCAGAAAACATAATAAGTAGCAAATCGAGCGCTCATTAAAAAAACGTAAAGAAGCGTACAAAATTCCCATTTTAGCATAGGGGTGCTCGATACGAAAAAAACATCATTTTGAAATTTCAAGATGGTTGGAACTACTTCGTTTTATAACAAATTATGTGGGTGTCCTTTTGTAGGTTTCTGGGGATGCTGATTACAAAAAAGTCGACCATTTTGAATCCATTATCCAAGATAGTTGACATAAAAAAATGGATATAGGTGTCCTTTTCCAGGTTTCTGGAGTCACTGATTACAAAAATTCATTCATTTTGAAATTTCAAAATGACGAATATTTATTTTTCTGTAAAATTGATACGGGTTTCGTCTTCGGAGTTTTTAGGGGTGCTGAATACAAAAACAATTTCCATTTTGAATTTCAACGATGATTTGAACGAACGAACGAAAATTTGATAGGACATTTATTTTTAATAAAATGAATCTAGGTGTCCTTTTGGAGGTTTAGAGAATGTTCATTACAAAAAAAAATATTTATTTTGAAATCACAAAATGGCGGATATATTTTATTTTCTGTAAAATTCTTCTTCATCTCAAAAATGGTGCGTCCTACTGGTAAAATGAAAATATCCTCTCTCTTAATAACCCCGCAACCACATATTTTCTTCATGATGGGAGAAAAAGAAATTTGAAAATCCTAAATTTTCCAACATATCTATAGCTTTATACATCGCTCGTATCTCAATGTAGAGCCATGCCATATTTTTTTCTATAATCTCTTCTATCTGGAGAACAGGTTATCCTACTGAAAAAATAATGAAAATTTCCTCCTGTCCAAGTAATTTATATAATAATACCCCGTAACCACGTATTTTCTTCATGATAAGTTTTTTTTTTCAATCCTGAATATCCAAAAAATTCTATAGCTTACATAACATACTGTCTTAATAATCATCAATCTGAATCAGCATCCGCAACAACTTTTCAATTAGTACTCATATCATTTTTACGAAGAATGAAAATTCTTCGTTTCTTTTGGAAATTGAAATTGGAAGACAATTTTATATAATCAATGTAAGTGTACGCCATTTTGGAATTTCAAAATGGATTTAATTTTCATATTATTCTGTACCCCCAGAAAACTTTGAAAATACCACCCATACCAAAGGAAAACAAACTCCAACAGTATCCAAAAATGCGATTTTCCGTAGCCATAAATTGAATTTTTAGCATCCATTAATTTATCAACCCAATTTGGTTTTATAGCTGCTTACATCGTATAATAGTCACCAACTCGGAAATTAAGTCGCCAACTTATAATTTTCGGTGCCAATATGGATAAATTTCGCCACTTTTATTTTTGTCACCTGAGTGCTTTCGCCAGTTAGTAATTTAGTCGCCATATGCTCATATGCAGTCGCCAACTTATTTTTTTGTTCGCAAGGTTAATTATATCCCAAAAACAATCAATAGGTATATTAATTATTAACTTTTTATTACCATAGATATTACATACGAGGGCTGATTGATAAGTTTCCGAAACGACAAAGAAAAACTTCAAAAATCTATTTAAAATAAATTTATTTCTCAACGTAGTTTCTTTCTACCTCGATGCATTTAGTCCAGCGCTTCTCCAATGCCGTTACACCAGTTTGATAAAATGTTTTCTCCAACCCCTCAAAATACTCGTCCACGGCAACAATGACTTCTTCATTTGATGAAAATCTCTGGCCACCTAACCATTTTTTCAGGTTTGGGAATAAGTGGAAGTCGCACGGGGCCAGATCCGGGGAATAGGGTGGATGCGGTAGCAATTCGAACCGCAATTCAAGGAGTTTGGCGACTGCAACCATTGACGTGTGTGCAGGTGCGTTGTCATGGTGGAACAAAATTTTTTTCTTGGCCAAATGTGGTCGTTTCTTCTGGATTTCTTCACTTAATTTTTGCAGCAAGCTTGCGTAGTACTCTCCATTTATTGTTTTTCCTTTTTGCAGATAATCCACTAAAATAATCCCTCGAGCATCCCAAAAAACAGTCGCCATCACTTTGCCGGCCGACAAAACCGTTTTTGCTTTCTTCGGCGCAGGTTTTCCGCTCTCAGTCCACTGCTTAGATTGTTCTTTTGTCTCGGGAGTATAATGATGTATCCAGGTTTCATCGACTGTTACATAACGCCGCAAAAACTCATTAGGATCTCGGTTAAACAGCGCCAAACACTCCGATGAATCGTCCACTCGACGTTGCTTTTGGTCTACAGTGAGCAAACGCGGCATCCATCGCGCGCAAAGCTTTTTCATTCCCAAATGTTGGTGCAAAATATTAAAAACGCGTTAAGATGAAATGCTCACCATCTCTGCTATCTCTCGCAACTTTAAGCGCCGATCATTCAATACAATTTTGTGATTTTTTTTTGATCATGTCCGGATTCGTGACTTCATTTGGACGGCCAGACCTGTGGGCGTCTTCGCAGCTCTGTCTTCCACGTTTAAAATCAGTTACCCAGGTGTGAATTGTACTCAATGCAGGAGCAGAATTAACACTGTCTAGCTTGGTTTTAATCTGGGTTGCTGTTTTCTCTTTTAAAACGTAAAACTTTATCACCGCACGAATTTCGTTTCTTTCCATTGTTAAGAAAATTTACGACAGAGAAAGTTCTACTACCTCTCAAACAAATTCCATCAGTTCGATTAAATTCAAATTTGGCGTTCTATTTTCATAAAGATGCCAGAATATAATGTAATATTCCTTTTTTGCGTATAATTTTTTTAAGTTCATCGTTTCGGCCAGTTATCAATCAGCCCAGGTAAACTTGCACACAAATCTCGTTTTGCGAGAAAGAAGAGATTATTTGGTCCATCTCTTAGTGTTGTTTTGAAATTTGAAACTTATATTTAAACTTACACCATACCTAGTCTCTTCGAGTCGTTAAGAAGTCAGTGAATCATGCGTACATATGTCAAAATGGCTTACTCGTAATTAGTTCTGAACACGGCTTTAGCTTTATTGGCCAATTTTGACAATTACTTCTTAACGCGAATAGAATATAAGGCATTTTCATAATTTTCCTCATTATCAGCCCCACAGTCAATAAATTTAAATTTTATTCAACAACCTAACTGTCAATAATCTGTGCCCAGTATAATCGGTCTGTACACGACGTTCGTGTTCCTGGCGTCGCGGATGCTGCGCGGTTTCTTCTCCGGCATCTACACCAAGATCATGTTCGACGACCTGCCCAACGTCGACCGCGTGCTTCAGCTCTGCCTCGACATATACTTGGTAATATGCCATTGTTTTGACATAAGTAGATAATTGCTAAATTTAATTGTCTAAAACCTTTTGGCAGGCATCTTGGTACTTAGTTATCACAAAAGCAGGCAGCTTTGTATTGCTCACAAAAAGAATCAAATTTTATATAATTTTTCATTTATTTAATTCAAAATTTTTGTAAAAAGGCCCTAACTAACTAGCTTTAAAGTGCATTTTTCTGTTTAAAGGTGAGGGAAGCCCTCGAGCTAGCTCTCGAAGAGGATCTGTTTGCAAAACTCGTGTTCCTGTATCGGTCGCCCGAAACTATGATCAAGTGGAGCCGGCCTAAGGACGAGGGACAGGAACAGATAGCACTACCCGCGCCGAATTAATCACTTGAAAGACTTCACCTTGTTTAAAAATCCGTTGCTACCTCACTACGTGTAACGTGATGCATAATATTGTACCTTTTGTTACAAACATAATAATAATATACTTAATGAATTTACCTAATTTACTTATGACTTCAAAGTTTGTAATTCAACCTAAATGTTATTTGTGTCGAATATTATAAAATGCACTTTATAATTCAGGCACTTATGTCAACTACATGATACATAATATTTAGTACATCCATACTTACATAAATTATTATTCTTGATCTTGATAGTGATTTTACATAGTATGTTCAGTGTTCACGCTCTCTATTCATTGTTTTATACTTAAGCACTACATGGTTTATTTGAAATAGATCTTTATACTGTATTTTAATGTGACTTAACTACTTATTTTTAGTATTAAAAAGTAATGCGCAGTGAAAACAATGCTATATAATATATTAAACGAGTACAAAAGCAAATAATAAAAATGCGTAGAAAGCAGAAATACGCTTCGAACATTTTTGTGTTCATTAAGATTAAACTAAAATATTTATTTTTGTACATATGCGGACACATCAAGCTAGACTGAAAATAATGTTATAAAAACCGTTTTTTTTTTTGTTAATTTAGTCTCGATTTTTTGTAGTGTGGCAAAATACAAGTCGCATCTCTTTTTCCTTCTTTTTCTCCCTACTTGCTATAATAGCAAAGAAATTGTAATGTAGGGTACCAATGTGTCTGCGTATGACGCGCTTCCTCAATAGTGGGGATTGATACAAATAAAATCTATGATATTTTATACCCGATCATAATTTTATTTGCCTTAGTCAATATTAAATTTGTCACATTTATATATAACATTGTTCAACAAAGAAATTCGTGTTTTGATGCTTGTCTGTTTTTTCTTATACATTTTATTTATTGTTACTTAAATTAAATGCAATAATTTAAGTTTTATATATTAGAAGTTAAAATTTCAAAAAAACTTTACAAAAATTTTCAGGTGAATGTATGATTTAGTGTATTTTGTATTGCGATTGTTGTAGTAAGCTGCATTTAATGTTGTAATTTGTGATAATAAAAGTCCAATTTTATATAATGAAATTTATTTGTATTATTAAAGACATAATGCCTTAGGTATACCTAGTAATTACTTTCTTAATTAGTTTACGACCATCAATCTTGGAGCAATATTCATAGACATTAATTCTTGGAACAATAATTTAGCAGCATAAGGCAATCGTATTTGAGAAATTTGGGTCTTGTTTTTACAACCTTTGCATTCAAATGTATTGTTTCTTAAATTAGCGATAGCTATTAAGCCACAGAAATTGCATACATGAATGCGATATGGGTCAGATACTTCAAAAAGGCGTTCCCTCAAAAACTGTGCAGCACCATGTGCAATTTGACAATCTCTCTCCATTTCTCCAAAACGTAAACCTCCGTCGCGAGCTCTTCCCTCCATTGGTTGTCTTACAAGAATCTGTACTGGTCCTCTTGCTCGAGAGTGAATTTTATCATCAACCATGTGTTTTAGACGTTGATAATAAGTAGGTCCCAAAAACACTTGGGCATTAATTTTACGTCCAGTATGACCATTATACATGACTTCATTACCTCTCAAGTGGTAACCATATTCTTGCAGCAAAGATGAAATCTTTTGCACATTAACAGCATCATTAAATGGTGTTGCATCACCAATCTCTCCCTTGTTAGAAGACACCTTGCCTTGAATACATTCAATCAAGTGACCAATTGTCATACGAGATGGGATAGCATGGGGATTAATTATAATATCAGGTGTAAGTCCCTCACAAGTGAATGGCATATCTTCTTGCCTATATTGAATTCCACATGTTCCTTTCTGTCCATGTCTTGAGGCAAATTTGTCACCAATTTGTGGAATTCGAACAGATCTAACTCTGATTTTACAAAATTTGTAACCTTCGCTATTTAAGGTTAACATGACTTGATCAACTATACCGGTTTCACTATTACGCAAAAAGGTAGATGCATCTCTTTTAGTAAAACGTTTAGTTGTGCCTTCTAATTCATCATCATTTTCTGGAAGTGTTATGGTCTTACCAATAACTACATCATCTCCTGATACTCTTATACCAGGAGCAATTATTCCATCATCATCTAGTTTGTCATATAGAGCATTCCTCATACCCTGACATGTCTGTCGAGTTGGTTTTTCAAATTGCTCTTCTTGGTCTCCTATCTTTTTTGATTCCGAGTCTTTGTATGAACGGTAAAAGACGGACCTGAAGAACCCTCTTTCAACCGCAGATGCATTTAAAATAACACTGTCTTCTTGGTTATACCCGGTGTAACATAAAATTGCTACAATGGAATTAATTCCAGCTGGTAGCTCTCTGAAACGTAGATATTCCATTGATCTTGTGGTAACTAATGGTTTGTGAGGATAATACAGTACATGGGCAAGAGTATCCATTCTCACATGGAAATTTGTTATGTATACTCCCATGGCTTGTTTACCCATAGCACTTTGATATGTGTTTCTTGGACTCTGATTGTGATCAGGGAAGGGAATAATTGAAGCACATACCCCCAATATCATTGCAGGATGGATTTCACAATGAGTATATGTAGTACAATAGGCATATTCTTTAACCTGTGCTAAATCATCTGGGCTCATAGCTATCATTACAGTTTCCTCCTCTAATGTATCAATGTATTCAACTACACCACTAGCTACTAGGTTCTGCCAGCCATAATTGTTGTAATCCCTTTCTTTTAGTTGATCAATATGTTTCTTTTTAAGTAGTAATGCTCCATTTTCCACGATAAGTAAAGGACGGCAAATTCTACCAGCATCAGTGTATATTCTTATTTCTCTATCTCGTATATCTCTAATCATACTAACTTCTGAGACAATAATATCCATCTGACGTCTTAGTTTACGTAGAGTGGCCATTAATTGTTCAGGGTCTCGGTGAATACCAACCCAACATCCATTAACAAATATTTTTGTGGCATCAGCAATAGCAGAGGGTGCAATTTCTTCTAAATTTTCCATGGACCACTCTTCCAAGAACTCTAATATCGGTGATGGTTGACTTCCAACAGATATATAAGCCATCAATGCTAAATTTTTTACTAAACCTACAGCCGCCCCTTCTGGTGTTTCAGCTGGACAAATCATACCCCACAATGTATTGTGAAGTTGTCGAGGCTTTGCTAATTTACCATCTCTACCAATTGGAGAATTGACACGCCTTAAATGTGATAAAGTTGAAGCAAATGTCAATCGGTTTAACACTTGAGATACACCAGCTCTTGCCTGATGAGCTTTTTTCTGGTCACCCCAGTTTCCTGTAGCTAAGGAATATCTCAAACCATCAGTGATAATTTTTGTCTTTATTGCTAATTCAAGGTTGAAGTCTTTGCCTTTGTCAATAAATTTTTGAGCATACATTCTCACTTCCTTTAGCAAATTTTTAAAAAGACCCCTGAATAGAAATGCCAATAATGGTCCAGCTAAATCCAAACGCTTATTTCCATAGTGATCCCTGTCATCAAGTTCTCGACGTCCTAATGCAGCTAACAGCAGTCTATGGACCATATAACCCAGAAAATAAGCCTTCTTGGTTTCACAAAAATCAGAGACACCAACATGTGGTAACATTTCTTTTTGTAGAATTTCCCGAGCATATTTTATACGTCTTTCTTTAGTCACACCTGGACGGGCTCCACGAGCACCAATAAAGCTTAAAGCAACATTTTGCTCTTGGATAACAAATGCTTCATCTAAGGAAGGTTTAACCATCTCCATCATTTCTGGATCATCAAAATCATAAATTATATGTTCCAAAATATCTCTATCGGCTACAAAGCCAAGAGCTCTAAAGACAATCATGATTGGTATTTCCTGCTTGATGTATGGTACAATGGCAACAATTCTTTGACCAATAGCAGATTTCTTTATACTTTGACCTCCTCTAGCCATCATATTTACCCATAAAGTAGATG
Organism: Phengaris alcon alcon; assembly: GCA_037179445.1. NCBI lineage: Eukaryota > Metazoa > Arthropoda > Insecta > Lepidoptera > Lycaenidae > Phengaris > Phengaris alcon. Next base: position 223,089 of record JAYRCH010000317.1, on the reverse strand, counting down.
TGGGTCTTGAACTATGTTCGAGACATGAACGGATCTCTGTTTTATAGGCATATTTTCCATCTTTCATGCTGAATACATACACAGTATTTGTAGCCATTTTCTCTTGAGCAATCAATACTTTTTCTGATCCATTTATAATAAAGTAGCCACCAGGATCAAGTGGGCATTCATTTAACTCAGTCAAATCTCGGTCAGTTAAATTACTCAAAAGACAATACGTAGAACGCAACATAATAGGTATCTTCCCAATAAATGTTTTTTGATGTTGAGTTTCAATGGGGTCTTCATTTTCCTTTACAATAGTTTTTGTTATGTCTACATAAAGTGGTGCCGAATAAGTTAAATTTCTTAAACGTGCCTCATTAGGCATCATAGGCGATGGAGCACCATCTTTTTCCCAATGTGTTGGCTTTGATAGGTAAATTTGATCAAATTTGAGGTGATACTTTGGTGGAGTTTCTATTTCACCCGAGGAATGCTGAGCCTCAGCGTGTAATTCGATAGGAGGAGAGTCCTCAACTATACGCTGCACAGACATTTGAATAAATTCATCAAAACTATCTAATTGCTGTCGAACTAAACCTTTCTCATCAAAATAAGCGTTGATTACAATCCAACATGCTTCTTGCCATAGTTCAGAAGATATCTCTTCGACCTCTTCCTCTTCAAACTGATCATCTTCAGTATCATACATTTCTATTTATTTAAAAAGAGTGACACAATATTGTATCCAAATAATTTAAAATCTTATTTGGCGTACCATGGATGCTACACGAATCACAATTTACGAAGGCGACTAGCAAGATAACAAAATGGGCAAAATGGCGCAGACCATAGATGATAAGTACTACTACTGAACTGGCGCAGACGGCCAGTGTCAGTGTTACCAACTCTCAAAAATATTTCTCGAATTAATCCCCCTTTTTAGGGGGATTTGTGTATACCTAATACTAATAGGCACATGCCTAAAAAAATTTTTTTTAGTCAATTCTATGCTAGACAACATGTTATCAAACAATCTAGAATCCATTTTCATATATCTTAAAAAATAACGAAGATACAAACAATTTAAATTTACAATATGAAAGAGAGCGATATATCAGCCTGTGACGTCACGAGTTGCACCCACCATACATTTGTCATTACAAAATGTATGGCGGTTGCAACTTGTGACTTGTGAGAAAGAGATGGGCAATATTTTTTATTTTCTTATAATTTTTTATCGAGTCAATCTCAATACCTATTTCTTTTAGATTTGAGTATCTTTAATCAACAATTTTAGAATTTAATTTATAACAATGTGATATTCCCAAAGATTTCAAAGATATTCCACAATAAGCAACATCCCTATTACCTATACAATAAAAACAGACGCACTCGAGCATGTATGGGCACACATCGTTTTTATTTTGGAACTTTGTTCCACTCCTACACCCGTTACGCTTAAATCGTCAGATTAGTAAAATTGACACTTTTAGTTGGTAATTAAACCCCATATCTTAATCTGACGCGCTGGAGTATGTCGAACGATCGATTTCTTTGTTAATCTGGCGGGTTTAACACTTAGCGAACCCCTCCACATTAGGAGCTTATACTCGTTGCAGTATCTTTCCGTAGATTAATCTGGTCGTACATGCGTCGGTCGCTTTGCATTCCACACCAAATATTACTTTTAAGAGTAAACTCCAGTCGTGCGTCGGAGCTGACACACACACTTTTTTTTGTGGTTGCGACAGAAAAAACTGCACTGTAAAGAGAACTCTGTACTAATACAATAGAGCTGAAAATCGACGGGTCAAGTGTCAGAAATTAAATTCTACAAGATTTTCAGCTTTCTAACGGCACAACACTAACATTACCACCACATTGGCTAACGCGAGCAATGGCTATTGGCTAGGTATATTTGGTTTTTATGTTGTTTTTTGTAATTTTCTTCATTTTCGTTCTTCATGCATAATTATGTATTGTTAATGTTTTCGGAAGTTATTATATCATAAATATGAATCATTTGGCGATTTTTGTGCTTTCCACATAGTTAATTTTAAACATTGAAACAATACAAAAACATAATCCTAAGTAATGGAGTCCTCAAGAAGAAGTACATCTGATGAACAAAGATGTATACAAAGTTTGCAAGATTTGAAAATATTCAACAAAGACGAAAACTACACTGGGCAAGCGCAAACTGCTACAACCTCTGATATCAGTTCTCAAGTGAAGTCGAGATCAGTAGGCGCCATAGAAAGCTTTACTTTAGAAAACTCTAACAGTAATCGGCAGGATTATAGTTTTTATGAAAGATCAAATGTGATAACAGCATCAAAATTCGCGACTCCCAAACGAGTTGAAACTATAGCCTCCAATAATAAAAGAGACTTAAACACAACGGCATTGTCGGCCAGCCCAACGCGGTCTGCAGATTCTGTGTCACAAAGATCTCTTAGTTATCAATCTGAAGACTTATACGAAATTCCTGTGAGTGCACCGTTGCAATATCCACCCGTTTATGAAAATATTGATTACTATAGTGAACAAAATTCATCACAGCCACCTTTTTATCATCAAATATATGAGCAAGGTGGATCATCAATAGCTTCAGACGGATATTACGATACTCGATATAGTAAAGCACAACCTCAGGTACCTGTAAACAGTAAGCCAAAATTGAATCCAACTGTGTATGAAAATATGCTTTGTCCAGAAAATGATAAAAAGACTGACTTCAAAGTACAATCCAATCAAGAACAGCATTTTATACAGCAGGGGTCTGTACCTGGCCCTCAGGTACCTAATACTTGTTTAATTAAAAGTGTTCCCCAAAAAATATATATTGAGAAACCAAAAGTAGCAGAAAAGTCTCTACCACCACCACCATACAATTCTGCAAATAATCATTGTAGTGATTATACAATTATGAAGTCAGCTCCTCCTAAGTATACTGATGTTACTGCTTTATTAAAAAATAACAATTCTGTAAGTTTTGATAGTAAGGTTACAACTATTCCATCAACTGCTATATATGCTTCCATAGCACCAAGTGCTCAAAGACCCAAAGCTAATATAGCTACTGAAGTGCAGGGTTCAGTTCTCCCGGGAATGCCACCAGCACCAAAGTTCTTTCACCCTAAACCTATCGGAAATGGTATTGCAAAAGGGAAGCCACCTTTAATAAATGGGGGATTTGTCCCATGTGCGAAGCAGCTTGCCAATAGGATGCAAATTGTAGAAGACAGCAATGGCTCTGATTATGTTTGTATGACTGGTGGTTCTACTGCGGCTGCAGTAGCTGCTGCAAATAAAGACAATGTATCAATTGCATCAGAATCAATTCCGTCACGGAATTTAGCTTCTGGCATTAACACCTTATGTTCCCCTGTTCCATCTCCGGCACCGAGTCCTACACCAAGCTCTGTATCACAACTATCAGGAGGATCCCGTGGATCTGGGGGTCGGGGAAAGGGTCTTTTACCATATAGTATTACACCACCACGACCACCAGGCCCTAGTGAAGCCCAACGTAAAATTGAAGAGTTAACTCGGCAACTAGAAGAGGAAATGGAAAAACAAGATGAAGAAGGAGAATATTTTGGTAACCATCCATATTGTAATATTTCAAAGCATTATTATAAATTGTTTTGATATATAATCAAATGGAATTACCATAACTTTAGAATTATGTTGATAACTATATTTTTAGGCATATGCCACACCTGTGGTGCGGGTGTGACAGGTGCGGGGCAGGCATGTCAGGCAATGGGGAACCTCTACCACACTAACTGTTTTATCTGCTGCTCTTGTGGTAGGGCACTGAGGGGAAAAGCTTTTTATAATGTACATGGAAAAGTTTATTGTGAGGAAGATTACTTAGTAAGTATTATACATTTTTATCTTTAAAGGCCTGTTTTAATATCTACTGATACATGTCAGATAGCTAATTTGCATGTTTTATGTCTGTTGGCCGATATAAAGTAAACAAAAATAAAACTTCAGAATAACTTAATCAAGAGCAAGTCACAACATGTCTAAGGAGGGTTCCGTAACTATCAACGTGCAATAGGGTTTCTTTGAATTACTTCAAAAGTTATTGTCCGATTTCGCTCAAAATAATTTTCCAAAAGAGTTTTTAGCATGATCTATCAGCATGGAAACCATGTTTCTATCTCATAGTTTAGAAATGCCAGGGGGGACCAATTTGTAAACCACTTTGGAGGCAGATTACTTAAACAATTATGAAGGCAATTTCATACATGACTTTTTAGAAAGTCCATTACTTTCTAAAAAGTCATGTATGAAATTGCCTTCATTTTAAAAGACCTATTCAACAATACCCCACACAATGGGGTAGAATAAAAAACATTTTTAACCAGCCACCCCTAAAATATAAAATTATTATTATTTTATGATGCCAAACTGAGATTTATACATAACTATACCAAATTTCATCCATTTATATTCATATTAACAGAAGTTAGAAGCGTGGACAGACAGACATACGGATGGACAGAGCAAAGCTGTAAGGGTTCCATATGTATTACGGAACTCTATAAAGCTATCTGACACTTATCAGAAGATTGTGAAACAGGCTCTAAGTGTCCTATACTAGATGTTGCGCAGTTGTAACTTTGTTTGTGCAAAAAGAAAAAAGTTCTAATTGTAAACATTTATTTTAATATTAAGTTAATCCAGACTATATGTACATCTTTACAAACTATTTGTGATGTGAAAGCTTCATTTATAATGCTGAGTTAAAATCTTACAGTACTCTGGCTTCCAACAAACAGCAGAGAAATGTGCTATCTGTGGTCATCTTATAATGGAGATGGTAAGTATCGATTTCATTTGGCATGTACAACATTGGAATGCATGTAGTAATTTAAGTTGTTGATTTTTATATTTTCTTTCAGATTTTACAAGCCATGGGAAAATCTTATCATCCTGGATGTTTCCGTTGCTGTGTTTGTAACGAATGCTTAGATGGAGTACCATTCACAGTAGATGTTGACAACAAAATTTACTGTGTTAATGATTATCACCGCATGTTTGCTCCAAAATGTGCTAGTTGTGGCAAAGGTTAATCTTTGGCAAAATATTAACATCATTTTCAAATTCTGATTTTTGAAAAAAATATTTTATTATTGTTAATATTTTTTAGGAATAACACCTGTTGAAGGGACAGATGAGACAGTGCGTGTGGTGTCTATGGATAGAGATTTTCACGTGGACTGCTACATGTGTTGTGTTTGCGGTATGCAACTTACCGATGAACCAGACAAGCGTTGTTATCCATTGGCAGGTAACAACATTGTTCAAAAATTTTAATGATTATCATTCTGTTTCTATATTATATTATTTACAAGTGATTGAAAATCAGCTTAGAATGTTTTGTTAACATTGTTAATTTAATTATATTTTTACAGGTAAACTAATGTGTAGAGCTTGTCACCTGGCAACTATTGGGGCCGCTGGAGGTCCGGGAATGTCACCAGCTCCACATCTCTCCCCTGCATCTTATCAATACATGGGTTAATATTTGAACCCAGATCACTTACACATGTGCAGAGTAAGTATGTGAGGAGTAGGACTGACAACGAGATTGTTTTTTCTTTTATATAATAAAGATTTTTTTGGAGATTTTATGCATAATTTAACAGCTTTTAAAAAATTCTAATCATAAGTTGTTAGTTAAATTGTGACATTTAAAGTACAATAATAAATTGCATTTATGGTAAAATTGTATTTATAAATTATATTACATTGCTGGAATTTTACCTAAAACACACAAAAATCATCTATAACAGCCTACCACCTAAATAAGACTTCTTTGAACCATAAAACCATGACTTTGAAATTATTTTAAATGTTTTAAGTAGTTTTTAAGGTGTGATACAAGTAGCTTATTGAACAAATTACATTGCAATTGTCATATATTCAGTAAAATAGCTTTAATTTTTTTATATAGAAATTTTATTTTTTCTAAATTCATATGGTATATAAATATTATATAACTGATTATACCATACATTTTACGTTATTAATATACATTTAAAAAGTTATAAATTTGAAAAAAGTTTTCCAAGGCTGATCTTTTGATGCATGTCTTTAAGCCGAGGTACTTATATAGAATGTACATGTGAATTTGAAATAAACAAAAAATACATTACTAAGTACTAAGCTGAAACATGATGATATTGGGATATTGCGCTAATGTTGATAATAATTCTTTAGGAATATGTAATTTTTATATTACATATATAATACTATTTACATATGCCACTAGTTTAATTAATTTTATTTAATTATGATCTATGAATAATTCTATGGGTAAAGTAGGTAAAATGTAGAAAAATCATGCGCTTGTTTAAATGTATAACATAGTTTACTAATGGATCATATGCAGTACGATTTCATAATTTTCCATGTATTTTGCATACAATGTTAACTTAAATACATAAAATTTTTTAATTTATGTCCTTATGTTTAACAATACTTCATTATAATATGTTATGTTACAGGCAATATATGAAATTTAGGCATTGTATACAATTCTTAGACATTGTATAGAATGCCGAAACTATTTTGACAATGTGTGAAATATTGTTTCGAAGATTATTTAAAAAGCATTGTATACAATGCAGATATTGTATTAGGAAATGTATAAATCACGCTGTTATACTGAGAATCACAGTTATCTGTACTAATTTTGTATAAGGGAAAGATTTGTATTTTTGTATGTTCGGATTAACTCAAAAAACAGTCTTGTTTCAGAATTTAATTATTCTTTGTTTCTTTCAAATCCGACATTTGGTTTGGAAGTTATTACAAGTTCAGAATTAAATCAGTAGTGAAAAGTGCCTAATGTTTCAACCGACCCTGTTCTCAGATTAGTTTGTAGTTTGTGATTATATTCTGTCCTACTACTACTCACATATACTATTATCGTATATTTGAGGATGGATGGATGATTACTCCTTGACGCAAAAACTACTGGATGTATTTTAGCATAGTAGTAGTTTATGCTCTCATATGTTACTTTTTATCCCAAAAAAGTTCTGTTCCTGTGAGATCTTTATTTACGCAGGCGGAGTGCAGGCAAAAGCTATTATTTAAAAATATGAATTCCTATTTCCCATGGTGATGTAAATCTATGAACTACTGGCCGAAATCGATATCGATTTTTTTTTATTGGCAGGACAACCCAAAAATTTAAAAAAATTAAGAAAACAATGATGATAATAACTTTTCTAATGTAACCTTAGGTAAGTAGGAGAGTGTAGGTATAGGTTGTTGTATGTGTAGTTGGTACTATATAAATTGCAGTTGTATGTACGTAGTTTTATTTATTTATTCCAGGTCTTAGTTATGACAGCACAACGTCTGTGGGGACTCAGGTTAGCTAGTCTTTGAATTTGATACACATTGTTTAAATGTTTTTTTTATTAAGGCCCTTGTAGAGTCAGCAGGTAAGCATTTTACATAAATTAAAACAAATTATAGTATCTTCTTTAAATAGGGTATATATTTCTTATGGCATATTATCTCATACTAATAGCCTTGCTCTGCCAACCCCAGATACCTATTGATACCATAAAATAAGCATTTTAGGCATTTTTGCAAGGCTAAAATTGTATATAATGATGGATTACATACATTGTCTGTAACATATACATTATTATATTCATAAATAAATTCATAGTTGATTAGAAAAATATTTGATTTTATGAATATAAGGATAACTGTAATAAATGTAAAAGATTTCCAATATTTAAGTTTCATGTAACTTAATGCAATTAAGACAGTCTTGTAAAACCTTAGGCACTTCATTTTATATTATTGAGTAAGAAATAAAGCCTTACTAGTTAATACCTTTCATACATGTATGGTTTTTTAATTACAAGTGTGATATAATCAGTATGGATTGCGGAGGGAGTTTGTGTGCATTTATTAATGGTAAAAATGTACATGACAGCACTCTTGGGGATATTAATGTGGTTAAGTTTGTTGCCTATTAGGAAATATGTTAAAGTAACAAATTGTTTAGCTCCGCCATTACATTCCAGCATTGTGCTGTCTTGTTTTTTTTTATTATAATTAAATTATAGGTACTTAATTGTAATTGTTGTTTAATTTGTAAATTTTGACAATGATCATGTGATTATTCTAAGTTTAGATAAAATAAATATCTTTTTGTTAATAAGTATGTTTATATATTAGTGACAAAAATAAATTATATTACAAACAAGTATAGTTTTGTCATTTTGCATGAAAATGTAGGTATGTGAATTAGTTTGGTAATATTAGTGTATTATTTTTTTGCTTTGTTTTTGGCATTTCTCATTTCTGTCTTATATCTTCTCATTTCATCCATTACTTGGGTGCTTTTATCTTTGATTCGAGTCTGATAATGTTGTTTGCTTTCTGATAATATGTCCTGAATATTATCCCTTCGTTCCTGTAACATTTCTTTAAGTCTTTCCCTTGACGGCATGGGTTTTATCCATCCAATTGCTGTTAGTCTTTTTATTGCATATGTTGTTCCCCCTAAAAAAGTTTACTCCATGTAATCTGATTTACGACAAGTTTTTCAATCATCACACAACACCACAGTGTCATCATATGTACATTTGGTCTGATTGAGCAATTATTAAAATTATGAAACCAACATTTATAATTTTTTTTTAATTTTTAATCAATTTTATATATCAATAAAAATCTATTATAATTCATACTGTTGTAAAAAAATATAATTTTAAGTAATATAAATATTATTACCTACTGTTACAGCATATCGCAATGGTGTAACCAACTTATACAAAGCAAATGCTAATGCAAAATATCCTGCAGTAGATTCTTTAATTGGTGTTAATAACTTTTCACTTATACCCAGTGATTCAAACAAACCTATAACATCAACACCACTGAAAGAGATAAAAATAAATTTAGTTAGTGTAAAATAACATGAGAAAGTTAATATTAAATACTGATATGATTTTACCTTCTTACACAGTAGTAGAAGCTTCCAAACCAAATGGCAGATGTTGTCATATGAACAGGTAATACTACATACCAATAATCTTTATACATTTGCTTAAATCTCTGTACAAGACCTGGTTTTTTGGTAGGCTCATCTGAAGGATTTGCATTATTTCTGCTCGTCTGGGTGGAATAAGGCCTTGCTAAGTTAGGCGAAAACTTTACTTTACTACTTTTTATTGCCCGATTTATTGAAATTTGTCCGCAGTAAGTGTTATTTTTAACGATTCTTCTTGAAAAACTTTTAAAACCACTACACTGAACCGGTTTGGTTATATTTTTAAAGTAAAGGCTTTGCCTATTTATAACACTAATAATTAACGAAGACATCATAATTTGACTACACTCTTGACTTACAAATAAAAGACGTAAAAACTTTTATGTACATACATATCTTATATAAATCATAAATGTATGTAACTAAATGTAACAACAAAAACTGCTCACGAATGACATACTCTTAAAACGTAGCATAGATGATAAGTAACACTACGGAAGAAACGTAGTAGGTAACTAATTCTTAATCTGTGCTCTTAAGTAATATGACAATTGACAATAATCGACAATGTAAAATTTTTTTTTTTCATTTTTATTTAAATATATGGCGTCGGCTTAAAAGCATTTGCTAATGTCAAGTTAAAAAGGCGGGAAATAGAAGTCTCGTGCGCGGTGCGACGGACGGAATTGTTTTGTCAGCGTAATTATTTGGTTGCAAATTATTGATTGTTTTGTTTTAGTACGTACTGTATATTATTACCTACTTAAATAAATAGTAGATTGTTAGCCTAGGGTTAAAAAGAATCAATTCCCGAGGTAGTTAGACTATAGTCCGATTAGGAATTAATTCTTTTACCCGTGGCAAACACTACTTTTCATTTAGAATATGAGGAAAATAAAACTAGTTGTTTATCTAAACTATTTATTGATAATAATATATTAGTAGTGCCTATTTAAAATTAATAGTAAAATTAGGACAATTCGTGAAATTAAAAGTTACATTTTTGTTTGGAATATTTATGTTGTTTGATATATTTTGAGAAATTTGGCTGTTCTGGATCTCTGTAAAAGTAGGAGACTCTGGTATTTTATCAGACGATGGATTCCATCGCGGACACTCCCTGGAAGTTGTCGGCAGAGGCGAATTGGGGCGTATTTTTATAGTTTCAGTTAATTTGGTTGAAATTTCAGTTTTATTTTGGACTGAATCCTCTATGTAGCCTTCGGCGACTGTACTGGATTTCCAGCCTCCATATCTTTCTTACGTAGTCATGTTTGCCCCAGAATCGGCTAAAAGTGTCGCTGAAGTTCGTCTAAAACAGTGTCCGGTATACTGCTCACAGTTTGGTAAATTCAAATATGTTGCTATCTGCTTCGGCATACTTGAGATTTTATTTATACCGATCACTTGCTATGTAATTATTTTAGTATTTGTGTAATAAATACGTTCATATTTAGAATAAATCCGTAAATACTTAGGTAAACTTACTTTCACTGCCAAATGTCAGGAGCATCATTTAAAAAAAAATCCACCTCATGAGATGTGAAAACTTTAGTTTCTTACTCTTGAACCCCTGCGACTGTCTTTTTAAAAATGCTGTTAAATTATGTTTTTTTTTCAAATCTACATTGTGTTTTATAATAAGTGTACTCTTGAGCATTGAATATCGGCTCCATACCGTTGAAGGCTTTAATTTGCTACACAGTCCATTAAAATATGTAAGAAATACACTTTCGGAAAACGATTTTATATTCTTGTCTTCTCGCCACTTCATAAAATCATTGTATGTGTTTATATATCTTTCTTTTGATATTTTTGGCAAAATATTTTCTATGACACAATTTGCTTTGTCTGTAATGGAATCTGGTGTCAATATTTCGCTTGAACTCATTTTTAATATTCAATTCAAATCTTAGCACAAAAGTCCGTCACAGATACATACATAACATATTTTAGTATCCCGCCAATTAGTGTTGACTTTTTAAATTTTAAATATGGAACTTTCCGCTTGCCGCGTAATTGTCGCGGCACTCGCGGCTTATTCCGCTCAAAGCAGTTTGCGCTAAATTCACACTAGCTGTTTAGAAAGTCATGTCATTTTTTAATAGTTTTTTTTTTACATAAAACTCTTCACAACTGACAGCAGTTCTATTTTTGAAGTTTTGAAGTTTTTCCGGCCCTCGGGCCGGAATGAATTTGTATGAGTTTTTCCCTGCCTATGAAAGGAAAACAGCATCTTCCACCCAATAATTAGATCAAAACAACACTACTTTCCGAGTATGACAAATGAAAAAAATATTATAATATTTATTATAATTAATACATAAAAGCCGATAAAATGACGGCAGGTAATTATGTATCGCTACTGACAATTCAACGAATCCGGATCAATTGAAAAGAAAACGGAATTTTTCATCACTTCTTCATTCTGTGACGATATATTTTATAGCGAATAACCAGCGAATAACAGAATTTTGGAAATTTCCCGTATTTTGCATGAAAGTTATATTGATGGATGAAGATTACAAGGAAAGTTATATTGATGGATCGTCAGTTATTGTCCATTTCACATTGTCCCGTTTCGTAATTTATGTTACGCTCTGAAACTGTGATTTTTGTACTTAGATAAACTTTTTTATTTAAAATGTACCTAGCCTGTATAATGCAAAATAACGATGACTGTTCTCCCCGAAAAGTTCTCTAGAATTATTGTATGTAGGTAATGACGTGTTGTATACATTTAATTGAAAAGCCTAAATAAGGGGCGGCAAAATAATTGTCATTCGCCCCGGGCGGCAGATGCCCACGCTACGCCAATAGTAGATTACACTGGTAGTCGTAAGATTATTTATAAAAATATTTTGTAAATCCATGAAAAGCAGTACTACATTTACAGGTTTTAGTAAGATCATTAACAGTTTTTAAAGGCGAGTAACGAATTTTCTCGATATAAACCCAAAAATGTTGTATAATAAAGTTGTATAATAAGTTTGTCCGGCCCGAGGGCCGGAAAAACTTCAAAACTTCAAAAATAGAACTGCTGTCAGTTGTGAAGAGTTTTATGTAAAAAAAAAAACTATTAAAAAATAACATGACAATGGGCAATAGATAATTTCAGATAATTTATTATTGGTTTATCCGGCCGTAACCTACAAGAACAGACAGTTATATTATTTTATAGTATAAACTAATATTTTAAAGTATCAACTTGTCGTTTAAACTAATTTAATACGGCAGTAACAACATAACCCTTCTGTAAAATGCGGTTAATTAGCCTTCATTAACAGCTGTGAAATCTGTACTAAATGGTCAGAATTTTTAAAATGGGCGTGTTAGGCGAAACCCGAAACTATAGGAGATAGTGAAAAATGCTGAAATGAGTTGCGAGCTCGATTTTGACAAAAATAAAACTGCATTTGGTAGTTAGGTTAGTTAGTTTTTTGGAAAATCAATTTCTTTAGCCGAAATAGAGAATAGAACCGGATCATTTTGAAAAAACACCACCTGAATTATTACACCATTTGACAATGTTGCTAATATGGAACAAATCCTGGAAAGTAACAAATCTTTTATTTTTATAATATGGCGAACTAGGCAATAAAAAATTTCACATACTTATCCACACAAACTTGAACTGAACTTGAAAGAAACGACACCTCAAATAATGCAATTAAAATTTGTACATAAGTATTTAACAGTGGTCAATGTTCCGTTGTAAATTTTCAAAATAGTACTTATTATTCTACCTTTGTGTGTGTATAAGGTGTTTTTTTAGAGGTAAGTATAGAACTTTGAAATGGAATAAAACAAAGATGATTTTTTAAAATTGACATGAAATTTACTTTATCCGAAAGATACTCTTCAGGGTATTATAATTTAAATATGGCTTCTGGCATATGACCGCCACGGCTGGCTCGGATGTAGTCTAATCTGGAGGTCCAATTTTCGATGACTTTTTCCAACATTTGTGGCCGTATATCTGCAATAATGCAGCGAATGTCTTGTTGAAACCACAGCTCCTGCACATCATGGTTGTTCAATTGATGAACGAAAAAGACAGTAATCATGGCCCTATAGCGGTCACCATTGACTGAAACGTTTTGGCCAGCATCGTTTTTAAAGAAATACGGACCAATTATTCATAAAGCACACCAAACAGTCAGATTTCTGGATGTAACGGTGTCTCAACATATACTTGAGGATTATCATCACTTTATACGGCAGTTTTGTTTATTGATGTATCCATTCAACCAAAAATGAGCTTCATCGCTAAACAGAATTCGCTTATGAAAATCGGGATCAACGGCAATTTTGTTTTGGGCCCATTCACCGAATCTACGCCTTGCTAGGTGGATTGGTTGGATTTTGTAAGCACGCAAACCAAGATCTTTCCGCAAAATCTTCCATAAAGTGGATGGACACATATCCAATTCCTGTGGACGATGGCGGATAGACTGATTCGGGTCTTCCTCTACGCTACGCTCTACAGCAGCAAAGACTTTTTCTGTACGTACTGTACGACGTCTCTGTGGATGCGTATTATCATTTAGATTTTAGAGTAAACATGGTGCGAAAACGTTCCATAGTTAATCGAATTAATTGCTCTGATGGACGATTATGTTGAACGTAAAATGGACGTAGTGCGCGATACGTATTTCGAACAGAACCATGATTTTCAATAAAAAAATTGCACAATTTGAAAGCGTTGTTCAGCGGGGCTATTATTTATCTTTGTGCAAGCCTACGGGCATGTCCAAATAAATATTCCGCCATTTTGTACGAATGAAACACTCTTTAGACCAATCAAATCGTGTGACGTAGTGCATTTTGACATAAGCCATGAAATGAGATCTTTCAAACGAAGCAGGGACCTATTAAGCTTCCGGCTTCGACATTTTTAACCGACTTCCAAAAAAGGAGGCGGTTATCCTATGTAGACTTCATATTACTAGGTAATTAATAATCTACGCTTCATAGAAAGGTACCTACTCTGTGAGCCACTTCGGTCGCAAACATTCTTGTCTGTGGCCTGTGAGTTTACACAATTCAATCATGGAATCTTATAGGTCCGAACATCGAAAAGTATCCAATAATAACAAAACTTAATTCTTTTCTATAAAAATCTATATTGATTATAGTTAGTTACTTATTTTTAAATTCGAAAATGCATAACATATTTTAGGATAAGTTATTGTTAGACATATTGCGTTTCGATATTACCCATGATGGCCTTCGAAAATTGTATAAATCGTTTAAAAAAGAGCATTTCTAATAAATTGTGTAGTTTAAAACACCGCCGATGTTTTTATTTCATATTTAAGTCCTTATTTGTTTTTATAATTAATAAATAGCATAAAATTTAAATAGATTACATGGTGCTAATACACACAACAAAACGCAAATTTCAATAGTTCACTCTTCATGACCAACATAGTTTCATGGGTAAGTACATAGTTGCGTAATACCCCGACATATTGGCAATATCCCTACAGGCGCCATTTCATGTTGAAATGCCAAACCAAACTAAACATAAATCACTTGACAGCTGACAAAATGGCCGCCAGTTAAAAAAGTGTTGCCAGCTTAAAGTTCTATACCTCTAAAAAACAACATTTATATATAAATTTTATTATTACCTACACACAGCAAAAATACAAAACACGGGGGAGGGTTCGGGCAGGGTGTTACGTAATTTTTGTCGATAAACCAAACTTATTATCTAATGTTAATCTCTTAACCTCGAGACGACACACACCGTACATCATTAATGTATCTCTTAAAGGTACGTAATACTGTATACGTTACGTATGTATGATACGTTCATAATATCACAGATTAGCTTGTACTTCTTAAAAATACCGTGTACCTTTTACTATAATGTTTACTGACAAAAACAATATAACTTAAGTTTAGCATCGTGAACGCAATGACTCTGTACACCGTAAAGATTAAGACGGCTTATGGAACCTTGCAAAGTCCACTCTGTGCTATATCGTCGCAAGGTTGCCTCAAACACTCCATTACCAGGAGAAGTCTCAATGATTACCATGTATTCGTGCCATTCTTTCAAGTCGTCATCCGGACTTTCCCTTTCAACTTTGTTCACCTCTATTATACGACTATTTTTTAATTTCGCACATTGTTTGTAGGTTTGAACTAATACATTAATTTTTCTCGTTAACATGCCAGCAGCTTCGATTGCCTCTGCGCTGGCGATCGCAACGGGAACGCTCCTGTGGCAGGTGCACCAGTGATCGTCGATATCTGCCATCGCGCAAGTCCTGTTACTTGGAACTGGTAAAAAAAGGCTTATGCCTCTATTATGACTATAAACCTTTTTTTTTCTTACAGTAATGTTTTGGTTGCTAATCTTTGTGATATCGCTTAAGTCAGCGAGTGTTGCGTGTACATCGTACGGCGTCGTGAGTCTTCTAGAATTCAACTCTAAATTATTAAAAGCTTCATTATAGTGTGTCCTGAATAGCGGAGGGGTCAATATAAAAACGAACGGCAATCGTTCCTCCAACCGTCCTTGTTTCGTTTGCCTTATGTCGCCCCATCTAATTCCATGATCACTGACTAACAGAAGTATAGTTTCAGCGAGATATTTATTTTCCTCTAGGTTTATAAAAAATGTTTCATATTGATCGTCTATTAACATAGGATAGTTTAAATAATCATGACTCATGGACACTTCCCAGAAAAACCCGAAAAGTTTATTGGAGTTTATGGTGGCGAAAAGATTCTTTATGTAATCTAAAAGAACTTGATAAAAATATTTGTCATTCATACATAGGTATGAATTGAAATCTTTTACAGTGCCGACGTTTTTTTCGGCTTCATTCATAAATGTGTGTATGTAATAATCCGTCGGCCCGCCGAGGAATCCCGGTTTGACGTAATTAAACGTACCGAGCCACGAAGTATCCTCACCGAAAGCAGTGTAAAATCCAGCTTCTCTATACTGTTCCCATACGAAAGGACAATTGTCGAATGTAGACCTCGTTCTTGGAGTGCACGTGGTTTTGAGTTCTTTTTCTGAGATACCCAGCAACATCGGTATAAGATTTGGAAATGTATTATCACCAACTTTGTTATAGCCGAACAATTCGATCGCACCATTTTCTTTTAAATACTTAAGCGTTTTCGGCATCGTCCTATGAAAGTTTAGCCTGGATACGGCATCTATTCCCATAACTAGAACATTAAATATAAGATCCCTCGATTTAACTTCAGAGCTAGCTGAATGCTCCTTCTTTTGCGCGAATAAGTAGTACTGTGTATAAAACGGATTAACGGTATTAACACTGCACATCACTCTTACAAATTCGTCACTAACCTCAATAGCGTTTGTAAAATATGTACAATTTTCATATCGTACTCGATTATCATTATTCGTAGATGTTATATCTTCCACCGATAGAGGTCGATGAAATGACTGGTAACAACAAATTACATCCTCTGTATCACTCAAATTGTAATGCTGCTTGTTTTCTTCTTTTAACCAAATATGAGTTTTATTGTCACCTAGGATAGATATAGATGCATTCGGGCATACTTCGTCTATTTGAGGAAATTTGGCGAACTGTTTCACAGTCTCATCGTATGGATCCAAATATGGTATAGCGCAGCCGGCAGTATTTATCGTAAATCTATCCGAATCCAGATTTTTCATATTGTGACTCTTCATTTCGTCTCTAGCTATAAAACTTTTGCTAGTTCTCAGTATTATATGTTGTTTGTCTCCGATGTAGAGAAAGTAAATAATACCAAAAACTGTCGTACAAAAGAACAAGTACCGAAGTCTCGCCGGCACCAGAACCGCTTTCAAACTCGTACACATCGGTCCTGCGAACTGGCTCATACTGAAATTACAAAACGTTGTATTTAACGTTTACATTATGTTATTATACAATAAATGATTTTACACGCATATTGGTTTTGTAAGATGAGTTGCTTTTGTGTTCCGTTTAGTTTACCTATTGTTTTCGTTTTGTTTACGTCTAAGGACAAAAATAAGGATCAAGGTAGCCTAGTTTCTTTCTTTTCATGAGAAATAGGCGCGTGATTTCGTTTCGTATTTTGTATGCCCCACTCATAGTACCTATAACATATAAGTACTAGTAAATAAACACATTTGTTAGAGTGTGCACCTTCGCAAGCACCAACACAAGCGGTTTTCTGTGAGGCCCTGATATTTACCCGGTCGAGCCGGCCCATTTATGCCGAAGCGTGTCTCTCCCACAATTATATTATAATAGTAGTCTAGCTGGAGCGCTGAAGCCCGATTCGCGTGACTATTTGTGACCATAATCCTGTTTCGGTCCGCCCGGTGTCGCATTCACACACGCGTCATTTGCGCGTGAGCGGGTGAGACAGCGCGTGGACCGAAACACGATAATGATTAATGACCACAAATACTTAATTACGCGCTGTAAGCATGGCGTTAATGGATGTAGAACAGGTATGGGCAACCTTTGACATGTTGAGGGCCAAACTTTAGCGTGCAAATACGTTCGCAGGCCGCGTTTATAAGGACTTAAATGTGCATTTTAAAGTAGTGATAATAGTTTTTGCGATAGATATTAGACATGAAATAATACGACAATGTTATTATAGTACAATTTATTAAAATAACAAAATGAAATTTAAAAAAATGATACATTATAATTTAATCGTTAAATTTGCAATTGTTACAAACTACGAAAGTTAAATAAATACTCCGAAATCAATGAGACACTTGAGCTTGAATTTGGGAAACTAATCCATCAATATTTGGATTAATTCCACTAATACAAAGACGTTAAGAATTTTCCAAATTATTGATTTATTAACTTTCATCAATGAAAAGAACTGTTCGCATTTATAAGTACTGCCAAACGCACAAATCAATCTTGCGAATTTTCTAAGCTGCGGAAAATTGTCTTTTTCTAGGTATTCTTTGTAGAAATCGCACAACTCTACGTCTCCAAATTTGGATTTTAGGAGTGAGTTTTCTTGAATCTCGATCAACTCCATTTGTAAGTGTATTGGAGCATTTTGTACATTACATTTTGTAGGAGTAGCAAATAAACTGAAACAGTCTTCCATGTTTTTAAAGTCGCTAAATCTGTCTGTTCGAAAATTGTTCCGACATGAGTTCAACTTGACTTCTTCAGCATATTGAGCATAAGCAATATTTTCATACGCAGAGAGCGTGTTGAAATGGTAACTGTTACCAGACAGCATCTGTGACTCCCACAAGCATAGTTTGATCTGAAACGCTTTCAAATGGATGTACAAATCATTTACTAACTGTCCTTGTTTTTGAGTTTCAAATTTAAATCATTCAAATAGCCTATAAGATCGACCAGAAATGCTAAGTCACATATTCATTTTGGGTCACTTAATTCAGATAGTGGTTTATCTCATTTCTAAGCTCGTAAAACCGTTTCAACATTTTTCTTTTGCTCAGCCATCTGACTTCACAATAATATGTTACGTCGTTATATTCACCTGATACTTATCCAAAAAGACCTTGAACTGACGATGGTTAAGCCCTCGGGATCGAATAAAGTTGATGGTTTTTATTTATTTAACAATTTATTGTACACAAGAAACATTTATAACATTACACTTTACATGGAAAAATGACACAAAGGTTCTGCTTATTTCTAAAAAGAAATTTCGTCCAGCAGCCCTACGAAGAGAAAAGGGATAAAAGAAAGCAGAACGTGTACAATTACAAATACATTTACATATTATGTCTATACTAAAACATAAATAAAATATTATAATATGTAATAATATATACACTATCAAAATAATTAATATAAAATACAATACCTAAATACTATAAGTGATATAATAATATGCCTATAATATATAAATACTATATGTATATATAATAACAGTATTTATATGGATAGAGATTCGAGGTAGTGCTCTTTCACTACCACATTCATAACATTCTGGAGTCAATTGGACTTAGAACACAAGTTTTGTTGGTGGATAATGCAATGAAGGACTATCAAATCATCTTTTTGCACATTTAATTATGTTGCTTTTTCATTCAAAATTCCGATGAAACCTTTACTTACGTATAGGTTTCCGAGCCGACCATAGAAGGTGCACCATCAGTGCATACTCCAATTAATTTTGACCATGGCAAGCCAAAACTTGTGAATACCTTTTGAACTTCATAAAAAATATGCTCTCCTGTAGTGGTTCCTTTTAGCGGCTGTGAAGCAAGCAATTCCTCAGTAACAGTGAACTCCTTATCAACACCTCGAATAAATATAGCCAGTTGAGCTATGTCAGACAAATCGGTGCTATCGTCTAATGTTATGGAAAATGATTTAAAACCAGCATTACGGTCAGTCAATATTGTTTTTATATCATTAGCCATCATTTCTATACGTCGAACAACAGTTCGTCTTGACAAACTAATTTTTTCAAAAACCAGTTTTCTTTTCAGGATACAAAATACTGCAAACTTCGGCAAATGGTTTTAATGCCTTTGCCAATTTTGAGCTAACTATAAAACTAGCTTTCACAACATTATATAAGTTTATACAGCATTTGTTTATGAAACATTTGTTGCTGTTTTTCCAAATTTGCGGTAAGCTTCTGGATTTTGTCTGTTCTTAATTGTCCTGTCAGTGAGTGCAGCGTAGCATGCTTAGTTGAATAATGCCTCTTTATATTGAATTATTTAATTACTGAAATGGTTTCATTACACAGCAAACAAATAGGCTTACCATTGTGCAAGATAAAAAGGATTCATCAGTCCATTTTTCTTGAAACTGGCGACCCTCTGTCGCCTACTTTTCGTTTATTTCTACCAGACACAATTTTTGTTTACTTTTCGTTCAATACACTTAATAACAAACTATAGTTAGTAACCACTCAAGATGCACACAAAGGATAAACGCTAGGAATTCGCTTGTCCAAGTTATCACCTCGGTAGCTCAAATAGAACTGAACTAACGTTCGGGCCATCCATCCGCCTAAATAGGCAAAATGAAGGAATAATCTGGAATAAACTAGTTTAGAATAATTGAGAAGCAATAAATCTTTTGATGTGTCGCCCGTGAGGAGGCAAACCTCAAAGAGTTTGATCGAGCAAGCCGAGTGGCGGCGATTATCAAAGAGTGAGGCGGTAAACATCAAAGGATTTGATGTTTGCCGCCTCACTGTCACTCCCGTGATTATATTTACCTAAT
This sequence comes from Phengaris alcon alcon, assembly GCA_037179445.1. Lineage (NCBI taxonomy): Eukaryota > Metazoa > Arthropoda > Insecta > Lepidoptera > Lycaenidae > Phengaris > Phengaris alcon. The sequence continues at coordinate 202,857 of JAYRCH010000317.1, read as the reverse complement.
GTAATATTTTTTTAATTGGGTTTTTTCAAAATGTTTCGCGGGCCGGATCATATCTTACAGCCGGTTGTTGACATATATGATGTAGATTGTAGGTGTCATAGGTACGAATATTTAGACTGTAACGCGTTTAAAGCCTCATAACTTCTACAAGCGATTTATCAATTTATCATATTTAATCGTTATTTGTCTAGTGCCTAAATTTAAATAGAGTCCCATCTTAATTTTAACTCTAATAATATATTACGTCTCATCTACATTTTGTATATTTTGTGGTAGAGCAATAAAAAGCAAAAAAATTAGACATACTGTATTTCCAACACATACGTAGCTACCATAAAATCCAACATTAAGTACGGAGCTAAAATGACAATTTATACTCCTAGTCCTACAATGATATGTTACAAAAAAATTTCATAAATAATAATAATTTGTTATTAGTAATAATATTGATAACCATTTTCTAGATAATGAACAATTTGTTCCTGAAATATTTGTAACTTTACATACTTACTACGTAGGTGCAGCAGGCACTGTACAAATCGTAACTAACTAAAGGTACAGTAGTGAGTAAGTGATATGATGGTGTTATATCTATGGATCATAAGGGAAATTAGCTACATTTCAAACACCTTCGTAGTGCAAAATTACGCGAATTTTCTAGTTATAATAATAATATGTAGCTACGAATAGGAAAGGAGATTCCCGTAGGCACCTTTACGCGCTACGCGCTACGGGCTACGGCTACGCCATAGTGTTGATAGCTACAATATTTTGTTTATTTAAAAGTCTCAAATAATAATAATTTCCTATTATATAAAATACATAATATATTATGAAATTTTGTTTTGTTGTTTAACTGTGAATTTTTCGATTGGTTTCAAATGTTGTTATTTTATTCAATATGAACTTACATTTATCTCAATGTTAGCTCTAAACTCAGATAAAATATTGCTACAGAATTACAAATACAAATTATAAACAAAAAAAAAATTGTGTTTTATTATGACCCAAACAAGTCAGGTCATCCACTTAAAAAAAAAAAACAAAATGGTGAATGTCTCAGAAACGGTCTAATATTGATTATTGGCCATACAAATGATTCGTCTTCCCGCCTATGATGAAGTCAATCCGTGAAATATAGATCCCCGGAATCTATATTTCACGTATTTCACGGACTGACTTCATCCAACAATTGTACGTACAGTCCTGGACACTTGCAAAATATTAGTACTAATTCTGAGCCTGTCGCCGTATTACCTATGTCGTAACTCGTACCTCGTAATGTGGCACTGGGCTTGTGGGTGACTGTAGTAAAAACTGCTTACTACAAAAATAAAACTATTAAGAAATGCGCGTACATTCTTATAATTAGCTAACAATATATAAAAATAATTATTAAAAGAAAATTCATCTTACAAATAGGTACCCTACATAAAAAAAAACTTATGCACGTCTTATGTACCTGAATGATATGGCATAAATATGAATGATATTATAAAAGATATGCATACATTCCTGCGTGTACTACATCTACCTAGGAATAACTAGTTTATTTCAAATCTGAAAGCTTTCCTGTGCTATGTTCAACTAGTGATTAGGCCTCCGTCAAATATATCATGTGAAAATAAAATACTTCACATTAAAAACTGCCAATTCACAAACACTCATTATCACAGATTCAGTCACCGCGCGGCCGCCGCGGTCGGGGGTCACAGGCAGAAGCAGTACAGCTTGAGCCTATAGTCGTGCACGCAGCGGCTCTGCTCGCCGTACAGGTTGAGTCGGCTCACGGTGCCGGTCACCGCCCAGCCGCCGCCGCCGCTGCCGCCGCCGTGCCGCAGCGTCGCCTCGAATACCGCGTCCCCGGGCATCGTCCGCACCACCGTTAAGTACTCGCGCCACCCGTCCTCGCCCTCCGCCGGCGTACCCGACACCAACTCCGTCACCTCCAGTATCTCCGCCAGCGACAGCCGCCCGCACTGTCTGTGCTGCTTCAGCAGGGTGTTCAGGTGCCAGATCATATAGCCCGCCGAGTTGAAGGCCTCTGCGCTCGTGGTGGACACCTCCACCCCCCTGTGGCACGTGCACCAGTGGTCGTCTATCGCGGCGGACCTGCAGGTGCGATTCCCGGGAATCGGCAGAAACAAGCTTATGCCTCTATTGTGAGCGGAGTCCTCGGAGCGCATTTTTATACTTTTATCGCTCACACGCCGGAGGTTTACCAAGTCTAGGAGAGTAGCGTACACGTCGAAAGGTGTCGTGAGGCGAAGACTGTTCTGTTTTATGTTTTGGTAAGCTTGTGAAAACTGTTCCCGGAAGGACTGCGGTAGCAGTATATAATTTAAGGGTAGACGCTCCTCTAGTCTCCCTTGCTTCGTAAAACGAATATCACCCCATCTCATGCCGTGATCGCTCAAAAGTATGAATATTGTACTATTCAAAAAATGTAAAGAATCAAAATTTTTGAAGAACGCTTCGAATTGCTCGTCCATTACTAGAGGGTAATTTAAATAATCGTGACTCATTGTGACTTCCCAAAAAAAATCCGAAAAGCCTGGACGTTCCCATAGATGAGATTAAATTTTGTATATAGTCCAACAAGACTTTGTAAAAATATTTATTACCCATACAAATATATGAATTAAAGTCTCTATTATTTCCCGAATGAGTTTCGGCTTCGCGGACAAATGTGTGTAAATAATAATCTGTAGGAGTCCTACCGAAACCCATTTTTTCGAAATTGAAAGTTCCTAAGCTGGCAGTATCTTCGCCAAACGCTGTGAAAAATCCAGCATTTCTGTACAAGTCCCATATAAAAGGACACTTGTCGAACGTGACTCTCTCGTTAGGCCAGCAAGTCTTCTTCAAGTCAGTTTCTTTAATACCGAGTAACATCGGTATAAGATTGGGGAACGTATTGTCACCGACTTTATTGTATCCTTTTAATTCGATAGCACCTTTACTTTTCAAGTAGGCCAAAGTTTTAGGCATAGTTCTGTAAAAATTTAATCTAGAAATAGCATCCACCCCTAGAATTATAACGTTGTACGTCGTTTCCTGTCCATCACTCGTAATATCGTGTTCCTTAAACGAACCTTCAACAGGTTTCTTGGGAGTAAAGGGAAAGAATTGTTCGTAAACAACTTTTTCGTTACTGTAACATGTCACTCTTACAAATTCGTCTTTAACTTCAATCGCATCATAAAAATAAATGCACGGAAGGTATTGAACTCTATCGTCGACCTCGAGCGACATGTCGGCCACCGATAAGGGTCGGTAGAATGCTCTGTAGCAGCAGGAAATGTTTACACTATCTGATAGTTGATAATAAGCCAAGTGTTCTCTCACAATCCATATGTTTGTGTTATTGTACTCCAGTAAGGCGGATTTTGCGTTGTCACATGCTTTAATGTTCTTAGGTTTCGCAATGAATTTTTTAATACTTACATCGAAAGGCTTAAGACCGGGTATCGTACACCCCTCGGTTTTGATCGTGTAAACATCGTCTGGACTATTCATTCCTTGCTGTATTTTCCATGGGTAGCCGATTACATTGTTGTTCATCAAAAAAATATCAGATCCGTTGCTCATTAAAAATATCAAAGAGGTGACTACCAATATAATTGGGATCAAAAATAAACATCTAAATCGTAGAAGTACAAAACTATTGCGTCCAAAGTTGTGTTTAGTTGATGAAGACATTCTGAAAATAATTTGATTATGTAGGTATTAGAAATGAATTTAAGTGCCTATCGACTATCGTCATTAGTCATTACCCATAATAGAGAAAATGGGATATTAATATAATTCCATTATTTTCTAAAATTAAATCGTTATCAAAATTTTAAATTTCTACATCTACATACATACTTAATAAGATTGTTATTTATTAATTTTTATTGTATCTTCCCCTTATTTATCAAGTGTATCTATAAAATGGTTTGGAGTTTGGACAATGACTACATAATAAAGTTTGCATGCATTTTTACCTACAAAACTCACCTAGAAATTTTTATCTACATTTTGATATCCAGTGATATTTTTGTCTTGGAACTCGTCTCTAATCACACATTTTACAACTCCTTCCCATGAGACTCATCTTCATTGATATGTAGAACATCGATATGTAATATTCGGATGTAAAGTACACATTGCACCGCGTGCAGGGCGCACGTTTCGTTTGTCGTGCTCAGAGTCTGGAGAAGCTCAGGTGTCGGCGGTCGGCGGTCGGCGGTCGGCGAGGGAGGCTGCACGGGGCATGCGCACCGACGTCCGTCTCACCCTACATTCCCGCTATACACTTGGAGATCAACATACTATGGACATTATATGGATTGAAGTTATGACCTACATAACTTTTTAGGGAGCTTTTTCTATGAAATTCTTTTATGTTGTGCACAATGTCGAATGCAAAAAGATTTAGGTACTGTGGTAAAATATAATTATTAATATAATTGGTGTTTCACATCTATTTGTTAGTAAAGTCAGCATTTACTTGTCTAGGCTTTGATTGTCACAAAATGTTCCATACAAGTTACAAAGAGTTAGTAGTAGGTAAATATTATGCAGTATAAATATTGCTTCTTGTCTTTATTTCTTTATTGTAACCCGGCAATTCATAAGTCAATAACTATAATAAAGCTATATTATTATCACTGGTGATAATTCGGCCGATGAAAATTGAATACCGTGTAATTTTGTTTAATTTCATTAACAACCATAATTCACACTTTAAATTTTAAATTTCATCTTTATTAGGGTTCTTTTTTGTGTTGCACAATTTTGGTAGAACTGTAGGTTAGGTACTGAAAGTTTTCGATTCACCTATTATTCATATTATTTTATTTATATTAATCCTACTGATATTTGTGAAATGTAAAATGCGAAAATTTGTGAGGATAGATGTATGGATGGATGTTTGTTACTCTTTCACGCAAAAACTACTGAACGGATTTTGAATTTAGGTATGGTAGTAGTTTAAGCTCTGGATTAAAACATAAGCACAACTTTTTATCTCGAATAAGTACAGTGTTCCCGTGGGATACACGTACGCGTACGTAGGTGGGGGCGCGGGCAAAAGCTAGCATATAATAAGATGAACTACGTAGGTATTAAGTGAAACATAAATAAGTAATCTAATCGAGGTTTGGGAATTATAGTTTCGCAATTAACGCAATAATTTATGCCATCTATAATACATATCTATAATAAATTCGTAACTGGCTCGCTGTCTGTACTCTGTACATGGAAGATATATAAAAAAAACTATTACAGGGCGGCTTTATGAACGACATAGAATCTAAAACAATGGTTTTTAGAATTTTTGTCTGTTTGTCTGTACGCGTTTGTACGCGCTAATCTCAAAATCTACTAGACGGATTTTGATGAAATTATTTATAATAAAAAAGGTATGGAAGTAGTTTAGTTTCTGGATTAACACAGGTTACTTTTTATTGCGGTAAAATGTACGGTTCCCGCGATATTTGTTTTTGCGCGTACGAAGTCAACGGCTTAACCGATTTGAATGTGGTTTTCACTAATGCGTTTTGGTTTGTTCCACTTAAAATTTAATGTTTGTTTCATTTCAATCAGTTCATAAATATAAAAGTTATGTCAGTCTTAAGAATAGAATATAAAATGCTATAGAATAGAATAACTGATCAGTTGAACTGGTTGAAACTTTACGTAGGTATTACCTAATTATTGATGTATATAAGTACCAGGAGGAATAAGTGAGAAGTTATATTATGGTCGTAGCGCTAACCCATGTTAAGCAACGCCGGTCGTGGATTCAACTAAGATGGGTGACCACAATGCCAAATATTTTTAATGTCAAAATCTATACGCCTAATACCTACTAACGTTTTCCTACTCAAAAGATTTTCGAAATAATTAAATACGACAAGGAAGATATCCTTACTTATAATATTATAAACGCAAAAGTTTTATGTATGGATGTTCGTTACTCTTTCATGTAATAACAACTGAACGGAATTTGATGAAATTTTATATGGTAGAAGTTTAGTCTCTGGATTAACACATAGGATACTTTTATTCGCAGCAAAAAGTACGGTTTTCCGGGAATTCTTTTTCCCGTACGAAGTGTCGGCTAACACCTGGACTATACTAATATTATGTTATGAGTTTGTGACTTGCCGAGATTAGATTAGAGATAAGGGGTAATTTCTGGATCTATATCAACCGATTTTTTAAATTCTTTTACGAATAGAAAGCCACGTTATTTGTGAGTGTCATAAGCCCTTTAACCCGAAAAATGATAAGTCTTTTCCGTGGTAGTCGGATATGCACAATAAATCGAACCAAAGTAAAATAGCACAAAAAAGTATCAAATAAATCTTATTTTCTAAATAATTCCCCTTTTAAATTCGGCTAAAATTTTAACTATTTATCTCTTCTTTCTATCTTTACAATTTTGTTACCAGCCCAAACAATATCCTGATAAAACAATATTTTATAGAACTTACGTTTAAGTTGGCTGGTAGAGTCTGTAAAAAAGTCAGCTATAGCATATTTAAGTCACAAAAAGATATTTTTTATACTAAAAAAATATATTTAAATTGCAAGGTGATGTTTATTGGTCAACAATTATGATTTTTTATCAAAGTAAGATAATTTATCGTCTCAAGTGCTTAAAACATGAGATCTTTTCCTTTTACTGCACATAATTTGGAATAATTGTTAAAGAGTTAAGGCTGGGACTATATCATCCGGAATCCGGAAGGCCGTAGAAAATTCAGAGCGCTAAAAATAGAACTCTACGTTAATACAATAGAGCTGAAAATCGAACACACAGGTGTCGGTAAAATCTCAATGTCATATATGACACTCGACACTATGATTTTCAGCTCTATTGTAATAGCGCAGAGTTCTATTTTCAGTGCTCTGAATTTTCCCATTCGTTCCGGATGCCGGAGCATATAGTCCCAGCCAAAGGTCGTGTTAAATACTAGCGTGGCGGGTTCGGGCAAGCAGCGTACTTTGGAAAAATTAAATTTTTTTGGAAACGCAATACAATACGCACACTTTCGACTTTCCTCTAAAATTTATTATAAATTCAAGTCACCCGCCTAGTCTGTCTGTCTATATGTTGACTTTTGCCCGCAGCTTCGCCCGCGTAGGAGTGTTCGTGGCAAAAAACGTCTAAAGCAAAATATATACCTACTGAAATATAATAATAGCATAGAGTAAAAATATATTATACTTACGTAATAGTTTTTTATTATAAATTTATTACAAAGTACCTATATATTTTTACTCTGTGCTATTACTATATTGCAGTAGGTATATTTGCTAAAGGAGTTTTTTGCCCCGAACACTCTCCCACGCGGGTGAAGCTGCCGGTAAAAGCTAGTCGTAAATAAATCTTCGATTACGCTTGTAAGCGAAGATTTATTTCAGTTTAATTTGTGACTGTAACTAATAAACTTTCCTTTGTCTAATTCGATTTACTTTGCGACCGATAAGAAAATATTTTAGATTGTGGAGTAACCGAATGTAGAACAGCAGTAGCTCGATAAGCGTTTGAATATCTATATTTACCTAGTCTTGCCATAAATACTGAAACAAAGAAAAAAAAATTCTATGGCAAATAACATTTATTACTTTTACAGTTAGTTTAAATACATAAATATAAAACAATTTAAAATATAAAAAGCTTATTCGAAGTGGTCTCCATTGGCTGCAATACAGTCCTTTAAACGTTGAGGCCAGTTATCAATAGAAGCACGCACTCTTTCCGTGGGAAAATTCTTCACTGCCAATCGTACGGATTGTTTTGGGGACTCCAAATTATCATGGCGTTTAGAGCAAGCCGTACTCTCTAAAACTGACCATAAATCATAATCCAGCGGATTAAGATCGGGACTAGACGACGGCCAGTCTTCAGCTCTGATGAAGTCCGAAACGTTCGTTTCCAACCAAGACTGCATAGACCGAGCTTTAGGACCCGGCGCCGAGTCTTGCTGGAAGGACCATTCTTGGTTATTGAACATGGTGTTGTTAAGGGGCTTCACTATGTTCTCAAGAATGGTATCTTTATACACTTATGTCGATGTTTTGATACCTTTTTCACAAAAGTATGGCTCAGTCACTCCTTCATAGCTAATACGCTACCAAACCATCACTGAAGTCGGATAGTGCCCACGTTGCACTCTGTCGACTAATTGGGAGCTTCCTTAGAGCTTTGAGCATAAACACGGTCATTTTGTTTGTTAAAATGTTGCTCAATTGTAAAAAATTCTCATCCGTAAGCAAAATTTTTCTGTGACCTCCCTTTGCGTACCGCTTCAGTAGTTGTTTCGATTTTCCCACCTTATTCTTTTTTAAATTATCAGTTAAGAAATGACCAGTACCTCTCTTATAGGCTGCAAGTCCTAAGTCATCTTTTAAAATACGCGACATATATGGATTAACACATAGGCTACTTTTTATTGCGAAAAAATGTACGGTTCCCGCAATATTTGTTTTTGCGCGTACGATGTCAACGGCTTGACTTCCATAAAAGATTATACATTCGGCTGTTTATATTTTTTTTTTGTGGGAAGAGTGGATGCCCCAAAGGGAGATTTCCGACCGAGCCAGGTGGTATGTTCGGTCAGGCCGAAGCCCCACTTGTAGTCATTTCAGATGTTGTATATATACCGCCGATCTTAGAAAACTTAGATAGCGCGATTCAGGATTGTGGCGCTAATTGGTCCGCCACATCACCCCCCCCCCCCCCCCCCCCCCCCAAGACCAGAGGTCGAAATCTTCGATGCGTCTTACGCTGGTGTCGCCAGGTGCCAGTGAAGAGTCCCAGTGAGTTGGAACTATGCTGCCGTGCTGGGCCGATGCTACGAGCTGACCAGGAGAGGTGCTTCGTGCTCTGCTTGCTAACCGATCGTTGTAGCTATGAGTGCTGATCAGGAAAGGTGCTTCGTGCTCTGCTTGCTAACCGATCGTTGTAGCTACGTGTGCTCATCAGGAGAGGTGCTTCGTGCTCTGCTTGCTAACCGATCGTTGTAGCTACGTGTGCTGATCAGGAGAGGTGCTTCGTGTTCTGCTTGCTAACCGATCGTTGTAGCTACGTGTTCTGGCCAGGAGAGATGCTTCGTGCTCTCTGCTTGCTGACCGGTCCGTGTAATGTCCGTTGATGCCGATGAGGATTCGACCAGGCGGCCGTGCTGCAGGCTGGTGGTCGAGGTACCCGATGAGGCTGAGTCTGGCTGGCGTGGTGCGGAGGGGTGTGGGGTGATGATAATGATGTCGAGAAGGAGACGAGTTCTGTCGAGGGTCATGAATGTGGGAAGCAGGATCTTAGAAAAATTCGATAAGGCGATTTAGGATTGTGGCGCTAATTGGTCCGCCACATTTTTTGTATGTTAAACGATTACTCCTCCGCCTGTGAACCGATTTTCAAAGTTATTTTTTGCTGTTAAGGGTATAATCTCCAATTGGTATTTTTGACACCAAAGTGGAGACCTGATGATGGAATCCATGAGGAATCGAGGGAACTCCTCGAAATCTATATGGACACATTGTGATTTTGACTTTTTCTAAAGTAGTCCAGTAGTATAACTACCAAAAATAAAGATTTTGCACCAAGGTATACCCTGGATCCAAAAGTACTGAACAGAACTCCCGAGTCGTTATAGATACATGTTTGGGGATTTCAGCGTTGTTTAAAGAACTGAAAGCATATGCCAATATGTCAATTAAAATAATCATCATCACACCATACAACATGACATTATGATGATAATAGGTACTTCTCATAGTCTTTTACTCCGACACGTATATCTTTGAACATTACTCTGCAGTTTGTCGAAGCATTTTCAAAATTCTTTTGTTGTTGCAAAGAATATAATTCGATTTTGGTCCCTTAGTCACCAAGGTGGATACCTGATGATGGCATCCATGAGGAATTGAGAGAACTCCACAAAATTATAAGAATATAATTTGATTAGTGATTTCGAATTTTATAGTAAGTAAACGTTTGTGCGAAGGTGTACTCTAGATCGAAAAGCACTGAACAGAACTCCTGTCTTTAAAGATACACTCCTGTCTTTAAAGAAATTTCGGCATTGTTTAAAGAACTGCAAAAGAAGAAGAAGCATATGCCACTTACAGTAATCATCATCATCACCACTATCTTCTTACGACACACCAACATATTATTATGGTGACATAAGTACTCCTCATAGATTTGTACACCGATATCAATGTATTTGAAATGCAAATATTCATCATCACTATAATGCTGACTGCTACATTTTTACCCGCCGACTACTATATTAAATAATAATTATTATTTAATAATATATTGTCTATTTATTATCATCACTGGTTATTGTTTATTTAGTCTACAGCTCGGTAATGCTTATTTGGGAAAATACTGCGGCCTCTCAGAAAATCGGAATAAAAAAAACGCTTGAGTTTGTTTGTCCGAGAGAGTGAGAATACCGGAGGCTTTTTTGTATTAATTACTTTATTAAAATGTGTTAATAATAATAAATAGGTATGTATTACTAAAAAGGGAAACATTATTATCGTCTTCCAAAGTAAAAATGCACAAAAAAGTATGAAATAAAACTTCTTTTGAAAATAATTCCCCTTTTAAATTCGGCTAAAATTTTAACTATTTCTTTACTCAATCTTCACATTTTTGAAGTCGGTACCATGGTGTCTACAAAATAGTATAGCGGTATATATGTATAGATATGTCTATCTTTTAATGATAGGTTACCATACCCATTCTAAGTTTTAAAAAATGATTACAAATAATGTGGTATTTTTTTTCAGATGCTATTAAGACGGAACAATATTACCTTTAACTTATCTAGGAGATACATAAAAATTAAAAAGTACGTGTGAAAATTTATTATAAGTATATATTTGGAGTTTTGCCGGGAAATTCAATGGGTGACGTTTGGATTTTGCATTTCTTTCATAAATTTGTTTTATTTCGGATCTTAATGTGTAATATTTGTAGAATATTAACCATTAAATATTCGTTAACGTCCACAAGTGTGGGCAAGTGGTACAACTTCTAAAAACGTGCTATTTTGAGTTTCCCTCTAAAACTCCCTAGTAACTTTGAGTAAAGCTTCTACCACTTTACTGAATCGACTGACATGAGTCATGGACTGCACTGACTATTTATTTTGACTTTGACTAGACTTAAGACTTGGCGATTTAGGAATACGGTTTTGAAAATTGAAACGAAAGTTCTATTTCCCGCCTTTTTAACTTGACACTGGCAAATGGTTATAAGCCGATGCCATATATAAATAAATAAAAAAAGTATATATTTTTACTCTGTGCTGTCTGTGTAAGTAACAAGGCAAAAGCTAGGGAACTCCTTGAAATTTATATTGACACATATAGTGATTTTGACTTTTTCTGCAGTAACCCAAGCATATGCAAAAGTACTGAACAGAACTCCTGACTCCTTATAGATACATGTTTGAGGATTTCGGCGTTGTTTAAAGAACTTCAAGCATAAGCCACTATGTCTATTAAAGTAATCATCTTTATCACCACCATCATCACACCACACATCATCACATTATAACGATATAATGTACCTATTATTCTCATAGTATTTTACACCAACACGGATATCTTTGAACACTCTGCCGTTTATGGACCGATTTTCAAAACTCTTTTTTTGATGTAAAGGGTCCGAATATCCAATTAAGGGTAATCCGAAGTTAGTCTTGTCCCTTTGTCACCAAAGTGGTGACCTGATGACGGCAACCATGAGGAATCGAGGGAACTCCTCGAAATTTATATGGACATATATAGTGATTTTGACTTTTTCTGAAGTAACTCAAGCTTAAACTACCAAAAAGTAAGATATTCCACCAAGGTATACCCTGGATCCAAAAGCACTGAACAAAACTGCTCAGTCTTTAAAAATACGCGTTTCGACATTGTTTAAAGAACTGCAAGCATATGCCATTATGTAACTTTGATTAACATCATTCTCAGTTTATTTTAAAAGTTCTTAAAATGTGATAGTACTAATCTTATACATTAAACGAGACGATCTTGTATATAATTATATAATCGGTATCTTGACAACGGCTACAAGTATTACCATTTAGTATGCAGGGAGTTTTGGGGGAGCGAAATCAATCTAGCTAGGTCTTATCCCTTAGAAACTGCGCATTTTTAAGCTTATATGTTTTTTTTTATTTCGTCGTGCAACAATATATCAATAATTTCGACTCTCTTACGTCAGTCTAATTGGCAGCTTGGTTTGCGTAGGTACGTACGTAGTTATCGTATAATTTTTGCATTGTTTGGAAATTCGGAATGTGGTGGGTTCGAATCCCGTGAAGATAAATATTTTTGTGATTCTTATTATTTCTTTATCTTTTATATATTTTTTATTTTTTTTTATTTTTTTTTATTTCTTTTATCGTTCTACTAAAACACAGAGCAAACTCGGTCTCTCTGTCTCCCACGTAATATAACATATATGACTAAAATGGAAAAAATATTATTTTTAAACAAAAAATTAAACCGATCTCCAAAGTAAAAATACACAAAAAAGTATGAAATAACTCTTATTTTCGAAATAATTCCCCTTTTAAACGCGGCTAAAATTTTAACTATTTCTCTAGACAATCTTCATAATTTTGAAGTCGGTACCAGCCAACTTAAACGCGAGCTCTATAAAATAATGATTTATCAGGATATTGTTTGGGCTGGTACCGACTTCAAAATTATGACGATTGTGTAGAAAAATAATTAAAATTTTAGCCGCATTTAAAAGGGGAATTATTTAGAAAATAAGATTTATTTAATAATTTTTTGTGTATTTTTACTTTGGAAGTCGGTTTAATTTTTTGTTTAAAAATAATCCTACAATAATTTTATATTATTTTACCAATTATTTAGTTTACGAAGTCAGTCACGGTTTTGGTAAACTAAATCCATGCAATTTATTTTGTTTGTAAACAATTTCATAAGATATATTTGTATTTATAAAAGTTACTTGTACATACCTAAACAGAGAGCGGTGAGCGATGGCTAGCTCCGGTAGGTAGGTATTGCGTGTGTGTGGGTGTACCGAGCGGTGCAGCGCGGCGTGTTATAGCCGACGCTGTTATCAAACACCATTTGTTTGACTTGCTAATTAACGATTATCGGCTTATAACTACGTCCACACTTTTTTCTCACTTCACACTACCACCGATTACTAAATGTTTCCTGATAATACTTTAAATATCGTCGTTCGCCACAAAAAGAAATATATATCGGCAAAAAAAGTATTTGGCAGCGGCCAAATATGTAGTTTTTCCGATTTGTGATCCGATGAATAATTAGGATTACGTGCTCGTAATCCTAATTATTCATCAATCTGTTTTTAACTGATGTATGATTGTTGTAATATTTATGTTATAAAAAAAACTGTTTATTGTAAATAATGTTTCATGATTGATAAAACTAAGAGAAAAACTATTTTTGTGAAATAAATAATAGCACTATACTCAACATTCAACGTGCGAACTGCAAAACCGTGCCCTGCAGATTCCAGCAGGGATATTGACTCTGGTCATGTCTTACATAGCTACGACATTTATAGGTATATATTATTACTAGCATTTGTCCGCGGCTTCGCCCGCGTGAAATTGGGTTTTAAACAATAGAACTTTCATCCCCTATTCTACCCTCCTAGGGGCTGAAATTTGGAAAACGCTGAACCAACGCCTATTTTGCGTTATGCTTAGCACTTGCCTAGTGTCTACTTCATGAGTTCTTCTCATCGCTATTTTCCACTACATATTTCAAAATATAAAATACCAGATGTTGACCACGACTTCGTGCGCGCAAAAGTTAATCTTGCAGAAACCGTAAATTTTTTCGCGATAAAAAGTAAAAAGTAGCGATAAAATTAGTAGCCTATGTCCTGCCCCGTGGTCTACTGTATATCTCTGCCAAATTTCATAAAAATTGGTGCAATAGTTTCGGAGCCTATTCAATGCAAACAAGCATACAAACTTTTCCTTTTTCTAAAATTAGTATAGACTAGCCTTTTCCCGCGGCTCCGCCCGCGAAATATAGTATCGGGTATCCCACGGGAGCACTGTACTTTTTCGGGATAATAAGTAGCCTATGTTTTAATCCAGAGCCTAAGCAACTACCATACCAAGGTTCGTCAAAATCCGTTCAGTACTTAGTTTTTGCGTGAAAGAGTAACAAACATCCATACATCTATCAATCCATCCATCCATCCTTAAAAACTTTCACATTTATAATAGTAGTAGGATGATTAAGAGCCCTATTACAAATCTGCACTCTGCGAGATTAGGTATTTGAAGCGTTCCCGACATTTCGCATTTTGTAGTAATTTTGCAGTTGTTTTTATCGTTTTTATTGAAATATGTTAATAAATTCATGCTTTACAATTATAAAATCTTTATTTCTCATGAAGTAACAATTGTTCTGGTATAAATTTGGTTAATAATATTATCGTAGATAGGAGTAATTCAGAGTTAACTTAAAGCGTTTTTCGAAGTTTTTATGGCTTAGAATAAGATTTTTTCCTATATTAAATCAAAAATATTTCAAAATTCTAAAGCCGCTACGAACTATACGGCTATATAGGAGATAACATTCTCATTTAATTATTTCATTTGCTTAGAACAGTAGTTCAATCCAGGAGCACAAAAAAGTGCCTTCGCGCATTTTATGAAAATCTTTCCCTGCTATTTTGGGTTTAATTAAAAAATAAAGCTAAATTTACAAAAAGCGAGGCTGCTACGAACTAGGTCAATAGCTATTCTGCACTATTCAATATGTCAAAATTGTCAATGTATCTTTGTTTCTGAGATCAAGAACGCCATAATTGGCCATTTTACGCAAAAATCACAGTCGAGATGTAATAATTATGCCTCTTAATTAAATGGTACCCTGATGGCTATTCCACGGAACTCCTGGGTGCCGCGGAACCCACTTAACTAACCCACGGAAACTGTGACACGAGAATTTTATATATATGATGTGATTCAAAGGATTTCGACATGGAAAAACGATTACCTATGTAAGCGTGTCTAACTAACTTTAACAACAGATTAAGCACGTAGTGTTTTTTTGAAACTTACGCGAAATTTGTTATGCGTTAGGTACTACATTACTCGTCTCTGCTATTACATAAGTACAAGAAGATCCTTCGATAATTTTGTAGTTGATTAAAAAATTTGTAGGTTTAATTTTAAATGCTTAGTAGTAAGGTAACACAACTTTGATATATTTGTGCATGTTGTGTTCACTTCCTAGAGGGATACAATCTCTAGTAATGTTCTTTTATGCCCGAAATTAAAAATCTTAATCTCATTTCAGCTATCTGAGATCAAGATTTCAATACATTTCAACGATCGATCCTAGGATTAACTTCACGTCAATTTACGTCAATTTTTGCTTGAGAATCTAAGATTGAAGTCAAACTAAGATTTTAGATACGTTATTAATTTCGGGCGTTAGTGTATAAGTGGCTTATCTGCACGTATTGTGAATTGTTAAAAAATAAGTAGTAGATCCTACTTATTTGGTTCTTTAACACCAACTATTCCTATGTATGAGATGGAGCAGTATTTTGTCCGGCTGGTCAAGTTGTAGAGCCGACGCGACGTAGAGCGCAAATATTTATAGCTATACACATAGACCTATATGGGTCTGTCGTAAATAATGGATAACCCGTAAACTGGAGTTGGTCCGGATGTGAAACTGTAAGAAAATCGTATTTTCTTGCCAGGGTTTCTAATCATATGAAAATGGCGTAGCATTTTATACTTTTTTATAAATTTCGCTACTTTTTTCGTTCATTCCGTTGCCATTTCATCAAATTTAGGTATTTCTGTGTGATTTTTTTAGTATACTCCTGAAGACGTGTATTATTTAATTTTAATACAATTTTAGGTGTTTTTAACGTAAACAATTTTCAAAATCATCTTTTTATGCTTTTTTTTAAACTATTTTTTTCTTAATGTCAACTTTGATCATTAACTGTGAAAAAAAAAGTATGGCGCTATAGCTGCCCATTATCTTAATAAATTGTCTAGTATGTGTTGTTTCTAAAAAGGTATTACAATGTGTACTTTACTAGCAATATTAAGTTACAGGAGCGAGATCAATATCAAGGTCAGAATTCAAAATTTTTAAGTATTGTTATAAAAGGTTATAAAACTTCGTCATAAGGATCTTATTCTACCAAAATTCTTTACACAAACGTTATTGGGCCACTAATAAGGATTTTTAGAAGAAAAACAGGTTGTTTTGGTAAAAAAAATATTTATTTTATCAATAACTTCAACTAAATGCTCGAAATGCCCTCCGCCGGCAGGAATACAAGCTCTACATCGCCTAATAAAAGATCTTTTAATCCGACGCGCATAGCCGGCTTCTGCGATTTTACTTGCTGCTACTTGAATGCGCGTACGCAACTCTTCCACAGAACTTATTGCTTCCTTGTACACTACTTCCTTAATGCAGCCCCAGTAAAAAAAGTCCAACGGGTTTAGGTCTGGCGAACGTGGAGGCCATAAAATTGGACCATATCTATCTATCTGGATATGTATTATTTAAACACTTCCCTCCCTATCCCTATCCCTTACACGAACAGCGTAATGTGTTGGACACCCATCATTATGAAGCCACATCTCGTTTCTTATCTACTGTGGAACGTCTTGCAGTAATCCAGGTAAAGTATTTATTAGAAAATCCAAATACATATCCGCATTTAATATTGCCGGCAACTCAAATGGACCAATGATTTGTCCGTTAATAATGCCAGTCCATAAATTTATTTTAAACTGATACTGCGATCTGTCTTCACGTATCAATCTTGGGTTTTCAAGTTGCCAGCTGTGTAAATTGTGGAGGTTCAAAAAACCATCTATTTGACACGTTGACTCGTCACTCCATAAAATTTTATTAAAATAACTTGGGTCTTCTCTCATCTTTCGCAGTATTGTGCGACAAAATTTCGAGCATTTAGTTTAAGTTATTGATAAAATAAATATTTTTTATACTAAAAACAACCTTTTTTTCTTCTAAAAATCTTTATTAGTGGCCCAATAACGTTTGTGTAAAGAATTTTGGTAGAATAAGATCATTATGACGAAGTTTTATAACCTTTTATAACAATACTTAAATTTTTTTAATTCTGACCTTGATATTGATCTCGCTCCTGTAACTTCATATTGCTAGTAAAGTACACATTGTAATACCTTTTTAGAAACTACACATACTAAACAATTTATTAAGATAATGGGCAGCTATAGCGCCATACTATTTTTTTTCACAGTAAATGATCAAAGTTGACATTAAGAAAAAAATAGTTTAAAAAAAAGCATAAAAGATGATTTTGAAAATTGTTTACGTTAAAAACAAATAAAATTGTATTAAAATTAAATAATACATGTCTTCAGGAGTATAATACTAAAAAAATCACACAGAAATACCTAAATTTGATGAAATGGCAACGGAATGAACGAAAAAAGTAGCGAAATTTATAAAAAAGTATAAAATGCTACGACTTTTTCATATGGTTAGAAACCCTTTAAGTTATTCAGTCCGCATTTAATTGACGTTAAGATGGCGTAACTTTTTCTTATATGAGGTTGTGTAGAAGATTTTTCTGTCAAATTTACGTCATATCATTGGCTGTACCGAAAACAAGAGTCAAGGGCTTCGTCGCTAAGATTAAAGGCAGTACTGAAGTTAAATTATGTCTCATAATATGTCAAGTCAGTAATACTGGTAACTCAAGTTTTTGCTGGTGGTGAAGCAGTTAACTAAGTACTTGTTTTAACACTTTTTGAGTTACGTTTCCGGTTTACGATAAGTGCCCTAGATGTTTTAATACCTACTTGTAAATATGCTGTATACCTACCCATAAGTATTTAACCATTGCATTTCTCAACTGGTTTATTACGACGAGGTGTAGAAATTTTAAATGTTGATAATAATAGAATGTCTGCATGTTGAAGAATGTATGCCTGTAGAGTGTGCTTATATAAAATAATGAATAAGTTTAAGTGACTGAATTATTTGCCTGTACCATAATACGGTATTCAAGAACGGTCGAGTGTCTTTATTACGTATAGTTCCTATGGAAAATGCATATTACGGAAAAGTTCAATTTAGCGCGAGCGAAGTTACGGTCAAAAGCTAATTAAATACAGCATAATGTGTTTCCCCTGTTGACCCGTGGGCTACTCATGCAAAACTCAATAGAACTACGACGCTCTAGGGTCTAGCTAGGGAGTCTTGGTCTTTTTTAATGATTTATTTCCGCTCTACACTATTGCCTCTACTATTCATACCAATAGACGGCAAAGTTAAGGCCTGAGTCTGACATAATCAATGTGTAAAATAAAAAAAAGATCCGTGGAGCCTTACGCAATTTTAGTCGGTAGGGTCAGGAGTCGTGGTAGTTACTCACGAGCAAGGCTAAGATAACTGTGTAGACTTGGTACCTAATAGTGGCAATAGCATTCCAATTGTAATAACAAGTAAAAACAATTTAATCAAGTTTAGGCGTTAGGTATTGCCTTGATACGAGTACTTTGATAGTTAGTACAAAACAATCAATTACAACATTTCATCATTATAAGCTCAATAGTTTTGTAGTATTAGTGGTAATCCCAAAGGGAGATATCCGAGTAGTGTGGATTCGTGCGTTCTGGCTCACATTCTGGATCCCCCGCCCTCTCCCCTCGCCCTCTCCCACGTGCTCTATCAACGGTTCGAGCGGTGACACCGGCTAAAAAAAAGAGAAAAAAGTTTGGTGTCAAAATGGGGGTTTTTGACCATGCCCAATCGATTGCGCTAATCCGTTTTTCAATATCTCTAACGGTTACAAAGATAGACTTTTGCAATTACTAGGTTCATTAGGCTATATTCATTACTAATTACCTCATGCAGTGGTAGATAATTGACGATTGTAAGCTAAGGGTCATTAGTGGTTCAGTGAAACAACAATGGTCAGTACAAACAATAAGTCGTTGTTTTGTTATGAAACGAACCAGGAATCGAGCAGATGGATCGTCTAATGTTAAGCGATTTCCGTCGCTCATGGACACTCGCAACACCCTACTCTGGTGTTGTAACCTGCGTTCCCAGTCATAAAAATCCCCAACCCCTCTTGGACCTACGGTAAATCCGCACTCACACAGCGATACACAACGCAAGCGTTATTTCATATCGGTTTTCTGTGTGGCCGTGGTATTTACCCGATTGAGCCGGCCCATTCATGCTGACGCGTAATCCATGACCAGGAACACAGAAAAACTTTATGTTCCTTCGGCGGGATTCGAACCCGCGACCCCCGGCTTGGGCACCAACACATTCAATCAACTGAGCCACAGAGGTCGTCATTACACTTTTGTTTACACACCTGTACCCTAAAGTGTATCTACCTAGGTAACACTGAAAATGTTTAGATAATGAAAAACGGCTTAATGTAGAAAGTTGTCAATACTTTTATTGTTTTTCGAAGTAATCTCCGTTCCTCTCTACACATCGTCGCATTCGATGGAACCGGATCGGATCGGATCTTAATCCGCTGGATTATGATTTATGATCTGATCGGGATTAAGACGGGCCAGTCTTCAGCTCTGATGAAGTCCGAAACATTCGTTTCCAACCAAGACTGCGTAGACCGAGCTTTATGACCCGGCGCCGAGTCTTGCTGGAAGGACCATTCTTGGTTATTGAACATGGTGTTGTTAAGGGGCTTCACTACCTTCTCAAGAATGGTATCTTGATACACTTGTGCCGATGTTTTGATACCTTTTTCACAAAAGTATGGCTCAGTCACTCCTTCATAGCTAATACCCCACCAAACCATCATTGAAGTCGGATAGTGCCCACGTTGCACTCTGTCGACTAATTGGGAAGCTTCCTTAGAGCTTTGAGCATAAATACGGTCATTTTGTTTGTTAAAATGTTGCTCAATTGTAAAAAAATTCTCATCCGTAAACTGAATTTTTCTGTGACTTTCCTTTGCGTACCGCTTCAGTAGTTGTTTCGATTTTACCAGCCTATTCTTTTTTAAATTATCAGTTAAGAAATGACCAGTACGTCTCTTACCTATAGGCTGAAAGTCCTCTTTCTAAATCTTTTAAAATACGTGACATGGTTCGAGGTCCTATCTTCATCTCCCGAGGTAAAATATTTTGCTTTCGGACAGGACTTCGAATTCTTTCCCTTACTGCTTTGACCACCTTTTTCGTACGAACACTACGTGGACGGCCAGATCTTTTTCTGTTACAAACAGAGGAGGTCTCATTGTACCGATTAATAGCCCGGTACATAAACATTTTACTAATACCAAGCGTATGGAGAGTTTTAAAAATTGCATTTGGCTCCATACCTACTCTGTGTAATGCAATCACAGCGATTCGGTTCTCTTTATCACTCCACTCCATTTTAATATCGCAAAATATTGTACAATGTATTGGCGCCAAAATGAGAAAACACAATGAACAATCATATAAAAATGACAGATTCCAAATTCAACTGTAATATTTTGTTTATTTTTAATTGTAACAGTATTTATGGCCAGACTAAGTATATAGCGCCCACCTACAGAAACAACGATAGCGCGATTCAGGATTGTGGCGCTAATTGGTCCGCCACAGTTTTATTTTCCTTTTTCCGTAATTTAATTTACATTAGATGTATGTAAGTAACTGAAACTAAAACTCTAAAACTTTTAGAATCCGAGTTAATTTGTGTAATATAGGTAATAAATCGATGTATAAATACGGTCTATATTGTAGGTATTACGGATTCCCTGTCTCGAAATGTTGGCTTAGGTGTGTTCTTAAAATATTAGGAAAGTATATGGGGGAGTTTAATTTATTAACGACTTAATATTGGAGGGGAAAAGCCGCGCATGCGCCCCCCGGGTACGGCGATGTCAGACCTTACAGTTGATTTCGTGCTGAGTCTTGTTAAATAATCGTGTTGGACAAATTTTATTTATTATAGTCGTTCAAAAGATATGAATGAGGACTACGTCGTTCTCGTTCGAGGTAAGTTTTCTCCAGTGGAATGTGATTTATAGTTACTATCAAAAATCAATAAATAAAGGAAACTAACCTATAAATTTTACGTTAAGTCAGAAAAATCCTATCCATTTCCATAATAATGAATTCTCAAGGTTAAGTTTAAAAATAGAGCTTTAAGGGTTGTATCGGTAGTTTCTATTTTTAGGTCTTTTTAAGATGTCGGGATAAGCAAAGTCCATAGTTACTAGCACACCACGCAGCTTTTAATTTAGGTTGTTATAAAGCTTAAACTTACAAGACTTTTAAATGCCGTTCTTTGAAATGATGATGTAAAAACTGAATTTTAAAAGTGGGTTTTAACACAATAATATTTTATATTGGTCAGGCTCGCAGCCAGTTGTAAGTTAGTGGAAGATATATTCGTGTAGCGTAAATATAATACATTAGTTTTTACTTTTCAGCATTCTGAATGGAAATCAAAGGTTTAATTAAAATTTTTAAGTGTAGAACAACTGATTGGTCTAATTACATTTTGATTGTAAAAGAATTTATTTTCTATTATCCTTACTAATATTATAAACGCGAAAGTTTGTATGTATAGCTGATGTTTGTTACTCTTTCACGCAAAAACTGATTTTGATGACATTTGGTATGGTAGTAGTTTAGACGCTGGATTAACATATTATATGCTACATTTTATCGCAGCAAAATGTAAGGTTTCACGCGAGCTTTTTTTTGAGCGTTAGAGGTCGGAGGCAACATGTAGTTTGTGATTAAAAATAAAATTCGTATAGTTTAATTTTTTTGCAATTTAAAATTAAATGTTTTTAGGTCCTGGCCCTGATTCTACTCACGCTGATACCGTGGCCGGGACCATCCGTCTTCAAGATCACCTGTCCTCGTGACAACTCCAAAATTGTCAGAAAAGTTATACAAAACAAATGGTTACCGGTTTTAGAAAAATTCCAGGTAATTAAAATTACTATTCTCTACTTACCTTAAACCTAGATTAAATTACTGTTTTCTACTTACCTTAAACCTAGATTAAATTACTATTTTTCTACTTACATTAAACCTAGATTAAATTACTATTTTCCACTTACCTTAAACCTAGATTAAATTAAATTCAAATCCAGTATTTACCCTCATAGTTATTTAGCATCGGCGATGTGTTTCCAAGTAAAAATGCGGTTAGAGTTCTCAAATAAAATAATTTGTTATTACATACGATATTTTTATAAATTAGCTGTAAAGATTTTACGCTTATACGTGTTCGGTGACGTGTGAATTCAATTTCAGGTGAAGCTGCCGCTGGAGTGCCCGTTCCACCCCGCGCGCGACATCTTCGCGCCGCAGCACGCGGCCAAGCTGCAGCACAGGCCGTCGCAGTGGACCTGCGCCTTTTGCGGCAAGTCCTTCTACGAGGAGCGACACCTCGACACGCACTTCGACCAGCGACACAAGAACCAGATTAACAAAGTATTAAGAACTGTCTATTTAAATACTGTCGTGAACTGAGTTTGTTAAGGGCATTTGTTCGAGTAGCGATAGGGATGAAAAAGGAAAGTAGGTTTAGTAAAGAGGTAACAATCAAATTATAATATAATAATAATATAATATCTATGGATGCTTCCACACCACGTTAATCTGGTCCTGTACTAAGTATCCGAAGAACTTGTACCACAGGTACCAGACAACAGAAATATATTTAATACTTTAATACTATACACATATTTAAGATTTTTATTGTACGATACATATATTTAAAACACAACAATGATCCAGGAACACAGAAAAACTTTTTGTCCCATCGGCTGGATTCGAACCCACGAAACCTCCTCCTCCTAACCTCCGGCTTAAGTATATAATATTTTTAAGTATATATTATATATGTTAGTCTGTAAGGTATTTATAATATGGCCCTGTGCAGCCCGAAATAAAAGTTATTTAATTTAATTTAAGCGTCGACGCGCTAATCCGCTGAGCCACAGACGTCGTCAGATCAAACAATAATGTATTCACAATTTATACTATAGAGAAAAACGTATATTTACAATACTTACCCATTTGTAAGAGACGTAACGCAGATTCTGTCTACAGGCGGAGGACGCAGTATGCCTGGCGGACTACTGCGACATAATGCGCTGCGGGGTGCTGGTGGCGCACGGGCTCCTGAGCGCGGGCAGCGCGCCCGGCACCGACGTGGAGGTGTGGCAGGACGGCGACGCGGCCCGCAAGGCGCTCGCTCCCGCCGCCAGTCGACAGGTCGCCAAGGTCCGCCGCCGCCCCCGACCGCCGCCGCCGCTGCCCGACTGCCCCAAGACTGATCACATAGAGGACGCAGGCAAGTACTGCCCCAAGACTGATCACATAGAGTAGGTACCAAAGCTAATACTGCCCCAAAACTGACCCCGAAGAGGACCCAAGTATATTATGCTGGCCACCAACTTCCCCAAGACTGACGATGACGTAAACACAGTAGACCGAAGGACAACTCGCAACTCTACCACGAATTTATAAAATCTTTCGTAAGTTCTGATGTGAAATGTAACTTAAAATTATAATTATTAATTTTTTGCCATAGATGCAGAACCGAAGCCCAGAGAAGACAGCGACGGAGACACGAACCAAACTGTGGAGTTATGTGACGCGGACACGGTAGAATCGTCCCTCCCGCCCGACAGCCGCCAGAAGAAACTGGCCGATCTGCAGGCGGAGAGGGCTGCTTGTGATCCAACACATCTTCAAGGTCTCAAGGTAAATACCAATACTTAATGTCATTCCATCACACAAAAATAATTAGCTTCATATAAGCAATTTTTTAAATAGTAGATAATAATTATTCGTATTTTATTTGTTATTTTCTAAGGTGCGTTGTGAAAGAATAGTGCACTCCTGTATCTCGACACTTATACTACACCTAACGCAACATCAATTTATGGAACTGGAAGGTATGTAAAAATTTAAAAAATCTAACCTAAATGATTTTAAAATTATCTTCGTGAGTTATATGGGATATGTATGTAGGTAATGTTTCTTTAATTTTAAAAACCCCTTGATGTCTATGTTAAAGTTATGTTAAAATTTTACAGTGGCATACATAATATATAATATTGTATATTGTAAAACATAGTGCAAGCGATAGTTCACGCCGGTTTTCTGTAAAGCCGCTGTATACTGTGTAGCCCCATATTAAGGCAACCTAGCGGTGCCGTTATATTTATGTTTTGAATACAGAGGAGATGCAGCGCGCGGTGTGCTGGTACTTGAGCTGCGACCGCTACTGGGAGGACACCACGCCGGCCGCGCGGGCCTTCCCCTGGCCGCTCCTGCTGGCTCTAGCTACTGGCCTCGCGCTGGCACTCTGCATGTGCTACTACATCATATGGATTGTGTTCGAGTGAGTTCGGTATATAGGGTGTTTGGGACAAAAAAATACAAAATATCTCAGTAAGGGTCCACTATCTTCCACACAAAGGTCGGTTAGGATTGACATAGTCACTCCATGTACTAAAATCCTTAAAATAAAGAATTTAAAAAAAAAGGTCGGTTCAAATGATCTTTATTTCACGGATTGACATCGTTCTACGAAACACCCTGTAGGTATAGTGAGTTTGATTTGCCCAAATATTGCTAGTAGGTAAATATTGTAATAATCTGATGCTTTCCATAAATAACCTACTATAACTCAATGTATCAGTTCTGAGGAGAGTAGCGTGGCGGGCAGCGCGTCGGTGTCTCTGACGACGCACTCGTCGCCGGCGCGCGCGGGGCTGGCGGCCGACGACGCCCTGGACGACGACGACCACTACATCTACGTCACCTACCCGCCCGAGCTCAAGCGCCGCCTGCTCGAAAGGTACGACCGCTTCACGTTCATCCTGCTCTCGCCCCGCACAAGACAGACCCGCCTCGACTGATATACTCCACCGCCCCACATCAGACAGACTCTCGTCCCCTAAAACTCTCTATACTTTTATCACCTTATGTCAGACATATCTGCTAATTCTTCCAATGGATCTGACTCTCATATTATATCACACTTCTTGTAGGTAAAATTATTATGAATTGTGTAAAGTTTTACAGATTACTATAGGATGAAATTGAATCTCATTTAGACGTTCAGCTTTTACAAAGTGGCCACAACTGGTAAAGTTAAAAAAGTATAATAGATTATATAACTGTTACAAAAAGTTTTAGTGCCTTTTCCATAAATTTATGGGTCATATTGAAGTTTCAAATCGGTACAAAGATAAATTTATGAGTTAGATATAGATTTATATAATGTATAACAACCACAAACCCTAATATTGCACTTAGACATGGTCCCCCGACTACTATAGAATTGCTAGGCATTAGTATAGACATTAATATTTTACATGTTTATTTGTTGTTTTAGCTGCTACAATAGAACGACCCGACTCTGAGACGCGAAAGCTCGTCTCTTTGGATCGTGCATGCTATTGGTTTTACACTAGACCAGTAGAGGGTACTCGACAGACAGACTGGCGCAACCAATAGCGTTTGTGGGTGGTATTATGTTCTGTACTTTATTCTCATAATGCTTTTTTAATTAACTATAGGTACCTACATATATTTATGTACTATGAGTTCGTAAAATATCAATAATTCATTTTAATATTGACGCGGCCCATAATCCTAATCAAGTACCTACTTAGTGCCTATTGACTGTATAGGTCTTGTAGTAGGCATGTAAATATTACTCATAGTAAAGTACAGAATATTCTACACTTTAGTTTTATTAATCTGTATAGATAAGTAATAATGTAGCTATTTCCAAATGTTACGAACTTACATGAACAATTTAATTTTGTATTGATCCTACATAGTCGTAGTTGCTTGATAAATTGGTGCCTATTTGTACAATATAAGTAATTTGTTTTGTTGTACTAAATTATTACTTAGTTAGGAGTTTGTGTATTGTATAAGAGTTTTTAAATGAGATACAATATATTGTGTCATACGTGCTGGAAACTCTTCGTTCGCGTATTCGACTGCAACCAAAACTTATAAGTAGAATGTTACGACGGAGGCCCAAGGGGGGTTGTGGATTTTAAGGACTGGGAACGCAACACCAGAAGAGTTACAAGTTTAAGTCCTCTGGTGTTGCGAGTGTCCATGGGCGGCGGTAATAGCTTACTATCAGGCGATTCATCTGCTCGTTTCAGTTCATATTTCATTTAATTAAGTTCGTATTTCATTTAGAAAAATCTAAATATTAGTTACAGTGAGTAGTCACTAGTGAGTATCCAGTAACAGCGGCCTACAGGATTTTGGACCCTAAACTGACTTTGTGTGGAGTGAAGTGTCGACTCAAAAAATGTCTAGCTAAATCTAACTTGAATTAAAATATCATAATCCGATTTGTCATCATAGTAAAATATTTTAATTGCGAATTAGTTTTGAGTAATTACAAAACTAGCCCAGAAATATCTACCTACTATGATATTGTTGCAAAAAACCTACCTAACCTCATTTGTTTTATACATTTCATAAAATTAGGCTATTAAGAAGAAGAAAGAAGTAAGAAGGTAGTTAAAAAAGTGTTTGTAAAAATCGTTTAATTCATTTGTTGTGAATGATTTTATTTGTCACAGTTTTGCTTACATGAGACTGAAGTTTAATACTTGCATAGTAGTTAAGAAGTTAAACATTCCACATACTTTAATATTTATAGCGCACATTTAATTTTATCTATTTTAAGGAAATTTAAATTAATAAAGTTTTAAAATAAAAAAATTAAACCATTTTCAATTACTTATTTATTTACTATCCACTATGTACAAAAGCGACAGTCTTCGTTATTTAAACTTGCTGAGAGGTATCATATTATACAATTTGTTAACAGTCCATAAAACAACACAGTAATTATATGGCAAACAAGGAAAGATATGCGGCCGTGCCGACTGCTGACTCTCCTCGTGCGCAAATGGACACGCACCTGCGTTACCGATATAATAACATATTTTACAAATGTAAGAATTAAGAATAAAATAACAAGTACCTATTTACATCCCCACGATAAAACTTAATGACTAAATTATGCATTATATAATTTTACATTTCCCGTTTCCTTAAATTCACTAATTTCTAATATTATAAGCCGATCTAGCACTGCGCAAATCGTAACCGATGTAGACTGAGAACGTCATTAAGGTAGTACTAATTAAAATATCATTATTCATTAGAGAACACTTTCAAATGCACTAAAACTACAAAGTTTTAACCACAAAGTTTTGATCATAATAACCTTTAGTATAATAAATCCCTTTTAAATATAAGAATGCTATAAATGGTACTGTATTTATGAAATAAATAAATAACAAAGTGATTTTATATTCTAATAAATAAATTTGTACTAGTGCTTATTGCGCGAACACAAAAGCTTAAGGGCCAGTTTACAGCGAGTTCGAAGCGCGGAGTCGCTCTTGCAATTAAATGTGTTTTTTTGTGTAGTCCATAAAGTTATATTCTGTAACGCACTTAAAAGTAAAAAGTCTTAAAAGTGCACGGCGCGTCGCGTCTCCTGATACTTATAGTTCACACCAGTGAACTGACCCTAAAACAGTAGCTTAAATTGGAAATTAGTAAGGCCTTAACTGTGTTAATTTTTGACATTTCGTCATACATATTTGACCCCCTTCCACACTGAGTTGCCCTCGATGACGCACTTGCAGCCGCACCCCGTCGGGCATGTGTCGTACGCGGAGAACCTGCCCGGACAAGTCAATAGGAATGTTTTAGGTACTAGCGTAACCATGAAATGGGCATCTATGTAGTATATTCACCCGGGACAAGTTAAAAGTATTTTTACTGTTTGTAATAAAAATGTTCAATCGTGCATTGATCTTAGAATTTTAAGATATAATTATGACGTCAAGTGATCGGCATTCATAACAATAAAATGAGAAATATTTATGTAGTTATACGAAAAAATTATAATTAGGAATTGGCAAAATACATTGATTATATGTTGGGCATTTTGTACTCCATACTCACCACTTGAGCAGATGGTGCGTGTGGCCCGCGTGCGCACAGAGCGCACAGGCGACAGCGAGGCCGCGCACCGTGCGCGCGCACACGGCGCAGCGTAGCGCCGCGCGGCGGCAGTGCGCGCACTCACCCGCACCGCCGCGCCCGCACCGCGCGCACACTAGCTCCGCCTCGTGCGCCGCGCGCACCAGTTTCATCACCTAACGATGTTATTATAATTACATTTATTATAACCTATATCTTATATTATATAATATAAAATTCTCGTCCCACAGGCTTGAAATGATTTTTATGAAAATTTGCCGGTGTAACTATTCGGTAGGTATGAGAATACGTTGTAAGCTATTTTTCATACCCCTAAGTGAAGGGTTTCTTAGCGATATCGGTACTGTAATAATCTTCAACCCTCGGTGGTCGATAACTCTTTCACACATCACTTATAGGTTGTAGCGGTAGGTGTAGGTTGTAGGTGTAGGAGTAGGTTGTAGGAGTGAGTTGTAATTGTTGGTGTAGAAACTTTAGGTGTATTTAGGTAATTATTTATTTTTACCAGTTACCTCAGTTCTTTTATAAAGCAGCTGCCATCTATGGAGTATGTCAGCGTAGACTCTCTTGAAGCATTGG
Source organism: Phengaris alcon alcon (assembly GCA_037179445.1). Classification (NCBI taxonomy): domain Eukaryota; kingdom Metazoa; phylum Arthropoda; class Insecta; order Lepidoptera; family Lycaenidae; genus Phengaris; species Phengaris alcon. The sequence goes on along the minus strand of JAYRCH010000317.1, from coordinate 174,193 downwards.
TAGAGGTGCGCCGTGGACTCGTCGACGAAAGTCTCTGTGGAGTCGGCTTTAGACGCCGTGTAGTCGGTATTGAGGTTTTCCGCCTCGGAGCACGAGTTGCTGCGTAGTATGATGGGCAAAGTCCAACCGTCGGCACTTATTTCACTGTAATGATTTACTGTGTTGTAAGGCGATGTGCTGTTGCCCTGAATGTGTTAGAAAAATTTATTATTAATACACTTTTCATTTCCTTCATCACAATAACTAAAAAATAGTAGGTAAGTAACCTCAAAAGCGTTAAAAGTTTTAAAAGCATATTAAAGTTTTTGTTACTTTAAGAGTCATTTATAAAGGACTTACGTTACTAGAAGTACTGATAGTGGACTGCGAACTCGATATGCTCAGGTCATTGAAGACGGAGAACGCGCACGCCAACATGGCGGCGGTTTGCAGATCTGACGACTTGGCGTAATGTGATATTCTGCAAATTAACAAAAATTATGGGGAATTACATATTATAACACAACACAAAGATACCACAAAGCGCTGAAAAATAATACAGTGATTGTTTGAGACTGAAATAAAGCGATACCACAGAATACATAATAGTACAAGTACAGAAGACTCACTCCGAAGAGTCATTTCGACCTCTGTGGCTCAGTGGCTCAGCGCGTTGATGGTCAAGCCGGGGGTCGCGGGTTCGAATCCCGCCGAAGGAACAAGTTAGTATTTCCTGGGTCATCAATATCCATGAGGATGTGTATTAAATATGTGTATAATATAATAAAAAAAACTTAAATATATGTATAGTATAAAAGTATTAAATATACTTCCCGTTTTCTGATATCTGTAACACAAGATTCTTCGGATACTTAGCACGGGGCCAGATTGACGTGGTGTGAAGCGTCCATAGATATTATTATTATTATTTAAAGAAAAAAAGACTCTTGCTACGATACGATTAAGTCCAATTTAGAGCGCGCAGCTCTTGATTGCCTACAGTTATATTAACCTAGAAGTTGCGTCTCTTTCTATCGCGTAACTCTTATCTTTTCTGACGAAATCGGGGTTGTCTCCTTTTAGAAAATAATTTCAATATTTAATTACAACTTTTATTCTACTACCTACCTACTGTACTTTAGTTAATAGTACTTCAATTCTAATAAATTCGCGCATACCTACTTACGTTTTCCTTCCTTCACGGGAAGTGAGACAGGCCTGATATTACTCAAAGATGTTTAATCACGCCGCCTTACTATTACTCTAGGTACTTTAGTCAACAAATGACTTTTCAAATCGATCTATGATTCAATCCAATCCATGAAACAATACAACGAACAAATCTCACGCATACGTCACTCACTGCTCGCGCGTGAGTCCCTACTGATTGGCCCGCTCGAGTCGGCCGCCGCACGTACTTACATTTTCGATACCTATATGGGAAGTGGGACAGGCCTGACGATACCTACAATGTCTATATGTAGCAACACTACAGTAAAGTTGTGTCTGAAGTTAACTTACAGTGTCTGTATGAGACTGCAGCAGAGCGGGTGTCCGGCCCAGCCCATGCTCTCCTCGCTGGACAGTAGGTGGTCGTGTGGCGCCGCAGCCAGTGCGCGCGCCCCCAGCGCCGCCAGCGTCCACGCCTCGCAAACCTCCATCTCCCCCTCCGCCGACGACACCTCCGCGTTCCGCTCGCACATCTCTGTTCATGAATATTGAGAAAAAGTAATGAATTTAATGTCTATGCTGTTTTTACAATATTAAACTTAAACAAAAGATAGGTATCTGAATCTCAACAAAAAATATTTAGATGTGAATGTGTAAGTGTGCAGGACATTTAGATACTTTGGTTTGCAGAATAAATTATAATTATTATAGAACAAAAGGCTTAGCTTGGCTAGTATTCATTGGACGAAAAAATATCGGTAAATATGCAGCGTATTTTCGGAGTGTAGAGGTTTTACATACCTACTGGGTAGTCTGGGTTGATGACGTACTTCTCGGCTAAGGCCCGACTGAGCGGGAACAGTATCTCTCCCTCGTACAGCACGACGCGGAGGGAGGTGCAGCCCGATATGCTGCCGCGACTGCGCATACTGCCCGCACGCCGACTTTGTGTTTTCTGCAATGAAAAAATAAAATACACGAAATTACTATCCAAATTGTGCAAAAGAAAATGAAAAAATATGTAAAAATAAATATGATCTTATATTATATAAAAATGGATTGCAATTCCAATGTCTCGCTAAAACTCAACGGCTGGACCGGTTTGGCTAATTTTGGTCTTGAAATAATTGGGGAAGTTCAGAGAAGGTTTAAATGGTGAGACATGTTGGAGGTGTAGGTGTGTGTAGTTCTTTATTCCAGTTTATAGTTAAGACAGAGCAACGTGTGTCGTGACAGCTAGTAATATATAAGAAATGATATACCCAGCGATCTTGAAAATAGAATGTTGTTATAGAGTTGGAGGCGTGTCTATGGTGAAGCTGAGGGAATCCCGCGGAGTTGGTTGGCGACGGCGTGGTGGTCGCGTGGGGCGATACCGATGTGTAACCAGTGCCTAACACGCCCGGCGTCAGCGACAGCGAGGACATTGACCGTGGAGTCCCGTCGTGTTTTAACGACAGCCTCTTGGCGTTCGGCGGCCGATTAAACACCACCAAAGTACTGACGCCGCACCATTTAGCACCACAGGTCCTTGGAAACGGTATGCAGGAATCCCCTGCATTTTCACTTTCCGACTGACTTCTTTGGCTTGATTTCATAGAGTCAGAATCGTCATTTGATTTAACTGGAATCTATAAATTAAAAATTATTTTGAAATTATTTTTTATAGAATTTGTAGATGTGATTATTTAATAGTTTAATACCTCATCTATAGATGTCGCCAGTGTTTTCAAACAATGTAACAAGCATCTGTGGCCTTCTTTTTTCTTGCGGTAAGCTGTTCTGTTAATGGCTTGTAGTATTTTTATTGTGGTAGTGCTATCAACGTTAGTACCTGATAGCCAGGAGAACTTTGGAATGGTTTGTTCCGTAACATTCCTAGGGAAAGTCACTTGAAGGTTGGCAGTGTATCCATTTCTCTCTGAGTGTATCTGACAAGTTCTTGTCTCAATGTTCATATCTGTTACTTCAATGTTAGCCATCTCTCTTATTGACTCAAATTCTTCATCTATTGTGGTAGTTATTTTGCTGACTTTGTTCTATAATGTTATAACTTATTAATACACTTACAAAGCAAAAATGTTAAAAAGTAAAATAAATAAGCAGTAGAAATATAATTACTTGCTTATCTTTATTTGTAACTTACCATTTGAACTTCTTGGTTTTTATCATTTATTGATAAGTCATTTATTGAGCTCACTGTTGAGGCATAGCTGACAGCTGAAATATTAAAAATCAAGTAATTTCAAATTTACAGCTTTGAACGTAAAGCCTAAGTTAGTGTATAAAGTAACTACACCGAAAAATATATTTTTAAATTATTTGTCTGTATGTCTGTCTGTTTGTTCTGGATAATTAGTAAATTTTTTTTACTGGCAGATAGCTGATGTCATAAGGAGTAATAAGGCTACTTTTATCTTAGGGTTCCGTTTCCATTAATATTTCATGCTAACGAAGTTGTGAGAATCAGTTAGTAAATAATTTATTTGGGTTCATATAAAAAATTAACCATATTAAAAATAACAAATTTTACACAAGTAGAACTTACCATCACTGTTATTATCATCTTCGTTTTCTGATTCATCAGGTAAGTAATGTAAACACATTTTTAGAAGGGAAGGATGCATTGACCAAAGTCTTAGTGTCTGGTCTCTGCCCCATGTTATTAATTGATATGTGGATGGTAAAGTATTAGGCCTCCAAACCATGGTTTGCACAGTATCAGTGTGACCAACTAGCCTATGCGTTAAAGTACCACCTATCCATACACCAATAACACCAGCCTGTTCCACTCTTGGCAAGCCTCCCCATCCAACTCCGATAGTCAGAAGTCCAGAACCAAAGGGTGTATAAATTGCCCTCCATACTGGAAAATTTGTCATTATGATATTCTCAGGTCTTCTTGCATTGTTGATATCAAAGTATTTGATGCTGCCATCATGACTAGAGGTAACTAACTGATATTCGTGATGCGGACTCCAATCAACTCCATGAATTTTACACAGATGGGCAGATATGTAGTGCAGTGGTGATGAACTTTTTCTGTAATCCCAAATTTTAATGTCACCATCATGTGCTGTGGCCACCATGTGAGAGGCTACTTTATTCCATTGAACCTGAGATGCGCCCGCTGATCATGGAAACATAGAAATATTTGTATCCCTGTTATTATTAAAAGGTTATTAAAAAATTAAAATGAGAGTAGAATAATAGTACATACCTACAGCACATAAGGAGATCATTGGTTTCCTAGCATCTCTCAAGTCCCAAAGATGTGTAAAAGTGTCAATTGAGCAAGTTGCCATTAAGTTGTGATCTTGTCTGTGAAAATGTGTATCACTAACGACTCTTGTATGGCCCTTTAGAGAGCATATATTAGTCAGATCATTGCCTGCTCTCCATTCATACACATCAACACGTTGATTGCTCTGAAATATTTTTTAAAAATTATCATAAATCATAAATAGTGTAAAAGGAAACAAATTTAGAAACAATAAAGTTACCGCGATAGCACAAAGCCTTTGGCCTGCATAAGTTTGACACCACTCGGCACCTGCGGCATCATACTTGCTATGTCGGGGATATTTCTTAACTATGTCACCCGGATCGTCATCTAAGCTTATCTGTTTTATAGCTAACCACCTTCGTCCTGCCAGCAAAACATTATTGCCGGAGTAATCAACAGACATAGCTGTAGCCTGCAACTCCCTGTACTCCCACTTCATTAATTCAGAACTCCAATGAACTGACATTTTTATATAATTTACAATTCTAGCATTATTAACAAAATTAATGGTCCAGAAATATAATATCTAATATCCTATATCTAATTAAAAAAACATTTAGAAAACATTACATTTCTTATTCTTCTTTTGAGTATGGCGGCCTCAGTGATGTGCCAATGTCATTTGTCGACAGTTTTTTTTTTATTAATATATGGCGTCGGCTTATCTTAAAACTATTTACCAATGTCAAGTAAAAAAGGAGGAATATAGAACTTTCGTTTCAATTTTCAACAGTATTCCTCTAGGATCAAGTATGCTTTGGATTTGCTACGTAATAAAAAAAATACATACGTTCGTCAAAATAAAATAATAAATAATTTAGCAAGATATATAGAGATTTAAAAATACATTTACATAAAACTATGCAATTGTAGTTATTAGTAAAATTTATATAAGATAATAAGAGCATGGTGTTGTTTAATAGACGGTGGCAGCGAAGATTATTTCATAGAAACTTTCCCCGTTTTATGTTAGGATTGTTGTTTATTTACATTTATTCTGAATACGTTATTTACTACGTTACACAAATTCAGGTTAGTAATTTAAGCTTACTTTATATACATAAAATGACACAGGTTCGTCAAGTCGATTATCAAGACATAATATTTATTTTCCAATTTCAGTGTAACTGGCCAACTGTGAATGGTGAAGGTGAAGAAACAAAACCTGTGTATGCCATGGTGCTGGCTGATACGCATCTCTTGGGATCTCGAAATGGTCACTGGATAGATCGATGGCGAAGAGAATGGCAAATGCATAGAGCTTTTCAAACTGCTATGACTCTACATAAGCCTGAAGCTGTTTTTATGTTAGGTAGGTACGTATGTAATTGTTTGCTGGAACACCTTAGATCTAAGTATCAAGAAATATTAAATATATTTAATATTTCTTGATATTTAGATCCTATAAGGTATCTACTTAGAGAATAGATATGGAATTTTACATCTCAAAAAATACTTATTTTAAGGTGACCTTTTTGATGAAGGCAAGTGGTGCTCTGAAAGTGAATTTGATGACTATGTGGGAAGGTTTAATTACTTATTCAAAGTACCTGAGGGTACTACTATGTATGCAGTGGTTGGCAACCATGACATAGGCTTCCATTACAGGTACCACAGCAATTTAATAAAATTTTTCTTTCTTGTAATTTGAATTTAATAGAAAGCTACTCTAAAAGATCACTAGCATAAAAATATTATTTTGGGTTTCTCATATTATTTATCTATTTTTTCCCAATTATATCTGCTTTATTAGGCAAATAATTTTTAGCATTACACCACAACTAGCAAGTCGGTTTGAAACAAAATTGAATTCTCCACCAGTCCAACTGGTAAGCATCAGAGGCAACCATTTTGTGCTGATAAACTCTATGGCTATGGAAGGAGATGGCTGTTCACTTTGTTCAAGAGCTGTTACTGAAATTGATAAAATATCTGGTAGGATTTAATTAATGATGGCTATCTGATGTTATTTCATGGAAAACTCAATGATCAGGTAATCTATTACTTGATTTCCAGACATACTAAAATGCAGTAGTGGATCTCCTTTGTGTAAAAGCAAAATAAAATTAGAACACTATAGCAGACCTATTATAATGCAGGTATTATTATTTATATTTTGTATATTATTTATTTGCAGTATACTGCAGTTTTGTGATTTTATTTGCAGATAATTTTTTTTAAGTATAAATGTGTTATTGGCAAACCTGATTTTAGGTTAAACTAGTTCATCATATATGCAATTGGATTAACCAGTAAAGACTAGGCCAAACTGGTCCAACCTAAGGGAGATAGGACAAACTAGTTCAACCTAGGAGGATCCTAGCTTAGCCTAGATAAAACTATTTTGACCTTAAATTGGGTTCTGGCAGTAACATATACAGGCTGTGGCGTAATTAATGTATAATCCTTCACCTGCAGCTGGAGAATATCATAATGGATCAGAAAAATACAATTCATGTTTAGTAAAAGTATCATGGTTTTTTAGTTATCGGCCATTTTTTAAAAATTATGAAAATTTTACCCTTGCTCACTAATTTTGTTGTCACAGTCGCAAAAACATGAATTATCTCTATCAGGTTTTTATTTATTATACTTGAATAGTTGTATTATCAAATGTATCATGTCATTTTTGTGCTGTTGCCTATTTTATTTTTACAAATGCGACCGAAAATATTTTTTTTTCTTTCAAATCTTTTTTTCTTTGTGTTTGATCGCACATATCATAAAAAAAATGTATGGGGACTTGACCGAACAGCTTACAAATAACTAGAATATTTAATTGAGATTGTAAAAAGGTATAACACATGGTATTTAACCCTTAGATTTCAAAGTGATTAGAAAATATTTTAATTATTTCTTTTTTTTATATTTATAATATCTTTTTCACTATCACATTATACATTTTATAATAAGGACAAAGCAAAGCTATTCAACTCGTAGAAAAATTCCCACCGTAAGACCCAGACCCAACTTTTTGTACCTGCTTTATTACCTGCTCCGACGACGAAAAACAAAAGACGGAAAAGTTGTCCCACTCTTTCATGCAACGGGTGAAAGAGACACACAGAAGACTAACATAATTGTTTGTCGTATTGATACTAGTTTTAGAGGGTTGCTACAGTCAGTGTGCTACCATATTACTTCCAAGAGATACGTTTTGTTAGTAAGAAAGAATTTATAATTATTGATAAAGTGCTGTGACCTCGGACTTGATTTTGCTCAGTGACATGGACTTGGTAATCCCGTGATACAAATATTGATCTTGTGCTCTAACCCCGGACTTGTTTATTGCTAGTGATTTGGACTTTTAACCTGGACATACCGCGCATCGAGTGCAATGCCTCGATTTGTATACACACTCGCAGAATATGCATAAATGCATTTTATTTACGGTCAGTGTGGTGGTAATGCAAGTCAAGCCGCAGAACTCTATCGAGCAAGGTTTCTTAATGCCCGTCATCCTGATTACCGGGTATTTCCAAGAGTGCATAATGCGTACAAGGAAGGCAGAATTCCTGGAACTGGTGTCGGTGGTACTAGCGGCGGGAGGCCACGCCAACATGATGACGACATAGTCCTTGCTGAGGTTGAAGATGATCCAACCACCTCCGTGCGAAAAATATCAAGCCGTATAGGCATATCAACAAGAACTGTAAACAAGATTTTAAAACGCGAGAAGCTTCATCCCTTTCATTATAAACGTGTACAAAGTCTTCTGCCAAGGGACTACCCTTTAAGATTAGCATTTTGTCAAAGAATGTTACGAAAAATAAGAAACGAACCAAATTTTTTTGACAAAATACTATGGAGTGACGAATCTTCTTGTAAAAAAGACGGCTATTTTAATATGCATAATTTGCACAGTTGGCAGCTGACTAACCCACATTTAGTTAGAGAAGATAGATCCCAGTACCAATTTAAAATAAATCTGTGGTCTGGTATCCTTAATGGTGAAGTCATCGGCCCGTTCAAGCTGCCAGACACGTTAACCGCCGAGAGATATCTAAATTTTTTACAAAATGATCTCCCTGGACTTTTGGAGGACGTGACCTTGGAGAATAGAAGGGACTTGTGGCTGCAGCACGATGGCTGTCCTGCACATTATGCCCGTAACGTTTGCGAATATTTAGACGCTACATTCCCCCAAAGATGGATTGGCCGTTTGGGATATTTTCTTTGGCCTCCAAGATCACCAGACCTTAACCCTCTGGGTTTTTTTATTGGGGTTGTATAAAGGAGAATGTGTACAAAAAACCAGTCACATCAGTGGAAGATTTACGCGAAAGAATATTTGCCGCTGCTCGAGAAATTAAGGAGGCAGGCCACGCGCAACGAATAAAACAATCGTTTATTAGAAGGTGCAGGGCCTGCATTAGAGCTCGGGGTGGTCATTTTGAACACTTGTTATAAAAGTGAATAATAAACTGTGCAAAGATAACCTTCTTTTCTTTCAACTCCTTTAAATTTAATTCATAAATGAATAAAATAATTTTAAAATAAAATTTTAATGAAACCTGTCATTAAGACAATAAATGGGCTCTTTTTTTATAAATTATGAAAATTCTTTGAAACCGAAGGATCAAATACCATCTGTTATGCCTTTTTACAATCTCAATTGAATAGGCTAATTATTTGTAAGTTAGTCAGTCAAGTCCCCATACATTTTTCATACGATATGAGCGATCAAACAAGAAGAAAAAATGATATGAAAGAAAAAAAATATTTTCGGTTGCATTTGTAAAAAAAAATTAGGCAACAGCACAAAAGTGACATGATACATTTGATAATACAACTATTCAAGTATAATAAATAACAATCTGATAGCGATAATTCATGTTTTTGCGACTGTGACAACAAAATTAGTGAGCAAGGGTAAAATTTTCATATTTAAAAAAAAATGGCCGATAACTAAAAACCATGATACTTTTACTAAACATGAATTCTATTTTTCTGATCCGTTATGATATTCTCCAGCTGCAGGTGAAGGATTATACATTAATTACGCCACACCCTGTACATATAACAATTGCTTAATAATTAAAATCTAAGCCTGGGAACACAAATTTTATTTGACATCCTTTGAAGTGCCAGATACAGAAAACAACCAATAGAACAGGCTGGTTTCAGAAAGAATTTTAACACAATGGACCATATACATAATAGTGAAACAAGTCATCCAAAAATATTTTTATATTTATGAGGTCCTTACATATGAAAATGGCGTTTTGTCGTACTGGCCACTTTGATCTCAAATCCAATTCCAATTTCAAATTTATACTGCTATTTTCTCATGCATTTGTGTTTCGAAAACCGTAATTCATATGTTTTTTCCTCTTTTGGTTTTTTTTTTACGTCACTCTGTTTACGAAATGGAATACTTGAAATAGTGTAATATTTTCGAGTACGAGTTCCACCGTGGCACCAGTGCTGCAGAAACGGCTCGAAGCATAAATGATGTGTATGGCGGCGCTGTCGCAAAAGAAAACACAGTACGTTTTGGTTCCAACGTTTTCGTTCTGTCGAAATTTCGACCTGCAGAACAAGCCCCGTTGACGGCCGGAGGCCAAAGTTGATGAATAATTGAAGGCTATTGTGGAAGCGGATCCATCGCAAACCACGTCCGAGTTATCTGCAGGCTGCTGTGTTAGTGATAGAACTGTTTTAATCCACTTGAAGCAAATTGGGAAGGTGATAAAGCTTGAAAGGTACCTCATGAATTAAGTGCAGCAAACCGACAAACGCGCGTCGATTGCTGCGTTAGATTACTCAACCGGCACAATAATGAAAGGATTTTAAATGGAATCATTACCTGTGATGAAAAGTGCATCCTGTACGATAATCGGACACGCTCATCGCAATGGCTGAACCCTGGCGAACCAGCGAAAGCAAAAATTGACTCAAAAGAAGTTACTTGTGATCGTTTGGTGGACTAGTGCCGGTGTCGTTCACTACAACTTTCTTAAATCTGGCCAGACGATAACGGCAGATGTCTATTACCAGCAGCTGCAAATCATGATGGAAAAACTAGCTGCTAAACAATCGAGGTTGGTCATTCGCTCTCGGCCACTGCTGCTTCAGGACAACGCTAAACCACACACTGCACAACAGATGGCTACCAAATTAGAGGAGCTTCAATTGGAGTGTCTAAGACATCCACTGTACTACCCGGACCTTGCTCTAACAGGTTACCATTTTTTTTTCGAAATTTGGATAACTTCTTGCAAGGGAAAAAATTCAAATCCGATGGGGCAGTCTAAAGCGCCTTCAAATATTTTATTGATTCCTGTCCGAATGGTTTTTTAGTAAAGGAATTAATAAACTACCTATGAGATGGCAAAAGTGCATAGATAGCAATGGTATATACTTTGATTAATAATTATTATATTATGTTTAAAACAAAATCGACTTTATATTCCTCCTTTAAAAGACGCCAATTTCATATGTAATGACCTAATATTAACCCATTAGCTAGATACCCTTTTTCTTAGAAACTATTTCTTGTACTGAGTAATACAATTTTGGGTATCAGCATGTCCTGATGACACATAGGTCTCCAAGAGCTCCTTCCATTTCTTCCTATCCTGGGTTAGTCTTTGCTAGAGGTGTCCGGCCACTCTTCGTGGTCTACCCCGTTTCCTTATTATGTTGCTTCGAGGTATCCATACTGTTGTTAGTCCTGTCCATCTTTCTGATTCGTCTCTGAGTATGTGGCTTGTAATGGAGCTGCCATTTAAGTTTTTTGCTCTTTGTGAGGGTATCTTCCAGTTTTGTTATTTCTTTTATGTCTACTGCTCTTTTCCTATCCCTTCTTGCTTCTTTTCCATTCTCCTCTGGCATGTTATGATTTTTTGTTGTTTTTGAGTTAGGGCCCAGGTTTGGCATCCGTATATTCGTATTGGGACGATGCAGATACTGTAGACTTTCCGTTTTGCTGCCATTGTGAAATGTTTACTTTTGAATATCTCTTTCAATGACCAGTACCTATTCCAAGATTTGGTTACTCGTTGCTTGTATTCTTGATCTGATTGGTCAAAGAAAGCAATCAGTTGTCCTATGAATTTAAATACTCAATGTGCTCTCCGTCAACCACTATAGGGTATTTTATATTGTTCGTCATAACCTTTGTCTTAAGTTTGTTCATGTTAACCCCACTTTCTTGCTTTCTGTTGCGATGTCTTAGAACATATGTTGGAGTGTGGCGTTATCGTTTGCTAGCAATATAAGATCATCAGCTAATCTAAGGTTGCTCAGGAATTTTCTGTTAAGATTAATGACGATCTTCTCCAATGACAGTCTCCTGAAAACGTCTTCTAGCACTGCTGAGAATATCTTTGGTGAGAGCGGATCTCCTTGTCGAACTCCTTTCTGGATCGGATATGGTTCGCCAAGATTCTCTAGTTTGACCTGTGCCGTGCTGTTAGAATAGACGTTTCTTGTTATTCTTATGTACATATTCAGGATGCCATGGTTTCTTAACGACTGCCATGTTTCATTATGATCCAATGAGTCAAACGCTTTGTTGTAATCCAAAAAACCTAAGTAAAGTGGGTATCCATATTCCTGTGCTTTCTCGATGATCTGTTTGAGAGCATGCATGTGGTTTGTTGTGAAATAAGGTGATCGGAAGTTAGCCTGCTGAATAGGTTTCTCTTGGTCCAGTCTTTTTGTGATTCTGTGTAGTATCATCTTTGCGAACACCTTGTACAAGTTTGACATCAAAATTATCGGGCGATAGTTGCTAATGTCGCTTATGTCTCCCTTTTTAGAGTTCTGTAATACATAAGGAACCTTTATAGTTTCGCTCTGTCCGTCCTTCTGTCTGTCTGTCCGCGCTTCTAGCTTCTGTAATTATGGATAAAATTTGATATAGTTATAGATTGTCTCGGTTTTAGATACATCATAAAAAAATAATAAGTATTTATTTTAGGGCTTGCTCCCCATACATGTGAATTGGGTTTGAAAAATATTTTTTCATCCTACCCCATCTTTTAAAATAAAGGTTTCATGCATGATTTTTTTACAAATTCGACTATTTACGAGTAATCGGCCTCCAAAGTGGTTTATAAGTTGGTCCCCCTGGCATTTCTAAACTACAAGACTTAGAAACTTGCAATTTTCCATGCTGATAGATCACGCTAAAAATTCATTAGGGAAATTATTTTGAACGAAATCGGACTGTAACTTTTGAAGTAATTAAAAAAAAAATCGGTTGTCTGTAAAGTCGGTTTACTGACGATAGTTGAACGTGACAACGTCATGTTTATAGTGCGCGCGGAACTAATTGGCCGCGCCTTAGGTAGGCGTGTTGCCGCCGCGAAGTCCGGCGCCTAACTGAGTAATAACATCAAGCGCCCCCGTCTCTGCGTCCCACCGCTCACATACCTAAGGCGCGGTAACAAGTAACAGTACTTGGTAACGCATGAGTCATGTTTTTTCGTGCGTGTAGCCGGCTCAATCAATTTATAAGACGTTATCACGTCAAAAACTTTTACGCGGTTATAGTTACGGAACCCTCCATAGACATGTACTGACATGCTCTTGGTTAGGTTATTGTGGATGAGGATAATAGTGCTGTTTGTCCATTGTATCGGTATTACTTCTGTGTCAAGTATGGTGTTGTATAGTGACGTGAGAGCATATAATGGCTTTCATTTGTTCGTTTCTGATGTTGTCTGGTCCTGAGGCTTCGTTATTTTTCTAGGTTCTAATGGCATTGATGACTTTAGACTAAAAAGGATGGAATATTTTCTTCAGCTTGATCTTGAAATGGCACGTTCTGTTGAAATGTTGGTAAATCTTCTCTTGAGTATAGTTTCTGGTAGAAGTTAGTTGCTGCTTTCAGTATGGAGATTCGGTTTGTTTCACAGTGTTTTGTATTATTTTTTAGTTTTAGTATCCATTCCTTTGAGTCTTGTAGTTCCTTTAGTACTTATTGGATGCCACCTGATTTTGAGATGTCATGGTTTAGTTTTTCGCTTCTTTTCTTTGTTTTGTCTTTCCTTATCTGTCCGCTAATTTCTTTGCTCAAGACTGCAATCTCTTTAGCAATAATTTTGACGTTTCTGTTTATCAAAAGTTCTTTCGTCTCCTCTATCATCTTCTTTACTGATTGGGTAAGTTTTCCTTTTAGAGTCTTTGGTGGTGGTATCTTTTTGTATATTTTGTTCACTTCTGTGTCATACAGTTTTTGGATTTCTAGTTCTTCTTTTGTTTGTGTTGCTGTGATTCTACTTGTGTTCTTTAATGTTCGCATAATATGGTGCAAGGAATAGGCAAAGTGTTGTCTGCATTTTTTTTCTTGAGTTGATTTTAAAGTTGCCCGTACCATTCTGTGGTTGGTATGGAAGTTAAACTGATTTATCACCGTGACATCTTGGAATGATTTGCGGTTGTTAGTTCCTATAAAGTCTATATAATTTTAATGGCGAATGACTGGGGAAATCCACGTGCACTTTCTTGACTATTTTTTGTTGTAGTAAGTGTTCATGTACGAGAGCTTATGTTCATGGGCTAGGTTTATCATTCTATTACCATTATCGTTTCTTTGTCCAAGCCCATATCTTCCGATTATAGAGTCTTCACCTGGATTTTGTTGCCCGAATCTGCTTTCGAATATGATGTTTTTGTTAGTGTTGTTTAGTGTTTCACTGAGTATTTCGTAAAGCTTGTCTTTGGTTTTTTGTCGCTAGTTTTAGCTGGTGCGTATATCTGGATGATATACTATTTATATTTGAATTCTTCAATGTATTTATTGAGTTGTTTCCTAACTATAAACCCGACTCCGTTGAATCCTTTGGTTTCTCCTTTATAGTAAAATATGTAGTCATCATATTCGTTAATGTTTTCTCCATCTCTTCGTACTTCGCTTAAGCCCAGTATGTCCCATTTTATATGGGTCATTGCTGCTTCTAATTCTCTGAGTTTTTCGTCAGTTCTTAGAGTCAAGGTATTCAGTTTCTTTCTGTCTTTGTATGTTTATTAATGGGGGTGTCGCTTTTTGGTGTCTTCTTCTTTTCTAGGGGGTTTTGGTCTAACTCCTCCAAGGTGACCTGCGGTGAGCTGGGTTGGAGAGTGATAATCTAAAATCCAAATCCAAAAATATAATGAGTTTCAAACGCCTTTATACATCTGTTTCATAGACTATTCCAAAGCTTCCGATAGTCTCAATCACAACAGCATCTGGCTAACCTTAAAACAACAGAGACTAGCTGAAGCATATTCTAATATAAAACAAGTAAAATCAAGTTGGAAACAACAGGCAACAAATTTCCTATCCAAAAAGGCTAGAGACAAGGCGACCCACCCTAAGCTGCTTTCAGCAGTCTTAGAGAAAATCTTTTATAATCTAGACTGAGAACATTTTGGCCTAAATGTTAATGGTTCTCACCTAAATCACTTAAGATTTACTGATAATATTGTTGTATTCGAAGAAGACCCTAACAAATTACAAAGGTTGTTTAGAGACCTGACAGCTGGCAGCAAGAAAGTAGGCCTAGAATTAAATTCTAGCAAGACCAATGTGATGACAAGCTCAGCAATCCAACCAGTCAATGGTTATAAACTAGACCATGTCAAAAACTATACTTACCTTGGCCAAATAATCTCCTTCAACGATCATATTGAAAAAAGGATAGCATATGGCTGGAACAAATTCTGGTCACTTAAGAAGATTCTAAAAAGTAATGTATTAAGCTTGCATATTAAACGCAAAACATTTAATACGTGTGTCCTCCCATGCCTTACCTATGACTCTGAAACATAGTTCCTTACCAAAACCTATTGAGAAAAATTAGCAAATTGCCAGAGACCCATGGAGCGCAGCATGATGGGGTGTAAACTACAAGATCGTCACCTTAGCTAAACAATAATTAAGAATAAAACTTGTTGTTGTTGTTGTTGACATCCTCAGGGTATATGATGAAATGAAGATGGTAGGGCATACTATACGATTCAAGGAAGGTAAATGTAGTCAGAGAGTGACTATGTGCTACCCAAGGGATGGCAAAAGAACAAGAGGTCGGCCAACCATAAGATGGGAAGATGAAATAAAATTAACTGCAGGACAAGAGTAGCAAAGTATAGAAATCGCTGCAAAGATTTAAATGAGGCCTTTGCCAACAGGCACACCTTATGAGACTTTATTTAAGAATAATACTTTTTTCACTACCACAAAAATTATATGAGTGAGAATAAGAAAAGCGAGATTGATAGGACATACGTGTTTTTTATGGAACCCTGGCATTTAACCTGAATTTAAACCATCCGTAAAGGATGTCAAATTAAGTATGAGTGTTCCCAAATTAAGTATGAGGCTGAAGGGTTTTACACTAATGAAGATTGGGTTTTCATGTCATTGAATATAACATTTTATTTCCTACCATTTACAGCACTATCCTTTGTACAGAGAGTCTGACAGTATATGTACGGAGCCAGACGCAGCACCCTTACCAGAGAGAAACGCGTTTTTTGAAGAACGCCGGAACTGCCTGTCTCGGGAGTCTACTGATTACTTGGTGGACTGTCTGCGACCGCGATCAGTTTTCGGTGCGCACACACACCACAGTTGCGCGATACGATACAATTTTATGCCTACCGCCAAACATAAAATCGAATTTATCGAATATACAGTACCGTCTTTCTCGTGGAGAAATAGACTAGACCCAAAATACTACTTGGTAAGCGAAATCTTGATTATTGTCGCTTTATAAAATTATATGATGCTCATTATGTGTGCCTTTTTGGTTTTTATTCCTCCATACTCTCCTCCATACTTAGTTATTAAATAATAATTGATGTTTGTTATTTTTACATAATGAAAATTTTGCCGTGACTTTTTATCAAGCAAAAACGAGAGCAATATTGCATATAAAATGAGTCAATGTCAAGATACAATTTATGTTTGCAGATAAGTGTAACCCCCGACGAAGTGAAGGTATCGAAGTGCGAACTGCCCCGGGAGTGGACGATAAAGGCGACTGCAGCGCTCATGTTCGTTGCTCTCGTAATCTATATACGCTTCACTCGAACTGCCTCTGACTTCAGTTATAAACATCTGTACGTATCTTTATTTATTATGAGCTTATGTTTAACATTGAACTCATGTTTTACCCTTTAACGAGAACAAGGCCGGTCGAGATGTACCTGATGACTGATCTGTCTCTTTCTAATTATCGCAATAAGTTAAATCTAAAAGGACTTGTAAGAATATTAATTACAAGATGCAATAAATTTGGCAAACAGAGATTTCTGTCAAAATCCGTAGCGCAAAAATAATCGTAAATTCTGTCAACTGAAAATAACAAACATAATAATTGTCATTTGAAAGTAAATAGCAATTTTACTTGGACGAATTATAATTTTGCGTCTGACTGTTTACATTTAAGACTTTAGTGTTTGTTATCCAAGCTAACGACGAAGTAACAAATCTGTTTTTTCTATTTCATCCAGAGGTTGAATATTTATTTCTGTTACAGACACTAAAGAGTCTAGCCATTTTAAGAAAAGTAATAAAGCACCTTGTATAATAATAGGACTTTTTTGTTACAGATCTGGAAAGAAAGTATAAGTATTGCAGTACACTCTAATTGTAATTTTGAGTAGTGAAGAGGTAATTTATTTTGAAATACTTACCTGCTTTTTGGCTGTGTGAGAATGGCCCAAGTCAATCTTGATACTTGATGGGAAGAAGCAAGATTGATATAGAAGTAAAGCCTCAGACAACTTTGTAGATAATACAAATTGCACAGTAATATAATGTGTAAAGAAATACATAAAAGGTTTTTACTATGTAGATTTTAACTTAATATACTAAACTATTTTGGAACTGAATAGGTAATAGCTACAAAGAAACTGCAATCTTAATAAAAAAAAACACACAAAAAGTTACTCGATAAAAGAGTTCCAACATTTTCCTACCCTACCCTAATATTAGAGAACGATAACGGATAGAGGAGAAAAAGAAAAATATTATTTTGTTTGTACAACGAGGTCGTTGAAGCCGGGTTCATGAAGACTTGTAATGTAAACTATATGGTATGATATCTGTGTTTATTGTTCGCTATATTAATTTGATGAAAATGGGTTTGGCTCTGACGTAAATCGCTTTATATGCTAAACATTATTATTATTGAAGGTACTTAGTAGCTTCTGTTTTCTTTAGTTTCAGAATAGTATAACAAAAGTTAGGCAATCCTTACGTTTATTATGGCTGAATATTCAGATTAAAAAGTTATGTGCTGCCACTGTCCCATAATTTAAGAAGCGTTTGTTTTTCCCCATTACGCCTACAATAGAGCAAACAAAATAAGCACTCTGACATTGGCAACTCACTGAGGCCGCCATACATAAAAGAAGAAGAAGAAGCATTTGAGTATTTGCCCCCTAGCAACAGCGACTAGCAACAATAAAATGCTTTTTTATCGAACTTTACCGGGTAGAGTGGTGTATCAGCTTTGTTTATCAAACACTAAACAGATTTTTTGCTCATTATCGAGTTTCGCAATTTGATGTGATATTTAATATGCATGTGGTCTCAGGTACCTATAAAAGGATAAAGCCCCTAGCGGCTAGCGATGACAGATATAGGTAAGAAGTAATTCACATATTTTCGAGTGCAAATCTAATAAGCTTATAAGTAAAAATGCAAGTACAACTCTAAATGCGCCTGCTGCCGTCTACTGTGGAACTTATTCCTCTTTCAATGAGCACTAGCTATCGCGTCTCTGGTAACTCTCATCCATCCATAGCTGTCAGCCACCTTAACTTTTCGCTGAAAGAAAAATCCAAACGTCAGACATTTAGGGCTTTTCTCGTACACAGCGGCGAGCGGCGCGCGCAGTCGGGCGCCACAGTCACCGTTTGACTGCAGGGGTGCAGGGTGTTAAGCGATGGCTATGGCGCCCGTTTGCGCGCGACTCGACGCTACCTGCCGCGCCAGCACCGCGCCGCTCGTCACTTTGTTCCAGGCCTTGGGTTTGTTCCTATACCGAATACTTATGTCTTAAAATCTATAGTGTTCTTGATATTATGCTCGGTGGGTAAACTGGATTTTGTTTATGAGTATAGCAATAAAGTAGATGCTAACCGCTTCATAAGGTAGGCATATCTTTAAGGTTACAAAAATTTGGATTAGGTAGTCGGCCTGCAAACTGAAATAAAAAATAAAATCACATTCGATCGTTTAATAGGAAGCTACTTATTTCAGAAGAGTTATTTTTAACCGTCTTCCAAAAAAAGGAGGCGGTTAGGCATTCGGCTGTATACATTAACGAAACAGATGTGGCTGCATACTTAATATTCAATTATTTTAAACAAATACTTGTAATTAAAACTCTTAAAATGGTAAAAATGGTTTTAGCTTACAACCGAGACACGTCGTTCACTAGCAAACTAGGTAGTGGCACTAAAAAAATGAGGCACATTTTACCAAATTATTTGTAATCTACGACACGTAGAAGATTTTTGAGTTAATTGGTAGATTTCTAAATAAATGCTTGCAACCCAAAAAGTGTTTCACGCTGGCAACTTTGATAAATGTCAAAATATGACGTTTTGTGTCTACGTGTGGTCATTCGCGTTTGTTGAGTGAACTGAAAAAACTTGGATTTACACGTGAATATTGTTGTTTTATAAGGAAACTTACTTTGTTAATGGTAAGTACTATATTATTACATGTTTTGATTCAACTAGCAATCAAATTCAATGGTGATTTTTTGATTTATAGGCAAAGGTAATGTTAGTCGAGGTTAGGTAAAGTATCACCTCATACATATTTAATAAATAAAATGTATCTACTGTAAACAAAAAAAATCTTTAGAATAATAATCATCTTTTTGATCTCAAGAGTTTAACTTTTGCTAGCTTTGCGATTTGTTTTAGTCAGTTTAGTTCATTTTTTGAAGATTATAGTGTTTTTGATCTTTCGAGATGAGCACAAGGTTAAAATAAGTATTTGATTTATTTTTGTTATATTTAAGTTTTTTTTGTTTTTTAGAAAGATATTTATTAAGTTGATTTTAAGTGTTTTTTTTGTTTCTTTTATGTAGGCCAGAGTAATGCGCCAAAGCTGTATAGTAATAATCTTATAATAAAAATACTTAAGTATTTCAGAAAATGTTTTATTTTATTTTTGTGTGTGTGACAACCCTGGGAGAAAACGTTGCAATGTATGAAATAAAAAAAATGTAGGGCATCTTTACCTGTCACTTAATACCAATGGATAATGGCACTTTAATGTCTCACGATGACTACTTTACCCTAAACCTATCGTCATAGAATAATAAACTCTACATTAAATATCTTTAGAGATCAAAATACTTGAGAAAATGTAGTAGGGTAAAGATGCCAAATCTGTGTCAACTTGACCTGCGTTCGGTTTTGAGCACTGCAAGTTATTTATGAAACTTTTTGTAAATATTAAACGTTGAACATGCAGACACATGTCTTTGCTTTAGACTATATAAAAAAATAAATAAAAAGTACCATAGTAATTGAAAAAACCGGACAAAATATCAAAAAGTATGGTAATGTTGCCACATTTGACGGTTTAATGGTTAAATTTTTATGGTAAATATATAATTGTGATTCATATAGATGCTTACTCTTTTTTTAAACATTAAATTTTTTTTATTCAGTTATCAAAAAAAAAAATTGGTCACAAGACTTGTAATTTGGGAAAAGGGATGTACATACTAGGGGACTGCGTTTTGAGGTGTTTGAGGTTGATTTTATTAAATATTACATTTTATTAAATATTAAATTTAGTATGGTAGTGTTTTAGGCAGTGGATTAAAACATAGGCTACTTTTTATCCTGGAAAAGTACAGTGTTCCCGCGGGATACTCGATAGTGTATTTATGCGGGCGGAGCCGCGGGACACAGCTAGTATTATATATACACACACCGGCATATTTAGCGGAACATAAAATAATGGTTTGATATCAGTATCATATAAGGTTGCTGGCTGGTTTATACATAATTTAATTTAAAAAGAAATATTTTCAAATTAAGAAAACAACTGAACACACATTTTATGCAATTGTTTTAATTTTTTTTTTTTTTTTTTTTTTTTTTTTTTTTTATTTTTTTTTCGATGGCGAAGTTCTACTTTTATTAAACTCACTAATACTACAATATGATATACATTTAATCAGTTATGATAACAAAATCAATTGTACTATAAAAGTAGGTAAGTACTAAAAAAATAATAACTACTCCAAAACTTAAAATGCTACAAAAAAAAGAAATCCAGATTTTCAGATTTGAATAAAATTGTTTTAATTTTATTCAAATCTGAAAATCTGGAGTGAACTTCGAGTATTTCTTCCTTCTGAATTTGATTTAAAATTTCATTGAAATACAGTTTTTTGTTAGTTTTTTTTAATCGCGTATCTTTTTGGAGTTGACTGGACTGAATTATGCCTGACTTAGCCCCAACGGAGATTGCCAGGGCACTCGAAATGCGAAGAAATGGTCAAACCTACAGAGTGATATCCAGAGATCTTCGTCGTCCAGTTTCAACGATCCATCGCAGTATCCAACGGTTCAGGGAGACCGGTACTTATGTGAGAAGAGCAGGACAAGGCAGAAAAAGACGCACTTCGAGTAGGGATGATCGTTTCATTCGGCTTCGTGTACGTAGGAACACCAGTTTGACGGCCGTCCAAGCCCGACATAAGTTAGAAGCAGTGCGGGGTGTAACCGTAAGTGAGCGTACGAAGAAGGTTCGAAGAAGCTGGTTTGGGTTCATTTGTGCCCGCCAAGGCTCCAAGGCTCTAGGTAAATCATCGTAGAAACAGGTTAACTTTTGCTCAGGAACATCGACTTTGAAACGCGGACTAATGGAGTAAGGTATTGTTTAGTGATGAGTGCAGAATTCTCTTAAATCAAATTGACGGCAGGCAAAGAATATACAGACGCAAAGGAGAACGATACATTCAGACAAATTTTGAAACTACAGTTGCGTACGGTGGTGGATCAATAATGGTTTGGGCGGGCATTTGTTTGGGAGCTCGCACAGACTTTTTAGTGATTGACAGAGGGAGTCTGACTGCAGACCGCTATATCAGAGAAGTTTTAGAAGAAAATGTCGTACCGTTTGCCCCATATATCGGTGACGATTTAGTTTTTATGCAGGTAATGCTCGGCCGCATACCGTTTGGGTAACTCAAGCTTATCTTAATGATATGAATATCACTGTTATGGAGTGGCCGGCGAGATTACCGGATATGAACTCAATAGAGCACGTTTGGGACTTGCTGAAAAGAAAAGTTAAGTCCAGAATTCCAGCTCCTGCCAACGTGGGTGAACTGCGAATCGCCGTAGTTGAGGAATGGCGGAGACTATCCCAGGAGACCATCGATAACATCATTCTCAGTATGCCTAGACGGGTAGAAACTTTAATAAGAGCACGTGGAGGAAATACGCGATATTAATCACCATTTTTCTAATTTAATTAATTGTTATTTTAATATTAATTTTCACTTTTCCCGGTTACATGAAAAGTTAAAAAATGTATGGTACATTTACATTTTTCACAAAAATAGCCTCTACTCGCAAAATCTGTTCTTAATATGTGATCTCATTTTAAGTAAAACAAATGAAACTTTAAATAACAAAAGAAGTGTAGTAAGTAGATTTTAAAATAAAACCATATTTTTTTAATTATGGACCTTTTTTTTGTGTTCCGCTAAATATGCCGGTTTGTTTATATATATATATATATTAAACCCTACCCTATTTTTGGATTGATAACATAAATAAAAATAACAAAAAAGGAGGTTATACGTTCGGATTAGATATGAGCGCCGCGCCGAGTGAGCAAGAGAGATAGTCATAGTGAGTAATTTCAGTCACTGACTATGAGCATGCATATTACCCATGTCATATAGGCCCATATAAGCCTTACTTCTTTTATGCTTTAAACGAGGAGAAGGTGGTTAACCTTTACATTAGAAACACCTATCTCATCGAAAGGGTTCTGCAAAAACATACCAGAAAGGCAGATTTATTGAAACGGCGTTGATGGAGCTAGTAGATCGCATTAATAGAGCCATTGAGGATAAGGAGTTTGCTCTATGCGCCTTCCTAGATATTGAAGGCGCGTTCGACAACACCTCAACCTGCTCTATAACAGATAGCCTGGCTTCAAGAAATATAGATCCAACTACTATAGAGTGGATCAAAGCCACGCTTAACAACAGAGTAGCGTCATCAACTATCATGGGCTTGACGCTCAGGAGCAGGCTGACCCAAGAATGCCCACTGGGAGGGGTACTGGAGTGTCGCCGCTGGAGTGGTCCCTGGTAGTGAATGAACTGCTAAAAGAACTGAACGATAGTAGGTTCTACGCTTAAGGATACGCTGACGACCTAGCGATACTAGTAGTGGGCAAATTCGATACAGTGGTCGCTGGGCTAATGCAATCAGCGCTGAGAGTCGTCAAAATTGGTGCAAAAGGGTCAAGTCAAGTCTTGATAACTAACACCAAAAAGAGGAAGTTGGAGAGACAAAAACCCCCAATACTCTTCGAGAACTACCACGTTTGCAAGCGAGGTCAAATATCTAAGAGTGATCCTAGATAAGGAACTTACTTGGAATAAGTCATAATCGAGGTCATTATGAAAAAGACTAGATATGCTCTGGGGGACCTGCTGGAGTCTTGTCAGCTCTAAATGGGGCATTCGGCCGAAGGCTATGCTATGGTTATACTCAGCTATAGTGTGAATGGCCACATATGGCTGCGTAGTGTGGTATGCCACACTGGCCTGTCTGATAATCACGGGTGCGTTGTTGGCACCCAACGCTTCAATTAAAGCCCTGATTGACCTGACTACTTCCTCTGCTTGTTCATATGGTGGCTAAGACGGCGGTTCTCAGGTTCCCAGAATTGCAGGTAGGACGAAATGGGCTTCCGCCTTACTTGGACAGTTACAACAGTCTCTTCTTGAGACACCTGTGATGGCCATGCCATATGACGCCATGATCAAGGTGCATAGCTTATAGAAGCTATATTAGGTTCTTACCTTTTAGGGAGGACTAGGATTGAAAGGTCCCGATGAATGTTCACCCCAATGACATAATTTAGTTCACGGACTGATCCAGGAAAGGTGGGCGGGCGCTGGATTCTACGGGGACATGCCACCTACAGACAGATAGGCTTTTGCAACCGTGTTTCAGGCTGAGATCTTCGCTATTATTGGTTGTTCACTAGAGAGCCTACGCAGTCAGTAATAACAATGGCTTTGACGTCGAAGGTTTTAAATTCTGATTAAAAATAATTATTTATTAATAGATATAATAATTGCGGGAGGACACTTGATCCTTATGGGAGACTAGGTACATTCAATTTACAGAGCCTGTATGGGCAATACCTACTTTTACAGTGGCTATGTCGGTAGAATACGATACCAGCAAACTTTTCCAAATGAGTAGAATCGTCAGATATGGCACTTTTTTAAATGGCGGACGATAAATTATTTTTGTTGCAGTCAACATTTATTTGTCAGTTTTTATTCTTATTTAACATTATTATTTAGCATTAATGCATTTAAAATTAAACACCGCATGCGAATACAATATTAGTATTTAAGCTTTTAGTGGTCTAATCAGGACAAAATAAAGGTTAGGTATTATATCAACGTTAAAACTGTTTTAGTTGCTTAGTAATAGGGAATCAAGTGTCCCTTAAGTATTTTGTGTATTCAGTGCCATTTTTATTCAAATAGGACCTATTATATATGTAGGAAATAAGAGTTAAAAAACAAAAGAGATCAAGCGACACAACTACATACTATTATATATATATATATATATATATATATATATATATATATATATATATATATATATATAATAGTATGTAGTTACGCATACCAAGTTGCCAATTAGACTGACGTAAGAGATTCGAAAATATTGATATATTGTTGCACGACGAAATAAAAGAACATGCACCTATTGCTTAAAAATTCTAGTTTCTAAGGGATAAGACCTATCTACATTGATTTTTCTCCCCCAAAACTACCTGCATACTAAATTTAATGGTAATACTTGTAGCCGTTGTCGAGATATCGATTATATATATACAAGATCGTCTCGTTTAAAGTGTAAGACAGACTAATCATTGGCCTCGCTGGGTGCTCCACCGTTACCGTTACGCGTTACCAGACCGAGCTGACGTGCTTGTCAAATACTTCAATAAATACTCAGCTGAGGTCGGCTTACCCGAGCCAGTCATATTGAAAGCTGTATGACAGGTGTACATCCCGAATATTTTATTTAATTTTAGTTAAAATCGGAAAAAATGCCAAGTTGTGTAGTGAAACTATGTAAAAAAAATTGGACCAGAAATAAGGACACTAGGATCACATATTATAATCAGTAAGTATCGTATAATTTCGAAACAATATAAAATTACATGAACTCAAATCGCCATTCAGTGTTGCCGCGTATCAAGTTCCAATATTTTTATGATGTGAATTTATTGTCAATGTATTTTATTATAATATAATAAAATACAATGACAATAAATTATATCCTATTTCATTTATCCTCCTCGAAATTTATATGCATACATACAGGTGATCCGATTTTTCTGGAGTAGTCCAAGCATATGCTAACAAAAAGTCATTTTAAACCAAGAGAATTTGCACCAAGGGATACCCTGGATCCAAAAGTACTAAACAGAACTCCTGAGTCCTTATAGATACATGTTTGGGAATTCCGGCGTTGTTTAAAGAACCGCAAGAATATACCCATCATATCACTTACAGTAATCATCATCATCATCACCACCATCTTCACAAGAAACACCAACATATTATTATGATAACATAGATAGCTACTCACTACTCACCAGAGTTTTGTGCACCGATATCAATGTCTTTGAAATTTTGCTATTGCTAAAATTATATTCGTGATCATCATCATCACTATTATATATGTATTTAATGCTTACTGCTACGTTTTTTCCGTATACTATTACAATACAGAACTCGCGTTCAAGTTGGCTGGTGCCGACTTAAAAATTATGAAGATTAAGGCTAATAACTCATGGAGCGGTTTGCACCCGCGCCCGCCGCGGTTGCGGGGCCGTAGCTCCTGTACAATGCAGATAATATGTAAAAATTATAGCACAACTCACGGCGCGTTTTACGTCCGCGGTGTGTGCGGTTGTTCGCTGGTCCCGCTGCACCGGCGCACATACAAGTATTTGTGCGATCTAGGCGGCCAAAAGTCCCGTAATCCAATTAACAATGACAGTCCTAAAACCGGTTTCGCCGAATAAATTACCTGCCTGACAACAATAGCCGCTACCCCCAACCCCGCTATCGCTCACCGCGTACCGTCAGTCGGAATTGTAACGTTGCATCAATTGTACGTATCTATTCTCGGCGCTACTCCAAACTTAGAAACTTTAAAGTATTTTTCAAAGTGTTTATATTTATTTTATAATTTGAAAGTGATGGATTCTGTTAGTGCAGGTAAGAAACTTACAAAGTACATTATTAAAGTTTTAATAAACTTGAAATATATTTGTATACTAACAGAACACCTTTTTCATATAGTGATTTTCTTAATTTTTTTCTTTACTGGGGTTTATGTTTATGTATCGGGATAGATCGGGCTATGATTATTGGTATAGTTAATATATTAAGTATTTTTCCCCTAATTACCATTAAAAATATCTCCGGAAATGTCCGGATAAGTTCATTTTTGGGAGTTCAAAGATAAAATATAAAAAATGCATTTTGATGTTAGTGACTCGTTACTTCACGTATGCTTGTTTTAGGCTCACCGGGTGCATCAGCAGTGAGGATTGTGACCCGCAAATACAAGTATACGACTTATGAAGGAAGAAAATTGCCTAATTTTGATGCAAAATTAGGCAAAACTATTTAAAAGATGAACTTTTATTGTGTGAAGGATATAATGAAGACCAAATTGCTAAGTTGAAACGTGACTTTGCTCATTTCAAATCAGAAATCATACAAAGGTGGACCAAATCTCACTATAAACGACACGGAGGTCATAATAGGTACATGCTGCGCAGGTGGAACTGGGGAAATCTGGTAAAAGAGATGCATCTAATGTTCTCAAAGATATCACGAGTACTCCGACACGAGCCAGTAAATACAAGAAGGCATTTTATCTAACAAAATCTTCTAAAGAGTACCATGCCTTGACACCAATGCAAGCTTTGCAAATGTTTGTAGATGCTGATTTGACACAAGGTCAATATAAAATAATAAGAAAAACGAATAAGAAGTTTTTCCCTTGTTCCAGTGTCTTACAAAAAGCCAAAAAGAAATGCTATCCACCTCAAGAAACTTGTACAGTAACGAGTACCAGTGCCGAAGCTCAGTTACAACCTTTAATGGATGTTACCGTTAAGCGGGGAATTCACTAGACGGACATGCCCGCGGGCAAGTCTGCAGACATGTAGCACTGTCGCAGTCTGTCTGGCAGACTTGTCTGTCGCTCGTCCGTGTAATCTCATTTTATCTGCGCGGGCACAGACATGTCCGTACGTGAATGCTCAACGCAGACCGTGAGCTCTCAGACTCGAGAACGACAGCGACTAGTACAGACGTCCGTTACCCTTTCTCGTATTTTATCGAACTGTGCAAAGTTAAAGTTGAAGTAAAACTCATTAGTTTTAATGACAATAAATTATTCTGGGAAGAATTTATAAACAATATCCATGTTTATGGAAACTCAAAAGTAAAGACTTTATGAATTCCGAGTTACGCAATGCTGCTTACAAAAAATTGATTGAAAAATGTAAAGAAATACATAAGGAAGCCGATTTAGCTTACTTTAAAAAAAAAAAGAGTCCCTACGGAACTCTTACAGACGGGAACTGCGTAAAGTACGGCAGTCAACTAGGACGGGTTCTTCTACTGATGATGTATACGTGCCTAACCCTTTCTCGTATTTTATCGAACTGTGCAAAGTTAAAGTTGAAGTAAAACTCATTAGTTTTAATGACAATAAATTATTCTGGGAAGAATTTATAAATGAATTTAAACAATATCCATGTTTATGGAAACTCAAAAGTAAAGACTTTATGAATTCCGAGTTACGCAATGCTGCTTACAAAAAATTGATTGAAAAATGTAAAGAAATACATAAGGAAGCCGATTTAGCTTACTTTAAAAAAAAAAAGAGTCCCTACGGAACTCTTACAGACGGGAACTGCGTAAAGTACGGCAGTCAACTAGGACGGGTTCTTCTACTGATGATGTATACGTGCCTACTCTTTGGTATTACCACCTACTTCAATTCACATCTGATCAAGAGGAAGCTCGAGCTGGCACTTCTTCTATAAGCTCACCGCTTAATTCTGCCACAGATGAATCATTGGTAAGTATGTACCTATATATTAAACATTATATTTTACATGCTTTTAACCCGCGTAGATCGCATGATATTATAAATTACTTATTGTTAATATCTCAAGTTATCCTTCCCACTCATTATTGACTGAGATATTAACAATAAGTAATTTATATT
The DNA here is from genome assembly GCA_037179445.1 of Phengaris alcon alcon. Classification (NCBI taxonomy): domain Eukaryota; kingdom Metazoa; phylum Arthropoda; class Insecta; order Lepidoptera; family Lycaenidae; genus Phengaris; species Phengaris alcon. The sequence continues at coordinate 146,247 of JAYRCH010000317.1, read as the reverse complement.
ATGCATAATATTATAAATTATTACTAATTGTTAATACCTATCTCAAGTTATATACAAACACATGTATACAAATGCATTCTAACTATAGGTATGTATCAGAAATGTTTTTTTAAATAAAATACAATATTGTAATTCAATAAATTTTATAGATATTACTTACATTAATATTTTATACTAATTACAAAAATTTATTTTTAAATGATACTTTTTTGATTCTGAAATGATTCAGAATTATAATAATCTGTAAACAATTTTCTTACAACTTTAGCTCTCTCATAACAATTGCGACCTTTGTTCAACAAGCCATCCAATTCATGTGATTGCTCTTGTCGCCATTCTCCTGGAGTAACTGTATGATTATGATTTTCATGGTCTATGCATCGAATTGTCATATAGTTTTTCTTCTTAAATAATTGTGTAGAGCACAACAAGCTAATACAACAGAGTCAATATTATCTAAGTTTTCTAAACTTATAGTGGATAATAATACTCTAAACCGACAGGCTGTTATACCAAAAGTATTTTCAACAGTTCGGCGTGCCCGACACAAACGATAATTGAAGACTTTTTCATGTCTCGGGGAATGAATATCTTTACGGTATGGTTTCATTAAATATTCAGACAATTGAAATGCATCGTCTCCTATAAAAACGTATGGGGCTCGAATGTTCGAATTTCTAAGGATACTCGGCGGTGGAAGATTTAACAATCCGTTTTCAAGTTTTTCATAGAAATCTGTCTCTTGTATAACGCCTCCATCAGATACCCTGCCGTTTGTCCCCGTATGTATATATAGGTATTCATAATTGGCGTTGCCAATAGCAAATAAAATAACGCTATATTAAGACTTGTAATTATAGTAGTAGGAGCCACTGTTCGGAGGTTGTTTGATCGTTCGAAGTTCCATAAATCTGCGAAACCACGCGCAACTCCCAGCCATTCTTCAGTCGTCTACGGAAACTGTAACAAGATAGCAAATACTTATTGATAATTTTTGTTTTTAGATAACTGAGCCTCCCAGTCCAAGCACTTCGTTGGATGTGCCATCTCCAATGTCGCAATCTACAGCAAGAGCTAAACCTACTCAAGCTAGCTCAAAAAAAAGCAAGGTTTTTAGACATCGCCAGCAATGAGCTGCAGCAACGCTATAAAGAACAAGCGTTTGGAGATAGTGTAGCTCATGATCTCGAGCAGATGAACGAGATAAAAAGCATCATAGCAAAAAAGTTGATTTCTGAAATTCTGTATAATGGTAGAATGGGCCTTCTTAATGTTAATTCAAGCTTAACTGTTCAACCTCAAACCGTGCCGTCATACTCTTGCCCAGAATATGCTCAAAACTTACGACCTTCTATGCAGTCGCAGTCCTCAAATAGGATTACGTTATATCCACAAGATTACCAACTATACGTAGCCCGAGGAGAAGTATCCGAGGAAGTGCCCACTCACAACATATGATCTTAACGATATAAATAAATACATAAAATTTAATGTTAAAAATAACTAAAATAATGTACCTAATAAATTATAATAGTTTTCAGTTTTGTTCCACCCGTAGCTAAATATCTCAGCGTAGCAAGTAATCGTTCTTCTGCAGTCACCGATTGTCTCATTTTAGTATTTTGTTTAGTAATTCTAGGTTCTATCATGCGCAAGTAATTGTACAAATCTCCTGGTTCATCAATTTCTAATTCCTTAAGTAAATTGATATGGCTATACATATTTCTTTTTTTGTACTAATCTTTGCACCAAATTCTTTTCTTTTTCTTTTCGTCAAATAATATTAATGCAGCACCAGGAACTAATGTGATTTTTCTTCGTTTTGTTACCATCGTAATACGAGGGCTGCACTAAAAGTATCGGGAATGGAATATTTCCACTGTTCCTGTCATATTAAAATCTTTTTAATTTAAAACTCCTTGGTTTTAAAAATCGAATACCGTTTATTTATTTAAAAAAAGATTCTCGGTCTTGTCACAAGGTCTTGTCAAAATTGTTTAGTCGTTGAAAAAATGGAATTGACTCGAGAAAATTCTAGAGCGATGATTTATTATGACTTTGGTTTAACACAAAAACAGTGTGTTGACCGGATGATTTCTGCATTTGGTGATGAAGCCCCATCCAAAACCACAATTTATCGCTGGTTTGCTGAATTTCAACGTGGACGTGTCAAGCTCAGTGATGATCCCCGTCAAGGTAGTCCAAAAACTGCAGTCACCCAAGAAAACGTTGATGCTGTGCGTAAGCTGATTGAGGAAGATCGACATGTGACATACTGCGAAATTCAGGCAACTTTAGACATTGGCATGAGTCAAATACAAATAATCTTGCATGAACAATTAGGTGTAAAAAAGTTGTTTTCCCGATGGATACCGCATTTGCTCTGTGAAGAGCAAAAAGCGGCTCGCGAACGAACCCGAAACAAAAAACCAGTCACGAGTTTGGGTGTTCGAAAATGAGTTAAAGCCAACAAAAATTGTTCGTTCACGGAGTGTTGCAAAAAAAATGGTGGCCACGTTTGTCTCCAAAACCGGCCATGTTGCGACTATTCCTCTTGAGGGACAAAGAACGGTTAATGCAGAATGGTATGCTAACATTTGTTTGCCACAGGTCGTTTCTGAACTCCGTAAAGAGAACTGCAACCGCCGCATCATCCTCCATCACGACAATGCGAGTTCTCACACCGCGCACAGAATAAAAGAGTTTTTAGAGCAAGAAATCATAGAATTATTAGACCATCCGCCGTACAGCCCCGACTTAAGCCCTAATGATTTCTATACTTTCCCTAAAATAAAGAATAAATTGCGTGGTCAGAGATTTTCATCACCTGAAGAAGCTGTGGACGCCTACAAAACGGCCATTTTGGAGACCCCAACTTCCGAATGGAATGGGTGCTTTAATGATTGGTTCCACCGTATGGAAAAATGTGTCAAATTTCGCGGAGAATACTTCGAAAAGGAATAAATACATTTTTAAATAGTAATGTTGTGTCACTTCCTTGATTCCCGAAATTTTCAGTGCCGCCCTCGTATGCAAGCAAAATAGAACTTTCCACATGCGCTGTTGAACACAAACTGATAAGTCTGTGTAGTGTATTGCAGCAACCAACTTGCCCGGACAGACTGCCCGCGGGCATGTCCGTCTAGTGAATTCCCCGCTTTAGGCGTTTATCGGAATCTGCAGAACCGAATATATTAGAAAATTCTTCAGAAAGCGAAGAAGACTAAACTTTTAGTCAAACTTATATTTTTTTCTTTTTTAATCTATATACTTACCTATTTTTTTGTGAATATACGCTTAAATACGCTTTTTAAACTTGTATTATTTTCTTATTTGTGTTGATTGGAAAACAATAAAGCAAAAAAATAATTTTGGCCGCCTAGATCGCACAAATTCCTGTATGTGCGGCGGGCAACTAGTAGAATCGCGCGTCCTGCGATCTTCGCCCGCCACTTTGCGGGTGATAATCTTAACCGCGGCGGCTGCGTGACCGCGCAAAACCGCGGTCTCGTCAGTTTAGAATTAAAACCGCAGTTCGATGAGAACATACAAAAAAATATATATCTTATAAACAGCCGAATGTATAACCGCCTCCTTTTTTAGAAGTCGATTACTTACTTTTTAAGTGCAGAGGAGTAACCAAAACGCATCAGTGAGGACCGCATTCAAATCGGTTAAACCGTTGACGTCGTACTCGCAAAAACAAATATCGCAGGAACCGTAGATTTTTCCGAAATAAAAAGTAGCCTCTGTGTTAATCCAGAGTCTAAACTTCTACCATACTAAATTTCATCAAAATCGGTCCAGTACATTCTGAGATTAGCGCGTACAAACGTAAAGACAAACGGACAAGAATTCTAAAATCATTGTTATGGGTTCTATGTCGCTCAGAAAGCCTAATACTCTGTTATAGTTTTTCTTATATATCTTCCATGTACAGGATACGACCAGTTACGATTTTATTATATGTATAGATTTTATTAACACATTATAAGAAAGATATAATGGTGAAAATGAAAATGAAAAGTATGGTATATTTTATTTACTTAAATTTAATTTTTACTTATTACGTCTTTTGATCATAATAATAGATTTAATATAAGGTATTTGTGTAATCTTATTGCTTATAAATGTTATTTTTTAAATACTGAAGGTTTCATGGGTAAAAAGTAATATAAGAAGAAAATTGTTTATCAATTCTTTATTTATAAATAAATTACCGGTGGCTCTGCAGTCTGCACGTACAAGATTATCTTTGACATGATGGTCTGAGGTTAACAATTAATTCTATATCAAATACTTTAGCACAACACGAGAGGGTAGAGATAAGGAATGCGACACAAACAAAACTACCTAGCAACTACACATAAAACTAGTTTTAAATGCTAATAGGCAGATTAATGCTAATACGTCCGGCTCGCTTTATAAAAGCGAGCTTCAAAATACCTTACACTATATTTGGCTTTCACCAGTATACTTTGACATAAACTACTAGCTACTAAGTACTGTTAGATCACTCCGGCATGTCGCTAAGCTTCATGCCTCCGGGGCGGCGGTACATGCGCTCGTGCATGGGCAGCTCGCCGACGATGAACCTGGCTAGGGCTTTGGTCGCCATCTTGGAGTGTCCGGAACTGCGGAAGGCCGTGCTCGCGTCCCGCCCCGCGTACTCCAGCATTATTTCAGCTCCACCGGGGTGCTATAAAGAAAAAAACAATTTATTAGCAATGAAGAAAAATATTATAAAACTTGGAAAATAATTATGTGAAAAAAAAAAAAAAGTAGGTAGTATGTAAATTATTCAACATTTTACTAACTAGAAATATAACATAATGTTAAGTACCTAGGTGTTTTGTAATACAAAATGTATAGAGCTGTAGTTACCTCATCAAAGAAGGTGGTGATGTCGTAGACGCGGTCGTAGATGACCACCCAGCAGTCGTCGATGGTATCGTGCATGGACACCTCGGCCAGGGTGATGACGCGGTCTTTGGCCTCGTCCGTCCCGGGCTCAACGCGGTCCGCCCACTTGTCCTGGGGCTCCACCGTCCACGGGTTCACGATGCGAAGTGCCGCCATCGTGAAGGCCATCAGGTTGATCTCCGAATCTTGTTTCACCGGTATCGGAGACGAAAGTTTAATTTCGGTCGGTGATTGTACTGCCGCCATTTTTCTTTTTTCTTTAGACGATTTTTCTCGAATACTCTTCTATACGACTTTCAGCAGTGGACTAATGTCTTCAATACTTTTTCAGAACTGAAAAAGAATTGAATAATATGAAACGTGCGAATATTCAAAAATGTGTTTACAGTTTAAGCTCCGGTCGTCGATAGCGGTATCACAAGTATTTCTAGCTTGGCGACTTTTCAACTTGATGAGAAAACTGTTGATATTACGCTATCCAGCGATAAAAGTAGTGACGCAAATAAATTGTTTGAACTACTTGGCAATCTTTGAGTGATTATAAGTATTTTAATATAAACTAGACTTAATGAATGACCGATTTATGAATGATAGGAGATAAGATATTCGATTACTACGTTAATTTATGAAAGGTTAGTTTTGTTTATTTACCTTTTACTCGAGTCACTCGATCGCAATCTGTACTATCTCTGCTGATGCTCGAAATCCGGGGAACAATTTTCACACCAATTATCACTGTGCCACCACTGTTCGTATTTGTGTTTGGAGTCAAATATTTCAAGCAAATGCATGTGAGCGTAGATCATTGCCACAAACTAATTTCGACTTGGTTCATCTATTACTTGTGATTTGTGAATGAGTGGCGAGTTCGGGGCCGCGGAGTTTATATACCGACGTGCGCACGCGCCGCTGTCTGATGTAACAGCGCGGTTATCTTGCGACCGCGGCCGCGCCGGCCACGCCGCGCCGCGCCGCGCCGCGTTCGTCAAACTCCACATACCTTTTTGTATAACTGTAGCCAGAATCATTATAATTTCCCTATCTTTTAATTCGATAGCTCTTCATCGTTATTTCATTTCGTTTATGATGTTGTTATTAACAAGGTTGACATTTCACATTTGTACCAATAACTTCTTGAGATAAATATCTCAAGTAATAGATTATCATCGCGTCTTAACATGATAGATTGAAGTAGCATTATTATATTATTTTATTTTAAAGGGCTAAAATTGCTCACTTTCGTGTACCGTTTACGGGTGTGCACATTTTTAGCGAATAAATCCAAAAATTTCAAAACTGATAAATCCCAAATCGAAATAAAATGATAAATATTATCATATCGTTAGCTATTACAGATTTATAATCGATAAATTGCGTTTAATTTTTGAAAATAGTTCAAGGTTATATTGAGGAGCCAAGGTTTAAAAGTATTTTAAAGCGATAGCTCTATCAATAAAACATTAAGTATTTTAATTAGATTCGTTCGTTTAGGAGTACTTTGGTGTTATGAAATCACACTATGTGTACTATATATTATAGTGGTTTGCACCCTTCATAGTTCATACTATAAATCTAAGGTGTCTAAACGAATAAAGCAATTTCGCATTGCAATGACTATAGGCTCTCATTGATTAAAGATCAGCGTTTAAATGCACAAATAATTGTACCTATAAGATAATATATTATAATTTATCCATACGTCAAATGTGTATCATCACAAGTCGGCATTATTAACGAGTTTTCCTCGTAGATATTATAATGTGGTAACTAAACACCCCTATTATATTTTATCATACTCGTATCGTATCACATTACTTAGGCGAAGAAAACCATATTTTTGATATTTTTAGTTTTATCAAAAACCAGCCATTTACCCGTAACGTTCGCTAGAAGATGACGCAATTTCACAAAACACTTACTGCTTTCGGGGCATAACAGTTTTTTTTGGGACACCTCAAAATTGCTGCGCGCGTGCAATGGCATACCTTTATGGGGTTCCTGTATCGGAGCGATTGAACATTTTCTTGAGTATATGGGTACCAATAATAATATTATCTGAAAGCGAGTCTTCGTGTGTAGGGACCCTACACACGAAGACTCTTCGGCTTACCGCCCCAACGGTTAGTGCTAAAAAGATGAAACTTTGCATGGATGTGTATTTACCACGTCGATATAGTGCTAAAATAAAATTACGAAAAAAAATTTTTTTTTTTGGGGTACAACCCTTACACGTAAATTGGGGTTGATTTTTTTTCTCGCGTCTACCCCATAGTGTGGGGTATCATTAGATAGGTCTTTAATAAACATTGAGTTGTGACGACGATTTTTTGATTTAGGTATCCGTTTGAGATATTAAATCTGAAAAAATCATGATGGTAGTCCATGGGGATGCACTTTGAAGGAAAATTATAACGGCTTACATATAACTTTATTAGTTCAGGATTTATAAAGACTTAACTTGTACTTAGAATACGCTTACTTACAAAACTTCCTACAAAAATAAGTAACTAATAAACATGTATAATATTGGTATAATGGTAAGGAACCCTACGTGCGCCAGTCCGACTCGCACTTGGCCGATTTTTTGAAATACCCTTTAATTATAAACAAACGGAAAACAAACTAGGAAAAAACAAGATATCATTTCCAGATAAACGTATCTGAAAATACTCCTAAATCGTCAATCGACGATGACATCAATGATTGCAAAAGTCGTCAGCTTGGAATAACAAAAATAATGGACCGATATGAAAATATTTTCATCGGGCATGATGTATTGTTGTTATATTCTCGCAGCATTAGTTATAGCCCGAGAGCTAAACCTATTTGTGACAACCTGGCAACATGTCCTATACACGGAACCGAGGTCCTGGCTGGTCAGTATCGGGTCTAAATCAATACCTAAACTAAATAAAAAAAAAAAAAAACCAAAAATGGTTTGAGGCAATTTGAGTTTTGTATGCTTTCTAGTTTTTTTTTAATTTTGAATTTTGTATGTGTTGTAGATTTATGGACACATTTTACGATAAAAATAAGTTCTACAAAAATTACTTGATGGTTACAGTTATTTATAATTTATGGTATGGATGATTCCGTGTTGACCGTTGGGGTATACTAGAAGAGGTATACCGTATAGGACAAGTTAGCAGGTTGCCTCCAATACCTGCTCTACAATTGGGGAGACGACTACATGTAAAATATTTAGTTTCATTTATATACTAAGAAATTTTGAGGTGCTACTGTTTACTACTAATTGATAAACGTAAAAAATATAATATTTTATGTGTAATTTAGTAATAAGATAAGTAACTAGTTACATCTAAAAATACAAAAAAGCTTAAACTTTTTTTGCTACATTAGTAAAAAAACCTACATCATTAGTTTACTCACATCATAATATACAAAAACATTAATTATGGTAAGAATGAACTTAAACGCACAAATTACGGATATATTTACAAATATACTCCTGCGGCCATATATTTAATACGCTTTTACCTTAGTGATGTATCAGTTAGGACTTAGGTACGACTTTTGTATGGAGCGTTTTCATGACACTTTGTAAACAAATCACTGTACCCATGAAAATATTTATTTTAAGTGTAATGTTACTTCTGAGAAGTTACTCATATTTAAGAGTAGGTACTACTCATTTATGCAATAAAAAAAATCAGTCGTCTAGTTTATTTATTGGTAATAGCTCTCGGTTTATTTTCATGTATCATCGTTCGAGGCGGCCCGAGGCTCAGTGACGTGGCGTGCTAGGCGGTGAATAAACCCACAGATCGTCAATGAGCTCTGCGTGTTATCAGTGCGTCATTTTGTTTACTGCTGCTCTACTCCACTATTGTCCTTTCAGTCTTAGCTTTTTAGCTATACATTTGGTTTCAGTAATAACAAGGGAAAGTTTCTACATTTTACATGCATCTCTAACAAAGAGAATGGTCGAGAGTTTTGTTTTTATTTTTGAATAATAAAAACAGTAGTTATGTTTTAAAGCAGGCATTACCAACCCTTTCAAGATTGTGTGCCTTTTTTTATTTAAGCAAAACCCTAACGGGCCGCACATCTATAAAAAATAACAATTCATCCACAAAACCTCAAAAATCAATGTTTCTCAAACATTACCAAATATTAAGCAGGAGGCTTACCAATCCTGGGCCAATGCAGTGTCTGCTCGGGATTTAAATACCAGCACATATAAAAAGGAGTACAACCTTGCCTCTAGGTCCCTCAAGAAAGAGATCACTCGGGCAAAGAAACAGCACGTCAATAGAATTGGTAAGAGACTTGAGCGCCTCCCCTCGGGAACCCGTGCATTCTGGTTTCTGGCCAAAGCTATTGAAGGAAATTTCTGCAAGCCAACCCTACCATCCCTACACGTAGGAAATGGATCGTTGGCCAAGGACGCAAAGGACAAAGCCGATCTTCTGGGCAAGCTCTTTGCGTCAAACTCGACCCTGGATGACGGGGGGCAGAAACCGCCGACCATACCGCGATGCACGAGCATCATGTCGGATATTCGGTTTCATCAGCGCTCAGTGCGAAAAGCCCTCCGTTCCCTTGATATCCAAAAGTCGAGTGGGCCTGACGGAATCCCTCCTATTGTGTTGAAAAAGTGTGCTCCAGAGTTGGCTCCGGTCTTGACGCGTCTTTTTCGGTTCTCCTACTCTTCTGGCATCGTCCCGGCTTCTTGGAAGATAGCTTTGGTGCACCCGATCCCCAAAAAAGGTGATCGCTCAAATCCTTCCAACTACAGACCAATCGCTATAACCTCTCTCTTCTCGAAGATAATGGAATCCATTATCAATAGCCAGCTTCTTCGATACTTGGACGGCCAGGGATTACTAAGCGACAAACAATACGGGTTCCGTAAGGGTCGCTCGGCTGGTGATCTCTTGGCGTACCTAACTCATCGTTGGGCTCAGGCAATTGAGTCGAAGGGAGAGGCATTGGCCTTCAAATTGGCCAATCAAAGGCCTTCGCAATGTCCAAACTAACAAGTTTGGACATTGCGAAGGCCTTTGATCGGGTTTGGCATAAAGCGCTGCTATCAAAGCTTCCATCATACGGGCTGCCCGAGAAATTATGTAAGTGGGTCACTAGTTTCTTAGCAGATAGAAGCATAAAGGTCGTAGTTGACGGCGAATGCTCGGAAACTCAGTCTGTTGATGCTGGTGTCCCTCAGGGCTGTGTGCTATCGCCTACCCTATTCATACTGCATATCAATGACATGTTACAGACCAACGGCGTTCATTGCTATGCGGATGATAGTACAGGTGATGCTGTATATACCGGCTCCCCCAATATTTCTCGGCTAAATGTCTTTGAGAGTCGAAACGAACTTGTGTCTAAAATAGAGAATTCATCGGAGAAAGTCTCTGAATGGGGTAGACGTAACTTAGTCCAATTCAACCCCGCCAAGATACAAGTCTGCGCGTTCACCACTAAAAAGTCACCAATGTTCGTATATCCTCGTTTCGAGGGCACATCTTTAACCATCTCCCCTAGCATTGAGATACTTGGCGTCAGCATATCGAGCGAAGTCCAGTTCCGATATCATCTAGAGGGTAAGGCCAAGTTAGCCTCGAAGAAGCTTGGTGTTCTTAACAGAGCGAGACAGTACTTCAGTCCGGACCAACGCCTACAACTCTACAAGGCGCAGGTTCGGCCTCATATGGAATATTGTTCTCATCTCTGGGCAGGGGCGCCAAAATACCAACTGCTCCCTCTGGATCGTATCCTACGAAGGGCCGCTCGAATTGTTGACTGCCATAGTGTTTCAAACAGCTTGGACCCCTTGGAATTACGCCGAGATGTAGCTTCACTCTGCATCCTCTATCGGTTGTATCACGGGGAGTGCTCTGAGGAATTGTTCGGAATCATACCACCTGCAACTTTTCGCCATCGTCCCACGCGAAAAACATACCATCCTCATCACCTTGATGAGTGGCAGTCTTCCACCGTGTGTTTTTCGCGTAACTTTCTGCCGCGCACTGTAAAACTCTGGAACGAACTGTCACCAGCAGTATTTCCGGACCTATACGACCTGCAAACCTTCAAGAAGAGAGCGTATTCCCTCTTAAAAGGCCGGCAACGCACCTGCAGCTCTTCTGATGTTGCGAGTGTCCATGGGCGACGGTAGTTGCTTACCATCAGGTAACCCGTTTGCTCGCTTGCCCCCTTATTTAATAAAAAAAAAAAAATTGTCAAAAACGTTCGGACGCCAGACGAATTATCGGGCGTACCGTAACTGACCCTGTGTCTATAGACACAGGGTCAGTTACCGTTTTACGGGAAATCGGGATTTTTCTATTAACTGCGATAATATTACGCATTTATAGGTAATTGATAATGAAACTAAAAGTTTTTAAATTCGTCAAAATAATGCCAAAAGTTTAGAAAATACAACTATACCTATGACAACTTGGGCAGAAAAACTCGCCTGTGAGCGCCTTTAGCCCTTAGCGCACACGCCGCAGGTGCTCCCGGAATTTAGATGGAGAGCTACTAGGAAATTTTGAGCATGTGTTTGAGGCAAGCTCAAACCTTGTCCTACTCGTATACTTCTCCTATTGTACCTCAAACTCAAAATTTGTATATTGACTTAGCCCCGCTTCTGACCAGCCAGACCTGCAGTCTCGTGTTGAGGTACAATGGGAGAAGTATAGGACAAGGTCAGCTTGCCTCAAACACCTGCTCAAAATTTCCTAGTAGCTCTAGGGCTATTTTGTCTGGATTTTTGTATGAATATATATACCTATAAGCGTATTGAGACGAAAACTACAAATAACTATTATTATTATATAATGAATATTATATTATATAACATAAACTAGATAAAAGTTGGGGCCAAAACCCTGTGCCTAGGTAGGTAGGTATTATTATTATTTAAGCCCTCATCGGAAAGTTTTATTAGGTACCATGAATAATGTTATTGTTTTACAATACAAAACATGAGATAACCCTGCACTGGACACAATTCATATTTTGACAACTTGTAGATGAATGTTTAAAAAATTCCTTATATCATGACAAAGCTATATTAGGTCTTTACCTATGAAATTGCCGTTTTGTATGAAAAAATTTAAACGAATTTTTTTCATGTATTTTTTATTTGTATTAATCGAAGTAATCACCCATGCAATCAATGCATCTTTGCCAACGCAGTGGCAGTTTATTGATGCCCTTCTTAAAGAAATCAGCTGGACGGAAGGCAACAAATTCTTCAAAGGCATTTTGTACTGCCTCTCGGGTATTGAATTTTTTTCCCGCCGAGAAGTTATCCAAATTCTGGAAAAAGGAGTAGTCTGTAGGCGCAAGGTCTGGTGAGTAGGGCGGATGACGGAGAGCTTCCAACCCCAGTTCTTGCAACTTGGAGACCGTCTGCTGTGCAGTATAAGGTCGCGCGTTGTCGTGCAGGAGCAGCGGAGACGAGCGATTAACCAATGCTGGTTGGAGATGTGCCAGCTTCTCCATCATTGTGTTCAGTTCTTCACAGTACACATCTGTAGTAATGCTCACCCCGTTTGGTAAGAATCCTTGATGAATCACACCGGCGCTAGACCACCAAACAGTGACCATCACTTTTCTAGGAGTAAGTTTTCGTTTAGGGCATTGTTTAGGTGCTGAACTAGGATCCAACCAACTTGCTGAGCGCTTGCGGTTATCAAACAGAATCCATTTTTCATCGCAAGTAATAATGCGGTTCAAAATTCCTTCATTTGTGTGTCTGTTGAGCAGTGCAAGGCACGTCTCGACGCGTACTTCACGCTGGCGATCATTGAGTTCGTGGGGCACCCATTTGTCAAGATTTTTTACCTTGCCAATTTGACGCAAATGGACCAATATTGTTTTGACGCTAAGGTCGAAAGCTGCTGCTAATTCAGCCGTAGATTGTGTATCATCAGCTTCCACAATCGCCTTTAATTCGTCATTGTCGACCAAAGTCTTCGGACGACCGCGAGGTTCATTTTTCAGGTCGAAATTTCCAGAACGGAAGCGAGCAAACCAATAACAGGTGGTGCGTTGGTTTGTAGTGTTAGCTCCGTAAACGTCGTTGATGTTGCGTGCCGCTTGTGCCGCGTTGCTGCCACGACGGTACCATATTCCATAATTACTCGAATTTTTAACGTATCCATAATGACGAAAAAGATTGAAATGCAATGAAAATGTAACACTAATCAATAAACAAATGACTACTTTTGGAAAAAGAATTCCATGTTTTTAAAATAAAATTAATTTGAAATTTGAATTCTTAGCCAAACAAAAATTATTTTGATTTGAAATGGCCAGTACTGCAGAACGGCAATTTCATAGGTAAAGACCTACTTATTATTTACCTTATCTTATTATTATATTGTTTAATGATGTATCATGTAAGTGGTAAACTGGTTACAGTAGCCTACGCATAACTGCAGTTCAAAAAAGACCATGGATAACCAAAAAATGTTTCAGTGTACTTATGTCTTTCCCTTTTTTATTTTTGACATACGTACCTAATTCGCTGTTAAGACATTAAACATCTGAAAGTCTAATTAATATTCTAATAAATAATAAATAATTAATAATTCAGCCTTTAGACTTTGAATTTTCAAATGCTTATTAAAGTCAACTATTAAGTAAGTTATTATGCTTATTAAATGCTTATTACTTATTAAAGCTTATCGTAGGCTGACACTATTACTATCTACTTATAATTATAGGTACCTGCGTATAGTTAGTTCCCCACATCGATTCATTGACGGTGGCCGGTTTCATTGAAACCAGGACTATCTCTCTCTCTCTTTATTACTTAACCCGTACGTAACCCACCGGGACACATGACCGACACGACTGGCGAGAGATACCGATTTTTATGTCTATCCGATGCATGGATCATATTTCTTGTCAGACACTCATATTGTGATAAGCCTGCACTGTCCTAACGTGATAACAAATCAATGAGCTGGGTTTGCTGATGCTTCTTCTATGGTGTCATGGCCGCAAAGTTTGTCATCCAAAAATATTTTGCGCAAAATTTGGGAAACTCGAGGGTAACGATGACCTTCAGCGTCAGCTAATTGTAAAAATGTGCGGATAGCATGGTAAGGACTTGAACGCAACCCGTATGTAACAGTGTTGAGTGAATATGTGAGCAGAGGTCGATCTGGAGACGATCGCTAGAGTATGAGCTGATAGTGTCTTTGGTCTGGTCTTAAGAGAATATATTTTCTAAACATCATTTTTATGTCGGTGCTGAATACTATACGATGTGTTCGGAATGACAAAATAATATCTACAATGTCTCGTTGAAGTGCTGGACCTGTGTATGCTATCTTAAACTGACCCTTGGATGATTTACAACTGCCATCAAATACTGTGCGGAGTTTGTCAGTACCTGATTTGAACACGCCATGATGAGGAATATAATAATGAGGTTTGTGAGTAAATGTGGGAGGATGACACGGTGTCATATGACCTAAGTTTATGTATTCGTTCATAAATTCTATATATTTATGGCGCAGTGTGTGATCGAATTGCAACCGTTTTTCTAAATTGAGAAATCTACGTAGGGCAATAGCATGAGTACTACCTAACACGGGTGTATCTGATAAGAAGGGAAGAGTATCTGATAAGGACCTGAATCGTCACGAGTGGTGGACGGTGGTTGAGCTGAACATGTGATCACATTGCTCATGTAGCGGGTTTAAATGACTGGAACGAGGGCGGAGTTCTTCTGACTCCCAGAACCTTTCCAAACCAGAACCTTTCCAAAACCAACTGGTCATCTTTTCGAGAACTCGTTACAAATACCTTGGATGTTAAAATACCCTTTAAATCAGACGATGATGTGATTGAGGCGGTTGAACATTTCCAACAACATTTAACTCAATAATTATTGTTGATTGAAATTATTAGGAATGGTAAATTTCTTGGTGATTTTGGTGCTTCTAGCGTGAAGCATTATTTCTAGAAATTCAAATATTTCTAACTCGTCAGTCGTCACTGGCTGGGATTAAGAGCTTGTAATACGCCCGGCTCTTAATTACAGCTAGTTTACGCCATGAAACAAACTGGATTAAATTTTCGTATTATGATCACTTATTGTCAGCCAGTCAGCAGTTACGTGACACTTGACTTACTTCTGCATTGAAACTTTTTTCGTTCGTCATTATCTGTGTACCTACTAAGGGCATGCCATAAAAATGGACTGTAATTACGACAAATTTGACGTTTCCGTCACCTTCATGCTCGTTTATACCAGTCAGCGACAACCAAACCAACAGGATGAATCCAGTCAGAATGAAATGTCGTTGTAAGACGAAAAAGAACTAGGCACTTTAAGGCCGTATATTGGAAACCTGGCCTGGCCTGGAAACAAGCTGGTTTTTAAAAGATCATAAAGGCCTCAGGCTTTCTTTGTCACTTTGGGACACCGGTTTTTAGCCGGCAGCGATTTTAACTCAAAACATAGAGCCATGGGGGACTCAAATTACTACTCCTAAATGACGACAACTCCTTAAATCAGTGAAATTTCTGAAATTAACAGTTAGCGCCAGTCGCGAACCAATATATTGGCCAAATGATACAAAAAAGAAACCAGACCTTCTAGATTTCTTCGTTAGGAAAGGATTACCTCGCTCTTCAATAAGGTGCAACTCTTGTTTTGATCTGTTTTCCGATCACTCACCAATAATGGCACAAGTCAATTCTCCAGTAGAAAAAACAGAAAAGATCTGTAAGCTGCATAATAACAAAACCAACTGGTCATATTTTCGAGAATTTTTTATGTATGTATTTCTTGAATGTTAAAATACCCATTAAATCAGACGATGATGTGATTGAGGCGGTCAAACATTTCAACAACAAAATTCAAGAAGTTGCCTGGTTAACCCCCATCCAAAGCGCGAATACTTAGAATACTAACAACTATCCAAAAGCCACGTTAGATTTGGTTAAAGAAAAACGCGATGCTAGAAAACTTTGGCAGTCCACAAAATATCGGGAACATAAAGCAAAATTTAACAAACTAACCAAGAAACTAAAAGAAATACTCGCAGAACAAAAACAAATTGCCAGAGAAGACTACCTCAAAAACCTTGACGCTACACCGGTGACTGATTATACCCTGTGGAAAGTAACAAAATACTTGAAAAGGACTACTCACCAGACAGCCATCTATATAGCAGAAAGGAAGACGGTACCTGGATTAAAGCGACAGAGATAAAGCTGAAGTGTTTGCGCAACACTTATCAAAAGTGTTCACTCCGAAGTTGACTGCAGATCTACAAAGTTAAATGAGGTCTCGAATGCTCTCACCGAAACTCATCAAAATGACCTACCAATCAGGAAGATCTCAACAAGAGAAGTAATTCGCACCATTAGAAAACTAGATGTTCATAAATCCCCAGGATATGACCTTGTTACGGCCAAAATCTTACAAGAGTTGCCAGAAACAGGATACAAATATCTTACCCAATTATTTAATGCTTGCCTTTGGAGAAATTTTATTCCACCGCAATGGTAAGGTTAGGTTAGGTTAGGTTAGTAGCTAGTAGTTAGGAAGTAGTAGTAGCTGAAATGATTTTAATTCCTAAACCTGGCAAAGACACTACAAATGTTACATCTTACCAACTAATCAGCCTTCTCTCCACGACGTCTAAACTACTGGAAATCCTACTTCTTAACTGTCTAGCTCCAATCATCAAAGAAGCTAAATTAGCACCCGAACACCAATTCGGCTTCAGACTCCACCACAGCACGATAGAACAAGTGCACAGAATCGTTGAAAGAATTAACAACACGTTTGAAAAAAGCGTTGGTGTTCTGCTGATTTCCTAGATATCTCGCAAGCCTTCGACAGAGTTTGGCACGATGGACTCCTATTTAAAATTTGGAAGAGCTTACCCATAAATTACTATCTTTTTATAAAATATTATCTAAATGGCAGACATTTCTATGTGAGATATGGTGACAGCATTACAAAACTACACGAAATAGAGGCTGGGGTCTAGGAACCAAGGAAGTTTGAAATAGGTCTAACACTCTATTTGATATATGCATCAGATCTAACGCACTCAGAACACGTTCTGACGGGGACGTATGCCGATGATACTGCGATGTTAGCAGTCGACGAGACAGCTACTGAAACTTGGAAAAATTGGAAAAAAAATTTGTAACTTGTTAGATAAGTTACAAAAAAATTTAGATGAACTATCTCGCTGGTTAAAAGACTGGAAAATAAAGACTAACGAAACTAACAACATCAGTGGCTAATGGGTAGAAAATCACAACTCATTCTCGAAAACAAACTTCTTCTCTATAAATGTGTCCTAAAGCCGATTTGGACCTACGGCATCCAGCTGTGAGGAACAACATCATCATCAAACATAGCGATCCTGCAGAGGTTCCAGTTAAAAACCCTGCGAATGATAACTGATGCTCCCTGGTATATATAACAACGCGCGTCTTCATAAAGGCCGGAATGTGAAGTCTGTTAAGGAGGAAATAAAAAGCTCCCTACTAAACCATACAAAAAGGATAGATAATCACCCCAACCTCTTGAGCAAAGCGCCAAACTCAACCTTCAAAAGGCTTAAAAGACGTGCTCCAGGGCCTGATTGCATGAGGAGTTAGCACCAATATGGACACATCACTGGATATTGTACCATACACGCCCACGACAAATTTACTTAAAAATCCAGCTCTATTTCGAAAAGACAGATTGCAGGAGAATAGGAGTTAAAAATATATATTTTTAAGAAAATACTTGACCGATAGTAATAAATGTTGTAAAGTTACGTGTGGAATGAAATTCCTTGACTTTTATTCACTTGCCTTTTGCTATGGTTTTTACAGCTTTTATAGACACACGATAGTGTTTTGTGCAAGGTGCACGGGACGCGTATTACGTGCTACCGGTAGACGACCGGCCGGTAGACGACCGGCCCGTCGCGTACTAACCACAAATTGTCCGACTTAGCACAATTTCGAGTCTTTTTCACTTTTTGCGCGCTCATACCATATTTACCTTTTTTTTATTTAACATTGAAACGCTACTCAAAATTAAGAGCTCTCCTCTTCACAAAGCTGTCGCTGTCTCTACTAGCTGAAATGACAAGGACAGTATGTGACTATGAGTGTCACATAATATAATTTATCGCTTCAGTATTCGTAGGTTAGTTTTAAGTAGTCGAAAATAACACCACAAGAACCGACAAAACAATTGCACAGTCATTGCACTGATAGTGGACTTTAATGGGGTAGGATAGTTTTTAAATCGAGATAAGATAAATAGGTCAGAATTGCGTAAAATATTAAATTGTTTATTAATTCAATGAACATCATATTATGCATTGCAAAATAAATATGATGCGGCCGCTGCGTGTCCAAACTCCAATAACATCAAAATATTATGACTTGGTTGCTACGACCACTTTATCTAGCGAATAAATTACAAATACCAATAACAAAAATAATAATAACAATTATTACTGTTACAATAACAAAACTATTAAATGTTTTCCTGACGAAAATAACGTCATCACTGTACTAACAGTGTATCCATTTTTAACCGACTTCCAAAAAAGGAGGCGGTTATACGTTCGGCTGTATGTTTTTTTATGTTCAACGATAACTGCGCCGTCTGTTGACGGATTTTCAAAATTCTTTTTTGATGTAAAGGTATAATAAGTAATCCCAAGTTGGTCCATCGATATCCAATGATATCCATGAGGAATCGAGAGAAATCCTCGAAATTTATATGGACACATATAATGATTTTTACTTTTTCTGAAGTAACCCAAGCATATGCTACCAAAAAGTAAGATTTTGCACCAAGGTATACCCTGGATCCAGAGTAAGAACAGAACTTCTGACTTCTTATAGATACAATATGTTCGAGGATTTCGGTGTTGTTTGAAGAATTGAAATCATATACCACTATGTCAATTAGATAAATCATCATCATCACCACCATCATCACACCATACATCATCACATTATGATGATATAAAAGTTACTCACTACTACACTACTACTACTTCTCATAGTATTTTACACTGACACGGATGTCTGTGAACATTACTCTGCCGTTTATGGACCTATTTGCAAAATTATTTTGTTGTTGTAAAGGGTATAAGTCGAAATTAGTCCTTTAGTCACTAAAGTCTAAACCTGATGATGGGATCCATGAGGAATTGAGGGAACTCCTCGAAATTTATATGGACATATATAGTGATTTTGACTTTTTATGAAGTAACACAAGCATATGCTACCAAAAACTTTATATTTGCACCAAGGTATACACAAAAGCACTGAACAGAACTCAGTCTTTAAGGATACGCGTTTGGAAATTTCGGCTACTATGTAGCTTTTAGTAATCATCATCATCTTATTTACAATACCTAATGGAAGCTTGGCGCGTACTCAATTATACATTCGATCGGTTATTTTAAACGTTCTTAAAATGTATTAATAATAATTAAACAAATATTACTAAAAATATTATTTTTAAACAAAAAATTAAGCCGACTTCCAAAGTAAAAATACACAAAAAGTATGAAATTAATCTATTTTCTAAATAATTCCCCTTTGTTTCGCTAAAATTTTAACTATTTCTCTACACAATCTTACCTCCGGACCCCGTTTGTGTTTGGACGAGTCCACTATGTGAATTTTATTCCAAAAAAAAAGTTTTAAATATAAATTCATAAAATAAAATTGTTGAAGTACCAGGATAACAGAAACGTAAGAGAGTGTATAATGAGTGCGAAAGGGACAAAAGTAGTGAGACAACCAACTTGCTCGGCTGCGTTGTTTTGTTTTTATAGTTCAACCACTGAAACTACGGACTTAACTTCCTTTAAATGGCCAAACTACAAAGGGACACCCCCAGGATCGGGTAATAATGTTCTGCAAATTAGCTCGGAAAACGACATAGGCAACCTAGATCCCAATACTCCTTTTGACTATGTCGGGAGTAGACCGAAAAAGCAGAAGCGTATAGGAGAAGAAAATCAACAGTGTGAAGAAAAGTCATTAAAAGATCAGTTGCTCGTCATGTTGACAGACTGGAAAAAAGGCCAAGATCAAATCCTTAAGATACTATGTGCAGATATGGCGGTATTGAAGCAAGAAAATTCTAATATTCGAAGTACCACTTACGAACTCGAAAAGTCTATACAGTTAATTTCAAAACAATACGAATACATGAAGGAAAAACTAATTTAAATGGAAATTGAACGTAAGAAAAATCTCACTTATATAAAAACTTTAGAAAATAAAATCGACGGGCTTGAAAAAAGGTCCAAGTCCACAGTTATCGAGTTCCGCAATCTGCCTACAACGTCATAAATATGGAGACACAACAGCATCTTAGCTCATCTGTTCAAAAAATATGCGGAACTTTAGATGTAAATATTACCCCAGCTGATATCAAATATATATTTCGTATTAAAACCCGAACTGGAACCTCAACCGTAGTAACAGAGTTTTCTTCGACTATTACGAAAAAAAAAATACTGAGCCATGCAAAGGAATTTAATAATAAAAATATAACCAATAAGCTCTCCATTGCAACCATACCATTTTTACCAGGTTACCAGCTCCTGTCCTCCCGATCTATGTAGCCGAAATTCTTACAAACAAGAACCGCAAGTTATTCGCGATGGCTCGAGAAAAACCTTGGTTTTAAATATTGCTGGACCCACAATGGACCCACAATATTTATGAAGAAAAACGATGGTGATCAGCGTGTGGAAATCAAGCACGAAAAGGAACTTGCGGTATTTCGGGGTTGACTCTGAACTTGACTCGTGGGAGAACTCTTTTCTTCAATTATTTTAACACTCACTAACAATTTTGTTCCATTCTGTTATTTTGTGTCAACTTATTTTCCTCAATGTGTCACTAGCCTAACATTGTACCAAGCATTTTATTTCGTGTTACCCACATTTTTTGCTTCTACTTTAAGGATGATAAAAATGAATTATTTACGCTTGCAAATTCACATTACAATTATAATAATATAACAAGAATAATCTACAACATTTACTCACAAAACTACACATATTATTTCAAACACTTAACAGACAATTCAACCCTTAACAAAATACACTACGCCAAACATTACTTATAATTTACATTAAAATGTCTTACACAATACACTAAACATAGTACACAGGTTTATCTACAGGGAGGTCTCTACACAATCTTCATAATTTTGAAGTCGGTACCAGCCAACTTTGTAAAATAATGATTTATCAGGATATTGTTTGGTCTGGTACCGACTTCAAAACAATGAAGATTGTGTAGAGAAATAGTTAAAATTTTAGCCAAATTTAAAAGGGGAATTATTTAGAAAATAGATATATTTCCATACTTTTTTGTGTACTTTTACTTTGGAAGTCGGTTTAATGTTTTATTAACCGACTTCCAAAAGAAGGAGGCGTCTATACTTTTGGATGTGTATATATATATATATATAGTACCTGGGAGAACGAGCTTTGCTCGGAGTTTTAGTAGAACGATGAAATAAAAAAATAAAAAAAGAATCCTAAAAATATTGTATCTTACCGGGATTCGAACCCACCACATTCCAAATTTTCAAACAATGCAAAAACTATACGCAAGGGTAGGTACGCAAACCAAGCTGCCAATCAGACTGACGTACTCGTAAGAGAGTCGAAATTATTGATATATTGTTGCACAGCACAAAGGAAAAAAAACATATATTGCTCAAAATTGCGCAGTTTCTAAGGAATAAGACCTAGCTAGATCGATTTTCTCCCCCCAAAATTTAGAATGCAGGGAATACTAAATTTCATGGTAATAATTGTAGCTGTTGCCGAGATTACGATTATATATGTATATACAACATCGTCTCGTTTAACATCTTTCCTCGGAAAACCATAAACTATTTTTAAGAACCACATCAAATACCTATGTTATTTCTCTAAGTCCAAAAAATTACAATTTGAATTTGTGATTAAGAAATAAAATACTAAAATTACCACAAAATTTTAAAGAATCCCCATGTTGCTTATTATTATGCAATCGGGAGATAATAATCAAAATTGCTCTTAAACCGGTAGACAAATAACTAACATATTATAATAATTATTAGTGTGAATATTGTAAACTTGTTATTTGTTAAGATTTTCAATCAATTTAAAAGCTCCACATTAAAAATATGACTTATTATATATAAAACAATTTTGACCTCTTAGGCTCAATTTTGCGCTGATCTGGGTTAGAATTAACCGTTGGTTAAAATATCATGCCTCCTCTTTCATAACTACGAAAAACGAGAGAGATAACATGATATTTAACCCAGAATTAACTTTAACCCATGTCTGCGCAAGTGGGCCTTAGTGATTAATCTTCCTAATCGTTAACGAAACGGCTGCAGCTGCTGATGCAGAAAAAAGTGTAATATAGAGCAGTGTTAGGTACATTCCAACTCTAAACACAAAGCGAGCTTACAAGCATGATATTTTTTTTTTGGCATTGAAATCAGATTTCGAGGTCACTGACAGTGAATCGAGTTTATAATAAATTCAACCGAACTAATAAAAAAAGCGCAAAAAATTCAAAAAGTGCGCGTCGGACAAGCGTTAACTAGGTTCCGTACATTTTTCCATAAAAGGGGTAATGGTAAATCATATGGCTACTGTGTGACCTGTGATACATGGGTATAAAGGTTCCGTCTAAGGTTTAAATTATATTTCATAACATACTATTTAACTATTATAACGTTTACCCATATTTTAGCATATAAAATACAATTTTGAATAAATTTAACATTACTCAACACAGTTACATATCGTCTCTAAATCATATGCATTGGGTAGATTGTTCTATCTCCTACCTTTATTATATTTAAACAAATTATCCGTTTCTTCCCTGTCAAGTTAGAGACAACATTTTTGAAAATTATTTATAACACGTAAAAAAAAAGGTTATGAAATAATAATATTACCAAACAGCCACGCACATATTATAAGAACATTCAAATAACGCTCATTAAAATTTTTTGTGCTAGAAAAATATAGTCGTTATGAATTATTGTTATCTTTAATTTAGTAGTAAGCGTAGGTCAAATCCGAATTAGTGCACATAGACCATTACCATTCTCGCTTACATTATTTGGCCTTAATGACACTATATGGACGCGATATTATCTGGCTCCGTGCAGTAGCGCGGGCCACGGAGCCAGTTAGTATCGTGATATGATGGGGCATCGATGAGCCGGCTAACACCACACCGAACCAGTTTCACACCGATAAGGTTGTGAATGTATCTGGTTCGATGTGCAATCATTACTATGACTTTAAATATCGATAGATAAATAGAGCATTGCTATGTAGTATGTACAATACAATTTATCTAATGTTATGACAATTATTATATGCCTCACATGCATCTATTGGTATTAAGTTGAACGAATTCTGTGAAGTATCGATATGACCTCGTAAGTAGACACGAAAGTATGTAAAACATGCAATGGTTTGAGTAGCGAGTTAGCGAATAGCGACACGATATCGATACGACTCTCATCTAGTTCCAACGATTTGTCGTTTAACCTGAGAGGTTAGCCTCTCCAGCGCCGAAACGACAAATCGTTCAATGAATAGATATATATATAGTTTGTAATATACTTACTTCGTAATATAAATAACACAAACAAAAATACAATATTCCTTTTGTCTTCTTTATATGTATAATGCTACTTATTTTAGGTTACGTTTAGATTAAAGTGTATCTGAACAGATACTGATCTGAGTATAAAATTCTTTCAAGGCCTGTAGGCTGGGATTATATATGTTCCGGAATCCGGAAGGCAGGGGAAAATTCAGAGCATTGAGAATAGAACTCTCCGATAGTACAATAGAGCTGAAAATCAAACACACAAGTGTCGAGTCAAATGCCAATGTTAGATAGGTATATATGACACCTCGACACTTCCACTTTTAACTCTATTGCATAAGCGCAGAGTTCTATTTTTACTGCTTTGAATTTTTCCCGGCCTTACGGATTCCGGACAATATAGTCCCAGTCTTAGCCATGTGATATGTCCCTCAACTTCTACGAGTTGGTAGTAAGACGAAGCAAATAGAGAATTTGCTTCGTCTTATATAGCTGCCACCTCAATCAGTACACGCTTTAAATTTTTAATTTACTTTTAAGGTTACATATTATTTTAATTTGTTTTGAAATTAATTTAGGATACACCGCACGGAACGATAAAATCGTTATTTAATCCATTTTTAACCGACTTTCAAAAAAGAGGCGGTTATACGTTCGGCTATATATAATATAATAGGTATATATATATACAGGGTGACCTGAAATTCGATACATTCCTTTGAAAGACAGAAAGTACACCTCATTTACAGTAATATTTTTCATGGCATCCCCTATCCGAAAGTTGATATTTACAAAGTTATTGAAATTTCAAAAAAATTTCTTTATTTTCGACTTTTTGACTTTGACATGACGTATTTTTAAAAATGTTTGTCTTTTTAGTGATTTTTTATGTATTTTAACCGTCAATGAGTCAAATATTATTTTTAAGGAATAAATAGGGACAAACTAAGCGAGAATTTTTCATTATGAGACATGAAACAGAATTTTCTTTTAAGAAAAATGCTAATTTTTCTTAAAAACGGGTGATTTTCTTTAAAAAAATTATGATACAATGCGTACAAATACCTTAAATAACTTTCTTACCTCATAAGCTTCCAAAAAAGGTACAAATATGTACATAAAAATATGAATATGTAATAAACAAAGACAAAACAATCATCAGGTAACGTTATCTCAAGAATTACTCTACCTGCGGCGACTTTTTTTTTCAATTGTTTCCTTTGTTCAAACTTCGGGATGTTTCGGCTACTGTCGTCGCGGCCCTTTGTCAATGAGTTACCGACTGGCTTAGAGAGCAAATTTAGTAGCTAATATTAGTTTTAAGTCAACTATTGCCGTGTACGGACGTATTGTTGCTTTAAACTACACCCTTACTTCTACTTGTGATTTTTTTGTATCGCGATGGCTGCTTTTGAGTACGATGAATACGCTGACATCTTGTTTTGTCACGGACTTTGTAATGGTAATGCTGCTGCTGCACGAAGAACATACAATTGGGTGTAGTACACCCATAACTACTGTAGAGGAGCTCAGAAGCCGCATAAGAAATGCAGCAGAAGAAATCAAAACTAGTCTTACTACCAGAATAATCAAAGCAGAGGTACGGAGAAGACTACGGGCCTATATCAGAAACAGAGGTTCACATTTTGAGCAAGACCTAAAGTAGAATATTTATTATTAAATTTAATTAAACATTGATGTTTTTTAAACACAATAAACGTAATTAAATTCAAGTTTTTCCTTTTATTTTAACCTTATTGCAAATATATCGATTTAGACATTATTTCATTTTACTTCTAATATGTTTACTACAACGTCATATTTTTATGTAGACATTTGCACCTTTTTGGAAAGCTAATGAGATAAGGAAGTTATTTAGAATATTTGTACGCATTGTATCATACATTTTTTTAAGAAAATCACCTGTTTTTAAGAAAAATGTGCATTTTTCTTAAAAGAAAATTCTGTTTCATGTCTCATAATGAAAAATTCTCGCTTAGTTTGTCCCTATTTATTCCTTAAAAATAATATTTGACTCATTGACGGTTAAAATACATAAAAAAATCACTAAAAAGACAAACATTTTTAAAAATACATCATGTCAAAGTCAAAAAGTCGAAAATAAAGAAAAATTTTTTGATATTTCAATAACTTTGTAAATATCAACTTTCGGATAGGGGATGCCATGAAAAATATTACTGTAAATTAGGTCTACTTTCTGTCTTTCAAAGGAATGTATCGAATTTCAGGTCACCCTGTATATATATACATCCGGAGTATTTCGGGCCAGCCTTCAGACGTTTTCGTAATTTTAACTGCCGTGGGCTTTGTTTATTATAAGTAACACCGTAAAAATATCGACTTGATGTTTCAACACATAATTTAATTATCGTAACAGCCTCTATGGTTCAGTGGTTTTAGAGGTTCACTCTCGACGTCGTGGGCTCGATTCCCGGATTAGAACAACAAAAAAATGTTGTTTCCATGTTTGGTTAGGAGAATGCAGGCTGATCACCTGATTGTCTGACAAGAAATATGATCCATGCGTCGGCTGGGCATATAAAATGTCGGACCTGCGCCTGATCTCTCGCCAGTCGTGTCGGTTATCCGTCCATTATATCAGCCATATATATATTCGAAGTTGACTTAAACGTGAGTTCTATATTATTTTAAATCTATATTATGAATTTAAATTTTAATACATACCTACTACTATAATATAAATACTAGGTATATACTATATACCTCTACATACGTATAAAGCTGTAATATCGGCACCTACAGCGTAAGCTTTTGTCGCTTCATTACAGCTATTAGATTCAGGTACCTACATGTTATTATGGTTTGCTTATGGTAAAGGTTTTGCTTAAATTAAGAAACACAAAGTATACATATACCATGAATAATAGTGACAATATTTGCTGATTCATTTTTCAGCCGCAACTCAGTAATCTCATTATTTGTACTGGCAAAAATAGTTATGCAGCGGAATGTGAGACGTCAGACGGCTGATGTAAATTCAGTCGTCCAAATCGTCAACGCTGCATGTGTGGTTCCCGGCCTCCCCGCTTCGTGCACGCGGCGGTCACGTGACCTTCGCGGGGGACTTCCTCGCGCACATGATAGACGAATAGAAACTCTTGCATCAGACACTGTATTTTTTTACTGCATCACCATCATTTTTCGGCACAAGTGAATAAATGTTTACGAATGTTCGATTCGTTAAAGTAACTAATATGTTCACGGGTCGAACGGGTTATTAGGATATTATGAGTTTATTCGACTAATAAGATAAAAGTGATAATTTGCTTTATAGTAAACTGTAATTGTCAATATTATGTTATATTTGATAAAGTATGCCTTTATTCAAACATAAGTGAACTTAATTATTATATAGTTATTGAGATTTTAGATGTTATTTGTTATATTCAATGTAATTTTCGTATTTCTTGTACGAATACGAACACAGATTAGACTCATACTTTACATAGGTAAAATCGGGGCAAAGCATAGGGTATTTCTACTTTTGAATATCGGATGGTTTTATTCCAAAGTTAAAAGGGCACTTTCAAAGTGTTGCTCTGTCATATATAAGTTGAAAAATAATATTAGGTACCTACCCAATTTAAGGGAAATCGATTACATATATACAAATATATATATATATATATATATATATATATATATATATATATATATATATATATATATATATATATATATATATATTTGTATATATATATTAATAAGAGTATTCGTTGTTACTAGATACTTCATGGGCATGACAGGGTCATGAGTCATAACTCATAAGACAACTACTAACTGAAGACTGAAAATTGGAGTTCTTTGAAACCTTTTTTCTCAGTCATAGTCTTATTGAAAAATCCCAAAAGAATAATGACAATCTGCATTATATTTACCCGAGGATTTAAATTTAATATAAATTGAATTTTTTATTTAAATATTGATTGAAAATTTTAACCATTTAAGTACTCAATCTTCATAATTTTGAGGTCGGTACCAGTCCGAACAACATCCTGATAAGACAATATTTTATAGAACTCACGTTCAAGTTGGCTGGACTTCAAAATTATGAAGAATAAGTAGAGAAATGGTTAAAATTTTAGTCGAATTTAAAAGGGGAATTATTTAGGAAATAAGTTTTATATTTCATACTTTTTGTGCATTTTTACTTTGGAAGTCGGTTTTAATTTTTTGTTTAAAAATACTATTTTTTCTCTTTTTAGTTATATTTATTAAATTATTATTTTAATTTTTAACAAATTTTAAGACAGTTATAAATAAAAAAAGCCTCTGCTATTCTCACTCTCTGGGCAAAACAAACTCAAGCGTTCTTTTTGCCAGTTTTCCGAGGGGCCGTGGCATTTCCCCAAATAAACATTACCGATCTGTGGACCTAAACAATCACCAGTCATAATATTGATGTAGCTTACTGCTACATTATATATACATATTAAAGCATTAAATAAATATATTATTGTGATGATGATGATCACGAATATAATTTTAGCGATAGCAAAATTTCAAAGACACTGATATCGGTGCACAAAACTCTGATGAGTAGTAAGTACCTATGTCATCATAATAATATGTTGGTGTCTCTTGTGAAGATTGTGGTGATGATGTTGATGATTACTGTAAGTGGTATGATGGCATATGCTTGCAGTTCTTTAAACAACGCCAGAATCCCCAAATATGTATCTATAAGGGTTCAGGTTCTGTTCAGCACTTTTTGAATCCTTTTTGGTAGCATATGCTTCAGAAAAAGTCGAAATCACTATATGTGTCCATATCAATTTCGCAGAGTTCCCTCAATTTATCATGGATCCCCTTTGGTGACTAAGGGACAAATTTTTAGCCTTTACAACAACAAAACAATTTTGTAAATAGGTTCACATAAGGCAAAGTAATGACTAAAGTTCAAAGATATCCGTGTCGGTGGGATTATATCCGTTACATCAAAAAAGAATTTTGAAAATCCGTCCACAGACGGCGGAATATAACATACAAAAAATAAATATATATATACAGCTGAATGCATGACCGCCTCCTTGTTTTGGAAGTCGGTTAAAAATATGCTTAGTACCACCCTTTTTTTTTAAGTTTTAAGCTTTTTTCTCTTCTTCTGTAAGTCACACAAGTGTGAAAATTATTTCAGTATTTTAAGTATGACAAGACTTAAGGGAACGCCGCTTCAGTTTTTGCAAATTTTGTCTCAAATATTTATAGCGATTTTTATCCGATTTCAATACTCTCCGGTCGGCGCTAACACCCTTGTCGCGTTCAAAATCAGTATGGGACTTGACGCTCAAGGTCACTGCCGTTATACACAGGTTTAATACAATTTCTGATAAGGCCGGCTGCCGGTCGTCAATAATATTAATCAGATGAATTAAAATAACGCCTTTTTAAAAGTTTATCTTATAAGTACCTATTATTGTGATATTGCTAGTTTTTTACAGCCAGGATTTATATATCTTGGAAAAAATAGGGAAAATGGCGTAACGGCGTGGCCGTGAGCGGTTGATTTTTATAGTAATGAAGATAAAGTTTAAAATTAAGTATATGACAGTTATGCTGTTCGTCGCTCCGCTGCCATTTCGGTGTGAATCGCCCCTTAGGGCGCAATTTAACTAGGCAACCTACGAGTATTTGAAATGTGTCAATGTAAATATTATCTATCATTTATTTCTGATCACTAATAAATAACAGATGAGGGAATATGTTTCTTATACTTACCGGATCTTGCACTATATGAATAGATAAATAAAACAATCCATAAGTTATCTAGATAACAATATATTTTTGTCATCAACGGCAAACTTAACAACATACTACAACAGATTTGTCAGGAATCTGTCCAGCTTCATAATCCTGTTTATTTTATTAATATCAAAGATTATAGTAACACATTTAAGATTACAAAAAATTCAGCAACAGCAAGACTTAAAAGGATAAAATCAATGGACGGCTCAGAGGGAAAACACAGCCGATTAAAAAATTAAGAGTTACTTAATTTTAGAGTGATCTGAAATCGTATGTTTTAATTGATCGTGTAAGTACCAGTTAATTTTTTTTTTTTACATAGCCGATGGTAATTTGCCTGAATTCAAACTTTATGTAATGTGGCATTAAAACAGGAGACAAACTGATAATCGACTGAATGATTGATGATAGATTGATGAATGATTAGGTATTCCTCAGTCAAAGTCGACATAAAATATATTTCGAAGACTGTGCGGTAGGGTAGGTAACGGTAGGTTTAAGGTAAGGTAACACATTAACAAACAAGTGTTAAATTATTTTTGATAGTTAATTATTTAAAACCACTTTAAAAATAAATATTTCAACTACTTATGCATTTTCTTATGATAAAATTGCTTTCCTTTTAATATAGAATTAAAACAATTGACTTTTAGCGACTGAGCCGCGCGTAGGGTAAAAATATTTAGGTCGAAATCTACACAATATATTTTGTAATTTGTATATCATTTAGATAATCTACAAATTCAAAAAAGTCAAAATTACACGAACAATTTCAAGAAGTTAATGCATGAATTGTTTGCCTAAAATAAGATTTTAATATCTAGGTACATAAAATATTAGTAAAAACAATAGTTAAACTATCTGCTGTCATTAAATAAAACACATACCTAGCGTGTAATTAATTCGATAGTAGTTATTATAATTTATAATAATATATTTGGTACAAAATTTATATGATTATGGACAGTTAAGACAAGTTAATGTAGACGTACATTACCAGCAAACAAATCTATAAAACATCTCTGTTGTGCTTAAATAATTAGGAAGTTAAATATATAAAGTATTGTAAATAATTAATTTAATATTTTTGTTGCAGTTGCTGTACGCGATTGCACGCGCTGAAATATTTAAAGGTCGTATGCTTTTGGCACTAACTTCAAATAGGTAATAATATTTTACATTACATCCATATTTACAGCTTAAGTATTTAACGAATATATTTACACATTAAATGCTCTTTATTTATATATTACTAGTATGTAGAGATACAGTAAATTTACTTTACAAGAGGTACGTACAATGCGGGGAGTGATAGGATGGTATCTACAGCTGCTGTACAATATTCAAAGGACAAGCTAAAGTCACATTTAGTAAATGTTTTGTTGATTATATAATGGTTAATATAAATTCATAAATAGTTAATGTAAACAATCGCTATTATTAATGATCTTCAACCCACATAGAAGTTTGTGACGACGCGACGCGTCTAATCATAGGAGACTAATGAATGTGTGTAACTAGATGTAGAATTTAAATTTAAAAAAGTAATAGTTACTTGTAAGAGTGGAAAATATCGATAGCTAAAATAGTTTGTAATTACAGTTTTAACGTTATTAGAAAAATGGTCAAGAAGAGAAATAAATCTATTATACTTTCATCTACCTATTACCTGGTGGATTGAAGGACATTATTGTTAATACGTCATAACGCGAATATGATTATTTTCAAGCCCTTAGTTATTTTTTGAATATTTCACATCATCATAATAAACTACAAAGCCAAAAACATGTAAGAGCTATCAATAAATAAATGCACTGCAAACACACCCTTAAAACCTATGTCTTCAAATAGAGTGGGCAAATCCCTCTCCGCCATAATTTCCTTTACTCACCGTTTTTCTACCGATGGAATGACGCACTGTTTAATTTCTAAGCAAACTTAACTTTGAGACGATTTGTGTATGTTGGATAAAATGTAATCGTGACTAATCATTACTTTCCTAGTAGCCAATAATGTTCAATCTAATGATAAGGTTTATCAATTTTGAAGAGACGAAACTAATCTATCGGTATCCGTGCAGTTATTTTCGGATGTAAAGTAGAGATTGCTTAGAAGTGGTATGCGTGCTGCAAGCTCCGCTCTACTGATGACGACAATGTTATTTGAACCACCGACACAACGATCTGGGATGAGATTACCTTCGACTGTCATGCGCTACGCGAAGGCAACGTTGATGGCACATGGATGACTCGAGTGAGATGAACCATATGGAATGGCCGCTGATGCTTCGACGACAAGCACGTATCGTTGCAAATGATTTCTAAAAAATGTTTACACGATTCGAGGAATTAAGATGAGAAATGAGAATGCACATTTTAGCGCCTCGATGTACGCTCGTATTTTAATCGATTCGATGACGAATCTAGTTCTATTTACTTTTTAGAAATCGTATTAAAAGAACTACGTTTGATTAGTTACTTTAATGCATTATATCAACGTAATAAATTACAATTGATCGTAGGAAATTTTTACAAAATTCAGTCACTGCCTACCGGTTAATTGGTAATACTACTTTCTAGAAAACGATTTAAAAATGTTTGTAACTACCCATACGATCCCGACCGGAGAAGGCGGGCCGTTTAATTACAAGACAAGAACAGTGGATTATTGGGCAGTGTTCTTGGAGAGTTATTTTAAAGTTAATCGAGATATAAAAATTGTATTGCCTCCCTTGTGCCATTAATAGTAGCCTACTATTATACCTGCACAGTATCGCCTCAGAATTTGTGTCTCATTTCAGTCCGTTGCGACGTCACGTCAGGAGTCGTGAATATTTAAAGTGATTATCGTTCATGTACATCCTCTGTAGAGCAAACGAGTTCTACCGACAGCTCCGGCGCGCCGGGCGCCTAGAAGAGCATGTGGCAGCGCAGGTTGGAGTTGGCTATTCCGTGGTGTGTGCGGTGAGGTCGACCTCCGACGTCGCGCTGCCCTGCGCGGCCGGTGGGTCGCTGGCGGGGAGGGAAAGTAGATGTTAGGCCTCCAAGAAAATAAGGGCAGTTGGCTTCGGTTCCAAATTTGACTTCTTCGCTTCCACGACTAAAAACTCGATATCCTGAAATTTGAAAGAAGGTATTTTTAAAATAACACTTAGCTGCTTTTGCAGCAAAATGAGTCTGTAATGTGGGATATGAGTTACGAGTTATCTTGGGCGGATCTTTTAAAACCAACATACTTAATGTCCTTAATCGTAACCAAATGCTTATAAAGTTTATAATAATAATAATATGTATGGACGTTTCACACCACATCCATCAGGCCCATGCGTACTATCCGAAGAAATTGTGTTACAGGTACCAGATAACGGAAAGTATTTTTTATACTTTTATACTATGCATATAATTAAGATTTTATTATATTATACCTACACATATTTAACACACATCCTTTCCAGGAAAATTTAAAACTTTTTGTTTCCTCGGCGGGATTTGAACCCGCGACCTTCGGCTTGAGCATCGACGCGTTCAACCTCTGAGCCACAGAGAATTGAATTTACTCTACAAATGTAGAGTAAATTCAATCGTGAATTGTGATCCTCGTGCGCGGTATCAACTATCAAGTACCTAGTATCCAACAACGAAGTTTTTTAAAAAATAATATCTATGGACGCTTCACACCACGTCAATCTGGTCCCGTGGTAAGTTCGCGAAGAACTTGTGTTACGGGTTCCAGACAACGGAAATGTATTTAATACTTTTTATACTATACATATATTTAAGATTTTTATTATATTATACACATATTTAATACACATCCATGACATGAAATCAGAAAAACTTTTTGTTCCTTCGGAGTGATTCGAACCCGCGACCCCCAGCTTGAGCACCAACACGCTCAACCACACAGTCACAGAGGTCGAGTATCGGTTGTGTTTGTCATTTGATACCTATCAATGGCATTCGGTGGTTCGTTTGTTACTTGATACGGTTACTACTACCTAAAGATTGATTTAGAAATTAACATATTAATATTATTAAGTTAATGATTTAATTTATTTTTCGTCACAATATGTTTGAAGACATCAAACAAATTGTGATATGTTTATCATTTATCTTTATCATGCCCGCGGCTCCGTCGACGTAAAAACAGTATCCCAGAGGAGTACCGTACTTTTTGGAGATAAAATGTTGCCTACATTTCAATCTAGAGTCTAAACTACTATACCAAATTTCATCAAAATCCGTTCGGTACTTTTTGCGTCTAAGAGTCACAAGCGTCCATGCATCCATTCTCACAAACTTTCACATTTATAATAGTAGTAGGATGAATAGGCTCTTCTACGTAATTAAACTTACTGGTTTATCTCTTTGCGCAAAGGATTCTGCTATTAGTCGCGCGACTTCTTGGTGTTGCATTCCCTCCACACGATGACCGTCCACTGCCAGTATTAATTGACCAACCTCTAAACCCCCTGCTTCATACGCTGAACCGTGCTCCTGGAATCAATAAGTTCCCAATAAATAAAAAACGTTAGTAGCTGGTTAAAGATGCGATTGTGTATAGACATTAGACAATATAGTTATGTAAAGTAGGTACAATTACTTTCTTAATGTTCCTCGACAATAACTGATTTTCTGTGGCAGCGACCGACATTGTACGAAACACGAAGTTTTCCTAAAGACATTAAGAACGTAGTTGTATTGTAATTATCTGCAAGTCTCACTCTACGGGTTACGAGAGTTGTTGTTTCATGAAAGTGTCATAACGCCAAAATGTAACAAATATATTCTGCTCGTCTTGAAGTAAGGTTATCACCGAAAACATTTTAGTAGTAACCGGCCTATTCAAATATATGAGCAATATCTAAGAGGACCGTAAGATTGCTAATAAATATGATATGGTAAGTATAAGGCGCTTATAATAGGTCTTTACCTATGAAATTGCCGTTCTCCAGTACTGGCCATTTCAAATCAAAATAATTTTTGTTTGGCTAAGAATTCAAATTTCAAATTAATTTTATTTTAAAAACATGGAATTCTTTTTCCAAAAGTAGTCATTTGTTTACTGATTAGTGTTACATTTTCATCGCATTTAAATCTTTTTCATCATCATGGATACGTTAAAAATTCGAGTAATTATGGAATATGAGTACCGTCGTGGCAGCAACGCGGCACAAGCGGCACGCAACATCAACGACGTTTACGGAGCTAACACTACAAACCAACGCACCACCTGTTATTGGTTTGCTCGCTTCCGTACTGGGAATTTCGACCTGAAAAATGAACCTCGCGGTCGTCCGAAGACTTTGGTCGACAATGACGATTTAAAGGCGATTGTGGAAGCTGATGATACACAATCTACGGCTGAATTAGCAGCAGCTTTCGACGTTAGCGTCAAAACAATATTGGTCCATTTGCGTCAAATTGGCAAGGTAAAAAAGCTTGACAAATGGGTGCCCCACGAACTCAATGATCGCTAGCGCGAAGTACGCGTCGAGACGTGCCTTGCACTGCTCAACAGACACACAAATGAAGGAAATTTGAACCGCATTGTTACCTGCGATGAAAAATGGATTCTGTTTGATAACCGCAAGCGCTCAGAAAGTTGGTTGGATCCTGGTTCAGCACCTAAACAATGCCCTAAACGAAAACTTACCCCTAGAAAAGTGATGGTCACTGTTTGGTGGTCTAGCGCCGGTGTGATTCATCACCAAACGGGGTGAGAATTACTGCAGATGTGTACTATGAAGAACTGAACACAATGATGGAGAAGCTGGCACATCGACCAGCATTGGTCAATCGCTCGTCTCCGCTGCTCCTGCACGACAACGCGCGACCTCATACTGCACAGCAGACGGACTCCAAGCTGCAAGAACTGGGGTTGGAAACTCTCCGTCATCCGCCCTACTCACCAGACCTACAGACTACTACTTTTTCCAGAATTTGGATAACTTCTTGGCGGGAAAAAAATTCAATACCCGAGAGGCAGTACAAAATGCCTTTGAAGAATTTGTTGCCTCCCGTCCAGCTGATTTCTTTAAGAAGGGCATCAATAAACTGCCACTGCGTTGGCAAAGATGCATTGATTGCATGAGTGATTATTTCGATTAATACAAATAAAAAATACATGAAAAAAAATCGTTAAATTTTTTTCATACATAACGGCAATTTCATAGGTAAATACCTAATATTATGTTAAGGAAGCGTTTATAAAATGTGTTGTTTTACAGCGGCCTGTAATGGTCGGTAATGGCCGGCCGGCCTGTAAATGGTAACTGGCATTTTTTTGGAAATGTTTTGTGTAATAAATCCAAACAGTGACCAAAATTACCACGACACGACACCAATTAAGATTCATGCATGATAACAAAATATTTAAAGTTTTTGAGAAGACTTTTCTTGCTATTTTCTAGACACTTTTCAAATATTGTTGGTTTATTTTAAAGCAAATTTTAAGGTCGCGGACATCCGCTACATTTAGGTATTTTTTAACAAACAAAGTAAGGTACAGAAGAGAAGTAAAATGATCTTAAACAAGACATCTTTTTGTAAACTTTGGGTGAAGAGGTTCTGGAAAATTGTTTTTCTTATACTAAAATAATATTTTTTATAATATTTTTAACCAATTTTAGATTAAAAAATACTATATTTATAACAATTGTTAGTTTTGTAGGATTTTGTTTCATTTGTTCTCAAAATTGACTGAATTTATTTCAAATTTGTAATTTTTTCCTTTTTCCCCAACGTTGTCTTAATAAAAATGTAACCACAAAAACCAATATAATTCGATAGATTCTTACATGGATATTGATTATTCTCGGTAAGGGATGCTTCGTGTTAGCACCTCCTTCTATTGCTATTCCTAAAATCGGTTTAGTCTTCTTGACTGTGATGTGTAGATTGCCGTGATGGTCGGGCACCACTTTCGCAGCTCTGTTCTCATCGACCTGGTTCTCGCCATGCTGGAGCCTCTGCATGGACTGATGCCTTCGTATTCCTCCCCGCTCGTCCAGCAACGCACCGCCTTCCTCCTTCATGTCGAAGCTTCGCGACAGCTTGTGCGCCAGCTCCTGTCGATGAGGCCGAAGTGTAAGTGACGTGCCAGAAGATATTTGGTCTAAATTCTTAACATTTAAGAACAAATGTGCTTTAATGATTTTGCAAGGATCGTAAATTGAGAAATGTAATACTGACACTGTGAACATCTTCTAAGTCCTAGGAACTATCAATCACATGACACTATTTACTGCTACTCTAACAACAGCAAAAAGTCAGCCTCTAAGGTTTAAGTGCTAAAAGAACAATTCAATATATTACAGTCCAGTACAGTACGACCAAAAATATGGCAACTCACACGTTTAAATTAACGCTTACAAGCTAAATAACATACTTTACTCAAGATGTATGGCACCATACTACAGCTTAGACTACGGTAATTTATCATGAATATTATTAAAATAAACAATCCAACTAAGTGTTTAACTCTATATTCTCCTCATGGAAAATTAATAAATCCGACAGATAGATCGGTGTCGCATGGCAGCCATATTTTATATGGTCTTACTGTAGCTGCAGGCAGTATCCGATTCTAGTGAACCGATCTAAACTTGGAGCACGACTCATTTCTGTTCCACCTTATGCTTTCAGTTTCAGAAATACAAGTGATTGTCTTCGAATGTGTTGAGAAGCTGGAAGTGAGATGTGAGCTGGGGCTTGGAAACATGCGGATCTATCACTCGGTGGCGTGGTCCAAGGGTACTTTGCGAGTAGGTATTTTTGTAGAGTCGTTAACCCAATTTGCGTACTTAAACAGAGTAATCAAAGTCGAATTGCAATAGAAAATCTTTCAACATATTAACGAAGCAAAAGTAAATTAAAAAAGGGAATTTATTTCATTTTTAAACATGCACTATATTACAAAACATTCTTAGGTCGTTTGTCGCGGACGTAGTTTGGGACGACTTTTGAAGGGACTTTGAAATATGAGTATCGTTTCAAACTAACTTTTCATGCAATACTTAAGTCGAGATTGTCTACAACTACTGAATCGTATTTATTTATAATCAATCGTTTCGTTTGAATGTCGATGCGGGTATCTACTGAAATTATAAAAATTAAAAAAATTGAAAATATATAATGAACACCGATTAAATGTGCGATCAACGTGGAAAGTACATAGAACTAACATCAAGCGATTTTTTAGTTTAAGCAAAATTTGGAATAGGTTTAGGTCGAGTTAGATTCGTGCAAGTAGATCAATGTGCTAGGATGATTCGCTGATCGTCGCTTCGGCGGATCGGGCAACTTACTAGAGGTCGTCCCCAGTACCAAGATTTAACTTTCTGCGTCCAGCCACCGAGTGATGAGCGCAGACCCTCGAGATAGCCGCACTGAAACATCACATTCACTCAGCGCTCGAACCTCATTCCGACCCCTTACGTCTAGCTAGTAGCTCCATCGCCACTCCCACGCGGGGACTCGTCGTTATGACTAAAGGGTATATCAACAGAGTGCACTAAATTACAACAAGGGGCATTAGCAAATTCTATGTCAACACTCTCACTATGAAACTTACTATAAGTGTAGTTTTAGCATAATATTCTCTACTAAAAGATTATATTTAAATAAATGACAGATGAACTTCTACTCTTATTTCTAGATAACGTTACAGGAAGATATAGGCACTAAATATGTTATATCAGTGTATAGTGGAAAGAGAATTAGTAGGATAAAATCTAAAGCTACATTTGTGTCAATACATACCTGGTCCTTTAATTGGATTAGCGTGAAATAAAAGCAAAAACTTTTGTTACTAAATTGAACAAGATTAACATAAAGATGATTTTATATGTTGTTAAATAAAATAGCTTTAAGTGGTTTCAATTAATTGCACAGCGTTGTGCAACCTTTGGATAAATCTTTTTCTTAAGTTAAAAAGTCTTCATCATTACATATTAGGTCATAGACAAATAGGTGCCTATCATAATAAGAGCGTTTTTACATTACGCGCTACAATAGCCGATATCGCGCTTATTCATTGCACATAAGCAATGAATAAGACTGGTATATAACTGGCGTAACTTCTGCCTGGTGCGAGCTAGCATTGAATTTAATAATATGTGTAAAAAATTCTCCTTTGATCCATACACATTGCGTAGCAGGAATCCGAGAGATAAGCTTAACCTAAGCTTCTTTGAATAAAACTTTGTCTGGTTTATATACCTACTTTAAACAACTCATATTTTGAATGTTTTGTTTGTTACTATTTAAGTGTTATGTTTTCTTGTTTCTACTTATTTGTTTACTAATTGTGAAAACCTGTTATTAGCTTCCTTTTTTTCTATGCTTAAGGTATGTCTGTAACATTTATAAGCTGTTAGTTTTCTAATAATAATAAAATAAAATATGTTTAAGTATAAAACATAATTGTATAGGACGGTGGAGAAATATGGATATTTAAGGTTCTGAGCATAATATCTGAAAGACTTTACATTAGTCAAATGAATAAATCTATTGCAAAATGTAAGAAAAGGGAAATTGTCACACCTTGACCGTGGGGTACCCCTTAAATTTAATAGTGTTTATTTCTATAAGTCTATTTTATTGTCAGCTTTTATCATAAAACCACATAATTCTTTTATTTTTTGTAAATTTTTCTTCTTTCTTCCTTTGCAGTATATGACGGTCACTATATCCCATATTTCCTCCTCGGTCTTTTAAATTTAAAATTCAGTAAAAAAGAATTGTAATTTATTTGATACGAAACAAATTATTGCCTGTTTCGTAAGTCTATCCTACGTAGAAATTACTAATGAGATACTTTAAATTGCAGATTCTTAAAACACTTTTAACACGCATAACATTTTAATAAAATTTTAAGTGCATCCACTAAAATCATCAAAAAAAGAAATAACCGAAGGCCATGTTTAAAACTGTCTAGTAGTTTATGTAAACGCATTGTAGACTTGCGGACTATTATGGTAATTTATTTTTATCCTGCGAGCATAATTGCGGAGAATGCCTGTGGACATGACGAGATAGTTATTTCTGCGGTATCGGCTGTATCTCTTCTCATCTCGCGGCCGCGGCGCGTCTCTTTGGTCGTTAGCGTTCTATAAACAATGAGATAGCATCGAACACGCGGCATGCTCGTATATGCAACCGACTGATTTGTTTGATTTGTTTCAATCGATTGTTTATTGGAACAATTTTTATATAACAATAAGTTATTGTTGTTGAGAAGTAAATATTATAACAAGTCTCCTTGTACATTGGCACAATACAATATTGAAAAGTATATATATATACCTAACAAATTGAGAATGTAATGTTAATAGAAAATATATGGTGATTTGAAGAAGTCTTACTCGCTTATTATTTCATAGAAATACTATAAATAGAACAATTGTTAAAATAAACTATTGTTGTAAAAATTAACTTGATTATTAGTTGTAGTGGGATCAACAGAAATCTTAACTTACTAAGCTAGCAACACGCAACGGCAAACCTGCACAAGTACACCTGTCAGGTAAGCTTGAGCTAACTAGTATGGAAACCTGCACAGTTATGTAACATACACGCTACAGTTTACCTGTACAGGCAAACCCGTCAGGTATAACGTTACGTGTATGGCTAGCATTACACTATTGGATAGGTTTAGATAGGTGGGTACGTATTTTTCAAAAGTAGTTTATTGTATCAAATTAGAATGTAAATTGTATTTTTTTAAATTAATGGCATTGTCAATATAGACACACCAATTAGAAAGTATGCACTCGATTAGCCAAAAGTAGCCAGCAGCAGTCATCGATATTGGTAGAATTTCACTTTTGTTGTCGTCGCATTTTCACTCCAAGTGCCTACGCTTCACTTATCGGGAGCAGATACCATTCCTGTGATCGTTAACTTTCTACGAGGTGTTATCAGCTGATATTACGAGTACACATTGTTGTCTTCTAAATAAAGATCTTCTCTTTAAAGTCGTGAGCTAAATTATGTAAAATACTTTTTCTTCTTTTGTTGCTGAAGTACATTGTAATACACTAAACTAAAAGGTAGGTAATTCGATTGTCTTTGCTTTACCTTTAGTAATCATAGACAATGCTTACACAAGTATTTATTTGTTGCTAAATAGGCAGATATAATTATACTGATGGACTGATCAGTCCTCCCGTGACCACGGCTGCTGGAAAGTAGCCGAAACGTCGGGAAAAAGAAAAGTGCACCGCGACACAATCCATAAGAACATAAGAAATCAAGATATAATTATATAATACATAAGGAGTAATCTGACCCTGATGATGCATATAAGGATATGAATCAACGACTCACCGCCGTAAGAAAATTTACCAAGAATTTATGTATGTAAGTATTATACGTTCCAAACGTTAGTGGCCTAATAAAAGGAGATTGTGCAGGCTCGTGATCTAGTCTTTCCAGTTTTGGACGACCAACTGAAACGTGGGAACTAACGGGATACTACTATTGAACCAACAAAAACATCCTTCGTTAAAATTCATTGGATTGGCAATAGCTTCAATGATGATTTATATTAAACACTGGTGCTTGTCATCATCATCTTCATCATGTGTATATCAAGCAAAAACTTTCAGTACAGTTTAACGAGATTGGCACAGTTAAATTTTATGTGAAGTTAGGTGTGCAGAAATCTTTTTTTTTTATGTAATGCTTTAACATAAAAATAACTACAAAACCCACTATCTCAGGTTAATAACAATCGCAACCGTGCGTTTAATAAATACAATTTTGTTACACGTCGACGTTAGTTAATATGTCACAACATATAAATTTTTTTCTATCTAAGGGGCAAAATAACCCTTATAAAGTTCAAACTTAAAAATTATAATATGAATTATTATGGGCAAACGACCTTTAGTAGTAATTACTACTCTATCGCTTACTCTTTCGTGCCTTCAAAAATTTATAATTATGTTTATTTGTCAACTTTCTATCTTCTATAAAAATTAAATAAAACGATTCTTTATTGAAAATTCTTTTAACGTATCTATTGTATTTGATTTTTCCGCTTGTTACTTGTCATAATTTTCGTGTCAATCGGTCTGTTAATGTACAGCCCCAAATTTTCTTTATTTGGGTGAAAATACAGTTTCTAAAGATGGTGTTATAAAATACAATAAATATTATAATATTAAATAAACGACTAATCCGCTCATCCGTGAGTTATTTACGAGATAGCGGGTGTGATGTAAAGAACTAGATTTTAGTATTTAAGGTCTCCATGGCGCCGTTTACGTAACTTATACTTTCACAGGCAGATCGAATACCCCGACCTTTTCCAGCTCCTACTAGTTCGTGGATGGCTTTTAGAGATTTTCGCAATCATTTTTTTCAATCACAGAACACAACTAATTACTGGAATAATAAATGCAAATTTTGTATCTACTTACACTCAGAAGTTGAAAATAAATATTCCTAGGACGTTACGCTTTATTTAAATAGTCTTTCAAGCTTTGCGAAAGCATATTTAGATGATTGCTACGTATGACAATTTGGTTGTTTTACAACATTTGCTGTAAATGTTTAGCGTAATGTTTCCGCTACAAAACATTAAATCGATGCATTCATATTGATGATGATGTAACAATAAGAAGTATAAAGGTATCTATAGTTTAAAATTAAAATACCTTACATAATATGGAACTATTTGCTACAAAGTTTCTTATTAGAATAGAAATATTATAGTCTACATTTTACGTATCTAACATATTTATGTGAACTAGTAGGCTTTATACTCTAACATTGCTTGCAAGAAAATTAATATGTTAGGTTCGGGTAAAGCCGGAGGCTTAAAACTGGAAGACTGAAACAGGGTCTAGCTCGTAGCAAGCTCAATATTAATTAGATTTCTAAGAACTAAGAAGTCATAGTTAATTCAATTTTATTGCATCCATAAACATAAAGTTAACTAAATAGTTTGCTGTCCTTATTAATAAAGTAATTATGTAATTTACTTCTGTTTGCAAATAATCAGTATATTATGAATTAAATAGGTGGCATGCATCTCATTATGTATTAGGAAATTATGTTAGGTTTGATGTTATAATAATTGTTGACGAGTGACGACCATTATGACGCCCCAAGAAAAGGTAACAATTTTTTTTTATTCGCGTATTTTCGTCCGGGTTACCTAGTTGAGAGTGGGTGGTCGTGATTTGCTCATTAGGTCGAGCCTCCGCACCATACGGTGCTGGCTGTCGGCCGCAGCTCCTGAGCAACTCGAGAGTCGAGAGAGTATCGGGTTAATTCGATTCGCACAGACCTTGCTCCATTGTCAGCTGCAGCCCGCACTCGAGCAGTCTCGCAGAGAGTGGCGGGCGCCGAGCACGTCTGTTTCCCCACTGAACTTGTTTACAAACAGCGCGAGCTACGCCGCGGTACTCCAACTCGTGACAGGTGAGTGAATCTCTAATTGAGGTTAACTTTTCGATTGTTTACCTACATGTTTTATGTGACTTCGATGTCGTCGTTACAACCTTATCGTGTTTGGTTTCTTAAAAAGGACATTGTTTTTAAATTGCATAACCTATTACGCGGAATTAATGCCTATACAAAGTTGCGAAACATTAAAATCTCTATGAAACGTAGTTAACACAACACACGTTTTATTCGCACGGTTCCCATGATTGTGACAAAAACTAGCCGAGCTCGTTGCAGCCGGTTCTTTTTGGGCTACGGACAAAAAATGCGCCTTCGTTTGTTCGCCCGCGTACGTCGGGATATCGGGATTTATCCTCGACATAAAAAATTATCCACCCATAAGAAACTGCTGTTTTGTTCCCAAACTACGTGACAATAAAAAAACTACATACTCTACCATGACTCCACCAATTAAGTAACGCATTACATTTTTGGCAAATCAGAATACATCATATTTCAAAATAAGTTTCTAATATATTATTTTAATCAAACAGCTCGTGACTTTGAGGCTTTGACGGAAACGATATTTCAAAATCTAATGAGATGTTTAGAAATGGGTACAATGCAGATAGGTGAACGCATAGAGGAGATCATTAGAGGGCTTGATGCAATCTTCCTCGCTTCTTACACTGTAGTACTGTGCTGGCCGCTGGGTACTGTCAATGGTGAGCGGTGACCCTCGGGTCGAGAGCCGATACTAATCGCGATTAGCGCAGCTCGGACGTTCCTTTTATGTAACCGGGTAACGATAAAAGTTTTATTTGTCATTTAGCACTATTGCAATGATCCATAATAATAAGTAATTGCGATGTAGCTAATATTACGGCATTCGGTCGTAGAAATATTTTGTGCATTATATTTTACTTATTATTTCCAATTAATTTGTTGTATTTTTTTTTTAATGTATTTGCTCAAAATATATATTCTACTAGCTGTACCCAACAGACGTTGTTCTGTCTAAACCATATACAGAATTAAATAAATAACTACCTACATACACATTTCTACACCTACAACTATACCTACAACATACACCTACATTCTACAACCAATATATACTACCTACACCTACAACCTGGTGTAGGTAACTACCTAGTAGGTACATACCTCTACAACCGACAGGTAATGTGTGTATGACTACTGAAGGGTGACGATTATTTCAGTACGAATATATATACAAAAGAGGTTCCCAGTTGGTGTAAGAAGGATGAAAATTGAAGGTTATACGACGTATTTTAATGCCAAATCTTATAGTAATAAAAATAAAATGTCAAAAAAATAATTTTGGGTGGGCCACCCTATTCTCATATCTACCGAATATACCTGCAAATTTTTCATAAAAATTGGTCAAGCCGTTTCCGAACAGATCTCTTAAAACAAGAAAATTTTATGTATAAGATTTCCCTTTGAACATTCAAATTATATTGATTTGTTTAAGTTTTCATACTTTAACATAAATCAAAACTATGCATTTCGTGAACTAAACCAAAATCATCGGAGTTTTAGTATGAGTCACTAGTTAATAGCATATAATAGTATTGGTCAAGATACGGCAACGGCACTTTCTCATAGGGCCGGAAGGTTGACGGCCGCTCACTTTGTCTGCGGGGAATAACTAGTAAGGATCTCATTCGTGTACCATTAACCTCGATGTGGCCGCCACAATCACGGTCCTAACACTTATGTAAACACCTCTGTTGCAGACAACATCGTTGTGGACATTTCACATCCTTTTCTGCTTAGGATTCGTCTTATTAGCCCATTCATTTTATTTCCT
Source organism: Phengaris alcon alcon (assembly GCA_037179445.1). NCBI lineage: Eukaryota > Metazoa > Arthropoda > Insecta > Lepidoptera > Lycaenidae > Phengaris > Phengaris alcon. Next base: position 101,673 of record JAYRCH010000317.1, on the reverse strand, counting down.
TGCCCAATAGGTACGCAAAAATAAATGCTAATTTTTGTGTCGACATCATGCCGAAAACTCTGATGACAAGACATATTTATATAAGATCGTTAGGAGCAATGTTAAGTAACTCTGTACCTACTACAGTTATAATTTTTGTTAAGAGAAATCTCAGATTTATGGCTGTGTGACATGCCAAGTATTATTGATCAGCGAATATGTCAGTGACGATGACTTTGCCAATATTGATTTGTTACTTATATTTTGTACAAGCTACCAACCTAACTAATTATTTCTACCAACTACTAGCAAGCATTCAGCTAGTAGTAGCTGATAGTGAAAATCTTAATTTTTAAAAGTCTTTCTCACATAAACTTTGTCTTTGCAACTTTGAGTTTACTGCATAGGTCAAGTCTGATCATTAGGTACTTACTAAATACATTAAGTTTTTTAAAACATAAATTTTATTTACGTCGCCACTTCCTTTATTACGAAACAAACGGCAATTTTTAACCGACTTCCAAAAAAATGAGGCGGTTATACGTACGGCTGTATATACATATATACAGCCGAACGTATATATATATAAGACGACCTCTGTGGCTCAGTGGTTCAGCGCGTTGGTGCTCAAGCGGGTCGCGGGTTCGAATCCCGCCAAAGGAACAAAGAGTTTTTCCGTGTATGTATGGGATGCGTATTAAATATGTGTATAATATAATAAAAATCATAAATATATGTATAGTATAAAATTATTAAATATACTTTCCGTTTTCTGGTACCTGTAACACAAGTTCTTCGGATACTTAGCACCGCACCCATCCAACCCGCACATGGTTGGCCGCAGACGTATTGACCAGTCATTCCTCTGGACTAGGCTGACTGTGTTGTGATAATGCCGTGTGTGCTTGGGCAACCATACGACATTTTAAAAAACCAACTGTCCCAGGCACTACAGTATTTCAAGAGTGGTTACTTCGCTCGGAGAATAGTGTATAAATCATCCAATAACGGATGAAAAGGCCTAAGTTTATATATATATATATATATATATATATATATATATATATATATATAATATATAAATAATAATAAAAATAATATATAATATAATTTTGAAAAAATATATATATTTTGTATGTTCAACGATAACTCCGCCGTCAGTTGACCGATTTCCAAATTTATTTTTTGATGTAAAGGGTATAATCCCAAGTTGGTCCCGTTTTCACCAAAGTGGTAACCTGATGATGGGATTCATGAGGAATCAAAGGGAACATCGAAATTTATATGGACATATATGGTGATTTCGACTTTTTCAGAAGTAACCCAAGCATATTCTACCAAAAGTAAGATTCTGCATCAAGGTATACCCTGGATCCAAAAGCACTAAACAGAACTCCTCAGTCCTTAAAGATACGCGTTTGGAAATTTCGACATTGTTTAAAGAATTGCAAGCGTATGCCATTATGGAACTCACAGTCATCATCATGATCAGCTTATATACAATACCTAATGGAAGCTTGGCGCGTATTTAATTATACATTCGATCGATTATTTTAAATGTTTTTAAAATAATCGATCGCAATTATTTAGAAAATAAGTTTTATTTCATACTTTTTTGTACATTTTTACTTTGGAATTCGGTTTAATAAATTATCGTTAAGTTATGTAGCTTTTAAATGTTGCGTGTCGCTAATTACGTAAAAATAGACTATAACGAAATTAATATTAATTATAGGTAGTACTTTCTTAAAGTACACATTGAATAATCATAATAATAAAATATTCTTAATTAATTTTGAGGCACTACATAAAATAATTTCATTCACACCTACTTAATTCCAGTCATATTTTGGAGCCCGTACGCCGAAACTATTGAACTAACAAAAACATTGATATGACACGAATTTTAGGGAATTCTGTCTAGTTTAATGTTTGTAATGCATGTTTTTATCGTAAAATAAACCGGAAAAAAAGATCAAAATAAAAAATCATCATAAAACTGCTTTAAGATGCATTTTTTCAAGATCTAGCGGTCAAGTTGTATAGTTGAAATTCGAGAAGAGAACATGTAAATCTATAAAATTATCAATTTTTGAAGTTTTTGAAAAACTTGAAGTTTTTGAAGAAGTACCCAAGTAATTGACTTGGGTACTTCTTGCTAAGACTTTTGATGTAGAAATTGCTGTTTAATTTTTTTAAATTACTGTTGATGTATTTCAAACGCCGCGCCGGTCCTTCTCGCCAGCTTAGTTCCCGAACCGGTGGTAGGTCAACATGTATGACAATAGGCTAGACTACTGAACTTTTTTTATCGCATAAATGAATGAGAAGTCTTCAATATGAGTAAGTTTTGAGAATTTACTCATATTCTCATAGAGGTCTCATCCAGCCAACTTAAACGTGAGTTCTATAAAATATTGTTTTATCAGGATATTGTTGGGGCAGGTACAGACTACAAAATAATGAAGATTGTGTAGAGAAATAGTTTAAATTTTTGCCGAATTTAAAAGGGGAATTATTTAGAAAATAAGATTTATTTCATAATTTTTTGTGCATTTTTACTTAGGAAGTCGGTTTAATTTTTGGTTAAAAATAATATGCTATACCTACAGAATACATAATAATATAGGCACTGTTTTAACCATTTAATTAATTAGTTATTATGAATATTGCAATAATTAATTCACAGTAGTATAATTAACCTTGTACTCTATATAAATAGAGTACATTGACCTTTAAAATCAATTAGGGATGACCGTTACTTTATTTTCATAACAATTTTTAATATTTTTTATATAATTTTATTATTTACTTTGTGTTTTTTATTATAATGCTTACTACTTAAAATAATTATTACTACGTATAAATGTTACTTAGCCCTGTTTCTTATATAATACATTAGGTATATTTAAGATATTATATTCTTCGCCCTGAGTCACTTAACAGTGTGACAGTATAAGTCTCAGAATCGAGGTCATGGGTTTTTATTGGGTCTGAGGCTGCGATTTGATCTAGATAAAAATATTTAGACCTTGATGATAAAAATAATTTTTCATTGTAAAGTGCAATTTAGCTTTATCACACCAGCTTTTTGGACAATACGACAATACGAAAGCTACCAATATTTTTGTTTTCGTCAACATAAAACAAAAATAACTTATTCTGCAAACCTTTGCATTGTCTCCTGCCACAAAAAATAAAAGCCCATGAAATAACCCCAATAATCCCTTCGGATGAGATCTGAGTTTATCCTGACAATGAATGTAAATTTGGAAAGGCAAAGCTTTTTGATGGCAACCTTTTTAAATTAAACTTCCATTACGGCAGGATATATTTACCTGCCTAACACTTTTATGTTAGAATATTAACGTTTAATAACTTAATCTATAACGAACCTACTACCTATATCTTCTTAGGCACTATCACGTCCTCTAAATTATTTAATTTGCACGTTTGTGTTTGTTTGTGTGTGTAGATAGATTAAAATACATTCAAAGTTCTTTATAGCAACGAATTTATAAAGTATTCATTCGTATGCTTAGTTCACTGTTATAAAAAGGTTATTTGAAGATGAAGTTTTAGTAATCTATTTTTAAGTCGTTTAAATCTCGAAAGGCTCGGCATAACAAATACAGAAGCCGAGCTAGATACGAAATTGGAAACTGTCACGTCCCGTAAAGCCATTATTACTGAGGGATAACTTTGATATAAACTGTATCTTTAGTTATTGTGCCATATCTTTTTTACGTTATAACGAAACTGCCAAGGCAAGAATTATGTGTTCTGGGTTTTTGTACCCTTGATGTATGTGATGGTTTTTGGTCGTAACTTCCTAATGCTGAGCTAATTTTGTAAGAAATAAAAAAAAGAGTCGTAATTTATTTGTATTTAGACGTAAGGTATTTGTCCAACTTGAACAGTTCTTTCTTCACCTCCATTATAGGATTAGCCCATTCTATTTGGTAAACGGTTCCATCAACCATTTCTATGCTAGTATTCAACCCGGTTGCTATTCCATGGCCATGTCCCCAAGACAAGGTGTAATTAAATTTGTATTCTATTTCAGTAGTTACAGTAGCGGCGACGTCATCGTCGTTTCTTAAGACACGCTCCTCTAGTATTTGCGGATCTGCTTGCCTGACATGTTCAGTTGATAAATCCAACTCGACGTTATGCATTTTGTAACTGATCGGTTCAATTTCAACAAGGATCTCGCGGTAATTTTTTTCGTTTATTCCCATTTTTGTTAACTTTGTAACAAAAGCAAAATGAAATAAGACATAAAGATCTTCTCAGGCTACTATTTTCCCGATTTTCAATATTTTATTTTGTCCCTATTTTACAAGTACCACAAATGGTTCTTCAGTAGCACATAACGGAGTACCGTCTTCTAATTAATAAGTAAAGTAACAACGAAAATAATAACAGTTTACAAGCGAATGAATATGATTCCTTCCTTCCGATACAATTACCTCTTACGAAAGTGGAGCCTATTGTTAGCTGCATCACACGGTTCTTGTAGTTTCTCTCCGTAACATGATATTACACTTTTATTATGAATTAGCTTAAACAATATAAAATTCTTATAAATATTTCATAAGCATTATGTAAAAAACAAATTTAATGTTATCTCATACTTTAAACGAGACAATCTTGTATATATATAATCGGAATATCGGCAACGGCTCCAAGTATTACCATGAAATTTAGTATACGGGGAGATATGGGGGAGAGAAATTGATCTAGCTAGGTCTTATCCCTTGGAAACTGCGCATTTTTAAGCTATATATGTTTTTTTTCTTTCGTCGTGTTCTCATATGTCAGTAATTTCGGCCCTTTTCAATAATCTATCTACTTATAACTATTTGTTAGAAACGTCAAACTTGTATAGCATGAAACCGTCAAATGATTGAATGGCGACTTTTTTAACAAATAGTTATAGATAGATAGGCTATTGAAACGGGCCGTAAGTCCGTCTGATTGGCAGTTTGGTATGCTTACCTATGTATAATTTTTCTTTGTTCGAAAATTTGGAATGTGGTGGGTTCGAATCCCGGTCAGATAAATATTTTTGTGATTCTTTTAATTAAAGCTCGGTTACTCAGGTACTGTTTTCATAAACGTCATAGTCTAATGAAATCATGAATGTATTATAGTTTTTGCAATATTTTGTATAAGGCTGGCGGTGTTTGACGCATCCAAAATGTAATCTAATAATAATTTTATGCTTTTTATTTCATGACAATTTATAAGCTTTAATTTAATTAACAGTTAAAGTTGTATATTTGTTATTACAATTATACAACTTCAACTGTTAATAACTAAAAGGTTACCTTTTTGTATATGTACCGGCTCAGTTTGGAATAAGAATATATATTAATGTAAGCTAGTGCACATATTCAACTTCAATTTCCCACGTATACAAGATTGTCAATACTTCTGTATGATTAAAAGAAAAGCGAGCAATCAGGTAGAGAATATGACGACAAATAGTCGTACACTTTCTGATTGTCTCGCGGGTCTGGTGATGCGTGCAGTTTGCTATTACCCGCTTGTATTACTTACAGAACTCGTTAATAACGTTGTGTATGCCAGAGACACTAATTAACTTCAATTCTTGCTCAGGAAACTTTGCGTAACTTTAATTTTCCTCCATACGTCAATCCCAACTATTGCGCAGAGTAAAAGAGCTCAACGAAATTCATTAGGCAACGACTTAGGTGGTAATTAATTTTTAATGAGTTCAAGTAAATAAAATGTTAGTCCAAGAGACAATAACATACATTAGAATCATCTTATTTATAACTGTTTAAATAAACAAACACGACCCAAATGAGCCAGTTCGCAATTTATTAAGATTGATGTGCAAGAACAAAAGAGAAACGATAGGTTATCACAGATTGAGTCACATACGGAACAATTAGCCGGCACAAAATCGAGTTATAGGAGTCTGTCACGTCACACAGCGCCCACGCCGTGACTCACGCCATTATTCGACCGAATAACGACGGAACTGCAGCGGCCGCTTTCACGGCGAACATTATCCTGACTTGAAATTAACCACCTCAAATTATATTGAGCATTGACCGATTTCAATCATGACAAAGGCCTTCATTTCGATATGCATTTGTATAAACTATAAAGCATTAAACATAAAGTTATTGTTATCGTAAAAGTCCTACGTTTAAGTTTTGCTCTAAATGGGGATTATTTATCTTCGTGAGGATTAAATATTATGCATGGAGACATATGTTTTTTAAACCAATGATACGGAGGAGACGTAGATCAAGATAACTAAGGTACCGTTGTTTTAAAATCATTAGCCTGAGGTAATATTTGAAGTGTACGAGCGCTCACATCAAAATTTACAGCTAGCCAGCAGCACGGCCAGGCGGCGACGAAACTGCCGTTACAACTAATTAATTATTTATTTCCATTTATTTTCCAAACGGTTTTTAACTTCGCCAAATATATTCGATGGGTTATCCGACTACTAGCTGCAAAATATTTGTATGTAGATACAGTCGACTCTCGTTAATTCAAACCTGCGTAAATTCGAACCTCTCTGTAATTCAAAGTTATCACGAGTTCCCTAGAATATCATTTTATAGTTCGAACAAAATTAATACTTTTTTATGCACTTGGTAATTCGAATGAAAAAGTCATCGTTACGTGACAAAACGACGTGTTAATCGAACTCATCACCGTCAAACACTCGACAATTCAAAGTTGCAGTGAGAAAGATTACAGAACTTGCAGAGGTACATAAGTACATTTTGACAGAATTCCAAACTCATATACTCGTTTTGTAATTATTAGTTTGACTCATACATGCCCACGCATTGGTTTGTTTAGTTAAGTTTCAAACCATTGTTTCGATTTCGAACCATTTGATACTTCGAACACTCGATAAATCGTAATATTTTAAGAGTCCCCCGAGTTTCGAATTAACGAGAGTCGACTGTACATGATTTGTTGTTATTTCTCCAATCGTTCTGTATTGACTGTACAAAATGAATAGATGTTTGAAGTTGGATGGTTGATTGCTAATAATAAAGAAACAAATAGAGAAAGAGAAAAGGTATTGTTCTATTTTGTGTTTGCTTTATACCATACAATAATGTTGTTTTATAATATACAACAATCGAACTTGTTGAAAATAATTTAAATGTACCTACGACTAATAAATGTTAGGAAAATATCCATTCCAAAACCGACAACAAAATTAGATAGTGCACTTACAGAAATGGAAATTATATAAAGAACACATGAAGGACATGGGGAATTTTACAATGGAACAATTAGCCACGGCGACCAAAGATAAAATTAGGTTAGATGTAAGCGTAATTACACCTGGATTACAAAAGCATAAATCGCATATCTGCAGGAGGTTATGTAAATAGTGTCTTATTTTTCTCTTTTCAATGAATATTCATATAAAATATGATTAGGTACCTACTTAATATGAATACCCGTTGAATTTATTAATTTTCTCTACTTGCCCATAGATCTGATTAACAAAATTACGGGAAATGAAATAAAAATAAAAATTGTATAATCTAATAGTTTTTGGTTTGTGGTCGCCACTTTTGAAACAGCGGGTCAAAAATTCCCAATATCTTTTGTTCAACTCACGTTCAACATTAATGGCGCAGAATCACAATTACCTACACTCAATCGAATCAACAGCTTTAACTTACTAAACTAAAGAAAAAAAATACTAACATTTAGTCTTAAGGAAACGTAAATGAAGTATTAAAATAACTAAACTATTTATGTTTTAAAATAATATGAAAGCCTGTTTATTACACTAGTGGTTGAAATTCATCCATTATTCATATTATATAATAATTATTTTTAATTTTGAACTTTTCCTTTTAGTAGTATAGTGTGGGTAACGTTATTTCTATTAATTTAGTTTTAGCCATTATTATAAAAAAATATTAGTGCAGTTCGCTCCTCCTCCATATAAACTTCAACCGTGCCAAATTTCATATCTACAACTCCGTTCGCATAATTTATGATAAAATGGGTATAAAGTTTTTGCTTTACATATTAATATATAGTAGGTAACCAAGCTTAGTTCGGAGTTCTGATAAATTAAAAAAATAAAAATAATCAAAATAATATTTTGCTGACCGGGATTCGAACCCACCACATTCTGAATTTTCGAAAAAATCAAAAATAATAAATACGCATACCAAACTGCCAATCGGACTGTTTTGATAATAGAGTCAAAATTATTGATATATTATTGTACGACGAAAAAAAAAGGGGTAAGACCTAGCTACATCGATTTATCTCCCGCAAAACTCCCTGTATACTAAATTTTATGGAAATAATTGCGACCGTTGTCGAGATTCCGATTATATATATATATATAATATATACAAGATAGTCTCGTTTAAAGTATAAGATTATGATTTGAACAAGAGTGTTAGGATGTTTACAGTTTTCCATTCGTGAAGATAGTATAACATTTGGAGTTTAAACAAGGCCCGAAATTATATCACGATAGGAATAATATTAAATTTGAATTTTAAATCGGTGAGTGCAATATTTGAAAGCGTACCAAGTTTGAGACATTTAGCAACACTTTCGCCGGAGAAAGTTCAATCGTGCATTAAATCTTTGTTTTAACGATTAAGAGTGCAGACTATATAAATTATTGTCGGTTGCGACTTGTAACGTATTCTACTAAGTATGGAGACTTTTAACACAATTGACAATTCACAATAAAATAATTTTAAAATAAAACATATTTCAATATTTAATAGGAACTTTGAAATCGTTTCAAATAAGTGGATGCCTACAAAGATAGAAGAAATTACTCACCTACACATATTCTCGAATATGTAGATAAATTAATTAAAATTTTACATACTAACAATTAAAATACAAAGTTAGTTGGTACGTCCTTAATGTTTAAGTAATAAGTTAGTGTCCGCTAATTAGCATTCAATTAATTTAACCTACTTACTGTGATGGTTAGAAACAATAGAATCGGACAATCAACTTTTTTCTGTTGAATGCAATGGCATTGGCACCTACTCGAGCGTCAGCAACGGCTGCCTAATGCATTGTAGACGGCATGCGATTGTTGCTGATGTTTCATAATTTAATAAAGGTTATAATACTTATGTTAACCCACTTTCATGCAACCATAATATGAGCCAGCAATTAACCTACTCGTTCGTAACCTTTTTACTACTCTCTTACTACCTCTGATTACTAGACCTATAATAAATAAATACAGGAATTTTTATGGCCTATCTAGATAACTATCTAGATAATATAAAAGCCTATCACAAAAAATGAAAGACATGAAATTATCGCAAAAAATCTGAGGCTTTATCACTGGGGACTCTTATAAGATGTATTTACTAATAGGCAAATGGCGGTTTTGTAAAAAATGGCTTCCACCTGCGGCGACGGCATCTGTGCTATTTTAATTTAGGTTAATCACGGCAGCCCCGCGGCACGGCAGCCCCGCGGCACGGTAAACCCGCGGTGACGGTTTTCAATCTCAGCGCTAATATTGTTGCAGCTTTACAAATCACAAGGCAGATACGATAAACTTCATTAACCTCTCGAGTCGGACTGTCAAAATTAAAAAAAGCCGTTGAGTGACGGCAGTCGGCACTATATCGTGTCGTAAGGTGTTAATTTCCGCTCATTTTTCTTACAAGATTTTAATGATAATTCCATATATTTAGAAACTATGAATTCCAAGTAATTTTAATATTACTTGGAATTCAATTAATTTGAACCTTGGAATTCAATTAATTTGATTTGCCCACAATCAGAAAATATAGAACCTTTAGCAGTAATACATTTAACAAAAACCGGCTAAGTGCTAGTAGACTCACGCCCGAAGAGTTCCGTACCATTATGAGAGCCTCACTTAAATATTTATTTTATTATATTTTTAGTCTAGCTATCACGGTTCATGAGATACAGCCTGGTAACAGACAGACGGACGGAGTCTCGGTAATTAGATTCCGGTTTTTTCCTTTTGGCTATGAAATGCTAGTAGGTAATTGATAAAAATATGACGTTTCAAAGTATTGATGGAACAAAATGACTATAAAGTATAATAACATTATGTACCGACTCATAGAGTTTTGCTCATGAGTCACGTGTTAAACGGAACTCTGCTTTTAATTCACTAATGTCATGGGCGTGCGTTTTGCAATTATTTTGGTAAGGAAATAGTTACGTGTTACATACATAACAGCCACATAGTTACATAAAGGTAACAGAGGGAATAGACATATTTTAAACGCTTTACCAAATTAAAACGATTTCACAAGTTGCCAAGTAGCATATAATACATAATTAAGATAAATAAAATTGTATCAAACAAGCTTTAGCAGCTAGCTCAAGTCACAGAAGGCTTCACACAAATGTAATTAGTAGATAGATAAATACAAAAATTATTGTTAAAATAAATATTAAGTACCTATCATTATCAATGGCAGTTTTAAATAATATTCGTATTATCTTTCTAGGATACTCGAATACCGTTCAACATGGAAAGCTGGTTGGGCGACGTCAAGCGCGTCAGGATCCCCAGACCGAAATTCGAACGTAAATATCCCACAGAACCGCCAAAAGACTATCTCGACGATTGCGCCGACCTCGGCCGCAGCAGGTGCCGGGACAGTAAGGACATGGCAAAAGCGACGGAGGAGCTAAGACGGTCGCTTCAAGAAAAACTTTAATTTAATTAGTTCATAGACATTAGGGTCAGCTCACACCGAAACGAGACGATGCGAGACGCGGCGTTGCGTTTTGAAAATAGTGATTCAAATTTGAACTTTCTTTAAGAGCGGCGCTGCGCTATGCAGAGCAGTCTCGTTTGATATTCGAACTCTTAAAATTAAACGTGTACCTAGTAAATAAAATATTTTTATTAATATGGGGGCTTTAGTTTAAAAAAAACATCTTGTTCTCATTTTAATAATGTGGATATGTTTGAAAAAACTCAATTGTGTCAGATAGGTAGGTACATTGAGTGGAACCCATGTAAAATTTATCAATTATCATAAACATATTAGAATCCCTTGTAATTAGAACCCACATTTTTTTAGAAGTCATTCATTCAATATATCATATTATATATTGAATAATATAAGTAATGGTAATAATATAAGATCCTAATGGAGTATATATATATATATATATATATATATATATATATATATATATATATATATATATATATATATATATATATATATATATAAGTATAATAATATGTTCAACGATAACTCCGCCGTCTGTTGACCGATTTTCAAAATTATTTTTTTGAAGTAAATGTAAAGGGTATAATCTCAAGTTGGTCCCGTTTTTATAAAAGTGGTAACCTGATGATGGGATCCATGAGGAATCGAGGGAACTCGAAATTTATATGGACACATATGGTGATTTCGACTTTTTCTGAAGTAGTCCAAGAATATGCTACCAAAAAGTAAGATTTTGCTTCAAGGTATACCCTGGATCCAAAAATACTCAACAGAACTCCTGACTTACCGTCTACGGTACCGACTTAAAAATTATGAAGATTGAGTAGAGAAATAGTTAACATTTTAGCCAAATTTAAAACGGGAATTATTTAGAAAATAAGTTTTATTTCACACTTTTTGTGCGTTTTTACTTTGGAATTCGGTTTAATTTTTTGTTTAAAAATAATTTTAGTAAATTTCATGAAAGTAATGACCGTAATACGTTTTGGTCGCGACTGGCGAGTATTGCCGCGCGGTGCAAATCACTTGAATAGCCGACCATAAACCGTTTGTACCGTCCACGACACACCCACCTAACGACATATTTCATTTGCCTCCATACGGTAAAATATTTCTAAGTATAACATAACGTTCATCTAATAAAAGTTGGTATTGAATTAATGAGAAAATACACAAAATAGGCAATAACCGAATCGTTAAAATAACAATGATAGTATTGTGCCTACTCCTTAACAAGTAGGTACGTTTTATTTAAGCTTATTTTTATTCTATTTTAGTTAGTAAGACTGATTGAGATTTAATTAAGTTATACATTACGATAATAAATTCCTATAAAACCTGTGTAATTTTCATTATTATTCCTCTTACTCCTCCTCATTCGTCTTTTGTGTATACTAACAAATAAGGTTTTTTGATGTAATTTCGTTATCGTTTAATTACCTTAGCTAATGTATTACGAATGAACACAATAAATCGAAATATATTAATTGTCGAAGACACAATTAATCATAAACATATTCCAGTGATTACAGTTTTTATCGCAAGAAAACAACAGATAACTAATTAACTAACCAAAGATTGTATACCTAATTCTTGTGAGAAATACTGATAATTTTTACTTTCAAAAGAAAGTAAAGATTCTTCAAAATAAGAAAGAAATCATAATTTTTCGAAGCAGTAGCTATAACGCAAAGGAATCGTTGATGACCTAATATCCATTCATACAAACTTGAGAAGCCAGCAAAACACGAGTGACAGTGTAATACATTTGGCCAGCAGCCAAAGTGCTGGGGACGAGGGGAAACGTCTATGCTATTAAGCTCAATTCAATTCCCGCATCATTTTTCTTTGTATACTCTCACGATGAGAGATATGATCTCTGAATTTACTAATTAAATAAAACGAGAATTGTGTTTCACGTTCGGCAAGAAAGAGTTTGTGGGAAGTTATGTGATATTTGGTATGGGCGTTACTGGTAATAGTTCATTTTTAGGGTTCCGTACCCAAAGGGTAAAAACGGGACCCTATTACTGAGACATCGCTTTCTGTCTGTCTGCCTGTCCGTCCGTCTGTCTGTCAATAGGCTCCTTAACCGTGATAGGACAATTGAAATTTTCACAGATGATGCAGGTATTTGTGTTGCCGCTGTAACAAGTAACAACAAATACTAAAAACAGAATAAAATAAATATTTAAGGAAAACCATAAACCCATAGAAAAACGTAATTTTTTTGCCGTTTTGTACGGAACTCGTTCCGTGGTTTACGTTCACCTCGCGGTTTGTTCTAGAAATATGAAACTTTGCATATATATGTGTATTGCCCACGCACGTCAACAAAGTTCTAAAATAAAATCACGGAAAATATTTTTTTTCGGGTGCCTAAAAGTAAAGAGACGTCAAAGTTCAAACTTCCCCTACAAGTAAAGTGGGAATGATTGTTTTTTCTCGCGTCTACTCCATAGTGTGAACTGTGAGGTTTAATAAGATTGGCACTTTAAAACATAAAACATTGTACGAATGTTCTTAACAAGGCGGATTAGACGTAGCGCTTAGTGCTTAATTTGTGACATTCTAATATTAATTTCCATGGACGCTTCCACCATGTCTATCTAGCCCCGTGCTAAGTACTCTAAGAACTTGTGTTACAGGTACCAGACAACGGGAAGTATATTTAATACTATACATTTATTTTATATTTTTATTATATTATACACATATTTAATACACATCCATGACCCAGGAACACGGAAAAACTTTGTTTCTTCGGAGGGATTCGAACCCGCGAACCCCGGCTTGAGCCACAGAAATCATCAAAATATTTCTAATAGAATTTGAAATAAAAAATCATACATCCATTTTATGCATGAGCATCTTATATATAACCTCTCGCAGCGAGCCCAGCCATATAAACGTCCGTAAAATGCGTTCCATAGCAGAGTTCGAAACTCCACGAGAAATTTGTGCAAAAAGTCCACAGAAAAAGTTTCCGTCGGCATCTAGTTAAATAACTTGAAGCGCTCTTTTATTCAAAAAGTATACATAACCTAATTTTGTTCGCAAACCGAGGGCCTTTTCAGCCGGGCCCGATATTGTTGACGATTCTGAAGAGGAGTAGAAATAACAAAGAGATAAATGTCGGGGAATACTCACAGCGTCGTCGTAGTGCTGCGTGTGCAGTGCGGTGGTGCTGCCCTCTCGGGAATTACATGGAGAAGAATGCCGCCTCGAATGGCGACCGTCCTCCTCGTATTCCTGGACAGGAATGTGCACATGAAATATCACTATCGTCGTAATAAACAATTGTATAATATTTTTTGCGTTTAAGCCGAATTAGGACACAACACGGATACACAAACACTCACATGCAGGAAAGAAAACTGAAAAGCTCAAGAGTGGGTTCAGTACAGAGTGAAACAGTTTGTAACATAATATATAGTACGATGTAGATAGATATTAACATCGAAAATCTTAAAGAGGAAAGTAAACATACGATCGAAAAGGTGTGAAGCGGTGTCGAAGCTCAGTGAGACTAAAGAACGGGGTCTAAATATGTTTGGATGCTGTCATTGATTTTTCAAGCTATTTCTGAGTAAACTATTGTCACGAGCTTTCGCTATCATTACACCAAGCTATATTATATAAGAACTATATTGTATAAGAACAAAATTGTTTACTATTTAAATGGTTGTAATTATTGGATAAAGCTAAGTTTAAATGCAAGGAGTATGTTGGTTAATGGTTACAGAGATACGGTCAGTCGGTCTGAATATTTATCTTTAAGTTGGTATCGAGGACGACTGCTTGTTATTACACATGCATGTATAAGTGTCGGTATTGTATAACAAACATACATCGGTCGTCGGTATCCCGGGCGGTGGGCACAAGGCACCTGCGCGGGTTGCGTGCAAATGAACTAGAATTTCTTGTTCATGTTATCGTTCCGTTGATATTCTTATAGTCATAAAAGTTCTCCGATATTGCAGTCACGCGATGATTTTTTCAACTTTGACCTTAAGTAAGTCTTGTTATAAATTTGATTGATTTTGGGTTCTAAGTTGGTGTTACGCTTAATCAAACGTTTATGAAATTGAAAATAAAGCAAACTATAAAAAATTATTTTATATTTTTAAACAATAGGAAATATTATATTTTGTACAGAAGTTCTTGCTTAGGTAGGTATATAGAAGATATAAAATAAGTATTGTTTAAACTAAATCTAAACCATGCTACTATTAACACAGCTTTATCAATGGTAGGTATGAATGTTCGTAAGATGTTAAATAAAATTATTTATTTGATAATATATAACATTATTAAATAATAAAGAACTAAACAATAAATTTTCGCATAATTAACTGCAACTACAAAGTACAAACTGCCTGGTATAAAACTGTTTTCAGGATTTTCTTTGTCATTAATAATTTAACGTTTTTATCCGTAAAAGAACTCGCGTGGGTTAGGTTAGTTAAAGAAATGGCTTGTTTATTGCTTCGATTTTGCCTTTCAACCATTTGCCATTAAATTTTCAGCTTATTGATTGCAGATTCTAGACATAGTTCCTATGGTAGCAACGTGCATAGTAGCAAGTTATAATTTGCTACTTATCACGAGCTTTCTCGTAAGTAGGGTTCTAAAACCACTTCAGAGGTAATGAAGTAGTTTGTGAAAGGTCGAATACTCATTTAAAACTTGTTTCATAAGTGTTGTGTTTTCGAGGTCAAGTGCACGCGATAAACAGACTCAAAACACCCTTAAGACCTATTCGCGTGTATCTTGCTTTGAGAGAGAATATTAAATAGGGCAACAACACTAGCGACTTGTACCTATCTATTTTATTGTTATTCATATCATCGTCATTAACAACTAACGCCCCAACAAACACCGTCGATTAAATGTAAGATAGCCTACATGTACAGAATGTATTTTAAACTAAACATTTTCTTAATTTACAGAAAAATAACATGATTTACATTACATTCCCTTACAAGTCTCAATACCTATTGACACCCTCGCAAGGACGCACTCCGCACCGGCACGGCCACTACATAATATATTGTATAACATATCTTATTATTCTTGAATCTCTTTTTCTTTTGAAGCCTCTTAACTCTTAACTCTTTTCGATATAATCCCGTTTCGGTCCACGCCCTGACAATCCAAGCGAGACTTAACCGAAAATTGATCCTTATCACACTCCTTGAATACACTATTTTTGTTGAATACATCCTGTATTTTTTGTACGTAAGCATGATCAAATATAATATGAAAATGACTGTTTTCTGTATTGTGTAAAATTACTGTTATTTATTTAAACTACAGGTTTAAAAGTAGACGCCTTTCATTTGCATTTCACTTTAGGTTCGTTAGACTTCTGGGCAATATTCTTGTCAGGCGCTTCGACTGTTATATTCTCAGAAATTTTGCTATTAGTCCAGGGTACGGGGATTTTTTAAAATTGATTACTATCAAGCAAATTTTTCGTGAGTGTCTTCATATTGATAAGACGCCCAACTTTCTCTGACAACAACTTTAGAAGCTAACAAGGGTAGCAGGGGTTAAATATGTCAATTTAACGACTCTCAAAATTCATTACTAACTGGTTATTTCTTGTTGAATCTCAAGATAATTATCTAAAATATTAGAAAAAATATAAGTCCTACAAAATGTATTGTTTAATCAACCCGTAGGACCGGAATAATCTACAATCACGAAATTTGTAGGACAATGTGGTTGTTAAATTATATAAATATAAACTAAGCAACACACAAAAACACAGCTCGTTAGTAATCATTTTTGATGACCTCGTTATCGATACATGTTGACTCTTTTATTGGGACAATTTTTTTTTGTAATAGCTTAGATTATCTTGAGATTTAACAAAACACAACCAGTTAATAACGAATTTTTGACAGTCGTTAAATCGACATATTTTACCCCTGCTAGCCCTGTTAGCTACCACCATCCAAATTTGTTGTAAGAGAAAGTTGGGCGTCTCATCAATATGAAGTCACTCACGAAAAATTTGTTTGATAGTAATCAATTTAAAAAATGTTCCCCGTACACCGGACTATATCCTTCATTTGTGAAATAACTTTTAATAGACTCGCACTTAAAAGTTCTATTAGCTCTTCATCTACTGATCAATAGTTTCATTACATTCTATTAAATATTTTGTCAAACATCATCTGTTTTATATAAAAATATTTATAAAACTTTAGCGGTAAGCCAATTCAAATAATTTCCATAAACGGGAACAATGAGCCCCGCCTTTGTAAGTGGTTATTAAGTGACTACATACTGCCATAGTGCACATTTAGGTTGCCAATTTTTTTTTTTTTTAGGGTTCCGTACCCAAAGGGTAAAACGGGACACTATTACTAAGACGCCCCTGTCCGTCCGTCTGTTGTCATGATAGTTAAACGGTTGGAATTTTTATATATAACGTATTTCTGTTGCCGCTATAACAACAAATACTAAAAAAACAGAATAAAATAAATATTTAAGGGTCCCATACAACAAACATGTTTTTTTACCGTTTTGTACAGAACCCGTCGTGTGCGTCGTGAATTCTTTGATTTTGATTTGAGTTTTTTATATTATTAATTATTTTATGCTGGACAGGACGGTAAGACGATTCATACATCATTAATTTGTAATATTATTTAAATACTGATTAATGGATTGAACATACTCTTTATCCCTACCTTCTCGAGAAAACGAGGAAAACGTGAATGAAAGTAGAAATTCAGATATAAGTGAATTTCATACATGGAAATGATAGACGTATATATTAAAAGAAATTGAATTCTCTCCAGTAGGAAACTTCATAGGCATTGGTGTGATTCACGGCTGTGTTACAACCGAGTTGCAGGGATAATCTCACTCTGTTTACGACGATTATACAACATGCAGTTTGATTTACTGAAACCCGATATGTCGGACGTGACATTTGACAGTGCACGTATTCGGCATTAACATACGACTGCGTAAGCAATTTGCGGAACGATTATTATTATTTGACCTGGGCCTTTAGTCAAGATGCATTCGATAATTTCGACGGCGCAGTTCGAAAACAAAATGTATGGGATTTGACATAAGGCATCGCAAGCGACACAAGCGCAAATCCTATACATTTTGATTTCGAAGCTCACCGTCGAAATTATCGAATGCATTTTGACTAGAGGCCCTGATATATCATAATATTACGCAACAGGCTTGACTTTTTTATCACATAAATGTATAGTATACTCTTAAATATGACAGGCTTTTTTATCACATAAATGTATAGTATACTCTTAAATATGAGTAAATTCTCAGAATAAACACCATATTAAAAAATTTCAAAGGTACGGCTACTATAATAAATGTTTTTGATGAAGCATCATATAGATGTAAGTAAACCAATGTGACATAGAGTATAAAATATACACTATGATGTAGGTTTTTTGTACTAATTTAGCTTAATTTAATTGTTTATTAATAAAATTATTTTTTTGTATTTTTTAAATATATCTAAACTACTACTAAACTACACATAAAATGTTATATTTTTTTACGTATCTACCTCATCTCTTTCTCATCTACCTCAATTCTTCTAAATATATAAATATTTTACATATGTCTGAGTCGTACAAGTAAATAATAAAAAAAATGTATTTATAGTAGTGTACTTGTGTGTGATTCTGCATGTTCATTAGTAGGTAAGTATAGGTACTTTGCGCAAACTCGTTACTTACGTGTACGCGAATGACAATGAAACTTTACTACCTACTTTAACTAATATATAATTAATTACCTTGTCTCCGGAACTGGAATTGGGGCAAAAGTTATATAGTGTTTACAATATTCATTCATAATACCATGTACGAATAGGTACTAAGTACATAGCTTGTATAACGTATAACATCTATACGCTGCGTCGTCAGGAATGAAAGGATATTTTTGATCATATTGTGTAAACTCTACGGGCCTATCAAATTCTCAGTTGTCAGTTTACAATCTTCTAGTACGTGTATGGTAGCTTATTCGGAAGTTTTGTCGCTGCTTTATGTCGAACGACAGAGATAAAACATGCAAATAAGCTTTCTGCCACTTAGTTTTGTTTGTGAAACAGACCCTAAGTCTTTAATAATAGTTAGGGTTCATTCGAGGGTTATAGGTACGTTGCATGATATCGTGTTGAAGCAAATTATAATAATAAATATACCTACTATGCAGTCTTTTAGATTTACAGCGCATACACTAGCCTGCAAAACTAAATACTACACTTTAAAAATTGCATTTTTTCTGACCTATCCAAGATTTTAAATAAAAACATTTTGAAGCAAATTTAATCAGCTTTCTATTACTTTCAGAAACTTAGGTTTGTAGGTCAGTTTAGTATAGATTTTTTGGTGAATAAATCATCAAAATCAGAATCCAGTCTATTTGTTTGCAGTTTTAAAATTAAAAAGTCGCCTCATATTCATGTCTCTGAACTTTAAAGACTTGACACTAAACAAATGAAACTGCAAAAAAGTAAATATTTCCAAATACTGGAAGAGACAATGCACATGGTTTATCGGCTCGCTATTTCGCTCAGGTAAGTGTCGCAGATTAGGACCACACCGACTCGGGGGTTAATCTATTTACAGTCTACCTGTAAATGATTTATCGTTGTTGTTCATCGAGGAGCTTTCGTGGAAATTTCTTATTTTGCTTTCATGAATTATATTCAATTAAAATCTATGTAAAAGAAAACTTATTCTGCATAAGTATCATAAGTTTTCTAACGTGCATAAAAAATAAAAAAGTGCAGAAAAATTGTCGGTTTGTTGATATTAAGTGTTAATATCAACCCCTAGCAAATAAGATGTAATGATTTTTTAGAGAACGCTATCAGGGCTAAGTTGCCTAAAAAGTTAATGAGTAATTTTGCAACAACGGTAAGGACTTATTACCAGTTTGGTAAAATCTTGATTGTATCAGTTTTTCAAAGCTGACAGTCTGCTAAGATTGACCTGGTATTGTATATAATCTAAACTTCTAAGTATTATAACGAGAAATGATTAATTGTTTGTTTATTTGCATTGAATAGGTTCTGAAACTAAAATTTGACACAGATATTAAGAGTAGACCACAAGGAAGGACATAGGCTACTTTTTATCGTTTTGCGGTTCGGTTCCAGACGTTTCTAGCAGGATTTTCTTTAGCGCGTACGCGTTTAGTCGCGGGCTTAGCTTAGCTTAGCTTTTTTTAAATATTTATTTTGTTGGAAGATTGCATTTTCTTTCAGCTCTTCCGAGCAGACCATTGTTAGAGAAGCATTAAATGCAGATTCCTCATATATAGGTATCTAATACTAGTATTATTTAGATAAGCATCACCGCTTTTATATAAAAAATAGCTTTCATTAACAGCTAGTGTTTACTAATTGATCCACAAAAAAAACGAACCGTAGATCTAATGACAAACTGGTACAAGCCGGCATGATGAAGCTCAGTGTTTACATTCATTAGCAACTAATGTGTTTACTTCGACGCGAGTTGCCGATATTTTCTGGATAAAATTCGCAATTGCTCTCGCATTGAACTCTCGGGGAATTAATTGGAACAAGTACCTTGGCCATGGCGTGTATATCCATGAGTATGTAGTCGCGGAAGGCGACGCGTCGCCGGCGGCGCGACATGCCGTCTGCTCGTCTGTCCAGCCACTGACGCGCGAGACCACAACACGCGATAACACGCTGCGTCACGCCACGCGCCCCACGCGCCCCACACGCCCCAAGTTCCCGCGCACAGTTTCACTTTTCAATTCCACAAAATTAGTGACGTTATCTTCGCCCCGCGCCCAGAACTAAACTGACATTTCATTGAATTTATAACACCACCCATCGTATATATATCTCGTTAAAAAGCTATACTCTGCTCATTAGATACGCTCCCTCGAGAAAGCTTAATTAATATTTCACGGAGTTATTATAAATTACCTCTCTCCCTCCGGAGTCCGGATAACAAACATTTGTTATAGGAAGTCTATTAATATACATATAAGTTTGTCTATTAAATTTGATACCTATTATTAGATATGATAAACTTATTTTTGAAAGTAAGTAAAGTAAAGACGTTTTAAACTAGGAACGACTATTATAAAATAATTTAATAGAAAATATCCAGTATGACGAGGCAGCATAATGGATGGCCCATTACTTGTTCGAGGGCGTGTATTTACCAAGGACGAAGAGGTCAAGCTATTTGTCTAATGGATATTGGATACACTAACCCGCTATACTTAATAATTGTTATAATAAGGCGATTCACGAATCATGAGTAATTTTGACAAATAGCTTGGTAAGGACGACCAGAACATTGTATTGGTAATTTTATTCACATATGTGTAATATTGCTATTTAATACGTATTAAAATTTGGATTCGAATGTATTTAATGTAATATTTTGCAGTTTATTATACCAGCTTACCGTGAAAGTGATTTTGATCAATTTACTTTTCCTCGTTAATCTTCTAAATAGCACAAACACGATGTACATCTGCTGTACAGGGTATATCGTATTCCCTGGCTCCGGCTCATTGGCTCCGCTCCGGTCCATCGGCCTTCGTTTGATTGATGAGATTAGGTAATGCATATTATTGATTTCAACAGATGAAACATTTCATCTTTAAAAGTTATATGTACACGATATATGAACGTTTTTATAAGCTTTAAGTTATACCATTTTGATTATAAGAACTCATTATAAAAACATACTTGTTTCATGTTGGACAATGAAACAATGGAATATTAATTTTAATTAATAAATATTTTTCAATTTCCTCGCATCAATAAATACTTCAAAGAGGAATTACAACATTGCATTAAAACTATAATAATGTTTACTCACTACTACTACACTCACACATAAACAAATGTTGTAAAAGTTTTTCAATTTACGTCCAGGATGGCCGCCGTGCGTAATAACAAAATTAAAACACATAATTTTAAATTACGGTAAATTGTTTAGCCTAAACAAAGTTTGCCCATAAAATGACACTGCGAAAGTTTTCATGAAAAAGATAATATCCTAAGAAATAAATGTCTACGTTAATAATATAATATTATATTCTTTGCTACGGTTACGCGTCGCTCGTAGCCGTCGCTACGAATCATGTAGCAGAGTTTCATCGACGGAAAAGACGTAAAACTAAAGCGTATAGTGAATATAATATAATATAATATTCATTTTGTGTTATTTTCTTTCTTTCTGTGTAGAAAAATCAAATATCAAAAAAATACAAGGGTTTCTCAAAATATTGATAGTTTGTTGCATATCTAAATGAAATAAATTGATCTTCATTGTTATTAAATAATTGAATATTTTTAAACGTAACAATGTCTTTTTAGCTACCTTACCTTAAATTCGAGCATTTTATGTATTAACAAAAGTCACTTTGTGGGCTCGTCCGGGATTTGAACCCGGGACCTCTCGCACCCGAAGCGAGAATCATACCCCTAGACCAACGAGCCGTTGCCTCATATGTCGAAAAATTGTATTAGTTTAGTCTAAAATATATACTGTTTGTTTCCTTCTACTTTACAGATAATATATTCTTAGACTGTACTAATAACTTAATACTAATTGTGGTAATTGCCCGTGCAGGGTTTAAAAATATAAGTTTATACAAATATTAGATATAATATTAAGATATTTAATTACTATACGTAACTGCTATATTTATTAATTAGGTAGTAATTTTACAAGAGGAGTAATTTTAAAATCTGACTAATATTATATAATTTGGCTAAGTTTCGCCGAAAATGTCAAGATTCCAATAAATCGTAAATAAAGGGGTCCTTTATTGGGGTGTGATGTATAAATAAAGCCATAACAACTTCTATATGGCTAAATAAACAGGAAAATCGAAGAAACACTTCTCTTTGTAAGCCCTCGGCGCCTTGTCCCACAGTGCCCTAGATATACCCTCTAGCGTCCCTTACATAGTTATGGAGACAATCAGAATTCTTTTATCGAGCATGAAATATACACTCGTAAAAAAACCGGCACCTAAGCAAATTACCAATTCTTGTAATAGTTCTCCCATTTTATATTATAATATTATCTTTGGGTTATTGTAAAATAATTAGTAGGTAAGAAATAGTTTTATTCAATTTTATCATAACCATTTAAGTAAATTAATAAAATATAATGGTAACGGCCGATATGCTAAAATTTAAGAAAAAAAGAAGAAAAGGGAACCAATTTTTGTTTCTCTTAATTTTAAACTAAAATCAGTAATTTTTTATTTGCTAAGACAGCAAAAGTGGGTATCGTCGTATGCTGCCTTATCTATGCACGTTAGTGAGTATATTTCGTACACTGTTTGTGGTAAATATTCTAACGGAAGGTTGCAGTCAATGTTTTGTCGCATAAAGACCAAAATTGAGTCTTCAAACATTCCAACAGACGTGGCGACGTCTAAAGATCGGTACTGTTAAACAAATGTATTTTCCAAAGATAACCATGTACCGAACCATAGGATGATCGTTTTATTGGGAGTCAATCGTTACCAATATAGCAATTATTTCCAATGGAAGCTAAGAACATCGGCCAAGAACGGCGAAATGTAGAAATTAGGGCCATGGAAAATATGGATTAGGGTTCTCGCTGCTAATGTATACAGTTATGTCCCTTCTACTGCTCTAGTTTACTCCGTGAGGCTTGTTTAACGATACCGGTCTTTCGGCATCGCTATCAGGTCCATTGGACCAGTCCATGCTTAAAGGTTCATTTATGGTCTTTAAGCGACCAAAGCCTGCAACCTTCTGTGAGAAAGTTTACCAAAAAAGTGTTCAAAATATACTCGCTAACTGGCCTAAAATTATCAAGACTTTGCAAAAGCAAATCTTAGCTAGAATGTGTATCGCCCTACTCTAACTTTTATCGATTTTCGTTAAATACAAATAATGTTTAAAAAAGCACGTCTTTACTTTTTACTAAGAGTGCAGGTAAAACTCAAACTTTTTGAACTTTACCATTTTTTTCATGATAAAATAGACTTCCTTACTAATTAATTTACAAAGTTCTAAAAATTAAGTTAGCAATAACTATAATATAAAGTGGTAGGAACACTAAAATTGGTAATTTTCAAACCTGCCCGGATTTTTTGCTAAAGAAAGTACCTATATGATTTATTCATAACGTTTCTATCTAGTTGTAGCCGATATAGCGGATATATTTGTAAAATGTGCAATATGATTTTAAAAAATTAAGCCATTTAAGTGCATCGAGATAGCATAGAGACTATACTTACAGTATATTTATACTGGTTGTACTAAAAAAATAAACATCTGAAATTGAAGTGGTTTGGCCGCTATTACCGATATTTATCACAGCATTTAAAGCCAGTATGGTGCCAATCGTTCGTTTTTGTAAAGATAAAATTTTGCCAGATTTACCACCTTCGTGTTGAATTCGTTTATGGGAAATAACGGCCACGCAAAGATTGTGAGGTCTACATCTAGCCGTCTCCGACGCATGCAAGAGTGTCGATAGCGACAGTGCCGAGGTGCCACCGAGGTCCACTACTCGTGCTGCGAGACTCGCGAGAGATGACGCACTCTGTACATGAGTATCGAGCTACCGTACTCCACGTGGCACCCGGGTGAGAGAGAGGCGCAGGTGAGTCATAGTGTAGTAACTCTGGCAAAATCACCTCGGGCGGGGGGTCCAGGTCTTCGTCCGGGGGAGGCTCTCCGGCCCGCCACGCGCGACTGCTCCTGGCCCACACAACACCACCGTCACACGACATACAACGCCACGCAACTGTTACCACCTTAACTACTTTCATCAGTTGTATACTATACTATACTTTATGCAACAATTTTGATTTGTTTCGAAACGAGCTTGAGTGCTCCAAAAACTAGTGTACAATCGCAAGATTTAATATCAGGTAATGAAATAAACGTTATAGATAGCAACAGTCAGTTTTTACTATCTGGCGAGTATGCGCATTAAACATACATGAGTGATATATAGATAACTTTATTCGATACATATACTTAAATATTAGTTTATATTAGGACGTTGAAAATTGAGCAAATAATAATAACATATATACGCATGTATGAAACCTTCAGGCTTAATTAAATTTTAATCTTAACTCTTAAAAGCGTAAATATATTTCTTATATTTATTATTTCTATATAATTTTCGATAATAAAAGCACATACAAGGAAAAGAGGGCGACAACAAACAGGCTTGTAGTTCATAACATTCGTCATTGAAATAAGATGCGTTCGAGTTTTGTCACATTATTTTGAACGATAGAATAAATAGCTGATTAGGCCACAACATATGAACAAGTACCTAATACTGCGAAGTAACATGGACATTCGACATTTCCCAAATTTTAAATAACTTATTAATATGTGAATACTAAGAATTTTAAATGTTACTTAAGTATCTATTCTGCTAGCATTGCATCCATGCATGCAGCTTTTGTTTAATTTTATTGACAATACAAAGCCTAATTATTAATGTTTTGTTTAGATTCGTGAAGTAGTTGTAAAGCGTTTTACAACTCCAGAACGGTATTATTAAGATGCCGATGATCGTAAAATTTTGTTTTTGGATGATAACAATCAATTGGATCGCGAAATAAAAGCTCGGAGCTGGCATCGATCCAGCGGGCGCCGGGCAGCGCGGCAGGATCTCCGAGAACGGGGAACAGCTATCGCCTGGCAAATGTAAATGCGAGGACGAATATAGTACGTCCGTCAAAGAGACTTTATTTGTACCGTCGCCAGTCTTGCATTTAGCGTACCAAATTTATAGCTCTTCTCTTATCTATGGTGGATCACTAGATTGAATCGAACCCTAGTACAATTTTGAAAAATAAAATATCTCAGAATAATTTTATACTTAATCTAAAAGAAAAAGGTTGCTCAGGAAGAGAATATTGAGTTGTATTGGTTGTTTTCGGTCACCTGTAAGCCTGATCGTGGGGCGGTAGACCCAGGCCGGAATCCTCGGAGGGCGAGCGGTGGTCAACCACTAGGGGTACTTCGGCCGGCACCTCCTATAACAACAATCTCTACCTCACCCTCCTGTGTGACGTTAGCCGTGACCCGCACTCTGAGATAACATTACAACTAACAGAACTAGTAACATCTGTCTTGTCACCTCTCATCATATATGTATATATGTTAATATATCCTTTTGAATTTTATCGCGATCTTTAAATTTTTCGATAATAGTGAAGTACAAATCCCAATGTGAAAAATTTGAAATAAATCGTTTTACTGATACAATATTAGTGTCTAATTAGGTTAGTATAATTTATGATATGCTTATATAGAAGCAACAAAATTTAAAAGGCTGTTATCTCTATAGCGATATGATGCAATACAATCGGATCTACACATATTCGATTACCTGTTACGATCGTTTACATATGCTTCGATTACGGTAAAATCTAGGCAAAATCGACAAAGACAGACAATCAATTTCTATCTATCTACACAGAACAGAAGGAACCTTATATTGAAAATTATATAAAGCATTTGTATAATACGAATATGTGTAGCTAGGGAGACTATATAAAATATCATTGTATCATATCGGGTCATCGAAGTCTATACATACATACACATGCAACATTAACTACGGGAGGCCGTGCACACCACTCACCGGCTCGTGCAGGTCGTGCATGGTGGACGACGCCAGCATGTGGCGCTCGCCACCGACGACGCCACCGACTCCGCGCTACAACAATTCAAAACATCTTAATATTTACATTGAAGTGTTCGTCCAATGGATTAAAGTTATATGCAGTTTTCAGTTATTGGAAATTGGTGATTGGACGTCTAAGGAGTTGCTTGCTAAAAACTGAGTTCCTCGTAGTTTTTACAACACACAGCTGAAATATTATACGTAGCGTAGGCGTAGCACAAATATTATAGCGTAACCGATACTTTGAGAATGTTGCAAAGGACAACGTGTAGGTTCTTACACAAATGTCAGCTCAAGTCGCCTGGCATTTTTATTTGGGTCTTTGGTCTAGAATCTAGGCCTAAATAAAATCTAGACTCTGGATGTTTATTTTAAAACAATAAAGGCAAACTATACAACCCACTTTCATACATTGCCTCGAAAAAATATTCACATTTTCGTATTTCTCTATTTTCCCTTACATTTATATTATAAATTTTTTTATATTAAATTTCATCGTACAAAAGGCGTGAAATAATGCTGACCTATTTAAGAATAAAGTAATATCCTTGGAAGGAAAAAGAACCTTAAAAGGAACGGTTAGAAAACCTTTTAAATGTTGCGGTGAAGATTGGACGTAACTCTCAAGTCAGGACTGAATTAAAAAGGCAACACAAAAGAGGCAGGGTAATTATGAAAAATATTTACAGTACATAACTACTATTTTTTCACCTTACTTAAATATCTTTCCGCAATAACTTTTAGAACACAAATATAAAGATAAAAAAATAACATAATAGTATTTATTTGAAATAAGGTAAAATCATAATATTAGGTAATTCTGCGTACTTTATAATACCCAATTGTAATTTGATAAAATTTGCTAAAATTAACGAAAATAAAAAGTAATTGTGTGTTTCATACTTTCTACACAAAGCTGTAATTTTACTTAAAATGAGTTTCATTTGACCCAAACTTTTACAGACATTTTTAAAACTATTTTCAATGTAACCTTAAATTATGGAAATGCAAACATTAATTCAGAAATGTTACTTGAAATTAATTAGAATTATTATTGATAATTTTTGGCCCACAATTGTATGTTTTTGTTTTGAAGTACCTTGATATGGTGATCTGCTATCTCCTCGTTTCTTCTGTAGACTAGCTCGTCGAATCTTGGCCTATCTTCAGGCAACAAAAACTCTCGGATTTCAGTCAGTAAGGAATACTGCAACAAAAATAATATGGCATGTCAATATATAATAATTACAATACCTAACTTTTTATGGTATGCAATAAACCACTTGAAGCGCCTAGTACGTGATGATTCCCAGACATAGAAATTTTTACTTGGTCACTATTCACAGATGACAAGTGGAAAGAAACAGTATTCTAACGGTAAATACATGTTATTGGAACGAAGTTCCTTATCGCGCGCTCCGAATGGGGGCTAGACCGAAAAAATTAAGACTAAAAGTTGTAACGACACTTTTTGCTATAGTTGTAAGCCGTGCGGCGTGCGCGTGTTTCTCTGTCTGTCTCTCTCTCTCTCGTTCTCTCAATTATTACTAAAATTGAGCCTACTGATTAAGTTTATATTACATTATATTTGTTAATAATAAAAAAACTATTTATTATTATAACTTTAAAAAAGTAAGATTTTGTTACAATTCCTTCACTAATTAATCGAAAGGAACTTCGTTCCATCCGGGTGTCCCTTGACACTTCTCAAGTTTTTTTACCTTTTGTGGCGTATCCAGCAGGTCCCGCAGTACCGTGAGGAAGGCGTCAGGCGCGAGCCGGCGGCCCGCGTACTCCTCCATATAGTAGGCGAGCGCCGGCAGGTCGCTCTGGGGCAGCAGCGACTTCGCCTTCTGCTCCACAGCCACCGCCGCCGCACCTCGCTTCCTTCCCCAGCCGCTTATTCTAGAAGAAATGAAATGTCTAAGAGGGATTTTTCACGACACAAAAAATTGTAAACAATTATGAGGATGGCAACAATAACGTTATTATGCACAATGTTTACAAAATAATTAAAATCGTCTCACACATATTAATATGATGTTGATGACTAAAAAATAATTCTTAAATTTTGTGTCAGTGCCTACTACCCCTACTGTCCCCTACTACATAACTATCCCGCGATAACATCCGGCAGTACCAACTACAATGATAGATGCATAGATAAAGGAGCCAGCTGAGTACAAACGATTATTACAACTTCAGTACATCCACCTTGTTAATGTCTCTCGGCAATCATCGTTTTTCTATGAAAGTGAAAGACGATGTATGAAAAACGACAATGCCCGAAAGATGGATTAATTATTAGAAAGTAGGCATAGGTACCGCATAATAGGCAACTGCATTTAAAAAGGTAACTCAAAAAATTCCCACTATTTCCGATCGCTTGTAGCAGATTTTTTCAAATGTGACGATTTTCAGACAACGTTTCAACAATTTATTACCGGTGAATTTGTAAAAAAAAAACTTTCTCGCTCGCTTCGACAACATCATCGGGACTAAATATATTTTTTTCCTATTTTACAGGTGAACTCGACTATAAAAACTTTAAACCCTAAGCTTCCTTACACACGCGCCGCAACTCTCGCCGCCGCCACTCCCACTCCACTCCACTCCAGCAAAATCCATAAAAAATCCCATTGAGGTATCAACGGCGAGCAGAGCAAGCAAGAAATTTTTTGCTTTCAGTTAAAACTTGACAAAATTCTGTCTGAAAGTCTGTTCACTTAAAAAAAACTGTAAAACGTCCTGGGCCATGGCACCATTGGCCCTAGGGTAAATACGCCACTGCATACAATGTGCTGAAGAAGTTTCCTACCTAGGAGCCGCTTCACGTTCGCCGTAGGCAGTACACGCGTGCGGCACTTTGCCCACGTCGCGCACTAGCAGAGACATGCGCTTATGGTACTTGAGCTGCGCCACCGCCTCGTCATGCGTCACATCAATGAACGACTGCCCGTTTACCTCCAGAATCTGGTCGCCCACCTGGTGAAAAAAAAATATTTTTGTTTTATCAAGGCACTAAGCTACCAACGGTCCTACCAACCTATACTTGGTGAATTTTTATTCCGTTTTGGGAGAAACAGGATATAAATAGACACACGAAATAGACGCACGAAATAAGAACTATGGCATACTTAGTTTTTTTTTCTTTTTTCTTACTTATTGAAAATTTGTTTTACAACATGGCACAACTAATTTAAAATCATTGTTTACTTATACATTTATTCAAATTACAAATCATAATACCTGTTGACCGCCTAAGACGATGCACATCATTGGATCGCACAACGGCGCGCGGCGCGTAAGACGGTGTCCCATACTTGAGCTTTGACACTAATGCTTTTAAATACATTATAGTCTATTTTTGGTCCATGACAGGCCCCGTTTCTCTCGAACCGGAATAAAAAATCACCTATTAGGTACAAATATATCCTACATTAGGTACAAGCTTCTCGTGTCTTGCACCTCATAAACTTACATAGATAAACTAAATTATGTATGGTAGAATAGGGTAGAAACTCTGCCTGACGTCTTAATTGCTTGTCATATATCAGGCACCCGTGAGTCGAGATTATCAGGCGACACGGTTTGATTAATGTGTAAGGTAGAGTTTACAAATCTTGCAGTAAGATTGCGTAGAGTTCATAACTAGCCTAGTTTTTAATACACGTGTACTAAAGAAATATTTGAATACTACAATATTAAGCACATTTAAAAGTTTGGAATAAAGAAAAAATTATGTTTCTTTATACGATTCGTAACTCTTCCCGTAACATTTTCGTTCTAAAAACATTGTCTCAAAGTTCTTTTGTCGAAGCATAAACTATTGATTAGTCTGCACGTGCGCTATCTAAACTGAGAAAGACATGAAGAATTCCAGAAACTACTGACGTAAACAAATTCGTTAATTTTAAAGCTACTCTTGTTATGAACACGTAGCTTTTTATTATGACACTTGTCTAGAATATTATAATTGAATAGAATATAAGAATTATTAAGTTTATCGATTAAGCCTTATACAAAATGGATTTATAAGATTCGAGTCATTTTACTTAGTACCTAAGCACATTATTCTCTACTCCGAAAAGTAACTCTTCCTTTCTTCACCTTGATTCGTAGTAAGCTTGTAATATCTACAACCCTTACCTAATTCATTAAAATATAGCGAACGTACTAGCCCCGGTACGATATAAAATCCAAGAAAAATATTGCTGTTGAATTTTCGGTGAACCTTTTGCCCCAGTTTCGTGAAAAGTTATATTATCAATAAACACAAATCTCATTTTCCTTCATAAAAACAACGAACAATATGAAAGCTGCAAGGAAATTATTTTTAATAGTCCCGTACTAAATCTTGATACACACAATACGTAGGTAATAAATCTCCGTTATATTTGCTCTACCACCATGCAATAGATATTGGAGTTAAGTTGCCTATACCTTCCAAGTACCAACCTACCACAAGTTTTCAAATATGTAAGTACCTACATAAATTATTAATTTTTCATGGTAAGATGTACCTACCAAGTTAAATATTACGGACTTGCAGTGTGTACATGTGAGTTGTGCAGGTCGTAGATACGAGTGCAGTGTGAATACGAATGTCAATAATTATAAAAAGAGGATATATGTAATATCGGTCAAGATAAGAGCCAGATTATTTGGTGATTCGAACTTTGAAATATCAACGTGCCGTAGTTTGTATAAGTTGGTTTAACGGAGTATAATGAGTGCTCACCATCAGACCCGCGCGGTCCGCCACGGACTCCTTATCCACGCCCGTGATGTAGATGCCCAGGTTGTACTCCAAACCACCCCGGATCATCAGACCCAATGACTGCCCAGGCTCGATGCAGAGGTCCACCTTCAACAAAAGAAGAAAAAGTAAACGTACAAACAAGAAGCGGTTGTAAAATTCGGGGGAAAAACGGGATTAACGAGGACTTGAATGCTTTCAAGATCAAAGGCGTGAAGTATCTTAGTAGATATTATGTAGTAGGTACGTAATATTTTACACATTGTAACCTGGGGGTCTAAAACCGCCACTTCAGATGTTTCATATTATGTTTCATATATTTTTTTCCATACAAAATCGTGAAATGATTAAATGGCTATGGCATGATTCATCTGATTTTATCATATTAGAAAACATCAATTTTGACTGTTTTCAATAGAAATACGTCAAATGGCGTACTTAATATGAATTGAAAAAAAATATTACACCTAAAGTGGTCTTTTTGGACCTCCTGGAGGTCTAAAAAGACCACTTTAGGTGTTTCATATTATGATTCATATATTTTTACCAAAAGTGGACTTTTTAGACCCCCAGCACCATTTTGTTCACATTCACATCTCAACAAGGACAGCATTTTACTTAAAGTAGGTAAATCTCTCGGGCTTAAGAGAGAAAGGAAAGTTATTTATCGTAATTGGTACGTGAAATGTTAAACTGTTTACACCGACTCTTCATGTGAAAGGATTTCTTTTTGAATTTCAATAGGACTCATGTAACGAGGTCTGACCCGCACGTGATCACTCGACTGATTAAATCAACGTCCTGCATGTATCAAAAAAATTAAAAATAGTTCTAATCCATTAAATTCATTGAGCCTTGATTCACATGTTTATTCTATGTTATTGTTGGTTTGTATTCAAAGTTATTAATAGTGGGCATATTTGGGGCAAAGGCTATGTGACGGATCGATACTGACGCGTGTAGTCATAACTCATAGCCCATCGCTACCGGAGTACCGGCCGCCGATACACTGCCTTACGGCAATTAGATACCACTGCCGATTTTTTTAAATGGGAGTTTAAATGGGAAATTCATATGTATATTATTACTTATTTTATGTGCCAAAAATACACTAAAATAAGTTGAATTTGGGCACATAAAACAAGTGAATGTCTATATATGTAGTACCTTTATAAATATTTCCCTTATAATAATATATTTGGAATAACTAAACAAATATATCAATAATATCTATGGACCCTTCATCTATCTATGGACACTTCATCTATCTATGGACCCTTCATCTATCTATGGATGCTTCATCTATCTATTAACGCTTCATCCATTCTTCTTCATAAATGTTTTATCTAGATACTGAATCCTTTCAACTCCAAAAATTTAAGATAATCCTTAGCGTTTTGTACCTATAAGTTACGTCTTGAAATTCAATAACCAAGAGTCGATACTAATGACATATGAATTATATCTAGAAGTGAATATTGGAAGCCTTTTGGGAAACTGCTGACTTAAGCTGACATTCGGTTACGATAAAAGATCCCATTTGCCCAATAACGCCGAACACGATATCGATAAAATACTTTAGGCAAAAGTTTATTGCAGCGTCAAGAAGCCAGCCAAATTAAATGATCTAATATTAATGTAGTCATGTAATATAGCTTGATGGATGTACTACGTGCTCATATATTGTACTCCGAACATGATTCCGCCAAGGAGACGTGACAAATTAATCCCATTCTGCGGATTGTAGACTGCATATTTATTAACAGCAAATTTTTAAGAATACAATATAATATTATTAAAAATACTTGGCAAACATGATACTTTAATAAATAAATAAAAAACGTTTATTTGATAGATTAGGACATACACTACAAGATATTATATACATTATAATAAAAAACACAATAAAGAACACATATAAATAACATAAAATGGTAAACGGGAATAACATTAAGATTTTTAATACTTATGTACTGTCAGAATCAGATGGTCGGTAGTGCAGTGTAATGCTTAACCATCAAAAAGGAGACTACTCAGGCATATCACCATGCCGTTAGCACCACAGTGCCTGGTATCATGTGGTTTCATCGATACTGTCATTTAAGGAACAGAATAACACTCGGTAATAGCAGATAAAAAACATACGTATACCTAAATTTCATATAAAATTTTTCTTGTATGGATAATTATATGAGCTATGAACTTGAGTTTACGTTATTCACTGATAAACCTCCTTTACTTTATATTCTTGGAACGGCAAATTATGTGCTGTTCTAAATATTGTGGTAACCCTAAAATGCAATATAACATATACAATATTTGCATGTCAATTGACGAAACATTTTAGAACCAACTTTTTTGTAATAACAACTGTGATATGTACTATGTTTCATGTGAATAAATGACTTGAAATTGAAATTATTGTTTACATACCCTTCGTATAGACCTGTCTTTGCTAGCTGATCGTATGGGTCGCTGCGGAGGCGGCGAGGCGGGACGGCCGTACCGGTCCATCCACGAGCATGACGCCCTGCCTACCAGCGCCCCCGCAGTCCGGACTACCATCGTCAGCTGCCGACAGGACTTCAGCATCTAGTGGTAGTAATAATAGTGATAAAATTATTTTTGAGTATCAACGCAAAGAGAATGGCATTGAGCAAAAAAATGAGATAACGAGCTCATTTTCTTCTTTTCTTATAAATAAATCTCATTGACGCGAGGCCTTACAAACCTATTTTAAAATGATATGAATTCTTTCATTAGACGGCCTCGTGGCATACGCCACACAAATGGGCTCATATTCTTTCCCGTGCGTCTCAACAGCAAAAGTGAGAGATTGCAGCGAGTTGGGAAGTTGATATTGTTGTAAAAAGCGGGAAAATTGCGCCACTGCGTATATAAATAGCTCCTCCCCTATTTGTGCTCAACTGTTTGTTAAGCTAAATTAATGACACTATATCTTTATATATATAATTCTACTGTACGTGTGTATGTACTCCTCCTAAACGGCTGGACCGATTTGAATGAATTTTATTGTTTGGGTGGCGCCCTGGATGGTTTAGATTCACAAATCAGCCGGCAGGATTACGTTTGTCGGGTCCGCTCGTATATATATATATACTTCGATCCACACCACGTCAATGTGGAGCGGGCTAAGTTCTCGATGAACTTGACTTGTGTTACGGGTACCAGACAACGGAAATCCATGACCCAGGAACATAGAAAATTGTTTTTGTTCCTTTGGATTGGATTCGAATCCGCGACATTCGGCTTGAGCACTGACGCACTCAACCACTGACCGTCTAACTCGTCTAACCATTTAATAAATATGTTTTTATGGAGTGATGATTAAATGAATTACTGTTGTTATCAACAATCGTGTAATTATTTTGTCAGATACAACATGGTACGAGCTGAACAGAACTGAAAACTAAATAGGACCCGCCACTCTTATGTGTCTAAATGTCATGTTAAAAGCAAACTAACGTCGAAAGGCTCATGAATTTTTGATAGGCGAGGAAATTGAGAACATTTAAGTCTCTGGAAAATATTCGCATTTAGAGAATTAACATTAAATAATATTCTCAACATCGGAAACGATTACGGAATAGTTTATTTCAGACCACTCACATAACTTTCAACTTTAATGTCCCATAAATATATACGATACGTTAAAATTCGATATATGAAACAAATTAAGATAGTAATTTTAATAGTTACAAATGACTACTTTGAAATTATAACAGTATGATTTCCGTAGCCGGAGTCTGTTCTATACAATATTAACTTTGAGTATTCTTTATTTACTGACTAATCAAAATGTTTATCACCTTGAGAGCATCCTCGTGCGAGATGCCGGAGAATGGCGTGCCGTTGACCTGCAGGATGGAGTCCCCGGGGCGCAGGCCGGCGCGCTCCGCCACCGAGCCCTCCTCCACACGGGATATGTACACACCTACACCTGGATATATAAGGTTATTTAATATAATCATAATTTATTCATTTTCATTACTAATCTATAGGTACAATCTAATATCTATACAAAAAAATTAAATTGAAGTGTCTCTTTGTAATTTCACAATAAGAGCTTTGCTTACGTACTACGTAATAACTATTTAGTAATCTGTGGCTTTGCCCTAAATTCATACGATATACGTACGTACGGTACCTACACCAAAATCACAAAAATAAAAAAAAATGTCTATCTGTCCGTCTGTATACCATACACTTATACTACAATATGATATACATTATATCAGTAAGAACATAAGGATGGTCTGGCGGGCCTGCGATCTCATTCGAGTCATTAGAATCGTCAATTTTTTTTTGATTATGTGCCAGATTGCATTCAAACCCTTTCAATCGTTAAGGCGTATCAGAGTAACAAACAGACCTCTTCAACTATGTACTTACTCAACTTTCGCATTTAAAATTTAGCCCAGAATGTAGAATCTATTCATCATTGATTAGGTACAAGTTACAAATTTTTCTTAAACTTATCTACCTGTACGGTTTCTTGAATTCCTAAGAAAACTTTCTTTGCAAGAAATGCGTTGAATATATGAACTTTTTAATCAAATATTCATAATGTAATCTTGATTTTGCTCTTGTTACTGAAAGTTCGATATACCACAAACTTTGCTTCTTTGTCTTTGTGGAACATAAATTTCGTTAAATAAATTACTTTTGCTCACAATATATTTGCGCTAATTATTATTTATATTCCTTAAGCACTTTCGTTCCCCTGAGAAGACTTTTCTGCTTTGCGAAGCGAAAATGGATAAATTTCATAATATTAAAGTCAACGACCTTTTCCTAAAACCTTACAGATTTATTTTGTATAAATGTAAAAGCCGAACAGTTGTGTTTATTAGACGAAAGTGTATCAAATGAATATTAAGGTGACAATTGCTTGCCATCCATCACGTCTTATATTTATTATTATTATTATTATTACAATAGTATTACAGTGTCTAGATGAAAGCATGATACAACAATATAACCAGCACTCGTAGCATTGAACACACTACATAGCCGGCACACCAATTACAAAATAATATCTATGGGACCGCTGTATAAATACGTGACGATGAATTTTGGACTAAATAATCTGATCGCTACAACTCAAACGAAATTGTATGAACATCTTTAGCACAGGTAACTGCACAAAATAAAATTAAACTAAGATATGATATCCGGTTTCTGCAAAAATAGAATATAATATAACATTATACGAAACGAATAACACTACAGCAGCTTTTAACAGCACTAGGTCACAACTAGTATGGTTCAAAATAAATAAATTTATTTATTATTATAAATATATTTCTCCTCGAAATCAAAAATCTTAATGGGTTCTTGTTTGAGGTACAAAGATACCACTTGACTCAAGATGTAATACGCATACGTATGACGTTTAATTTCCTCCTATGTCATAATAAACTATTACTCAATACTAAGCCCCATGTAAGCTCGTCTGTTGCTGTCTATTTATACCTGTGTCACGTGAACTTCCAATCGATAGTGGATCGTGCTGTAACTTGTACATGGACCGCCCACACGAGACATCGACATCCGATAAATCAGCAAATAAATAATCCTTATAACTAACAATCGAGTTTGACTCGATATGGACCCAATTGCTATGAAAGGTCACGAATTTGAAAACTCTCATTGTAGTACAATTTAAACTGTGATTATGAAATGAAATGAAATGAAAATATACTTTATTGTGCACAATCAACAGTTACACACACACATATACAATATAAACTATACATAGAACAAGACGAAAGTACACATTATGATAATATGTGGTTGGAATATTGTATTTAAAATTCCTTTTATTTTTCGACATATATTTAAGACAAAGGAGAACTTCCATAAAGATGTTATTGTAAAGTTTTAGAATGAAATAGACAATACTTAAAACTGCAAAATTTACTTCTCATAAAGATATATTTACGACTAGCTCGTTCTTGATGCTACGCCGCTACGCCGGGCTACGGCGCGCTACACGCCTCTACGACAGAGAGAATACGGTATTTTCCTGTATTTTTTTTTTATTACATAAATGAATAGTGCTCTGAAAAATAAGACAGTTTACAAAAGGAATAATATACTAAAAATCAAACTTTTCAAAGATATTCTTTATTTATACGTCACACGTTAGTAAGACTTACTTAGAGAAGTTACGTGCACAAAATTTCTGATATCTCATACTTTTGCGCGATTATGTTGATACATACCATAAATCTTTTTTTATTTGATGTAAGTAAACTAATTAAGTAGGTTTTATACACTAATGTTTTACAAAAATATTTCAACTTTTTTGTCACTTTGAAATGCATATAATTACAAAACTGCACATAAAATCCTAATTCTTTTTACTTTTATCAAGTTGTAATATCTAATTATTTCTTAATTTATTTAAAAAAACTAAATTTTTACATGTTGTCAAATACCCAATTGTAGTTCCCACTTTTACGATGAAATAAAAATCTTTTTAGTAGGTATAATGGTATATACTATATTAGGTATATTGTACCTATGCTGGCCATTGTGGCCAGTTAATTAAAAGGCAATTAATTTTTCCGTATTTTAGTAATTTAAATTCCAAAACAAACAATTTTTACCCGGCAAAGCCAAAAGGAAGGGTAATGATTTTGGCAGTCTATGTATGTATGTTTGTTCCACAGTGGCACCTAAATTACTGATCCGATTACGAGGTGTCAATAGATTCGTCAAAATAGCCCGGGTACCATAGGCTATTTAATTTAAGATTTTATAAAAAATATAGTCATTCATTAAAATCCATGAAGCTTATATGACGACCTACAACTCTATCGTCATTCACATATATATGAGATTAATTTATTAGACGACCTCTGTGGCTGAGTGGGTGAGCGTGTTGGTGCTCAAGCTGGGGGTCGCGGGTTCCAATCCCGCCGAAGGAACAAAAAGTTTTTCTGTGTTCCTGGGTCATGGATGTGTATTAAATATGTGTATAATATAATAAAAATCTTAAATATATGTATAGTATAAAAAGTACTAAACATATTTCCGTCGTCTGGAACCCATAACACAAGTTATTCGAGAACTTACCACGGTACCAGATTGACGTGGTGTGAAGCGTCCATAGATATTATTTTAATTCCGCAGTAACAGATGTTAACGCTGATTTACAGCGCATAGCAGTCTGGGCTAAATCTTTTGGGCTGTTGGTCAATCCAAATAAATCGAAGGCCATGATCATAGGCAGTAAATATATGACTCAACGTTTATATAATGTGCCTTTATGTGTGGTTATGTATGATGGTACTGTCATTAAATACACAGACTCTGACAAAAATCTAGGGTTGACTTTAGAATCAAATCCTTCCTGCAATCTTTCCTGGAATCTTCAGGTTAGTGAAGTAAGCAGAAAGGTCTACCACCACTCGTTGCACATGTTAAAGAGTTGCACATGTTAAGCACATCTGAACACCAAAATTTTCCTTGTCCCGACACTCATTTTTCCTATCCGAACCCACCGAAGAGCTGTTAACAAAACTGGAACGTTTGCAGAATCTCTGTATCCGTTTTGTATTTGGACTGAGAAAATTCGATAACATATCAGCCTTTCGATTGAAGCTCAAGTGGCTCCCTATCCGACTTCGACGTAACTCCCACATCCTCTGTCTACTTTATAACATTTTGTATAATCCCCTCTCTCCTTCCTATCTCTCTCTCTCTTTCTCTCTCGATCGATTTAACTTTTCTCGACCCTTCGATATCCCTTATCTAATGTTAGAACAAATCTTTCCCTCCCATCCCATCGCTCCAACTTCCACTCCTACTCCTTCATCGTTCATGCAGTCAGATTGTGGAACTCGGTTCCCCACACCGTTCGTGACAGTCCCACCATTAATGTATTTAAAAGACGCTTGAAAGAGCACTACCTCGAAATTCAATTCATATAAATACCATTATTCTATGTACATATAGTATTTATCTATTTTATTTTATTAATATTATATTATTTTATCGTATCGACAATGTATTTTATATTTATTAAGTATGCATATTTTTATAGTATATACACTACACATTATATTCTTTATTTTAGTAAGTATATAATAATATGTAAGTAGTGTATTTGTAATTGTGCACGTCCTATCTGCTGTCTTTTATCCCATCTCTCTCCGTAGGGCTGCTGTAAGAAATTTATTTTTAGAAATAAGCAGTAATTTTGTGTCGTCTTTCTTTGTTAAATTGTAATGTTATAAATTTTTTCTTGTGTGTTATTAATTGTTAAATAAATAAAATATAACATTAGCATATATTATCATTTTAAATATTATTAACAGTTACTCAAAAAATCTTAAAGTATCATAAGTATTACGTGACCAAACTTATTTCAGAAAGTAGGTTTCCTATTATGATACAGATTGATAGCCATCGATAGCGCCTCAAGATGATCAGTATCGTGCCAAGTTGCTCATATTATGTAGTAAAACGTTTACACTAAAAAAACATACGATATTATTTAAACCAAAAGTATATTGAAGCAATGTTGCCAAACTTTAATAGAATCAAAAATCCATACAATACGCCCAAAGTAATATTTACGGATTGCAAACATAACTTGAAAGTATAAGCTAAGTGCTATAAATCAAATAAGTCTCTAAAGAACTTCATTAAAAGTATCTTCCACGTCAAACTACCCAATTAACTTGAAATTCTTTGACGTAGTCAAAGAATTTCAAGTTAATTTATTATATGATGTAAGTTTTACAGGTGGCCGTTAAAATATTTTGGGCTGAGGTTTTCGGCGAGGCAACTGGTACTCCTGGATATTGGATTTTTTCGTAAGTTATTTTTATGACAGCTTAGTGGTTTTTGCGGTTTACAGCTTGAACATTCGTAAAAGTTCTAACTTTTAGCGCCTTTACATATGCGCCGTAGCACCGGCGCGGGCACTGCGGCAAAAAATGGGTAGGTCCAGAACGGACAGCGAACATTTGTACAGGACTTGCTACGATAGTGTGAACTCAAACGGCTTGACATTGTTACGCGACTTTGTAGATGATACCGTGATCACAGATTAAAGAGAAACAGATAAACAGCTGCCATAGTAAGCTCGCAATTTTATTGCACTTTTCAAGGTATACGACGAAATAAGAATGTACATGCGTGTTCACTAAACTCCTTTCTCATACGTAGCGAGAGTGGAAAAATCCGGTAAAGTCAGTGGACCGTCGAAGGGTCCCTGGACGAAGAATATTTTAAATCTAAGCGTCAGTTCACACCGAAACGCTACTCGGCGAGGCATTTTTAAATAGCTATTCAAAACTGATTCATTACACAAGAAGATACACGTTTCATTGTAAGAGCGCGGTGCAGCTCGAAATTCGAACCCTTCGCAGCGCGCCGCGGCGGCACGTATGTAAGCATACTTAAATGCTGACCCGTCCATCTCAACTTAACATAAAAACTTTATTAGTCTTAACACTAACACTACCTACCGTAAGCAACAGTTGCTGTGGAGAAATCGTATAGAGATAAAACCTCCTATATTACGAGTATATTGATATTTTACATAACCAATGTAAAACCGAAAAACGTAACGTAACGTATGTACTTTTTTATGTAAAATATCAATTTAAATTTAATAAAAATAAAAATTATAATTGCTAAAATAAAAACACATTCCTCAGTCCTCTCTCTGTCTCTCGTCAGTGAAATCCGCCCCGCTAGCCTACTGCAGGTGAACTCACCGGCCTCCTTCCCCCCCTTGACGCAGATGCCGAAGCCGTGGGAGTCCGCGGGGTCGCGGCTCATGGTGACGGTGCGCGTGGCAGGCTCGGCCGGCGGCGGCGCGCCCCCGCCAGACGAGTACGGCCGCTCGCGCTCCCCGCACGCGCCCGCGCCCGCGCCCGCCGCGCCGCGGTAGATCGCCTGCGGCAACAACGGCAAAGGTAATTAAACACATTTAGGATACCAATCACTATCTCCCTTTACCAGTCAATTCGATACGACGACACAGTTACTAGAAAGTTCGCGGTGTAGAACTTTCTAGATCTTTCTACATAGAACAATATAGAACTTCCGAGTCGGGGTGAGAATGGTACAGTGCACGTTCGAGAACGTACTAGCACTCTAGAACACTACACATTTGAGCGCCGCGGCCGTAACATACTAGAACACTACAAATTCAAGCGCCGTAACAATATAATAAATTATTTACTCTTTCTTGAATAATAATCAGATGCGACTTTCACTGCATTGCAAATAACTAATGACAGAATAATATCTGGGGAGCCCATGATGCTTAATAACTCGACCTAGTATTACCTAGACTTAGATTGTATTCTTTACTTTAAGACTAAACTTATAATCTCTATATGGGCAAGGGCGGAAGATCCCTCAATACTATTTATATATACCAAGAAAAATAATTATTATGTATGTTTTTGGTTGATACGTGAAAGCGTCATCTATTATTTATCTGTTAGTATATTGCGTTTCCAAACAATCTACTTATTGATTTAATTACGTAATTGACACCACAACTAATAGATATCGCTTTTCAGCAAACCGCCACTAAGGCAATTTATTGAACAATAGGTTAGGTTATATTTAATTAATTATCTTTTATCCCCGAGTTTGATGTATAATATTATTGCTTTTTTATATCTACGTCCATAAAGTACAACTTACAATAAATATTTTTGTGGCCACGCATTTTAATTACCAGGCAGTAAATGTATGGCGACTTGCCAGTCTTCTTTCTGTGTTATTGTATATAGTGCTTTATTTAAAAAAAAACCCCTACGAGCTTACGCGACATTCAAATCGCCAGTACTATAAGTTGGAGCTTCTTTGAGGCCTTCTTTACATTATCTTAATCTGGCGGGTCAGATTATCTACTTTTTTAACGCCCCAACAAATAAACTGATTTTCATACCATACCATACTAAAGGCATGTTGGGAAGTATCTTAACCTGTCGCGCTCGATTTACTTCAAAATTCCTCGCTTGGGCATCCCTACTATAATAGACTTCGTATTGAAGGAATTATTATAATAATGATTAATATCGGGAAGGTGACAATG
The DNA here is from genome assembly GCA_037179445.1 of Phengaris alcon alcon. Lineage (NCBI taxonomy): Eukaryota > Metazoa > Arthropoda > Insecta > Lepidoptera > Lycaenidae > Phengaris > Phengaris alcon. The sequence continues at coordinate 59,388 of JAYRCH010000317.1, read as the reverse complement.
CAAAAAGCAGTAGGTAAATCTTGGCACCGGCTACTTTTAGTTAAATCCTGATTAAATTGAGCCAATTTCCCTTATTCTGGCACTGAACCAAATTTAAAGAGGTACAATTTAATGCTGGTGCATTGATTTATTATTTCCAAAACCTTTTGTTATAATGTTTTACAGCATTGAAGTACTTTACTTTTTGTTGCACAGAATTACTGCTATATAAGTAGTGATACCTACTGGTACAAATATCGCCTCTGTATAAATTGTCATATTATTTTAAAAAGCCTCTCGTGATTTATAAAAATTGAAATTAATTTGGTGAAGAATGAAAACCGTGCTGCAACGACAATAAACTTTTTGTAATTTACTAAACTGTGATTGATTTATGAAATTTCTCTCAACTACTTTTAAACGGTATATTAACATTTTTAATATACTGTTTCGTAATGTACTGTACGTACCGTTACCTTTCAGTGAAATCCAATTTACAAAATATGTATCGCACATACTCCACCCACTCAGGGGTTTAACATAATATTTAATCGCACCGCTTATGACGATGTTAGAATTTTCGTTACGTTAGATTAAAACACGATGTTACATTACAGCCTTTGTGTGAAATGCTAAATATTTGCAACATCCAGCTTTATTACTTAATTGTATAATATGCTAAGTCTAATATAGAATTTGAAATTGAAAACATTGAAAACAGCGGATATTATCTTTACTTTTGAGTGGTATGTAAGTCAAAGAAACACTAAACGATACATATCGATTTCGTTTAATATTATAACGGTGGACAATTTTTGGTTGTCAACTGAAGTCGTTACGATAACCAAGGGTGGCTTAAGGCTTTATAGACACGCCAATAATATACCGTGATTATGAATAGCATGGATGAGAACAACTGTTTGTTATTTTTACTACTAAGGTTGATATAACCTTTAATAAAGCGCCTTATAGTATATTACCAGTTACAGCATATTACGTCTCAGAGGAATGATATTTATATTTATGCAGTATGTCAAACTTTATGCCTACAGTTTTCATACGGAATGAAAAGCTTTGTGCCGATAGGGTGAGTAAAAGCTCTGAATTACACGAAAACAATATTAATTACCAAGTAATAACCTACAGATGGTGAAAATATATTTATATAACGGAAGATCTCTGAATGATTTTGTTTTCTTATAAAATTCATGCGTGATTAATTTTATTTTCGTCTCAAAGAAAAGAACATAAGTATCGTACTCAAATACTTACTATTGTTCTGTGTATTCTCAGGAAAATTATTTGTGAATCGGAAAAATTAAAGATATATAAATTTTATAGATTAACGGCCGCACTCAGAGACATTTAACGCTTACTTAAAGAGCTACTTAGTAGAGATTTTGACTTCAAGTCAATATATTTTTTGACATAATCTCTACTTAGTGACACCGTAAGTGACAGACAAAAGCCGCTTGAAGTTAAAAAAATATACTAAAAATTGAAACATTAGCGCACCACAGTTGCCACAGTCGTAGCCCACTGATCTAAACGCTGGCCCCCGATGTCATGAATAAACAAGCATTATCGACTGGCGCCCGACACCGCCGACACCGCTTCGCCGCAGAATATTATTTACATGTTTGCAGTATGACAGCTCTCGACGGACGCTCGCTCGTTCACACATTCACGTACTATTTTTGGACCGTGAAGTTTGTTAATAACTAGTTGTTGTTTGAATTGCAATTTATGCTCCAACTTGGCGATAGAACTTCGTTTATAATAATAACTTTAAACTTTGTTATGAGCAGGGCCGGATTTAAAATTAGTGCCGCCCTGGACACGAAAAAAAATGCCCGCACAATCACAGAAATTTTACTTAAAATTATAGTTTTTATATCTTATTTTTTTTAGTAGAATAACTAATTGCTCGCTCATCGTATAAATTTTATTATATATTTAATACTTCAATAATATAAAAAAATATTTGTTTTTGTTCCAAGAATCCATAGACAAATCATTGATCGAGCGCCCAGCGAAGCCAATCATTATACCTTTGTAAGAATCATGAATTTTGCACTAACGATGACATGATTGTATTACATTTGTTTGTCAGGCAAACACACCCGACTTTGTAAATTGGTCGATTAAATCTTCACAATCTAAACGTTAAAGGAGACGTACAAATTCTATGCATAGAATAGCCAATCTTTTGAGATTATTTGCAGTCATTGTAAAACGTAAGTAGTTTTTAACTCGTTTCAAACAAGAAATAAAAAATGATAAATTAATAGAATTAATTAATTATTATAATGTGCAATTTTGATAATTGTAAAACAATAATTCTAAAAATAATTTTTTTACTTTCCAAATTTTGCCGCCCCACAAAATTTGCCGCCCTGGGCACTAGCCCTGACTGCCCCTAGTGTAAATCCACCACTGGTTATAAGCCAATTTGGACACCTTAGAGCTAACTTTGAAATATTGGTATTTTAATATGTATATTATTGTGATGCTATATGTATTAATATATTAGTGAGAAAGTAAAATCAAAATTTTAAATTGTCGTCATTAAAATATATGACGTAACGTTTGAAGCCAGGCTGCTTTTTTTATACTTACATGATGTGTTGTGCTGCTGGGACTGCTGGCCGGTGAGTGTCGGCGCGCGGGCAGCGGCGCGGGTAGCGAAGCGGGCAGCGGCGCGGGCGGGTGCGACGGCGGCAGCGCCTTGCCCAGCGCCGCCGCGCCACCCTGCCCGAACAGCCGCAGCACCTGTTCCGGTGAGATCGGTCGCTTCTTGCCGTTTGTGCTCAGGTGATTCGTGCTATTTCTTAAACTTGCGGGTCCTAGGAATGAAGAAATTCCTGGTTACTTTATAACTGATCTACATTTGGAATAGATACCTTATAAAGAATTGCTTGCAGTCAGTCGCATCATCCAAGTTACCTGCATTATTGGCAATTGTAGTAGACCCTAGATACGGTGTTCTGTTGAGTTTTCCCTGGTAGTGGTGCTGGGAGTAGGATGCGTGGTGGCCGTGCGAGGAGGCCGGCCGCTCGACAATGGTGTAGGAGGTTCCGGGAGGGGAGTAGTACATGCCGCCCCTCGCCCGACCACGCGCGTCCTCCGCCTCATAACTGGTATGACGATTGTCCTATAGAAACCAGTAAAAAATATATAATGTTCTGTAAATGATAAGATCAAGAATTCCAAGGTAAATAGTAATTTGTTATTCATATACATACTACAACGTTTCATTCCAGCCATAATGATGGGCAGCGGGCCGCTTACCTGCTGTGAGCGCGAGTGGCGCGCGAGGTGGTGGGCCGGCGGGTGCTGCGGCGTGGCGGAGCGCCAGCCGTAGCCCTGCGCGTAGGGCGGCGGCCAGCGCGTGCCGAACTCTGCCAGCTCCGAGCCCTCGCCCTCCCCCGACCTCATGCCGGGGGTCGCCGCTCACTCTGACAACAATAATGAGCCGGTTAGCGAGCCTGAGGAAACCATTACCTATCTGCTTAATGGAATCATTTACTCAGGTTACATATCAGAATACTATAAAGGTTCTAATTGAACATAATATTATGGGATGTCTAAATATGAAAACAAATATGCGTAAGATATTACTTATATTTCCACGTAAATTACAAGTACCTGGTAGACCGAGCTTTGCTCAGAGTGGTACAGAAAAAAATTCAGAATATGATGATAGTATTTACAAAAATTGCCATGAGACACAATTTGCCAACAACGCAAAATTACAAGCTACTAAATAGTTATTACGTAACTATTTAGTGGCAATATTTGGCAAAAGGTACAACGCATACGTGGCTGAGCCACGCGACAGTTCGACATTTAAAGAGCGAAATACTTTTACGCAACGAAAGAAAAACTATTTACACATAATAATTGAGTCGGATATCTATTTAAATAATAGGTCTTTACCTATGAAATTGCCGTTTTTCAGTACTGGCTATTTCAAATCAAAATAATTTTTGTTTGGCTAAGAATTCTAATTTCAAATTAATTTTATTTTAAAAACATGGAATTCTTTTTCCAAAAGTAGTCATTTGTTTATTGATTAGTGTTACATTTTCATCGCATTCCAATCTTTTTCGTCATCACGGATACGTTAAAAATTCGAGTAATTATGGAATATGAGTACCGTCGTGGCAGCAACGCGGCACAAGCGGCACGCAACATCAACGACGTTTACGGAGCTAACACTACAAACCAACGCACCACCTGTTATTGGTTTGACGTTAGCGTCAAAACAATATTGGTCCATTAGCGTCAAATTGGCAAGGTAAAAAAGGTTGACAAATGGGTGCCCCACGAAGTCAATGATCGCCAGCGCGAAGTACGCGTCGCGACGTGCCTTGCACTGCTCAACAGACACACAAATGAAGGAATTTTGAACCGCATTGTTACCTGCGATGAAAAATGGATTCTGTTTGATAACCGCAAGCGCTCGGCAAGTTGGTTGGATCCTGGTTCAGCACCTAAACAATGCCCTAAACGAAAACTTACCCCTAGAAAAGTGATGGTCACTGTTTGGTGGTCTAGCGCCGGTGTGATTCATCACAGCTTCTTACCAAACGGGGTGAGCATTACTGCAGATGTGTACTGTGAAGAACTGAACACAATGATGGAGAAGCTGGCACATCTCCAACCAGCATTGGTCAATCGCTCGTCTCCGCTGCTCCTGCACGACAACGCGCGACCTCATACTGCACAGCAGACGGTCTCCAAGTTGCAAGAACTGGGGTTGGAAGCTCTCCATCATCCACCCTACTCGCCAGACCTTGCGCCTACAGACTACTACTTTTTCCAGAATTTGGATAACTTCTTGGCGGGAAAAAAATTCAATACCCGAGAGCCAGTACAAAATGCCTTTGAAGAATTTGTTGCCTCCCGTCCAGCTGATTTCTTTAAGAAGGGCATCAATAAACTGCCACTGCGTTGGCAAAGATGCATTGATTGCAATGGTGATTAATTCGATTAATACAAATAAAAACTACATGAAAAAAATTCGTTTAAATTTTTTCATACAAAACGGCAATTTCATAGGTAAAGACCTAATATAATAATTAAGACAAGAATTTTAAAAATTTTTACACGTTTCTATTTAATTTTGCCAAAAAATAGAATTTCCGCTCAGCAAACATTATCGGTAAATATATAAACGTTCGGTCATAGAATTAATCAGCACAATCTTTTCAATTATGCAGGCCCCTAATGGATTGCATTTATAGGAGCCGTTAAATTAAATTACTAGCGCAGATTAACGAGAAAATGACAATGGGAAAAAAGCCCGCCTTTCAATTAAAAGTACATAAAAACCTTTTTATGTACCAACCTATTGTAAAGTTTAACGGGGAGGCTTCAGCTGTTTTATTTTTACATATTTATTTCTTAACATTTTCATTATAACTAAGAAACATACCCACTGGTTGCTATTTAGGAATCTCAACTTTATAGTAGAGTCTATAAAAATCCTGGGTAAGTAATCTTCTTCTTTTAATATTATATGAATTGCAGTTTCATGTCTTGCTAAAACCCGAGAACAGCTGGACCGTTTTGGATAATTTTGATCTTGAAATAATTGTGGAAGTTCAGAGAGGGTTTTTTTTTTAAAACGGTGAGAAATTCAGTCTACCTGTTTGGTTCATTTAAAAAAAAATCGACCTGCCCCAGTAGGTTGGTATGCGTAGGTGTAGGCTTTAGTTCGATGTTGGTATAGGTAGTAAGACCGACATCTTATAGTTATTTATTTATACAGTTCATAGTTAAGACAGAAAAACGTGTGTCGGGACAGCTAGTATTATATAATTTTGCAATGTACAACTATTGTAAATCTATGAGATATTAGGCAGAGGAAAGTATACGTATTAAAGTAAATTTGTAACTGATCGTTGGCTGTACATGGAAGATAAATAATAAAAAATAAATATAAAGGGGGTTTTACCCAAAACAATGATTTTATTAGAATTTTTGTCTGTTTGTACGTTTGTAGGCGCTAATCTCAGAATCTACTGAACGGATTTTGATGAAATTTGGTATGGTAGTAGTTTAGACTCTAGATTAAAACATATGTTACTTTTATTGCGGAAAAATGTACGGTTCCCGCGATATTTGTATTTGCGCGTACGAAGTCAACGGCTTAACCAATTTGAATGCAGTTTTCTCTAATGCGTTTTGGTTTGTTCTACTAAAAAAATTGTGATTATTTCATTTCAATCGGTTTATAAATATATAAGTTATGTGAGTCTAAATAATATAACATATAATATGCTATAGAATAACTGATTAGTTGAACTGGCTGAAACTTTACGTAGGTATTACCTAATCATTGATGTATACATATTAATACCAGGAGTAATAAGTGAGAAGTTCTTTATGGTCGTAGCGCTAACTCATGTTAAGCAACGCCGGTCACAGATACAACTAGGAACGGAACTAACATCTGATCTATACTAATATTATAAAGAGGTAAAGTTTGTTTCTTAGTGAGATTTTGACTTGCCAAGATTGTAAAAGGTAATCTAGTCAAAGATAAAACCCATTATTAAAATTATCTGAATAAATAAAAAATATGGCATACTTTTTTGAAAGGTTAAAGAGATAAGGCTAAAAATAGAACTGTGCGTTAATACAATAGAGCTGGAAATCGAACACACAAGTGTCGATTCAAATGACAATGTCATATATTATGATAAATGACATTGACATTTGAATGCCATATATCATAATATTAGAGCTCCGTGGCCTAGTGGGTCTGATTCGCACGTCCGTTTGATTCGCACTCGAGAGAGTGCAGGTTCGATTCCCAGGTTGTGGTGTGTACCAATGAGACTTTTTCAGATCTCAAGTAATGTACTTGAGATACGGACACTCTTACGGTGAAGGAAAACATCGTGAGGAAACCCGCACATGGTTGGCCTCAGCCGTATGACCAGTCATTGCTCTGGACTAGGCTGACTATGTTGTGAAAATGCCGTATGTGCTTGGGTAATCATGCGACATTTAAAAAACCAACTGTTCCAGGCACTAAACTATTTGAAGAGTGGTTACTTCGCTCGGAGAATACTGCATAAATCATCCAATAACGGATGAAAAGGCCTAGGTTTTTTTTTTATTATGAAAGTTTAACACTCCACACTTTGATTATCAGCTTATTAGTGCAGAATTCAGTTTCAATGCTCTGAATTTTTCGCGGTCTACCGGATTCCGGACAATATAGTCCCACCCTAAGGTCGTTTTAACTAGCGTGGGTACTTTCAATGCAATACGCACATTTAGGTTGATAATAATTAATTAAGAGGGTCAATTCTGCTAAATAAAACCTTAATACAATTACATCAAGTCCCGACACGCTAAAACTGTCAAAACGGTATTTTCATAAACGTTAAAGCAGCGTTTAACGCCTCCAGATTGGTCCGAACGTCACAAAATCAGTTTATGATAACAATTCGCTTATAATACGCTTCACTTATAATATAATCAAAGTAAATTAAAAGTTATTATTTTAAATACGAGAATTGAGGTTAAGGTTTTGTGGAAATTGTTTGATTTATGTCGATAATTGTTGAAGGTGTCGAAAAAAAATCAAGCTGTCTGGGAGCTTTTATCGAAAACGCTGCCTAACCCAACCCGTTGGAAATAATTTATAACAAAACAATATATGGTGGGATTGTTTCTCTTCTAAAGGTCTACAAAAAAGTTCGCATATAATATTATGTCTAACTTTTAAATATAAGTACCTTACTATACCCATTCTAAGTTTAAAAATAATCACAAAATATAATGTGGTATTTTCAAAAGCTACAAGCGGATCAATATAAATCCTTAACTAGGAGATAATATCTAAATATATAAATTACAAATTAACCTGAAATACCTAACTTACATTTGAAGAATCATTAAGAGGCATATTACATCTCGACTGTAATTTTTGCGTAAAATTACAGTCGAGATTATGGCGTTCTTGATCTAAGAAATAAAGATACATTAACAATTTTGACATATTGAATAGTGCAGAATAGCTATTAGCCTAGTTCATAGCGGCCCTGCTTTTTGTAAATTTTGCTTAACTTTTTAATTAAACCCAAAATTGTAGAGAAAGATTTTCATAAAATGCGTGAAGGCACTTTTTTGAACTACTGTTCTAAGCAAATGAAATGAGAATGTTATCTCCTATATAGTCGTATAGTACGTAGCGTCCATAGAATTTTGAAATATTAGATCTTTACATATGAAATTAGCGTTTTGTAAAGGAGGAACATAAAGTCGATTTTTTTTAAACATAATATATTTATTTAATCAAAGTATATACCATAACTATCTATGCACTTTTGCCATCTCATAGGTAGTTCATTGATTCCTTTACTAAAAAAACCAGTCGGACAGGAATATATAAAGTCTGTGAAGGGGCTTTGGGCTGCCCTATCGGAGTTGAATTTTTTCCCTTGCAAGAAGTTATCCAAATTTCGAAAAAAATGGTAATCTGTTAAAGGAAGGTCCTGGGAGTACGGTGGATGTCTTAGATATTCCAATTGAAGCTCCTCTAATTTGGTAGCCGCCTGTTGTGCATTGTGTGGTCTATCGTTGTCCTGGAGCAGCATTGGCCTAGAGCGAATGACCAACCTCTGTTGTTTAGCAGCTAGCTTTTCCATCATGATTTGCAGTTGCTGGCAAAAGGCATCGGCCGTAATCGTCTGGCCAGCTTTAAGAAAGCTGTAGTGAACGACACCGGCACTAGTCCACCAAACGCTCACAAGTAACTTTTTTTGAGTCAATTTTCGCTTGGGGCTTTGGCTGGTTCGCCAGGGTTCAGCCATTGCGATGAGCGTTTCCGATTATCGTACAGGATCTATTTTTCATGACAGGTAATGATTCGATTTAAAATCCCTTGTTCCCCTCCCCACGGGGCTTGTTCTGCAGGTCGAAATTTCCAGAACCAAAACGTTGGAACCAAAAACGCACCGGGTTTTCTTTTGCGACACCGCCGCCATACACATCATTAATCCTTCGAGCCGTTTCTGCAGCACTGGTGCCACGATGGAACTCGTACCCGAAAATAATACGATATTCCAAGTTTCCATTTTGTAAACAGATTGACGCAAAGAAAAACCCAAAAGAGGAAAAATCAAATGAATTACGGTTTTCGAAACACAAATGCATGAGTAAATAGCGGTATAAATTTGAAATTGGAATTCCTGACCAAAGAAGATATACTATTTGAGATCAAAGTGGCCAGTACGACAAAACGCCAATTTCATATTATGTAAGGACCTAATTAATATCTTTGATTTAATATAGAAAAAATCTTATTCTAAGCCAAAAAAACTTCGAAAATCGCTTTAAGTTTACTGTGAATTACTCCTATCTACGATAATATTATTAAGCAAAAGTTATACCAGAACATTTGTTACTTCATGAGGCTTAAATATTTTATAATTTTAAAGCATGAATTTACCAACCTATTTCAATAAAAACGATAAATAAAACTGCAAAATTACTACAAAATGCGAAATGTCGGGAACGCTTCAAATACATAATCTCGCAGAGTGCAGATTTGTAATAGGGCTCTTAACTATATTGTAGTGCACAATCAAGTGAAGAGATTACGGTTATAAAATTCAGGTGGAGCTATAATTTGGGGCGGCCTGATGTCCAGGTGCTAAGCTGGGTGAGGCCAATTTATGGGTCTGTCGACTTGCGGGCTTCGATCGTGAACTTTGCAGGAGCGCGGCTCATGGCGGCCCATATAGGCTAATAGCCCATGTATATGTATTTTATTACTTTACTGCGGTCTGCAATTAACGGCTTCATGTTATGTAATAAATTCGTCCGAATCTTCAGGATAATTGACGCTATTTTTAAGGGTTGGACTGCTCTTAAAAACAATTGACACAATGAATATTTTTTACGTACGTCTCCTGAGCATAATACGAGTATAAACCATTAGGTATGATAATATACTTAATTGTACTCGCGGTTTCCAACAGACATTGTTCTGCTTTGAAATAACTACCCACATACACAAACAACTTCACCAACAACTACACCTAAAACCTACACCTACTACCTACAACTACAAACTACATATACTACCTACATCTACAACTACCTACACCAACCATCAGCTACAAACTACACCTATACCTACTACCTAAATCTACAACCTACACCTACACCTTCAACCAAAACCTACTACCTACCCCTACAACCTACAGGTGGGTGTGAAAAAGTTATCAACAACTGAGGGTTGAAGATAGTACAAATATTGCAATCAAACAATGAGGGTTCGTGTAAGAAGGTAAAAATTAAGGGTTATAATATGTTTTTCAATGAAAATTTAATAATAAAAAAATTACAAAAAAAAATATTGGGTGGCCACCCTTAACAGTTAGGGGAATGAAAAATACTTTAAAACCTGTTCTCATAGCAGCTACTGAATACACCTGCACATCCTAAAATCAGTCAAGCCATTTCAGAGCACTTTGTATACTAAAATAAATATTCACCAAGTTAGAAAAAGGAAAAAAAGTAAAGACTACGCTATAATATAATAGCATATAGTATATAGCTCATAGCACAACAATATCGCGCACCATACATTGTTATGTTCACACTGTACTGTACTATGTATTATTGGCTTACTATACGCTATAAAATAGTGCGCTGAGTTAATGCTGTGCTTTATCGCGCGCCGCCAATTTCTTCCTCCCTGCCCCCCCCCGGCCGTGCCGCAAGCGAAACGAGCGACCCAACACGTCTGGACTCTGGACAAAGATCCTGTGCCTGAGACTGATTTGCGCTGGCGCGGGCGCCAACTGATTGTTTTTGTCGTAGTTTTTCTCCGTTGTAGATCTAGGATTACAAGTTACAACATATAACACTTTATAGAGAGTGTAAGAAGATATTCGTTGATCGTTATGTGTGCTGTGCAACTGTGCACACTCTTCCAAGATCGCGATCAATTGAGCTTGCTATATACTATAAATGCTTGCGATAATATCGCGTAATGTGAACGCCATGCTATACAGTATACAGTATAGCATATATATTAGGTCCTTCTTTGCTATACTATATAGCACAATAGTATAGCGTAGTTTGAAATGAGCTTAACTTACAAAACATCTGTATAATCTTAATTGTACTTTAAAGTTACCGCCATAGAATGAAAACTTGTTTAAAAGCAGTAGGTACTCTCAAACGTACCGACGGTACTAGGGTAGGTACCTATTTTCAAAATGACCCTATCCTTTGCGTTCTTAAAATGTCTCTTCCCTTGAGCCTACGGTAACTTCACTCACTCGGCGAAACACTAGGGTAGCAAAGGTAATTTCACGCTGGTTTTCTGTGAGGCTATGGTATTAAGCAGGATCATTCGTGTAAAAGTATGACTCGCACACGTTCAACATACAGGCACAAGTAGCCTATTTCTCGATTTTCGCAGACAGTAGATATTAAAGTTGGAGTGCCCCATAGAGGCACACACATTTTACGGTAGAAATGGCCTGTACTTACTACATTAATATTATTATATAAGTCATGACTCAAATCTGTGTTTGTTGTTATCAAATTGTTTGTATTAAAAAAAATATAGCATACGTAAATATCTACCTAAGCATATATGCAGGGGTCTGCAAACCACGGCCCGAGGGCCACATCCGGCCCGCGGACAGATTTTGTCCGGCCCGCGGAGAGCTAGCATACTTGAAAACTCCTTTTAGAGAACATATTTTTTATAGCAAATTAAATTTAGTTTACTGAAGTATTCTAATTTTATGTTGAATAATTATTAATATGACATCTACATTGATATGGTCATGGGCTAACTACTCATAACATTGTTGTAGGCTTATTGTTATTGTTTTTGTGATAAGTTGGATAAAGAAACACAGAATTGTAATGAGTAAAGACATGAATAATATGCAGAAAATTTAACTTCAGTATATAATAACTAACAATTTATTGAAATGAATCCAACTAACATTTTATACATTTTAAATAAAAACATAACTTATAACAAGCATAATGACATATGAAATATTAATGAGATTTATGTAATTGAGATTTTCCACTGACAATAGTTTGTAGTTGTGGACTAATTTTACTTGTACCAATTATTAAAAGAGATTTAAGATGCTCATCAGTTAATTTAGATCTGTAAACATTTTTTGTGTACCTCATTTTGGAGAAGGTTTTCTCACACAAATAAGTAGTACCAAAAACAGAAAACAGCCCACGAGCAAATTTATGCAAATTATCAAATTATGTCAGTGGAAGACCCTTATAAAATTCTAATAAAGATGAGTTTTGATATTTGTTCTTAATTATATCACTGCACTGTAGATCAATCATTTCCATTTGAAGTTCCGGGGCTAGGGTTTCAATGTCAGTATCAAAAGGATTCTGAAAAATCTTAATTTGATTCGCAATGGCATCAAAGTCCGAGAAACGAGTATCAAAATTTATTTTCAAAGCACTCAAAGTTTCGATTGCAAAATCGATAGGAAACTCAGTCTCAGTGGTATGGCTGAATATTTCACATATTTTAAAATGTGAAAAACATTTACTTCGTAGTTGTGATTGAAACAGTATCAATTTCTTCCAGAATGATTTGATATTAGTGTATAAATCAGGAAGATGCTGGTTTTCTCCTTGCAATCTCAAATTCAGTTCGTTCACATGTTTTGTCAAATCAACATAGAATGCTAACTTCCACAGCCATGCGTTGTTTTGTAATTCAGTAAGAGGGCGATGCTTTTCATTCAAAAAAATTTCGATCACTGCTCGAAGTTCAAAAAAGCGCTGAAGGACTTTCCCACAACTAAGCCAACGTACGGCAGTATGATAAGGTAAGTCATTTTCTCCAATCTCTTCAATAAATTGTCGGAATTGTCGGTGATTCAGTCCAAAAGATCTGATAAAATTAACAGTTCCTTAGCGATTGCGTTATTTTGAGAATACCTGAACTTGAAAGTATGTCGATATGCGCCAGAAGCGTGCTGACATGCTCTTGGTTATGTTTTATTACCCTTTAGGTAAAAGTTCCATTGATTCTACCTGTAATTTTTTTTGTGAATATAGACTGTTTGTAAACCTTTAATTTGAAGTAAAAACTAGACGCTTATTTTGTAAAATATTGAAGAAAAAAATAGAATCTTATAAATGAAAACAAATATTAAAAAAACTATATAAACCGACTTCCAAAGTAAAAGAAATAACATTCTTAAAAATCACTAAAAAGTATGAAATAATTCTTACTGTCGAAATAGTTACCATTTTAAATTCTGCTAAAATTTTACTATTTCTCTACTCAATCTTCTTATTTTTGAAGTCGGTACCAGCCAATTTGAACGTGAGTTCTTTAAAATATTGTTTGTACATATTAGGACGTAGTAATGTTAAAATAATTTTTTTTTGCATCTTGCACTTGACTAAAGGCCCAGGGCCTTTAGTCAAGTGCAAGATGCAAAAGTCCCATACATTTTGTTTTCGAACTTCGCCGTCGAAATTATCGAATGCATCTTGACTAGAGGCCCAGGTGTCTATAAAAGGACACTTCATTGCAATCAATTCAATTCATTTCATAAACTTCTCGGCGTAGTTTGCTATCTCAAAAGCTGACTAAAACGTAGGTTTTTATCTGCAAAAAAGTATGGTAGTAAAAATATATTCCCTGCAAACAACACACGACGTAATGATCGTTTAGAGCTAAAACGTATTTCCGAACGTTGGACGAAGCTTCCGCCCTCGCGTTTGTACAGCTCCGTTCACCGCAGACCGACCCTCTTCCGGCTTTACGTTACACTTTAATGTACAGCTGAACAACAAACAACTATTTAAAACGTATTAACAGCAAATATTGTACAGTGCCATGAAGATGGTTTCTTCAAGATGATGTAATATCAGTGTAAAATGTTTATCTGACAAGAAATAGTATGTAATACAAATATTGGAAACTATTAACATATTCAGTAAGCAGGCGATGGCAATTATTATTAAAAAAACCCCTAAGATAGACACCACATTCAACATATAATCTGCAGTGCGGCTAGTTTCGATTTAACTAAACAATTTACAACGCATCAATACAAGTTGGTTAATTTATTTCAATATAGATGATGTAACGTAGCAACAGCCAACATTATACCGACCGTCGTTTAACATCATCAGTGATTTAATTAATACCAAATTCAAATTCAATAAGTTTTATTTCCATATAGGTTAATAATAAACTTACCTAATTGTCTCTACGTGATGCTTACCACTACCTATCCGATAAGCAGAATTGAATACGAATCTGAATAACTATAGAGTTTATATGAAAAAGATAATAGTGAGTGTAGTCACTCGTCAATCCTACGCGCAAATTTTTTGTATATTTTTTATAATAATTATAAAGTTGATTTTCGAGTGCGTGAATAAAATCCTCTCCGCTGTGCTCCTCCCTGTCTGCGCTGGCCCTTATGTTTCATGTCCGTCCGTCTGTCTTCGGCTTACCGTCCACAAAGTGCTGAAAAAAAATCACAAAAAATATTTTTGGAGTAACCCTTACACGTAAAGTGGGGATGATTTTTTTTCTCGCGTCTATCCCATAGTGTGGGATATCATTGGATAGGTCTTTTAAAAATATTGAGAGGTTGCTAAGACGTTGTTTTGATTTGGTATATGCGAGATATTTGACTTGGCCGGTTTTTTAAATTAAGTGTTTCCACTTAATAAAAAAATGTTTCCCACTAACATTAGTTATTGGAAAGCTTATTATTTTTCTGTTTGTTCGGAGTGCTGATAATTCGGTGAAGTGTTAGCGTTTGGGTCATTACCGCTAGTTACAAGAAAATGAAATACCTACCTAATTACCTACGCAATTATCATATGAGCCAAAACTTTAGATCGGAAAATAACACTTACTTTTGTACGTTGAACACTTTCTTTACAAGTAGTATATTCCCAATTAAGTTCATGTAGGTCAGAGATTAATATGAACACCTAGATTTTAACAAATCCACATATCAGCAAATTTGCCAAACGCGAGAGCAATATTTTATTGACGAAATGTTTCATGTTCATAAGCCCAAGGGACAAGCTGGCGAAATGCCAACCAGATTCTAGGTAGGTATCGGCCAATTTTGATTTCTGCTTTATCGACTTGTCACTATTTATAAAAGTATAAACTTATCAACTATCATATTTTTATTACAAGTCTTGTACAAGTCATTAAATCTTAGATAATAAAATTTTGTATTAATATTAAAGTCACTAATATTCAGACGTTGGCATCAATACTTCATATTCTCTAGAAAATTATAAGAAAACAAATCGTCCAAATTGAAATACCATAGTTTCATACACATATAGAGTACACATAACATATATACACATAAGTAGGTACACATGTTTGGACTTTGACACGGTTTTGTAACTCTATAAACACTTAGTTTTTGGCAAGTTGACTGCAACTCAAATCTTCAGAAGTTAGATTTTCGACGTCTTTAGTATTTAATTTAAGTTTTAACTAACTCAAGACTTCACTAGTAGATTGTTAGCCTAGGGTTGAAAAGAATCAATTCCCGAGGTAGTTGGACTATAGCGGCTATAGTCCGAGTAGGAATTGATTCTTTTACCCGTGTCAAACACTCTACTTTTCATTTAGAATATAAGGAAAATAAAACTAGTTGTTTATCTAAACTACTTATTCATAATGTAGTATATTTTTTATTTGTTTATTCATAATTAGTAGTGCCTATTTAAAATTAATAGTCAAATTAGGACAATTCGTGAAATTAAAAGTTACATTTTTGTTTGGAATATTTATGTTGTTTGATATATTTTGAGAAATTTGGCTGTTCTGGATCTCTGTAAAAGTAGGAGACTCTGGTATTTTATCAGACGATGGATTCCATCGCGGACACTCCCTGGAAGTTGACGGCAGAGGCGAATTGATATATTGTATTTTTATAGTTTCGGTTAATTTGGTTGAAATATTAGTTTTATTTTGGACTGAATCTCTATGTAGCCTTCGGCAACTGTACTGGATTTCCAGCCTCCATGTCTTTTTAACGTAGTCATGTTTGCCCCAGAATCGGCTAAAAGTGTCGCTGAAGTTCGTCTAAAACAGTGTCCGGTATACTGCTCACAGTTTGATAAATTCAAATATGTTGCTATCTGTTTCGGCATACCTGAGATTTTATTTTTAGTTCACTTGTTTATAGCATTTTCCCTTCAGATAAGTAGTTGAGAAAAAAGCGGTCCGTTTTTACATCACTAGGTCTCATTTTTGATATTTCTTTACTATTTGTGTAAACTCGTCTTTTACTATAAACGAGCGCTCAATATCTTCTTCTTCAGTTTTTGTTTTAGTCAGTTTTACTAATAATAAATCGCCTTGACTTTCAATATCGTTAATTGTCAAATTTTTGAGTTCACTGCTTCTGCAAGTGCCGCTTATACCGAGTATCAATACGACCTGTGAAAAACATGTAATTATTTTAGTATTTGTGTAATAAATACGTTCATATTTATAATAAATCCATAAATACTTAGGTAAACTTACCTTCACTGCCAAATATATCTCGTCAGGAGCATCATTTAAAAAAAAAAACACCTCATGAGATGTAAAAACTTTAGATTTCCCACTCCTGAACCCCTGCGACTGTCTTTTCAAAAATGCTGTTAAATTATGATTTTTTTTAAATCTACATTGTGTTTTACATTAAGTGTACTCTTGAACATTGAATATCGGCTCCATACAGTTGAAGGCTGTAATTTGCTACACAGTCCATTAAAATATGTAAGAAATACACTTTCGGAAAACGATTTTATATTCTTGTCTTCTCGCCACTTCATAAAATCATTGTATGTGTTTATATATCTTTCTTTTGATATTTTTGGCAAAAGATTTTCTATGACACAATTTGCCTCGTCTGTAATGGAATCTGGTGTCAATATTTCGCTTCAACTCATTTTTAATATTCAATTCAAATCTTAGCACAAAAGTCCGTCACAGATACATACATAACAGAATTTAGTATCCCGCCAATTTGTGTTGACTTTTTAAATTTTAAATATGGAACTTGCCGCTCGCCGCATAATTGTCTAATTATGCGGCGCTTATGCTTATTCCGCTCAAAGCAGTTTGCGCTAAATTCACACTGGCTGTTTAGAAAGTCATGTCATTTTTTAATAGTTTTTTTTTTAAATAAAACTCTTCACAGCTGACAGCAGTTCTATTTTTGAAGTTTTGAAGTGAATGAATTTGTATGAGTTTTTCCCTCCCTATGAAAGGAAAGCAGCATCTTCCACCCAATAATCAGATCAAAACAACACTACTTTCCGAGTATGAGAAATGAAAAATATACAGGTACCTATATATTTATGGTAATATATAGGTATATATTAATACAAAATATACTTAGTCTGGCCATAAATACTGTTACAATTAAAAATAAACAAAATATTACATTTGAATTTGGAATCTGTCATTTTATATGATTGTTCATTGAAATTTCTCATTTTGGCGCCAATACATTGTACAATATTTTGCGATATTAAAATGTAGTAGAGTGGGGTGATAAAGAGAATCGAATCGCTGTGATTGCATTACACAGAGTAGGTATGGAGCCAAATGCAATTTTTAAAACTCTCCATACGCTTGGAATTAGTAAAATGTTTGTATACCGGGCTATTAATAGGTACAATGAGACCTCCTCTGTTTGTGACAGTAAAAGATCTGGCCGTCCACGTAGTGTTCGTACGAAAAAGGTGGTCAAAGCAGTAAGGGAAAGAATTCGAAGAAATCCTGTCCGAAAGCAAAATATTTTACCTCGGGAGATGAAGATAGGACCTAGAAGTATGTCACGTATTTTAAAAGATGACTTAGGACTTGCAGCCTATAGGTAAGAGACGTACTGGTCATTTCTTAACTGATAATTTAAAAAAGAATAGGCTGGTAAAATCGAAACAACTACTGAAGCGGTACGCAAAGGGAGGTCACAGAAAAATTTTGCTTACGGATGAGAATTTTTTACAATTGAGCAACATTTTAACAAACAAAATGACCGTGTTTATGCTCAAAGCTCTAAGGAAGCTCCCAATTAGTCGACAGAGTGCAACGTGGGCACTATCCGACTTCAGTGATGGTTTGGTGGGGTATTAGCTATGAAGGAGTGACTGAGCAATACTTTTGTAAAAAAAGTATCAAAACATTGGCACAAGTATATCAAGATACCATTCTTGAAGAGGTAGTGAAGCCCCATATCAACACCATGTTCAATAACCAAGAATGGTCCTTCCAGCAAGACTCGGCGCCGGGACATAAAGCTCGGTCTACGCATTCTTGGTTGGAAACGAACGTTTCGGACTTCATCAGAGCTGAAGACTGGCCGTCGTCTAGTCCCGATCTTAATCCGCTGGAGTATGATTTATGATCAATTTTAGAGAGTACGGCTTGCTCTAAACGCCATGAGGAGTCCCTAAAACAATCCGTACGATTGGCAGTGCAGAATTTTCCCATGGAAAGAGTGCGTGCTTCTATTGATAACTGGCCTCAACATTTAAAGGACTGTATTGCAGCCAATGGAGACCACTTCAAATAAGCTTTTTAAATTGTTTTATATTTATGTATTAAACTAACACACTGTAAAAGTAATAAATGTTATTTGCAATAGATTTTTTTTCTGTTTCAGTATTTATGGCAAGACTAGGTATATGTAATAAAATAAGAATCAAAAAAGTCTTTCTATTCTTAATTGCAAGCCTAAGTATAGTTTTTGGTCAAGCGCGAATAAAAAAGGAACAAAAGATAATTAAGAATAAATACTAAGAAACTAGTAAATAATAATAGACAATAATTATTTACATTAAACCACAAATTGAAATTCGGTCAAATCATGTTTTATTTCGGTTATAAACCGCCTTAATGAATACTAATTACGTAAAAGCCTCGACATTTGAATGAGCCGTATTGTCAGGGCGAGAAGAATAGGCCATAGAGGTAAATGAATGTACAAAGAGCTTCTGTGACGTCACGGGAGCTGGCGGGCGGCGGCGGACGCGGGGAGGGGGTTCAAGGCCGTGAATTTGGGTCAATGGGACATAAACGAAGATGGGCTAGGAGCTTACTACGCCTCTACGAGGTTTCCGCTTCTACGAACATAGAGCTATCATAATTAAAATATAATTATTATGATATTGATGGAAAAAATGCTTAAAATTAAAGGGTCTATTAATTGCTGACAAAAATTGTGAAGTGGAGAAATTGAAATTAGGTTGTCTTGAACAACTGCTGTAATAAGTCCATAGATGAGTTATTATTGTTTTGTGTTCCTTTATAATATATGTGTGCAAATAAAGAGTTTTCTATCTATCTAACTGTAGCTATATTTAGCGCATTGACAAGTATAACTTTTTTCACATTATGCAAACCTGATTAGGCAAATAGAAGACTAGAAAGACATTGGGAGTTTTTGACCCGTTGTTTAAAATAGTGGAAGACACAAATCAAAATGCTATTAGATTCGACAATTTTGATTCACATTTCACGTGGAGAAATTCAGATCTAAGTATGTAGAAGTGGAGATAATCAATAAATTGTGAATCATATTTTATATGACTACTAGCTGTCTCGACACACGTTGCTCTGTCTCAACTATGAACTGGAAATAATAAATAACTACACCTACACCTACAACCTACATATACACCTACTTATTTCTTGTTCTTCAGACCTTTCATTCGCAATGTTTCGAATCCTAGTTGCATTACGGCTTTGTCGGGAAAGATACGATCGTCTTAGTCGCCGAATTGTTAATGATAAATCGGCACAATAAGCTAATAGAAACTCGAAACATACACATCAACAAATTTCTTTTTGTCAAATTTTCAACCATACTTAATCATAGACAACGTAACTTTAGCTGTCAGTTGCGTTTTGTTATTCCATGTCAGTTGCGTTTTGATGAACGGCTAGACTAATGTTTTGACGGATGAATTTTTCGTTTTTCTGTCTGTTGCGTTTTGTTATTCCATGTCAATTGCGTTTTGTTATACCACATTTTATGTCACGTCCCACGGGAACGGGATAAAAAGTATCCAATGTCTCTGAATGAACTCTGGTTCCTCCCCACCAATTTTCAGCCCTTCTTGAGTTATAAATAGTGTAACTAACACGACTTTCTTTTATAAATATATATAGATTCGTTGAAATGAGTCAAAAAATTACATTGTTTGCCCCACTGTTATTGTAATCCGGTTGTAATTAGGTACATCACGCAGTCACGCTTACATCTAACCTATTCTTCTCGTTGGTCGCCGTGGCTAATTGTTCCATTTTAAGATGTCCCACGTCTTTTTTAAATAGAATCCGTTTGTATTTTGAGTTAGTAATCCGTATTAAGCATACGTATGGTTAGCAATTTGTAAACATCGATGCATTTACATGATAAGCCATAAAGCCACTGAGCATGTAATTACTGGACATTTTCCGTTCCGCTTCACAACCGCCGATATCTTCCGCGCGACTGTGCCCGCTTCGCCGAACATCAAAGAGTTGATTCCCGCAGATGGATGGACATTATGATTAATAGTGACAATGATTACGCTCGAGTTAAATTTTGAAACGTACTATGAAATAATATTAAGCTTCTAGTGTCATGAGGACTTTAGGTAAGTTGTAGGCATGTGTCCAAAACGACATTAAAAAATTCGACGATTCAAAAAATTACCTATAATAACCCAAATATTTGTGTAATGTGATACTACGAAAAATATCGTCTAATGACCGCACTCAGAGACATTTAATGGAACTATTTGGCACAGACTTTGACATAAAGTCCATACAGTTTCTGTCAAAATCTCTATTAAGTGACTTAAGTAAGCTTAACATGTATCCGAGTGCGACCAATTGTATGTAAGTATTTAGTAAATAAAGGATATATAATCATTTTCGCAATCAACTTGTAAACCATTTTGGAGGTCGATTATTACTTAAAAATTGTTCATTTTACAAAAAAGTCATGTCTGTAACTTTCTTTATTTAATGGACATATTCGACGATACTCTACTGTCCCACATTATGGGGTGGAATGAAAAAAAAAACTTAATCCCCGCTTTATATGTATGGGGATTGTGAAGGCACCTCATAAACATAAAATTATTATTATTTTATAATGCCAAAATTAAAATCTATAGTATATATGCAATTAATAAACATACCCATCCATTTGTTTCCATAATTACAGAAGTTAGATGAACGGACAGACAGACGGACGGACAGATCGTAACTATAAGAGTTCCTTGTAGTACTACGGAACCCTAATAAAAAACCTATTGAAATAAAACATGATCTTGTTAACACACTATAACGGAGGATCCACATAAATCTTACTTTCTTTTAGCCCTTAAGGAAATGAAAAAGAGCACAAAAGATACTCATTAAAAAAAACATTCCGTAACACATCCAATAGTACGTACGTATTACGAGAGCGCCGGCGGCTGCGCGCGGCGGGGAGGTTACAGTAGTCAAAGGGAAGAAATTGTGCGATAGTAAATAAAATTATTTACTATCGCACAAGATATTATGTATAAGAGAAAACTCCACGCCGGAATAGCCTGGAATATAACGTATAAGCTCTGAGAAAATCTGTCCTAGAGGACACTGGGCCCTTGATCTCGACCTTGATCGACCTTGCTTTTTAACCCTTTATTTGTAACACGTGTATTTATTTATATCCAATTTGAAAAAAAATGGCACCATAATACGTAGAATTTATCTGGGTACAAGAATCTGCGACAAACAACAGAATATCAGTAGAAAAGAACTAATTTACCTATTAAAACTAAAGACAGGGAATTGTACCTAGTGTACCCTATAATATAAGGGACATTTGATCCCCAATTGAGGACAATTATCTACTATACAAATTAAAAAGTAAGAAGTAAAAAACACGTTGATTCATTATTACCAGACCAGTAAAATGACTAATGTTTTCATTGATCAACACCCTTTTTAGGGTTCTGTAGTAACTGCAAGGAACAAAATTGTAGGTAGTAACTACAAAAACATATATAACTTAAAAATGCGCTGTTTCTTGGGGATAATCTTTTCCTAGCCTTCCCTAGATCAATTTTTGTCCCCCAAAACTCCCTGCATGCTAAATTTCATGGTAATACTTGAAGCCATTTTCGAGATACCGATTATATAAGTATATACAACAGAGGCGAAGCCTGGTTCTCCTTAATAGGGAAGCCCTAGCCTGTACCTATAATAAGTAGGGATTTGGATGAGGGTCTTCAAAAGGCAAGTGGTAAGTGAAGCCGGTAGGAATGGAGTTATAGGAACCCCACGGCACTGATATATAAGATTGTCTCGTTTAAAGTATAAGATAAATATGTAGATAACATTTGTTAGAGTTATAGATTGCATAATATAGACTTTATTTGTGCCAAAAAAAAAATGTAAGGGGTGGCTCTCCATTTATGTGAAGTGGGGATGAATTTTTTTTATCATTCTACTCCTTTATTATAATTCTACCCCTATCGTCGAGACAATCTTGTATATATACTGGGTGCAACTGCAGACCGTCGGGAGAAATATATGGCATATATTTTGTATTAATAAAGGAATCTATATACAAAATTATTTGTGTCAATAGCTCATTGTATTTGAAAGTTGGAAAATCTTTAAAAAATCATAAATTTTGGTCACCCTATAGTAGAGGCGTAAATATTATTAATGTATGAATGAATCCCGTGCGCCCTCCCCACGCCCCGCGCGATGCACACTCGAATGATGCGTATGAGTTTGGTTTTTTTGCATTTAAAATTTCATAGAAATAAAGTCGAAAATGAACAAAAAATTTCGGGGCTGGACCGAGAGCGCGGGGTGAGCGCGGGGTATTGTTTATCGGTATTGACAAAGGAGTTCGGCGTGTGTTTGTGTAGAAATGCCGCTTCCGCGTAAATCGTACCGCCTTTCTATACGTATGTGCATTTGACTATTCGTCAATCGTCGAGAAAATGTTTATATCGTGTAACATTATGGTGACAATTATTTGTAATTTCAATATTTTCACATTTTTTTCTGAAATCGTTCTATTAATGTTTAAATTAGTAAATAATTATAATAAACTGATAGTGAATTGTTGTACAACATTTTTTTACCATGCTCGAAAAAGGGAAAAAAGGTAAACTAAGTATGCCATAGTACTCTATTTCATGTACCTTACACCCACCTTACACCCAGTATAATCGGTATCTCGAAAATGGCTTCAAGTATTACCATGAAATTTAGTATGCAGGGAGTTATTGGGGGAGAAAAATCGATCTAGCTAGGTCTTATCCCTAAGAAGCTGCGCATTTTTAAGCTATATATATATATATATATGTCTTTTCTTTCGTCTTTCAACAATATATCAATAATTTCGATAGTATTGTGTCGGTCTGATTGGCAGTTTGGTTTACATCGCGGGTTCGAATCTCGGTCAGATAAATATTTAAGCGATTCTTTTTATTTTATTTTGAATATACTGGTATATATACTGGCTGGTACTGACTTCAAAATATATAATATATTCAATATTAATTTTGGCAATAACAAAATTTCAAAGACATTGATATCGGTGCACAAAACTCTGATGAGTAGTGAGTACCTATGTCATGATAATAATATATTAGTGTTTCGTGTGAAGATGGTGGGTGATGGGTGATGATGATGATGATTAGTGTAAGTGGTATGATGGCATATGCTTGCAGTTCCTTAAACAACGCTGGAATCCCCAAACATGTATCTATAAGGGCTCAGGAGTTCTGTTCAGTATTTTTGGATCCAGGGTATATCTTGGTGCAAAATCTTACTTTGTGGTAACATATGCTTGGACTACTTCAGAAAATGTATAAATCACCATATGTGTCCATATAAATTTCGAGGAGTTCCTTCGATTCCTCATGGATCCCATCATCAGATCACCACTTTGATGTCAAAAAGACCATCAAAAAGTGAAATTTGAATATTTTTATGTTGAATATATATGTTGAACATAATATTAAAAGGAGGCGGTTATACGTTCGGCTGTATATTATAGTATAGTACAGCCGAACGTATAACCGCCTCCTTTTTGGAAGTCGGTTAAAAAGTAAGTTTGAGAAATATGTCAAAACTTCAACTTATAGTTAGTAAGCCAAATAAACTGGAATCATGACTTTTTAATGGCATAAAATAGCACGACATTCCGTAAAATAGCCAGAAAACTCTACCTCTATTAACTGGTAATATCAATATAAACATCAAAAACACATTGCGAGTTAACAGCTTGGCGTGTCACGAAACCACCATTTCCTTACCTAATTATTATAATACCACGAAATGTTCAAACATCCGCTCCAGCAGTACAGCAAAATAAACTGGTATTTACTGCACTACTCACTTTAATATGCTGATTGCTGACTTAGTTCCAAAACGTTTTTATTTTTGTTTTTAATGGGATAATTACCTACACGAGTTTAAATGATCACAAAACACACCGTGTAGTGTGAGTTTTGTTTTGTTGTCTTTTGAACGTTTTTGCCATAGCTATATAGGTCGAAATGTGGTACATGAGGTTTGTCGGCGGCTGGCCAGATTATTCAATTATTGTATGTAATTGTATGTGTTTGTAATGTATTTTTAACCGACTTCCAAAAAAGGCGGTGTTACATTCGGCTGTATATATTTTTTTTGTGTGTTCAACGATAATCGAAACGAAACCGATTTCCTTTTTTTTATTTAATGGGTATATTATAATTCCAAGTTAGTCCCGTTTTCTCCAAAGTGGTGACCTAATGATGGGATCCATGAGGAATCGAGGGAACTCCTCGAAATTTATATGGAAACATACAGATTTTGACTTTTTCTAAAGTAACCCAAGCATATGCTGCCAAAAAGTAAGCTTTTGTACCAAGGTATACCCTGGATCCAAAAGTACAATACAGAACTCTACTAACAGAGTTCTATAAAGAGTCAGGGCTCCTTATAGATACAGGTTTTTGGTGATTTCGGTGTTGTTTAAAGAACTGCAAGCATATGCCACTATGTAAACTAGAGTAATCATCATCATCACCACCATCATCAAACCATACATCATCACATCATGATGTTACAAAAGGTACTTATAGTATTTTACACCGACACGAATGTCTTTGAACATTACTCTGCCGTTTATGAACCTATTTGCAAAATTCTTTTGTTGTTGTAAAGGGTATACTTAATTCGAAATTGGTGCTTTAGTCACTAAAGTGGAAACCTGATGATGGGATCTATAAGAAAACGAAGGAACTCTTCGAAATTTATATGGAGACATATAGTGATTCCAAGCATATGCTACCAAAAGGACTGAACAGTATTCCCGAGTCCTTATAGACACATGTTTGGGGATTCCGGCATTGTTTAAAGAACTGCAAGCATATGCCATCATACTACGTACAGCTATCATCATCATCATCACCCATAATAATATAGAAAATATATTTATCTAAAAAGAGAAAAATTATATTTTCAAACAAAAAATTCAAACCGACTTCCAAAGTATAAATGCACAAAAAAGTATGAAATAAAACTTATTTTCTAAATAAATTTGGAATTTTTTGAAAAATTTCCCTTTGAAATTCGGCTAAAATTTTAACTATTACCCTACTCAATCTTCCTAATTTTGAAGTACCAGCAAATTTGAACGTGACTTCTATAAAATATTATAGGATATTGATTGGGCTACTCAGTATCAGTACTCAAGTTTCCCATGTTCCTAGTACAGTCGGGTTATTCCTAGTACAGCTGGCTCTTTGTAATAATCCTGGGATTTTCGCAAAGATCCCAATTTTTCAAATATACATGTGTATGTATCGTAGAATAGTGACAAAATGCAAGATTAATCACAAACTGAAAACAATTTCACACAAGAGGTTCTGCTTAATCAACCCATACTTAATTCCGTTTTCATACAAACTTGAACACAGATAATCCGAGTCGGACGCTGGGGGACATTTGCCTTAACCTTGTCTGCACTGTGAAGCCATACACGACACAACTCAAGACACCGTGTATTTGCTGACAAGAATCCTTCTCACTGTCTCACATGAGTACATGACCGCAAGTTGGTATTAGCGCGCTTCTACCATACAACATGAACACTATTATAATTCTAATAGCTTTTATTATAATAAAATATTTACCTACTGAGTATAGATTAGACGGTCCAGATCTAGAATGTAGATCCTTTTAGTAAATTATATTATTATGAACTAGCTAGTGCCCGCAACTTCGTTTGCGTGGAACTATTAAAGGAAACGAAATCCTATTTTTTTTAAAGTGCCCCTAAAATAATGTAGCCTAAGTTACTCCTTATAACATCAGCTATCTGCCAGTGAAAGTCCGGCCAAATCGGCCCGGCCGTTTCAGAGATTAGCCGGAAAAAACAGACAGACATATATATACTATAATAGTGCATGGTAGTTAGCTTGAAATTACAAACAGACACTTCAATTTTATTTATTGGTATAGATATGATAACGTTTTATTTACAGTCACTACTGCACAACGTTCACAATATAAGCAAGTAGTAGGAAAGAAAGGAATCGTTTTGAATTTTATTAGAACCATTTTATTGCGTTGTTTACGACGTCTCGGTCCCTTTTAGAAGTCTAATTTCTATTACCGAGCCCTAAATTGAATTAAGAATGTCGTAAACATGCTACTGTAGCTGAACAAAAAAATTATTTTCCTACCTTTACAGTGCTCTCTTATTATTTCGTATTTGCCGCAGATAAACTTTATCTACAACTCCTTTCATATGAAGTTAAATTATTGTAGAAGTAGCTTCAAAAGGAAGTCGTAATGTTAGGTAGGTATTTCAATATCGAAATGTTTATGGTGTGCGGCTTCAATTTCCAATTTCTATTTTCGGTGAATGTAGTAAAAGTGATTTACTATTGTAAAGCACTTTTATCCAAAAGTCTTAAAAATTTTAAAAAAAATATAGTTGTTAATAAAATTGAAAATCCTACTAATATTATAAATGTGAAAGTTTGTAAGGATGGTTGGATGTTTGTTACTCTTTCACGCAAAAACTACTGAACGAATTTTGATGAAATTTGGTATGGTAGTAGTATAGGCTCTGGATTAAATAAAACATAGGCAACTTTTTATCCCGGAAAAGTACAGTATTTTCGCGGGATACCCGATTGTATATTTACGCGGGCGGAGCCGCGGGCAACAGCTAGTAATAATATAATTATTGACAATAGAAAAAAACAGGTTCCCTAAGATGGGCGTTAATGTATATATATTTTACCTAGTATGTACTAGTACTCGTGAAATGTATAAAATAACGTAAGCCGGTAAGAAATAGAATAGAAAATCAATTAATGAAGTCAAAAGGAGACTATTTTTTGTATAGGCAGTACTGCAGAATACAAATAAATAATTTTCTGAATTTTTAACCGTGTTGTCTGTTTATCGACGCGTTAGGACTACCGACTGAACACCAAATAGGTACTATTTAAATGCAACAAACTCACAATTTATTTCGAGAACTGACTTAAATCTGTAAATTTCATGCCAGTATGCTTCCCAGAAACAGAGTTACAGAAGTTGTTTTGTTATGGTGACTAAAGACGGAAACGTGGGCAAAACAAGTAAGAATATAGTCAAATACAGATTCTTTAAATTCACGTGTCGCAGTAAACAACATAAAATGGTAAGTATAGTTATGGAGTCGCTCCGTGCGACGCGTTGCGTGTCCTGACCTCACGCGATAATTCAGCACGTCACATAATTTACTTTTTAACTCGGAAATTCACCGGGTTTCACCTGAAAAACCTCCTTATAGCTCACATAATAACATCATAAATAACAAGTCACAACTACAAAACAACGATTAAATAATATATATAAATGTATTAAAATATGTTATTGACTTTTCAACTTTAGCTAGATTGTTTTGCTTATTATAAAATTTTACCAATACTTAAGGGCGTCACAGACGGCGAAGATACTATAATATTTTATCTTAAGATACCTTGATATATTCCATATTACAGTACGTAATATGAAAATATATTATAGAATCTTAGCCGTATGTGATAGTTCATACAAAATGTATGCAAGCGATATTTATCTTAATCTTAATATAAAATATTATAGTTTCTTCGAGATCTGTGATTACCCACACAATAATGATTTCGAAAAAAATATATATTAGATAGTATTTAATAGGTTTTAATATATAAATGAGAGAAAGAAATATAAAAAATAAATGACATGTAGCTTCTTTTGTCATTAAATAGAAGTATGTAAATTGAATTGTTACAATATATTGAATTTTGGTTTCGAGAATTTTCTCGACCTCTATGTTCCAAATTCTATTTGAATGTAGCAGAGTTGCATGAATATAGAGCAAAATTGTGAAGCGCTTAGAAACAAACGAGAAAGAAATTGTTAATAAAATTGGAGAAAGCACATAGCTTGTACATAAGTTACAAAAATGTATTTAGTATTTGCTATCTTAGTTATTCCATTATGTCACTGACCCAGCGGTAATTGGGATTCGAGTCTCTTCTCAATGTACCTAGGGCGATATATTCTGATTGCTGTAGTCTACCTCGTTAGGCTTTTACGACATTATTTCTTAGTATATGAATCTATTGGTTTCAATAATATCATAATATTATCTTCTTAACATGAATTAACTCAGATATTCCGTATTTTGTTCCAAATTACCTATTGTACATATCGTAGAGGCAGATACTACAACTATACTACACTAGTACAAGAGCTTCTGGATTGTGTTTGTTAGTTGTCCTTTTTAATTTAACTGCAGCCGTCATGACTATCAATCAAACAAAGTATGTACATTATACTTATAATATACCTACTTGCTGTAAATCTAAACCATTCTTGAATCCGCTTAAGCACACACAAAAATTTCCTCAAATTCGGTCGAGCCGTTTAGGAGGTGTTCAATTACAAACACACGCACAACAGATTTATTAAGATATAGTACAAAGGTCAAAGAGTAAACTATAGGAGAAACTGGGGCACTCGATCTTCCCTTTTGTTTTAATCCTAATTTCCTCTGTATACCTAGGTCCTGTTTCAAAAATTTTGGCACTGGGACATAGACATTACCCATACAGGTTTTGTAAATTGAGTGTACCAAGTGTAAGAATTAAAGGCTTTCTCCTCCTGTGTATTTTAAATTAAGTAGGTATATTTGAAAAATTAAAGAGGGAGAGAGGTTACCAGTGGCGAAGGCTGGTTCTCCTTCATAAGGAAGCCCTAGCCTGCTTATTAGGTAGGGATTTGGAGGAGAGTAAAAAAGGTAAGTGGTAAGTGAAGCCGATAGGAACGGAGTTATAGGAACCCCACGCCACCAGAGGTTACATATTGTATTATTTTATTGCCTGCTACTTACTTCCTAATATTGAACATATTATCTTTACTTAGAAAAAGACCTAGAATATCAAGTTTACCTAAATTACTTATCGTATTTACTTTTAGTAGCACCATTTGTTTTAGTCTATTTTCAAATACAATGCTAAAAGCCTAGAGATCCTCTGAAGTATTAATTGCGCATGTAAATTTAGAGCAATTGAACGGTTTTTATCGGACGCGGACATTCACTAAAATCTGTAAGTATATAAGTATATAGCACCTGCCTACGCAAATCGAAGATAATAAGACATAAATTAGTTCATTTTCTATAGTTTTGCGGGCGTGCTATAATCAGATTGCGGCAGTGGTAAGGCTTCGTCGTAGAGGCGGCCGCTCCCTCGGTAAGCCGATATCACGACAACATAGCAATAAGTATACCATTTTGAAAGCTTTTTTATGCTACCTATATCGTTCAACAAATTTTCAATTTACAAAAATTCGTGTTAATCACGTACGACCTTAGAGTTAATTTTTTAGGAGAATAGCATGGAAACAGTGACTCCTGCCGTCCAATTGGTGCAACTTACCTCACTATTTCATTTTGCGCGCGCTCCGATATCCCCGCATAGTTTCAGCGGCAGCAGACATGAGACAACGGTTTTCACATATCCGGCCCGCGGTTCACGTGCTAGCACCGCACACGACACGACGGAGGACGGCAGGCTCGCGCGCGTGTTGTTATTGTGAGCGAGCTCCTCTGTGCGAGTGGCGGAGGCGAGCGGCCGGAGCGCGGCGCGACTGCGCGGAATCGCTCGGCGCTCGATACGATGGCCATGAAATTTTCAGCCTGGCCGCTGTCAACCGGTGGCGACACGCAGGTCACGCGCCCACCTTTCCCACACATCTCGTTGCACTCTCAATTCGCCCTCTTTAAAGCGTTTCATCTTATTTTGAACTGACACTCTCGACTCAGACCTCTTTAAGCGTAATTACTGACGTCTGTCTGTATGTGATGCGACTATGCATTTTGAGCAATTTGACACGCTTCAGATACCGAGTAACGGGTACTTACGGGGTTGGAAACTTGCAACTTATTTCCTTCTATAAAATCTTAGACATTATTTCTAAGGTTATTTAAAAACTGCTGATTGACCTACAAAAGATCCGAAAAGGTTTCATTCATTTCTCTCTCTCTAAATTTCATAATTCTCTTTTTATATACTTAGTAACTCATTTCATGGTCATTTTCCACAGGCATAAATGGATTAAAAGAAAATGTACCTACCTCACAAGCTTAAATTATTTTTTTAAACGCTAAAGTACTTTAGGTTTCACAGAAAACAAGTGATTTGAAAATTTTAAAGCTCAGAGACGGGCAACGGTCGATCTCGAACGTTTTAGAAAGCTTTCAAAGATCCAATAACGAGGGTCTATTTGCTTAGTTCGACCAATGGAAAGGAAATTGGGACCTTCTCTTTGAATAAATATCTTTAGACTTCAGAAAATGTTTGTGATATTTACAGAGCTGTTGCGGCAGCTCTGTAAATATCGGTACATGTGCACCGCTCCTAAGGTAGATGCCCCTATATTCGGGATTCAGGATCGCGGCTCTTATGACCTTAACATTTTTTAATTAAATAATTAAACAAGATATCGGTTTAATTGTTTTTTATGATGAACTAGCTTTTGCCCGCGGCTTCGCCCGCGTGTAAAAGTGTTTTTGGAGAACAAACTTCTTCAGCAAATAATTCTACTCACTGCAATATACTTCTGTATACAATATTGAAAATGTTTTTAGGGTTTCGGACCCTCGGTCCTCGACGAAACGTGCGAGGCCGCTTGATATATATTTTTCGTGCTTGAACATAATTTTTACGATATCTTCTAAATATAAGATATTAATTTAAACTGTATGGTTTAAAGGGCTTGAGTACCGGTCTATCGAGCTCATTGGAAATGAATCAACGGAATTCGAAAAAATATTGTCGCTGAGCGACGAGAAATGGATAGGAAAAGGTTAGAAATAAAACTACAAACGTTAAAGGATAATTATTTTATTTTTAGACTAGCTTTTGGCCCTGACTTCATATGCGTAGATGTTGAGGTGACTCATTTCCTATTATTTTTAGAAAGAGACTTTAATTATGCTAAGAATAAATTAAATTAAATGGTAAATAGTTTAAGACTATTTTATTATTAGAGTGTATTATGCTATTGAAGGACCTCTTTATATACAGCATTAACTGCATTGCCGTGCGGAGCAAGGATCACCACACTGCTAGCCTAACTTACTCTGGAACACGCAACATAGAACTATCAGTGTGAGAAACAGATATCTCTTAGGTCTATCCCAGCCACTTTCAATGACTAGCCCTGAGCTTTATTAATGGTCATGGCGATGCATACTTTTAGGGGATTCTGCAGTATTTTAAATACAAATGGATACTCTGATGGGATTAATGGTATTTTAGGTATGAATAGTTTCCCTTTGAGCACATCTAGTGAGTACAGTAGCTGTGACAATGTTGTGATGGAGAACAGGAGTAGTCCTGGATATGTTTAAATTCGTCATCAAGAATAGGAATTCTTTTACGCAATTAATAAATAAGTATTCCACGAAATATTATCTGAATCATTACAGATTGATTATTAATGATAAAAACCCAAGACATCTATTTCCTTAAATGTGTGTACAAAATACAATAAGGTTCTCGACACACAAAATGTTTAACATATAATCTATCTGTAAACGAGCTAAAAAAATGCTAGCAACCAAGAGTTACTACACTGTATAATAATTCTAACAGTCGTAAATTTACTTATTAGTTTAATTACAGATACTATGATAAAATATTTATATGCTCTTAAATAATTTGACATGACGTAAAATTAATTAAAATAATAATTGTTAGTTTAGGGAAGGCTTAGGGAAAATATTATGACATGATATCTAGATAATTTACTGTAAAATCCAATTATAAAATTACTATAATGCATTATTATTAATTCTGTAAAATGATAGTTTCAATTGACGTATATAATTATTAAAAAAAAACCTACTTCCAAAGTAAAAATCTTAGCCAAATGTAAAAGGGGAATTATTTAGAAAATAAGTTTTATTTTATACTTTTTTGTACATTTTTACTTGGAAGTTGGTTTTCATTTTTTTTTTTTATATTTTTTTTTCTTAGTTATATTTATTATCACATTTTGAGAAAGTTATATATATATATAAAGCGTTATTTTATGCCACTTTTCTGAGAGGTATTTCCCAAATAAGCATTAGCGATCTGTGGACCTAATAAACAATGACTAGTGATGATAATCATTAGATACCTTAATATTAAATAATAATTATTATTATCTGTTGCAGTAGTCGGCGGAAAAAATATAGCAATAAGCATTAAATATTATACTATAGTGATGATGATGATCACGAATATTCAAAGACGTTGATATCCGTGCACAAAGTACGTTTAGAGAGCCATAATGCGGTCTTGACCATATATACCAAAAATTCTTTTACTGCCTGGTGGAAGTTTTATTATTTATTCTTCCAGACAGTGAATGCGAGTATTTAATTTCATCCGATCGGAGTGTTCAATCTATAGTGCGTGTACCATTAGAAACCAATAAATCCTGTAATGATTTGTTTGACGTAAACGCTCCACCAGAGCTACCAAATGAAATTTCGTCTGCCTTGACCTCTCAAGGTGACGAGGACACGCCCAATGCGGTCGAGTCCATCCCATCTTTACCAAATGATATTTTGGAGGCGTTAGGGACTTCGAAAAACAAAGCCGAGGTTTTTGAGCCGAAAATTAGGGATGAGATCTCTGAACGTTGGGGCCAAATAATTGTAGACGGACTGAGTAAAGATTGTATGCAGAAGTCAATGGAAAATATCCATATACCTGAGAATTTCACTTTACTTAAAGCTAATATAAGTAAGTTAAGTAAGTTAAAGTTCTTAATCCGGAACTCTCGTCAGTTTTAACCGATACAGTGAAGAAAAGGGATAAACGTTTAGAAAAAGCACAAAACCATTTAGGACAATGTATTGCGGCGATTGCTAATCTTACGTCATCTCTAATTGTGGGTAGCTTAGAAAAAACTGATATCATCAAGAAAGTTTCTGAAATAGGTCACTTCC
This sequence comes from Phengaris alcon alcon, assembly GCA_037179445.1. Taxonomy (NCBI): domain Eukaryota; kingdom Metazoa; phylum Arthropoda; class Insecta; order Lepidoptera; family Lycaenidae; genus Phengaris; species Phengaris alcon. The sequence continues at coordinate 25,846 of JAYRCH010000317.1, read as the reverse complement.
TTCTAGATTTACATTGTCAAAATACTTATGCTAGGAGAAAACTTGTCTCTTACAGCCTAGACAAAAAGTTGATTCCTATTATTCAAGGATCTAAAAGGGATTCCTTTTTATTTGGTGAGAACTTGGGAGAAAAAATTAAGGCTAAAAAAATTACTGAGCGTTATGGTCTACAAATTAAGTATAAAAGGGCTTATGATCCACAACCTTCCACCTCGTCACATCAGCCCAACCAGCCTTTGCCGCAGCAGGTAAACCCCGGGGCCCACCCAAACCGCAGAGAGGGAGAAAGGGTGGGCCCAGGAATTTGGAACCAGCTCAGACGCACAAACGCTCGCGCACCATAACGACGAACACCGAGCGGAACCGGAACAAGACGTTCAGACAGAACCACAACACTTTACACACTTTGGTCTAAGTTCTGCGCCGTTTGTTTTCACCAAAGTTATGAAAACCTGTTATAACATACTTAAGAAACCGGGGTCAAAGTAGCATATTAGACGAATATGCTACTTAGACGACATTTTATGTATAGAGAGTTCTTACGATACTGTAGTGCTAAAACTAATGAATTACTAAAGTTATTACAAAATCTAGGATTTATTATTAACGAACAAAAAAGTGACACATTCCCAAGTACAAGAAAAGGATTTCTGGGCTCTGAAATAGACACTGCGGAGATGACTTTAGAATTACCAGATAATAATTAGAGACTAAAAATCTTAGAATTAGTTAAAAAGCTATTCAGTAAAAGTTCAATTCTTATTAGAGACTTTGCAAAATTTTTAGGTTTACTTACTTCAGTATGCCCAGTTGTAGATTATGGATGGTTATATACGAAGCAGTTTGAAAGAGAAAAGTTTTTGGCTCTCAGAGCATCAAATGATAATTATGATAAGTTAATGCCTATTAATACCGGCTTTAAAGTCCAATTTTTTATGATGGCAAAACAATATAATGTCTACTTTCAAATCGCTTTGTTATGACCAATTCCATCTGGAGATATGATGATATATATCAGATGCCTCCTTTATAGAATGGGGAATAGCTTGTGATGGGGAAACATCAAATGGGTTTTGGGATGAAGTAGAGTCAAAATATCACATTAATTTATTAGAGTTACGGGCAGCGTTTATAGGACTAAAATATTTTGCAAATTCTTTACATAATAAAGAAATTCTCTTGAGAATTGATAATACTCCTGCAATCTCCTACATTAACAGAATGGGAGGGGTTCAATATGAACATCTTAATAATGAAGCTCAGCAAATTTGGAAGTGGTGTGAAAAACGCCACTTATTTATTATTGCATCCTATATCAATTCTGAAGAGAATATAGATGCGCCTGTGCCTTCGAACATTTTCTGCAGCACTGGTGCCCGGTGGAACTCGTACTCGAAAATAATACGATATTTCAAGTTTTCCATTTTGTAAACAGAGTGACGCAAAGAAAAAAACAAAAGAGGAAAAAACAAATGAATTACGGTTTTCGAAACACAAATGCATGAGTAAATAGCGGTATAAATTTGAAATTGGAATTCCTAACCAAAGAAGATATATTTGAGATCAAAGTGGCAAGTACGACAAAACGCCAATTTCATATGTAAGGACCTAATATAAAAAAAAATCTTAAATATTAATGTATAATATAAAAATATTAAATAGACTTCCCGTTGTCTGGTCCCCGTAACACAAGTTCTTCAAGAAGGCACTTAGCGCGTAGATAGACGTGGTGTGGAGCGTACATGGATATTATAATATTGCTAGCATTGGTCCGCGGTTTCGCCCGCGTGAAATTGGTTTTTAAACCAATATTTTTATTGTAATTTAAAACTGTCGCCCCCTATTTTACACTCTTAGGGGTTGAATATTAGAAAACGGTGAAATACGTAACATAATTTTTTCCTCCTAATTCCTAATTCAAACGAAATTTCATGCAAATATGTCCAAGGAATAAAAAGTTTCATAGAAACTTTTATAACCCCTATTTTCCCTCTCAGGGGTTGAATATTAGAAACCGCTGAAATACGTAACTCATTATTTTTCCGTACTCATTTCATACAAAATATCATGCAAATATGTTCAAGGAATAAATAGTTTCATACTAAATTTTATCTACGTCATATTAAGAGAAATACGTATGCAATATTCATGTCTGCAATTCATGCCTGTGATGTATCAACATCAGTCAATCAGCTTTGCCTTTTATATATTAGGTCTTTACCTATGAAATTGCCGTTTTGTATGAAAAAATTTAAACGATTTTTTTTCTTGTATTTTTTATTTGTATTAATCGAAGTAATCCATGCAATCAATGCATCTTTGCCAACGCAGTGGCAGTTTATTGATGCCCTTCTTAAAGAAATCAGCTGGACGGGAGGCAACAAATTCTTCAAAGGCATTTAGTACTGCCTCTCGGGTATTGAATTTTTTTCCCGCCAAGAAGCTATCCAAATTCTGGAAAAAGTAGTAGTCTGTAGGCGCAAGGTCTGGTGAGTAGGGCGGATGACGGAGAGCTTCCAACCCCAGTTCTTGCAACTTGGACCCCGTCTGCTGTGCAGTATGAGGTCGCGCGTTGTCGTGCAGGAGCATCGGAGACGAGCGATTGACCACTGCTGGTCGGAGATGTGCCAGCTTCTCCATCATTGTGTTCAGTTCTTCATAGTACACATCTGCAGTAATTCTCACCCCGTTTGGTAAGAAGCTGTGATGAATCACACCGGCGCTAGACCACCAAACAGTGACCATCACTTTTCTAGGGGTAAGTTTTCGTTTAGGGCATTGTTTAGGTGCTGAACCAGGATCCAACCAACTTGTTGAGCGCTTGCGGTTATCAAACAGAATCCATTTTTCATCGCAGGTAACAATGCGGTTCAAAATTCCTTCATTTGTGTGTCTGTTGAGCAGTGCAAGGCACGTCTCGACGCGTACTTCGCGCTGGCGATCATTGACTTCGTGGGGCACCCATTTCTCAAGCTTTTTTACCTTGCCAATTTGACGCAAATGGACCAATATTATTTTGACGCTAACGTCGAAAGCTGCTGCTAATTCAGCCGTAGATTGTGTATGTAGCTTCCACAATCGCCTTTAATTCGTCATTGTCGACCAAAGTCTTCGGACGACCGCGAGATTCATTTTTCAGGTCGAAATTTCCAGAACGGAAGTGAGCAAACCAATAACAGGTGGTGCGTTGTAGTGTTAGCTTCGTAAACGTCGTTGATGTTGCGTGCCGCTTGTGCCGCGTTGCTGCTACGACGGTACTCATATTCCATGATTACTCGAATTTTTAACGTATCCATGATGACGAAAAAGATTGAAATGCGATGAAAATTTAACACTAATCAATAAATAATGCAGCGCATAGCGGTCTGGGCTAGATCTTTTGGTCTGCTGGTTAACCCGAAAAAATCACAGGCCATGATCATAGGCAGCAAATATATGACCCAACGTCTATATAATGTGCCTAAGATTATATATGATGATACCATTATTGATTACTCAGAATCGGCTAAAAATTTAGGATTAATTTTAGATAGTAATCTTTGTTGGAAACTGTTTACAAAACTAGAACGCTTGCAGAATCTCTGTATCCGTTTTGTTTTTGGTTTAAGAAAGTTCGACCACATATCAGCTTTTCGATTAAAACTCAAGTGGCTCCCTATTCGTTTCCGTCGCAACTCCCATATCCTTTGTTTATTATATAATATCTTATATAATCCCCTATCTCCTTCCTATCTTCTCGAACGATTTAACTTCTCTCGATCCCTCGATACCCCTTGTAGGTCCAATGTTAGAACTAATCTTTCCCTTCCATCCCATCGCTCCAACTTCTACTCCTACTCCTTCACCGTTCACGCAGTCAGATTGTGGAACTCGCTCCCCCACACCGTACGAGACAGTCCCACCGTTACTATTTTTAAAAGACGTTTGAAAGAGCACTACCTCGAATCTCTATCCATGTAAATACTGTTATTATATATACATATAGTATTTATATATTATAGGCATATTATTATATTACTCATAGTATTTAGGTATTGTATTTTATATTAATTATTTTGATAGTGTATATATTATTACATATTATAATATTTTATGTATGTTTTAGTATAGACATAATATGTAAATGTATTTGTAATTGTGCACGTTCTATCTGCTTTCTTTTATCCCTTTTCTCTCCGTAGGGCTGCTGGAAGAAATTTCTTTTTAGAAATAAGCAGAACCTTTGTGTCATTTTTCCATGTAAAGTGTAATGTTTTAAATGTTTCTTGTGTACAATAAATTGTTAAATAAAATAAAATAAAAAATAATAAATAAATGACTACTTTTGGAAAAAGAATTCCATGTTTTTAAAATAAAATTAATTTGAAATTAGAATTCTTAGTCAAACAAAAATTATTTTGATTTGAAATGGCCAGTACTGCAGAACGGCAATTTCATAGGTAAAGACCTATTATTACTAGCTTTTGCCCGCGGCTTCGCCCACGTAAAATAGTGTTCTTGGAGAAAAAACTTTTTTCAGCAAATAACTCTACTCACTGCAATATACTTCTTTATGCAATATTGAAAATGTTTTTTAGGGTCCCGATCTATACATATAAATCCGTCCGTCTAATATAAATCTATCCGATGATAGATACCCAATGGGTAAAAACAGGACCCTATCACCTCGACGCGACGTGCGAGACCGCTTGATATAATATATTTTTCGCGCTTGAATATAAATGTTACTATGTCTTCCAAATGTAAGATATTAATTTATAGTGTATGGTTTATAAAGCTACTATAATGTGTACTTATATATGTGTATAAAGTGAGTAACGTATTTAATTTGATAAAGGTCATAATGTATACGCCCCGGCTGGTCCAACCGCAATGTCCCTGCAATTTAAATGTGTAATATCTTCAAAAATATTCGTTTAAATTACATGGCCAAAGGGCCATTATTGACCTATATTAAATGCATAATGTATTTAAGGTACTCAATTGGATAAGGATTCATACTGTATTGCCTAAAATCGCTTCGTAAATAAGTTATTATTTCTCGTAAAAAGTAGAGGATAAAAAATGGTTATTGTGGGTTATCCCTAAGGGGTCCCATACACGGTCCGGTTTTCCTTCAGTTCGGCCTGAGCGGATGCAAAATCGTATCGTCTGTGTGCAATTTCGAGATCGCATCAGTCGGCCGTATGGACTCATATACCATCACAGAACTTTTTAAGGTGTCCAATACTGTAATACATTATTTTGATCTATCTCGTAGGGTTCAGCCAGCGTTTGCAATGTAAGCGCAAAAATGTGTTTATTTAAGAATATTAGAAACCTCTAAAATTATCAGTATTTCTCTATTATATTATGCATATTATATATATAAACCTTCCTCTTGAATCACTCTATCTATTAAAAAAAACCCGAATCGAAATCCGTTGCGTAGTTTTTAAAATCTAAGCATACATATGGATAGACAGAAAAAGCGACTTTGTTTTATACTACGTAATCGGGTTAGTTTTTTTAACTTATTTTTTTTATTCGTGACGTGACAGAAAATCGTAATATAGAAGTTCAACGCATACGAAGTTAATAATAATAATAATAATATAAAGTAAGAGGACCACTGAAGTTGGTAGTATTTTGTTCAGGGTACCTACTGGCTGGCCCACTAGCCATGGACACTTACGTACACAAAGTTATTGGGTGTCGTATACTACCGAATACCGATGTTATGACTAGACTGTATAGCTAAATATTGCTCTTACAGGCTCTGTACATCTTAATTCTTATATACCAAGTATCTTATAAGCACAAAGCGTCCCTCTTCGCCCGTATATTTAAGTCATATGTAAATACTGAATGCTACACGCATCGTGCTACGGATCAGAAAAATCAAAACAGTTATAAATAATAATCAATGTTTAATTTATTACAAATACATAACATATTCAATGGGGATAATGGAGTAATCTATATTCGCACTGTTAGGTAATGCTATTTACAACTCAACTCACTATCGATCTAGGATTGTTTCTTGGTAGTATGGGTAACATTGTTAAAATATTTGCAGAGGCATTAACGTCTAAATAATAATAATAAATAGTCGCATTATCCGCATAACGCTTACAATGCTTAAATGAAAAATTGTTCGTCGCTGCCTTCGTTACGGATCTTGTTATATTATGATTTATGCATCATAACGTTATTTAAAGATAATTTAGCTAATTATCTTTAAATGATATTGTTATTTTATGCATCTTATTGCAAACAATAAATGAGAAACAATAGATTTTTCCTAATCGGCGAAAAGTGTGGACTCAAATGTATAAGACAATAGTAAAAAAAGTTAATTCTAACATACGGTAGGTAAAGTAAACCACGTAAAAAGTTTAATATTATTAGGCACATTGTGTATCCCATATTTTTTTTAAGTAAGATTTTTATAAATTAGAAAGGCAGGATATAAAGTAGGTATAATGAGTATAAAGTGTAAACAGTACTTTAGCAATATCATATTTAAGTCTTTTCCTCGAAAAATATCGATAAATGAACACCGATCCATGGAGAGTCGTGTACACCTTTGTTTTACTCGTAATGTAAGTATTTCATTTGCAAAAACATTTTTAGAATTTTTAAGGTTAATAACACCAATCTAATCACGGTAAGAATCTTTAAAGCTAACGTGAGATAGCACCCCTATACATAATAATTTTGCCTTTGGCTTATTATTTTTACATTAACTTAGGAGATTCACATTTTTACACAACAATTATATTACCACTATATACAAATATTTTGCTAACACTACTTATATGGAAAATGTAAAATAAGACTAAGTTACAGGTGGCATTGAGAGCTTATACATAAATATTTTAAACAATAACACGAACATTAAGTACAATAAAAATAAAATGCATTCATAGTGTCCGTTTTATCTTTAATAACACTATGAAAATATTAGGTGGACTGCAGTAGCTATGTTCTATTCAAAGTATCCAAAAGTGAAAATTATTAAAGCGTCTTAAATCTTTTTATTTACATACAATCATGATCGGATTTGGTACAGAGCGGACCTTTTTGACAACTCTACACTCGTATGTTCGATTTTTAGCTCTATTGTATTAGCGCAGAGTTCTATTTACAGTGTTGTAACTGTTTTCCAATTCCCGAAATCCATTGAGATCGTGCAGTGTTACGAACTTACAAAAATATTTTTCTAAGTCAAAGTCCAAAAGATTAAGTCAACAACCCCTTTAGTCAACAACTAAGTACCTACTTGAAAATTGAAAATCCCCCTACATTTTTGTTTAAGTAAGAAAACTATAAATAAGTACTACAAAAATCAATTATTAATAATAAATAAATAATAAAAATGTATGTACTGTAATACCTAGTCCTTTATTAAAATATACCTACTAAAAATTATTTCTAAATGTTGACTTTTCAAATGAGAGATAATTGATGATGTAGAGATTTTTATCCCCTGAGTTTAGGAGAAAAGCCCCTAAGTTGGCAACAAAATCCGTGGTCCGCTCTGGACCGAATCCGGTCGTCTGTTAACACTATTACTGCTATGTAAAACATTCGTATTAAAAAACATGACGTGTACAGATTACACATGGCAGAAGTGAAACTTAATTCATCATTTAAAATCCAATAATACTCATATCGCGCCTAAATAACACCATTTCGAAAATTTGTACACCTATAGCGATTTGTGTATTGAACCGTACTTGAGAAAGTTAAGTTGTTATGTAAGAAGTATAAGTAGCTTCCGACAGATAGCGTTATATCCAAAATGGCGTTATTTCTAAAATGATATTGTGACGTGACGCGACTTTATAATTTCATCATCACCGCTAAAGAAGTTTCACTTCAAAAATTTGAAAATTGGACGCGCATAATCTATTAACTTTAACGTAGAGTCACTAACGGCCCATTTCTCTATCTACCAATAACTATTTGTTAGCAACGTCAAATTTGTATCGCAATCGCAAAAACCGACAAATGATTGAATGACAACGTTTTTAACAAATAGTTATTGGTGGATAGGTTATTGAATCCGGCCATTAAACAACGTTTCTAGGAATAACAAACAATAGATACATATAAATTGCCCTCGTTTATACAAGGAACCTATCTTATAAAATATATTAGGTATTCTATGTTTTTCTTGTTCTTGCAGTCATGTTTAAGCTAGAACTTACAGAATTATTAAGATAACAACATCAGTCGTATATGAAGCAGTAATAGTATAAAATAACTATTTAAGATGTTCATCGGCAGTAAAGTAATATAAGTTCAGTAATGGCCCGTTTCCATAACCGTCAAACTTGTATCGCAAAAAACCGTCAAATGATTGAATAGCGACGTTTTTAACAAATAGTTATAGATTATTGAAACGGGCCGTAAATCGCATTTACACAAACAAATACCCGCGCACATTGTCTACAATCAGGTCACATGGCAATCATATTACACTACAAGGTAAAAACCCACAGAACAATGTCGCGACGTGGGGACACAATCAACTCCGCTTGTTGCGCGCCTTTCCGTTTGCTATCGCCTCACTCTGTTGGCTCTTGCGCGGCCGCAGAATGAAATTCAGATTGTACGCCGTATTGACTGCATAGTAAACGTTTGCGTTTGCTGGCAACACCATTTCTGAAAAAAATCATTGTTATTTTCTTTTACTTTTTTATTTAAGAAAAGGGCAGTTAACTATACCAACCTCTTTCCGGTAACACCTGTGCCAGCGTGTACGTATCGGGATCACCATCGAGATTGAGTTTTAGCATTGCGTTGCGTATAACTTGCGGTGTGCGCTCGTTATTACTTAACATTATAGACTTGTACAGTACCACACCGTCTGTCTCGACGTTATCGGTTTCGTATGTTACACGAATTACATAAAAGTCTGGACCGCTTCTATTATGAGCTGGACTTATTCCGACGCCTTTACCGTTTGCTCCTTTCTGTCCACTGTTCGCACTGGACAGCGAGACGTCTAACGAGGGTATGGATGATGACGAAGATCCATGGGAGAGCCTCGTGGGAGATATTCGCCTTTCTAAGCTGTCTCTTTTGGATAGCCCGGCGCCATCGGTTTCGCAGTAAAACTGCGAGCTGCTACTGGAACTAGTACTCGCGATGGAATCGTTCTTTCTATGACAGTGCCCATTATTTTCACTTAACTTTTTATTAGGACGGCGTTCTTTAGGAAGGTTCGTGGGAGGATCGATTTGGCACGAGAGCTTATCCGCTTCTTTGTCGTCCAGAACTAAAACAGAATCAAACCATCTATCAAACATTGGATCGGAGGCTAAATGATAAGCATTAGCAGCGCCCTGCAGTAGTTTAATTTGCGCCAAAACTTCAAATTCTTTCCTTTTTTTATCAAAATTAATAAGACCTTCGCCAACAGTATCAGGAATTGCCGTGTCGATCATAGTCAAATCTGTCAGGAAAGTTCCCAAATATGGTATCGTTCCATGGCTGACTCCAGGTGACCCGCGCTCGTGCAATAATTTTTGCAAATGTCTATCATTTTCACCAACCGTATCTGCAAATTTTGCGGTACCTTCTCGCATTAAAAGTTCACGTTGAGCCCACCGATTATTGTCTTCACTAAATATTCTAGCCAACTCCTCAAATTGTTCTGCTTTTTCTTTAGATAGGAGAGCCCACGTTTTTTTCAATCTATAAACGGGATTACTCTGTAAGCCCGAAATTATGGCCTTTAACGATGAGAAATTTTTTAATACCCTTAACTCACGAGCTATGTCGAGCCACGCGGCGAGTATATCTGATCTTTCCACAGGCCTGAGATTCGGTTCGACTAAAACGGTCGATATAACACGGAACGACACGGCATTAAACTGATTGATAGTAGCTAAAACAGTCACAGCATCGTGCGATCTATCTTTATCCCTGCGAGACCAAACTGCACCTAAACATTGATGGGGCACAACTTTTTTAAATAGTTCCATATCCATTCGGGTGAGTTGTTCGGCAAAATGGCGGTGGGGTACGTGGGGCAGGCGATAAGCGCTAGTAAGGTGCGCGGTAAGGCGCATCCCGGGCGCAAGGCACACTCCTGCGGCGTTTCCAGTGGAACTGCCATTGCGATCGGCACTGAAAAATGCTAGCTTCTGTAACACCTGAAAAAAAAACAGAATATAAGTGAGGTTCTATATTCTTGTAGGTCTGTATTGTACGAAACGATTTTTGGTGCAGATGATTTTGTAATTATAACATACAATCTAAAAGACCGTTAAAAACATTTTACAAGGAATTTTAAACTAATTTTTTTTTAATTCAATAATCTCATGCAAGACTTGTGTGTAAATTATCACACAATACTTAGTATAGATAATAATTGCGCGAAATATGACTTAAGCTTCCATGATTTATACTATTTCTATTCATGTATAAGCTTTATACAAAGAGAACATTTACATATAAAATACCTATGAAAAAATTAAACTTTTACAATTAAAATAATGAACCTTTGAATGTAGCTCAGAGCCAGGCAAATGAAGCTGTGTAAAGGCGAGAAGCTGCTGCAGTGCGGGGTGGTGGGGAGGCTGACGAAAGTCCTCCGGGTAGGTGTCCAACCAAACGTGGAGACATGCCACCAGAGTCCTAGAAGACGTTTGGCCATTCAGCAAAGTCAGAAATTATATTATAAGTAAGGAAGATAAAAATTCCATTATAAAAAAATGTGATACGTAAATTTCGGTACTAACTTTCTGTGTTGCTGTGACGTACCACCCGCCGATGATACATCTTCTGCTGCGAGAGCTTCGTACCTCCGCAACAGAAGGTCCAGCACTCTGCTACACTCGGCAAATGATCTGAAAATAAACGGTTATACAAAATTATTATTTTCAGATCATTTGAAGTGAAGAAAAAGTGTAACACTGTAAACGATTCAAAAGATTTTTGATACCAGTTACATATAGAGGAGACTTCAATGATTAGTTGCAAAATACTAAATAGCTTCAGAGTTTATCTTGATACGAACAAATGATGTTTATACTTTGTTTTGCAAACATTCCAGTGATTATAGCGCACATACCGGTATGTAGCGAGGAAAACATTAACGTATGTGGACTCGAGCTCCCCGTCGTCAGTGGCCAGCGCCTCGACTAGTCGCTCGACGGTGCCCGCTTTCACGAACCTCACGCGCACCGTCTCCCACTCGAGGTGAGAAATTTCATCATCAGACTCCTGAAAATATGGACATTTATTTCAATGTATGTTTAATACATTCTATGAATGATATATTATGTCAATTAGTAGGTACTCTTACACATGCATTAGTATGGATTTTGTGCTGCTACGCCGTCCGTCGGTGAAACGCCGCTACACTAATGGACTTTGGTGAATACCGACTGTTGGTAAACCCAGAAACTCAACCCATAAACTACATTAAGAACATTTGGATATTATAGTACGGAGCTTGTATGCACGATCACGCCGACAAAAATGCCGACATTGAATTTTTTAAGAATCCGATAGCGATAGGAAATTAATGTGTATTAGGTATATGAGTTGATGCATACGAGTATAAACGTCACAAGTATGTGGTTGTTTGGAAGCGGAGAGTGACGAATGAACGGATAATATCATTGTTTTGTGCCGGCGGTGAGTCATCCAACATATTACACACTCATACAAGCTGTTTATGGAAATTCATACACCTAATTTTATTTGTACAAAAATTGAACATTATGTAATGTGGTTTACTTTTTGTTAATTTATAAATATGTATATATTTATGAAATAGTGGGAAAACGAACATACAGATGGAAAGCGATTACCGTCGTCCATGCAACATCAGAGTCGCAAGTGCGTTTTCAGCCATTTAAAAAGGATCTTCTTGAAGGTTTGAAGGTCGTAGTGATAGTGATGAAGAAAGTGTAGGAAACACCGCTGGCGACAGTTCATTCCAAATTTTTATTGCGCACGGTAGACAGCTCCGGGAGAAGTGCACAAGTCGAGCCGAATTGAAATACTTTGGCAGGCAGTTTGTATGTGATCCAGAGACAAAAGCTGGTATTTTGGTGCTCCTTCCCAGAGATGAGAACAGTATTCCATATGAGGCCGAACCTCCGCCTTATAGTTTTAGGCGCTGGGCCGGAGTGAAATACTGCTTGGACCTGTTTAGAACATCAAACATTGGAGTCCTTAGCAAAACCGCAAATGATATCTGAGCTGGACCTCGCTCGAGATGTCAACACCGAGTATTCAAATGCTGGCTGAGGCAGTTATGGGGGTGCGCAATTTTTTGTCTTGGTAGGTTTTAATTGGACTAAATTAAGTCTACTCCATTTAGAGACTTTCTCCAACAAGAGCTCATTTCAGACACAAGTTTTTTTCGACTCTCGATAATGTTAGCCGTCACCTGTGATGTCATCCGCATAATAATAAAGGCAATTTGCTATTAATTCCTTTCGTTTGCGACTTGCAAACTAAATGCATTCATTGCAAATTTCAAAATATTATTTTCTAGATGTTTCCCGCGACTTCGTGCGCGCAAAAGTTAATCTTGCGGAAACCGTTTATTTTTCGAGCCGTTTTTTGCAGCACTGGTGCAGAAAAGGAATAATTATATATATGGCGGCGATGCCGCAAATGAAAACACAGTGCATTTTTGGTTCCAACGTTTTCGTTCTGGAAATCGAATTCGACCTGCAGAACAAGCCCCGTGGACAGCCGGAGACCAAAGTTAATAATGAAAATTGAAGGCTATTGTGGAAGCGGATCCATCGTAAACCACGTCCGAGTTAGCTGCAGGCTGCGGTGATAAAACTATTTTAATCCACTTGAAGCAAATTGGAAAGGTGAAAAAGCTTGAAAGGTGGGACCTCATGAATTGAGTGCAGCAAACCGACAAACGCGCGTCGACTGCTGCGTTATATTACTCAACCGACACAATAATGAACGGATTTTAAATCAAATCATTACCTGTGATGAAAAGTGGATCCTGTACGATAATCGGAAACGCTCGTTGCAATGGCTGAACCCTAGCGAACCAGCCAAAGCCTGCCCCAAGCGAAAATTGAGTCAAAAAAGTTACTTGTGAGCGTTTGGTGGACTATTGCCGGTGTCGTGTCACTACAATTTTCATAAATCTGGCCAGACGGTTACGGCAGATGTCTATTGCTAGCAACTGCTAATTATGATGAAAAAGCTAGCTGCTAAACAACCGATTCGCTCTAGGCCACTGCTGCTTCTGGACAACGCTAGACCACACACTGCACAACAGACGGCTACAAAATTAGAGGAGCTTCATTTGTCACTAAACAGCTGCTGAACCTCTAAGTACCGGAGAAGCTGGCCATTGATAAAAGCTTCCATTATCTTCGAGAAAAGGGAGGTTATGGCAATTGGCCTAAATTCGGACGGTTTGGAGCAGTCGCCTTTTTTAGGGATCGGGTGTATCCAAGCTGTCTTCCATGATGTCGGGACTACGCCATAAGAATAAGAGAGCTGAAAAAGTCGCGGTAAGACCGATGCCAACTCTGGAGCACATAATTTCAACACAACAGGAGGCATTACATCAGATTAATTCGACTTTTGGGTATCAAGGGAACGGAGAGCTACACGCACTGAACGCTGGTGGAACCGGATATTCGGTATGTTGCTCTTGCACCGCGGTATGGTTCAGCAGTTCCTGTCCTTGTCCTGCAAGATAGAGTTAGACGCAAAGAGCTATACTAGAAGATCGGCTTTAACTCTTGCGTCATTTGCTAATGAGCCGTTTCCTGTATGTGGGGGTGGAAGGGACGGCTTACAGAAATTCCCTTTGAAAGTTTTACCAAAGGGAGGCACTTAAGCCCCTCACCAATTCTGTATGATATGCAGTGACTTCGCCCTAGCACTTTCTCTTTTGAAGGACCTAGAGGCGAGGTTATACTCCTTTTTTAGTACGCTATATTTAAATCCCATGCCGACACTGCATTGGGCCAGGCTTAGTAAGCTTGCTGCTTCCGGTGGAAAGCTTTTTTGGAAGACGGAGCAAGCCAGGGGCGGAATTTGCTGCCGGTGGGCACCACAGAGGATGGAATGAAGAGTTCCATACCTAGTTTGTAAGTATATTAGTAGGTAAGCCCTTTAAACTCTAAGCCACTTCGGTAAAAGTGTCATCTTACATCACTCACTTAATATTACTCAAATAGTCTTAAAAACTTACACTAGAAGCGCAACGGGTGGGACGATGATAGCGCACTTTCTTCAAATAGACTGTATATATGGCACCATCCACGCGCTCTTCGCCCCATAACCGCCATGTCGGCTGCTGGAACATACGAACAATTGCTAAATACCCGTTTTGCAAAATCATTCTATAAACATAGGAAACTTATTGGTAGACCTGTTTGAGTGGTGCTTAAAAAGATTACAGAAGATTGAGAGTAGAAGGTATTTCCCAGGGAAGGCCTAAAATAGCAGGAATTGCTTTTACTTCTTATTATCAATACTGTTTATAAATAATTGACCATAAGTTTGATTTTTAGTTTAAAGTGAATACAGAATAAACTTTTGAGCAGGAATCTTCTAATATTCTTAATTTTTATTTTTCAGGCTATATAGCCCAGTAATTGAATTGTTATACCTGGAAAGTTTTGCGGAATTTTAAAATTGGAATTTTTATACATTTTAATGTGCTCTTTTCGTATTTTAACTTTGCGATCTCGTAACTTGGCCGCTAGCGCCACCACTTTCAAAAAAATACGCGTAAAAACAGTTATTGATGCTATCTCCATTCCAAATTATTTAATGAAAATTTCTTTACAGAAATAAACTAGACAAAATTTCTTATAATTTATGTTCTAGTAATATTTTTGTAATTTCATATGCGCCGCAATTGCTACCTATTACGCCTTTTTGCGGAAAAACTTATTACCATTCTTTCATAATTTATTGATTCAAGAGTTTATTGTGCATCACCTGTGACAATCATAAAAGAAGAGATTCTCAAAAATGTCTCGAACCCAATTCATCATCACGACCACTAGCAAGTTATGAAACACAATTTTTCATTGATGTGTACGTAAATTATACAGGGTTTTTGGTGCAACCGAAAATGTTTCTCGAGAGATTGGGGTCATGTGCTACATTTTACCCAGAGAACCTTATGTATAAATCTCACGTCGTCTCAGTCTCACGGTAGTTAAGATACAATCTTTTTAAATTTACATATTTTCAATTTTCCGAATTATCTCTTATTATCGTCTTTGAATCTCCATATTTATTTATTTCTGCTTTCTAATCGGATGTGCACCAAAAAACTTATAAAATATTCTTAAAAATAAAAAATTCCAGAGCTCCGAAATTATAAGAGATAAATTGTTTAAAAACCACAAATAACTAAATTGATTTACAAAAAAACTAAAAAAGCTTTGAACTACAAAACATTTTAGGTAGATACCACGGAATATAAAACACAAGAGGAAAGGGCATGTGAGCGTGGCCCGCTTGTCATAGTTAAGTACAGCGAGACTTAACTGGACTCACTTGCTTTGTGGTTGCTTAAGTATTGTGACATGTGCTGCCGGTGATTTTCATACGCGTGTTTTATAAAAAAACTCCTTATAATGACTCGATGTTCCATCCTCGAGTGCAAAAACAATAGTGGTACGAAGAACTTACGACGATCAGGTGTTTCTTATCATCGGTAAGTCATTATTTAATTTATAATTAATAAATAATCTTTCAGAAAATCCTCTATCCATTTAAAATATTAGTGAAAATTAAGAATGACACGTATTGCTATTGAAATAAAGTCTAAAATTATATGAGCCTTAATACGCCACCTGGTGTCGAGTAGTAAGCACAATCTGAAATTATGCACAGACGCAGGTGGAACGAACATTAGGGTTGTAACTTACCATATCATCGATTTATCGATTTATTAATTTTAGATATAGGTAATTGTTATTTTAACTAAAATCAAAATAGTTATCTAAAGTATTGATTATTTCCGTTTTAGTTTTCCTAAAGATCCTCATACAAAAGAGAAGTGGATTACTGCGACTGGTAGTGTCAACTGGATGCCTATGAAATCGAGTTGCATTTGTTCAGAACATTTTGCAGAAAATACAATCCTTATAACAAAAAAGGATACAGATATTTAGATCACCGTGTAGTTCCCACGAAAAAAATTATGTGTTATCAAGTACATAAGTATTCATACATTTTTCTTAAACCACAAATACAGTGGAGCGCATACATATAACTTTTAGTTGAACAACTGTTTTGTTGTGTTTCATTAGATTATATCAATATAGAACGTGCGCATACTATCAACTCGATAGTTGATCGATAAAAATCAAAAAGCTGTATCGATCTGCTTTTGACTAAAAAGTTGGACAACTATCGATTACGCGCTTATTTTGCATTGCAATGTATTGAAGTGCGCATACCATCGACTAAACATCATGGAGAGAGCCCGGAAAAACCATTCGTCTGTTGTTATTATTTGACATCTACATTTTAATTATAATAATATAATAATAATATATATTTGTTGTTACAGAACGTAACAATGACTTCAAACTCTCCTGGAAAAAAGTATTCTAGATGAACCAGGGCCCAGTTCAGAGCCAGCAGCAAAAAAACCCTGCATTGAAATTATATACAGCCGAACGTATAACCGCCTCCTTTTTCTCATTATCTTTTCCGTACTCAATTCGTACGAAATATCATACAAATATGTCCAAGGAATAAAAGTTTAATATACAATTATATTAAGTATTAGCTGACTAGCTGATGCCCGCAAATTCGTTTGCATAGAACTAAAGGAAACGGAACCTTATTTTTTAAACCTAAAGTAGCCTATGCTAGACCTTATAATATCAGCTATATATGCCAGTGAAAATCGGTCTAGTCGTTTCTGAGATTAGCCGGAACAAACACACAGACTGACAGACGGACAGAAAAATGTTAACAATTTATATTTTATTGTAAGTAACGATCATACTTTTAAATGCATTAAGTGAAAATAAAAGCTGTTAATTTGAAATTACAAACAGACACTTCAATTTTGTTTATCTGTATAGATATAATATATTATATTAATTATCTGCCAAATTATGCTCATTTGCAGTCGCAAACTATTTTTGTTCGCACGATCAATAAATATAACCCTTTTTACATATAACTATATTATTTATATTGATTGATTTCAGAATCTATCGATTTTATCGAGATCATAAACATTCATATGATTACATCCCTATTTGAGTAGCAGAACATTCTAGAAAGAAACAATCACACGAATTTGAATTAAAACTGATTAAAACCTTGCATCTATGAGTGTAAAGTGCAAATTTGCGTGCATAAAATACAAATTTCAAGAGCGTCAAATAGTTGAACTAAGTAGTCAAAGATGGCCGAAAGCATGTTGAAGGAATGCCGATAACAGTCACAATGTGTAATTGCTAAATTCTACATTATTGTCTAGGAGATAAGGTCGTTTTTGTATAATTCTTAATAGTCGTTATTACATTGTGATTTCGAGAAATTATTACAGTTATAATTGGTTAATTTTCAGTGTGCGTAAAATGTTTTTGTGTGAGTTTGGCGACAGCGGTTTTCAATAATCATTCTACCTATGCCCCTTCCTCCTGTGTTTTATATTCCGTGGTAGATACATATCTGATTAATACTCTTTTCAATAATATGTGGGCAAAATTCATTTATTAAATGATGAAAATTTTAAATTTAAGTGATTTTCCGGTCAAACACCAACGACCACCAGCGCCCTGCATAAAGTAAGTAAAAGCTCTTAGCACTATCTTTGCAGAGCTCGTACGTCGAAATCATTAATCTTACAAAAGCATTGATTAGACATAAATTGTAGAAAATTTTCTGTAGTTTGACGACCTCTGTGGCTCAGTGGTTCAGCGCGTTGGTGCTCAAGCCAGGGGTCGCGTGTTCCAATCCCGCCGAAGGAACAAAAAGTTTTTCTGTGTTCCTGGGTCATGGATGTGTATTAAATATGTGTATAATATAATAAAAAATCTTAAATATATATATATATATATATATATATATATATATATATATATATATATATATATATATATATATATATATATATATATATATATATATAGTATAAAAGTATTAAATATACTTCCCGTTTTCTGGTACCTGTAACACAAGTTCTTCGGTTACTTAGCACGGGGCCAGATTGACGTGGTGTGAAGCGTCCATAGATATTTATTTATTTAGTTTAATGTTGTAATACATTTTTTTATCCTTAAAGAAGAAATCATAAAAAACGACTTTTTTCAAGATGATAGCGGCCAAGTTACGAGGTGGCAAAGTTGAAATTCTTTCGAATTTCCTCTTTTCAGAGGATATTAAAATATATAAAACTACGAGTTTTAAAAATACCTGCAAATCTTTCCAACCCCCTTTTTGTTGGCCAAATAAATGACTATAGTCCAGTCATTATAGTAAGTTCACCTCGGAATTCCAGATACCCAGCTGTAAGTCTGTAAATACTTGTATGTTGACATCCTAAAAGTTGTCTCAAAACCTGCCAGAAAACCGATTTTTGTGACCTTTGACCTTCAAATTTAATAGTTGCGTACACTCTACCATATGTAGGTTTTGAGACAACTTTTAGGATATCAACATACAAGTATTTACAGACTTACAGCTGGGTATCTCGAATTCCGAGATTCTTACCTAATTTAAGCTTAAATGACTGGACTACTAGGTTAATAAGTACATCAATATATAACAGTTGGCGGTTGAAATTTAATGTGACTCTTACATAGTCGTCATCGAAGCCGTTTTCGAATAACACCGGCTCGGCTTTACTAACGCCGCAAATTTTCCACATGGCCCATGTCCGCTACCGACGTCACTGCTCAGCTGAGAGCCGCACTTTCACTACCATGTCGCGTCTTCGCATGCAAATACCTACTATAGCGCCAATAGAATCAATCACCACGGGGGTAGCGAGTTCCGAGCTCAGACATGCGTGACGCGGGTGAAATCGCACGGCAGCCGGCACACTTACACCGGGTATCCGGCTAGACGCATTCTCTCATAGCTCGCAAATCGCAACCCATTAATACCGTCACTATCACCAAATCACAAATTATACCTTTTACAAAACTCGAAAGTGTTCTTGTCGATTGGCGAAACTATTTTAAGTTATGTATTCGAATTTAGCACATCCTCTTTCCCGCGTACGTAACAAACGTTATATAATTTATGTTTTACCATTAAAATATTCACACTAATAAACGCAAGTAACAGGTGCACTGTTTTATTATCACTGTCACCTTGTATACTGTTTAATTTAAAAATGGAAGTAGCTTACACGTGCACGTCTTACTACACTTATCAATTTAGTAACTTACTCAATAAAATTAAGTAATAAATAAATGATATACATTTAAAATAATACTATTTTCAATTAATTACAACTGTGCTGCAGCAATCAGCCGCGGTCGTTCGTAGCCTACTCTACACTGCTCTATAGGAGAGATCGCGTGGAAAACTAATTTCAATACGGCATCAATGAAGCCAGCTGCCGATAAATACCTCGTAATCGCGACTACTACGTCATCACTTAGTGCACATTGTAGTGAATCATTTTGACTTTGCCACAGAATAATTTAGTACTAGCGTGACTTTTGACGTGATAACGTCTTATAATTCGATGGAGCCGGCTGCACGCACGAAAAAACATGACTCATGCGGCGTTACCTCGCTCTGAGGCGTGCCATTTAAGGCTTGAAGTGCAAGCGAGGACGCGGAATCTGTCTCTCTCCTACTTGAGTGAGCGATCCATCAGTATTTTTTATTATGACGTTGTCACGTTCAACTATCGTCAGTAAACCGACTACAGACAACCGATATTTTTCTCTTGCATCTGGAGTTATAAAATCATGTTTATAAATAACTTTTGCAATATTATTTAGTAACACAAAAACACAATGCCTACTTACCAGGCACAAAGGTACAATTTAAAAAGGTTTATTTAGTAGTGTGGATGTCTTACTTATAATATGGCTGAAAATTTAATCGCATGTCTAGATGTTAGTAGTATTTGTAAAATAGGCCTTGTGTAGATAGTAGCCACTAGTTACCTGATCAAATAGGGTAAACGTTGACGATTCACATTTCGAAGCTTTCCGTAGTCACGTGGTGTAAATCAAATTTTTAATAAAGCGCTAAAAATGTACTTACATAAATTTGTTCATGTTAATAACATTAATAAATTTATGCTATAATATATAAGAACGCGGCAGCGACTTCGTCTATAAACTATTTGTGACCGTACTATCTTTTATTCAATAATACAGTTACAATCAAGTCCCGATATGATAAAACTGCAAAATGGTATTCTAATAAACGTCGAACCAACGTCAAACGTTTTGATTGATACAAACTCCAAAAATCTGTTTATGATATTAAGACGAGTTATTTACAATTCAATCAAATTAAAACGAAAGTGTAAGTTAAATACGAAAATAGGGAATATGCATTTGACACCAAATATTATACTCCCAAATAAATTAAAATAATTTATAAAATGACATTGCACATATGTCATATAACTTGTGTTAATAATATACAAAAATAATTGATAACTTAAAAATGCCATGTTTTTTATAAACCACTTCTTTTAGGAATTAGTTGCTGCCATCGCCTACTATAATTATCAGTACATAGTACAGGTGTGCACTGTGGGCCGAAATTACTATGCGACTGAGACTTGCCATGCCCCTTTAATCATCAAAAAGTGGCTTTTTTGAAAATCCCGCGCCAATTTCAAAAACACATATGTACTGGCGGAACAAAACGCGACGTCATCGTACACGAACGTGTATCAACTTTTTAAACTCTTGTTTTATATTTAGGGCGGAAGGTTAAAACCTTTGCCAGTGTCAATTTTCAGTGAGTCAAGTGAAACAGAATTTTCGTATAAGGCTGGGACTATGTTATGATCCGGAATCCGGAAGGCCGAAGAAAAATCTAAGTATTGAAAATAGCATTGAAAAGAGCAACTCTATTGTATTAGCGCACAGTTCTATTTTCAGTGCACTGAATTTTCAAGGGCAAGGCGGATTCCGGGTGAAATAGTCCCAGCGTAATAAATCTATGAGTAGATAAATCTCGATCCTCGAAATTTATGTTTTTTTTACAATTCGTATCTGTCCTTAGATTAATAACGCCTATCTAGTCTTCAGACAAACGCATCGTACAAAGTGAAGCAAGCAACAGATAGATGTAGGTGTAAGCATTACGTACTAATACGCACACAAAACTTTAATTTTGTGGAGTGTGTACAGTTGTAAGGGAAAATTTCCAAGGAAAATGTTGCTCTTAAAATTGGAATTATTGTATTTGTTTTTCTTAATATCGTGAGATGTAAAAATATAACTTATATTTCATTTTAAACCATCTAAACACGATTTGTAAACAATATTAAACTGGTATTAAGGAATATATTAAGGGTTATCTTAATACTGAAAATACCTTAAATTGATAGTTAAAAAAATCAGAAAATATTAAAAAACTTTGTCTTAGTTACAGTTATTAGCTAGCCATGAAAATTTTGAAATAAATTTCTTATTACTAGTAACATTTTCACAATTCACAATAGGCCAGGAAGATGTGATTTTATTTTAAAAAGTTCTAAATATTTGGCTTAATACAAGTCAAGTTGTAGAACTTACATATGAAATGTTATGTCCAAAGCTTTTTTTTTAAATCTTTTCCGATGCATTGTGACACCCTATAACACAAGCCGTCACAATGTCCGACACTTAAAAAATAGTCGGAGATGTATGCACTAGCGCTTGACAACTGACGGGTCGTTTGAACAAACTGAGCCGATATGGCTCAGTATGATTTGCTTCACTTTTCATGCGCGTACCCGTTTTCTAGGCGTTTTAATCTAAGGTTCGGCCTGAACGGATTCGAGTATTCGAGGATTATAGTTTCGCTCTGTCCGTCCGTCCGTCTGTCTGTCTGTCTGTCTGTCCGCTCTCCTAGCTTCTGTAATAACTTTATGACAATAACTTTTGAAGTAATTCAAAAAAACCTATTGCGCGTTAATAGTTACGCAACCCTCCTTAGAAATGTCGTGACATGCTCTTGGTTAAGTTTTTATTTTATTTATTAATTGTATTTTGCTGCAACTGTAGTCACGCTATCGACGAAACCGAATCATTGTGCCATACATTTTTCCAGTAATAATTGTTATAGAAATCATTTCTCTTTGTTTTATAGTGTCTTTAGATTTTATCAACCATAGTGCCTCTAAAGTTTCAAATACTTCAATGAACTCTAATAAATATTATTTAGACCACGTTACCATTTTAGGGTTCCGTACCCAAAGGTTAAAAACGAGACCCTATTACTGAGACTTTGCTGTCCGTCCGTCTGTCACCATCCTGTATCATAACCTTCTTATACCGTGATAGCTCGACAGTTAAAATTTTCACAAATTATGTAAGTAGGTATTTCTATTGCCGTTATAACAACAAATACTGAAAACAGAATAAAATAAAAATTTGAGGCTCACATACAACAAACGTGATTTTTTCGTTTTGTACGAAACGCCTCTTGCCGACTCGCACTTGACCGGTTTTATTTTACACTCGAATTTTATTACCGTTCAGTCCAATTTTATTACAAACCAGTTGCCAACTTAGTTGTTTTACAAAGTTTTACTATTAAATTTATTATTCCCTCTTTAGTAGTAGTTGTTAGTAGTTGTTTTGTAGAAAATAGCCAGACAGTAATCATATATGCAAAATGGCGTACTATGTGCTATTATGACACCTTATCATAATAGCACATAGTAGCACGCGTCCGTAAGTCGCTTAAAACTACCGATTTAATTTCTATATTACGTAATATTTCCTATTTTTTTTTATTTTACGGTAAAATTATATTTTTAATGTATTAAAACTGAAAATACAGTGGTATTTTGTTGTTTTTAAGGGTTTAGGAAGTTTAGTAGCTTATTTATAGTTATCGGTACTCTTTTAGTAGTTTTTAGTAGCAAACGACGCGAGTTTAGTAGTTTCGCAAAACAGAGTTGGCAACACTGGAGCGAATCGCTTCAGTCCATCCGGCTGACTGATGCGATCTCGACATTGCACACAGATATACGATTTTGCATCCGTTCAGGCCGAACTGAAGGAAAACCGGACCGTGTATGGGACCCCTTACCGTTTGATTCGCACTCAAGAGAGTGCTAGTTCGATTCCCAGGTTGTGGCGTGTACCAATAAGACTTTTTCAGATCGAAGTGAGCGAAGAGTGGTTACTTCGCTCGGAGAATCTATCTATACCTATATAATATATAAAAGAAAGCAATTAATTACACTATTTATAACTCAAGAGCGGCTGAACCGATTTGGCTGAAAATTGGTGGGGAGGTAGCTTACAACCAGGAGACGGACATAGGATCTAAGTACCCGCGGAGTCTATCTGTATGTATGTTTGCGATAATCTCAAAAACTACTGAAAGGATTTTCATGCCGTTTACATTTACCGACAGATTGGAGGTTTCTTAGGAAGGTTTAGGTCGATAATAATTTGTTAAGGTTTAGTGGAAATTGTTTGATTTATGACGATAATTGTGGAAGGTGTCGGAAAAAATCAAGCCGACTGGGAACTTTTATACGAAAACGCTGCCTGCCTAAGCTACCCGTTGGAGATATATAACAAAACAATGTATGGTAGGATTGTTTCTCTTTTATATGTCTACAAAAAGTCCGCGATGGCATAGATATTTCTATATTTTAAGGATAGATTACTATATCCATTCTAAGTTAAAAAAAATATCAGAAATAATGTGGTAGTTCAGAAGCTATTTAGACGGTAACAATTTAATTATCCTTATTTACGAGATTATATCTAGGAGATATCTTAAAATTTGAAAAGTACGTGTGAAAATTTATTATAAATTATATATTTTATGTGCAATGCAAAGCGACCGACGCATCTTCGGCTAACATCGTGTGACACCGTACCGTGTGACCGTGTGACATCGTGAATTCGATTTTACTCCCATAGATTTTCATACCCCGGGCTTATATGAAAATCGTTTCTTATGGAGTAAACTCTAATTATACATACTAAAACACTTCAAACTTAATATAAGCGTAACTTTATTTACCTACTTAAATATTTAATTGTAAGAAGCAGCCCCGGCCGATTGTCTCGGCATTTACATGCCGCGTCATTTATATATTACGTAGTAACTATTCAGTTATATGTGCTAGTACTGACCGCACCGCAATACGTATGCGGCGACGGAACCTAATAGCACTTAATTACGCGACAGCAATTGGTGAGGTGAGGCCAGCAAGCGAACAATAATAATACGAGGACAAGGCCATAAAGTAGTCTGAAGGGCACTGAGTTGGATGAAAATAGAATTTGATTTAAGTACGGCAATAGTAACTTTTTTGTAGACAATAGGGTCTACCTACTTTCTACACATACACGTTTTTAATGTTTTTTATAGATTTTTTTTTTATCTTGTTCCCGCTAGCCCCCGTGTCTGTTAACGGTTAACCGTATCCACGGTTTATTAACGTTCGTCGTATAACGTACTACGTTATACGACACCTACCTACACCATTAAGACAGCTTACTTATCACTAGAAGATCTCATTCCGGCTCCGGGTTATCATAATAAAAATAGCATATATATATATATATATATATATATATATATATATATCGCACCTTCGGTAAGACAAGGGCCGAAGAGTGCTATAATATATTAAAAATTTTCAGGGCAGACGTTTTAAGGATTTATAGATTTATATTATGTTTTTCTACCCATACTAATGTAAAATAGTATTTTAGTTTTAGCAGAAATATACCTTATACATTAGTGAATATAAATATGGAATTTAAAAGAGTGAGTTATTTATTTATTTATACTATATTTCATGAAATATTAATATATGCATACAATTATGCCCTTTTCGCACCAACATTTAAATAATTGTCCTATTGTGACCAAAGTGACACATTATATTGAAATTATTTATTAAATGAAAATACTACTTATTTTGTACTTTTTTATTCTTCTTCTTAGGAACATCTTTATGACTGACAAAAAAACACTATAATCAGAAAATTAACTTAAAAGTCACTTCTAAAAGATTTACATTAAGTCTATAAAATGCCACGTAAGTGCGTAAGACTTATTTATACTGTTATTCTAAAATCAGTCAGTAATCACAGCATTTGTTAAATCACAATTTGTTTCTTATAAGATATACAAAGTTAACTGGTATAAAATATGAAAACAATATTCATAAGAACATTTTCTTACAATCGACTAAGTACCTAGGTACACTTATACATAACATTTTTGCATAATACTTTCAAAACCTAGGTTTAATAATAATCATAATACTTAAAAATCTTTTTAAGTGATTAACAAAAATAGTCTTTTAAATTAGGCACAAATCAGTAGTGCTACTAAAACTTTATTTATACAAAACAGTAACTATAAAAATAATAAAAATATAAGAAATGCGGATACTGATCTACATGTTCACTGGAATGTGTTATTGAAATAAACTATTATAAAATTGTTCATAAAATATGGGAACTATGTTTGAGGCAATTAGTTGACGGATATCTTCTTTCTTACGATCCGGAATTGGTAAAGTATCAGAATATAACACATTTAATACAATATCTATCAATCGTTTCTTATTACCCGTCCTGCCTAATTTGACTTGCGCTTCAGCCCATGTGATTGATTTATAACTGTATCTAAATTGGTATGTATAAGAATTCTTAGTGAACTTAATGGCCTTAATTTCAGATATTTTGATATTGTT